>BSBN01000591.1:5185331-6515662 GCA_027924645.1 Cunninghamia lanceolata | reverse complement strand
ATGATAAGTAGTATTGTCGATAATAGCATTAGTCAAATATTTGAGATTAATATATACTATGCATGATCTTTATTTTCCATTTTGCAAGTCTAGATGTGAGACAACAAAGGTAAGAATAAGTAAGTTTGAGGTCTTGCATGCCTATTTTGGAAATGGTATCCACCTTCCATGTATATTTCCATACTCAAGGGTGCAATATGTAAGTGTCCAAAATTGCACAAGCATATATTGTAGTCCAAGCTCACAACCCACATGGCATGAATAAGACTCCCTCTTAGGAATTTTTACCTTGATGGAAGTGTTTGCTCAATTTTTGGGACACTTCTTTTCTCTTGCCACATCTTCCCAAGTTTTTCTCCTCACTCATGTACCCTTGTGCGCATCCAAATTGAAAATTGGTCGGGTTGTCTAAGCATTCTTGGGGTCACTTGAGAATTCTTAGGGTCTCCTAGGTGACCTACCCTATCAAAAGGGAAAACCTAGCTAGTAAAAGAGGTGACCTCAACATTTTTTTTTGGCACATGAAAATTTGAATTCCAACTATTTCTCTCCATTTTTGCCCCTAAATTCAAGCCTAGCTCAGTTCTAACTTCACCTGCTTTTGTCAACTCTTATGTTCCCCCATTATTGTGAGTCTAATTGAGATTTCAATCCTATTGAAAAACCACTGTGGATTCCAAAGGGTCTTTAGTTTCTCATTGGAAGCCTCTTGTAGAAATTTTGATTTTACTACAGTTGACCCATTTTCCCCTGTCTAGAGCTAAATAGTTAACTTGGTACTTTTCCTTGAAAATCCTTTGGAAGTGTTCCTATAAAGCCTAAAGTGCCAAATTTCCTAAAAAGCCTTGCCTAAAAAAACCTTACCATTGGAAAGAGCTTGAAAAAATAGGTAGGTTTGCTTTTTACACCACCCTGAGATTCGGCCAAATAAAGAAGTTATTCATGGTCAAAGCTTTGGTCAACATACAATTCAAATGTACATTTGGTGGGCTAGCAAATCTCTATCGGCCTTAGAAAATGATGAAAAAGGTAGTTGTATGCATTTTGGAATGCATATCGGGCTTAGGAAGATGCATGTACAAGGAGGAATCTTTCACAGATTCTTGGGATATTCCTGGTTTGTATATCTGGTTGCAAGGAGAAACATACAAGGAAAATTAAACAAAGCAGGAGATACATTACAGGAATATTCCCTCAATGCATATCAGGTTTCAGATGCATATTATGTTGTATGTTTGCACATGCAACGAAAAGATACAAGGTTTGCTATACAAGTGCATCCGCTACAGTGGAATGTACATTCGGCCTTGTATGTTTCTTTGTATATTTTAGTTGTATGTTTTGCCCATACAAGTGAAACATACAAGGCCGAACATACAAGAGGTGGGGCTTGTGTACATACAAGGCCAATTGTATGTTAGAAGATACAAGTGAGCATGAACAGTAGAATGTATATTTCACTTGTATGTGCACATACAAAGCTGATATACAAAGGTTTACATACAAGCCGGACCCGATTGCATTTTTAACTTGTTTTATAAAGTCTTGGGGTCCGCCTTGTATATGGACGATTATATATTGTGATATACAAGGCAGAGATACAAGGGTTATATACAAGGTGGACTTGAATCGAAGATCAAATTCAGCACTTCAGGTCTCAAGTCTGCCTTGTATATGTATAAGTGTTTTGTATATTTGAACATGCAGGGAAATATACAAAGAAAGTGATACAAGCTGGATCCAACCCAGCAGTCAAAGCAGTTGATAAATTTTTGGGGTCTGTGGCTTGTATATTTGGCACTTGTATATTGCGATATACAAGCAAACAGACAAAGGAAGTATACAAGCCGGATTTCAACGTCTTTTTAGGCTATTTCATAAAATTTGAAGTTTGCTGCTTGCATGTACAATTGTGCTTGTATATTGCAATATGCAAAGGGTAGATACAGTTTTCAGCGATGCTCCTTGAACCAGCTCAGCAACGAATTAGGCGATGCCACGTGGCAGCAGACATACATGCAAGTTAACATACAAATGGTGGGGCCCGCATATACAAAGGGAAATTGTATGCATATACAATTTTGAAATTCAAAGGGCAAATTCAAGTCTAATATACAAGGTGCCATGCATATACAAAGGAGTTGCAAAGAAGGTTTTGGATGCCAATTCAGGCAGCAAATTCAAGCGATATATACATAGATGCAAAGCGATATATATAGGGGGTTGACCAAAACTTTGACCGCCTGTATCTCCTCCGTCCTGGCAAATTTAGACATGTTGTAAGAGACAAAGATGCATATTTTTGTCCCCTCTTTCATTTGGCAAGGTTTTCAGGAGTTTTTATCACTTTTCAATTTTAGATCTAGAGTCGCATGTTTTGAGCGGTGAACATTAATTTTGGCATTCATTGCTGCACAATGATGAGACAGCTCGCATTGATGGTAAAAGATATTTCCCTACCACCCTGTTTCAGATATTTTTCATATATGTGTTGCTTAGAAAGGATGAGTAAGTTGATTGCATTAAAGACAGAGAATATCTTCTAGCTTCCCAGTGCTAGATATTCGACACCATAACTTTTGCAGCTGGACAGTCATCTAGGCAAGGATATTTTCTGAGATAGCTCTTAAAGCAATTTTTGTAACCAACTTAGGGTTAGTTTAGAATGTTATATATATGGATTCATATGATGTAAATAAGGTTGGAAAATTTTTAGCATTCAGGCTTTTTGTTTCCAAACAGAGCCTTCTATACTATAATTGTGCCTTCCCACTGAATATACTCAAGTTATTTTGCCTCTTTGGACTGATTTCTAGTCCTGTGTGAATCTGCATATGGTTGTTTGTGAATGTCTTTGTTCCTCTCAATCATCTGGTTTCTCACCTTTGCTAGGATCAATTGAATCTGTGTATGTTTGCTTGTTATATTTGGTTATGCTGTGCATTTCCTCAGTATTGTGAGGGTTCTTTTATTAAACTTGGTGAATCACCCTTTGTTTTCAAGCTTTTGTTTCGTCCTTCACTTTAAAGCATTCCTTCTCTCTTTTCCTCTTAAGATTCAGTAGTTTTAGGTGATAACCAGTTAAGGAAGCTGGCCTTCTCTGGAGGTCTAATCTCATTTAGTAAAGTCCCACACTTAGAGATCATTCCCATGTTACTCCAGATTGCTGAGGTTTCACAACTATACGCAATGGTGCAAATCTGGGTGATAACAACTTTGGCACACCCGGTGGGACTCGAACCCACAATCGCCTGATTAGAAGTCAGAACATAATCAAGATAACAATCACTATTGCTAGTTTTGATGTGCAGCCAGTGATTACAGACCTTTAGAGGTTTAAGTTTGCATATCTGGCGACTCACATTGAGGAAGAACAAGCAGGCCAGTAGTGTTGATACATGTTTTATGAGAAAGATTCAAACCAAGAGTTTGAGCTCATTTGAATATTTGCAGTTGTCTTCACCTAGAAGGCAGAGTAGAGTTGTAGTAAGAACCTTAGCTTCTAAAAGGATACAGTCAACTCCTCCAAGTTTCAGGCCAGTTGCACCTGTAGTCCTTGCTATGGTCCAAACTATCCTACCTCTAGCCGTCCCAATGGCGAGAAATCAGCCATTCGTGTCTTTTGATGGGGGCAGCCCTTTAAATTTAATAGTACATGATGTGATACCCATGGCAGCTTTGAAGAGTTTGCCCTATTTCATAGGGGAAAATCAAACTACCCCTATTGAGCACATCAGAGATGTGGCTTCTCTATGTGGTGTGCATCACATCACCCAAGAAAATGTAGCCATCAGGCTGCTGGCTACTTCTTTCAAGGGAAAAGCATTACAATGGTTTAGGAGCCTACTAGTGCAGACCATTACAACCTGGGATGATCTAGGTGATAAGTTAAATAAGCAATTTCAAGATAAATCAGACAACTTGTCACTGGTTGAACAGATGACCACCATAAAGAGAGCTCCTCTAGAACAAATGATGGACTTTAACTTCAGATTCCATAAGACATGGGACAGAATTCTTTCCATGGTAAGGCCTCCAGCTAAATATGCATTCTTGTATTTTTTGAAAGCCCTTAACAGTGATATTTTAGTAATGATTCAATCATTAGGAGGTACTAGTTTGCCTGTTACATATGAAATGGCTACTAGGGTAGAGAATAATCTAATTCAGGCCAGAAAAATAGCACCTAGGCCACCCATGCCCATCTTCCCCGAAATTCAAGCTTCCATGCCTTTACCAATTCCATATTTCTCCCCTTTACCTGTCACTGCAGCACTACCAAGTACTGCCAACTCTGAAGCTGCTACTTCTAGCTCATCACAAGAATTAAAGGATATTAAAAATAGCCAACAGAAAATAGAAAATATTTTGCAAACTTTTGGCAATGAGCTAGTGAGCATTAAAAAATAGAAATCCCAGAGCAGGCAATCTTACCAGTCACAACCTCAAGGGCAAAATCAGCAGCCATATCAAGGCTAAAATTAGCCTTATCAAGCTAATAGGCCTCCATATCAAAGTAACTACCAAGGTGCCAGACAAAATGTAAATCAAAGGCCTTTTCAGCCTTATAATCTAGCACCTATTAACGCAGTAAGAGTCCTTGTCCCTACTCAGAACAATCTTGCAGCTAAGTACGAATGGTGCTATCCATGTAATCAGCCACACAGTCAAGCAGCCTATTTAAATGGAGTCATAAATCAGGCTTTAATGGTGCAAAATGTTGCAATCCCACAGTTAAATACACCTAATGATGGAGTCGTGCAACAGCAAGAACAACCTCAGGGGGATTTTACTTTCATGAACTGGCAAGAAGGTGAGTTCTATGGCATAAACAGTGATAACACCTCAGTTGCAGCAAATACAAGAGCTAAGAAGAGGGGTTACGAGAGTGAACAAGCAGCAAATAAAAGAAAAGGACATGCTGGTGCTTCTACATCACATATTCCCCATATTCTACAAAGAATTAACCCAATAGCAAGGGAGATGCCTCATTTGCAAGCAGAGGTGGCTGCTACAAAATCACAACAAAAGGTAAGTGTCACTCCACCTTTCAATATTATTGAAAATATGAAGAAGATGAATGTGACAATGTCTATGTGGGATTCTTTAGCCATCCCAGGCCAAAAAGACATATTGCAATCTACCTTGTCTAATTTGAAAGTATCCAAAGATATGACTGTTGACCCAAATAGGGTTGTACTCACCAATTCATCCCAGGATAATAGCAAACAACCAAACCAAAGTGCTAAACCACTCCCATTCTATGTATCATTAATAATTGGAGACAAATTAGTACATAATTGCATGGTGGACAGTGGAGCAAGCAGTTCCGTGATGCCTAAACAAATTGCAGACCAATTAGGGCTCAAATACCAGCCTCTTGAGAAGGGTGTACTCCAATTAGATGGCACATCTGTTAATACTATGGGTGTAATAAAAGACCTAGGCCTCATTCTGCACACTTGCTCAAATGTTTCCATTTCACAAGAGGTGTTCATCATAGATTTGCCTCCTTATTTTGCCATGTGCTTATCAAGAGAATTTACAACCAAGATAGGAGGATATTTATCCTTAGACTGGTCCCACATGTTTTTTAGGACCAGATATGGCACCAAAGTAACTTTAAAATCTGAGTTACTTTCAAATCATCACATAGAGCCTTACACACCGAGTGTTGTTAATGCAAATTGCATTATTTCTGATGATCCTGAGCTTGTTGCTGCTCAAGAACTACAAGCTAAAAGCATACCAGAGGTACTCTTAAGGGAGTGGTCCTCAGAAAATGTTATAGATGATCCTGAGGCACATATTCAAGAAAATGGTATGGGGGTTTACTTACTACATGAACCTCAAGCAGCAATACCAAATCTTGTAAAATATGTAGAACAACAGACAGAGTAGCAAGGAGAAGTATGGAAAATGTACTTTGATGGCTCAAGGAGTAGAAATGGATCTGGTGGTGGTGTAATGCTTGTATCTCCCCAGGGTGAGAGATATTATGTTGCTTTCTGTTTTGCCTTCTCGTGCACCAATAACACTGTTGAATATGAAGGATTGATCCAGGGTTTACAATGGGCAAGAAAGAGAAAAATTGGCTATTTACAAGTGTTTGGGGACAGTGAACTAATTGTAAATCAGGTAAGAGGACTACATCTTTCAAAGAATGATACTTTGAAGTGCTATAAGCATAGGGTATGGGACATGATTGAAGAGTTTGATGCTTTCAATCTGATTTCCATTCCAAGAAATCAGAACTCCCATGCTGATAGGTTAGCTATGGTTGGAGCTCAGTTTGATATCCCTAGTGGTATTCAACAAGAAAAAGTGCAGCCTCATGTCAAAAAAGTTGACAGGCCTTCTATCCCTAACAATAATATTCATTGGCAAGTTTTTGAAAGTGATGAGCAGATCTTGCATTTCTTGTTGGAGGAAGATGAATTTTCTGTGATAAATCAAGATAAACTTAAACAACAATATGGCAATGATCAATTTGTTCAGTTGAGGACAAACAAGTTGCCCAAGGGATTGGTAACCTTGGAATCTATTTTTAGTATAGATGATCAACTGAAGAAAAGCAAGACTAGTATGCAGGTAAAAGAAGGGCATTGTGAAGAGCTGGAGATTTTTAAAGGTAAGCTTCTTAAAATCAGTAAAATCTGCTCAGCTGAGGACAGAAGAGCTTTTATTGCTCTCTGCTAAGAATTTGAAGGGGTGTTTGCCTGGGATTATTCAGACCTAAAGGGGTTCGACCCTCAGATTGCCCAGCACACCATAGAGTTAGAATCAAGTACTAAACCTGTGAGGCAGAAGCAAAGACCTTTAAATCCAAAGCTTGAGCCTCTAATGATTAAAGAACTGACTAAGCTAATTGAAGGGAAAATCATTTTTCCAATCAAGCATACTTCTTGGGTCTCCAACCTTGTCCCTATAAGAAAAAAGAATGGAGAGATTAGGCTATGTGTCGACTTTAGAGACCTCAATAGAGCCTCCCTAAAAGATCACTACCCATTGCCTTCAATGGAGCAAATTCTGTAGGTAGTGGCTGGCTCAGAAAGGTTTTCTTTGCTTGATGGGTTTTCTGGTTACAATCAGGTGTTAGTCAAGGAGGAGGATCAGTTCAAGACCGCTTTCACCACCAAATGGGGTACCAGGGCCTACAAAAGAATGCCTTTTGGCCTCTCGAATGCTAGCTCTACTTTCTAGAGAGCCATGGATATGGCCTTTAAGGGTTTGATGTACAAATTGGTGCTGGTATACCTGGATGACATCATGGTTTTTTCCAAGAATGCAGCTGAACATTTATCTCATCTGAGGCTAGTATTTGAAATATGCAAGGAATTTGAGATATCTCTCAATCCCAAGAAGTGCATATTCGTGGTACATGAAGGCAAGCTGCTAGGGCATGTTGTGTCAAAGGAAGGAATTACTTTTGACCCTAAAAGGGTAAGATCTATTCTGGAGCTGCCTTTACCTAGCCACAAGAAGGGGCTGCAAAGTTTTATTGGTAGAATTAATTTTCTTCGAAGGTTTATCCCCGACATTGCGAATCTTTTGAAGCCTTTGACGTCTATGTTAAAGAAGAACATAGTTTTCAGTTGGACGAAGGAGGCCAAGCTCAGCTTTGAGTCCATCAAGGAGGCATTAGTAGCTACACCAACTCTAGTAAACCCTGATTTCTCCAAGGATTTTATCTTATATGCTTATGGCGGCTTGGATATAATCTCTGCAATCCCAGTATAGCAGCAGAGTGAAGGTTTTGAGCAACCAATCTCTTTCTTTAGCCAAGGGCTGGAGGAGTACGAGCAAAGGTATAGCTTTGTTGAGAAACACATCCTGACAGTGATAAAGAGCCTCAAGAAGTTTCAGCACCTTGTTTCTAATAACAAGATACATTTGATGGTCTCTCATCCCAGTGTGAAGGAGTTCATGTTGAGTAAAGATGTAAGTGAGAAAAGGGCTAGTTGGATCACCAAAGTAATGGAATATGACGTGGAGATCAAGATAACCAAGCTTGTTAGAGGTAGAGGACTCAGTGAACAACTCACTACCAGTTCAGAGAATGAAATAGAAAAAGAAGCGGAGGTGCTTTTGACTATTCAAGAGGAGCATCAAAATGATACAGCAGCAGTAGGCACCAGTTAGGTAAATGACATGACTCAATTTTTGTGAACTGGTAAATGTCCTGTAGGTCTAAATAGAACCAAAAGAAGCTATTTTAGACTGCAATCCATTCCATATGTTTTAATAAATGGCATCCTTTTTAGAAAGGATTTTAATGGTGTATTGCTAAGATGCATTGATTATGATCAGACTGATAAAGTGCTTCATGAGTTTCATGATGGAACAGCAGGGGGGCATTTTGCCCCAAGGACTACTGCTTGGAAAGTAATGAGAGTTGGCTATTATTGGCCCAGCTTATTTAAGGATGCCCATGCATGGGCTAGAAAATGTATAAAATGTGCCGTCTTTGCAGGAAAGGAAAGGCTGCCAGCCTTACCTCTATGGCCAATTCAAGTAGAGCAGCCCTTCGTGAGATGGGGCATTGATTTTATAGGTCCTATTAACCCACCATCAAGTGTAGGCCACAGATGGATACTTACAGCTATAGATTATTTCACAAGATGGACTGAAGCAGTGGCCCTACAGGAATCCAATGAAAATGTTGTCTTGAATTTTTATCTTGATTTGATATCCAGATTTGGAGTGCCTGAGTCAATCATTTCTGATAATGCTTTGGCCTTTGTTGGCCTAAAGATAACTGATTGGGCTATTAAGAATGGGATTTATTTGAATACTTCATCAAATTATTACCCACAGGGTAATGGTTTGGCTGAGTCTACAAATAAAAATCTCATAAGAATCATTAAAAGATTAATGGAAGACAATCAGAGGACCTGGCACACTAATTTGAAATATCCATTGTGGGCTGACAGAATAACTCCTAAAAGGTCCATTGGAAACTCTCCATATATGTTAGTCTATGGGAAGGAAGCAAGATTGCCTGTCTCTGTTGAACTTCCAGCACTAGACATCATGAATTAGCTGGAGATGTTTGAAGAGGAAGACCCCATGGTTATCAGATATGCTCAGCTTATGGAGCTTGAAGAAATTAGAGACAAGGCTATGAAGACTATGGAATATCATCAGCTTCAAACAAAAAGAAATTTTGATAAGAAGGCCACCCCCAGGAACTTTAAAATGGGTGACATGGTGCTCAAATGGGATGAATTGAAAAGCAGACTAGGAAAGCATTCCAAGTTTGACAGCATGTGGAGTGGCCCATTTCTCATTACTGAATGCAAGGAGCACAATGCATTTCAGTTGTCAACCATGAATGGACAAAATTTGCCTATCCCAGTCAATGGGATACACTTAAAGAGATGTTTTGAGGTATGAGTACCTTGTAAATCAGTAGATTAGGTCTCTATGTTTTAAATAGATGTTGTTGCACCTTAGTTTAGATTTTTTGTTTTCCTAAAGTGTTTCTGCACGGGCTACATTATCATTAGGAGAATGCAGGTCTCTTCCCCTTTTTGTGTTTTTGAGGCAGGTTTCAGTTTTCCAGCATGTTTTAGACTTGACCCCATGCCCAATGGATATTTATAGCCACTGATCTCATTTGTTTAACAGGCAAACATCCCATAGAAGTCACCAAATTGTTGACCCATTTTCCCCTTTCCAAAGCTAAATAGTTCACTTGATACTTTTCCTTGAAAATCCTTTGGAAAGTGTTCCTATAAAGCTTAAAGTGCCAAATTTCCTAAAAATCCTTGCCTAAAAACCCTTACCATTGGAAAGAGCTTGAAAAAATAGCCAGGTTTGCTTTTTACACCACCCTGAGATTCGGCCAAATAAAGAATTTATTCATGGTCAAAGATTTGGTCAACATACAATTCAAATGTACATTTAGCGGGCTTGCAAATCTCTATCGGCCTTAGAAAATGATGAAAAAGGTAAGTTGTATGCATTTTGGAATGCATATCAGGCTTAGGAAGGTGCATGTACAAGGAGGAATCTTTCACAGATTCTCACGATATTCCCAGTTTGTATATCTGGTTGCAAGGAGAAACATACAAAGGAAAATTATACAAAGTAGGAGATACATTATAGGAATATTCCCTCAATGCATATCGGGTTTCATATGCATATTATGTTGTATGTTTGCACATGTAATGAAAAGATACAAGGTTTGACATACAAGTGCATCCGCTACAGTGGAATGTACATTCGGCCTTGTATGTTTCTTTGTATATTTCACTTGTATATTTTGCACATACAAGTGAAACATACAAAGAAATATACAAGGCCGAACGTACAAGATGTGGGGCCTGCACACATACAAGGCCAATTGTATGTTAGAAGATACAAGTGAGCATGAACAGTAGAATGTATATTTCACTTGTATGTTTGCACATACAAAGCTGATATACAAAGGTTTACATACAAGCCGGACCCAATTGCATTTTTAACTTGTTTTATAAAGTCTTGGGATCTACCTTGTATATGGGTGATTGTATATTGCGATATACAAGTCAGAGATACAAGGGTTATATACAAGGCAGACTTGAATCGAAGATCAAATTCAGCACTTCAGGTCTCAGGTCCGCCTTGTATATGGATGTGTTTTGTATATTTGAACATGCAGGGAAATATACAAAGAAAGTGATACAAGCCAGATCCGACCCAGCAGTGAAAGAAGTTGGTAAATATTTGGGGTCCGTGGCTTGTATATTTGGCGCTTGTATATTGCGATATACAAGCAAATAGACAAAGGAAGTATACAAGCTGGATTTCAACGTCTTTCCAGGCTATTTCATAAAATTTGAAGTCCGCGGCTTGCATGTACAATTGTGCTTGTATATTGCAATATGCAAAGGGCAGATACAGTTTTCAGCGATGCTCCTTGAACTAGCTCAGCAATGAATCAGGCGGTGCCACGTGGCGGTAGACATACAAATGGTGGGGCCTACATATACAAAGGGAAATTGTATGCATATACAATTTCAAAATTCAAAGGGCAAATTCAAGTCCGATATACAAGGCGCCACACATATACAAAGGAGTTGCAAAGAAGTTTTTGGATTCCGATTCAGGCAGCAAATTCAAGCGATATATACATAGATGCAAAGAGATATATACAAGCAGTTGACCAAAACTTTGACCGCCTGTATCTCCTCCGTCCTGGCGAATTTTGACATGTTGTAAGAGACAAAGATGCATATTTTTGTCCCCTCTTTCATTTGGCAAGGTTTTCAGAAGTTTTTATCACTTTTCAATTTCAGATCTGGAGTCGCATGTTTTGAGCAGTGAACATTCCAGCGACTACATTAAGCAGATGAAGATATTTTTGGCATTCATTGCTGCACCATGATGAGGCAGCTCGCATTGATGGTAAAAGATATTTCCCTACCGCCCTATTTCAGATATTTTTCATGTATGTGTTGCTGAGAAAGGACGAGTAAGCTGCTTGCATTAAAGATAGAGAATATCTTCTAGCTGCCCAGTGCTAGATATTCGACGCCATAACTTCTACAGCTGGACAATCATTCAGGCGAGGATAATTTCTAAGACAGCTCTTAGAGCGATTTTTGTAACCAACTTAGGGTCAGTTTAGAATGCTATATATATGCATTCATATGATGTAAATAAGGTTGGAAAAATTTTAGCATTCAGGGTTTCTATTTCCAAACAAAGCCTTCTATACTGTAACTGTGCCTTCCCACTGAATATACTCAAGTTATTTTGCCTCTTTGGACTGATTTCTAGTCTTGTGTGAATCTGCATATGGTTGTTTGTGAATGTCTCTATTCCTCTCAATCATCTGGTTTCTCACCTTTGCTAGGATCAATTGAATCTGTGTATGTTTGCTTGTTATATTTGGTTATGTTGTGCATTTCCTCAGTATTGTGAGGGTTCTTTTATTAAACTTGGTGAATCACCCTTTGTTTTCAAGCTTTTGTTTCGTCCTTCACTTTAAAGCATTCCTTCTCTCTTTTCCTCTTAAGATTCAGTAGTTTTAGGTGATAACCAGTTAAGGAAGCCAGCCTTCTCCGGAGGTCTGATCTCATTTGGCAAAGTCCCACACTTAGAGATCATTCCCATGTTACTCCAGATTGTTGAGGTTTCAAAACTATACGCAAGGGTGCAAATCTGGGTGATAACAACTACATCCCAATTTGTAGTTGTTTGAGCAAGTTAGAAGGTCAATTTGAAGGTCTATAAGCCAATTGGAATATTTTTTTGCAATGTCCACACTCCATAGAACCTCTAGGTTCTTTCATAGTTAGTCTGTAACTTCAAATCTTTCATTATAGTAGCACAACACTGTCATTTCCCTCTCTACTTAGTTTCATGTCTTCTCATGCTTCCTTCATCAAGTGAATTACCTTAGGCTAGAGAGGAGATAATATTGAAGTAGATTAATCTCTAAGGACATACAGGCCATGAGCATCTCATTAGCATCTCAAATGTCAAATCTCCTAGGTATTAAGTTTTCAATTATTTTATTTCAATTTGTGAGATTAGTTTACTTTGGAATGATTAAATTAGAATTACAAGTAGAATAGATAAACTACTTTCCATCTTGCCTAAGTTTGTAACATTTTATCACTATATTATGGATCTAGCATTAGTTAGATAGGATTTATTTTCTTCTCAATATTAGATTAGTGTAAATTAGATTTTAGATTTTAGTTTCATTTTAGCATAGTCATTTTCAATTCATCTCACAAAGGCTGTGCTAACAAGACAAAGCAACAAGAAAGCAAGTCCTTCCCAATTAGACTAAGCAATAAACAAAACAAACAAATCATTTGGAAACCATAAACAAAACATTTTCTCACATTGCATTGCACTTTAGAATCATTTTGTTTAATTCAATAAGTTAATTAGATCACATTTCTATTTAGGAAAATACAAAGACAGAGTAGTTCATTTCTTGCATTTAGATTGATCATTCATTTAGTCTCATTAAAAACATCAAGCAATAACTATCCTTATTAACAAGACAAGGTAAACAACCAAGCAATCAAAACCCTTTCTAATAAGACAAGGTGATCAAGCAAGACAAGGTAAACCAAGAAAAATAAGAATGATCAAACAACCAAGCAATGCAATTATCACATAAGGATAAGGCATATCCATCCCTTCTCTCTCCCACCATTAGGCTTATGTGTCCTAGAGTTAGAGAGGAGTGGGTAGAATTTGGATCCTAAGTGAACTTAGAGAAACTCTTCCAAACTTAGAATTAATTGACCAAGAACAAGTTTAGAAGTAAAATTTCATTTTACAATAGATATAGGAAGAAAACAATAGGTGATAGGAAAGGAAGTTAACCAATATCCAAGAGTTTATCAAAGAAAAAAGAGTGACAACACACTAGTGTGTCCCACTTTTTGGCCAAACTGGGACTCTCAAAAGTAATATTTTTAGCATTTTTCAAATTGTGGAAATTATAGGGAACAAACGGTCAAGAATTTAAGGATGATGTAAATTAATGAGTTGTGGAATTTCATATACATAAATTCAAGCTATAATTTTTTATATTTTTAAAAGAATCATTTATATTATTTTTTATTTATATTTTTGATATTACTTTTTATTGAGTGACATTATTCCATATCACATAACTTTCCCTACAAATAAAAAATGTTCATGATTTATTGGAACTAGACCATTAACTCCACTATATAGTGCATGGATACTTTTGTTGGTAACATAGTCAAGAGACACTGCTAATTGGGTAATGTTGTCATTGATGGAAACAAGGAAAATAGAGCATGATGGAGCTAATGATGATTGGGAGCTCAACTTGGAACAACCTACTTACAAGGTTCTGGTCCAAACACAAAAGACTAAGGCAGAATGGCTAAGTACTGACAACACAGAGTCAGTAGCAGAGACTCAAGTGGTATTCCTCCGCAATTGATGGTCAAGATATACGGTTCAAGTATGTTATTCAAAATTGTTTGAAGATGTTATGTTTAAGATTGCAAGTCTTGATGACTTCCAGAAGTTATACTATGGAATGTCTAAGTCTAGGTGAACATAGTGAAGTTAGGAATAGTGCAAAATGCATGGGTATTTTGGTCTGCATTTCTCCGCAAGTGATTGTATTGGTATGTAGTTTTCAAGAAGTATGGATAGGTTTCAGAAGCATCCAATTGAGTTATAGATTTTGAAGTGATCAGGAAGATTGCCTACAAAAATACATGTTCTGGCAACTGGTTTACCAGTATTTCACCAAGGTAGAAGAAATAGTTCTGAGCCCCGCATTTCTCCACATAACGGCATCATGATCTACGGTTGATAAGATATGATATGTGAAGCATTAGGGATGACTGATATGGTTCTTGGAGTCCCATGTGAATTTTAGTTGAAGTGTTGGGCCGATAGAATCAGTATAAGTTAATAAAGTGTTGTACTTGATAATCTGACTCAGTTTTGAGATTGAATTCAAAGTTACAAATATTTATATGGGTTAGATTTCGGTGGTGAGTGTCTGTGTGTTGGTGATGTGGATGAATTAAATGAATGTGTGATTAAAAGGTAGAGTTGTGATCTGAAGAAGACAGTAAGAGCAGAAGAGCAGAGTATGTAGAGCAGAGCAGACATTATGAAGTCTTTTGAATCTGTATATTGAACTAATTAGTACTGCACCTTAGCATTCTATAGATGCATTTGTAGCAATCATCTTCTGGCAGTGATCCAATCCTTATTCTATCTTCTTTTCTATTGGTAGTGAGCCTTTTTGCAGTGAGCACCTCTTCACAGGGCAATGAGCCTTCTTGTAATTAGGTATTGTGTTATCATAATATATTTTGAGCTAACACTCGCCGTGGTTTTTCCCTTTTGGGGTTTTCCACGTAAAAATCCTAGTGTCTATGTGTTATGTATTTATGGTTGTTGTTCTTATGCTACTTTCATATTATTAAGTTAGGAAATTAGATTCATGAACAAGTTAAGAAGTGGTTTTATGCAATACTGATTCACCCCCCCTCTGAGTATTCCTTACTTTCAAAAATTAGTATCAGAGCAAGGTTCCTTGGAAGAAGTTTAACAGCTTAAGGGAGATCTAGGAAGGTGTACACATGGCTTCTAGAAGATATCTCACTTCTCCTAAAGTCTCATATGAAAGCAATGAAGAATTGCAAGTTGCTCTTATTGATATTGAAAAAACTGAAGCAGAAATAAGAGATCTAAAGGACAACATACAAAAAGTTGATGAATGTATTCTAAAGCTAAAAGAACAAGTAAAGAAGTTCAAATAAAAATACAAAGAGGTTAATGAACAATTGATATTAGCAAATGAAACCCTGGATGATCTAAAAGTGGAAGCTATAGAAAGAGCTAAAGTAGAAGAAGATCTAAATCTAATGGTAAAAGGCAAGTCAGAAGAATGTGTCAAACTTGAAAAAGAAGTTGTGATCCTAAAATTAAACATGGAAAAAGGCAAGAGATATGAAGAAAAGTTCAAGATAAGCTCTAAAAAACTTGATGAGATGATTTCTAGTCAAAAGAGTTCTGATGACAAGCAAGGCTTGGGATTTGAGAAAGGAGAAAGTTCAAAATCAGGTCAAGCAAACACCGAGTTGAAGCAAAACAAAGGCAACTAGTTCAGGAATCAAAGAAGAAGACCTAGAAGACCTCCAATCAGATAGCCAAATGCTCAAAGGTACCCATCTTTCAATGGCCATTGTTTTAATTGCAATAAGTTTGGTCATAAAGCTACTCAGTGTAGGAGTAGAATAAATCAAATGCTCCATCGTTCTTTGGTCAATGTTACAATTGCAAGAAAATTAGTCATAGATCAAATGAATGCAGAAGTCTGGTAAAGAATGGTTTTTACAATGCAAGGAATACTCAATCATTCAATGGAAAGTGTTTTCCATGCAATAGATTTGGACATATGGATAACTAATGTAGATCAAGAACAAATTCAAGCAATAGAAGGAATCAAGGACAAAGGAATGTGGTATGCTACAATTGCAATAAGTTTGGGCATGTTGTAAGATTCTGCAGAAGCAAGAATGTGAAGAGAAACTACTATATTGAAGAAAGGAATACAAAACAAAGGAATGATAAGGGAAAAGAAAAGGTTGATCCAGTTGAAACTAAGAAAGAAATGGGCAAGATCTAGATCAAGAAAGATGTCATTGAAGTCAAGGATGGATCCACACCAGCATCTGGTGCAGATACTTCCTCCAGGAAGTAAATTGGGAGCTCTAGCTCAAGGGGAGCTGTGTTGAAAATCCAAAACCCCAGCCAGAAATTTAGTACTAGAATCCAGCAATAAGGTATGTTGTGAATCATTTTATGGAAAATCCTTCGAAAGAAATTCTGATAGAAAAATATCTAATGCGGAGCATTGTAGAGTAATTTGAATTGATGGTGGTTGACAGAGAAGTGTTTGACAGCCTTTTGAAAGACTGCATTTATGACAGTTAGGTTAAGGCTTCAAGGGGTTAAAAGGCCTGGATTGATAAAAGATTAATCATTTTGCATTCAATCTCTCAAGTGTTTAAAGTGAAATTCCAAGTGGCTCAATGATTTCCAAAGAAAATCAAGACAAGATTAGGAAAAACCCTAATTTAGCAAAAGAGGTACTTTACAGCTTGAAACACTACTGCAAATTTGTTTGAATTGTTACTAAAATGGCAACACCACAAATAGTTGATATCACTGAGAGACCATGACTGAAATTCAAGAAACACCCTTTCAAATCAACTAAAGTGGCCCCAGATGGTGTATTCTTATAAATTTTGTTTGGAATTATGCATGAAGATGATGTTAGGGCTTATATCCATGTTGCCTTGGATGAACAAAAAACTCACAGAGTTATATTTGAATCACTTGAGTGGAGATCAGTTTGAATTGTTGGACAATTACAAGGCCCTGGAAGATAAGAAATTCATACAATACTTAGATTTCCTTACTTTCACTGAAGTTGCATGGGTCTAGTACGTGTTAAGCCAAATGCATGATGATTTCATGTGGCTTGAGTCTACACATATGATAATAAAAGAAGTAAGAAGGGAAGTTACCAGTTTAAACTCTATTGGTCCAATACCATAGTTGAAATCTATGAAGAATGCAACAGTCATAAAAGCCACCAAAGCACAATTTGACAAGAGAGCTCTAACTATAAATACAATTGAGGATCATGCAGTCAAGTTTGCATCTATGATCATTGGTTACAAGATATACTATACCAATCGGGAGAACTCAATCTCTAGAACAGCTATATACACCACATATGAGATGATCAAGGAAAATAAGGATTATGATTTGTGTGAGCTTCTCTAGTAGTAGTTGCTAGAAATTTTGAAAAAGAGTAAGGAATCAAAATACCCTTTCAAGTTTGGTATGTGAATCCTTTGTTTATTCTTTTATTTCAAAAGAGAAATTCTGGGAATAAATAACATTCTTTGGGATCCAAGAAAACCTGTGGCTGTACAAATAAGAGATTATATTAATAATCTAGGTGATGTGAATGCTTAGAATGCAGCATTGTGTGGATATCTTAAGAACTTCTAGAAGTCAATGCAATCTAGAATGAGGATCCCTAAATCAGTTGTAGAAAAGTACAAGAATGACATTTGTTTTATTGTGAATCTAGAATAGTGTATGATGGTAGCAGTAGAGCCTAGGACTATTTGGGTACCACCCATGGGCTATGAGGTAGAAGAGGATGTTCTAGTAGGACTTGTAGATCTTATGTTGAGCAAGCCCCGGGATACCTCTGAGCCAAGATTTGGCACTTATGAAAAATTATCTGTAAAAGTCCATGTTAAACTAAGGAAACCAAAAAACCAGAAAAGATGAGGAAATTGCTGGAAGAATATGCCCAAAGCATAGGGATTACAAATGAAGAAGTTACTAAAGCAAGGACAAGAACAACTAAAAATTTGAAGGAAGCTAATAAACCTCTGGAAGTTCATAATGTGCAACAAAAGGCACAAACAAAAAGGGCTCCAAAAGAAAAGAGAGAAAGTGAACCTATTAAATCTCCAGAAGAGCCCAAGGGAAAGCCAGAAAAACCAGAGGTGTCAAGGAGAACTAGAGAATCTATCTCTGTAAAAGTTGCATCTATTCTCTCTGATCCCACACCATCTGCAAGTGTGGAAACCCCTGCTACTAGTCACAAAAGGAAGAAAACAAAGGCTAAAAGAATGCATGTAAGCATTGTAGTTGATGAGGAAGAGACAAAAACAAATGAAGTAAAAAAGATGAAAACTGAGGCTACCAAAGTCTTCGAAAGTAGTAAAGAGACAATCTCAGGGAAGGACACAATAAAGAAAAGGGCAAGGCAAAATGTATCATAGCCAGAAGAGGCTACAATAAGTCTACGAGATGTTCTTAAGGTTGTCACAGTGGATGGAAATCTGAAACCGATGGCCCAATTCTATGATTATTATAATGATGCAGGTAAAAGTGTTTTGGAAGATGCCACTGTAGAGTATCTGAACATATACAATAAGGCTCTTATTGAAATCATTGGTGATCTTCCTGACAGCTTGAGCAGCATTATGTATGCAAGGAAATAAATTGCCATGGCCAAAGATACTAAAATCAGAGATCACACACTTGTGAGGTTATGTTCGGAGATCACCCTAGAGGAAAACACCATGATCTCCAAAGCTCTTAATAAAGAATTCAAGACAAAGAGGAGAATGAACACTCTTATGGAAGGAGGTATTGAAAAAGTAGTTAAGGAAACTAAAGAAACCACTCTGAAGATATTGAAATAATTTAGTCTCCCTACCATTTATGACAATGAAATAGCAAATGATGGAGATGCATCTATTCCGGAGATAAGCCAAGACCAAGGATTAGATATAAATGATCAAGCCCCTAACATTGATAGAATGGATATGACAAATCATGATCAATCTAAGACTGGTCTTCATCCTAAGAAACAGGCTAATGAGCAGACAAGGTGCCCTGCACCGGAGAAGAATATTGGTGCAAATGAGGACAAAGACATGGAACCCCCTAAACAAGATAAAGGAGATGAAGTCTCAGGTCTGGCAAGAGACACTGCAGAGGATACAAAAGCATTTCTAGAGAAACAAAAAGACTTGGATGAGTCTGAACTGCTACAAGGTCTAATAAACCTTGACTCAATGTCACCTATACAGAAGTTCAAACTGGTATCATTTGTGCAAGCAAAGGTACAAGAAGAAATTTTGAAGTTGCACATATAGTATAGTCAACTGATTGGAGAGGCATCCAACATTTTGGAGAAGCTGATGCCATCAAACCAAAAGAACCCAACAATGTCCTCAACAGACCATCTCAAGGGACTCTTGAACTCTGTAAGTATGCATTTTGAATCTTTTGAAAAATCTGCAAAGGCAAAAGTTAGAAAAGAGATTGATGAGAAGAGATTGGTTGAGTTAAATACCATGGTAGTGAATGATAAAACTCTACTAGATAATGGAATAAAAGGCATACAGAGTGCCATTAAACAAGCCTGTAAAAATACAAATTTTGCTTATCTTGGCTAGAAGTTACAAAGGAGTTAGAAGATAAAATCAAGAGATTAGAACTCAAATTGTTAAATTTCTCCAAGTAATTTGATCTAGAAGCTGAGTCAATAAGTAATAAAGAGATACAAGTTGTAAACAGTCACAATGATTTAAGCACTCTGAGGAAGAAAAGGGAAGAAGTCAACGAAAGATTGTGCTAGTTAAGGGGGCTGACAAGTCCTAAGGGGGCTGACAAGTCCTAAAATTGACTCCATGTCTAATCTAGTAGAAGAAGCCTTGCAAGCACAAGCATTAATTGGTACACCGTCAGATGTACAGAAGGCAGAAAAGTTATTTTTTCTGATAAATGGCCACATTCAAATTTTGAAGAGTGCGAACAATAGATGGGATGGAGAGTCAGCTCTGATAGAGACTATCTATAATGATATACTACCTCCCACTATAAACTGAGAGAAAAAGTGTACCTATACATATGCGGTAGAGTTTGGCAATCTTGCAGTTTTGACTTAATTTGACCTTTGTACATATACCCTTTGCCATTGATGTCAAAGGGGGAGAAGAAGACTAGTGAAAAATGGGCAAACACCTAAGGGGGAGTGAAAGAATAGAGTGTATATAGAAAGGGGGAGCATATACACATTTTTCACTAAGTATTGCCATCGATGCCAAAGGGGGAGATTGTTGGCAACATAGTCAAGAGACACTACTGATTGGGTAATGTTGTCATTGATGGAAACAAGGCAAATAGAGCATGATGGAGCTAATGATGATTGGGAACTCAACTTGGAATAGCTTGCTTACAAGGTTCTGGTCCAGACACAAAAGACTAAGGTAGAATGGCTAGGTACTGACAACACAGAGTTAGTAGCAGAGACTCAAGTGGTATTCCTCTGTAGTTGATGGTCAAGATATGCAGTTCAAGTATGTTATTCATAATTGTTTGAAGATGCTATGTTCAAGATTGCAAGTCCTAATGACTTCCAAAAGTTAGACTATGGAATGTCTAAGTCCAGGTGAACACAGTGAAATTAGGAACAGTGCAGAATGCATGGGTATTTTGGTCCGCATTTCTTTGCAAGTGATTGTATTGGTATGCAGTTTTGAAGTAGTATGGATAGGTGTCAGAAGCATCCAATTGAGGAGTTACAAAGTCTGAAGTGATTAGGAAGATTTCCTATAAAAATCCATGTTCTGGCAACTGGTTTGTTAGTATTTCACCAAGGTAGAGGAAATAGTTCTGAGCTCCGCATTTCTCCACATAAGGGCATCATGATTTACGGTTGATAAGATATGATCTGTGAAGCATTAGGGATGATTGATGTGGTTCTTGGAGTCCCATGTGAATTGTAGTTGAAGTGTTGGGCTGATAGACTCAATATAAGTTAATAAAGTGTTGTGAATGATAGACTGACTCAGTTTTGGGATTGAATTCAAAGTTATGGATATTTAGATGGGTTAGATTTTTGTGGTGAGTGTGTGTGTGTGTTGGCGATGTGGATGAATTAAATGAATGTGTGATTAAAAGGCAGAGTTGTGATTTGAAGAAGACAGTAAGAGAAGAAGAGCAGAGTAGAAAAAGCATAGCAAACAGTATGAAGTCTTTTAAATCTATATATTGAACTAATTAGTACCGCACCTCAACATTTTGTAGATGCATTTGTAGCAGTCATCTTCTGGCAGTGAGCCAATCCTTCTTCTATCTTCTTTTCTCTTGGAAGTGAGCCTTTTTGCAGTGAGCACCTCTTGATAGGGCAGTGAGCCCTAGGCAATGAGCCTTAAGGTAGTGAGCCTTCTTGTAATTCGGTATTGTGCTATCATAATATATTGTGAGCTAACACTCACCATGGTTTTTCCCTTTTGGGGTTTTCCATGTAAAAATCCTAGTGTCTATGTGTTATGTATTTATGGTTGTTGTTCTTATGTTGCTTTCATATTATTAAGTTTGGAAATTGGATTAGTGAATGTTGGATATTCTAGGATAAGCCAAGATCATGGTGAGGAGGATCATGCGATGACCACACATCATAAATACAAGAAGCCTATGAAGTAGTCTGGTGGACCACCAAAATCTGGTAACTCATCCAAATACTAGAAGAAGTGTCCAATATGTGAAAGGATTGGACATGATGTGAAAAATTGTTGGTACAGCGCTTTGGCCAAAAGATCATCCAACAATAAATATTTTCAAAAGAAGCCTTTTCAAAGTGGAAATACTCAATGGCAGTAGAAGAAAAAATAGAAACATGGCAATGTTGCTAAAGAAGAAGACTCTCCGAAAGAGGAATATGTGTTTTTAGCCCACACTTCAAAAGATAGTTCACAATCAACCTCAATTTGGTATGTGGACTCAGGTGCTACTAAGCACATGACTAGACAGAAGGAGTGGTTTCTCACATTGAAACCCCATCATGGTAAAGTCTCTCTTAGATATTATACCACCTATGACATCCAAGGTATTGGTGATATCTCCTTGTAGTTTGGTATTCATCGTTGCAAACTCACTAAAGTTTTGTATGTGCCAGGACTAACCAAAAATCTCCTTTCTATTAATCAATTTCTTGATCACAATCTAAGTATAGAGTTTGATAAAAATGATGATAAAAAGGTATGCCTAATCCATGATAAGTCTAAAAGGGCAAAGATTGTTGCAAGTACCACCAAAATTGGTAAAATGTTTAGGCTTGATACAATTGCCAATAATCAAGCTTTAGTGACTAAGGATAGTGATCTTGCTATGTTATGGCATCATAGATTTGGTCATTTAAGCACTGGTTACTTTCTTACACTTAACAAGAAAAGCATGGTCAAAGGGCTTCCCTCACTTGATAAGTCAAGTGTCATTTGTTCTAGTTGAATTGTTGGCAAACAACATCGAGCACCATTCTATCCAAGTGAGCATCGTTTAAGCCAACATTTGCATTTGGTGCATACCGATCTGTGTGGTCCCATGGCACCTAGTCACAATGGATTCAGGTATTTTCATCTTTTTGTTGATGATCATACAAGGCAAATGTGGGTCTATTGTTTGCAGCATAAAGATGAAGCCTTTTCTACTTCAAAGAGTTTTGCACTCTTGTGGAGAAAGATACGAATCATCGTATTCATGTCCTCCACTCAGATCGAGGGGGGGAATACACCAGCATTGAATTCTCCACATACTTGAAGGAAAATGGAATTCAACATCAATTGCCTGCAGCATACACACCTCAACAAAATGGAGTTGTTGAACAGAGAAATCACATCATCATGGAGATTGTCTGAAGTATGTTGAAGGATTCTCAACTAGGACATGCATATTGGGCTAAATCTATACACACAATGGTTTATCTTCTAAATCATGCACCAATCAAAGAACTTGATGGCATCACACCAGAAGAAGCATGGATAGGGGTAAAGCCTTCTATCTCTCATCTTCGTGTATTTGGATGTATAGCATACATGCACAATCCTAAGAAACAAAGAAAGAAGCTTGATAAAAAATTTATTAAATGTATTCTTCTTGGTTATAGTAGTGAGTCTAAGGCATATCATCTTATAGATCCTACCACAAAGAAGATATACATTAGTAGAGATGTAATTTTTTATGAGAAGATTGATTTAAGTTCATCTTCCACATCATCACCTACTCCAGATAGTGCTCCAATATTCAACATGGATGGGAAAAATAATGGGGATGTCGATACTCAATCTAATTCAACACCCACAAATATCACAAGACCTAAGTGGTATACAAGTACCATTCATGATGCAAATCTAGATGGAGTCCCAGACACTTCAACTTCAAGTCCAAGGACTCATAGCATGGCTCGCAATGAGGTAAATCTAGCATTAATGAGTTTAGTTGTTGATAATTTTGAACCATCTAATGTTTAGGAAGCACTAGAGTCAAAGCCTTGGAAAGAGGCTATGGTTGTAGAGTATCAGTCCTTGATGAAAAACAACACTTGGGAGCTTGTTGATCTACCACTTGGTAAGAAAGCAATTGGATATAAATGGATATTCAAAACTAATTATAAAGCAGATGGTAGTATAGATAAACATAAGGCTAGACTTGTAGCCAAGGGTTATGCCCAGAAAGAAGGGATAGACTATGAGGAAACATTTTCTCCCACAGCAAAGATCAAAACTATTAGAATGATTTTTGCTTTAGCTGCACAATTTGGATGGAAATTGTATCAAATGGATGTAAAAAGTGCATTTCTTAAGGGAGACCTTAAGGAGGAGGTCTATATGACCCAACCAGAGGGATACATTGCACCTGGTAAAGAAGAAAAGGTATGCCAACTTGTTAAGTCCCTATATGATCTCAAACAAGCTCCAAGAGCTTGGTATATTAAAATTGAAGAACATTTGCTAAAACATGGTTTTACTAGGCATCCATATGATCCAAATCTCTACCTCAAGGAACAAGGGGGGGATATTGTGACTATTAATCTATGTATTGATGACCTAGTTATCACAGGCAACTCAGAAGAAATGATTGAGACAAACAAGAATGATCTAAAGA
Source organism: Cunninghamia lanceolata (assembly GCA_027924645.1). Classification (NCBI taxonomy): domain Eukaryota; kingdom Viridiplantae; phylum Streptophyta; class Pinopsida; order Cupressales; family Cupressaceae; genus Cunninghamia; species Cunninghamia lanceolata. The sequence continues at coordinate 6,491,665 of BSBN01000591.1, read as the reverse complement.
AGACCTTTGATATGACAGATATCGGGCTACTTCACTGTTGTCTTGGTTTAGAGGTATGGCAGGCAAATCACCATATCTTTGTATCTCAAAGAAAATATGCCAAGACACTGCTTGAGAAATTCAAAATGATGGATTCCAAACCCATGTCTACACCTATGGAATTAGGTTTGCAGTTATCTACATCTGATATATCTCCTTAGGTGAATGCAACTCTTTATTGTCAAATGATTGGAGGTTTGATATATCTGACATATACTAGACCAGATATCAGTTTTGTTGTTAATTATCTTTCAAGATTTATACAAGAACCAAAAATGTGTCATTGGAAAGCAGCAAAATAGGTACTAAGGTATATCCAAGGTATAATGAATCATGATTTGGAATATAAAAGGAGTGATCAATTCTTCTTGATAGGGTATACAGATGCAGATTATGCAGGTTCAGTTGATGATAGGAAATCTACATATGGATTTGTTTTCTTCTTGGGTTTAGGTCCTATTTCTTGGGGAAGTAAGAAACACGACATAGTTTCTCATTCCTCAACAAAAGCAAAATATCGTACAACAAGTGCAGCAATTTGTGAAGCAGTTTGGCTATGCCACATATTAGAAGGATTGGGGGTACCACAAAACTAGCCTACAATCCTCTATTGTGATAATCAGAGTGTTCTCAAGCTTGTTCGTAATCCAGTGTTTCATGAACGAATGAAGCATATTGAAGTTGACTATCACTTCATACGAGAATATGTTCAGCAAAACAACATTCATCTTCAATTCTACTCAACTCAGGAACAACGTGCTGATATCTTCACCAAGCCTCTTGCATGTGTGAAGTTTGAAAGTTTTCAAGATTTTCTTATTAGTACTTTAAAGAAATGATGTAATAAGGGGAGAATGTTAGATATTCCATCATTTACTCCATGGAGATAGTTTGTTGAATAGGTTGTTTTAGTTTGTTTGATTATTATTAGATTGTTTGGATTTCATATACATATATTGTTATATGGTTGAACCTGTGAATGCTATTTTAGAGCATACGGTTACTTCCATTCAACCTATATATCTATAACCTTGATCAACATTTTGATATATGGAATTATGAAGGATATTTCTCTGATAGTGAACAAGTTAAGAAGTGGTTTTGCGGAATACTGATTCACCCCCCCCAGTATTCCTTAGTTTCAACAACTTTTTGGCAATTTTTTTAATCAAATATGTTATTTATTATTAATTTTTGAGTTAGTAAAAACAAAAATTTGAGACCTATTTTATTCCATAATGTATTTCTCTTATCATATATATAAAAATTAAATATTTATTTTTCATTGAAATAAGGACATCTATACGTAGTGTGGTGTATTTTCTTGAGATTTTTCTAACAATGCTTGCTATTTTTCTTAGTCTCTTAAATATAGGTCATTATTTTTCGTAATAGACGTACATCCATTATTAAAAAATTTAAAAATATAATATTAAATGAAACATAGTGTAATGTAGAAAATTGCATACCCTTGCAATTTCACAATATATTTTGGGCTTTCTTTAGTGTCCATTCCCTTAGCATGTTTTAGGGATCGTTTGACCCTAGCCTTAGCCTTTTTCCTTCACCAGATTACAAAATTTCATTGCTTGATTCTAATTCTTCTCGTTGACTTGGGAACACGTGTTAAATTTTGTGTGATTTTTGTAGGATGCTATATCTTAGCTAGGACATCCTATCACATGCAAAGATGTCCTCACGATGCTCTAGCATCTTGAAAATCCTAAAATTTAAAATATTGATTTCCCATTCAGCCATCTACCTACTATAACGCTCAGTCGTCGAAAAAATTCCTTCAACATTTGAATCTAACCCTTCAACTTCTCACACACCCTTATGCAAAAACTAAATTTGAATATCTATCTCTCTTGGCTATGATTGGCTACACAAAACCTCCATTGTTAAGCTTGTTGAAGCTACATGTTGAAATGACTCCATTTTGAAGCTCTCTCAAGGACCCACATTTCTACATTTTGATTGACTTCTCCAAAGAGATCATTCTTCCTTCTTCCAAAATCATGCTATTAATATTTTTCTTGTTTTCATTTTGAATAACCTTGCAGATCTTAACTTTTTCTACATTTTTATTTGGCAAAGTCTTGGTATAGACTACCACCCATTTTATCTCAATATGCACACCAGGGTATTTCATCATAGACCAGGGATAATACTTATAGATTTATTTTATTGTCACTATTCTAAATTCTTGGATGCACATAGGATAAGAGCACACACTAGATTTTCTTTTTTATTTCATTTGTTATTTTGTGGATGTTAGAAAACCAAAACGGGGGTTTCAATGAGGCAAACCCCTAAAATAGCCCTAACATTTTCTTTTGTTTTAGCTATAGGTATTTTGGGAGATATTCAATATTATGGAGGTTTGCAAGTGTTTTCCCTTTTACTTGTCATTTCAATATTTCATTTAATTTGATTAGTTTAGCTCTTTTTTGTTATTTAGATTAGTCTAAAAAAAAAAATTTAAAAATTATTTTTGTGAATTTTTGGAACAATAGTGTGAAAATAGGACTAGAGTGTTGTTAATGGTGGTTTTAGTACACAACAACATAGGTAAGATACATGATATCTCACCTCTCTTGAAAGGAATCCTATCCCAAAGAATTCAGAACAGGACTGCCCCAAGGTTTATATTGTCAGGTCTTGACTTGCAAGATAACTCAGTGGATATGTATTCGACTATTCTAACCAAGGGAACTTACATCTAATGTAGGGTTTATGGAAGTATGATAGTAATATGTATACAAAAACCCTAAGTGATACAGAATGTGAAGTCTAAAATTTATCAGCAAATAGACAATGTAAATGTGGCTTTAAAACCCTAAATATAATAGACATTTTAAAACAAAATGTGAAAGGTTAAAGGTTAAAGAGAAAGATTGAAACCTAAGGTCAAATTACAACTAGATTGAGTGTTGCATATAAACAAATACCCTTAATAAACCAACTTTTGTTTAACCAGGATAAACCACAATATTACAGAAATTGATGCAATCTTCAAAGGTAAGTTTTGATTTTCAAATCACACACATTCATTAAACACCCAGTTATTGGTGCAGTTTAACTATTGTTATGCAATTGAACTGAATTCATTAACTACATTCAGGCTAACCATACAAAGTAACTTACAATCAACAAGCACAAATGGTATGAACCAAAGTATTCATCAAATATATTCAAAGCATCTATCCATCATTGCAATTGTACTTCATCTAATTTCAAATTGTAATGAACTATGAAATCCAAAGGAAGATAACACAATAACATAATTTTTAGCAAAACTTGTAAAACTTGTTTTTGTATTGATCAAGATTTTGGTAGAGTCTCAACAATTCATTGTCAAATCTTACTTACAAAGAGAGAAAATGACTACCCTTTTATAGATGGGTAGGCATACCAAGTTTTTGAAGAAACAATGGAGATTAACTCAACACCAATGGCTCAGATTACATAGCATTTAATTTTGGACAGCTTAGTTTGGTATAATCCTAGATTTTACTTTGTCTTGTAGGAAAAGGAAAAAATATAGATTTACAATGCATTAGAACAAGACAAAATAGATGCCCCTTGGGTTGTTTATAAAGATAAACTCATTTTACAATGCATAGAACAATAGAAAAGTCATGTGGCACTTTTTAGAAGAGGTGTTGGTCCAAATGGACTTGATATTTGACTTATGTGGCCACTGTGTCATCCAGTTGTTTGCCATTTCCATCCAAATTAACTTCATTTTTCTCAGCCTCCCTGTTACTGTATGCAAGGAATGCCTCCAATGCTAGATTGATGTCCATTGGCTGAGGATCCTTGACAAAATTGATTCTAAACTTGATGATATCCACTTCCCAGGAAAACTTATGATACACAACCAACCTAGATCTTTTATTCCTTTTAAATTCATTGAATTGCACTCTCAAGTCATTGATTTTGTCCAAATCCTCTAGTTGACATGGCAATGAATCCCCTTGCATAAATAATTTCAATTGCTCTTTACACTCCCGAACATCAACATGTGTAGTATCATCTAAGTACATCTTTGTCAAAGCTTTAAGCATATCATTCAAAATATAAATCACCTCCAAAAGTTGAGCCTTGCCTAGTTTTGCTTCATTCCTAGCCTTATCAAAAATTTCCCTTCTCAATTTCAACATCTCAAGCCAATGCTCAGTCATGTGTAGTCTTTCCTTGACCAAAATTTGCTCTTCTATCAGAACTTCTTTAACTAATTTACTCATTGCCAAAACTCTGGGATGGATGTGGAAATAATATTCATCATAATTGTTGCAATCATCTATCACTTCATCCCATTCTTCCTTTAATGCACCAAAATCTCTATGGAGTTCAACAATGTCATCAATTATTTTACAATCTCTAGAATATATGCCCTATATCCATTTTCCAATTATTGAGGTAGTGGATTTGATGTTGTAAAAATCCTTCAGTTCTTCCTTGGAGAGGAGAAAAGGTGCTATAGTTGTTCCATCTTCTGAATGCATGGGCTTTATCAAATATATTATACAAGCCTGGAGTTCCTCATTTTGTTGTTTAAGCTATTGTTTGGTCAACACATGTTTATTTATCCTATCTAGAATATTTAACACAGATTCTTTAAATTCCTCAACAACTTGGGCCTTTCAAGTTGGACCTAAGTTGAGAGTAGAAATAGTGTAGTCCTCAAGTCAAATATCCTCTTTATTACCCTGGGCTAGAGGAATAGCAACCTCTACAATTTGAGACCCTGAAGCATCTTTGTATATCATTGATTGTACTTTTGCTTTCTTTTTCTTCTTAGGCTTCTCGATTCTAGCCAAGAAATTATCCAAATTCAATACTACTATCTCCACCCTAGAAGGCTGATTATTCAGTCTCTGTTGCAACCATTCTGGAGCTACTAAAAAATGTTCTAGAGTGCCAACATGGTCATCCCTCTTGTTTAAAGAATTTGAAGAAATAGTGTCCACAACACCTGTACCTTTATCCTCACTATCCTAGTGATCTACTATGACCATTGCATCTATTTTGGGAGGTGTAAGGATACCTAAACCCTATTTATTAATTATGATATTTTATTGAGAATAATTAATTAACTGTGTTGTTTTGGAATAATTATTTTGATGATTTAATATTGTTTTCAAAAGAAAATAATACATTGTCATTTTATGCTTTTATATTTACATATTTTATAAAGAATTCTTTTATTCTATGCCACTTGTAAGAAATGGCAGTTATGTAATTCAAGAGAGAATTTTAGAAATAAATATTTATTTATAGTTTCAAGTTAGTGGAGCTAATTTTAGATTTGTTTATGAGATTATGATATAAGTTCTAAAGAGATTAGAATTTAGAAATAAGGTCTTGATATGGTTTAGGTAATTGATTTAAATTAATTATTTTTATGTGTTGTGGGGAATAAGAGCTCTTTTATCATTATTTTTGGTAAAATTAAGACCATAGGTCAATCACCTATGGGTAGGGTACTTGTTTATTCATAAAAATTATGTTTTAGAGTTGTTTTAATGCATTTTTAGTGCACAAGAAAATAAGTGACGAGTATGGCAGATGAAGAGTCATCTTCTCTTGAAAAGTCTTCAAGCACCCAAGTCAGGGAGAAAAAGAAATAAAATGAAACCCCAAGAATCACATTTTCTTGAAAAGAAACGGATGCCACAAGTAAGAAGAGAAAACAAGAGAAGAGCCCAAGATTATTTATGATTTTTGTAGGTCATCAAGAGGATGTTGATAGATGATGTGGAAGATAATTCTTCAAAGAATTACATCAATTTCGATGAGGCAAAGAAAGCGTACATCCATGGTGAATTGTTAGGTGAAAAATCTTTGAATTTTATGAGGACAATAGAATCCCAGGTAGAAGAAAGGAAGTGCACAACTGAATAAGATGAAAGATTTCACATTAAGGAATATTGGAATCTCTCTTCATAGGCATTTGGAGGTATTCTTCATTAGTTAAATTCTTGAGGTATTTCCTTGAAAACTCACCATTATTTATGTTAATGTTTTTTTGAAATTTTTTTAATAAAACTTGTTGTCTCATGAAATTAATCTTATCATAGGAATTAGTTTATAAAAAGGTTGTTGGGTTTTGAGAGTCATGTTTTCAGCTTTTTGAAACATCTTATAGTTCTAAATTTAATTGAGTATTAAGAATTTTATCATGATTTTTGTACTGTTGTAACCCTGCTAAAACCCTATTGTAAATCCTGTTAATGTTTTATAAATTACTCTTTGCACAAGAAAGCGATTATAAATTCGTTTATGGGTTATGAGAATATTTATTTAAGATTTCTGGAACATTTTACGCTTTTAGATTCTATTAAGTATTTTGAAAGTTATCACATTTTTACCACTGTTGTAGAGAAAATTGAAAGTCTAGGGTTTTGTTGGTAGTTTACTTTGTTGGAAATGAATTATTTTCATTACATAAGTGTGTTATATGAATTTGTATATTTTCCTTCTTGGAATGAGTATAATTATATAGTCTTTCATATATTTAGTTGCATGCAAAATTAGATTGAATCAAGAATATACTTGTAGTGCAAGAAGGTCAATTAAACCCTTATGTTGATTAGTTTATAAGAACAATTGTTAGTTCAGACATATATATATATATATATATATATATATATATATATATATATATATATATTGCATAGTTATTTTTTACTATTTCTATCATTCATTATAATATAGGGAATACTTTTGAGTAATCAAATCATTCTTGATTTATGATCAAGTTTGGGTTAAATTTGGATTTGAGGGAAAGGGATGATTGTAGTAAACACTACCTCCTCATATTACATAATTCTTCTAATTTTTTCTGGGTTTATTCCCCTTACTCTTATCTTTCCAAAACATCTTGAATTTTATAATTCCACTAATAAATAAGAAAGTTATGACAAATTTACTACTGGGTAGTTTTTCATGTTAAGGCTATTTCTATTCAATTATATCATTTTATTCTTATTCTTAAATTTATTTCTAATCATTGAATTAAGTTTGAGATTGGATAGAAGACTAATTTAATTAAATACATTTCCTTTTTAATACATTATTTAAATTATGTTTAATATTATTGAGTGCTTGTATTGGTAACAATGGTACGAGGTAGATTTTATTTCCAATCATCTAGAATGTTTTGTCAACACTTGAAATTGTTTTATATAGGTCAATAAATTAAGTTAAGAATCTCATTTAAGTAGAGTGAATTATTTTCTTAGAATCTTTATTGTGTAACTAGTCATGTATAAAAAATAGAACTCTTGAGATACTTGTGCATTGCTCTATTGACTTAGGAATTGAAGGTTTTATTATTGAATGGAAAATGTAGTAGGCTCTTCATTACATCCATTAAGCTATGTTTTACTTGTGTTTAGATAATAGAAATGTAGATTATAATTTAGGAATGAGGCTAAAACTTTAAATTATAGTATAGATGAGGATGAGAGAAATATAATAGAAAGTGTGTTTCATATCAATGTCCATGGGAATGAGTAGGTAGAAATTATAAGTTGAAATTACATTTAATTTATTAATATCATATAAGTTCTTAGATTTCTAATAATTATGTTTTAATACATTTGTTCTAGTATGGTGTAGGGTTGACTATAAGGGGTTCATTCTTTTAATAAGTCTAGGATGATATAATGAATTAGTGAATATATGATGATAAGTTATGTCTTTCTTTGCTTGATGCATTGTAGGAAGTTGAATGCCAAAATTAATGATTAAATTAGTCATCTTTATTTGAGCATGTGTAAAGGATGTTCTTTCATCTATTCTAAGTGAGTAGATATTTCATGCATTAATAAGGTGCCGATAAGGGTTTTATGTGTTTGTTAATTATAAAATATATATTGTGGAATAGTGCTATAAATCATTTTATTTAGAACTTGAATATAAGATGATAATTTCCATAATTAGCATAGACTTTTTCATTTATTGCAATCTAAGTAATTGTCTATGGAAATTTATGCTTTTAATCTAAGAGAATGGTTGGAATATTTTGTTGTTATAACTTCCCTATTTTACCCCTGTAGGGATTACATATAAATTTAATTGTTGTATGCACTTTTTAGAACTTGAAAGATTTAATTATCATAAGATGTATTTTATCTTGAGGACAATAGCGATGCATATACTAATAAGATCTGTGATTCACCATCTTGACTTGTTTTGAAGTTATATATAATCATCATTGATGGTGTTAGGGATGATGTTGATATGTATGTAATATGCATTTTGTATTCTGGTTATGTTATGAATGCTGCTTTATTGTATATGTTGATGCTTTCTTGTGGTTACATTATCACAATTTGTTCTTGAACTACGAAGTCTCTGCACTACATGTACTTAGGCAAGGCCAACATGAGCCCCCAAGACATTACGTTGGCCCCTTAGGGTCTTAGGCTAGTATATTTCTCTTTGATATGTTTATTGATGAACTTTGTAGAACTAATGTTCACATTTATATATGCAAATACAGGTTTATTAACTAAGTAGATTACTGGAGCAAAGAACATGTTTTCCACTATGCTTAAGGATGATCATATGGTTCTTACTGTAATTGAGTATAATTGCATGAGGGACGTTTATATCTATGAAAATCAACATTTGCAATGCATGATATTAAACTTATGATTAATCAAAATTTATATTTTATTAAGTTAGTACAAGTGAATATTCTTCTTTCATCTATTTATATTTTTATTATTTCTAACTAATTTAATTTATTATTGTTATTTATTGATAATTTCTTGAGTAGGCATTACAAGAGGTGATCCTGGTTGATTTATCTATTGTAAATCTTTTGTCATTTCTAGTTCAGCAGTGTCAATTGCAATATCATCTACAGTCTCCTTTGTTGGACTATCATCCAAGTCCACAACCTCTATAGTGTTGGGATCAGTTGGAGAGTTACTGGTTATATCCTCATTCACAACCTCTTTTTATGTTACGATATTCAACTCAGTACAAACCTTTTCAATTCCTGGCAATAGGGGTACTTGGGGAAAGGTAGGTCTAGGCACTTCCTTTGAATCTCAAAATAGTTGAGTCAAGGAATTATTGACTATCGCAAAACAATCAGTGGCTGAGGCTAGAATTTGTACTTGAGATAGGTTTGAAATGCTACACAACCTAAGGATGGAGGAATGGAAGGAAGGGAGAGCATGGAAGAAATGACAAGGGGAGTGGTTAGGTTGAGATGTGGCAAAAAGAAAGAAGAAGGTGCAAGGATGGTGGAAATGGGAGGTAATGAAGGGGTGATAGGAGGAAAAATAGAAGAAAGAGCAAGGAGTGAAGGTGAAAGTGAGATGGAGGGTGAGGGTGAGGAGGCAATGGGAAGATTGGTGGATGAGAGGAAAGAAGGGGATGATGAGATGAAAGGATTAATGGAGGGAAAGGAAATGGAAGACAAAGAAGGTGAGGAAGGAATGGATAGATTGGTGGAAGAAATGGAAGGAGAAGGTGGAGAAAGGGGTGATGATACAACTGCTGGTGAACAAAGGGAGAAGAAAAAGTTGAACTGCTTGAGGAAGCAGGAGGTAGGATGCTAGAAACATCAAAGGAGGAAGTGGCAGGATCACCAGTTTGCACAGGAGCAGCAAAAATGGCAAGAAATATTGTATCAACAATGGAGGTATCTGTCACTGGCACACTTTGTTGCCCATTTACCTTCTTGCCCTTGGAAGCTTCTCCCTTTCCACTAGGCATATCCTTTCTCTTTGAAGTTCTTATCTTTATTGGGGACTAGGTGCCTTTCTTTTGTTGCCTCTTAGGAGGTTCCTTAACAATCTTGGATTTTCCTTTCTTATCAAGATGGAACTCATCCCATTCCTTCAATGTTTATCTCTTGGAGAGAACCTATTGTAGCCACTTGTACTGGATCTTCCTCTACCTCTATGGGTTCATCTTGTTCATCATCTCTATCCTGGTCCTAAGGTTGCTGAGTGTATGTTAGGGCTACTCCTGCTTCTATTAATCTATCAACCTAGTCTCTGACCGATACTCTACTATATCAAATGGGAAGTTTCATCACTTCTAAAGATCTCTCCTTGTCTTCTGCCTAATTTGGTAGTGAAATGGGTTGCCCAAATACTTCCCTCCATGCTTCTTGTCATACCACATTATCATCATCAGTTAATTAGTTTGGTACAAAAGCAACATTGAACATCCTTATATAGTTAAGGGACATTCTTGATCTTCTTCTCCTTATAACTTCATGCTCATCTAGACAATTTGCCCAAAAGTTCTCCAAATGCTCTTTGTGAAATAGCTTCTTGCTCACATGTCTTTCTATAGTACGAAAAGGATCAAAGTGAGCTCTTTCTTTGTAGAAATTCAAATGCAACAGCTCAAGCTCAGTGTCTGAATAATCTATTGACCCTATAGTTACACATGAAAAGAGGCCCCTTCCCAAGAGGATAGGTAATTTGATAGAATCCCTGTGTAAATGCTTCATTTGTTCAGCACAAGTGCACAACTACCTTGTCAATTAGATACTTAGGAAGCTTATAAGGTGCCCCTATCAAACCATGAATTCTAAGGTAGGTAAATTTGGGAAAGTGTATATACCACCTACCATATGTTTGTACTACATTGGAAGCCTCTACAGATATCCTCCTTGACATATCTCCCTGCAGTATTCTTGTAATGTGCATGGTGAATGAATAATCAACTCTCGTATAGTGCACTAGTGATTAGGAAATTTCTAGCTGAGGATAACATTCATATAGCTTCACTTATCCATCAGCCCTACCAACTTCTCCCAATTTAGAAAGACCAACATAGGCAAAGTTTCTTGCCAACATATATACCACATAGGAGGTCCATTGGAAAAAATTATCCTCCCTCAAGGATACAAAAGCCTCATGAATATTATCACTCAAGAGTTGGGCCTAATGTATCTTCATTTCCCCTCCTAAGATCTCTTCAATATAGGCAAACATCTAGCCTTCAAAGGTAGAAGAGGAAGGCAACCCCATAATTCTACTCATGAGGGTGACCAAATCACCTATCTCCTTGAAATCACTTCTATATAACACGTCAGGGAGCTTGGACTAGGTTGTCCTCTTTTGATTCATCCACTTTTCATTGATAGCCCTTCTGCAAGCATCAAGACCTTGGTCATACATCTTCTAGTTATCATCCTTAGTATTTTCAATGTTCAACTAGGGGGAATATCAAAGGCCTTAGAAAGGGCCAATGTAGTAAATATGGCTATCACCCTAACATCTTGTGTCATCACTAATCTTGTCTCTAGATGATATCTTTCTACACAAGCTATGATTAGTTCTGGGCACTGTAGTGAAGTAGGAAAAGCTGCAACTTGGGCAGTTCCATTATCTCTGATCTTTTTGGCCTAGTTGGTTGGGTTGGGTCCAAATATCCTAAGTCTGAACTCATCCAGTTCAATATAACCTAGATCAATGTCTCCTATGTTATTCCCTATTGAAGTGATCTTTCTTGCAGGAGGAATTCCCTTGAGTTCATACTTCATATTTATGGCTCTGCTAGACATTTATCCTGCAACATGAAACTCTAATGAATAAACATTCAAAATACTGACTTATTGGCCTAAACCTAATTTTTATTATGCCAAACAGTCTAAGGGGTATTGAGAATCATGCATCTAACTGTTTGCAGTCATTATAACCTAAATGCAGGGTCTTTGACCAAAAGTGGGGTTTTAACCCTTCATAGGATATCACCATATAATGCACCAATTAATGCTACTAGATGTTCAAAATTCTTATTGAGTATGATAAAAATGCTAAACTAGATGCAAAAGATGAAATTCAAATAAATTTCTTTGATTAAAAATAGGCATTTAACTTAAGAATGGATTTTCTTAGTCATAACAAGAAAAAGTGAGGATTTAGGGTATTACCAAATCAGCTGGCTTTTTAGCCCTTGCCGGATTTGTGAAACAATCCAGCTTCACATGATATATCTTGTCTCTCAATATTTTAGCACAAATGTCTAGTACAAAAGATTCAAAGGGTTGGTAGGAAAATTTGATGCCACCAGATAGCGAAGAATTTTCAAGTCACTGGTATATGTAGAGACAATGAGTTTTAGCACAAAGCAGTTAACAAGTAGTATAAGTCTTCTTAGCAACAAAATTTATCTTCATTGGATAGTGAGTGATTTGGAAATTGCCGTATATATCTAGTGAAGTGAACTTTTAGGGCAAAAGGGCTCTAAATTGGCAAAGCAGGTGAAAAGGCCTTCGCAAGATCGACAGGGAAATAAGAGGTCACCGAATATATCTAGTGACAGAAATTTAGCACAAAATGACTCTAAAACACCTAAAGTGAGAACTAAATCACATTAATTTAGCGAAGAAAACTCAGGTGACCAGATCTAATCACGAGGAGGGGAATTTTTGTGCAAATGGCCTAAAGTGCCAAAAAAATTCTAAGTGTTAAATGTGTAAAATGAATTCCTCCAGTCAATCAAGGGTTTCTAAGTCATATGGGATGCACCAGATGAGGGTTTTAAAGTCACGTAGTTTCAATTTTTTAAACCTAGGGCATACTTTCTATGGGAGAATTTCTATGAATTCAAACTATTCAATTATGCCCTAATTCGAAATATCATTCACTTCTGACAACAACAGATTAAAACAACTTTAAACTGAGCATAATTTAAACCCTGGACCCTAGTAATTGAAATTGAATGAAATAATCAATAATAAATGCAATTCAAAATTCAACTCATACCTTAAAACCAATTTTCCTCGACATGCAAGCATTTACAGAAGTAAAACAGGCAATTCAAATGAAATTTAAAGGGGAAATCAAAGACTAACATAGAAATATGAAATGAACTGTAAGAACTCACTTGGATAACAATAAAGCACACTTGAATTCACCTGGGTCACCGATAAATTACTTGCAAGAATCATTGTGGGTTTGCTACAAGGTCACAGAGCTCAAATCACTAAGTAATTTGAATACAAATGACGATTAAATAGTGAATTTAGCCCTTTAAACCTCCTCTGACGGTGCCATAAATGCTCTGCCAGTCAACAGTGTGTAACACACTAAGAGTGGGAAAAGTGAAGAAATGTCTTATGAATGGATATGTAGGGAATTCAGGCCTCACAAGACATGTCCTGTGACAATGCTTTTTAGCATAATGTCTAGTGAACAGTGAAATACCCACTTTTCCCTTTAACTTTATTTGTTATAGATTCCAGCAAGACTTTTTAAGGTTGCTAGATATATCTAGTGACATCACTTTTTAGCGCTTAGTCCATTGAAGTGCCATTTTAGCACAAATTCAAGTGAAAAAGGTTTTAGCGCTAATATCTGATGACACAATATATTAACACAAACTACAGTGAGGGTAATTTTCAGTGCAGAAACACTAAGGGGATCACACCTTGGACTCAAATGCATTCAAACCACTCCAAATTCAAAGACCAAAAGATATTCAATCATGCCAAATTATCCAAACACAAGATAAATCATTAAATCATCAGGACCTCACTTTCTCTCAAGCAAGGACATCAAAAATTGAGACCGTGGGACATGTGTGCAAGGCACAACAAATGGTGACTCTGCTGGGGAAATGCTCCAAAGAATTTCTAAGATAAACAATAGTTACGAACCTAGAATCTCTATGCTTCCCCCTTATCAAACTAGACAACATGATACAAGACCAAAGAAGTAGAGACCACTAACTTAGTGCAACCATCCATATTCTGAAAGTCTTAAGTGTGTGCAAATGCATTCATCCCCATCCTTTGGCAACTAACATCATCAGGGTTCACTTACATCAAGCTACATGAATGATACTCACCTTTTGAACTACCTTGGACATTGTCTCGCTACTAGTCAAGTGTCTATAGCCCTAACAAGGTTGTCTCGATGATTCCACTCAAACATTCCTCTACTGCCAGCCAAGCGTCCATAGCCCCGATAGAGATGCTTGAATCCTCTAGCTAATTGAATAATTTATGGGGGTACTAAGAAGCACTTCTTTGGATAAATTGCTTATTAGATTTATTCAATTAACTTAGCTTATGATATGAGTACTAAAAGATGCCACATACCCTTACAACACATGATAAATATCACATGGGCTACGAATATTGGTTCAACTTTAGTGGGCTCGGAATCATAGTAGCGGCAAAGGTGTATCTTAAGATTTTTCACTTAACCCAAGATCACAAAGACTCCTTTAGAAGCTTTCAGGATTATTTAAGATATGAAAGATATAGGACTTCACAACACTTCAAGTGTTCCAAACCAATGACTCCTTTCCTATGAACAAGTATCATACCACCTAGTAATAACAATGGAACTCATGATAAGATCCTAAGCATGAAACTAAAGTTTCTCAAAGAAATACCTAGATTATTTGGCCTAGAGAGGACCCTTTGAAGTATAGCATAGCTGCCACCATATTCAAAAAATGGAGGACCCCAGCAAAAGAAGGAATGAAAAGCAACAAGCAAAACAACTAACCAAAGAAAACTACTCTAACCAAAACACAAACAAAAGAAAGAAAAGAACAAAAAAGACAAGTTATGTACACAAAGCGAAGACACAGATGCCCTCTAAGCATGAAAGTAGTGCTTTAGGATCTGCCCATTAATAGGTGGTGGGAGTTCCTCACTAGTGAGAGTCTTTAATCGATATGTATTGTCTCCCAAGATCTCATCTACCTGATAGGGTCCTAGCCAGAGTCTGTCAAACTTCCCATGCTCTCCTTTCTTTTCATGAGCTTTATCCTAGTATAATACCAAATCTGAGATATGAAAGGCTTTCACTTTGGCTCTCATTTCAAATCATCATTTCACTATACCCTAGTGTTAAGCAAAGTTTTCGATTGCAACATCTCAGTTTTCTTCTAAGTTAGCAACTGGGTTAAGTGAGTTGAGGTTTTATCATCAAGTTCCAAATAGTCTTGCATGAGCTACATAATATGTATCCTCAAGTGGATAGGAAACACAAGTTCTAGCCCATAGACCAAATGGTAGGGGGAGGTTCCTAAGGTAGCCTTGTTTCTGATTCTATCTACCTCCAAAGCAAATGTAGGTTGGGTATGCCATTCCCTAGGGTTCTTGTCAAGCAATCTCTTAGTAACATCAAGTAGGTTTTTGTTGGTAGATTCAGTGACGCCATTACCCTAAGAGTAGTAATTGGATGAAAATTTTAACACAATGCCATAATCAAATGCCCAGTTAGAGAAGCATAAAGATGAAAATGCAAGACCATTATCACAAACAAGAGAGAAGGGACAACCAAACCTGGTTATAATATGTTCCTCAATGAATTTAATTACTACCTCTGTTGTATATTATTTACAAGCCTGAGCTTCTGACTATCTTGTGCAATAATCAGTAGTGGTTAGAATATACCTGTGGCCTACAAAGGAATGCATATTGATCATACCAATAAAGTCAAGCCCCCATTGTGCAAAAGAGCATACCTCCACCATTGGTTGTAAAGGTGTGGTTGCATTTCTCTCTCTTGAAGAAGCAATCTGACAAATATAGCAAGTTCGAGCATGTGCATGTGCATCTTTAAACAAAGTAGGCCAGTAGTATCCAGCTTGGAGAATCTGATCTACAGTTGAGTGACCAGAACCGTGGCCTATACCAAACTTCTCATGAAAACTGACCAAAACTTGGGCTACTTCTTTTTTATCAAGGCACCTAGGATAGATTCCCTCATGATTCCTTTTATAGAAAATTGATCCTTTGATCATAAAATTGCTATTCTTCCTCAATTATCTTCTTTTGACTGAATTCAAGTGAGGTAGACACCATTGATTAAGAAGATAAAATAAAATTTCACTATACCAATCATCTTGTGATATATTTTCTAACACATACTATTGGGAAACTAGACCTGGATCAGTTTCTGCCATACTTTTGGTAAGTGTTTTCCCTTTTACTAGCTTCATGGGTTGTATTTCCAAATCAAATTCTTGTAATATCATAACCCATTTCCCTCTGCACTCTCCTAACACATTCTGCATTAGCAAGGCTTTAAAGCAACATCTTGGACTATAGCAGTCACTTTGCTTCTCAAGATGTAATGACGAAATTTCTTGACTTCCTTAACTAGTGCATAGGCTTGTTTTTCCACATTTGGGTATCAAAGTTCTACATCCTTCAGTAGGGTACTCATAAAAGAAATGAGAGATTCGACATCAACCCCTTTCTTCTGGGTCAGCATAGCTGCACATGTATGTTCAGACACAAAGGAGTAAATGAAAAATGGAAGAGTGTAATCTGGACTTACTAAAACTAGAAAATTAGCAATTGCTTGTTTGATTTCTAAGAAAGTTGCTTTGGCTTCTGGTGTCCATTCAATCTTGGCATCTTGTTTCAACATAGCATTCAGTGCCCTGACAATTTTAGCAAAACCAATGATGAATTTTCACACAAAGTTGATCTTACCAAAATAAGACTTCAATTCCTTCTTACTTGTCG
This sequence comes from Cunninghamia lanceolata, assembly GCA_027924645.1. Lineage (NCBI taxonomy): Eukaryota > Viridiplantae > Streptophyta > Pinopsida > Cupressales > Cupressaceae > Cunninghamia > Cunninghamia lanceolata. Next base: position 6,475,143 of record BSBN01000591.1, on the reverse strand, counting down.
TAGGTTGGATCTTAAGAATAGCTTGGACCCTGTTAGGATCTATGGATATACCTTCTTCAAAAATTACATGTCCTAACAATTTCCCCTTGGTAGCCCCAAAAATGCATTTCTTAGGATTTAGTGAAATATCATAGTCTCTACAACATTGGAGTACCTTCCTCAAGTCAAAAATGTGATCTTGTCTCTTCTTAGAGAATTTGGTCAAGTCATCCATGTAAATGATGATGCATTTTCCTACCAAGCCTTTAAAATCAATATCCATAGCACGCTAAAATGTTGTTCCAACATTAATCAAACCAAATGGCATCATCTGATATGCATATATACCCCATTTATAAGTGAATGCAGTTTTCAGCCTGTCAGCATAGTCAACCATTACCTGATTGTATCCTAAATATCCATCTAGAAATGACATCATCTGAGAACCATTGACTATTTACAGCACCTCATCAAGGGATGGCAGTGTATAATTGTCTTTTTATGATTCTCTATTCAAGTTTCTAAAGTCGACACATAACCTGATTTCACCATTCTTCTTGCATACTGGAACCAAGTTGGCTACCAACATAAATGCCTCACTAGAAATATGATTCTTGTTGATAACAATTTCTTAACCTCTTGAAAAATCAGAGGCTCCAAGAGAGCATTGACTGGCCTCTATCTTTAACGAAAGGGCTTAACTCCCAGCTTCAAAGTTATAGTATGAGTTATGATGGAGGCTGTCTCAGAGGTTTTCACATCTTCATAGCTCTAAGTGATAACATCATGATAATTTGTCAATGCATGTGGTGCAGTCATGGTTAGGAGGGTCCTTAAAGAGAACAATCCAAACCATGCAGCTAGAGTAAACACAACAAAAACAAGTCAAAGATCTAAGGCATATGCAGATTCAGTCATTCAGTATATCATAGAAATCAATTACAAACTAGCTGGCAACATGTAGGCTTACAATTAAGGCTCACAGGCCTGATTACAAAATATGCACCAGATATCGCTTTGAAGCCCCTTCACACAAATTTGAACTATCAATTATGAACTAATGATCCACTATTGAAATATTTCTAACTACTTTCGTAGGCATCTATTACATCAATATATATCATCTCAGGTACAAAAGATTCCTCTATGTCAACCAAGGAAGGTCACAAACTCCAATGAAGAGATGCAACATGTGTACATGGATAGGTCAGACCTAATTGAATAGAAATCCTTCCTAGATGAATAGAATTGTTTGTGGATCACAGGGAAGGTCGGCCACAAACCCAAATAACATTGAATGATGTGTAATTACTGAAAGGAAGCAAGGTATGCATAACACACTTCCTACACTGACCTAATGAGAGAAGTAGTATGCAAATTCTTTTTAATCCTTACAATTGCAGAAATATTAAAGTTATAATAGAGATATTACAATAGAAAACACAAACACATAAAGAGAGATTGACACAAGATGTATCATGGGGAAAACCTTTTCAGGTAAAAAACCCCACACTCTAAAACCTGCACAATGTATTATCGAAAACAATGGTGTGTTTATAATACACTTGCAATGCAAGTTCTTCCAAGAGTCTTCAAATGTCATTTTTGGAGTGATTCCGGTAGCATAACAGTACTTGTACAAACACTATGTAACTACAACTCCAAAACAATGCATTTTATAGAGATACAAGGCATATTTTGGAAGCTTCTTGAGATAGGTGTCCACCCTGGCCACATGGCCATTTTTCCACATCAAAGGACACTTGTCCAAGCTGCAAATACATCTCTTACATCTGTCATACATGGCAGATTTGACTATCCAAGATTGGAGTGCTCCATACTAAAAATAGGCAATGGCAGATGCTCTTACGCATCTTACAGTTGTCATAAAATCTACCCAGATAACAACCTTAAATGTTGTAAGAGAATCTATCATACAAGACTAAATATAGTAAATTCCTCTTATAACATGTCATAGCCCAAATTGGGCACCCAAAGATGCCTTTCCCTCATGCAAAGATACTCATTGACACTTGTCCCCACTTGTCATAGGAATCTCCAAACTTGGCTCTTACGCGTCATAGATTCTGTCATGTGGAATATCCTCTTCCACATACCACAAGATGTAGACACATGGCATATTAGTGCCACCTCAAATGGGACACCCAAATCCATGTAGGTTGGACTTGACCATCCAAGTCACATTCCAAGTAAGATGACAAGTCACCGTGCCACCTCAACTAAGTGAACAAACTGAATGTGCAAGTAAATACAATATTAGGCAATAAATAAATATACAATTAAATGAATAATTATAGGAATTTGCAAAGGTTGAGACACATTAATTCCCAACATTCTCCCACTTTTTGAACACCTTGCAAGAGCCAAAAGAAATGACAAGATTTAACTGCTAGGGGCCAAGAGGCCCATAGACTTCGAACACCATCTGAACTTCTCTATGCCCACTAGTTTCGTCAATGCATCTACAACATTCTTCAAAGTGTCTACCTTCCACAATATCACCTTCCCATCTTCTACCATATCTTGAACAAAATGAAACTGAACATCAATATGCTTTGTTCTGACATGGAAAGTAGGATTCTTTGCTAGGCAAATCGCACTCTGACTGTCACAACAGATAGTAATATGTCCTGCATCAACACCAATATTTGAACACAACCTCTTAAGCCAAATGGCTTCCTTACAAGCATGAGTTACTGCCATGTACTCTGATTCTGTCATGGACAAAGCAACCACAGGTTGTCACTTACTCATCCAACTAATAGCACCACCAAACATGGTAAACACATAAGCATTGGTGGATCTCCTATTGTCAATGTCACCTACCCAATCTGAATCCACAAATCCATGAATACTCACAGAATGCGGAGGTCCAGTAGGATAACCATGATAACATAGAGAATACTTAGAAGTACCCCTCAAATATCTGAACACTCTTTTCACTGCATCCCAATGTACCCATCCAGGATTAGCCATAAACTGACTAAGGACTCCCATTGCTTGGGAAATGTCTGGTCTTGTATAGACCATAGCATACATCAAGCTACCAACTACACTAGCATAAGGTACTCTTCTCATATCCTCTGTCTCAGAAGGAGACTTTGGAAAATCATTCATAGATAAATTTGTCCCTAATGAAACAGGAACACACAATGGTCTGCAATCTTCCATGCTGAATCTATCCAACACAGTCTTCACATACTTACTCTAGATTAACCAAAGTTTTATGTTTACTCTATCTCTTTTGATCTCCATCCCTAGAATGTACCTATCTGCCACTAAGTTTTTCATCTCAAACTATGCTGACAACTGAGACTTCAAATCTGAAATCATATTCTTACGATTCCCAATCAGCAACATATTATCAACATACAGTGCAATAATGAGAATAAAATCATTGTCAAACTTGTAATACACACAATGATCTGATTTTGATCTCAAAAATCTAATGGACAACACAAAGACATCAAATTTCAAGTACCACATCCTAAAAGATTGCTTCAAACCATACAAAGACTTCTTTAACTTATAGACCAAATTTTCTTTACCTTTCACCACATAGTGCTCAGGCTGTGACATATAGATTTCTTCCTCCAAGTCACCATGAAGGAAAGTTGTCTTCACATCCATTTGTTCCACTTCTAAGTCATAAACTGCTACAAGAGATAACAGGAACTGAATAGATGTCATCTTTGCAACGAGAGAGAAAATTTCACCATAATCAATTCCCTCCACTTGTGAATACCCCTTCGCAACCAATCTAGCCTTGTACTTCTCAACACTGCCATCTACTCCAAATTTCTTCTTGAACACCCATTTGAATCCAATGGGTTTACGTCCATTAGGTAAAGGCACCAAGTCCCAAGTTTTATTCTTTTCCAAAGAAGCCATCTCATCCTCCATGGCCTCCTTACAGGAACCTACATCTTTCATGTCCATAGCCTCTGTCACAGTTCTAGGCTCATCAGTGTTAGTAATCAAGGCATAAGCACAACTAGAATCTAGCAATGTATAACCAAACCTGTCAGGTTGCTTCATGTTTTGTGTGGACCTCCTTAAAGGCTGAGGTGGAGGTTCTACCTTGTCTTCTGAACTTTTAGAGCTTCTAGAACTCTCCTCATCATTAGGTCCAACAAGGTCTTTCAGTTCAATCTTCTCAGGGGTGGAAGGAAACTGAACCACATCCTCTTTCTTTTCTTTTTCTTCTGGATGTAGAACAATAGGAGAAGGTGTTAGCTCTCTGAAGATAACACTTCTACTATACAACACTTTTTTAGTCATAGGATCCCAATGCTTGTACCCTTTTACACCAACACCATAGCCAATGAAGATACACTTAACTGCCTTGTTCTCCAATTTTGACCTCTTCTCCTTAGGCACATGTGCATATGCCTCACAACCAAAAACATGAAGATGTCTCAATGAGGGCTTCTTACCAATCCACACCTCCATGGGTGTCTTATCAACGAGTGCTGAGGTAGGAGACCTGTTAACCAGGTAGCAAGCAGTGGCTACAGCTTCAGCTCAAAACTTTTGTTCAAGGCTAGCATCACTAAGCATACTCCTAGCCCTCTCCATCAACATTATATTCATCCTCTTTGTAATTCCATTTTGTTGTAGGGTATAAGGAGTTGTCTTATGTCTTTCAATCCCATATTCTTTATAGAACTTATTGAACTCTACGAAACAAAACTCATCAGCATTATCAGTTCTCAAACACTGAATCTTTTTACCAGTCTAATTCTCTACAAAAGCTTTAAACTCTTTGAACTGACAAAAGACTTCAGATTTGCTTCTGAGAAAATAAACCCATGTCCTACTGTAATCATCAATGAATGATACAAAATATATAGATTTAGAGATTAAAGGAACATTCACAAGACCAAACACATCAGAATGAATAAGATCCAAAACACCAAAAGACTTGTGAACTAGAGTAAAACTGAACACGGTTTTGTTTTCCATACATACAATGTTTGTAAAAGTCAAACTTGAGATTACAATCATTTAACCCCTCAACGAGGTTTTTATTTTTTAGGGTTGTAAGACACTTCTCACCAATGTGACTAAGTCTCTTATGCCACAACATTGACTTTTCAGTAGGAAGTTTCATTTCTAAAGCATGAGCACCCTTAGCTACCTAGAAAGCACTACCATTAGAAGTAGAAGCAACAATATTTTTTGCTACGGGTTCCAATGGTGAGGATGAAGAATCTAAAATTCTTTTCTTCGAAACAAAAGAACTATTGCACTAAGTAGTGCATTCATCCAGCTAAAATAGAGTGCCTCTCTAAGTACCCATAGCAAGCACCATAGCTCCTCTTGTCATCTTGCATCCTCCACCTGAGAAGACAACCTGCACACCTGCATCATTCAATTTACTTACAGAGAGTAGGTTTCACGCTAAATTGGGGATGTACATAACCCCATTGATCCCCTTCACTCATCCATCAAGGAATCAGATCAAGACTCTTCCACACCCAACTATCTTTAGGTGAGAGTCATCACCCAAGTACACCTTCCCACAATCGTAATCTTCATACTTTGTAAACCAACCTCGATGAGAGGTCATGTGGAAAGAAGCACCGAAGTCAATCAGCCACACATCTTCAGATGCATGAGTGGCCAAGGCTGCAACAGAAGCATCACCATCATTTTGTGACTTGTCAGAATCAGAATTGGAGTTCTTCTTTTTCTTCTTCTCCTCTTTGCACTCCTTTCGGAAGTGCCCAGTTTTTCCACAGTTCCAACACACTGCCTTGCACTTTCCAGGAGATTTAGATCTCCCACAAGATTTGGATTTGCCCTTTTTAGCTTTCTTGTCTTTGTTTTTCCCTTTTTCTTTGGGTCTTCCACGAACTGCAAGAGCCTCTTTGGATGACTTGGATGACTTTCTCCACATCTCTTCAGATAACAATGAAGACACCACTTCATCCATTTTGAAAGTGGATGTGGTACTCCCAATGGCCATAACAAGATGATCCCACGAGTCCAGCAAAGAACAAAGCAAGGTCATGCAACAATCGTCCTCCTCCATTTTCACACCAACAAATGTCAACTGTGCAACTAGGATGTTAAAGGCATTCAAATGGTCTACAACAGATCCTCCATCCTCAGAGAATACAACTTCTTCCTCAAGAATAACTTGTTGACCAGGGATTTGGCTTGATAAACATCTCCCAACTTCTTCCATAGGTCTTTCACAGTCTTCTCCTCATGGACATTTAACAAGAGAGAGTCATCCAAACAGAGTCTCACAAGACCCTTAGCTTTCCGATCCTTGAGATCCTAAGCATCTTGCGACATTGCCATTGGTTTTACACCAGAAATGGTTTCCCATAGGTCTCTATCAACAAGCATGTCTTCCATTTTAAGCTTCCACAACTTGAAATTACTGCCATTAAACTCTTCCACCTCTACTCTTCCATATGTCCCTACCATCTCCTTCCTGCAACAAGATTAAATAATACTTTGCATAGACTCCCACTCAATCTAAGATTAGCTCAAAAAACCCCTACCCAACAACTAGGACCAAAGGTGATCAAGCTCTGATACCAACTGAAAGGAAGCAAGGTATACGGAACACACTTCCTACACCAATCTAATGAGAGAAGTAGTATGCAAATTATTTGTAATCCTTACAATTGTAGCAATATTAAAGTTATAATAGAGATATTACAACAAAAAACACAAACACATAAAGAGAGATTGACACAAGATGTATCGTGGGGAAAACCTTTTCAAGTAAAAAACCCCACACTCTAAAACCTGCATAATGTATTATCAAAACGAATGGTGTGTTTACAATACACTTGCAATGTAAGTTCTTCCAAGAGTCTTCAAATGTCATTTCTGGAGTGATTCCAGTAGCATAACAGTACCTGTACAAACACTATGTAACTACAACTCCAAAATAATGCATTTTATAGAGATACAAGGCATATTCTAGAAGCTTCTTGAGATAGGCATCTACCTTGGCCACATGGACATTTTCCCACATCAAAGGACACTTGTCCAAGTTGTAAATACATCTCTTACATTTGTCATACATGGTAGATTTGACTTTCCAAGATTGGAGTGCTCCATGCTAAAAATAGGCAATGACAGATGCTCTTACACATCTTACAACTGTCATAAAATATGCCCACATAACAACCTTAAATGTTGTAAGAGAATCCATCATCAAAGACTAAATATAGTAAATTCTTCTTACAACATGTCATAGCCCAACTTGGGCACCCAAAGATGCCTTTCCCTCATGCAAAGATACTCACCGACACTTGTCCCCACTTGTCATAGGAATCTCCAAACTTGGCTCTTACGCGTCATAGATTTTGTCATATGGAATATCCTCTTCCACATACCATAAGACACCGACACATGTCATATTAGTGCCACCTCAAATGGGGCACCCAAATACATGTAGGTTTGACTTGACCATCCAAGTCACATTCCAAGTAAGATGACAAGTCACCGTGCCACCTCAACTAAGTGACCAAACTGAATGTGCAAGTAAATACAATATTAGGCAATAAATAAATATACAATTAAATAAATATTGCTAGGAATTTTCAAAGGTTGACACACCTTAATTCCCAACAATTACGCTCCACAAGTTGTGAAATGCTGCGCAGGTCTTCTCCTTGAGCTCATTATTTGAGACTATCAGGATGCGATGTTCTAAGAAAACAATCAATCTTCTGATAGCGATATCTTACCAGTACCTGATCTAAATGCTCTAAAAATTGTATATGATGTGTATGAATGAATCTAGATGCTAAGTCTAGCTCCGCAAGGTATAAAGTGATACTGCGGTAGAATGCAGACCAAAATATAGAAGATACTACTGACTAAACTACCTACACTAAATTAGAAAATGAAAAGAAACAAACTAAAATGCAAACAACAAAATTCAAATGTTTCTGGTTGATGCAAAATTGCTCTTGAACTAGGGATGCTCCTACATCAGACATCCAGGATTATTGAAAAAGTGAGTCCCTCACTTTGTCAAGGCTAGAGGAAAACCAAGATGGTCCACCTCAGCCTAAGAAATCCATGATGAATCCTCCTCCAGTCTACCTTTCCACTTCACAAGGTACTCTTTGTATTTTCTTCCTCTGGTGCTACGTCCAACTCTTCTATCCAAAATGTCTTCAATCTACTCCAGTGCTTGTTGTGGTAACTGCTTCTTTAGGTCTTTTGTCACGCTATCACTGAACTCTGCTTCATGATACTGGTATAGGTCTTCAATGTTGAAATTAGGTCTTTTGTCATGCTATCACTGAAATCTACTTCAAGATACTGGTATAGGTCTTCAATGTTGAAAATAGGTGATATACCCAATGTCTCCGGTAGCTCCACTTCATATGCATTTCCTGAATCAAACTTCCTGAGTATCCTACAAGGTCCAAACTTGTTCATGTTCAACTTGTTATATGTTCCAACTGGAAATCTTTCTTTTCTTAAATATACCATCACTTCATCTCCCACTACAAATTCCTTGTGTCTCTTCTTCTCATCTACCTTTTCCTTATACTTGATGTTCATCTCTTCCAAATTCTTCTTAACCTGATTATGCACTGTCTCTATGTGTCCTATAAATTCTTCTGCTTCTACCCTTCTCTTATTTTCCATGTTGATGTCTCTCAACTCTATTACTCCTGTAGGGTTTACTTTGGTAACAATCTCAAAAGGTGTTCTTCTAGTACTCCTATTCACTGAATTATTGTATGCAAACTCTGCTTATGAAATAATCAAATCCCAACTTCCTGCCTTCTCTCCAACCAAACATCTCAACAAGTTTCCAAAACTCCTATTTACTACCTCTGTTTGTCCATCAGTCTATGGATGAAAAGTTGAATTGAATTTCAAATCTATCTTCATCTTCTTCCAAAGTGTCTTCTAAAAGTATCCCAAAAATCTTGTATCTCTATCTAAAATTATTCTCTTAGGTAATCCATGCAATCTCACAATCTCTTTGAAAAATAGGCCAGCTACATGCACTGCATCAGTTGTCTTCTTACAAGGTATGAAATGTGCCATCTTTGAAAATTTGTCCACCACTACAAATATTGAATCATGTCCTCTTTGTGTCTTTAGCAATCCTATCACAAAATCCATACTTATGTCTTCCCAAGGTCTCTCTGGTACTATCAAAGGTTTATACAATCCAGTATTCTGACTACTCCCTTTTTGTAACTTGACAAACTCTACAACTTTGCACAAATTTCCTAACATCCTTATGTATATGAGGCCAAAATTAATTTTCACTCACCAAGGCCACTGTCTTATCAATGCCAAAATATCATGCCAATCAACCACTATGTTTCTCCTTGATCAAATTATCTCTCATTGAACTCCTAGGTATGCATAACTAACTTCCTCTGAACAACATATCTTCCTGAATGAAATAATCTAACCACTTACTCCTATCTGTCACAACAAGTTCCTTACATGCTTTCCAAGGTTCCGCAAAATCAACATCTTCCTCATACATGTTCTTCAATTCATCAAATCCCAACACTTCAACTCTCATCTCTATCAACAAGTTCCTTCTCCTACTCAATGCATATGCAACTTTGTTTGATTTTCCACTCCTATGCTTCAACACAAAGGTTTAACTCTGCATGAACTCTACCCATCTCATATGTCTCTGATTTAACTTACCTTGATTGTTCAAATATTGCAAATCTTGATGATTTGTATACAACACAAACTCCTTAGGTAACAAGTAATGTCTCCACTTCTTCAAGGCTCAAATTATGGCATAGAACTCCTGATCATAAACTAAATATCTTCTCCTTGCATCATTCAACTTTCAACTGAAATATGCTACAAGTCTACCTTCTTGACTTAACACTACTCCAATTGCATTCCTACTTGCATCACAATATACTTGAATTACCTTATTGAAATCCGATAATGCCAAAATAGGTTGCTCTGTCACCTTCTCCTTCAACAATTCAAAACTTTTATCTGCTCCTGATGTCAACTTAAAATCTTTTCGGTCACCTCTCATTGTCTCTATCATAGGGTTACAAACTGAACTAAAATTTTTGATGAACTTTCGGTAGAAACTAGCCAATCCATGAAACGATCTGACTTCTCTAATGCTCTCCTGCGTAGGCCATTCAATAATTGCTCACTTTCTCAGGGTCCATCTTCAATCCTTCCGTAGAAATCACAAATCCCAAATACACTAGTTCTTCCTTCATGAAACTACATTTCTTGATGTTTATCAGCAATTTCTCTTCTCCCAGTCTCTGCAAAACTTGTCTATGGTGCTGCAAATGTTCTTCTTTTGTCTTACTAAAAATTAGAATATCATCCAAATATACAATAACAAACTTACCCAAGGATTTCTTCAAAACTTCATTCATCAATCTCATGAATGTACTCGGTGCATTTGTCAATCCAAAAGGCATCATAACCACTCATACAATCCTTCATTTGTCTTGAAAGAAGTCTTTCATTCATCTCATTCTCTGATTATGATCTGATGGTGTCCACTCTTCAAATCTATATTTGTGAAATATTTTTCTCCACTCAAACAATCCATGATAATATCAATCCTAGGTAAAGGAAATCTATACTTAACTATGATCTTGTTTATTGCTCTAGAGTCTACACACATTCTCCATTCTCCATCCTTCTTTGGTACTAACACTGCAAGTACTGCACAAGGAATCAAACTTTCTCTAATCAAAGCTTTCCTCAACAATTCTTGTATCTGTTTGTTCAATTCTTCATTCTCTGCTAGTGGCATTCTATGTGCTACTTTGTTAGGAAAACTAGCTCTAGGTATAAGATCAATGTGATGACTAATACCCCTGATTGGTGGTAATCCTTCAGGTACATTGTCTGATACGATGTCTTTATACTCTATCAGTAATTTAGTTATCTCCTCCGATTGTGATTCTTCAGTCTCCTTTTTCAATGTTTCAGGTTTCTTAGGGATCAAAGCATAACACATATTCTCATGTCTCAAACCATCCAGAAATTTTCTTCCATCTACAAAACAGATTCTAGCATTTCCACATACTTCACTCTTAGGATCATCTTCCAAAGGAATCAAAGTAATTCTCTTTCCATTTGATGTTATAGTGTATGTATTCTTTCTCCCATCATGTATGGCTTTTCTATCATACTACCATGGTCTACCCAACAAAATATGACAAACATCCATAGACATAATATCACACAATACTTCATCATGATAAGATCCAATATGAAATTTCACCAAACATTGTTCACTCACCAATACCTTATGATCATCCCGAATCCATGCTATCTAATAGGGCTTAGGGTGTTTCAATCTCTCCAACTTCAGATTAGTCACCATCTCCTCTGAAACTAGGTTATCAGAACTACCAATATCAATTACAACTTTACAACATTTACCTGCTGATTTGCATCTGGTTCTGAACAAACTTTTCCTTTGTGGTGGTTCCTCATTTGTCTCTGCTTGAAATAGTGCTCTCCTCATGACAAGTGATTCTCCTTTCTCAGGTTTACCAACTAAACTAGGTGATCCAACAGGTTCTTCTTCCACATAGGCCGCTCTTCCACTATTCTCTGTCCTCTTGCTTGTACTCCCCTGATTACATTCAAATACTCTATGTCCTTCACCTCCACACTTAAAATAGGTTCCTCTAAATTTTATCCTATCAGGTCCTCTTCCTTCTCTTCTATATCCTTCACTCCGATATGGACTAGGGTTTCCTCTATGGTAGAAATTTATGTCATCTCTCTGGTATGCATTGCTATCTCTGTCATCTTTCTTGACTGTGCTCTCTTGTCTGTTCTTCTCCAAAAATGATCTCTCTCCTCTAAAAAATGTTCTACCTCTCAAAAATTTACCTCTTCTAACTCTCTATCTTTGATCATGCCTCTTATTTAACTTCTCTTCAACTTTTAGGACAAACTAATATGCTTCTTCCAAGGTTGTCATCCTCACCAAACTCAGTTCTTCTTGAAAGTTCAATCTCAATCCATTGATGTATCTAGCTACTTTCTCTTTGCTTTCTTCACTATGTCATGTCCTTATGATCATCTTATGAAATTCTTCAGTATACTCCTTCACAGATTTCTCCTTTTGTCTTAGGTTTTGCAATCTCTTCAACAGCTCTAGCTCATAGTTAGCAGGTACAAACTAATTCTTCAATTTTGTCAACATTTTGTCCCATTTTGTAATCTTTTCTTCTCCTCTTCTATTTCCATCCAACTGAACTTCTTTCCACCATATAGGAGCATGTCCTTTCAAATTTGTTTTTACAAATTTCACCTTCTTTGGATCTTCAGTTTCTTCATATTCAAAGTACTCTTCCATGTCATTTATCCAGTCAATCAATTCTTCAGGTTCAAATTGCCAGTGTAATTCAGTACATCAACTCTAGGTCTTTTCCTAATCTTTGAAATAGCTCACAACATCTTGACTTGATTTGATTCTTCTTCTTCTACATCTCCTAGGGTTTCACCATTTTGATTAGCAGATTGAAATTCTTCCTCATCATCACTTTCAACATTAGGTCTAGGTGTTAATCCTCTTTGCCTATCTTCTTCAACAACGTCTAAGAAAACTCACATGGTTTTCATCATCTCCATCATCTCATCCATCCTACTAGCCATTGTTCCAATAGTAAGGACTCTCCTTAGCGGCATTTTCCTAGGATCAAATGCAAACTACCTCAAGTTTAGCAATCAGGATACAAGGTGACAACTACCTCACAATTGGTGATCAGTTGCAACACAAGTAACCTACCTTGGATTCAACGATCTGTTCACAACAAGATCTTATGGAATTCCTTCACCAAATTTGCTCAATTTTCTCCCAAAGATTTGAACTTTTGCTCTGATACCACTTGGTGCAGTCATGGTTAGGAGGGTCCTCAAAGAGAACAATCCAAACCGTGCAGCTAGAGTAAACATAACAGGAACAACTCAAAGATCTAAGGCAAATGTAGATTCAGTTGTTCAGTATATCATAGAAATTAATTACAAACTAACCGGCAACATGCAGGCTTACAATTAGGGCTCACAGGCCTAATTACAGAATATGCACCAATTATAGCTTTAAATCTCATTTGCACAAATTTGAACTATCAATTATGAACTAATGATCTACTATCGAAATCTTTCTAACTACTTTTAGACTAGGCATCTATTGCATTAATATATATCATCTTCATTACAAAAGATTCTTCTGCGTCAGCCAAGTAAGGCCACAAACTCTAATGAAGAGTTGTAACGTGTGTACACAGATAGGTTGAACCTAATAGAATAGAACTCCTTCCAGGATTAATAGAATTGTGTGTGGATCACAGGGAAGGTCAGACACAAACCCAAATAACATTGAATGATGTGTAATTATGCTCTACAAGTTTTGAAATGCTCTGTAGGTCTTCTCCTTTAGCTGATTGTCTAAGACTATTAGGATGCTCTGTTCTGAGAAAACAATCAATCTTCTGATAGTGATATCTTACTGGTACCTGATCCAAATGCTCTAAAAAATGGATATGATGTGCATGAATGAATCTAGATGCTAAGTCAAGCTTCGCAAGGTATGAAGTGATACTACAGTAGAATGCAGACCAAAATACAGAAGCTGGTACTGACTAAATTGCCTGAACTGAACTGGAAAATGAAAAGAAACAAACTGAAATGCAAATAAACTAAAACGCAAATGTTTTTGGTTGATGCAAGATTTCTCTTGAACCAGGGATACTCCTACATCAACATGAATGATTCCTTCTTTTTCTTCAGGGGTGCAAACCTTACCAATGAATATGTTCTTCTCTTCATCTCTCATTCCAAAGTTATGTGGATCACTTTTTTCTCCAACAAAATATGGTTGCTTTCTCTAAGTTTTGAACTGATCACAATCAAATAGCCTTTCTAATTTTACCATTCCCTAAGGAATAATATTAGTTTTGAGGTTAAGAACACCTTCCATATCCATCTCAACAGGTTATGTCTCTTCCTCATTTGTGATCTGAGCATTTAACACATCTGAACAAGTGAGGAAATCAATCATGTGTTTGTCATCCTCAAAAACCTAGAAATGAGTAATATTATCTGGAACAGAAGGAGTAGGAATGAGCTCCACTAAGAACTTTAGTTCTAACATGGCTAAGTGCTCTAGTGTATTGGTTGCTTGTGCTAAGGCATCAGGAACATGATTCTACCTCCTTGAGATCAACTGAATAATAAAACCATCAAAGCTTTCAGTGTGGTCCCATACTTGATTTTGATAACTATTGAGTCTTTTATCATGGAAAGAATATAACTTCCTAACTTTCTTGAATACCAGTTTAGAATCTCCAAAGACTTGAATGATTTGACCTTTATTCTAAATTGCAGTCAACAATCCATAAACCAATGATTCATATTCTACAATGTTACTAGCACAGGGAAATTGGAGTATGTAAGAAGCCAAATATGATTCTCTTGTAGGGATGATTAGTTATATTCTAGCACCAGACCCTTGTTTTGATCTAGATCCATCAAAATGTAAGGTCCAAATCTAGATATTTGCAAGTTCCTTCTTAAGAACAATATCCTGACTATCTTGTGGTGTAGTCCTTCTACAAACCTCAGGTGATGGTTTACCTTTGTTCTTATACTTCATAGAATGTAACTTCAAACACTTTTGAACCTAGTACATAGCTTCCTGGCATAAAGAGTACTTAAATTCCAAATGGGATGCATTATGGATACGACACTAGTTGGGTAGCAATAACTCATCCATTTGAATCTTTCTCCCAACAACTAGATGATCCTTCATAAATCTAGACATAAAGTCTCTAAAGCCCTCAAAGATGACTGGTCCTTCGTCAGATGATGAGTCATTGTCTAACTAAATCCATACTTCAGTACTCTCTTGTTGCTTATCCAAGGGCACTTCAGGATACTTAGCAGTATCCAAGGCTAATATTTCTTCCACTTGATTGATCTGGGGAAAATAGACACCCAAATTTACCTCTGAATATAGGATCTCATTGGTCTGATTATATTCTATTATCATGTGCTTAATCTTGGGTTCCCTTTCAATACAAATTTGATTAGTGATCCCTCTCCATGAGAGCTACATGTGTGAGAAATCAGTGGCCATGTAGTCATTCAGTGTCTTAGACCAATCTGTACTAAGAAACATACCATATGTATCACGAATGTCAACTACTTGTATGTCTATATACTATTGCACCCATGGATCTAAGGCTAATTGCATATGAATTCTATTTTATTCACCAATAACTCTTACCTCTGTTTTAGACCTGGAGCTTTACAGATAGATAATGGCATAACATTAGAGAGGCTCCTAAGCTAACCAAGCAATTGTGAAGATTCTTGCCAAATATTCTCAAGGTTAGCAAGAAAGGAGATGATTCTCTCTTTTCCTTGTACATAGTTACCTGTTGTTATGAATCCAAGACATGAACTTTGTCTTTGTTCTTATTCTAACTTTCTTTCTATGAAACTTCTTTTAGGGGTGGGTTAGACCTTGTTTGTATACCAATATGTTGGAGAAAGGTTGTCCTAACTTCAGGAATTTTCATCAACTCAAATATCAATAGAATAACATTCATCTTCCTTAATTCATCTACTACATACAGACCCAGCTTAGCTACTTCAGACCTCTTAGATGATTCAGTTGGTTCATTCTGACTCATGGTTTTGGGTACAACCTTGGGTGGGTTAGAATTATTTGAGGTTTTAGGGTCAAGAGGAACTTGATAGTTGTTTGGCGGAATGGTAGTAAGTGGACCCTTAGGTTTATTGCTTCTAAGATTATACGGGGTCCTATTGTGTTGCTGGTAATCTTGAACCTCATTGACTTCTACTTTTTCATGTTGATTATCATCTTGAAAGGGGAAAACATAACTCTCCAAGACTAAGGCAGTATCATACCTTTGAGTAGGCACTAACTCGTACCCTATAGGTGGAGTTTCATGTGCCTCAGCATTCTAGACATCCCTTTGAAATATGTTGGATGCAATCTGGAACTCATGACAATCTAGCTCTGAATGGGCATTAGTGTTGTGGATCCTGCACTAGGAAGACAAGGCAACTCTGGCTAACATCACTCACCCTGGAGGATGATTTTCTACATTCTGTGACTCTAGTGGTGATGGTATGCCTCCATTATTTGGTTTGGTGTTCCATGTTCTATTTGGCCTTTGGTAATTCTAATGTTGGTACTAATTTTGATTTTGATTTCTCTCTTGTAGATAGGTATTCTGATTTCTTAGATGTGTCACTTCAGCTGTGAGTTTCTTCATCTATTCAGCTAACTCTTTAATGTCATCCTTATCATCCTTGATCTTCATAGTTTCAGCTGACTGGAGGAATGAAAATTGTGCTAGAGGTAACTCTGTGATTGGTGCTCTAGGATGGATAACCATAGCCTAAGTTGTAGTAGGCATTGGAATGGGATTCAACATTGGAGTGTGATTAGCTAAGGCATGATTGATTATTGGTATTTTATTAGACACATACCTATGGGACCAATGTGATTCAGTGGGCCTATTGCAACCTACCCTAACTCTATGTTTACTTTAACTACCTCAGTGTAAGCTTATGCCAAAGTTTTTGGAGCTGGATTGGCTCTCCTAACAAATATTGGTGTCAGTTTGTCTAGTGCAGCATAATAGATGGGTAGAGAAGCTTCTTGAGAAAGGTTGTAGTGTGGATAGAGATGGAAATAAGCCTTTTGGAACTTGTTATTAACCAAATTTATCAATTCCCCCTTTTCCCTATAGATTTCCACAATGGACCAGTAAAGATTAGCAGGAGATGTGGGCATTTGGAATCAATTTAAGAAAGCATCCTTCAAGGTTTGCCATGAATTGATGGAGGCTGAGGGAAGATTGGAAAACCAATAGTATGCTTCATCATGTAGGGAGTAAGGAAATAACCTGCATATCACATCTTCAAATTGGACCTACAACATATACATGTTGCTTTCAAAAATCTTTATATGCTCATTTGCAGTCCTTTCAAAATTATTAGGACAAAACTTTGAATAGTACTTGTCAGGATTCTTGGGCATATCATGATAGTTGGAAAACTATTAGGAGATGGATTTACAGAAAATAAAACCATGTTGAGGAAGTTTACTTGGACTGTAGTGGGATTCCTAGGGATGGATCGTGCTCTTGGAGTCATGGGTATCCCTTGATCTCTCCTTGTTCTTCTGAACTGGGTTAATGACAGAAAATCTTCCCTAGCTAAACTGGATCAAATGTATGTCTCTACCTAGTCCTCGGCCTTACTTGTCTAGATAAGAAAGGTTTATGTGATGTTTAGGCCCTCCTTCTAGCGCCAATTCTATTGATGGTGGTTTTAGCACACAACAACACAGGTAAGATATAGGATATCTCACCTCTCTTGAAAAGAATCCTATCCCAAAGAATTTAGAACAAGACTACCCTAAGGTTTATACTATTAGGTCTTGACATACAGGATAACTCAGTGCATATGTATTTGACTATTCCAACTAAGGGGACTTACATGTAGTGTAGGCTTTATGGAAGTACAACAACAATATGTATGCAGAAACCCTAAGTGATACAGAATGTGAAGTCTAAAATTTATCAGTAGATAGACAATGTAAATGTTGCTTTAAAACCCTAAATGATGCAGGATCATCACCTTGAATTATGTTTTTATGGTCATTTTGATTTGTTTTGATCAAATAAGTTCATTTAAGACGATTTGGGGTCATATTGGATTAGTTTTGGGTGATTAGGTGCAAAGTTGTCAAAACTTGCATTTTTGGTTTGGGAAGTTAGGAATCCATTTTGAATGATGGGAATGAATGTAATGGCATAAATATGACATATACACATAAGCACCAAGGTTGGAGAAGGTTGGAGAACGTTTTGGAATGGAAATACTTCAATTTTGCAAGTTTTCCTTTACATTTTCTATGTGAAACAGACTATAAATTAGATTGTATAGACATGTACTATATAGTATGGACCTATAAGTAATTGTATAATTTGTAGGACACTTTACTCTTCCAAATGCTTTTTGTCTCATGAATTTTCATTGAGTTTTGTAGAAGTTATAGCAAAAACAATGCAAAAGAAAGTGAATTTTTTGCATTTTCAGTTAGAACAGTAAATTGTATGGCCTTGTACAACCTGGTATGGCTGGGGTAGTCATTGGAGGATTTAGGTCTCTATTTTATGATTCAAATTCTTTTGGTTTGGGTTCATTTGGATTTAATTTGAGGAAGTTATGGGAAAAATACTCTAGATAGTCATGTTCAGAAATTAGGGTTTCCAGCGAGTGTAATAAATTCATAACTTTTATTTTAACTATGGGAAAATTATGAAACTTGGTTAAATAAATCTTAAGACCATTTTCTAGATAACCATTAAAGGAAATTGCACCAAACAATTGTATGTGAAAGCTATGCTAACATGTATATGTTCTTTTGCAAGAAAATAGTCGTAAAACCCTAGTTCCATGAGGGCTTAATGCAAAGTTTGATCATGAATGTGTTATGGATCAATGATATGTGTTGAAAGAGGTCTAACCACTCCAATTTTTCCATGTTCCTTGTTGGTTTCCTTCATTTGAATGTCATTAGGGTTCAAGACCTAGTTGTCTAGGATGAACAAATTGCATGTTTGCATCAATTGTGTTGGGTCAATGATTGAGAATGTGTCAAGTTGATCTAGTTTGAGTCTTTCTCTGCATCACTAAATCTAACAAATGTTTTAAAATAAAATTCAAAAGGTGAAAGGGTAAAGATAAGGATTGAAACCTAAGGTCAAACTGGATTGAGTGTTGCAAATAGATAAATACCCTTAATAAACCAACTTCTATTTAACCAGGATAAACCACAATATTATAGAAATTGATGCAATCTTCAAAGGTAACTTATGATTTTAAAATCACACACATTCATTAAACACCCAATTACTAGCATAGTTTAACTATTGTTATGCAATCAAACTAAATTCATTAACAGGGTTCAGACTAACCATACAAAGTAACTTAGAATCAGCAAGCACAAATGGTATGAACCAAAGTATTCATCAGTTATGAAAGCATCTATCCATCATTTCAATTGCACTTCATCTAATTTCAGATTGTAATGAACCATGAAATCCAAAACAAGATAACACAAGAACACAATTTTCAGCAACACCTGTAAAACCTAATTTTGTATTGATCAAGATTTTGGTAGTCTCAACAATTCATTGTCAAATATTACTTACAAAGAGAGAAAATGACTAACCTGTTATAGATGGGAAGGCATACCAAGTTTTGGAAGGAATGGTTGAGATTAGCTCAACACCAATGGCTCAGATTTCATAGCATTTAATTTGGACAACAGTTTGTTATAATCTTGAATTTTTCTATCTTGTAGGAAAAAGACAAAATATAGCTTTACAATGCATTTAGTTAAGACAAAATAGATGTCCCTTGGGTTTCTTATAAATATAAACTCATTTTACAATGCATAGAGCAATGGAAAATTCATGTGGCATTTTTTAGAAGAGCCGTTGGTCTATCTGGACTTGACATTTGACTTATGTGGCCACTGTGTCATCCGATTGTTTGTCATTTCCATCCAAATTAACTTTGTTTTTCTCAGTCTCCCTATTCCTGTATGCCAAAAACTCCTATAGCACTGGATTGATGTCTAGTAGATGAGGATCCTTGACAAAAATTGATTCTGAACTTGATGGTATCCACTTCCCGGGAAAACCAGTAATACACAACCAACCTATATCTTTTATCCCTTTTAAATTCATTAAATTGTGATCTCAAGTCATTGATTCTACCCAAATCCTCTAGTTGACATGGCAATGAACCCCCTTGCATAAATAATTTTAATTGCTCTTTGCACTCCTGAACATCGATGGGTGCAATATCATCTAAGTACATCTTTGTCGAAGCTCTGGGCATGTCATTCAAAATGTAAATCACCTCCAAAAGTTGATCCTTGGCCGATTCTGCTTCATTCCTAGCCTTATCAAAAATCTCCCTTCTCCATTTCAACATCTCAAGCCAATGCTCAAGCATGTGAAGTCTTTCCTTTACCAAAATCTGCTCTTCTATCAAAACTTCTTCCGCTAATTTACTCATTTCCAAAACTATGGGATGGATGTGGGAATAATATTCATCATAATTATTGCAATCATCTATCACTTCATCTAATTCTGCCTTTAATGAACAAAAATCTCTATGGAGTCTAGCAATGTCATAAATTATTTCACAGCCTTCAGAATATATGCCCTATATCTATAGACACCCAAAATTGACCTAATTATCATTAGTATCAAATATTGCATTACCTACCATCTGCATTTGTCTAACACAATTGAGCAACATCTCTATCATTTATTCCTTCTATTAATTAAATAAATTTATATTTATTTAATTAATTCTTTATCTATTTCTTCTAATCTATAATTAAACAATCTTTAATTATTTAATTATCTTCTTTCTATCTATTTTAATTAAATAAATTTTATTTATTTAATTAAAAATCTATTCACAAACCCACTTTCCAACTAATTAAATAAATTTTATTTATTTAATTATTTTCTTCTCATCATTTATCTTCATGAGCCGACATGTGTGCCTCTTTCATTTAAAAAAGATAAGTGGTACTACATCTTTTATTTAATATCTTTCACATGTAGTACTTTTTATGTACACGGTCACACATAAGCCTTATCTTCCCTCCACTTCTCATCTACACATTCATCTATGACTATCCTTTCATCTTAGCCATTCACATAGCCACCAAATCTCCACCGTTGATTGATTTTGGTTGAGGTCTATATAAACACCCTTTCATTCCATACTACATCCCATCCAGCATTCTCATAGCATCTACATTATCATCTTGAGCATATTGAGCATTTGAGCATCCATCTAGCTTATTAACATTATCATCCATCCATCATGGCAGCTTTGATCTTCATAATTGTTTATTATTGAAGAAGCAATCCACATCATAAACAAGGAATCATACAATCTAGGTGATATTGTTCTTGAATTGCATGCTTTTGCTTTCATTTGGATTAGATTCTTTGATGATGGTAGGGTTAGGTTTTCATGGCTATGCTTGATCTTATCAACTTGATTTTTACCTATCACATTTTGGCACACCTGATGGGACTCACATCCTTGATTAACTTTGCTATTTGAAGTTGTTTTTGTGAAGATCAGATTTTTTGAGCACTTACGGCAAGTTTCAGTCACTTTTGAGTGAAAACTAGTCATTGTTTGATTATACGCATCGCTTTTCAACCGAAACCTGCCACTTTTAGCATTTCCAGGATCGCTTCTGAGTGAACAGTAGTCACTTATTATCTTTTTTGCATCGCTTACAAGCTAACAGTGGTTTCTTATGCTTTTATTTGCATCACTTTTAACCTAACAGTGATCGCTTTTAGTAGTCTGGATCGCTTTCTGTAAAACTAGGGTTTTTTTGTTTATATCTTGTTTTTCACAGATCTAAGTCGCTTATGACCTACAATCAGTCACCTGTTGATTTTTCACATCGCTTCTTAGCTTTATCATTTCGCATCTAGTTTTACTGGCATCACTCTTGAGCAAGAACATTTCGCTTGTGACAGAATACAGATCACTTATGATCAACAGTTGATCGCCTTTGGTAACTATGTCACTTTCAGTCTTTATCATTTGCAGTTTAGTTTTCTTGGCTACTAATTGGGTATTTGTGTAGCATCTTATCAGTTGTCCAAGAAAAGGAGGTTATAAAACTACTAACATATCTGTTGCAACTCCGATCAGTCCAAGACTTGTGATTTATCACTAATTTAGGAACATTTGGGTTTGGTGCTTAAAAAGAATCATTGCTTGCTCCGTGCTTGATTTATCTTTCTTGATTGCTTGATTGTGCATGTTTGTAACCCAAATTTAATAGCAAAAGTATCCTCTCCCCTTGCCTATCAAATGGATCTTGGGTGTATGAGAACTTGTTATTATCTTAAGAGGGCCTACCTTCTCAATGTGAGAAGGAGTACGACCCAAGTGGTAACGGGCTAAAGCCAAGTCCTTCTGAACCACTATATAAGAAAAGTGTTTGTGTCGAAAGCCACAAACAACAGGTGTTGTGTTATACCGACAACCAACCTCCCCCAAAACCCTCCAAGGCGTAACCCTTGAAGGATGGGAGACTCCATAACAGAGAGTAGCACTGCCACACGTATAGCCACCTGAACGGATGCCCTTACTAGCAACCTTGTGTAGTAGCCAAAAAAACTTCTATTTGTTGATGTAAAAGGTGGGACCTTTGAAGCCACCCTGATTCACGTGGTTCTTAGTAGAGATAGCAGGGACAATCCTAAGGTTTGGTGGGGGGACAAGCCTTGGGAAACCCAGAACTTGGTATGTATGAGAAGTGTGTGCCATGGAGAGGAGCCGATGCTACCAAGATCCTGAAGCTATCCGCTTTGAATAGGCACAGCCAAGGGACTCAACAAATACAGTCCTTTCCTAGCCTAGGTTGTACAAGTTTGTGATTGTTGTGAGTGTGAGTGACTGAAATCACTATTTTCTTGTCAAAAACACCATTCAAAATCTATCCTCTGACAGACACAAACTACTTTTGAGCCTTAACTAACTGCTTATAGACATTTAGATCACCTTTAAATAGCAACTAGTCACCTCTTGCTTAAACCAAATTGCCTTTAAACAACAGTTGCTCATTTTCAGCTTAAACAACATCACCTTTGACCAACAGAAAATCACCTTTGAACCAAAACTACTCGCCTATAGCAAACTGGCTCACCTCTGGTTAATACTGTAGCCTGTCACATGAACTGAAACTAGATCACTTCTGAGCTATCGTTAGTCACTTTTGGCCTTTTCTGTGTCACATTTGAGCTATTACCTATCACCTCTGGCTAAATATCAGCAAATCTTAGCAACTCATCCAAATCAGCTACATTTCTAGTTTACTTAGCTTCAGCATTAGCTTTCAGACCTACCTCTGATCATTTGTAGACACCTAGACTTTGTCTCCTGCTTTGAGCATACCAAAAAGTTGGACTTTGTGCACTTTCCATCCTTTTGAGACCCCAAACTAGCAAACCAAACATCAACCAACCAATCCAATAGCAGCAAAACATCATCTTTTGGCTTTAACTTAGCCCTAGCAACATAAACAATTAGCTTTTCCCTTGAGTGTGTGAGCTATTCTCTAGGGAAGTCAACCCAACAACATCAACCAAGCAACCCAACAACATCAACCAAGTAAACCAACAACATCAACCAAGCAACCCAACAACAACAAAGCAATTAACAAACTAGCAAAGTAAACCAACACCAAACAATCAGCAAACCATCACCTTTTGGGTCTCAATCCTTGCAAGCTAAAGTCCAATTTTCAACATCAACCATCATGCCTCAAACTAGGAGCTAATATAGAGCTGAAATGGAAGCAAAACTATGAGCTGAGATGGAAGCCAAGATGCAACAATCATGATCAATTCCCCTTAGAGATGCAACTCAATTTACAATTGGCATGCCTTCTCACATGTTTGTGCCCGATGGGTACACTATTGGAGAGTCATCCTCACAACAAGTGCAACCTCAAACATTTTCAAAGACTTATGAAGAGAAATCCCAAGGGGACTTATTAGAATTTAGAGACACTCATGTATCAGATCAATTTGAGAGGCTTGTTTTATCTCATCCTAACTGCTACTTCTTGCAATTAGCACGTATGGGAGCCAAATTACCAAGAGACTTTGACATATCCACTATTCGAGAGCATGATCCAAGCACTCCCGTTGTTGTTGCAAAGGGACCATCCACTATAGCCACACCATCCCATACCATGTCCATGCTACAAAATCCAACTTCCAACCCATCTCTTTCATTGCCTATTGTCACTTCATTCAACCTACCATGCTCGGAGTACACTTTAGAACCTTTGATAACTCTGACTAATGTACTTCCTTTGCTTTCACAAAATCTAAACATTCCACCCTTTCATGTTCCATAGCATACACCTTCTCCTACCATGACCGTATCTCACTCTCAAGTAACACAAGCTGTCCATGTTGCCCAAGTGTAAACTCCTCAAACGTCACAAGCTATCCCCATGTCCCATACTCCGCAAGTTTCCCAAGCTATCCAAACAACACAAACTGTCCAAGCTTCACAATCATTGCAATCCGCTACTCCCATTGCATCACAAGTGGAAACCACATCCCATATTCCTATCACTGCTAATATTATTTCCATGATTTTTGCGGATCCATCCCACACACCATACAACCCCAATGTTAGTCTCATTAACATGAGTGACCCACCTATTGTTTCACAAACTAATCCTAGCGTCGCAGTCTCTTATGTTGATCAACTTACATCACTTCAACCATCCTCCTATAATCCTTTGCAAGCCATCAATCTGTCTTATACTATTGAAGGATTACCCATCGTCACCCAACATATGACATATACCAATCCTCATGTTGTCCAAAACACTAACCCAAATGTCCATCCTTCTTTCACATCTACCAATCCTTCCATCACTTACCATATTACAAATCCAAATCCGAACTCACAACCATTGACCAATGTTAATCCATCTTCTACTTCCCATGTGATGCAAACCCTTGGTGCTAATTCATCGCAATATACCCAACCACCACTTGTGTCTCAAGGATAGTAATCCTCTAACACATATGTGTCACATACTAATCCTTTGACATATATTGTGAGCACGCAACCTCAACAAACGGTCATGGCTTCATATATCCCACAACAGCAACCACAATATACATCATATTACACTTGACCTCCCAACGAACAACCTCCTTTGCAGCAACAACAATTATCTCAAGCGGATGTTCAACAAATGATTAACAAAGAAGTAGGACAAAGCAAGAAGACATTTTCCTTAGAAGACATATGCGCTTATCCATTTGACAAGTCACTTCATATGACACCTTTTCCACCACACTTCAAAATTCCACAATTTGACAAGTACAAGGGAAAAGGAAATCCGGAAGACCATCTTCGAGCATTCTTTGTTGCATGTCTCGATGTTGCTCAAGACGATACATATCTTCTGAGACTATTTCCCCAAAGCTTAGTGGGACAAGCTCTTGAATGGTTCTCTCATTTACCTTCGGGCATTAAATCATTTGCAGAACTAGCAAATAAATTTTGATCACATTTTTCTTTTAACATTGAACATGAAGTGAACATGAATGACCTTGTCAACAATAAACAATGCAATGGTGAAGCTTTTTCTTCATTTACTCAACGATGGCGTAATATGGCTAGCAAACTATCATGGGTAATACCTGAAAAACAACAGCTCGATATCTTTGTCCAAAATCTTCATCTTGATCTTTCATTCCAACTATAATTGCAAAGTCCTAGTACTTTGATGAACTTGTTTCCAAAGGAACCATCATTGAACACGCTTTAATTGCTAAGGGCACTATCAAGATTTTTTGAGATAACAAAGACAATCCTTAAAACTCCAACAATAAATCTCACTTTTGGAACAAGAACAAGAATGTTGTTAATGATGGTGTTGTAGATGCAAAGAACATACGAACAATGAAAGCTCCTATCAACATTCAAGCCTCCTCTACAACAACTCAACCTTTTCAATGAACTCGACAACGACAAACTTCAAATCCTCGACGACAATTCACACCCTTAACAGAACCTATGGAGGTTGTCTTTTGAAATCTTCTCCAAGCGGGAGATATCATGTTACTAGATGCACCACCCAATGACAAACCACTCTTCAAAGCTCCTTGGTACAAAGAGAATGAATATTGTGACTACCATAGAGTCAAAGGACACAAAACAAATGGTTGTATGCGCTTAAAGCATGTTATTCAAGATTGCATTGATCAAGGATTAATTAAAATCACACCTCCAACATCGCAACCTACATAGCAATCGGCATCAAATTATGATCTAGATGCTTTCAAGAATCCACTTCCATCTCATGACAAACCAAGTAACCCTCATACTGAGAATGCCATTCAGTACAACTATGAGTCATCCACAATTGGCCACATTGACCATGCTCACATTTCTAAAATCACAGGCAAAGCACCTAACTGCGTTGTGTCTACTCGAAGAGGTCGTGTTACCATTCAAGGGGCACCTGTTCATCCTCCTCGACCATCTTCTAGCTATAATATCCTTGATCACCTTGGCAAAACACCTGCACATATTTCCATTCTTGAGTTGCTTCGCATATCCCCTACCCACAAAGCTATCCTCGACAAAGCCTTACAAGAATCTTCGGTTCCCAACAATATCGATACCACACAATTCCAATCTATGGTAGCTAGCATTGCAGCCCCTTGCGATCTCACCTTTTCCAACAAAGATCTTCAGCCTTCCATCCACCCATCACATAACAAAGCCCTCCACATAGAAGTGTTTGTCAACCAATGCCATATCAAACAAATCTTAGTGGATGGTGGATCTGGTCTTAATATATGTTCTTTAAAATTAATAAAACAATTGAGATACTCTGAGAAAGATGTTGACACTTCCAAGGTCATTACCATCAAAGCATATGACGATGCTGAGAGAGATACTGAAGGAATTATCCATTTGCCTATCCAAGTTGGTCCCGTCACTACTGACACTCACTGTCAAGTTCTAGATATTGACCTCCCTTATAACATCATCCTTGGTCATCCATGGATCTATGCCCTCAAAGCAGTTCCTTCTACATACCATCAATGTCTTCAATTTCCACATAACGGTGTTGAAATTACTATCCATGCCGATCCTAATCCATTTGAGTTTTGTCGTGATTTTCAAGCTAAGTATCAAAGCCCTAACCATATTCCTATCAACACCGAAGCATATCCATCTTCATCTTATGTAGATCCATCTACCCTATTCAAGCCATCATCTAGCAAATCCACTTCCAATCTCTGTATCAAGTACACTGAACATGGTCTGGGCGAGTACACATTGCAAGAATCTTGTGTTGGAACTCTTCCCTTGTCTCCCAAATCTCACGGTAAACCTTCTACATCCAAGCCATATTCATCCATAGTTGTCATAAAAGCCCCATCCACAGTGTTCATTAAAGGTAGATTCCTGGATGATGAAGACATTGATGACATCAACTCTTGGATATTCTATGATGAGAATGACCAAGTCCAACTTGAGGTGGAGAGATATAACAATGGGTTCCGCATCATTAAGAACATGGGCTACAAAGGACATGGCAGATTGGGATCACAGGAACAAGGACCTATTGAACCTATTGTTGTGTCTAAGAAGTTTAATAAGCAAGGCCTTGGCTATCAGCTGGAGGTACCACCATCCAAGGACATTAAGTGTATTTCTGATATCAAAGCTGGACCTTCCTCAGTAGGAGAGAATTCTAGTTTAGATACCATCAACAACTCCTCACTTCATATCACTAACCTTTTTCAAGAAACCTCCATCTTCTAGATTTCCACAACTTCCTCTAGCCATAACCATTCATCCGTTACCCTTTCACTCATATATCCTGACCTCATCGATTGGGACCAATAGGGGGCACCAATATTGGATATATTTGAAAATGATGAAGCCATTGCTAAATTCATGGGATTATGACAAGGCATTCCATTGGGTGATCATAAAGTAGGTTTCATGATGGATCTCCCTAAACTAGCATATTATGGTAGAAATATCAAATCCTTCAGTCGCAAAAGTGAAATAAATAAAATCAAAAAAGATAGGTCACTAGGTGAAAACTGAAAGGTGCCTCTTGACCATGAAAAAGTAAAAATAAAGGACGTATCTGATGGTGAAAACCTCTCTGAGGCACCCAATGATCACGGATTTGATCTTCCTATCACCACTGACTATCATGAGAAATCAACAGTGCTATTGGAAAAATCACGAGACATGAACTTGGGTACAGAACAAAATCCAAAGATCACTTTTTTGGCAGCACACTATCAAAGTAGGAAAGAAGAGATTTCACAACATTTTTCATAAAAAGAGCTATCAATTTTGCATGGACTTATGCTAACATGCCGGGTCTAGATCCATCACTTGTGGTACATCATTTAGCAGTATCTCCTAATGCAAAACCTGTCAAACAAAAATTGTACAAAATGCATCAGCAAGTAGTTCTATTAGTTAAGGCAGAGATTCAGAAGCTGTTAGAAGAAAAGTTCATAAGGCCTATTGATTATCCAGAATGGGTTTGAAACTTAGTACCTGTAGCAAAACCTGATGGACGAGTTCATTGTTGCACAGATTTCAGAAATCTTAATAAAGCATGCCCTAAAGATGACTTTCCACTACCAAGCATAGACAACATTGTAGATCTCATAGCTGGACATGAAATGTTATCCTTGATGGATAGGATTTTAGGATATAACCAAATTAGAATAGCAGAGGAAGGTCAAGACAAGACACCATTCATTTGTCCATGGGGTACATATTGTTGGGTTGTAATGCCTTTTGGTCTCAAGAATGCTTGAGCTACTTATCAACGAGCCATGACAATTATTTTCCATGACCTTTTTCACACTATCATGGAAGACTATGTTGATTATATTCTAGGGAAATCCAAGACAAGAGAAGGACATCTACAAGTACTAGCACAGATCTTTGATCAACTAGAGAAATATCAAGTTAGGCTGAACCCAAAGAAATGTGTATTTGTCATAACATCTGGAAAATTGTTGGGATACATTATGTCTCGATAGGGAATAGAAGTGGACCCTAAAAAAGTAAAATCTATCATGGAAATGCCTCAGCCAACAAATCTCAAGCAGCTCCATAGTCTACAAGGAAGGTTACAATCCATTCGTAGATTTATCTCACAACTAGCAGATAAATGTCATCCTTTTCAACATCTTCTTCGCAAGGGTGAACCTTTTAAGTGGGATGAAAAGTGTCAACAGGCCTTCAACAAAATAAAGGAATATTTGGGAACACCTCCTATGTTAGTACCTCATGTACTTGATCGTCCATTATTTCTCTACATCTCTTCAACAACAGCAGCATTGGGTGCCCTTCTAGCTCAGCATGATGATTCAGGGAAAGAGCAAGCCATTTACTATATCAGCAGAACTCTTGTGGGATATGAACTTAATTATTCATCTATGGAAAAAGCATGTTTAGCATTGGTGTTTGCCTCTCAAAAGTTGTGACATTATATGTTGAACCAAACAACAAAGCTCATATCTAACGTTGACCCACTCAAATATCTTCTCTCCAAAGCAATCCTTATGGGAAGATTGGCAAAATGGGTTATGATCTTAAGTGAGTTTGACATACAATATGTAGATCACAAGGCCATAAAAGGACAAGTTATCACTGATCAGTTAGCTGCAACACCCATCACAGATATTCATCCAATACGTCCAGAGTTCCCTAATGAAGAATTGTTCAACCTAACTTCACCAACATTGTGGCAGCTATATTTTGATGGATCTTACACACAACATGGATCAGGAGTAGGGATATTGTTTGTTACCCCTCAAGGAGATTACATCCCAAAGTCATATAGAATTGTGTTTCCCTGTACCAATAACATAGCAGAATATGAAGCTTTAATCACAGGATTACGCATGACAGTACAATGGGCTATTAAATAGCTACAGGTTTTTGGTGACTCCCAATTGGTTATCAAACAAGTCTTAGATGAATATCAAAAAAAAGATGAGAAGCTTCTTCCATATAAGCTAATGGTTGATGATTTCAAGAAGTATTTTGACAATATCACCTTTGAACAAATCCCAAGGTTACAAAACAAAGTAGCAGATGTTATGGCTATGATTGGATCTCTTCTAGATATGTCATCCAATACACATAAGTGTGAGTTTCTAGTTGAATAACTTCTAATCCCAGCATTTGAAGTACTGCAGTCTGAGCTTATATATGAGATTGTTGGTCCCAATTCACCTTGGTACGAGGACATATATGAGTATCTCTGGAATCAAACCTTTCCATTTCAACTATCTAACACCCAATGAAAAACCTTTATCCCTCGAGCCTCTCGCTACACTATCCTTGGAGACACCCTATATCGCTGGAGTCTTGATGGTTTCCTTCTTAGATGTCTTGATTCTAAGGAAGCAAAGGTTGCCTTACGTGAAGTACATGAAGGTGTTTGTGGAGCACATTCCGTTGGCCCTGGTCTTGTTAAGAAACTTCTACGAGCTGGATACTATTGGCCAACTATGGAGAAAGATGCACAACAATTTGCAATGAGATGTTTACAATGTCAGAAACATGGAGATTTAATACATGCACCAACACACCAACTTCAGCCTATCACTACTCCTTGGCCCTTCTCACAGTGGGGACTTGAACTCATAGGTAAAATCCATCCTACTTCATCAAATGGTCATAAGTTTATCATAACCGCCACTGAGTACTTCACAAAGTGGGTGGAAGCAATACCAATGACTTATATTACTAGCAAGCAAATATCTAAGTTTATCCTACACTATATCATTTGCCGATATGGAGTTCCTCAAGCCATTGTCACTAATAATGGTCATCCATTCAAGAACCAAGAGGTTAGAGATCTTTGCAGCAAGTTCCATATCCAACATAGATTCTCTACACCTTACTATCTTCAAAGTAATGGCCAAGCTGAGGCTTCTAACAAAACAATTATCAAGATCCTCAAAAAGACAGTCAATGAAGCTGGTCATGATTGGCATTTACAACTTAATCTTGCATTGTGGGCATATAGAACAAGTATCAGAACTCCCACTGAAGCTACACCCTATGTTCTTGTGTACGGAACTGAAGCTATCTTACCTATTGAGGTTGAGATCCCCTCACTGTGAGTATCTCTTCAGCATACTATCTCAGATGAAGAATATCGAGTATCTAGACTCCATGATCTTGAGCTACTAGATGAATGGTGTCTTACAGCACTCAACCATCTCCAAGTCTATTAAAACTGTCTATGCCACAGCTACAACAAAAAGATCAGAGAACGCAGATTTCAAGTTAGAGATCTTGTCCTTAAAGAAAATCAAAGGAATCATCAACACCGAGAGAAACATGGCATGGTGCAGGAGCACTAAGGAGATTTTACTTGTCTTTGCTTTGTTCATGCTTTGTTTGTGATGCATAAGGTCTTGAAAGACCATTTTCCATGTTTTGTAATAAGCACTATGTCCATTGATATCATGTTGTTGTCATGGGATAGTCATAAGGTGTAAGTTGTAAGGGGGCAATCATAAGGTGTAAGGGAGCAGTCATAAACATCTATACTTTGTAAGCCTCTTTTTGACATGTAAGGGAGATGTCAAGAGGTCTTATGCCTTGTCAAAGGATTGTCAACCTTGTCAAAGGTTTGTCAAGGGTGTGAACACCTTGTCACTAGTCCTTAATCGCATTTCAATTGCAAAAAATGCCAAACAGTCAGATAGTTGGGTGGTTGCAGGGCAGTTTTGCCCTCCCATCGATCCAAAACTAATTCCCAAATAGTTGTTCAGGTTGACAACATATTGGAAAAGGGATAAAAACAATCCATTGGAGGGATTGAAGGGTATTGTGTGGAAATGTGAAGAAGTTTCAAACAAAAACTCTTTTTCTATAGTTTTATGTATTTTGTGCACTGTTCTAAGTGTGTATTGTACCTATACGATATACCATGTGCCCATTCAATGTGTGGTCGAAAGAGGGAAGAGTTATGAATGTTTTGGATGTGGTTGGAGGTCTTGAAACAGGCATAGAAGGAAGTTATACTCGTTTGGTTGCAGATAGCTTGCTAAACCCTGTTTTAGGGTTCTGCCCCAAACGATGCATAAATCTCCATTCCACTGTGTCTAGGCACTCTTGAACCAATGGAATGGATTGGTCTAGAATAGGATTTCATGTTTTTGTTAATGGGTTTGCAAGAAGAGTGGTTTTGAGGGAATTACATTGAAAAGACCTAACAAGATCCATGTGTTAGGTGCTAAGAAGAGGAACAGTATAAGCCCAATCAGTTGCAGTCCATTTTGGAGATCTAAAACTTGAGAAATCCTTAGTTTTACCATGCCCCTGAGATTTCTAAATGGTTGGTTGAGCACTGTGATCAAAATTGAGGGTAGTTGCTTCACAAAATAGGGCTAATTGGGGCTCTAGGCTACTAGGAGGGGTTATAGGTTAAACCATATTGTCCAAAACAACCCATACCCAATTTGGAATATGTTGTAGGGAATCCAAAAATGTATCTCTCAATTGTATAAGATCCTTGGTAGCAAGTCTACATAACAAGTTATTGCTGACTATGTCAAAACAGAGGGCTATAAGGCCAAAAGCAGACCTATGAAGGAAGTAGGGATTGTAGGGTCACAAGACCTTGTTGGATCATTGGAGAAAGTTGCCTAAGTCATCAAAGGACCTTGTAGATGTCTGCCTTGTCTTGGTTGAATTCTTTGATTGAGATTCCCATTTGTGTCATTGGTATGGAGTATGGAGTTGTGAACCAATTGTTGAGAGTTGATTAGATCCCCATAAGCCTCTACATCATAGTGGTATCAGAGCCATAAAAGGTTTTGTTTTTGGTTGTGTAAGACCTGATATATGTCAGCAGAGGAGAGTGAAGGAGAGGCTAGCAACATGCCTCCAAAAGGGATGACCACTAAGGTGGTTAAGAAGTTCAAGGAGATGGAAGAGAAAATTTAGAGTGGAGTCAAGGAAGCACTCCAAGCTGAGTTGAAAGCACTAAGGATAGGGAAGAGGATAGATGAAGGTTCTAATGAAGAAGAAGAAAAAGAGGAGGAAGAAGAAGATCAAGAAGAGTCAGAGGTACCTATAGATCAGAAACATTTCCTTGAAGCCATCAAGGCAATTGGCAAAGATTCTTCAAAGGCTTGGATGGAGATTCCAATGTTTAGTGGCAAGATGAATGCTGATGAAGTTATGGAGTGGATTGAGGTTGTAAGTAAATACTTTGAATACAAAGAAGTTCCTGAGAACAAGAGGGTGAAGTTTGCAAAAACTAAACTCAAAGGTGCTGCCCTCACATGGTGGAATTACACCCAAGGTGAGAGGGTGAAGAGTGGGAAGAGCATGATCTCTTCATGGATCAGAATGTTGGAGAGGATCAAGTCCCAATTCCTTCCATCATATTATGAGGTACAGATCTATAAGTAGATGCAAAATCTCAAACAAAGAGATTTGGATATGGCCACCTACACTGAGGAGTTTCACAAGTTCTCTCTTCGTTGTGGATATATGGAGGATGAAAAAGGTAAAGTGGAAAGGTATCTAAATGGTTTGAAGTTTAGTATACAAGATGAAATCAGTATACTAACCCCTGAAATAGTGGATAAATGATTGCAAATGGCATTGAGGGTTGAAGAGAAGTTGAAGAGGAAAGGTGAGCAGCAAAATAGAGGAAGAGGTGGCAGATATTTCAGAGGTAGGGGTAGTTTTGGAGGCAAAAATCAATTTCAAAGAAGTCAAGGGGAATCTAGTTCCCAAGAACAAAGTGGAGAATCAGGTTCTAGAGGAGGCTTTAGAGAAAGGAGACCCAATGGAAGGGGTAAATTTGGTGGACCAGGAAGAGGTCCTAATGTCTTCACAGGAAGGTGCTACAATTGCAACCAAGTGGGACATCCAACCTTCATATGTCCTGAAAAGCAAGCCTCAAGCTCTCATGGAGGAGAGAGAAGGAACCGGTTGATCCAAGAGGAAGATTGCCAAAGTGTTAACTCTCCAATTGGAAGTGCAGCCCCAGTCCATGAAGGAGAAAGTTTGATGATGAGGAGAACCATGTTGAAGGTGCCTCAAACACAAGAACCCCCTCAAAGGAAGACATTATTTAGGACAACATGCAAAGCCTATGGTAAGATTTGCAAGGTAATTGTTGATTCAAGTTCAACTAAAAATTTGGTTTCTATTGAAATCGTAGACAAGTTGAAATTGAAAAGACTTCCTCATGTTAGTCCTTATAAAGTGTCATGGTTGAATAAGGGGCAACAAGTTTTGGTAGATGAACAATCTTGGGTAGAATTTGAGATAGGGGAGTACAATGACAAGATTTTGTGTGATATAATCCCCATGGATGCTTGTCATTTTCTATTAGGACATCCATGGCAATATGATATTCAATCCCAACATGATGGTAAAACTAACTCCTTCATCATAACCAAGAATGATAAGAAGTATAGAATGGATCCATTGCCGAATGAGAATGTAGAGAAGAGTGTTGGGTCAAGTGTCATGATTGTGAGTGCTAAAGAGTTTCTTAACACCCTTAAGGAGGAAGGAACCCAAGGGTATGCTCTGATTTTAAAGCCTAAAAACAATCCTAATTTGCATGGTCCTAGTGAGGAAGAAGTTCCCAAGGAGGTGCAACAATTATTAGAGAAGTATAAGGGTATCATGGTAGAGGAGATGCCTAATGAATTACCACCTATTAGAGACATAAGTCACCAAATTGACTTCATACCAGAATCTACTTTGCCAAACAAAGTAGCCTACAAGATGACACCGTCACAAAATGAAGAAATTGCCAAGCAAGTTCAAGAGTTGTTAGACAAGGGTTTGGTAAGAAAGAGCCTTAGTCCATGTGTTGTCCCAACAGTCCTAGCCCCTAAAAAGGATGGTAAATGGAGGTTATGTATGGATTCTAGGGCTATTAACAAGATTACTATAATATATAGGTTCCCTATGCCAAGGATTGAGGATTTAATGGACTGTTTGGGAGGGGCTAGATACTTTTCCAAGATTGATCTTAAAAGTGGGTATCATCAAATTAGGATAAAGCAAGGGGATGAATGGAAGACAACATTCAAAACAAATGAGGGTCTTTATGAGTGGTTGGTGATGCCATTTGGCCTATCCAATGCCCCAAGTACTTTTATATGTCTCATGAATGAAGTGTTGAAGGATTTCATTGGCAAATTTGTTGTGGTGTACCTTGATGACATTCTTGTTTTCAGCGGAACCAAGGAAGAACATTTGCAGCACTTGGATCAGGTTTTGAAGAAGTTACATGATGAGTAATTGATGATCAACATGGAGAAGAGTGTCTTCATGAAGGGAGAATTCACCTATCTTGGTTTTGTCATCTCCCAAGGCAATTTGAAGATGGGTCCAGCAAAGGTAGAGGCCATTTTCTCATGGCCAACTCCTAAAACAGCAGGTGATGTAAAAAATTTTCATGGTTTGGCAACATTTTATAGGAATTTTATAAGGGGTTTTAGTCATATTTGTACACCTATTTTGGATACCATCAAAGGGGGGCAGAAATGTAAGTTTTCTTGGACAAAGGCAGCCAATGATTCGTTTGAAATTCTGAAACAAAAAGTAGCACAACAGCCCATTCTTGTTTTGCCTTATTTTAATAAGATGTTTACAGTGGAATGTGATGCTAGTAACCTTGCTATAGGGGCTGTCTTAAGTCAAGAAGGTAGGCCAGTTGCTTTCTTTAGTGAAAAATTGAATGATGCCAAAAGAAAATATTCTACTTATGACTTGGAGTTGTATGCAATGGTGCAAGCTTTGAAAAAATGGAGGCGCTATCTCTTGCCTAAAGAATTCATTGTTTATACTAACAATCATGCACTTAGTTTTCTGAATTCACAGGAGAAACTCAATCACAAGCATATGAAATGGGTTGAACAACTCCAAGCATACACCTTTTCCATCAAACATAAGAAGGGGTAGGGCAATAAAATGGCAAATGCATTGAGTAGAAGGGTGTGTATGGTGCAAGAAATTCAGTTGCAAAGTATGGGTATTGATGCTCTCAAACATATATACCAAGATGATGAAGATTTCAAGGAGGTATATGAAGTTTGTTCACAGTTTTTAGACTCTTATCATTCTAATTTTTCTGAGTTTTTGTTGCAGTAAGGGTTGTTCAAAGGCAGCCAATTATGTGTTCCTAGGTGTTCCATGAAGGAGAACATCATAAAGGAAAAGCATTGTGGTGGACTAGGAGGTCACTTTGGGCTGGATAAAACATTGGATCAGGTCAAAAGGTTTTATTTTTGGCCTAAAATGCAATCAGATATCAGAAAATTTGTTGAACGTTAGTATTTGTCAAAGAGCAAAGGGAACTTCATCTAATGCTGGTCTATATCAGCCACTTCCTATTCCTCATAGGCCATGGGAAAGTATTAGCATGGATTTTGTCTTGGGTCTTCCTAGGACTCAAAGAGGCTATGATAGAATTTTTTTTGTGGTGGATAAATTCAGTAAGATGGCTCATTTCTTTCCATGTAAATGCACTAATGATGCTTCACACATTGCTAGTTTGTTCTTCAAAGAAATTGTTAGAATCCATGGTTTACCTCTTAACATTGTGACTGACAGGGATCCAAAGTTTGTAGGCCACTTTTGGCATACTTTGTGGAAGAAGTTGGGCAACCAGTTATCATTCACTTCAGCGTATCACCCTCAGACTGATGGCCAAACTGAGGTAGTGATTAGGTCTTTGGGAAATCTTCTTAGATGTCTTAAAAAGCAGCATGGAGAGGCATGGGATATGATCATCCCTCAAGCTAAATTTTCTTACAATGACTCCACTAATAGAAGCACAGGAAGGAGTCCCTTTGAGATTGTCTATGGTGTTCACCCAAGAGGTATTCTTGAATTGAGAGATCTACATGGATTGGAGAGGAAGAGTGCTCAAGGTGAAGACTTTGCATTAGCCATGAAGGACATCCATGATAATGTAAGAGAAAATCTTCAAAAGAACAATGAAAACTACAAGGACAAAGCCAATGAGAGAAGGAGGGATGTGCAATACAAGGTTGGGGATTTGGTCATGGCACATTTGAAGAAGGAAAGACTTCCCAAGGGGCAGCCAACCAAACTCCTCATGAAGAAGATAGGTCCATGCTGGATTGTACACAAGTTTGGGTCCAATGCCTATGAGATTGAGCTTCCTCAAGGCTTGGCAATCTCTCCCATCTTTAATGTTGTAGACTTGTTTCCATACAAGGGTGATGTTGTTGCAGGTCTTGATGCAGCCCAAGAAGATGAAGATTGGATAAAAGATCTACCTCTCGGCCAACCATTGAAGTTGGAATGCATTCTTGATACCAAGGTCATCAAAAGGACTAGAAAGAAGACCTACAAGCAGTTCCTTGTCAAATGGAGTGGCTTACCCATTGAAGATGCTACTTGGATGAGTGAAGAAGACATCTTGAAGCATGGTGTCATAGTTGTTGATCTGATTCCTCAAGAGACTTGAGTTCTTTCCCACCCTAGCAGTATGGTGCAGGAGTACCGAGGAGATTTTACTTGTTTGTGCTTTGTTCATGCTTTGTTTGTGATGCATAAGGTCTTGAAAGACCATTTTCCATGTTTTGTAATAAGGACTATGTCCATTAATATCATGTTGTTGTCATGGGATAGTCATAAGGTGTAAGTTGTAAGGGGGCAGTCATAAGGTGTAAGGGAGCAGTCATAAACATCTATACTTTGTAAGCCTCTTTTTGACATGTAAGGGAGATGTCAAGAGGTCTTATGCCTTGTCAAAGGCTTGTCAGCCTTGTCAAAGGTTTGTCGAGGGTGTGAACACCTTGTCACTAGTCCTTAATCACATTTCAGTTGCAAAAAATGCCAAATAGTCAGATAGTTGGGTGGTTGTAGGGCAGTTGTGCCCTCCCACTGATCCAAAATTGATTCCCAAATAGTTGTTCAGGTTGACAACATGTTGGAAAAGGGATAAAAATAATCCATTGGAGGGATTGAAGGGTATTGTGTGGAAATGTGAAGAAGTTTAAAAAAAAACTCTTTTTCTGCAGTTTTCTGTATTTTGTGCACTATTCTAAGCGTGTACTATACCTGTACGATATCACCACATGCCCATTCAATGTGTGGTCAAAAGAGGGAAGAGTTATGAATGTTTTGGACGTGGTTGGAGGTCTTGAAATAGACATAGAAGGATGTTATACTCGTTTGGTTGCAGATAGACCGCTAAACCCTATTTTAGGGTTCTACCCCAAACGATGCATAAATCTCCATTCCATTGTGTCTAGGCACTCTAGAACCAATGGAATGGATTGGTCTAGAATAGGATTTCATGTTTTTGTTAATGGGTTTGCAGGAAGAGTGGTTTTGAGGGAATTACATTGAAAAGACCTAACAAGATCCATGTGTTAGGTGCTAAGAAGAGGAACAGTATAAGCCCAATCAGTTGTAGTCCCTTTTGGAGATCTAAAACTTGAGAAATCCTTAGTTTTACCATGCCCCTGAGATGTCTAAATGGTTGGTTGAGCACTGTGATCAAAATTGAGGGTGGTTGCTTCACAAAATAGGGCTAATTGGGGCTCTAGGCTACTAGGAGAGGTTATAGGTTAGACCATATTATACAAAACAACCCATACCCCATTTGGAATATGTTGTAGGGAATCTAAAAGGGTATCTCTCAATTGTCTAAGATCCTTGGTAGCAGGTCTGCATAACAAGTTATTGCTGACTGTGTCAAAACAGAGGGCTACAAGGTCAAAAGCAATCCTATGAAGGAAGTAGAGATTGTAGTGTCACAAGACCTTTTTGAATGGTTGGAGCAAGTTGCCTAAGTCATCAAAGGACCTTGTAGATGTCTGCCCTGTCATGGTTGAATGCTTTGATTAAGATTCCCATTTGTGTCATTGGTATGGAGTATCGAGTTGTGAACCAATTGTTGAGACTTGATTAGATCCCCATAAGCCTCTACATCAGGGCAAGTTTGAACCTAATTGGCTTGGTACTTTTCTCATCACATCAGTCTATGGATTAGGTGCATACACTCTCTCAACACCTGAAGGCATTTCCTTGGATGAACCAGTCAACAGCATTCATCTCAAGAAGTTCTATCCATGAATCTGAGCTATTCCAAAAAAAAAAATCAATCCAATAGTGAAAACCACTTTGTGGTGCTTTGGATAACAAAAACATATATAGTACAAGATAAATAATTCATCCTCTGGTGAAAACCTAGTAAACAGGTGCCTTGGATAAGTACCATAGTGAAAACCTAGCAAACAGGTGCTATGTGTAGCGACCAGCTTCCATCTTTCACTTAGTTTATTTGATCACAATTTTCCATGACATTCATAATCCACTATCCTTCCCTACATAATCCATATCATAATCCACTATCTTTCCTATCTATACATTGTAAACCTTTATCCCTTATCCATCTGTAATAAAAGCCTTTCCATCCTCACCTCTACCATGCTAGCCTTTGTAGTTTGGATTTTGTTGGGGTAATTATATCATTTGGCACCTTAGTATCTTGTTCGCATGAACGCATCCATCGCAGCTTCTCCATAATAAACCATCATCCCACACTGGGGGCACTTGTTGAGCCTTATTTGAAAGTGGACACCTATAGCTCTAGCTCATAACATAGCAAACACCCAAGCTCATAACACAACAAACATTCAAATTCAAACATAACACACATCCAACTTCAAACATGGCAAACATTTGGAACCAGGACCAACATCTTAGCAATCAATCCAATCTCAAACATCATCGAAAACATCAAAACATATCAAAATTTAAAAAAAAATCAAAACATCGCAAAAATCCAAGCAATAAATTTGATCCTTTGACATCAACCATCAACACAATAAGCAAGAACTACATCACCAACTCTATTGTTAAAGCCTTGATCCTGTGGATACAGGGTATGTAGGCAATCTGAGATGTGAAGGAAGCACTCTGATTTAGGCAAAGATGATAGCCCCTTCTTTTCATCATCCATTTTTCATCTTTCTTCCAATCATCCTCCAATCTTTCATCTCCCTTTCTTCTATCTTTCATCACTTATATCATCAATAATCCTAGAACTACATATAATCATGTCTCATCATGACGTAATGTGCTTTGATCCTATGGATACAGGGTATGTAAGCAGTCTGGAATATGAAGGAAGTATCCAGTATGCAAGCACAGATGATCCATCTCATTTCATCTTCTTTCATCTTCCATCTTCTTCTCTTTGACTAGCTCAAGAAAGAAGTAGGTTATGCGTATCACAGAAAGCTAAAGCACTTTAACCAATCAGTGATAAGCCAAAAGCTATTTGTCTTTATGCCTTAAGCCAACATCTGCTATAGCATTTTATCAACATCTTTTATAGCATTTTATCAACATCTTTAGCCTTCAATAGGATCCATCTTTCCTCTCAACAAGGCGCCAGCTTAATCCATCCAAGAGAACTTAAATTTGGCAAGAGAACATGATGACATTATCTTTTGTTTTATCTTTTGTCCCTTTTCTATGCCTAATCAAGACTACCTTGATCTATCTATATCTTGGTATGTTGCGATGAAGTACAGAATGAGGCATGGTCATATTGTTTTTGTATGCCGTGTCTGTGGGATGATCTTATTCTCTTCCTATGCATATTGGTATCTTGTATGTGTTGGGATTAGCATCTTACATATCAATATCTCTTGCATCTAAGAATCTAAATAGTCTCTTATGCATTTGAGACTATTCTATGTCAAGACTAGCTCCATACATATAACCAGCAAGGTGTCACTATGTGTAGTGGAGATAAGCTCAAACCTTTGCTTGTAGCATCAAAGTTCATCTCGAAACACTAGCTACTATTCATATCTTGTGTATGTTGGCTCAACATCTTGACCTCATACATTCAGACAAGATTGTAGTATGTTAGTTTTGCATTGGATATCTCAACACCTTGGTCTTCTATACCCTGGTGCATAACATCCATATGCTATATCAAACATAAGGATTGCATTTCTTTTAATTCTTGAGCAATTACTTTCAAAATTTGCCATATCATCTATCCATTCCATCATACGCCTATATGTAGTCCTCAACCAAGATCAATCTTTCCTCCATCGTCCTTTTCTACATTCCTCCTTATCTTGCAAAACAAGTGTGTTAGACATAACATATCATTACCATATATATATATATGCATAAGTCCATATCATATCATTACCATCTACATATTTGCATTATCATTAGCATAAGACATTTCCACTATTTCCATTTGCATATTCATATTATTTGCATAAACATCCATATAAACTATGAAAATACAAAAATGCATAACCATCATAATACCATAAATGCATCCATAATAACATAGAGCCAAATCCATCATATATATCATATGTGTCAATATACAAGTGTCTACAAATACAACATGGGCTATCCATAAGCCATCAAAGAATATATTCATAATCAGCCCATAGGCCTCATCATGATACAATAATATACAACACTAGCAAGGTATCCCTAGTGACTACTGGCAACCCCCTCTCCCTATCCACCATTGGGTCCTGTACTTGGCCTGCCATCTCTAGTAGGTCCCATAACTAAAGCCATAGATCGTGAT
This sequence comes from Cunninghamia lanceolata, assembly GCA_027924645.1. Lineage (NCBI taxonomy): Eukaryota > Viridiplantae > Streptophyta > Pinopsida > Cupressales > Cupressaceae > Cunninghamia > Cunninghamia lanceolata. Next base: position 6,433,868 of record BSBN01000591.1, on the reverse strand, counting down.
CCACCTGCCCTCCGAGAAGCTGAAGCCCCTAACCTGCTCCTATAACTCAGTTGTCTCTGCTCTGCAGGTACTGCCCCATGGTACAAACCCTTATAGTACTCAGCCTCAACCTATGCTCTCCTCAACTCACCCTGTGCTTGAATTAGCTATGTAGCCAAGTACATCATGGCCCCATTTGTCCCCAATGTAGCAACTACTTTATCTCACTCTACTATCATCGCCTGCAACTGCTGTATAGTTGTATCTCTCTCAACCCTCACCAACTGCACCTGTTGTACCACCGCATCTCTCTCAGCTCTAATAGCCTGTATCTACTATAAAGATGCATCCCTCTTAGTAGTAACTAGTTGTACCTATTGCATGACTACATCCCTCTCTCTAGTCACCCTCGCAAGACTGCCATCATCTTGCCTGTCACCTCCCTGTGCTCTCACCTACAGTTGTGCCTGGTATGTCTGACCCTATGCTCTCGCATGCCATAAGCTTATCACCACCTGATGGCGGTCTATCTTTGCTCTCCTCAACCTCATCTAAGCCCACTGCCTCCATCTCCTCTCCTCCCTAATCCTCTGCCTTAGCTATTGTATGCCTACATCATCATCTCCTATCATCTATGTTGTTGGCTGTGCTAATACCTGTGGCTACACATGCCCTTGTCACTGCATCTATATCCCTGGAGCTGTTGGTACAACTACCTGTGCTAGTGGAGCTCGTCACTGCCTCCTCCTCATTGGCCTCTCCATACCAATCTCTCTTATCTCTCCCACCCTCATTAGCCGAGTCGGTCTAGCTATCACCCAATGTGCATCATAATCTAGTAACATCCCAGGATCCGCAAGACCCTATCTCCATGGCCACATAACTGGTTGTAGACCATCCCTCTCCACCAAAGCTATGTCCACTACAATCTCCAGCCCCCAATTAAAAACCTCATGTCGTGTCCTCCCAAAAATAATATCTCCCACAGATGCCCCCTGTGGTAAGCTGAACTGCCTCAATACACTCTCAGGCAAATGGCGCTCTATAATGTATCTGCCGTGTCCAAAAATGTATCTCACCTACCTCACATAGATAAGCTCCATATCCTCCTCATCCCATCTCTCGCATCTGAGCCATGGCCTCCACACAAACCTATCCACCTCATCTAGTGTCCGCCTCTAATACACAACCCCTCACCACTACCGATTGGTCAGAGCTCCCCTATACATTCTAGCATATGGCTCTCTTGCTGCTCTCTCCACCCATCCATCTGACCTGGTCATTGGGACGTGCTCATATGCCCACACATGCAACACTATAACTCTAGCTGACATACTCCCTCCAAACATGTATGCGTAATCATGAAGGTAATGATATAACTGCCCTAGCACACACTCGGCCCATGCATATCTGGTCTGGTAGGAGAACATCCCCTCCATCACTATCCCCCATCCCACTAGAAAACCTCTAGATCGCATGTCTACAACTAGCTATCTGATAATAGCCACCACTACCCGTTGTAGTCTATCGCATAGCTCCTCCATCCTAGCCATGGGAATCTCTAAGCCCTCATCTCCAATGTCTGGTGTCCTGAATAGTCGTCTAAATGTAGCTGGACCCATATTAGGATCATAATCTACTCAGTCCCCATTAATAAGGAACTCAAAGAATCCAGAACACATCCTCCAAAGTGATAGTCGCCTCTCCTGTCGGCAACAAGAACGAACTGTGCTCGCTCCTCCATCACTCCACCATCGATGTCATCATTCCTCGATGCACCTACACTGGCTTTAACTTTGACACATGCTCTAATCTGAGGATCTCTAGCACTAGCCACTCATCTGCATCCAACAATCTGACCAACCGCAAATCCCTAGGATGTGGCTCTCATGATAACAATGGTGGTAGTATATCTTGCATCATTTCATTCACTGTATCAGTCTTTGTGCTATCAAAATTGACTTTTGCCTACTATAACTGACTACCTCTATTGTAAGCAACCCATTTTTCTATAAGCACTATCCTTTTGAGCATAAGCAAACCATTTTACAATATGCTCATACTTTTAACTTACAAGTGACCTACTTACCCTATGCGCGTGACTATTGACTGCAAGTGACTTCAAGCACTACATGCACCCGCTTTCTACCTATAAGCGACCTACTTCCTATATGCATCTACCTGTTCCTTAAAAGCGAGCTATCCTTATATAAGAGTCCACTTTTTGCCCATAAGCGAGCTATTCTAGCCATATGCGCATTTTTTCTATCTATTTCCTCTAGCCGACCACAAGTGATTCACTTTTTTCATAAGCAACTAAGTTGCACTCATATGCAACTTCAACTACCCTATGTGATTTCTTTTAGCCCACAAGTGACCTGGACTGCCTAGCCTCTAACCTAGTTGCTTTCGGTGATGTGTGTACATTTATGACACTTCTAGCCTATTTAAATCACGCTTTTAGCAAAAAAAATTATACATACGAGTATGCATACTCCCTCTCGTTGCCCATGTGTCCTCACTCGCTCGGCACGATGATCTCTGCATGGAATCACCATCCTGATAGCTCTCCAACTCTTGTCGCACAACACCTCTAGGGAGCTCTAGATTTCTATAAGAAAATGAACTCAAATGAAAACAAATGAGCCTATTTTCCCTTAAGGGACCTACTTATAGCCCGTTTCTGAAACCTAATTCTTCTATACCAAAGTCTATTTTCTTCTACATCATCCCAATTTCTCCCATCCAACCCCTGGTTTTCTTCGTGTCAACCTTGTTTCTTTTTCATCCTATCACGAGCGAACCCGGCCCTTTCTAGTTGGTCTGGTTTACCTCTTGAGGGGGCATCACCTGCCAGTTGCACTGGGGCATAACCTTGTTCATCGAGCAAATTATCGTATCTTCTTTGACATAACGTTCTAATGAGCATTGTATCAAAGAGGGGCAAAATGTAGACACCCAAAATTGACCTAATTATCATTAGTATCAAATATTGCATTACTTACCATCTGCATTTGTCTAACACACTTGAGCAATATCTCTATCACTTATTCCTTCTATTAATTAAATAAATTTATATTTATTTAATTAATTCTTTATCTATTTCTTCTATTTCTTCTAATCTATAATTAAACAATCTTTAATTATTTAATTATCTTCTTCCTATCTATTTTAATTAAATAAATCTTATTTATTTAATTAAAAATCCATTCACAAACCCACTTTACAATTAATTAGATAAATTTTATTTATTTAATTAATTTCTTCTCATCATTTATCTTCATGAGCTAACATGTGTACCTCTTTCATTTAAAAAAGATAAGTGTTACTACATCTTTTATTTAATATCTTTCACATGTAGTACTTTTTATGTACACGGTCACACATAAGCCTTATCTTCCCTCCACTTGTCATCTACACATTCATCTATGACTATCCTTTCATCTTAGCCATTCACATAGCCACCAAATCTCTACCGTTGATTGATTTTGGTTGAGGTCTATATAAACACCCTCTCATTCCATACTACATCCCATCCAGCATTCTCATAGTGTCTACATTATCATCCTGAGCATATTGAGCATTTGAGCATCCATCTAGCTTATTATCATTATCATCCATCCATCATGGTAAATTTGATCTTCATAATTATTTATTATTGAAGAAGAAATCCACATCATAAACAAGGAATCATACAATCTAGGTGATATTGTTCTTGAATTACATGCTTTTTCTTTCATTTGGATTAGATTCTTTGATGATGGTAGGGTTAGGTTTTCATGGCTATGCTTGATCTTATCAAATTGATTTTTACCTATCACAGTATCCATTTTCTAGTTGCTAAGGCAGTGGCTCTAACATTGTCATAATCCTCCAGTTCTTCCTTAGACAGGAGAGAAGGTTCTACAACTCTTCCATCTTCTGAATGCATGGGCTTTATCAAATATCTTATACAAGCCTGGAGTTCCTCATTTAGTTGTTTAATCTATTGTTTGGCCATCTCATCTTTATTTATCCTATCTAGAATATTTGACACTAAGTCTTTAAATTCCTCAATAACTTAGGCCTTTGAAGTTCGACCTAACTTTAGAGTAGAAATAGTGTAGTCCTCTAGTCAAATATCCTCCTTATTACCCTGGGCTAGAGGAATAGAAACCTATGCAATTTGAGAGCCTAAAGCATCTTTGTATATCCTTGATTGTACTTTTTCTTTCTTTTGCTTCTTAGGCTTCTCGATTCTAACCAAGAAATTGTTCAAATTCAATTCTACTATCTCCACCCTAGAAGGTTGATTATTTACTCTCTATTGCAACCATTCTGGGACTACTAAAGAATGTGTTGGAGAGCCAATTTGGTCATCCCCCTTATTCAAAGAATTTGAAGAAATAGTGTCCACAACACATGTACCTTTGTCCTCACTATCTTGGTGATCTACTATGACCACTGCATCTATTTTGGGAGGTGAGTCGAGTTGATCTATCAGCTGTAAATATTTTGTCATTTCTAATCTAGTAGTGTCAATTGCAATATCATCTACAACCTCCTTTGTTGGACTATCATCCAAGTCCACAACCTTTATAGTAATGGGATCAGTTGGAGGTTTATTGGTTATATCCTTGATCACAACCTCTTTTTCTGTTACAATATTCAACTCAGCACAGACCTTTTCAATTCCTGGCAACAAGGGTACTTGGGGAGAGGTAGGTCTCAGCACTTCTTTTGAATCTCAAAATGGCCAAATCAAGGAATTATTGAATGTCCCAAAAGAATTAGTGGCAAAGGCTTCCAGTTGTACTTGAGATAGGTTTGCAAATGCTACAAAACCTAAGGATGGAGGAATGGAAGGAAGGGGAAGCATGGAAGAAATGACAAGGGCAGTGGTTAGGTTAAGAGGTGGCAAAGAGAAAGAAGGTGAAAGGATGGTGGAAATGGGAGGTAATGAGGGGGTGATAGGAGGCAAAATAGAAGAAAGACCAGGGAGTGAAGGTGAAAGTGAGATGGAGGGTGAGGGTGAAGAGGGAATGGGAAGACTGATTGATGAGAGAAAAGAAGGGGATGATGAGATGGAAGGATTAGTGCAAGGAAAGTAAATGGAAGACAAAGAGGGTGAGGAAGGAATGGATAGACTAGTGGAAGATATGGAAGGAGAAGGTGGAGGAAGGGGTGATGATACAATTGTTGGTGAAATAAAGGGAGAAGACATAGTTTAACTTCTTGAGACAGTAGGAGGAAGGATGCTAGAAACATCAGAGGAGGAAGTGGCAAGATCATCAGTTTGCACATGAGCAGCAAAAATGGTAGGAAGTGTTGTATCAACAATGGAGGTATCTGTCACTATCACAATTTGTTGTCCTCATACATTCTTGGCCTTGAAAGCTTCTCCCTTTCCACTAGGCATATCCTTTCTCTTTGAACTTCTTATCTTTATTAGGGACTAGGTGCCTTTCTTTTGTTGTCTCTTAGGAGGTTCCTTAAGAAGCTTGAATTTTCCTTTCTTATCAAGAGGGATGTCAATCTTCTATTCCTTCACCGTCTATCTCTTGGAGAGCACCTCTTGTAGCCCCTTGTACGACCTCTTTCTCTACTTCTATGGGTTCATCTTGTTTTTCATCATTGTCCTAGTCCTAAGGTTGCTGAGTGTATGTTAGGGCTACTCCTACTTTTGTAAATCTGGCAACCTGGTCTCTGACCCATAGTCTACTATATCGAATGGGCAGTTTCATCACTTCTTCTAAAGAGCTCTCCTTGGCTTCTACCTAATTTGGTAGTGGAATGGGCTGTCCAAATAGTTCCCTCCATGCTTCTTGCCATACCACATTATCATCATCAATTAATTGGTCTGGTACCAAGGCAACATTGAACATCCTTATATAGTTAAGGGATATTCTTCAACATCTTCTCCTTCAAACTTCATACTCATATAGACAATTTACCCAAAATTCCTCGAAATGTTCCTGTGAAATAGATTCTTGCGCACATGTCTTTCTATAGTACCAAAAAGATCAAAGTGAGTTCTTTGTAGAAATTCAAATGTAGCAGCTAGAGCTCAATGTTTGAATACTCTGCTGACCCTATAGTTACACATGAAAAGAGGCCCCTTCCCAAGAGGATAGGGAATTTGACATAAGTCCTTTGTAAATGCTTCATTTGTTTAGTACAAGTGCACAACTGCCTTGTCAATTCCAGGAGCACCACCTTGTCAGTTGGATACTTAGGCAGCTTATAAGGTGCCCCTATGAAACCCTGAATTCTAAGGTAGGTAAATTTGGGAAACTATATATACCACCTACCATATGTTTGTACTACATTGGAAGCCTCTAGAGATATCCTCCTTGACATATCTCCCTGCAGTATTCTTATAATGTGCATGGTGAATGCATCATTAACTCTCTTATAGTGCACTAGTGATTGGGAAATTTCTAGCTGAGGATAACAATCATATACCTTCACTTGTCCATCAACACTGCCAACTTCTCCCAATTTGGAAAGACTAGCATAGCCAAAGTTTCTTGCCAACATATATACCATATAGGAGGTCAACTAGAAAAACTTATCCTCTCTGAAGGCTACAAAAGCCTCATGAATATTATCACTCAAGAGTTGAGCCCAATGTATCTTCATTTCCCCTCCTAAGATCTCTTCAATATAGGCAAACATCTAGCCTTCAAAGGTAGAAGCGGAAGGTAACCTCATAATTCTGCTCATGAGGGTGACCAAATCACCTATCTCCTCCTTGAAATCACTTCTATATAACACATGAGGGATCTTGGATAAGGATGCCCTCTTTTGCTTCATCCACTTATCATTGATAACTCTTCTGCAAGCATTAGGGCCTTGGTCATACACCTTCTGGTTGTCATCCTTCGTTAGTATTGTCAAGGGTGAGCAATGGGAATATCAAAGGCCTCAGCAAGGGCCAATGCAGTAAAGCTGTCTATCACCCTACCATCTTGTGTCACCACTAATCTTTGTTGGCAAGAGACACTACTTAGCATTGATAGGTGTTGTCATTGATGGCAACTAAGATTGTTCCACACAATCGCTGTGTAGTATCTGATCATACCGGAAGTCAGAATGATAATCTATCTAAGTCTGGGAGCCTGAAATAGAGCATATAGTAGAGTCCAATATTTTGGTCAGTGGATCTCTCCAGTTAATCATTATCTATTGTGGATTTGAAGGAGTGTAAAGGGACACCAAGACAATCTAAATCCAAGTTTTCAGCCTCCAATGATAAAGGAATCAAAAGATATGAGCATCTGAATACCGCGTCCTATTATGATAGAACAATTCAATGAAAAACAAGTAGACTTATGTCAATCCTTATGTGGACCCAATAGAAGTGTTTTGATGAACTATGTATAAGATAGAACATTAGTGGCCGACATGTATGATGATTTACATGTGTTATTTTTAGTACGCATTAATACTGGTGTATGGATCCAGCCGACAAAGCAGAGCATTCTTAAAAGGTTCTAAGTGTTGATGATGTTGCTGACTGGCAAGTGATTGTAAATTCAAGATAGGTATATATATAGCTAATGATTGTAGATATTTGGAGTGTGTGTTGCAATTGTGGAGAAAATGTGAAAGTAGCAGAAATCTAATATATGAATGAAGACAGAATAGATAGAAGATCATAATAAAGATGAAGTGTACAAAGTCAGTATTTACACTTAGCCAGAACTGATCTCTAGCATTGGCAAATGCATCTTACCAGTTCAAAATCTCTGTAAATCTCTTGTAAACTTTTCTATAGGTAGTGAGCCTTCACTTGAGCAGTGAGCCCGAATGCATGTGCATTCTCATTTGTAAAATACTTTTAACAGGGTATTAATTTTTGTGGGTTAACCCCCACCGTGATTTTTCCCTTAACCGGGTTTCCATGTCAAAATCTTGGTGTCAAATGTGTCATTCATGTTTTCTGCTCATATGCTACTGTCTAATGCTAGAATGTTTATATCATTGATTTAATTTTAAGTTGTGAAAGAAGAATAACAGTAGAAAAAGATAGAATAGGGAAACAATTGATTCACCCCCCATCTCAATTGTCTGGACCTATTCCAACAATTGGTATCAGAGATAAGTTCCTTTGAAAAAGCTTAACAACTTAAGGAAGATCTGGGAAGATAGCAGAATGGATGAATATGACCTTCAAGGGCAACTTAATCTCACCCTAGATGATCTTGAGTAGTCCAAAGTAGAAGTTCAAGAGCTGCAAGACAATCTCAAAAAGGCTGAAGACTTCATTAAAATTTTAAAAGAGAAATTGAGCAAATCCAATGCAAAAGGAAAGGAGCAACTTCTTCAATTGGGAAAACCTTATGAAGACAAGGCCCTGGATGAGAAGACAAAGGAATGTGAAAAGTTAGCTAAATAAGTTACTATTCTAAAACATGAGATGGAAAATGGGGTGATGAGACTAACCATAGAAATTGAAGATAAGAAGAAAGATGAAGAAGAGTTAAATCAAAATCTAAAAAAAAGTTATGAAAAATGCTGCAAATTGGATGTGATAGCTGGCCTTCTAGAATCCAATCTACAAGAAAGCAGAGACAATGAAAGAGATCTTGAGAGATAGATTATCACTCAGACATGACCTAGAAATTGCAAATGAGTATAAGGAGAAGTTCAAGATAAGCTCAACTAAACTTGAAGCACTTATTGAAGGGAAGAAAAAGGATGTTGATAAGCATAATCTTAGGTATGAGAAAGGTGAAAGCTCCAAATCTAGATAGAGAAATTTTCAACCTAGGAATGGGAGAAACAGATCCAAAAAACCTCTAGTAAGACAACCAAATGCTCAAAGATATCCATCATTCAATGGAAATTGTTTCAACTGCAACAAATTTGGTCATAGAGCTACTCAGTGCAGAAGCAAAATAAATCAAAATGGTCCATCCTTCTCTGGTCAATGCTTCAAATGTAACAGGTATGGTCATAGATCAAATGAATGCAAAAGTATGAAAATGAACAATCCCAATAATAGAAGAATTAGCAATTCTTTCAATGGATATTGCTTTGTTTGCAATGGGTTTGGACATATGGCTAATCAGTACAGATCAAGAGGAAATCAATTTTATAAGAAAAGAAATGTTGTATGCTTTAACTACAATAAATTTGGTCATATTGCAAGATTCTACAAAAGTAAAGACAATGGAAGAAAAGGTTTGGTAAACAGAAAACTGGATGAGCAGAAACAAGACAGAGGCAAAAAGAAAATTGATGTGGATGAGATATGGAGTGAAATGAACAAGATTTGGATAAAGAAAGATACAGTAAACAATGATAATGAGTCTACACTAGAATTTGGTGCTAACAATTCCTCCAGGAATTAAGTCAGAAACTCTAGCTTAGGGGAGCTACATAGAACATCAAATTCCCCTGGTCAGTAAGTGGGTGCCTAAATCTGGCACATTAATAGAAAATACTCTAAATTGGTCCAGAACCTATGGAAGGGTTTTCAGAAAAAAAAGATGTTGATTAGAAATCTTGTTGATCAATACATGAAGAACTATCAAAACAATGTAATTGGATACAATTAGGGAAACACATTTACTACAAAGGCAAATTAGGTAAGGTAGAGCTTTAAAAGGTCACTTGATCACTTATTGGAATCACCTTGCATTCGAAGTAAACAAGAAGAAGAGCATTTGAGCTACAAGTCCAAAGACTGAGGCAGAGAACGAATTCAATCGATAATTGATCAACCCTAACACCATGAAAGAAAAAGGTACCTCTCTATAAATCTTTGAATCTAAAATCTATTGAAATGGCTACCCCTCATGTTATTGACATTACCAAAAGGCCCCGACCCAAATTTAAGAAGCATCCTCACAAATCAGTTCCAGTCAATCCGTTAGGTGCTTTCTCAAGTGTTCTGTATGGCGTGCTACATGTAGAAGACATTAGAGTTTACATTCGTGCAAATATAGATGAGTTTGGAGATTCAAGGTATGTGGATTTGTTTGAGAAACAACTCATGGATAAAATAAGGAACTTAAACCTAAATATAAGGCACTACAGGATAAACACTTTGTTTAAATTATGGGGTTTCCGACATTTGATGAGGATGAATGGGTCCAATACATCTTAAGTCGAATACATGATGAATTCATTTGGCTGTTAAAACCATTCAAAATTACCAGGGATGCTATCAGAAATGTAACTGGTTTAAACTCAACCAGAGGATTGCCCATGCTGAAAGCTGTGAAAAAATAGACAGTAACTGATGCTACCGGAGCTAAGTTTGATAGAAGAGCAATGACCATAAATGATATTATAGAGCCGGATGTCAAATTCACCTCCATGGTGATTGGGTATAAGATTTACCACTCGAGCAGAGAAAATTTTATTTCTGGAACAGCCATTTATGTTGCATACAAGATGCTAAAAGAAAATGTTGATTATGACTTGTGTGAACTATTGCAGAATCAATTGATTGAAAATTTAAACAAGATAAAAAGGGACAAGAAGAACACCTTAAAGTATGGTACACTAATTCTATGTCTATTCTTTTACTTTATGAATGATGTACCTAGGGTAAAAGGTGTCCAATGGACTAAGGATGAGCCAGTTGCCATTCAAATCAAAAATCATCTTCGCAGCACTGGTGATTTCAATGCTCAGAAAATAGCAATATGGGGTTACTTCAAGAATTTTTAGAATATGATGCACTCAAGGGAAAGAATCCCCAATTCAATTGTTGACAAATACAAAAATGAAATATGCTTCATGGTTGATACTGATAAGTGTTTAATGGAAGAAGTGGGACCCAGAACTGTTTGGATCATGCCCATGGGGTATGAAGTAGATGAAAGGATATTGGACATGTATGCTCAACATATGCTAAGCAGGCCCAAAGACACAACGGTTGAAAGGTTTGGAACTTATGAGGAGCTAAGTTTAAAGTTGCATATTGAGCTCAGAGAACCTGAAACCAATAGGAGAGTAAGAAAAGAAGTTGAGTAGCTAGCTAAAAATATGGGGTTAACTAAGGAAGTTGTGAAGAAGTTCAGATAAAGAACAAAGAAGTATGAGAAAGAAAAATAAGATAAGAAACAAACAGGTGATCCAGTGGAACTCTCTTCCACTTCAAGAACTACTAGAAGTTCTACTACTGCCTCTGCTCCTCCCAAAACTACAAAATTGGAAGAAAAATCATCCAGAAAATGGGAGAAAAGGAAGAAAACAAAAGCTTCCCAGACCTATGAAAGCATAAGAGAAGATGAAGTAGATACAGACTCAGACATTGAAATCAAGGAACTAAAAGTCACTAGAACAAAAGCTACAAATTTAACCAAAGAAAATTCCTATGGAAGCAAACGACTAGCAAAAAGCAAAAGACTGAAGAGTATGAAGATTATGTTGAGAAACCGACACTCACTAGAAGATGTGATAAAATCAGTCATTTTGGATGGTAATCTAAAACCCATGATTGAATTCTATGATGAATACAATGATATGGATAAAAGGGTGTTGGAGGAAGCAATGGTCAGATGTCTCAACATCTACAACAAGGCACTAATTGAGATAACTTCTGAGTTACCACAAAGTCTGGAAAATATCTTAGAATTGAGAAAAGAAAATGCCAAGTGAAGGATGTGGAAATTAGAGAACATGAGCTAATAAATCTGTGTCCTCAAATTTCTCCTGACCAAATAGATATGATACTTAAGGAAGTCAAAGATGATTTTAAAATCAAAAGGAGAATGAACAAGCTCATGCTTGGAGAAACAAGAGAAATAGTTGAAGAAACTCAAGAGATTCTTTTGAAAGCATTAAAGAAGTATAATTTTCACATAGTCACAAAAGAAGTGTCAGATGGTGAAGAAGAGAATATTATTGAGCAGCAATCTAAGTTGGGTGGAGCCTCTGTTTTGGAAGTAGAACAAGCAATTTAGGAGGATATAGAAATGTTGGATAAAATATTTGATGCAGAAGATACTCCCAATCCATCTGATACAACAAGGAAAGAGGATAATGTTATTGTTTCACAGAGCCCTCCTGATCAGATAGCAAGTGATGAACAAACAAGAAAAAGTTCCTCTGCAGAGAACACAGAAAAGGATAAAGCAGAGTTAGAAGAAGAAAGAGAAAAGAAAGATAAAACAGAAGAAGATGGTGCAAATGTTGAAGCACCTAAAGCAGAGACTGAGAAATCAGGAGATCAAAAGGTTGATTCTGAAATGGCTGCAAGAGACACTACAGATGTAGTAAAAAGTCTTCTTGGAAAATAAGTGATTGAACTTGATGAACCGGAACTACTCCAAGGTCTAGCCAATCCAGATGCTCTCTCTCCAATTCAACTGATGAAGATAGCATCATTCACCCAAGTAAAGGCTAGAGAGAAGATGTTAAAGTTCCACATGGAGGAGAATAAGCTACTAGGACTTGCAACTAGAGTTTTGGAGAAATTAATGCCAACCTATCAGAAGAATCAAAATGATTCCCCCTCTGAACATCTAAAGAATCTGGTAAGTTCGGTAAATTCACATTTTGAGTCCTTTGAGAAGTCTGTGGAGGTAAAAGTTCAGGAAGAATTCTTAGAAAGAAACTTTGTGAAATAAAGAACCTGATAGGAAATGATAGAAGAATACTTAGTATTAGCATAAAGAATATTCAAAATGCTCTAAATGAGGGAAGTGATATGTACAAATTTTGTCTATCATGGCCCAAAGTTAACAAGGATATTGAGAACAAGATAAAGGAGCAAGAACAAAATTTGTCAAATCTCTCTCAAAATTTTGATCCCCTAATAGTTTCGCCCATAAGTCAAGAATGTCAAGTAATTAACTTGACTGAGCAAATAAAGAAACTTGTCAAAGAGAAAAGCAACATTATGAAAAGAATGTGTGAGCTCCGAGGATTAATTGCCCCTAAGTTAGAGACAATGTATAATACCTTATCTAAAGCTCAGACTGCAGTTCAGACCAGTGTTCCATCAGATCTATCATTTGTGTTAAATGGGCACATTTCAATTTTGGATGGAATGAAGAGCACTTGGGCCTCCGAACTTGTGTAAATAAAAGCTATTTTTGCAGATATCCTCAAGTTCATGTGAATGGAACTTAATGATTACTTGCACATATGTGGTAGTATTAACAGAACCTTTTTTTGATAATTTTGGCTTGTGGACCCCACCCTTTGCCATTGATGTCAAAGGGGGAGTGACGAATAGTGAAAAATAAGGTATTCAACATAGGGGGAGCACTGGATTAAGTGAAGGGCACGAATGTACAGACTAAGGGGGAGTCGCTCTAAGACACTTAGTCATTTTTCACTAAGTGTTTCCATCAATGCCAAAGGGGGAGATTGTTGGCAAGAGACACTGCTTAGCATTGATAGGTGTTGTCATTGATGGCAACTAAGATTGTTCCACACATCCACAGTGCAATATCTGATCATACCGGAAGTCAGAATGATAATTTATCTAAGTCTGGGAGCCTGAAACAGAGCATATAGCAGAGTCCAGTATTTTGGTCAGCAGATTTCTCTAGTTAATCATTATGTTTTACGGATCTGAAGGAGTGTAAAGGTACAACAGAACAATCTAAATCTAATTTTTCAGCCTCCAATGATAAAGGAATCAAAAGATATGAGCATCAGAATACCTGGTCCTATTATGACAGAATAGTTCAGTGAAGAATAGGTAGACTTATGTCAATCCTTGTGTAGACCCAATAGAAGTGTTTTGATGAACTATGTATAAGATAGAACGTTAGTGGCTGACATGTATGATGATCTACATGTGTTATTTTTAGTATGCATCAATACTGGTGTATGGATCCAGTCGACAGAGTAGAGAATTCTTAAAAGGTTCTAAGTGTTGCCAATGTTGCTGACTGGCAAGTGATTGCAAATTCAAGATAGGTATATATATAGCTGATGATTGTGGATATTTGGAGTGTGTGTTGTGATTGTGGAGAAAATGTTAAAGTAGCAGAAATTTAATATTCGAATGAAGGCAGAATAGAGAGAAAAGCAAAATAAAGATGAAGTGTACAAAGTCAATATTTTCACTTAACCGAAACTGATCTCTAGCATTGGTAGATGCATCTTACCAATTCAAAATCTCTGTAAATCTCGTGTAAATTTTTTTGTAGGTAGTGAGCCTTCACTTGAGCAGTAAGCTCAGGGTAGTGAGCCTGAATGCATGTGCATTCCCATTTGTAAAATACTTTTAATAGGTTATTAATTTTTGTGGTTTAACCCACACCGTGGTTTTTCCCTTAACTAGGTTTCCACATCAAAATCTTGGTGTCAAATGTGTCATTCATGTTTTCTGGTCATCTGCTACTATCTAATGCTGGAATGTTTATATCATTGATTTAATTTTAAGTTGTGAAAGAAGAATAATAGTAGAAAAAGATAGAATAGAGAAACAACTGATTCACCCCCCCTCTCAGTTGTCCAAAACTATTCCAACAATTTTGTCTCTAGATGATATCTTTCTCCACAAGCTATAATTAGTTCTGGGCACTATAATGAAGTAGGAAAAGTTGCAGCTTGGGTAATTCCATTATCTCTAATCTTTTTGGCCCACTTGGTTGGGTTGGGTCCAAAGATACTAAGTCTATACTCATCTAGGTCAATATGACCTAGATTAATGTCTCCTATGTTGTTCCATGTTGAAGTGATCTTGCTTGCAGGATGAATTACCTTGAACTCGTACTTCATATTTATGGCTCTGGTAGACATTTATCATGCATCATGAAACCCTAATGAATAGCCTTTCAAAATACTGACTTATTGGCCTAAACCTAATTTTTATGATGCCAAATAGTCTAAGGGGTATTGAGAATCATGCATCTAATTGTTTGCGGTCATTATAACCTAAATGTAGGGTCTTAGACCAAAAGCGGGGTTTTACCCCTTCACAGGATATCACCATATAATGCACCAATTAATGCTACTAGATGTTCAAAATTCTTACTGTGCATGATAAAAATACTAAACTAGATGCAAAAGATGAAATGAAAATCAATTTATCCAATTAAACCATGCATTTTACTTAAGAATGGGTTTTCTTGGTCATAACAAGAAAAAGTAGGGTTTTAGGGCATTACCGGATCACCGGGGTTTTTAGCCCTCACTGGATTTGCAGAACAATCCAACTTCAGAGGATATATCCTATCTCTTAGTGTTTTAGCACAAATTTCTAGTACAGAAGCTTCAAAGCATTGGTGAGAAAATTTGATGCCACCAGATAGCGGAGAATTTGCAAGTCACTGGATATATGCAATGACAATGAGTTTTAGCGCAAAGCAGTTAACAAGCAATAAAAGTGACATGAAAATTTAGTGCAAAATAACTTTAAAACACTTAAAATGAGGACTAAGTCACATTCATTTGATGGAGAAAACTTAGGTGACCAGATCTAATCTGAAGGAGGGTAATTTTGACGCAAAGGGCCTAAAGTGCCAAAAATTTCTAAGTGTTAAATGTGTAAAATGAATTCCTCTAGTCAATCAAGGTTTCTAAGTCATACAAGATGCACCAATTGAGGGTTCTAAAGTCGTGTAGTTTCAATTTTTTAAACCTAAGGCATACTTTCTATGGGGAAATTTCTATGAATTCATCCTATTCAACTATGTCCTAATTTGAAATCTCATTCACTCCTAACAACAACATATTAAAATGACTTTAAATTGAGCATAATTTAAACCCTGGACACTAGTAATTGAAATTGAATGAAATAATCAACAATAAGCACAATTCAAATTTCAACTCATAGCTTAAAGCAAATGAAACCAATTGAAACCATTTTTTCTCAAAACGTAAGCATTTGCACAAGTAAAATAGACAATTCGAACAAAATTTAAAGGGGAAAATCGAAGACCAATATGGAAATATGAAACAAAATGTAAGAACTCACTTGGTTGATGACAAAATGCACTCGAATTCACCTAGGTCACTGAGAAATTACTTGCAGGAATCGTTGTGGATTCTCCACGAGGTTGCAGAGCTTAATTTGCTAAGTTTTTTGAATGCAAATGATGATTAAATAGTGAATTTAGCCCTTTAAACCTCCTCTAATGGTCCCATAAATACTCTACCAGTCGATAGTGTGTCACGCACTAAGAGTGGGAAAAGTGGAGGAATGGCTTATGACTGGATATGCGGGGAATTTAGGCCTCACAGGACATGTCCATGTGTGATAGTGTTTTTTAGTGCAATGTCTAGTGAACAGTGAAGTACTCGCTTTTCCCTTTAAGTTTACTTGTTATAGCTTCTAGAGGGACTTTTTAAGGTCATCGAATATATCCAATGACATTGCCTTTTAGCGCTTAGTCCGGTGAAGTGCTCTTTTAGCACAGATTCGAGTGAAAAAGGTTTTAGCTCTAATATCTGATGACACAGGATATTAGCGCAAACTGCAATGAGGGTAATTTTCAGTGCATAAACACTAAGGGGATCACACCTTGGACCCAAATGCACTCAAACCACTCCAAATTCAAAGACCAAAAGATATTCAACCATGCCAAATTGTCCAAACACAAGATAAATCATTAAATCATCAGGACCTCACTTTCTCTCAAGAAAGAACATCAAAAATTGAGACTGACCCAAAAGAAAAAAAGGGGGGTCTCCATTTGGCAAAATGGGGCAGTGTGCAAGGCACGACAAGTGCCCCACACTGACCACTAGTACAAAAACAGTAATAAATTACTAAAAAAACTACTAAAAATTACATATAAATGACTAAGCTTGGTCAAATGACCATTAGTAGTTTATTGCCGATCATTTATAATGCAACCAAATTTATGACTAAACCATTTTTAGTTATTTATTGGTGGTTTTGATTGATCAATTTGGTAGTATATTTAGTTTTTAATTTAGTCATTGATTTAGTCATATATTTAATCATATTTATTCATTGAGCTTGGCCACGTGACCATTAGTAGTTTATTGCCGGTCGTTTATAACGTGACCAAATTTATGACTAAACCATTTTTAGTCATTTATTCATTTTTAGTCATTTATTCATTTTCAGTCATTTATTCATTTTGTTCATTGATTTCTACCTAAAAGTGTTGGAAATGAGAAAATGCTTTTTAGGTTTAAACATTAAACACAGAAAAACATAATCAATCATTCATTTGCACATAATGAAACAACTATTAAGAACGCAAAATACTAAAATTTAATTGAGAAAAGGTGTTCTTACAGCAAATACAAGACTTAAATATGTGTCTCTGCTTTAAAAAATGTGTTACAAAGAATGTTTCTCAGTGTTGTGACTGAGAAAACTGAGTTACAGTACTCTATTTTTTGCTTATATAGCTCCAAAACATGAAAGAACTACTTGAAAAATGAAGCCTAAGGGTCCTATATCTCATCCCAAGCATGGGAGAGCATATAGGAACTAAATTGACTAAGTTCTCATGCTTAAAATTGACTAAGAGACAAACATTTATCAGTGGATGAGCATCTGGAAGTCTTGCTTCCATAAGAAAGTTCTTTGTCTTTTCAACATCATAGAAGTTTGACTCTCTGGTTACATGTTCCACCTCCTTGATTTGTCCAGCTTTGGCTACTACTTCAATGTATTTGAAGTGAATGTCGGGATCCTCACTGCCAATGACATTGAAAATATAGTTTACCATATAAGTACAAGGTCCCCAAGCTACTACAAAATTAGCTCCTCAAATAGATCAATGAATATTAGTGACAAAATGATACAATTGACAATCCAAATTCAAATCACCTGGAGCTCAAATATGCACCCAAGAAGAAATATAGCCCTTCATAAGACTTGGATTGTTTAAACAACTTGATGCATGAATCTACACCCAATTGTTCAGAATATTCCTTGGTGGCCTGTGTGACATGAAAGAAGTTAACATCAAAAATAAGAGAGCAATTGTCAATGTCATCTAGACCCAACATTATTAATTTGAAATAAATAAAAGGTGCACAATTTTTACCTAGACAATTATTTGGAGATACACCACTCTACTCCACATACCACTCCACTGTGCTATACAAACAATCATAACACTGCCAGTAGAGACCTACAACTAATCATCTGAGAAGTAGGGATATAAGGACAAGAAATATATAGAAGCACTATCTAAAATCATGAAATGGCACCATCAAGTTAGAAGGCTTACTATCACACCATCAAAGAACTGCTATCATTAGGAACATGAGGCACAATACACATGGATCTGTTTATTGTCTTTGTAATCACTGCCATTACAAACCAACTGCACACAAAGACACTTATGTCTGAAACCAATGAGGAAAGAATTCATGTCTGAAACCAAGTAACGACTATTAGAAGAAAATGAAGTAAATATGCCATTGTTCACTATGCATTGAAAATATAACTGTCTTAAAAGCCCATATCTATTCACCTTTGATCATATCAAAACATGACATGTCCCAACCTTGTATCTCTTGTAATCATACAATCACACCTCTTACAACTTTCTAAAGCATAAATAACAATACTCACTTCCACTGAATATATGAATGATCAAGAAACAACTATATCATACTTATATGTATAAGTACCTTACCTTGCATCAACTTTTATCAACACCTTTGAAACTTACCTTGCATCAATAAACACCATTACCTTTGACACCAATGATGTGCAACCAATGATCAAAGAAGGATGCAGATGCATACCACTATCACAAATACCACTGTCACAAGCAACCAATTTCATTAGAAAGCCACTTATTCACTATCACAAGCAAGAAGTATAAGACCATAACGGTCACGTGGTTAGAGAATTGCAAACTATCACTATCATACCAACTATTGTCACTAATCATTGATAGAATATTGTATTAGGCATACCATTTATTGTGCATTCATTATGATACTCCATCACTCCATTGTGCATAGGAAAGATGATACCTTCACTGTAATCCATATCAACTGTTAAGAATATACAGACATGTAGGTTATAATATAAGGCCTCCAAGATGAATTGATAAGTCTTGAGAGAACTTATACAAACTTTGAATGACTTCCAAACCTACAGACACTTTTAAACCATCTTGATAATGCTATTTAACTCTTATGTAGGCTTCTTGGACTCTTTAGGGTTCTCATGAAGACTTTCAACTTATACAAAGCTTATGCAGGAGTTTTAGAACCTTCATACGTCTTAGACATATTTGTATTATTTTTGTAATTATTATAGACTTTCACTTACTACCCATGATGTCTCTTTCCTTTGCATCTTTCTACTACTATTAGGTTTCTACAATACCCTCATAAACCCTTAAATATCTTGTAGAGTTTCAAAATGTGTTTGATATTGATGCATGGGTTCTTCATGTCTTTTGGTATGGTTTTTGTAGGGTTTCCTAAACTTGTAGACATGTCAGATGTTGTAATGGCAACTTCCCTGGTAGACATGAATGCAAAATGTGGAAACATAGACAAAGCATGTGAACTGTTTGACACAATGCCTCAAAGAAATGTGGTCTCATGGACTGTAATGATTGTAGGATATGCACAAATTGAACTTTTTGAGAAGAATTTAGAAACTTTCAAACAAATGCAATTGGCAAGTGTAAAGCTAGACTCCACAACCTTTTCCAGCATCCTCCCTACCTGTGCCAAAATGGGAGCTTTGGAACAAGGTATGGAAATCCATCAAAGAATGAAGGATAGAGGAATTTTGTCAGATGTTGTAGTTGCAACTGCCTTGGTAGACATGTATGCAAAATGTGGAACCATGGACAAGGCACATGAATTGTTTGATAGAATGCCTCAAAAAATGTGGTCTCATGGATTGCAATGATTGCAAGATACACACAAATTGGATTTTTTGAAAAATCTCTAGAAACTTTCAAGTAAATGCAATTGGCAGGTGTAAAGCCAAACCGTACAACCTTTTCCAACATCCTCCCTGCCTATTCCAAAATGAAAGCTTTGGAACAGGGAATGGGCATCCATCAAAGCATAATGGATGGGGGATTTTTGTTAGATATTACAGTTGGATAGAATGGCTCAAAGAGATGTCATCTCTTGGACTGTAAATATTTTTGGATATGCACAAAATGGATTTGTTGGAAAGGCTTTACAAACTTTCAAGCAAATGCAATTGGCAGGTGTAAAGCCAAATTCCACAACCTTTGCTTCCTACCTGCTTCAAAATGGGAGCATTGGAACAAGGTATGGACATCCATCAAAAAGTAATGGATAGAGGAATTTTGTCATATGTTTTAGTTTCAACTGCCCTAGTATACATATATGTAAAATGTGGAAGCATTGACAAGGCATGTGAACTATTTGGCAGAATCCCTCAAAGAGATGTCATCTCATTGAATGCAATGGTTGCAGGATATGCACAAAATGGATTTGTTGAAAAGGATTTAGAAACTTTCAAGAAAATGCAATTAGCAGGTGTAAAGCCAAATTCGACAACCTTTGTCAGCATACTCCATGCTTGTGCCAAAATGGGAGCTTTGGAACAGGGTATGGACATCGATCATAACATAATTGAAGGGAGATTTTTGTCAGATAGACATGTTTGCAAAGGAATTTGACATTTGTATTAGCAGCACTATATCGGAGAGACCGCACCGTATCAACGGGAGCTACTTTCATGTCTCCCTGATAAAACAATCATCATCGAAGAGGCTATACTATATCGGTGGGAGGTACTTTAATGTCCCTCCAATGAAATGCCATGCATGAAAGAATGTGATCATCATTGAGCAGACTACAGCACATCAGGAGAAGTCTTAGAGTCCCTTTGATAAAAAGAAAATGATCCTAATTGAAGATTATTGAAGAGACCAAGTCATATCAGAGGGAACTTGTGAAAGTCCCCCCGATCTAATAATATGGATCTACAAGGAACGTCAAATCTCATCTACACATTATAAGCTACAAATAAATTGATCACAATTTGAAATCATTCAAAAGAGAATTTGTGCATAAATTCTTCATTATTAAATTTTGTGCAGAAGTTTTTGTGAAGGCTTTGGTGATCCAAAGTGGAACTTGCAACTACAATATCTGATAAAAAACCACTTCTAAATATTCTTTGCATAAAACTATAAAAATTCTCCAGCAATAGAAAATCACTACAATTTTCTAGGAAATTACAATAGAAATTGTAGATCACATGGTTGATTGTTCACAAACAAGGGAATTACACTTTTGTCTATACACCCAAAGTCCCAGTGAACAATAGAAGAAAAGAAATACACAAAACATTAGTCCCTTCCTGCCATCATCAACTTCTATATACTTCCTCTCTGACTAAGAAAAATACTAAGCAAAAGGAACCAAAATAGGCTCCAATTCAGATATTCTTGCGAATAGTAATGAATTGAAATACAAAAAAAATTCATGTTTTACTTAAGGAAAATCCCAAAGGAAAAAAACCCACCTTCTGGCACTTACAGACTACTTTGGATCCCCCTTCAACAAATTGCAACAATAGCAACAACATTAAACATCAGACATTGTCCACAATATTTCCCAGGCACCAAACCATAAAATTTAACCCCATTGTCAAATGGCATTTAATCAAAACATTATCCAATTGCAAATGTTGCTACAACATCTCAAATTTCAAATAAATCAACCAATGTGGCATGAACCATGGGAATGTTGTATAGAGTAGTGGCATGTGATTGAAACTTTGGCACAGATACTAAGTCTGACCTATGTGGAAGTCCTCTGCATTGTGTGTCAACTTAGGTAACACCAATCTAGTAGTTGGTTGACTGATTTGTTGAATGGAAGAGTGCCAATGGCCTAGAGTGTTTCCATTGAGGTTTGAGTTTGGTGCCATGAAGTTTGTGCTAGCAATATGTTGTTTAGTGTCAATTTGTGCAAGTCTACCTACCTAACCAAAGTGAGAGTGTGGAATGTCATTGCTTAGGTCATAACACTTAGTCTTACAGTAATATAATCATGTTGGAATTCTTGATTTCTTCTTTTTTTCTTAATGAAGAACTAGTAATATAACCATGTTGGAATTCTTGATTTCTGCTTTTTTTCTTAATGAAGAATGAACAAACATTCTTAACTTCTTCCACATAAGTAATGAGAAGACCTTGAAAGTGTAGGAGCTTTCAAATTGAAGCTATCTTCTAGATCTTTTATCAATTGCGTATGATTTGGCAAAACTAAGAACCAAAATTCCTTTTGTTTTGGTAAGAGGGTAAAGATCTATTTTCTATAGAGATCTATGGCTCCAAAAGTGTACATGAATTTATAAAAGTGGGTGGAAGAGTGGGAAAATCTCTCCCTTTTTCTGGTGCTTTACCAGTTCTAATCATAGGAATACTCTCATCTTCTAGGACTAGACACTCAAAACTTAATGTTATTTGAAATCACAAAATTACTAGTTTTAGAATTGTCACTGACAATTTTTAATCATTGCAAACAAAGGTTCTATTTGTACTCTTTTATAAAAAAAAAAGTGAAGATTAGCTATGGTTCTATTTTCGTTATTTCAACTTGGATTGGTTCTCTAGATCTGGAGACTCTGCCATTGGATTTGTGATTTTTACTCAGGTCTTTATTTAGGTGAATCATTATTGCTTGGACCTCCTCCTTGTACCAATGAATAAAAGATATCACTGTCATTTCAAGTCTGCACCTTATCCATGAATGTTGCTGTAACAATTTCCTTGTACCTTGATATTGTGAATCATGTCAATCTTATATAGTTAGTTAAGCCTTTAACATGAGGGAGACGTCATTGGGGTAGAGTATGTTGCATGTATCAATTTTCCTAAGCAACATTTTATCTATGTTGTTTAATAGTTTACATTGTTTGACAATTTATAATTTACAATTTACTTTGTTTACTTTGGAAATGAAATAAAACCCACAAGGTTCAAGCTTGACTCAATGGGCCTTCTCAACAACAGCAATTGGATGAAAAATAATTTTGCAATACTGGATACAATTGGGTCAGATTCACATTCTATTACTGGGTGCATCAGTTTTCAAGACTTGTCCTCTATGGAATGTGAAACAAATATTTGTGAGAGCTCTTTGTTTGAGTATTATGAACTCGCAGCACTTAAAAAGCAACTTGAGCTTGTGTGTTGGGGAACTGCTATTTCATCTTATAGAAAAGAACTCCCCGTGAGCAGGAAATCATGGATGGATCATGTCATTTGTCTTGACCTCTACATCAAGAAGCCAGACGCTAGGTTACCAAGGAATTTTTTGCAAGTGATGATTCCTGGATACATTAATGGTAGGGAAAGTTTGGAGTCTAAGAAGAAGCATCACCACTAGAGGTTCTTCCATTTGGAGTTTCCTCAACTCATATGTAGAATTGAGCTCAATTTGGTGTGGATTTACATTTACAAGAAAATAGTTCCAGCTTTTCTGTGGATTTAGGCTCCAACCTCCTTGAAGTCCTTGCCATGTTTGAAAATGTGAGACAATTGGACATTTGTAGGGATAGTTGACCCTTTCTGGTATTATATCTAATGGTAGGGGCCTTGATCATGAAGATGGCATGTGTATCCTCTACTAGAGAGTTGCTCTCCTATAGATCTTTGAACTCAAAGTTGTCCTTATAAATGTGGGTTGTCCCTAAGATTGAAAGAAACATTTCTTAGCCTTACACTCTACATTAAAAAAGTGTTCTTCACATTTGAGAGACCATCCATGTAGAGTAGAGGTATCCATATATTAATTAAGATTCTCTTGTTTGTTAATGACATCATGCTACTCTTTATGGTGGTTTCAGAGCAGAATTCCTAGCTATGAAATACATGGGGAGGTACTATTGTTTATACCAAATCTACCAAATTGATTGTTTCTTTCAACCCATAACAAATATTGGAAGCATTGTGTGCTCTTTGGATACTATTGAGTCACATACAAATAGAGGTGGATTGTTGAGGAACTACTCAACCTTGTGGTGTACTAAGGATAAGGCTACTTGGCACCCCAACTCATTCTAATGGTTGTGGTTCCATCTATTTTTGATGTTGAGGAACCTCTCACACCCAATCTCAATGGCAATCTCACATTACCAATTTCTTCTCTAGCACCAATAGTTCTTCAACTTTGACTATTAGTAAAGATTTTAGTAGGTATCAACTACCTCCTAGGATTGTCTAGGTCAACCCCCTTAGCCCCAACAAGCATTCTCAAACCCTGCATTGGCACTCCTACAATGATCAATGATAATATTAATGGCTCCTCCAATCCATCTGAGAATACTGACACCTTAATATTTTGTTTCCCCCTTGGGTTGTCTTCTTTTGCTTCCACTACCTTGTGGAGTCTTCCCCTTGCACATCTATTTAAATTTTATGCTTGTACTAGTTTGGTGGTTACTCTTTTTAGGTTAATCCCTTGTGTGTTTGTTTATTTTCTTTTCCTACTCTTATTGCTTTATTGCATTTTCTTTAAATCTAAGGCCCCTTTTTCCTTAATTCTTTGCAATTGTACCCATTGTACATTCTAGTCTCTTTGATCTATTGTTGATAATTCATGGATATTAATATATTTTCTTTCTTCTATTAATTAAACCTTTAAAGGTGGAGAAAAGGGGTAATGAATTCCTTGCATTCAAATGTTCATAGCTATCTATATTAAGATTGTAATATTTCTTTGAGTCCCCTAATATTCTAGTAGCACGAATGTATGCCTTGACATGAAAACTTAACAAACAAGGATGGGTTGATGTACACTTGTACACATAGTCAAATAATGTGTTGAAAACATTAGGGGAAGATCTTTTTCCTTAAAGGACTCATTGTATTGTGCATAATCTGTAATCTATATTTTGCTTCATGATGGAATCTTTAATGTGATTTAAGGAGACCTTGTAAGAATACTTTGTTATATACTTCATTATTAAATGAGATGGACAAGGCCTAGAATGTTCATAAATTATCTTGTTTTAGTTAAGACTTATGATCTACTATAGGAATTGTAAGTTGCATGCCTTGTGAAAATGGGTCTGAATTTACAGCCTGTGTATGGAAGTCATGGTAGCTTGACATTGATTGGGATAGATGGTGTGAGTCATCTATGGTTTCAAAGTAGCTCCCCATGGATGTCATTCTGTAACTGAAAATACTTGAAGCCAAGCCATATACTATACAAATATGTTCTAGGAAAACCAACATATACTTCCCAAGCCTAGAATAGTATCATTGCCTCGAATGATACATAACTATTTTTTTCACAAGTGCTAGCACAAGACATCTGCCCATAGGGTCAATCAAAATTGTCCAAATAGAGTTTATCTCCAAGCCAATACATCTAAAAATTACCTGTATCTTTCGAAATATTTCCTTGGTATTCAGTTTAAAGAAGCATACAACAAATGGTAGGGGAAAAACATTTATTATTCACCAAAATTGTTTAAAAAATTGTAATATTTATCCCTAATAGTTCTTCCCCAGCTTTTCAAAATGATCTATTTACTTCTTGTTCCCTATGCTATACCTTGTATATGTTAGAATAAAGTGCTACACTCTCATCAAAGATGCCTTTTACACTCTCAATGTCATCCCTGATAGCAAAAGTATGCAGAAAGCACTATTATTGCTTTTCATCTTCAATAGGCATAAATATAGACTTACAATCCAACTATCTTTAATCTATTCCCCAATCAACCGAAAGGCCTATCATTCCACTCCTATGAATGGTAGCTGATTCCCACAATAAGAAGCCACTTTTCTAAGACCTAATGAGCAGTCTATATATAGACCCGAGTACACAAAACCCACTTTCAAGTACGCAAGAGCAAGATTTTTCAGCTCCTACTATTGGAAGAAATAGAGTAATTCTTAGGTTAATGGAATTCCCTGCCCTCTAGTAACTGGTTTGTGCTCCCTACTAGAAATTTCTCTGCAGCCTAGGTTTGAGCATGAGTGCCCAAGTAATTTTAAGCTAAGGTTCAAAACTTAAAAAAATAACCTTTCCTCAGTTGAAAATCAATCATGGTATCAATTTCACAACCTAGCCTACATGATAGTATATGCCATCTCAAGACATTTTTTATTTTTCTAAAAGTGTAAAACAAACAAGACCTTAAAAAAACAATGAAAAAAGTCCTTTACATACAAAATAGAAAGGGTATAAAAAAAACCCGCACCATGCATACAAGCAAGAAACTTTTCAAGATCAGTTGTGGGTGTCACCAATACACGAACATTCTTCCCAGCCAAAATCATTACGCCTGTTGTGTTCTTAGGATTTGACTGCACAAATAAACCAACATATGCTTGATCCAATTTTTATTTCCCTAAATCAATTTATAACAGAGCCCAAATGATGAACCAAAAATATGAATAGACAGGGTAATAAAAATAACCAAACCTGGGTTTTTGCCCCACATATAAGATTGATTGCAGCTGAAATCTAGAGGGGTTGTAATCCCTATTTCTCATCCACTTTGAATTGTCTATGCATATCATAGTAGCCTAACAGAACACACATGATATATATTACTTAATAGATTTGAATTAAACTACCTAGGGCAAGGATTGAATGGTTTAATATCAAATTGAAATTGTGAGAATGATGTATACCTCAAGAACCATGGCGCATAATGAAGTCAATTAGCAATGGAGATGAAAAGAATCAAAAATCTATGTGAGAAATCTGCCTTGGCCTTGCCGTATTTTTATGAGCTTTTATCTTTTTAGCTTTTCACGCTCTATTTTTAGCTTTCCCCACTCTCTTTTTAGATTTTGATCTATACTTTCCCACCTCCACAAACTAAACCTATTTTTAAGTAATTATAGGGAGGGCCTAAATTTGATGGCCATATGACTGTACTTAAACATTTTTTTTGTAAAATACAATCAAAATTTTAAAAAGATTGTATCACATGAAAGGGGAGATTTTGGATAGATCATCAAAATTTATATGGAATTATATATATATATATATATATATATATATATATATATATATATATATATATATATATATATATATATATATATATATATATATATATATATATATATTGTAGATTAGATAAAGCAATGAAGGTAAAACACTAAATCAAATGCAATAAAACACAAGATTATACCTCACATGCAAAACCTAATCCCATCAAGGGAAGAAGAAGCCTTTGCACCCAAAAGAAGCTCCCAAGACCAAGATGATCCCTAGACTATGGATTCAAATGTGAAATGCTCTTCAATTGTGCAACTCACTATCTAACTCAAGGATGATTTTGGCATGGTAACATTGCATAAACTTGGATGATGAAAATGACTTGTGAGAGGTTGTATTTATAGACTTTTGGAAGGGATTTTGATCCAAGGGTGGAGATTGATTGGAGAGATCAATGGTGGAGGATGAAAGTGATGTGGAGGGCCTAGATTTGATCTTGGAAGATGGAGGGCTAGGAATAAAAGTAAATCTTTTATTCATTTTTGGGAAATGGGTGAATAAATGAGGTTGGGTGAGATGGATTATTTGTGAATTAAAAATTCACATGGGGAAGGGTAAAATGAATTAAAAATTCATTTGGGGAAGAGTGGATATTTATGAATTATGACATGTGTAAGGGATGTGTAAGAGGAGTAAATGTGATGTGTGATTTATTTGACTTTTAAATTTGGGGGATGTGGAGAGAAGTGCTAATGAGGGTTTGACTCACTTAATTAAGGTGATTAACCTAATTAATGTGGCTGGAATAAATTAGTAGAGGGATTAGAGGGAGGATAAGATTAATTAATCAGTGATTTAATTAATTAATCCTAAGGCTAGGATGAGGTAGGCTAGAGTAGGCAATTAAATAATAGCTATTTAATTGTCTAGGGTAGGGATAGGCTAATTAGTAGGCTGGATTAATTAGTTAACATGGTTTTAACTAATTAATTGGATTTAGGAAAAATGGGGGAATTGATTTAATAAATTTTGCATATTTATTAAATCAATTGGCTAAGGTTTGGACTATTGAATCAACAAAATTAATTTAATTTTGGGGATGAAATGGTGTGGATTTAGGAAATGAAAGGGGTAATTAATTAAATAAAAATTTAATTAATTGGTTGGAAAGGAAATTGGTATGTTTAGGGATGTCGGGAGTCAGTTTGGTGGTCGAGACATTTTTAGATGTCTACATATATATATATATGGTTTATATATAAATTTTACTTATACTAAAATATATCATAGTATTTTAAGGTCATCTTTGAATAGATAACCATCATTAAAAATTGCTTGACACACAAAGTTGATCGTCAAATTTAATCCCTGATTATAGGGTGTTCTTTGAGTCTATAATAAAGCAAAATAAAATGACTGCACTTGCCCCTTTTAAGAGTTTCTATATTAAGTAATATGTGGGATGTAATTATTATAAATTATATAGGGAAGTGTTTTTTTATTATTTTTAGATGTTACAGTTTATTTAAATTAATATGTATTTTTTAAACATATTATATTTAAAAGATGTGGAAAATAGTAATATATATTATTTTTAAAAAAGTAATATATATTGTCTAATTTTTATTTGTGTGACTAATTATTTAGTTGTGTTTTTTACCCGATGATCAAATTAGTCATTAATTAGTCATTTATTTAGTCATTTATAGATGTGTTGCAAAAAATTAGTAGAATTTAGTCATTTTTAGTTGTCGTGACTAAAAGTTTTAGTCAGTCATTTATTTTCCAAATTCTTCTAGTGGACGTCCTAGAAAAACTGTAGCATCCTGGACATTTTGCCCCATCTTCTAGTTTCAAGTTTCTCTTGCTCTTCTATTTACTATTCTTCATTTAGTAAATTCTGATTTTGTATTTCAATTTCATGTTAATCAATATTCTTTATTTCAACACCTATATGAATGTAGTGTAGAAAGTGGAAGTATCATTTTTTCTAGATTACATTTTGGTGAACCTTCCCGTTCAATTTAAAGTACCTTCTTCTTCGTGCAATTTCTAATTTCTAAATGAAGATCTTATTTTCTTTTCTTCTATCACTTTCTAGCTTTGTTAAGAAGTTCCAAGAGCTTCTCTTACAAGTATGTGAAAGTGACTTATCTTTTCCTATGTCACTGTTTTTCCTTGATCCCTCTCCCAATATCCCTCCTACTTACAAAGATATTTTGGTACAAGAGGATGAAATCATTGACACTTTTCTTAATGTTACTTTACCTTCTCTTCATTCCAATGATCTCCCTACTAGATATGAATTTTTATGGGATGACAAGTTTCACCTCACATCGGATCCCCCACGTATAGATGTTGAGCATACTAATTCTACACATTATCCCACATCATGTATTTCGCAAGGAGATACTAATGTTAATTCCATCATTGTTAATAGACTTGACCCACCTGCTAAGGGGGTGTTGGATAAGTGCATTAATGTTAAAAATATTTCTTCTATAATCATTCTGCATAGGGCACCTGATCTGCCCCCCTCTCTCATCATGTGATCACTATCCGGGGTATTCTTGAAAATCCTCGACCTTCGAATCACCTTTTAGAAATTGAAAATTCTATAACTCAAAATGTGTCTGAGGCTCCTCGCTACCATACAGTAGCCCACACATATAATACTTGGTGAAAAAAATAGGTTACTCCTATCCATGTTTCCCTTCCTCCACCACATCCTATTCTTCAACTCCTTGTCTTACTCAAAATACTGTTGGAGAGTATAATCTTGTCGAGAAGCTCCATACTACTCCTGCCATGATCTCTCTTTTGGAGAAACTTCACCAACCTATCATGTCATGCTCCAAGAATCTTTACAGAATATCCCCGTAGCATCTTCTACTAGGCTGAATGATGTAGCTGTTTTGCTTGATTGTATTTACACAAATACTACCAATATTGTGTTTCAACAATATGAAATACCTTCCTTAGAGGTACAAAAGTAGAATGATCATTTTCTCATTATTATTGGAATTAATGATTTTGGGGTGAAATGTACCCTTATTGATAATGGTTCTGGTCTTAACATTTGTGGCATAGACATGTTGAACCATATTAATATTGATATGTCTTTTCTCTCCACTTCTACACTTTCCATCCATGGATTTGACAAAATTGGTAGACAAACACTGGGAACAATCATGCTTCTAATTGAATTGGGCCTAGTGACCTTGCCTACCCTAGTGCATGTCATGCCTGGGGCCTTATCCTACAATCTCCTTCTTGGTAGATCATGGATTCATGCTATGGGTTTGGTCCCCTCTACCTTACAGGGTTTAATCAATTTTGTCTTTGAGAATAAAACTTATACAATTAAAGTTGATTTGGATCCTATGCAGTATTGTTAGAAAGTGGATTTTGTGACCTAGCCTAATCTTTCTCCTACTCTACAAAATATCATTCCTTCTTCTTCTATCAAAGATGATTCCCCATCCTCAACTCCTAATCAAGAAGTTGACAATGGCATTGAATCATCCTTAAACACATGTCCAAGTGATGATTGGGGTTCCTTAGACTTTTTATCCTCCTTTGTTGGAGAGTATAAACTCAACCCCTCTCATTCTAACATTCCAACAAGTTTTTCTAATTCATCATTTCGAAACAAGTCTTCTAGTTCAACAAAGACTTCTTCCCATTCTACTCCTACACATTCGTGTGACTATACTTCTTGCATTGATTACACCACTAATGGTGATCCTCCATCCTTTAAGGAGATGCAATCCCATTATGGTCATGATTTTCATATTCTCTCAAGTACCGGTTATAAAAGTAATAAATGTGGATGAAAAGAATAGGGTGTCAAGATCACTTTGGAGTCTAATCTGAATTACTCCTCTATGGGCCTTGGATACCATCCTAATTGACCCTCTAAAGCCTCTTACCATGACTACATAGATGTTAATATGATTTCCACTTTTCTAAGTTCTTCCCCTCTTTCTGATTTGAAGACACATTATGGGCTCAGATATAAAATTCTTTCCAAATATGGATACAATGGAAATGGTTTAGGGTGCATGGAACAAGGAGTTAAGGTCCCTATGGAGACTACACCACACTTGTCTTCTATAGTGGGTCTAGGTTCCCAATCTTTTCCTCTATCTACATCCCCTCCTCCATTATCTAAGGTCCCTATGTCTTCTTCTAAATTGAACCTTACTCCACAATAGAAAGGGTTGCTTCCTACTCCTACTTATTCTCTTCTATATAAACAAGAGTGTATTTTTTTGGGGTTACTCAAGGCCCGCTATCACTCTTCCCCCTCCTACATGTAAAAATTTTCCTAAACACATTGAACCAACACTTCCTTTCTATGCATATCATCAATTTCTTGGCGATTCCACTAATGAATGACACATCTTGAAAGACAAAATACAACTTCTTGACATGGGTGCTCTCACTTTTCTAGCTAATGAAGCACTTGTTTATTCTCTACATGACAAGTGATATTGAGGTTCACCTCTATCCAGTTCATTATTTTTACTATATCTTCTTGTGAGACTCTTGTTTTGCTACCCACTATGTGGCACCTATAGCTTTAGTTGTTTGCTCATTTCCATTCATGGTGGTACAATCTCATGTACAACCATACTTTTCTTTCGGTAACAACACAATAGTTTTTTCATGGTTGTCCTTGCCCATATTCTGGGGGTCAGAGACAACTTTGTTCAGGGAGTGTGCATTCTTTCTAAGGATCTCTCCTCCTCTTTCTCCCCCTTTTCTTTACCTTAACTATTTGCATCTTGTGCATGATAATATTTTAAGGGGGGCTTATGCTTTGTTTACATGTGCATCCATACATGTACCTTTCTTTATTTTCACCTCCTAAGGTGTAGCTTATTAATTCACCCCCTATGGTTTTATTTATTGTAACGCTCCCCAAAGCGTTCATCCTATGTGGTGTTAGTGTTTGATATGCTCCTTGAGGCATTAGTTTTTGATACTCCCTAAGGCATTGGTAGGCTATGAACCACCTAGCATAATACAACTTGCTAGCATGTGTGCTTCATACGACCTACCCTTTTTATACCCATGGTCACCTAGTATAACACAACTTGCTAGTCTATGATCCATGAGGGTATTGTGATATACATGACCCCTAGCGACAGAGAAAGCTAGTGTTTGAGTCATGTACTCTTCTTCATTCGTAGTGATTTCTTCCCCATATATTCGTATATCTTCTCTCCTTGAAGCAATCGATCAACTCACTATATTCTTCTCCTCTCTTAAGAATTCCTCTATTTTTTTATTTTTTTATTTTTCTTGCATTTTGGGGACGACACATGGTATTGAGACAGCCTTTCACATCAAGGTCTCTTTCACTTTTCTAACTCCAAATTTTTCTTTACTTGATGTGTTTTTTCTCCTCTATACATGTGGTGTTTATTTATATTTATATGTGTGTGTGTGTGTTTGTTATTTTCTGACATAGTAGTTTTGTAGGTTTATGCCTTCTAACATTGTTATCTTGCAGGTTTTTGTTCTCTAACATATTTGTTTTGTAGGTTCTCAGTCTCGAGGTTTGGTTCCTTTGCTTGAAGAGTTATACATTCTCTACAGTGTCCTTTTGGGGTATCCTTTTTTTATGTTATTTACTTTCAATATTTCATTTATGTACTTTAGAGTAGCTTATCACCTAGTGTCATCAGCTCGCTAAAGTGAGGGCTAAATGTAGCATAGAAAATTGCATACCCTTGTAATTTCATGCTATGTTTTGGGCTTTCTTTAGTGTCCATTCCCTTAGCATGTTTTAGGGTCATTTGAACCTAGTCTTATCCTTTTTCCTTCACCATATTGCCAAATTTCATTACTTGATTCTAATTCTTCTTGCTGACTTGGGAACACGTGTTAAATTTTGTGCAATTTTTTTAGGATGTTGTAGCTTAGCTAGGACATCCTAGCACATGCAAAGACATCCTCGTGATGCTCTAGAGTCTCAAAAGTCCCAAAATTTAAAATGTTGATTTCTTTAGCCTCCTACCTGTTGTAACGCTCAGTTGTCAGAAAAATGCCTTCAACGTTAGAATCAGACCCTTCACCTTCCCACACACCCTTATGCAAAAACTAATTTTGAATAACTCTCTCAATCAATATCTCTGGGCTATGCTTGGCTGCACAAAACCTCCATTGTTAATCTTTTTGAAGCTACATGTTGAAATGCCTCCATTCTAAAGCTCTCTCAAGGACCCACATTCTTACATTTTGATTGACTCCTCCAAAGAGCTAATTCTTCCTTCTTTTTCAACAATCATGCTAGTAATATTCTTCTTGTTTTCATGTAGAATAACATTGTAGATCTTATTTGTTTCTACATTTCTATTTGGAAAAATCTTAGTATAGAGCACCACCCATTTTATCTCAATATGCACAGTAGGGTATTTCCCCGTAGACTAGGGATAATACTTATAGACACTACACTAAATTCCTAGATGCACATAGGATAAGAGAACACACTAGATTCTCTGTTTTATTTCATTTGAACTATTTTGTGGAACTTGGAAAACCAAAATGGGGTTTTGACTGAGGTAAACCCCTAAAATAGCCCCAACATTTTCTTTTGTTTCATCTACATGTATTTTGGGAGATATTCAATTGTATGGAGGTTTGCAAGTGTTTTCCCTTTTGCTTGTCGTTTTAATATTTTAGTTCATTTGATTAGTTTAGCTCTTTTTTATCATTTCTTTATTATCTAGTATCCCTTGGGTTGCTATTGTGTTGTTTCTATTTGTTGTTGTGCATATTAGTCTAAAATTTGAAGAAATATTGATTTTTGTGACCTTCTGGGACAATAGTGCGAAAATAGGACTACAACGCCTCACACAAACCTCTTAGGAAAGCTGAAGCATCCTAGACATTTTGCCCCATATTCTAGTGTCAAGTTACTCTTTCTCTGCTATTTACTATTTTGCATTTGGTTTTCTGATTTTGTATTTTAATTTCCTGTTAATCATTATTCTTTATTTCAACCCCTATATGAATGTAGTGTAGAAAGTGGAAGTATCACTTTTTCTAGATTACACATACTACATATTGTAATTTTTGGAAAGATAATATTAAGGGTTGGATACTTACAAAATGTACTTTCCAAAATACTTCATTTAATCCCAAAAAAGTGAAGCAAATTTGATTTTTTGTCAACATTTTGATAGGTGTGGAGGAGACTCCATCGGGGGTTTGATTTAAGCCTAAGGGGTTCTATCCAATGGGATTTGATCTAGCCTCCTTCAATCAAACCCCATTAGATGGAATACATCTAGGCTTAAATTATTAATTTTTCTAAAAAATATGTGATTTTAGGCAAAAATCACAATATCCCACAAGTGGGACACACTATTGTGGGATCACCAAACAATTATCAACTAAACACCTTCCTCATCAATTCTTAGTGGGAGATAAACATAATTTTTTCTAACAAGATACACAACCACATAAGAATCATTATAACAACACTTCTTTAGAAGTTTTCTAGAACTCCCCTTCACATCCCAACCACAACACCACACATCAACATAATCATCCACCATCAAGCACTCCTTCCTCGTGAAGTGAGTGATCAAATCAACATAACTCCCCCCATGCACAAATATTTTTGACACTCATAGGACACTCCTTCCTTGAAAAAGAGGGTAGTCCTTCAAACACTCTCCCATTCCATTGGCTTCTACCATGTGAGAACGAGTAATCTTCCCATATGTAGGCCACATGATTGCAACATGTATGTTGTCCCACATCTAACGCATACACAATAGTGGTGAGTGAATTTGGAGCAACACAACATCTTGGGAAAACCCATCTGATAAAAAACCCAACCTCTAAAATTAAGCCAATTGTATCACAATAATAGCAGTTATAATACAACTTTTGGGTTCAATCTTTCACATGAGAAATCACCAACAAATTAGGAGAGTTTTTTAGCAACATAATAGTACCTACAAATACACTATGAAACCTCCATCCCTAGAACCCAATTTATAGGAGAAGCATTACATGAAACCACCAAATGGTAATTAGGATACCATGAGTTAAAACCACCCAAAATGTGGCATCAAAATTCCAAGCTAAAATCTAATGCCCAAATTCCAATAAGAGTCCATGGACTAAAATAACACATTTCTTACACTCATCTAAGTTGTCATAACATTGTCATAATCCACTCTTGTTATGTCATAATCCACTCTCCAAATTAAACACTTCTTTTTCTCTCTATTATCTCCATCAAAATATATGCTTTATGGTGTGTGTCATTACATGCATCATGGATTGGTCAACAAGTCTAGCCAACAATGTAACTCTCCTTTTACACTCTCTTACATGTGTCATAGATTCTATTACACCACTTACATTGGCATAGATGTTCTTACACATCTTACATGACAAGATATTCTCTTACACACATTATGCATGTAATAAGTTAAGGCATACACATGAAAAAAATGGTCATGATAGGGGATGCCCTTTTCCATGTGGGATACAAGTAATTAATAAATACTAAATTAAAAGTTAGAATTGCAAGGTGTATGCTACACCTATTCCAACACCATCTAAGAGGTCATGACTATTAGGAATTGTCTCC
Organism: Cunninghamia lanceolata; assembly: GCA_027924645.1. Classification (NCBI taxonomy): domain Eukaryota; kingdom Viridiplantae; phylum Streptophyta; class Pinopsida; order Cupressales; family Cupressaceae; genus Cunninghamia; species Cunninghamia lanceolata. Next base: position 6,398,452 of record BSBN01000591.1, on the reverse strand, counting down.
CACCTCATAACAACTCCTTCATTTGGTTCCTCATCAAGATATGTGTCATTCCTCACTTCACAGATAGTCAAATTCAATAACTTAGAGGCTTTGTTATTATCTAGCCAACTAGAGGCACCCTTATCATGTGGTTGAGAAGTAACAAAAGGAACACGTGTTTGTTGGGACCATCCACATACTTTATGTTGTGAAGAGTCATGTGAGCCATGGGAACTTTATTTTGTATGCACTACAAATACGAGCATATATATACCCCCATGGAGGAGACATGCACCTATGAGAAGGAAAAGGTGGCACACATGCAATAGTATAATGATCATTAGCCCAATGTTCAATAAGAGTCTTAAAATGGGAAACTTCCAATGTAACCTTATTATCTTGCACCTAAGTTTGTAGAATAAAATTAGGACAAATCATTGACTTAGTATAGGATGAAAAATGAGAGGTAATAGAAGCTCTCAAAAAATGTGAGTTTATATCTTTCTGAATATTGAAAAAATATTCATTCTAAAAACATTCCAAATTTGGGTGAACTTGGCTAGCATTTGAGTGTCCAATCACCCAAAAACATGTTCCAATAAAAGAGCTCAAGTCTAAAAAGCCTAAAAAAATCATGTATTCAAATCTAAGAAGGTTAAGTCTATGGGTAGAGCTAAAAGAGGTTATTGAGTGTTTCTATATGACCACAAAAAAGACAATGGGGATTAACAACACCTAGATGGATCAAATGAGAACCAATGTGGAGACATGGTAAAGAATACACCAAGCAAAATGAGTAAGATTAGGTTTCAAAATGGTTGACCAAACTACATGAAATTTTCATTAGAAAAAAGTGGTTGTGAATTGCAGACCCCATTCTTTATTGAGTTTTTGAACCATAGGTTGATGGGGAGAAAACCATGAGTAGCCTTTATAAGGATTGTAATTACAGAAAGAGGTATTGAATGATACCATTTCCAATCTTTCCACTAGGGTCTAGTGCATCTGATCCTAATCTTCTAAAGCATTTTTAGAGGAATAAACTCAACAATGGTTTGAGAAGACTCAAAATACTAATTGAAAAGCCTATAATTTTCCTTAGATTTATGCAAAGATATCCAATTTATAATGGATCTAGAAAAGAGGTCTAAAATGGATATTTAAAACCCTCTATGAAAAAATGGAAAGCATGAATCCATCAGACTTTAGCTAAAGTTTGATCTTGGAAAGTGGTCACAATAGACCACCAAAGAGAGTGCTAGATGATAGAAATCCCATTTCTAGTCCTTCCCATTCCAAATTAACCATAGTTTAATAGCCTCCCAAGGTTTCCATATGCTTTTGGAAACAAAGATGCCCTAAATTTGCATGTGCTCCTAATTACTATACTTTTTCAGGATTGATATGATAGAAAATAATTTGTTAAAATTAGCTCTCAACTGAAGGTTCTAATAATGCACATACACTAGCAAACAAGAAGATATTAGGCAATGTACATAAGTAAGTGGTTATTTGTTTATGAATGAGGTAATATGGTCATTAACACAATAGTTAGTAAAATTCATTTTCAATTTGTTGTATATCAAACACTATTTTCATAACTTTTGATAACATGTTCTTCCTTGAATATATATTTTTAGGCCAAACATTTGAAAATTACATGTATACTCATTCCATGTTGCATGGTCCATAAATAATATCCTTTTTGGTAAGATATATTAAACTAGAAATTAGTTTTTTTTAAATAAACTCTTAGTTGAGGTATGCAATCTAGAAAGTCAACAATGTTAGGAATTTGCAAGTCAAACAATACCAATTCCACATAACCCAATAGGAGAATAAGATGCAAAAATGAACCATAATGCAAAGATCAAATGACAAACACAAGATAACACAAGTTATACCCTAGGAAAACCCTCAAGAGGGAAAAACCCATCCTCCAAAAGCATCCATACACATATGTATTATTCAGCAATATCAAATTACAATACATGCCATGAGTCTCCATGAATACCTCTAAAACATCAAGCACCTCCAATGCATCCTCCATTGTCTCCAAGCATGAATCCACACATCAACTGTCATGTTTCACAATATACACTTATACGAGAAACTCAATACAATGATAGCATCTCACAAACCTCCAATCCACCTACAATGAAATAGCCAACCCACCGAAACCACTAACCATGTGCTTGCTTTTATAGACTCAAGCTCAGACAAATACAACTTGTCGTATTGGATAAAACCATGTGTTTCAAAACCATGGATACACAAAACCATTGACCTCATTATCTAATGTTGGTACTATGTTTTTTCCCAACTATTAAATAATACAAATAATATCCCAATGTTACATACAACTTTTACAAGTGGTCTCCAAATAATTATCTAATGTGGTTAAACACATCAATTAGATGCACCACAAATAAATATTTATTTTACATGAATAAATTAATACAATCTTATGCAAGGTGTACAACACCTATTTCCAACAAACAAGTATGTGCAAGGTCAAGAGAAATTCACTTCATTAGTACCCAATCTACTAAACATCACATCATGTAGATAATGGGAATTATTTTCTCCTCTACAAACAAAATGACATGCTCAATTTCTTTATCTTTTGTTGTGGTGATAGAATCCACAATATCCAAAACTTCAAAATTACCATAATAGTTCTCATGTAACTATTTTAACTTACCTATCTCAATAAAAAAATTCATCAAACTCACCAACAAATAACTATTGATTGTCATCATTCCTATCTAAAGAAAAGAAACCAACATTTGTTATTTTCTTAGTTGAAAGAGGACATTTCAAATCCATTAACTTTTTTGCCTTGTATGTTTAGTTTTCTTTATCCTTTGTCTATCCTCATTTCTTACTTTTTGATCATTTATGTCCCTCATTCTTGACTCCAGTCTCCATCCCAATTCTATTTAGAGAGCATAATTGGTCTACAATATACCATTCATTATCTTTATCATGATGATGGATCATGGAATATGATCCAAAACATTGATGCTAGAAACATGAAAGGTTATCATTAAGTCCTAACACTTTAGTTGAAAGATATATCAGTTTGTCAACCGGGCAGTGTCTAAGGCTATATGCAAATAGGGGAATGGTTTGGACATCTCAGATCAATATCAGTTTTCTAAATTTTTAATGAAGCTTTTAACAGAATAAACTGAAACTAGAAGGCATACAATCTAATCTATAAAGCATTTGAATTTAACCTATAAAGCATATGAACTCTAGACTAGGAATCAACACATGAACTCTTTAACTAAGAATTTGAAAGGAACAGGATAATCTAAGAAAGCAGGAAATTTTTTAAATCAAACTTGCATTGGCAACTGGTCATCAAACTTTTGCACCTAAGAAGGAGCTCTAAAAATTACAGCATAACACATAGGACTTCAAAGACTTACACCTTTAAGAAAAGTAACTAACACAATATCTTGCAAGGTTACCACAACACTATCTAACCATAACATTGTTAAATATAAGGTTATACTAATTCTGAAATGAAGCATTCACATAACAAAAATAGAAACAACACAATCATACAACATTGAGATACTTATCTACTCCTAAATCCTTCGAGTGGCCATCTCTCTGGAGATCTTCTACTCATTCAAATCACATTCATCATTTAACAATGCCAAAATTCCATTTGCATGCTCATTACTCAGAATAATATTGTGCAGAATAAAACTTGATTGTCTTTTTCATAGCATCACATAACATAACTGAACATAACTATCCATAACATAGCATAACTATTTTGAGGAGTAATCCAATAATCTATACTACCAAAATCCTAAATACTTGGGTGGCTTATTAATGTCACCGAAAAAGTCTTTAATAGGATAAACAAACTTTAACTAAACTAGTTGTCTTTTAAATACAGTATGTATTAAAGGCTATGAGTGGAGCTATGAAATGTCTTATGTCTTTCAACAGAAAATAATAGAAACTACCAGGTGGTTGGGTGTAACACAGACTGAAGTCCACGATCATGCATCTCTGATATTTCTGGCACCCCAGTATTCTGGTGCTGCTGACTCCAATCGGCATTCAATTCTATTCATCCCACTAATCCATACTCAAAAACCTTAATGAATACATAGATCTTTTCCACAAAAGTCATGTCAACATTAGTGACAAACTCCAATTAATTCGAAGACAAATATTGTACATCATTCTTTCAAAAATAAACAAATATTACATACAAGACTAATAAATTGGCATGGTTTAGGTAGCCTAGTGGCACATAAAGGATCACAAGGTTAATGATAATAATGAGGTTATTTATACCTCATCAACACACACATAGTTATATCCAAAAGCACCATTGATTAACTATTATGGACTATGGAAACATCATGTCTCTTTATAAGGACAATTCAAATTAAGATAATAGGAATTCCTTTTCAAAGGTTTTTAATCTATTTTTAGAGTGATGGAAACATGCACAACTTGTCACATAAAAACCATGTATATCATAGATCTTTTATTTACATATTAAGAAATTCCTTTTACTTGTGATAATTTAGCTTCAAATTAGATTCAAAATTTCAGGACTTTACAAACACTAAATAGAAGTGATATAAGAAAACATACATTTTGAAAATCTAACACAAGGGATTTCTCATTACAATTCTACCTAGACTATCTTCCCTCTTAATTTCATTTGCAAATACTACATAATTGATTTGCATGTGGTTGATTGCCTTGAATACTAATATTTACAATTAATGATTAGATCCAAGATTTATTATCATAAAGTGCAAGAAAATGCCATCATTTTAATTCTCCAAGCCTATATTGCACACTCATGTTTCAATTATAAAATATTCACAATTTGCTATGTTTTGTATATAGTCATGAGCAAACTTTTATGGCACATCCCTATCATTTAGGAAATAAGGTACTTTACTTATATTTGATATGTGTTTTATACTTTACACATTTTACATCCCTTATAGACTATACACTCATCCATAATTAGTGGGGACCTCATTTCAAGGTGATTTTTCAGCCTATAGTTTTATGCCCATTGTATTGTAATAGTGTTTGGTTTCATATAATGATGTTCCTATAAATAATCACACATAGATTAGGGTTAAATATAAGCTAGAAAAATCTTATTGTATTGTGAACAAAAAGTTAATTTAATATGGAACGATGGAAAAGATGGTGGAGCAAGAAGGAACAAGAGTGCCAAGAAGGAAGGATTTTCAATATTTGAATCATGATTTTCAGTAGCAGGACAAGCATCATAAGGACAATGGACAACAGGTGGGGTCCCTATTTCCCTCAAAGGTCAAAAAAGGAGGCACCGAGTCTTTTGTGGGTTTGGTTCTCAAGGAAGGTGGGATCCTCAATGGAAAGTCTTGTCTGGAACAATGCAAGCCCCATAGTAACTAGGAGGAGCAAACCCCAAGAGACTAGAAAACTTTGTTTACTAACAAGTCATTTCAATTCAAGGGAAAAGGAGATTGTTCTAACCCTCCAGTCACCCTTATCTCTCAACCTAATGAAGGTGTGTTATGTTTCTTTGTCCCTATTATATTTTTGGCAAGGGAGTGGAAAAAATGAACACCACCCTAATAGGAAAGTTCATGGGGACCCAATTGAATGTGGATGTGGTTAGAACTTGGGCTAAAAAATGATGGATCTTCAAAGGGCAGGTTGACATTGCTACTATGGTGAAGGATTTCTTCTCCTTTGGGTTCTCTTGTGAAGAATACTTGGATAGTATTCTGGTCGGAGGATCGTGGTTCTTGGGAAAGGCTAACTTGTTTCTTAGAAAATTGTACCTAGCCTTTGACTGAGACAAAGAATCCTTCAGAACTATACCCATATGGATCAAACCTCCTAGGCTACCTCTTGAGTTTTGGGAGGAAGAGGGTTTTAAGGGCATTGCTAGTGCATTTGGCTAGCTCTTGGTGGTGGATAACATGACCAAAATGAGGAAAAGGATGGTGTTTGCAAGAATATGCATTTGTATGGATATCTCCACAACTATCCCTTCATAGATTACCTTGTCCTCAAAGGGAGGAATGTGGAAGCAACCTTAGGTGGTCAAAAACTCACCATTGGGATGCCATCAATGTAAAAATCTTGGGCATTGGATGAAGGACTATCCTCTAAATAAGAAAAACTTTAAGATGAAAGAGTGGGCAAAGAAAGACAAGTAGGAAGATCTTTTGGAACAAAACGCTAGGGATACTTCATCAGTGAAGGAAAATGACTTCCTACTAGATTTAGGAGTAAATGTAGATATACCCAACCCTATTGATAAGGGGGTAGACTATATTCCTGAGGCTTGGGATAGCTCTATCCAAACTAGAGATAAAATCATTGAGAAAGAAGCTAACACAATATTTAACGGACATCAAATTTCCACAGTCCATAATGATTGTAGTTAGATACTTCAGGATTTGTGCAAGTTTATACCTCAACGTTTCATATCACACTCCATGATCCATCATCAGGAGAAGTAGCAAGAGAAGATAAATGGAAAGGTAATTTGCAGACAATTAGAAGAGAAATAGAGGACTTAGTTTGCAAATTACCTTTCCATTTCTCTTCTCTTTCTATTTCTCCTGATGATGGATCATGGAATGTGATCTGAAATGTTGAGGTATAAACTTGCACATAGTTAAATCCTAAAGTATCTAACTACAACAATATTTAAGGTTCAGGTTGATAGCCCACAATAGGTGAACAGTCAACCAAAGGTTGAGAACCAAGTGGAGCCTCAAGGGCGAGATGATGAGGAGGGTAGGGAGGAAGAGAAGATCCAGCAACCCCGTGATAGTGAAAGGGAGATAGAACCCATCTTAGAGGGGGCTTCTCTTATAGATGGTGTGAATAGGTCTAAACTGGAGAATCCTAGAAGAGACACTCTCTTAGAAAAGGAAATGGATAGCTCCCTAGAGGATGGTTTTAAGTTGGTTAGTAAGGAAACCAAAGGGAATAATATGAAAAAAGAGAGAGGAGAGAGTAGCCCCTTGGTTGAAAGAAGGTAGAAAGTATGTCGATGGTTCCCCAAGAACAAGAATGAAAGATCATAGAATATTTGTTGAGATTTCCCCAAGATAGACGAGGACTAAAAGAGCAACTAACTATGGATCACACTAGACAAGAAAGGGAAGAACAACATTGAAGGATCATAGAGAATGTGAATCAAGAAAGGAGGTAGCTAATGGGACCCAAGTGACTCTTATTGACCTTTGCAATTAGAGCACACCCAAACTTAAAAAATGAAATTCCTCTCATGGAATGTTTGAGGATTGAATAACCCTCATAAACATGATGTTCTGGATAACATAGCCAGGGTAAATAAGTTTAATATTATTTTCATTTAAGAAACCAAAATGCCGCTAGATAGATTGGTCAACATTAAGAACAAAATCTTCAAGGATTGTGGGTATGCTGGAGTGGATGTGAATGGAGCCTCTTGAGGAGTTGTCTCTCTTTGGAATCCTACTTGCATTGAACTGACTCTAATGATGTTAATTTCATTTTCACCATAAGAAGGAAGACTTTTCTTGGATTATTTCAAACATATATGCCCCCAACTCTATGAGTATAAGGAATAACTTATAGATAAAACTTAATACCTTGAGAAGCATTCATAAGACTACAACTTGGCTAGTCATGGGAGATTTTAAATCCCTAATGAAAGCATAAGGAAAATAAAGGAGGCTCCCAAATTCCCTTAGAAAGCAAAGAAGATCTAGTTGATTTTATCAACCAAAATGTACTTGTGGATTTGGACCTCGAGGGAGCTGACTTTACTTGGTCTAATAGAAGGATTGGAAGTAAGCTTATTCATATTAAACTGGATAGAGCCTTGATTGATCCAACCTAGCTAAAGGACTATATTTGTTCACTTTCAATTCTAATCAAAATTGGATCTGATCACTCACCTATCATGTTGAATGTTAACAAGATGAGAAAAAGAAAAAGTATCCTCTTCTGATTTGAAAAGATGTGGACCAAACATCCACAACTAAAGGAGTTAATTTCAAAACGATGGGACATTCAGGTTGATGGAACAATCATGTTTAGGTTAGCAAAAAAACTCAATAATGTCAAGCTAAACATAAGAAAATGGAACTCCAAATCTTGTGGGAATATATGTAAGAGAAAGGATGAAATAAAGACAAATTTGAAGAAAGTACAAAAAGAAATCTAGGACGATGGGTTGAATCAGCAAAGAATGAATCTTGAAAAATATCTTTTATGTGACCTCCACAAAATCGTTGCAGAAGAGGAAGATTTATGGAGAAAACATTTTCGAGACATCTGGTTAAAAGAAGATAGGAATATGAATTTCTTCCATTTGACTGCACTCAAACATAGGGCAACTAATAGAATAAGGAATTTAGAGTGGATAACATCAATTATTTAGAAGAAAGTGCTATGAGGGAGAAAGTAGTTGATTTTTATAGCAATCTTATTAGAGAATTTGATTTGTTGGAACCCTACTTACAAAATGACATTCTAAACCTAATTCCATCATTGATTGACGAACATAAATAAATGAATTAAATAAATAAAATGGCTCAAGATGAATGAAATAAATATTTTATATTTATTTTATTCTTATTCCTCTATCAATAAATAAATATCCTAATTTATTTATTTGGTTTACATTCATCATATTCTTCTAATAATTAATTATTCTAAATTCCTCTAAGATCATCTTTAATTAAATAATCATCATTATTTAATTATTTCCTCTAAGACAAAGTCCTATGTCTAAAATCCACATCACTCATCCATGTCATTGGACACCTCACCATGTTGCACCAATAATTAAATATTCTTAATATTTAATTAGTCATTTATCCTCTCAAACATGTGCCCTATTTCTTCTCAACCATACCCATGGTCAATGTTGACTTTGAGACACTTGTCTCATAAATCCTATATTCCCTCTCACATTCCAACAACCAAAGACTCCTTCCTCCATGTTCTTCTCATGGTCTTCCACCTTTGTCTCAATGTTCTTTGTGAGGATCATGCCATGTGGCTCCTTGTCCCTCCTATTCCTCTACCTTGTCATCATAGTAGGAACATCTTCCATCTTTATCTCCCTCATCCCAACCAATTTGATCTTGGTCGTACCCGTTACAAGACTTATTCTCCAACTGTGGATCTTGTGACACTTGGATTTGAGCCCTCTTTGGCCTATAAAAGGAAGTTGCTCACCTTCATTTTGCATCACAAGAGCTATAGTACTTACATGCTACAGAAATTCTACCAAGTATCCAAGCATGCCTTTGGCCCCCCATTTGCATATCAATATCATAATCTCCATTGTTGCATTATCATTTAGCTTCATAGTATCATTTAGTTGCATATCATTATCCTCATTATCAATATCATGGCTTTTATCATGAGCTTTATCTCATTATCATTAGCATAGTGTTGCATTGTAGAAACCATTCACATTGCATTTTGAATCCACAATTCCATTCATCTTATTGTCATCTTGAAAAGCAAAGAAGTACAATTCTAAGAGCAATATCATAATCAACAAGATCATTGAGAAGATAGGAGACAATGGAACACAAAGGATAAATCAGTTTGCAAGGTATAATTCATGTTTTCTATATTTTTCTTAGTTTCATTGGTGAATTGAATTTGAGTAGGAATTTAGAGTAATTGTGGTATCTTATTAGGTTCTTACAGTTGATTCAAATTATCAATCACACAAGCCAATTTCTAAGGAAGAAATTAGATTGGTCATGTTTTCCTTTGAGGGTAACAAAGCTCTTGGCCCTGATGGTTTCCCTCACCTCTTCTTTCAATTGTACTAGAACATTGTGGCTAAAGATTTGATAGCAATGGTTAGAGAATTCTTTGGAAGAGGTAAAATCCTTAAAGAGTTGAATTCCACTTTCTTGGTCCTCATACCTAAGCATGCTAGGGCAACCTATTTTTTTGATTTTAGAGATATAAGCTTATGCAACTCAATTTATAAGATCTTTATGAAGGTTATTACTCTAAGATTATAGCAACTCCTTCTGAAACTTATCTCACATTGACAGATTGGATTTGTCCATGGCAAATAGATTTCAAACTCAATAATTTGCATCCATGAAGTCCTTCACGTCTTAGATAACAATAAGAAAGATGGCCTTATGAAAACTTTGGATAAATTTGGTTTTGAGAAGAAGTTTAGAAATCTCATTTTTAATGTATTTCTCCTCCTTGATTTTTAGTGATTGTCAATGGAGTTCCCTCTAGATTTTTTAAGATTTCAAAAGGAATACATCAAGGTGATCCTATCTCCTTGTTCCTCTATCATTTTTGTGGAAGCTCTTGGTAGAAGCATACAATAGGTTGTGAGGCTTGGGAGATGAAAAGGCATGAAATCCACCTCTACCATCAAACCTATCTCTCATCAACAATTTGTTGATGATACTATAGTTATGGGGGAAGCCTCAGTTGCTAAAGCTCAAGAAATGAAACCTATCCTTTTAAACTACAAGAAAGCTTCTCGTCAAAAAATCAATCTACCTAAAAGTACTCTTTTCTTCCTCAACACTCCCCCTTTCAAGAAACATAGAATAGTGACTATACTAAGATGTCAAATTGGTTCTCTTCCTTCTATGTACCTTGTTTTTCCTCTATGTGTGGGGGTTTCCCCTGAAGCTAGTTGGAACAGTTTGGTGGACATATTCAATCAAAAACTTGCAGGCTGGAAAGGTGCTCTTCTTAGCCAAGACGAGAAGTTGCAACTCATAAAAGCTACCTTGCAAAACCTACTAGTCTATAGTATGAGGCTTATCTACATGCCCGGAAAAATTATTGAAATTTTTTTAAAAAAGGAAAAAGATTTCTATGGACAAGCACTGAAGAAAGAAAACGCCTCCCCTTGCTAGCCTGGGACATTGTTTGCAAACCTAAAACACAAGGAGGACTTGGGATGAGAAAAATCAAAGAATTTAATTTGGCATTAAATGCCAAGGTTTATTGGAGATTAATTAGTGAAGAAAGGAAATGGATTGATATCATGGCAAGAAAATGTCTTCAAGGGAACCAAAACAATTTAATAGATAATAATGAGCTGCCTCAAGGATCTGCCATATGGAAAAGTGTTTTGTAGAGTATATTTATTGTTAACAAGGGAACTAAATGGAATCTAGGGGATGGATCTTGCATCAAGTTTTGGGAAAATTTTTGGTTAGGTGATGTGCCTCTAAGTGACCTTGAATGGACAAATGATATTGTTGATCTCTACAAAAATAACTTCAATACCAAAGTGAATGATTATATTCAGATGGTTGATGGTTTCAAGTTTTGGAAGAACTTAGATTCCTTATCTAGTCTTTTAAAGGAGCCCCTCTCAAAGTTGAACTCCTTATTTTTGCATTTTCATATTTTACAAATTCCCTGTAGAGATGAATTGGTGTGGACTGCTTCCCCTTTCGGTGCCTTTTCTATTTCTTTGGGCTTCATCTTTCTATTAGACTATGGCCCCTCTTCTTTTTGGGCTTCCTTACATGGTAGCCTCACCTTATTCCTAAAATCAACACCTTCTTTTGGTTATTGGCCCAAAACAAAACTTGGTGTGAAGAGGCTTTGCTCTCCCCAATAGGTGTTGCTTGTGTGAATGCAAGGAAGAGTCAACTGCCCATTTGTTTCTTGGATGTTCCTTCTCCTGGGAGGTGTAGGGCTTTTCTTTTCCCTATTTTTCCTTGACTCAGTCCTGCCATGTGAAACCCTTGACTTGATCAGCTTATGGTCTCCTCCTTTTAGAAATATTGCTTTGATTTTCCTATGGGACTCAGTTATCCCCCACGTGAGTTGGTGCATTTGGAAAGAGTAGAATAACAAGATTTTTAGAAATCAAAGATCTACCCTAGAAAGGGTTTTCTTTAGAAGTTCAACCATAAAAGAAAATTTTCTAGAGTTTTCTAGATCCAAGTTGACTTCACCTTCAAATATTTATGTGTCTAATTTGGAGCTTGAGATAGGTAAAGCATGGAAACTTGACTTTTATATCTCCTCAACCCCCAATGGTAAAGGTTCCCCTAGGCTTAACATTTCATGGTCCCCTCCTATTTCAAGTTGGTTTAAGCTTAACTTTGATGATGTTGTTAAAGGTAATCTAGGCCCTGTGGGAGGAGGTGGTGTTTTAAGAGATGAGAAGGCTAGGATAATCACTGCTTGTGTTGTAAACCTAGGAGTCCAAAATAGTCACTATACTGAAGTTGCAACAACCTACAATGGCCTAAAAATGGCTCACCAACTTCATTTGAAAAACCTTATAGTGGAAGGTGATTCACTTAACATTATAAATTACCTCCTTTTTAAGAACCCCTAGTTGGTCTATTAAGATCTTCATTAATGATTCATTAGATACATAAGAAACATGAAATCAATTCAAATTAGACGTGTTTCGTGAAACAAATGGAGTCGCAGATTGTCGTGCAAATTGGGGTGCGACTAGGCAAGGTTCCTATATGTGGTCGACATTCCCATTTCCTAAGGAAATTGAAACCTTATGTGCAAATGACATAATTAATCATTGGAAAATTAGGGGAATTACAAAAGGAGGGCTTGTAGTACATAGTAATCATGATCGATAAGGTTCATAACAGATGGAATGCCATCAACATTATGTGAAGACATGTCATGAAGATTTCTAAAGATTGCAAAGATTTAACTTCTACCTTGAATGAATTGGGAAATTGCAAAGAGACTATTGAGATTTAGTGGAGTTGCATTATTATTTTGGCTGAAAGGGATATCGAAGCAACGAAGAGGAAATTCTCCACCATGGGAGGTGATATAAACAAAATCGAACCAATGAATTGTGGAAAATGGAAAAAGGATGTTAGGGTCTAGAATATCTTGTAGAAATTTGGGATCTATACCTTTATAGAGAGACTCAAAAGTCATGACCTAGCCCTAACTGCAAAATTTGTTAAGAATTGGGCCAACAGGAGGGTTTGGATGAAAGGGTTGAAATTTGAGATCACTGAAGAGTTGTTGACCTAGCTATTACTGGCCTCTCTATGGAGGGGGCCAAAGTATTTAAAGAAAGAATAATGGGAGACGAAGCTATGGTAACCTTCCTAAACAAAGGCAAGGAGCCTAACAAAACGCATTCAGGTTATGCCAGAAGCAATTTAAGGCATCCCCGAGACAACATAACTATGTGCATAATGAGGTATGTTACCTTGGAGGGCCACTTTAAATCTATTTACTATTACTATTTCATCATTGTAAATCATTTTAGAAGAGATAGGAATGTGTTGTTTCCATATTACCTGTTATCCTCCATGAAAGGGTCAATGAAGGACTGCAAAAAAGGCCCTACAACTGTCCCTTTACACCAAGGGCTAATGCTCATGATTGTGAGTCATGTTACAAATCTAAATCTCCTATTCACCAGCCATTGCATAAGAAAGTAAAAAAAAAAAGGATTGTTGATTATCCTGTATCAACATCTAAAGAGATTGAAGAGATAGAGGAAGATGATATTAGTTGGAACAAGACTAGGGTTGAATCTGAGCCAAAGTCTGGCAACCAAAATTCTCTAGACCTTAAGGATATTGAAGTGGGAATGGAAAATACCAAGAATAGTATAAGGAAAAGAGGTGAGAGGATATCCACTGGTAGGGAGATGCCCTCTATATCCCAAATGGGGAAAGAAACCCCAACTTTTTGGAAGAAGACAAAGCTAAAGCTTTTCTAGAGACAACCATGGGGATCCCCTTCCCCCAGGAGTTGGCAATCCCTAACCCCAAGTCATGATTGAGCCTAGTATTGCCCACCTTACCCCCTCATCTATGAAAGAAGTTAAGGATGATGTCTTTGCCCTAAGCCAAAACATCTCAACTTTGCATCAAATTTTTGACATTTAACATGTAATCTAATGAAATGGTTTTATATTAAAATTAGTAGGCTTAATATCAAAATGAAAATTATAACCAAGAAGAGCAGTGGTGAAAGCAAAGTGCTAATGGAGGAAGAGAGAAAAATTTTCTAGAACTGGGAAGAAATCCCCTATGTTAATAATCTTCAGACTAAGCTATCCAACGAAAAAGAGAAATTAACTATCATGGAAGAGGAACTCTTTAAAGGCCAGTGAAAGCAAGAGGAAAGAATTGTGGCTTTAGAACAAGAGGTCAAGAAACTCAAAGAGAACTTCAATAGGTACTATAAGCACAAAAATCATGCACAGCCTCCACGAGGACTGCTATCATGATTTTAATCCTTGTCACGTACATGTAAGCATGAAATAATGTCCTCTAAGTAGCAAACCTCTTGATGACCTATCTTCTTTCTTGTCTTGTGTTGTTTCCTCTTTGTCATTTTCTCTCTCTCTCCTTGTTTGCAATGCTTTTCGACACTTGTCGATTTGCATTTTCTGAGCTTTCGACCTTGCTTCTAAGCCTTGTAAGCATCTTGTAGGTGAGTTTTCACCTTTCCCCTTTATTTTTCATCCTCTTCACCCTCTAGAAGCCTTCTATAGGTCCCCCCTATCCATCTCCCACTTTCAGTTTTCAGTTCCGCTCAACCAATCCAAATCTCCCCCTATTACTTCCAAATCTCCCCCGGGAGATCATGCAGGTGCAAGTGGAGATTTGGAATCTTGCACATGACTGACCTGTTTCTGGAGGCAAAACACCTCCTTTTCCTCTCTTCTATCATTTCCCACCATGCAGTTCTTTAGGAAACCCTGTCTAGCCTGGATCTCCCCCAGGAAACCTAGGGTTGCCCCCCGAAAGACCCTACTAATGAAAGGGGCAACCCTGTCATGTTTCTAGCTACGGAAAATTTTGAGTTTCTCACTCAAATTAGCTCCATTTTTGCCTGTTTTTCTTCCAGTTCGTATGATTTTTGATGCCTAATATGGAGTTGACTATTTCATGCACCCGCACATGCATAATTAGCTCCATTTGATCTAAAATTAACAACTTAATCAATCTCATGCATCCTTTCAACTTCAATTCCTCTTCAATGATAAGCTATTATTGATTTATCACTCCATAGTTAGCAGAGTTCACTGGGTAATCAACCTTGTTAACTCCCCAATCAATCCTTGTTAACTCATCAATCAAATGAGTTAACTTCTCAATCAATTCCACCTCTCATCCCTTCTTCTAACCTATAAATACCCCTTACCTCTTCATTATTTTCCAAGTTGAGCAAGTTGGAGAATACTCTTCTCATCTTCACAATCTTTTTCAAGCTTCTTCATAGGCCTTTGAGCCTCTTTCTTCATTTCTTTCTTTAATTTTCCAAAGCTTCAAATCTTTCATTGTTGCATAGCTTCAAAGCTCTTCCACGAAGGCAAATTCATTGTGCACATAGCTCTTGCTAGTTTTTACTCTCCAAATTAGCATTATAATGCTCTCACAGGACGAAGGTGTCTTTTGCTTTATTCATTGTTCAACCAAGCATTGTTACGCTACTTCATTCGACACGATTGTGCTCAACCAAATCTCTCATTGAGCTCTTTCAAGCTTCAACAAGCTTCATTTTGTTTCTTTATGTCATTTTGTCATAAAGAGGTCTTCCCGTTGCTTCAAAAGGACTCAAGGTTGCCAATATCAAGGATTTCTAAGGGTAGTGGAGTCACACAAATCTTCATTTCTTTTAGGTTCCTTCATTGCTTTATTGAACTCATAGTAATTAGAAAACCAAATTTGCTCTTGGGAATAGTAAATCTTTGTTTTTTCCTTGATAGTTAGATCTTGCATGTTAGAATAATTGTTTTCATATTCCTAGATCTAGATTATTTGAAGAAGCAATTTCCCTTTTTAGATTAGATTACTTCAAAACAATCGAAAACCCAAAAACATAGATTAAACCTGCATTAAGAAAAATCGTATTAGCTTGCATTCATATTTCTCTTTCATCGATTAAAGAGCACTTTTATTTCCAAAATACTAAAAAAAACACAAAAACATGTTTGCATATCATTTAGCTTTGCATGCCTATAGAAACCCTAGAAAAGACAAACTTGTAAACCCTTGATACCATCACGAGGTAAACCACGATAAACGATTCAATCAAACCTTGATCACATCACAAGGTAAAAACAAGTCAAAGTATAAACCAAACCCTAGGTCAACTAAACCCTAGGTCAAAACCCTAATTCTAGTTGAAGTTGGTCATCACACATTTACCTCTATTTTGGCTCACGAATGTGCCTAGGAGTGAGGAGAGTGGGTGACAACTATCGTCAACGAGATTGAAGAAATCAATCCACAACAACAACAAAAGACATTTACTTTACCACAACAAGATCCATTTGTCCTCTTATTAATAGAAGAAACTAGACAACTTCAAATACAATGAGAACTCATTCAATGCATTGAAAGACAAGAGGACATAAACGAGAGTAACCACTTACCCACACAAAGGTGAAATAGAAGAAACCCCAACAGGAGAAGAGAAACTAGTGACCCTTTGGGTCATAGGGTT
Source organism: Cunninghamia lanceolata (assembly GCA_027924645.1). NCBI lineage: Eukaryota > Viridiplantae > Streptophyta > Pinopsida > Cupressales > Cupressaceae > Cunninghamia > Cunninghamia lanceolata. The sequence goes on along the minus strand of BSBN01000591.1, from coordinate 6,381,997 downwards.
ATCTCAACAACAACTACCATCGAACGAAACATTCAACTTAGCACACAACAACAAAGGCCACAGAACTTGCCAACCCCTTTCCACGAAGTCCATCTCTCCAACCAACCAGACCCCCACCGTGTCTCGCCTCCTCTCAACTGGCTACTTCCATGAGAGTGAAAGTGACGTGGTGGATTCTCCCGTGGCAAGGAGGGAAGGGTCTGTGTGCTTGCCGAAATCTGACCCGACAGCCCTAGGCAACTAGGGTCACAATCTTGAGTGTACATATTTTGGTGAACCTGACGTGAAGTGCAAAGCCTTCTGGTTAATTTTTTTGCATTCCCATTACTTGGATCTCATTATCACTATCACATAGGCCATCAGCTTCACCACATATTTTGGTGAACCTGACATAAAGAGCAAAAACCTTTTGGTTGAGCATTTTACGTTTCATTGCAAGATCCCACTTTCATCATCATTTAGCAAATCCTTTTGGGATGGATTCTTTCACATTTTTTCGCACTTCACAATGTTTCATGCAAAAATTCCAAGGGAATGTCCCCTCAAGTAAAATTACAAAATCAAAACAGATCCAAAGAGATCTTGACAACATTGACCAAATCAAAACACGAGTGAACAATCAATCTCAGATCCATCAAGATGATCAACCCATAACAAGCCATAAAAAAATGGCCACTAAAATGGACAATGAAGTATGTTGTCAAGATAAGAACTTACAAGAAGCTCAAGGGAATCACCCCTCCAATGAAAGTAGCACATTTTCAGATCCAATAGCTTCAATCTCGAATAAATCAAGCTCCAAAAACTCAAAGGGGATCCAACAAGATCCCCACAACATTGACCAAATCAAAATGTACCAAGTGAGTGTTCGGTCTAAGATCCATCAATAAGACCAACCCATAACCAATAAAATGAAAATGGCCACTAAGGTAAGCCATCAAAAGAAAATCTTACAAGAATTTTGGGGGGCACAGAAACCCCTCCACATAGTACATCAAGATAAAAAGTCCACAACATGTGAAATGTTATCAAAAAGAACAAATAGGATCACTCAAACCCCAATGCAAAGCAATCCATCGCAAGGTGGAAAAACTCAAAGAATGGACAAAGCCTCACTCACAGACCTTATCGAAAGTTTGGTCCAATGAATCGAGACCCTTGAGGCTAGGAGGATTGAACAAGATTACCAAAACAAAATTGAGGAAAAAGCTAGGGCACATGAAAATCATTTCATTGACAAGATCAAATCAAACCAGGGGGAAAAACAAAATACCCCTCATCCAAACTTCCATGAAACATTCAAGCCTCCCTTGCCCTCACCATCCAACATGAAAAGTCTCAATCAAATAGGTGGGATTTCTATGACTCAAGATCAACTACAAATGATCCCACCCAATATTCAAAACATAAACATGACACCATCTAGTCATCCAAATTTTTTAAGATATCAACAATCTAGCATACCTTTTCAACAAATGCAACAAGATCTGCCTAAACAGCTAATGTTTGGAGGAACAAAACCCTCTACACATAATCCCCTCCTAGGAACATACCTCAAGTATTTAAAGGAGCCTCTTGACTACAACATTCGTAAAGTTATACTACCATAGCCTCTCGCTGAGCTTCCAAGATTTAAAGGAGAGGGTGATCCCAACTCTCATATCAAGGCTTACATCATGGTAGTGCGAGAACTCCTTCCTTGGGATGGGGTGGTGGAAAAGATTTTTCCAAAAAATTTAGAGGGTATTGCTCTAGATTGGTACTATCAGCTTCCAAAAGCATCGATCCACTCTTTTAGGCAACTCATTGATCAATTTGTGGCTTCCTTTGACATAAACAAATTGGTCAAGATAGGAATACGAGGATTTTTAACAATCAAACAAGAAGCCAATGAGTCAATTGCACATTTTATCACACGATGGAGGAAAGTTCTCTATTCTTCAGCTAGCGCATCAAACATGGATCATAGAGAACTTTTTGATCTCTTCTTACATGCTCTCAACAATGACATATGAGAACAAGTCCAAAAACTCCCTTACAAATCATACGAAGAAGCACTTGAAAGTTCCCTTAGAATTGACCAAGCCACTATTGATAGTGAGAGAAGGGAGTATGATTCCAATGGAAGGTTGATAAACCACGATGAAAATGACAAATCCTCAACAAATGATCAAGACATAGATGGGTCAACAAAAAATTCACCATCTAGAAACAACAACAATTGTGACTATGATAGGCATACAAATTTGGGGAACCAAAATGTCAACAACTATCCCCCAAAAATCAACTAGCAATCGTACAACAATCATCATAAACCTCAAGCTCACAATCATGATAAATATTGTTCATTTCACAAGAGAAGGGGGCATGATATCAAGTCATGTAGAGGGTACCATCGCTTCATATCAAACCTCCCAAAACGTCAACAAAAAGCATTCATGGACACATTCTCACAAGATGAAGAACTTAGTCCCAACACCTTTGATCAAAACACCTTAGGCCTTGTGGAACTGGATAAAGATCAAGAAATTTGTGTCATCCAAGGACCAGCACAACCAGATGACACCTCCGATGATTCAAATTTCTCACATGATAGAACTTATCAAGAGTTCTCCTACACACAAGAATGCTTTCCTCAAAGCCTTAGATCCAGGCCACCTAGTTCAAAACACTCCAAGTGAAAAGTGTTCTTTGACATTTGATTTTGAAAATTTACCCTCAGACAATGACATAGCTAAACAGGGTGATCTCCCCCTCCATCTGATAGTCCAAGTTCAAGATTGTTCCATTAAACGTGCAATGATTGATGATGGGTCTACAATCAACGTGGTCTCCTTTTCACTTCTTCAAAGAATGGGTTATGACAAAACTCAAATCACAAAACAAATACTTAGAATTCATGATAACCCAAACATTCAAACCATGGGTAAGGTCAATCTTCAAATCACATTGGGTCCCAAAACCCTCCCAAAGGAATTTTATGTCATAAACAAAGAAACCACTTACAACATGATCCTAGGAAGGCCTTGGATTCATAGAATGAGGATCGTTCCCTCCACATTATTTCAAGAAATACACTTCTCATACATGGGACAAACCCACGTCATCAAAGGAGATCCTGATCCTTTCAGCCATTATAGAGTTGAACAAGTCAAAAATAAGGGAAAGACCATGGAAACCACTAGTGACCCAAAAATCAACACTTTTGAAAAAGGAGAGACATCAAAACAAATTGCAAACATAGCCAAGACCTTAAGATGTATAGGAAAGGGGGCAACGGGAGGATTCCCCTTCGATCCCCACTCAACAAAGTCTTATGCTCCATTCAACTTAGTAGCCATTCCAATCGAACCAGACAAAAACATTCATATGATTGAAATCATGAATAAAGAAGAAGAACCAAAGCTCACACAAAAACTAGGAGAGTCAATACCAACTCCAATTACCCCTCAAATTTTTAAAACAAACCTAAGAACTCAACAAGAACAAAAGATGATAAAGCTAGGGGGCAAATCATCAAACAATGAAACATGTGAGTACGCGAAACTCCTCAATCAATACAAGGACATTTTTACACCAAGTCTTCGAGTGTCCTTGCAAAGACTTCCAAGTGAAGTTTAGACCAAATTGGATAGGTCCAAAAATATTTAAAGAAAGATGTCATAAATGATGCTACCACTTGTGCATTATAGAAGGAGAAGATCTTAGCATCTCACAAAAATCATAAAACAAAAAAATACAAAAATCATAAAAATTAAAATCACAAAAATAATTTGTTTCTTGCATTTTTGTATCATTCTGTTCATCTTGCATTACAGTCAGTGACTTGCTCTTGTACTAGTTTCTTTTCAGTAAGGAGTCTAATGTTGCCTAGATACACGTCATCCTTTCAGGACCTAGGGATTCCCCATTTTCACAATTGCCATTATCCCCTTTTCATTCCCAGCGATTCTAATCAAAGCCTAGCTTTTAGCTTTACACTAATCCCAATCTTAAAAAGTCAAGATGTTAGGTCTAAACAAAGTCAATATTCAAACCTACAATGTTCAAAGGAAGCTTGTAAGTAGACCTATTGTGATGTTCACAACACGCCCCATTTTACTCCTTAGTAAAATGAGGACCCCTGCTGTGGCTTTGCTTTTTTGCTTTTGTGTGTTTTGTTTTGCTCGGTGGTAAAGGTAAAAGAGAATTAAAATTGCAAACTTTGTTAAAAAATAGAGAAAAAATGCATTTTCAGTACTAGGGCATGATATGGTTGGATTCCTTGTGAAAAATGAGCTAGGGTTGCTTTTTGAACCATCTTAAAATTTGCCATATTTTGCAAGTTATGATCATTTTGGTAAAATGTACATTCAGGTTTGTATATCACTTTGCATATACAAAGTCCTTTGTATGTGCAAAGTCCTTTTTATACTTAGTCACTTTTGCATTTGAGTTCATATACAAATCCGCTTGTATGTCTTTTTCCTTGTATGCATTTTAATAAAGGTTTATGCACACATACAAGGCGGACCTGAAATAGTTTTAAAGTTAGAATGAATTGATGTTTTAAGTCCGCTTTGTATCTAACGTTTGTATGTTTGGCAAGTAAAAGATGCAAACACTATATACATACCGCGGACCTGAAAAGGTTATTAAATGGTGTTAATTCATTGTATATCCGCGGGCTTGTATGTTTGAGTAAACATACAATGCAATTATACATTGGGCGGACCCGACGGACTTATTTAAAAAGAGAAAATCCTTGTATATGTTCCGGCTTGCATATTGGCGCACACAAGAATAATGTACATAAAAGCGCGGATTTGAAAAGTTTTAAAGCAGAGTTAATTCAATGTATATCAGAGGATACAAGGGTTATATACATACCGCGGACGTGAAAGGGAAGTTAAAAGGGGCTAAATCGTTGCATATTCGGGTTGTATAAGCAAATATACATCGAAATATACCAAGGGCGGAATCAAAATAGCTATAGAATAATGTTAAATCATTGTATATTTGGTGCAATGTATATTTCATACATACACTATGACATACAATGAAATATACAAAGCGCGGAATCCAAAAGGTTATGAATAGTGGTTAATTCATTGTATATTCCAACTTGTATGTTTCGGAACATACATCGCTGTATATACAAGCCGGAATCTGAAGGTGGATTTAAATCCGATTAAACCAATGCATCACATCGGAAATGTATGTCGAAATATACATTGCGCAACATACAATGGAATGTACAAGTGCAGACCCGAAGGGAGTATTAAAACTGGTGAAATCGTTGTATATATGTGCGCTTGTCCGTTTGAGAGACATACAAGGTGGAATCTAAAAAGGATTAAAATCGGGTTGAGCGCTTGTATGTATATCTGAATGTATATCTAAAACATACAAGTGCTGCATACAACACGGAATCGAAAGGTGGATTTGAATCCGATTAAAACGTTGTATCACGTCCGGATTGTATATCGGATATACATAGATTTTAAACAGAAAAATGCGCGGGAGAGCGAAGCGATAGAAATTTGGAGGTCGCTTTTGAGGCCCGAATGCATGTTTTCGGTCAACGATGGTTGACTCGACTTCTCTAAACGTTGTACATGCATTTTGGACGCGATTTCCGCATATTTGGGGCTCGATTGATGCGTTCACACAGTCACGACTAGATTTAGCAGTTGTTTCAGTTCCTGCTGTTTATTAAATGAAATGATACTTATTGCTTATCTATTTTTTTGCAGGTTTGGAGTTGAAGAGGGAGCTGAAACTTAATGGTGGTGACATCACAGAGTAGGAAATCAGATCTCAGGAGTAGAGGAAGATAAGGATGAATGGTGAGGAAGTCAAAGGTCTTCATTGATGAAGACAAAATGTAGCTGAAGACATTATTGCAGTAGACCACAGAAGTTAATATTGAGCTGCTAGGGTTTCCAGAAGGGCATATTTTGCCCAGATTTGATGTATACTCAGAGATATTTTGGGAGATTGGTTCACCAGCATTTATTGTTGTAACCAGAGGTTTGAACCAAGGTTTAAATTAGGGTTTTTTGGGCTGTATTGAGGACAATCAAAGTCTATATATTGTGCCGCTATACACTGTAAAACTTTACACATGGGCTACATAGAGATTTTGTAACAGCAGAGATTTGTAGAGTATAGCATTTAGAATAGAGGGACCTTTTAGTTTAGAAGTAGAAGAAGGAGGTCACCTATGTCTGCAATAAGGAATGCATGGAACATCTGGCTTCCTTACTGTATCTATAAAGCTTGTAAGTTTTCTATAGTTTGATCATTGAAGCTAAGAGTCATTCAGACATTGTAAATCTTATATGACTATCTGTTTCTAATACAATTGAATCTGGAATTCTGCATCTATCTTCTGAGTGTTTTCTTGCTCTTCATTGTGTTTGAAACATTTTCTCTTAGAGCTTGCAATTTTAAGTGTATGTTTGTGAAAATGCTCAGAATATACATTTAAGGTTTTGTCTGTGGATTTGATCAAGTTTATGTATGATTTATAAAGTGCATAACAGAACAATTAGATCCTTCGAATAGAGTGAATGAAGTGTAGATTAGATCTTTCTAACTTTTCCCAACCCATCTGAAAATACTTAACTCAAAACGCAGAAATTTAAAGGAAACTGTTTCATATTTGAAAAGAGCATGTATAACAGAGTTTGAAAGTAGACAGTTTTCATAATATTTAAGAGGAGAAAGCTGCAATAATCTGAGAAGACAATTTAAAGTTTTGCATCACAAGTATAAGTTTATGCAAAAGGAATGAACAACATGTTGATATTTATAATCTTTTGCATAGTTTGAGTTCAGTAAACCAACAAGAAACCCTAAACTACGTAAGGCCCCTTGAACATTACAGCTTCACATTGACCAACTGAATTTGCCCAACAGGTCAAGACCTAACCATATTAAACTTGGGATTAAGCGAATCTTAATCAATTCCTTCATTTCTTTCAAGTCAGTTTTGGTTTATTTTATGTGAATTTTAACTAATTGTTATGATTGCATCAAAACCATCATCAACAGTTTTCTGGCGCTAAAAGGAGGGCCCAACTTGAGTTAGGGTTTGTTTCAAACTGGCTAATAACAGTGATAGAGTGACTAGATCTAGATCCAGTTCAGGGGATATTTTTGTGCAACTACCTGATACAAGGCAAAGTAAGAACCCTTTGATTTGGAATCCTAAAATATCGCAAGCAGGGAATTCATCTGGAACACCTCCTGGGTCACCTTTTAACATCCGCAACATTGTGAGTCCTGACAAATCACTATTTAGATCTCTAAATCTTAGTTCAGGTACTCCTAGAGGTCCTAGTCCTCCTAGAGATCCTACCCCACCGATAAATCCAGGTATTCCTACAGGTTCAGGTCAAGCTCAAGCAACCACAATGGCTTATTTCAATGTCCAGTCTCCCATACACTTCAATGATTACAATGAGATGCCCAAAAATCTGGAAAAGATATGTCCTAAATATCAGTTACACCAAGACCCAGAAGACCACATTAGAATATTCAAGGAAGCATGCTTTAGGGCTAGATTAGAGCACGAGGACGTGGTGTGTAGATTGTTTCCCTACACCTTTAATAAACAAGCATCTAACTAGTATGTAAACTTACCCAATGGTTACATTTCTTCCTGGTCACTCTTGGAAGAAGCATTTCTGTCAAGATTTAGAGGACCCATTGATCCTTGCATCCTATATCACAAGATGGATAGAATTATTAGACATCTTGAATCTGATCTTGAAGATGCTAAAGATAATGAAGAAAAACTTGAAGATCAAATTGTCTCTCTCAAAAGGGATCTTCAAACAGCAAATGAATATAAAGAGAAATTTGAGATAAGTTCTGTTCAACTTGAAGTTCTTCTTGGAAGTCAAAAGAGTGCAGATGACAAGTATGGTTTGGGATATGAAAAAGGAGAAAGCTCTGGATCCGGTCAGAAGACTTTTGGATCAGAAAACCCAAGGAACAGATTTAGAAGACCTCCAGTAAGACAGCCTAATGCTCAAAGATATCCTTCCTTCAATGGATACTGCCACAACTGCAATACCTTTGGTCATAAAGCTAATCAGTGTAGAAAGAGAATGAATCAAACAAATTCATCCTTCTTTGGACAATGTTTTAACTACAAAAGGTATGGTCACAAATCTCATGAATGCAGAAATATGCAAATGAACAAATCATTCAATGGTAGATGCTTTACATGCAATAGAATAGGTCATATGGCTAATCAATGCAGATCAAGAGGATATCAATCAAATATGCAAAGAAATGTTGTGTGCCAAATCTACAATAGATCCAGTCATACTGCAAAATTCTGTAGAAGCAAGAATCAGGACAAAAGAGGTCCGGTATATCATAATCAGAATCAAGATAAGGGTAAACAAAAAGTGAATGCAGATGAAGTTAGGAATGAGATGAACAAGATTTGGGTGAAGAAAAGTTTAGAGAACGTAGAGGTTGGATCCGCACCAGACTCTGGTGCTGATATTCCTTCCGGAAATTAAAAGGTGAGCTCTGGCTCAGGGGGAGACACAAAGAAAACCTTATTCCCCCAGCCAGTTAATTGGTGCCTAAAATTGGCACATGAGAAGCTGCGGATCAAAGGGTTTCTAGAGAAACATCTAAAGAAGGTCTGGTAAAAATTTGAGAGATCCGCAAAAAGATTTGAAGAGTCTTCCGGAGAAACAGGTATTTTCACAAGACTGATCCGGAAAATAGAGCAATCGGAATAACTTAGGTCGAGCATTTATTACAACCTGACATTAGGGTTTGCAGAGCAATATAAGGGTTTTCTCATTAATCACTTGTTCATTCTGCATTCAAGAAGAAACGAAAAGGAGCTCTGCAAAAGATCAAGACGATTCTTCATACAGCTCAATCCAGATTTCATCGTGTGCCCTAAACTGCGTAAAAGGTATTTTTCGTTCTTAATTTTCTTCAGTAAGATTCTGTGATGATGGCCACTTCGAATATAGTAAAGATCTCTGATAGACCTCGCCCCACTTTTAAGAAACATCCATACAAATCCTTGGAGGTAGATCCCCTAGGAGCATTTTCCAGTGTTCCGCATGGCGTCTTGCACACCGAAGATATTAGGGTTTATATACATGCAAACATTGAAGAGTTTGGGGAATTCAAACTAAGAGACATATACCACAAGCAGTTAATAGATGATTCCTTTGAGATCAAACCTCAGTATAAGGGCATCCGGGAAAAGCATTTTGATCAGTTCATTCATTTCCCCTATTTTGAAGAAGATGAATGGATCCGGTATGTTTTGAGTAGGGTGCATGATAACTTCCTATGGCTGAATAGACCTTGCAAGATCACCAAGGAAGCAATTAGGGCAGTAACTGGTTTACATTCCTCCAGAGGAATTCTTGTCCTCAAATCTGTCAAAAACAACATTGTTACAGAGGCCACCGGATCAAGATTTGATAAGAGGGCAATGACCATTGAAGATATTACTGACCCGGATATCAAGTATGCATCTATGATAATAGGATACAAGATATATCATTCCAGTAGGGAGAATTCAGTATCTGGAATTGCAGTATACATAGCCTATGAGATGCTGAGAAAGAATGCAGAATATGACCTCTGTGAACTTCTTTTGGGCCAACTAATGGAAAACATACAGAAAATCAAAAAGGACAAGAAGAATTCCTTTAAATATGCTGGACTAATACTATGTCTATTTTTCTACTTCATGAATGAGCTGCCCGAATCAAATGGATGGGTATGGCAAAATGACAAATCGGTAGTAATTTATATCAGAGATTACCTGCATGAACTTGGGGATGCAAAGACAAGGAATACAGCTCTGTGGGGTTACTTTAAGCAATTTCAGAATACAATGCAAATCAGAGAAAGAATCCCTAAATCAGTGGTTGACAAATACAATGATACAGTGTGCTTCACGGTAGACACTGACCAATGCCTAATGGAAGTAGTAGAGCCAAGGATAGTCTGGATCATGCCCATGGGTTATGAAGTTGATGAACAGATTGTGGAGCTGCATGTTCAACACATGCTAAGTCAGCTTAAAGATCCAAAGGCAGAAAGGTTTGGAACCTTTGAGGAGCTGAGTGTAAAAATTCATGTGAAACTCAGAGAACCAGAGATGAAAAGAAAGGTGAGAAAAGAAGTAGAACATATTGCCCAAGGTTTTGGCATCTCAAAAGAGGCACTTGATGCCAACCGAGAAAAAAGACAAAAAGTTGAAGAGAAAAAAGAGGCAGAAAAGGGAAGAAGAAAAGTGCTCCGGTAGAAACTTCCACCTGGACCAGATCATCAAAGAAACCAGTACCTGTCCTTGCTAAAAGCTCAAAACCGGAAGCCCAAACATCTGGAAAAGGAGAAAAGAGAACAAAGAAAAAGGCAACAAGGTCATATGTTAGCCTAAAGGATGATGAAGAAACCGAATCAGATGAGGAGGTAAGGGAACTAAAGAAGAAGAAGAAATCATCCGGTAAACCTACCACAAGACAAGACAAGGAAGAAATGGTAGAGGAATTTGTTGAAAAGCCCACCCTGACTTTAGAAAGTGTAATAAAATCAGTCACTGTGGATGGAAACCTTCAACCAATGGCCGAATTTTATGATGATTACAATGAGGCTGACCAAAAGATCCTGCAGAAAGCTACAGTCAAGTACCTGAACGTATATAAAAAGGCCTTCATTGAAATTATATCTCTTATTCCCAAGAGCCTTGAAAAGGAGTTAGAAATTAGAAAGAACAACGCCATGGCTAAAGACCTTGAGATCCGGGAACAAATAGCTATTCAGCTATATCCTTCAATCGATCCCAAGACAATGAATATGGTATTCAAGGATTGCAAGGATGAGTTCAGGAGCAAAGCAAGGATGAATCAGCTCATGCTTGGTGAGACTGAGAAGGTAGCCAAGGACTCTGAAGAAATTCTCCGGAAAGCCTTCAAAAGATTTAATCTTTCTATTATAGAGGACTTGGGTACTGATCCCTCAACCACAAGTGTTGCAGAAGAAACTACTGAGAAAATGACAGAAGAGGTGGGCCCTGAACAGACTAACATTTCTCCTCCGGTTTCCCTTACAATCTGCGGATCTAAAGGAGAAAAAAATCATAGGAGAAAAAAGCAGAGGTGAAAGAAAAAGAAGATGACAGTACTAAGAATGCTGAAGGAAAGAAAGCTTCAAGAAATAAGAGTGCAGAAGAGAAGAAACATCTGTCTCCGGCAAGAGACACTGCAGAATCTGTCAAGGACTTCTTGACAAAAGAGAGCATGGAGATTGATGAACCAGAATGGCTAAAAGGACCATTTGATTTTGACTCTCCTTCTCCGGTACAAACAATGAAGATAGCTTCATTTGCAAATGCCAAGGCCAATGAGAAACTATTGAAATCTCACATGGAAGACTATGATCTTATAGAGGTAGCATCCGGAGTTTTGGAAAAGATCATGCCAACTTTTTAGAAGGATCCCACAGCATCATCTTCCAGTAATCTCAAAACTCTAGTCAATAGTGTTAGCACACATTTTGGTTCTCTAGAGAAGTCAGCTGAAGAAAAGGTCCAGAAGGAGTTTTTAGATAAGAGACTCTCTGAAGTATAGGGTCTAATAGCAAATGATAGGAAAGTAATGGATATTAGGATAAAGAGCTTGGAAAATGCTCTTAAAGATGGCGGAAATATGTACAAATTTTGCTTATCTTGGCCCACAGTGACCAAAGATATTGAGAAGAAAGTAAAAGAACATGAGGATAAACTACTAAATCTGTCTCAAAGTTTTGATCCTCTCTCATCCTCTATAGCAAATCAAGAGTGTCAGTCCATTGCAATCTCAAATGCAATAAAGAATTTTGAGAAGGAAAGGAAGAACATGATCAGCCGAATGGGTGAACTTAGGAGGATCATTGTCCCTAAGTTAGAGGCCATGCATGAGGCCATAAGTGATGCTTAGACTACCGCCCAAACCAATGATCCGACAGATCTTAAGAGGGCAGAAGCTTTTGCGTTTTTGTTTGAGTGGTCACATTTCAATTTTGGATAGAATGAAGCAAAGTTGGGCTACAAAACTCGTCCAATTGAAGACATCCTTTGCAGACATTCTTCAGTTTATGTGAGTATGTAATATGCGGCTAAGTATAGTAAAAATTTTTAAAATTTTGGTATGCGGACCCTACCCTTTGCCATTGATGTAAAAGGGGGAGTGAGGAGCAGTGAAAAATGAGGAATCCAACTAAGGGGGAGCTCCAAGAAATGTATATAAAGACAGAGCATTATCCAAGGGGGAGCATAGTGTAAACACTTAGTCATTTTTCACTAAATGTTGCCATCAATGCCAAAGGGGGAGATTGTTGGCAAGAGACACTATATGGATTCATGATTGTTGTCATTGATGGCAACAAAGTTCATCCCACACATCCGCAGGACATGGTATGTCTCTATCGGAAGTCAGAGTGAAGAATGTTGTGGTCCGGTAAACAGGAACAGAGCATGTGGCGAGGTCTGACAGACAGGTCCGGATCTCTCAGAGGAAGTATCTTAGTGAAGTGCGGATTTGGGGAAGTCAAGAGGACTACTTTGAGTGATAGATTCCAAGGTTTTAGTCTCCGGTGATAGATGGGGTAAAAGATATGAATACTTGAGTACCGGGTTCCTGAGTGACAGTGTGAACAGAGGAAAAACTGACTGACAGAACATCAAACTATTTTTTGAATGTGTTTCTGATGGTGGTAAAGGTTATGAAAACATGAATTATGTTTGGCCGACATGATTAATGATTTCTACAAGTATATGCTTGATCCGCATTACTTGATGTGCAAGGATTCAGCCGACAGAACAGAGTTTGTGAAAAGATTAACTGTTCTGGGTGCCAACTAGGAAGAGAATGAAATCACTTATGCAGATATATATAGGATGGATTTAGTTGTGAGATGTGTAGTTGTTGTTGTGGATGTGCGAATAAAAGCAGAAGAGCAGAGCTAAAGCAGTAAGAAAGGTCCGGTATGTGAAAGGAAAGCAGCATAAGTGAAAAGGAAAGATGAAGTGTAGCAGATTAGTGTACTGAGCCTAACCGGAACTGAACTCTAACATATGTGGATGCTTCCAATCAGTTCAAGTATTGTATAACAATCTTTTGTAGACAATGTGTCTTTTTATAAGCAGTGTGCCTCCTTTGTGAGCAGTGTGCTCGGGCAGTGAGCCCTAATTGGCAAGTGCCATTTTGTTTTTCTTTATTCTTCTAACAGAGAATAATCTTTGGGTTAATCACCCCGTGGTTTTCTCCCTTAACAGGGTTTCCACGTCAAAAATATTGTGTCATGTGTATTTCCATTTATGGTTATGTTTGCTTATTGAATTAATGTTGCATTAATTATTAAGAAAGTTCAGAAAGCAGAAATAATTAGGATAATTGATTTATCCCCCCCTCTTAGTTATCAACAGAGGACCCCTGATGTGGCTTTGCTTTTTTGCTTTTGTGTGTTTTGTTTTACTTGGTGGTAAAGGGAAAATAGAGTTAAAATTGCAAACTTTGTTAAAAATAGAGAAAAAATGCATTTTCAGTACCAGGGCATAATATGGTTGGATTCCTTGTGAAAAATGAGCTAGGATTGCTTTTTGAACCATCTTAAAATTCGCCATATTTTACAAGTTATGATCATTTTGGTAAAATGTACATTTAGGTTTATATATCACTTTGCATATACAAAGTCCTTTGTATGTGCAAAGTCCTTTTTATACTTAGTCGCTTTTGCATTCGGGTTCATATACAAATCCGCTTGTATGTATTTTTCCTTGTATGCATTTTAATAAAGGTTTATGCACACATACAAGGCGGACCCAAAATAGTTTTAAAGTTAGAATGAATTGATGTTTTAAGTCTGCGTTGTATCTAATGTTTGTATGTTTGGCAGGTAAAAGATGCAAACACTATATACATACTGCAGACCCGAAAAGGTTATTAAACGGTGTTAATTTGTTGTATATCTGCGGGCTTGTATGTTTGAGTAAACATACAATGCAATTATACATTGGGCGGACCTGACGGATTTATTAAAAAAGAGAAAATCCTTGTATATGTTCCGGCTTGCATATTGGCGCACACAAGAATAATGTACATGCAAGCGCGGATTTGAAAAGTTTTAAAGCAGAGTTAATTCAATGTATATCAGAGGATACAAGGGTTATATACATACCGCGGACGCGAAAGGGAAGTTAAAAAGGGCTAAATCGTTGCATATTCGGGTTGTATAAGCAAACATACATCGAAATATACAAAGGGCGGAATCGAAATAGCTATAGAATAACGTTAAATCATTGTATATTTGACGCAATGTATATTTCATACATACAATATGACATACAACAAAATATACAAAGCGCGGAATCCAAAAGGTTACGAATAGTGGTTAATTCATTGTATATTTGTATGTTTCAGAACATACATCGCTGTATATACAAGCCGGAATCCGAAGGCGGATTTAAATCTGATTAAACCAATGCATCACGTCGGAAATGTATGTTGAAATATACATTGCGCAACATACAATGGAATGTACAAGTGCGGACCCGAAGGGAGTATTAAAACTGGTAAAATCGTTGTATATATGCGCGCTTGTCCATTTGAGAGGCATACAAGGTGGAATCCAAAAAGGATTAAAATCGGGTTGAGTGTTTGTATGTATATCCGAATGTATATCTAAAACATACAAACGCTACATACAACACGGAATCGAAAGGCGGATTTGAATCTGATTAAAACGTTGTATCACGTCTGGATTGTATATCGGATATACATAGATTTTAAATAGAAAAATGCGTGGGAGAGCGAAGCGATAGAAATTTGGAGGTCGATTTTGGGGCCTGAATGCATGTTTTCGATCAACGATGGTTGACCCGACTTCTAAATGTTGTACATGCATTTTGGACGCGATTTCTGCAGATTTGGGGCTCGATTGATGCGTTCACACAGTCATGACTAGATTTGGCAGCTGTTTCAGTTCCTGTTGTTTATTAAATGAAATGATACTTATTGCTTATCTATTTTTTTGCAGGTTTGTAGTTGAAGAGGGAGCTAAAACTTGATGGCGATGACATCAGGGAGTAGGAAATCAGATCTCAGGAGTAGAGGAAGATAAGGATGAGGGGCGAGGAAGTCAAAGGTCTTCATTGATGAAGACAAAATACAGCTGAAGACATTATTGCAGCAGACCACAGAAGTTAATATTGAGCTGCTAGGGTTTCCAGAAGGGCATATTTCGCCCAGATTTGATGTATACCCAGAGATATTTTGGGAGATTGGTTCACCAACATTTATTGTTGTAACCAGAGGTTTGAACTAGGGTTTAAATTAGGGTTTTTTGGGCTGTATTGAGGACAATCAAAGTCTATATATTGTGCCTCTATACACTGTAAAACTTTACACAGGGGCTACATAGAGATTTTGTAGCAGCAGAGATTTGTAGAGTATAGCATTTAGAATAGAGGGACTTTTTAGTTTACAAGTAGAAGAAGGAGGTCGCCTGTGTCTGCAATAAGGAATGCGTAGAACATCTGGCTTCCTTACTGTATCTGTAAAACTTGTAAGTTTTCTGTAGTTTGATCATTGAAGCTAAGAGTCATTCAGACATTGTAAATCTTATATGACTGTTTGTTTCTAATACAATTGAATCTGAAATTCTACATCTATCTTCTGAGTGTTTTCTTGCTCTTCATTGTGTTTGAAACATTTTCTCTTAGAGCTTGTAATTTTAAGTGTATGTTTGTGAAAATGCTCAGAATATATATTTAAGGTTTTGTCTGTGGATTTGATCAAATTACTGTATGATTTATAAAGTGCATAACAAAACAATTAGATCCTTCGAATAGAGTGAATGAAGTGTAGATTAGATCTTTCTAACTTTTCCCAACCCATCTGAAAATACTTAACTCAAAACGTAGAAATTTAAAGGAAATTGTTTCATATTTGAAAAGAGCACGTATAACAGAGTTTGAAAGTAGACAATTTTCATAATATTTAAGAGGAGAAAGCTGCAATAATCCGAGAAGACTATTTAAGGTTTTGCAGCACAAGTATAAGTTTATGCAAAAGGAATGAACAACATGCTAATATTTATAATTTTTTGCATAGTTTGAGTCCAATAAGCCAACAAAAAACCCTAAACTATGTAAGGCCCCTTGAACATTACAGCTTCACATTGACGAACTGAATTTGCCCAACAGGTCAAGACCTGACCATATTAAACTTGGGATTAAGCGAATCTTAATCGATTCATTCATATCTTTCAAGTTAGTTTTGGTTCATTTTATGTGAATTTTAACTAATTGTTATGATTGCATCAAAACCATCATCAACAAGACCCTCCCAATTCTTCCCTAGTAGAAGATAAGTCCAAACAGATTACAAAACTTGAGGTGATGCTCAACCCCTTATCTTTCCGGGCTAAAAACGTCAGGAGGATCAAAACTCTGAAGGAAGCAATCTAAAATCCGAGTGAATAAAAAAATGAGTGATCAAAATAAGAGTGTTGAGAGATCAAATTATTGCATATCAAAGTTCCAAAAGCATTCATTTCTTGAAAAAACAAAAAATCCAAAAAAAGGAGAAAAATTAAGTGACGAAAATACAAAAAAAAGGCAAAAAGCAAAAAAGAAGAGAGATACAAAAAAAAGAGTGAAAGATAGAAGATTGTTGAATGTTCATACTCTTGGGTGGAGACCAGTCTAAGCTTGAAGCCTCAAGGACATTCTAACAGAAAAAATAAAGGTACAAAACAAACACACGCACTAGCTGAGCAAAGCCAAGAGTCTAGTAGTCTCTAAGATCATCTTCTATCTAGGGACCCTTGTTCTTTCCTATTTATCCTTTACCCCAGGTCTATCTTGCTTGCCATCTACGATCTAAGTCTAGCGAACATCAATAAAATTTGTTACTTGACTAAGTTGAAAGCTTGTTAAATTGTCTTATCTAGATAAGGATTAGTGTTTAGCCTTTAGCAAAGCCTAAGTTCAGAAGCACTCTGCTTCACTCTCGCTCCCCACTTGAGTTTTAAATCCTATCTCACAGCCTTGAATAGGTCTCTTATATCAGGACAACTTGCAATCCTCTGGATTAAAAATCATACTAAAGAGCAGTCATGTTGTTTGTTCCACATTGCATTCATACTAAAATCAGAAAAGGAGTTCCAAAGCAATAAAATCAATGTCATAACTCGTGGCATTCCATAGAAGTAAAAGTTTCATTTTAACATCACTTATGTTATTGCATCTGCATATCGTCACCTGCATTCATATATATATGTACCAAAAAATAAAAATAAATTGCATCATCCATATGTGATCATCTTAGGTATGCATTCTCGTAACCAAAATAAAAGCTCTAGCCAACCATATGCACAAAAGGGAAAGTGAAGTACAAGATGTTGACTAAAGCTATGTATGGATCTCATCAGATCAAGTCTTATAACAATAAGTGTAAAACAATGTATGAGCACAAGCCACACCTCCAACAAGTCAAAAGAACAATACTGTGTAGTCAAGTACACGAGTCTCCCCATGCAATGGGACAAGGGTAGAAATATCTTAAATGTAGGTCTCTCAAAGACCTTAAGAAGTGTCAAATCAAACCTTTACAAAATCTTCACAAAAACCATAAAATTTGGAAAAATCGAAAAAAAACCTTAAAAATTTGTAAAACATCAAAATCTTTAAAAATCAAATGTTCTTCAAAATCTACAATAAAAGGAGAATTTGTTCTCCTCTCTAGCTTAGCATGTCTTCTATTCCCTTTATGCATTCTTAGATTAGTTTTTTGCTTTTATGCATCTTCCGTGCATCGTTTTGCGTGCATTCATTCCTACAGGTCTAACCGACAAAGGCAAACAACTTGTTGAACTCGAACGATCCATGGTAAGTTCGTCATTTCAGTTTTCATTATTCGTTTTGATGCATTTAAATGTCAAACTAATACTAGTTATTGCAGGTACAATTGCGAGAAAATCGACAAATAGGCAAGGCCTAGTTTGGGAACGGTACCTACTTTTCATGTAGACTACCGTCCCCAAGGGGGCAAATATGTAAGCACAAAAATCATGCACAACCTCCACGAGGACCCCTATGATGATTTTAATCCTTGTCATATACATGTAAGTGTGAAATAATGTCCTCTAAGTAGCAAACTCTTGATGACCTATCTTCTTTCTTGTCTTGTGTTGTTTCCTCTTTGTTGTTTTCTCTCTCCCCGTTTGCGATGCTTTTCGACACTTTTTGCGACACTTGTTGATTTGCATTTTTTGAGCTTTCAACCTTGCTCCTAATCCTTGTAAGCGTCTGTAGGTGAGTTTTCACCTTTCCTCTTTGTTTTTCATCCTCTGTACCCTCCAGAAGCCTTCTAGAGGTCCCCATATCCATCTTCCACTTTCGGTTTTCAATTCCGCTCAACCAATCCAAATCTTCCCCTATTATTTTCAGATCTCCCCTGGGAGATCCTGTAGGTGCAAGTGGAGATTTGGATTCCTGCACATAACTTTTTCTGGAGGCAGAACACCTCCTTTTCCTCTCTTCTGTCATTTCCCACCATACAGTTCTTTAGAAAACCCTGTATAGTTCGGATCTCCCTCGGGTGACCCTATCGCGTTTCCAGCCGCAGAAAAAACTTGAGTTTCTCATTCAAATTAGCTTCGTTTTCGCTCGTTTTTCTTCCAGTTCGCATATTTTTTATGCCCATTATAGAGTTGACTATTTCATGCACCCACACATGCATAATTAACTCTATTTGATATAAAATTAACAACTCAATCAATCTCATGCATCCTTTCAACTCCAATTCCTCTTGAGTGATAAGCTATTATTGATTTATCACTCCATAGTTGGCTGAGTTTGAAAGGAAGCAAGGTATGCGGAAAACGCTTCCTACACTGATCTAATGAGGAAAGAATTATGCAAATTTTTCTTTTACAGTTATAGATTAAGATGCACATTAACAAAAAGATAATAACAACTTCCAAATGCAAACACAAAACTCACAACACAAGATATACATGGGGAAAACCTTTTCAGGTAAAAAACCCCACTCTAAAGTCGCCCAATATATTATTCAGAAATCAAAAAGATTACAATATACTTGCAGAACAAGCTTTTACAAAAGTATATCCAACTAGAGATCTAGGAGGTAATTCGACATCTATAAGATTCTTACATTCAACTTCCATCTCAAGTCCCTGATATATAGGACATACAATACATTACACCGCCAACGGTAATTACTAAACCATGAGCTAAAACCACCCAAAAAATGGTGCCCAAATTTTCTCCAATCAAAGATGCCTTGTGATATGCCAAACCAACACGTGTAACGCTCCCCTTTACAACTCTTTTATGTGTTCAACACATTTTTATATTTCCCAAAACAGAAGGTCCAACTTCCAGAGGCCATAACTTTTGATCTGGGTGTCTGATTGATGAACCGTTTAATGCGTCGAAAAGCTCGTGAAGAGATCTATCACCCTATAACCTGCTACGCCAGTTATTCCAATTTTTGAGATGTTTAGATAAGTTTCGATTTCGGTAATTGAGTTCAAAGACTTTTTCCAACAGTTTCAAAAAATAGAAACTTTAATATCTTGCGATCTAGGTATGATCTTGAGACGAAACTCACCCGAGATGTTCACTTAGTTGTTCCACACCTTCTGGAAAAAATTTCAGATCAATCCGAGCTCAAATGAAGAACTTACTAAAAATAGTAAGTCTCGCTATTTTTAGCTCTCTTGGAAACTTTGAAAGTTCCAGAACATTATCTAAGATAAAGGGTATTCAAAAAGACCAAAACTGGGAAGAATAGTAATCTTTCGAAATTGCAAGGTTGAGACACTTTTCTTAACAGAGTTCACTAGGTAATCAACCTTGTTAACTCCCCAATCAATCCTTGTTAACTCATCAATCAAATGAGTTAACTTAATCAATTCCACCTCTCATCCCTTCTTTTAACCTATAAATACCCACTTCTTCATTATTTTCCACGTTGAGCAAGTTGGAGAATTCTTTTCTCATCGTTACGCTGCTTCATTTGATGCCGTTGTGCTCAACCAAAGCTCTCATTGAGCTCTTTCAAGCTTCAACAAGCTTCTTTTTGTTTCTTTGTGTTGTTTTGTCGTCAAGAGGTCTTCCCGCTGCTTCAAAAGGACTCAAGGTTGCCAATATCAAGGATTTATGAAGGTAGTGGAGTCACACAAATCTTCATTTCTTTTGGGTTCCTTCATTGCTTTATTCAATTCATACTAATTAGAAAACCAAATTTGCTCTTGGAAACAATAAGTCTTTGCTTTTTCTTGATAGTAAGGTCTTGCATGTTAGAATAATTGTTTTCATATTCCTAGATCTAGATTATTAGAAGAAGCAATTTCCCTTTTTAGATTAGATTACTTCAAAACAATCGACCCAAAAACATAAATTAAACCTGCATTAGGAAAAATCATATTAGCTTGCATTCATATTTCTCTTTCATATATTAAAGAGCACTTTTATTTTCAAAATACTAAAAAAAGCACAAAAACACGTTTGCATATCATTTAGTTTTGTATGCATATAAAAACCCTAGAAAAGACAAACTTGCAAACCCTCGATACCATCACGAGGTAAACCACGATAAACGATTCAATCAAACCCTTGATCACATCACAAGGTAAAAACAAGTCAAAGCATAAACCAAACCTTAGGTCAACTAAACTCTAAGTCTAGTTAAAGTTGGTCATCACACATTTACCTCTATTTTGGCTCACGAATGTGCCTAAGAGTGAGGAGAGTGGGTGACAACTATCCTCAACGAGATTGAAGAAATCAATCCACAACAACAACACAAGACATTTACTTTACCACAACAAGATCCATTTGTCCTCTTATTAATAGAAGAAATTAGACAACTTCAAATACAATGAGAACTCATTCAATGCATTGAAAGACAAGAGGACATAAACGAGAGTAACCGCTTACCCACACAAAGGTGGAATAGAAAAAACCCCAACAGGAGAAGAGAAACTAGTGACCCTTGGGGCATAGGGTTATCTCAACAACAACTACCATCGAACGAAACATTCAACTTAGCACACAACAACAAAGGCCACAGAACTTGCCAACCCCTCTCCGCGAAGTCCAGCTCTCCAACGAGCTAGACCCCCACCGTGTCTCGCCTCCTCTCGACTGGCTGCTTCCACGAGAGCGAGAGTGATGTGGCGGATCACCCCGTGGCAAGGAGGGAAGGGTTCGTGTGCGTGCCGAAATCCAACCCGACAGCCCTAGGCAACTGAAGTCACAATTTTGAGCATATAGGTACATGAAGGTTAATGCTGGTGAAATCAAAAGCATAAATGAGAAGATCAAGAAGCAAAGTACTAATGTTGTTGAGGAGAGGAACACTGTTGCGGAAACAGGTTCTAGTACTAGGACTAGGAGCACTAAGAAATAGAGCAAGGGAACAAAAAGGCCCAAGACCCTCAAGGTCTGGATGAAGATATGGAAGACCTAGAGGCAACTAATACTTTGAAGAAACTTTGATTTGTTCTATTTGTTGTGTTGTTTGGTGGTTTCTTCTTCTTTTTGCTGTCTTCCTAGGCTTTTGTTGTGTGTCAACTGTGGTTTCGCTGATGTTTTGCTAATGTAAAGGGTTTTCAAGGCCCCTTCAAAACCTGATTTTACCCCCCTTTAATAAAAAACAAGTTGAGTTGATACTCTTAGCAAGTGTTGTTTTTGCTTGGGGTTTTTCCCAAAAGGGTTTCCCAAGGTAAATAATGTATTATATTCTTAGTGTGCCACTATTTTCTTTCTATTGCATTAAGATTTTATTAATATTGTTTCTCATCGAGTGGTTTATCAATATTGTTTCTCTTCAACTTCAGTGTTAACCTGATATATTTGAGATTACTCTCACAGTCAGATGTGAAATTTTACATTTAAATCCCAACTTCCATCTGACAGCTCCATTCATTGTCTCTAAGAAATTGAGTTAATATATCCACCACCAATAACCCCACGATTATTCACTTGACATAGAATTGTTTGTGATAACAAAACTATCTGCAATGTTCAAATGGAAAGCAGAATCTGTTGCTTCTGACAATTTGGATCAGGAAAAATCTGGCTCCACACCCACTTCATTGTTCTCTGTACTGTGATCTGATGCATGCCAACTAGAATCTGAAGAGTCCAATGAAGACTGTCGACTGTAGTCAGAGCTTGAGACAGAGGATGCAGAGTAGCTGGAGGTGAGGCTGCTTGAGTTTCTATTTAGCAAGTCAGTTTCAATTGATTGAATTTTATTCAGCAACTGCTTCTGACGCAAGGCTCTTTCATGAGATAATACATTATCTTTCATAACATCATCTAGCTCAATTCTGTCATTCAGAGAACCGTACAATTCATACACAGATCTTGCATCCTCATTTAAAGAGGCTAACTTAGTCACAGCTTTGATATTTTCAGGATCAACAAGCAATTTACTGCTCCCCTCTTTCCATCCTATTATCTGAACAAGTACCAATTGTTAGATATATAAAGTGGGAACCTCAAAATTGTTTACCAATTGGTGGCAACATCCCGTTTTAACATCAAATAATTTCTCCATGGAGATTATACATCTCAGAAACACTACATTCTTCCAAAGACTCAAATGCATAGAAAGAACAACAGAACCAAATTAATTTGGATTAAAAAAATAATGTTTACCAACTACCTCTGCTGGGCCTCCAATATTATTTGTACTATATATTTTGACTTGATCAACCACTTCACAATAACGAGGAAGAGCGGCAGCAAATCTTTTGATAGATTTCAATTGCTTTTTAACCCTCACAGCTCGTTTTGTCATTATGGCTCTCCTGAGAGAACACAATTAAGATTAATTTGAGAAATCAAACAAGAAAGCATCATGTAGACATAGCATCTAAACCTTCAGCTAAGATTATTAAAAAGTGACTGTCTACCTCACTCCACGAACTACTGCAAGATGTGCATCACAGATGACACCAACAAGCTCTATTCTGTATGGTTTCCTCACATTTGCAAGTGACTTCCTAATTGCTTCCATGCCTAAGGTTTCATTACTCAATATGCTTTCATGGTTTTTCAAAACATTAGGAGGATCAGTATTCTCAACTGGTTCCCAGTATTTTTCTTGTACAGTACCATCATCCGCTCTTTGATAGCCTGGACCCCTCCGATATTGTCTACGATGGACATCTCGAACCATGGAAATTGTCTGTAGCACAAATGGTTCCCAGGACATTGTGCCATCAAATATTATATCACGACCCTCATTCAAGGCAGTGACAAGGAGAGACTCTGCTGCATCGGTTGATGTTTGATGCACCTAGAAAACATATAAACTGGTTACATTCTGATCTGGGACAACTTGTTTACTTGTTTTTCTCCAGTCCTCCATGCTATTGAATAGGAAAGAAACTTGAATTGTAATATTCAACAAAAGCAGAGGATGCTTACCAGTTCTGATATTTCCAACAAATCAAGACGCCCACTAGAATTCAAGGCTTGGTATACAACATCTGTTTCTTTGAAAGCATCTGCTTCTACCACCACAGCATTTTTTGCTGCATTTGACCAGAAACAGCTGGCAAAACAAAAATTGATAAAATTGAATTTGAAACTCTCAAATGCAGAGACATATGCCTATTTCAAAAGACCAAGCATGTTCAGAAAATTTAACTGGAATTATATAGTACGGAGCTTTTTAAAGTATGTAATTGCATTGAGTAATACTTTGAAGTTTGAACCACAATAAAGACTGAATAATCCCCTGAATTATGATTATAAAATAAGAGAATAAAATGAAATAAAACCTTTTTAGTATATCTTTGACCACCGTACTCTTTCCAACCCCCATCCCACCCCCAATTAGAAGCAGCACAGGGCTTCTATCATTGGCATTCACTGGCACAACTACACTCGTCTCACTAGGAACATTGGGATGGTGGCCAATAGCTTTAAACTGCTGTAATAGAGTAGAAAATACATTTTTTATCTTGAGATTCTTCATGATCCGTTCAACACGTTGTTTCCTGCAACTTGTTTGATATATGTTAGCTCAAAAGAGACTAGTAACCTTGTGAAAAACATGGAAACTGGAAAAGTAAAAAATGGTACAGCATGATGTTGTGCTATGGAAAATGCCAAATACATAAAATGGAAGAGCTTGGGATCTGCACAACAAATGCTGCATATGGTAGCAAGCTAAGCGGGCCTAATTATTGAGGAAACTTCATGATTAAGTGTGCTTGAGCCACATCAATATTGGGGTGGATGACCTAGTGGGAATTCCAGGTGTACCTGAAATCCATGAGTGGCAAACATTCAATCTTATGGGAGATGAGTTCTTGTGAACCATTACTCGTGAAATATGTGTCATGAAAAATGACTCAATATTAACAGACAGCTGTTTGCTGAAAAATGATATTACATAATGAAACAAGAGGTTTTATTGGGTTCAAAATGAACAACCAAATGTATACAAGTTTTAGTATACAATTCACCTGGTAGCATTAAACACAAGAGATCGAAGCTTATTCCTTGGAGAATTAATCTGTAGAACCTAGAAAATTGACAAAACAATTCCTTGCATATATGAGCAAGCGTACGCAAATCTATCCAGGAAAGCATGTGTACCATAAATAAACTCATGGTTTATTAAACTTGGTAGAGATAAATAAACCTTGAAGCACTCAAATAAAACAGGGGGATTCTTCTTCTTTGTGGCAAGTGATTACCTGCTTAATCATAAACATAGAGTGATCCCAATAAAATGCGAAGTAACTTAATATGCAGCTATCTAGCTCATCTGCTATCAGTGTATAGAGAGATTCAATTTCGTCTTCAGGGTACATAACAGAAAGATATGAAAAGATGCTGTCTCGACTCCGATCAGAACTGCTCTTATCTCCCCTCAAATACTCTTCAGCAAGCTTGGAAAGGCGAGTATCACCAACAGGTGTCATAATACCAAGTTGCCGAACTGCAACAAGTACAAGTAACGCATCAGTTTTACTCTCCATTCCTCTACACAAACACAGCAAAATGTTTACACTCTTCTGAGCTATTATGCCTACAAATGTTGCTTGCAAACTGCAACGGAATCTCTACAGCAATAGCTAAGTCCAGCAAAAATTTTCTTAGATCAATCTTTAGTTAACAACTTAACAGTGAACACACAAAATTTCAACCAAAGACATATATTTGAGAATCTATTTTGATGTTCAAAGTAAGATTCTTATAATCTATGCTCATATGTGTCCTATGCCAAGCCTGTGGCCCAGAAGTCAGGCAACAAGAAAGCATTCTGAAACACTAATCTTGAAAAGTAATCTTCCTTTTAACCATGAAACTTTCAAGAAACTAGCAGATGCATACAAATATTCTAAACTAAGATGTTTTAGTATAAACTTTTATAATAAATGGATAAGATATCAGACAAATAAAATGGTGCAGATTATTCTAATGCAGGCCTCTGTTGCTGCATGATTGATCTCCAAGATATGTGCTGTTCCTACAAATTATACTCAGCACTAGATACAGAAATAGACACAGAAGACACAGAATATTTGTAGCAAGAAAAAACAAAAATCATGGCAGCAGATTATCTATATCCTTCGAGAAAAAATAAAAATTAAAAGCACAACAGAAATTAGAGAGGAAAAAACTCGCTGTAGACAGTTCCAAAGTATCCTGCAAATATCTTCAAATTCTGGAAAGATACAACTTCACCAAAAACTCTACTATTACCAGAAATGCATCCCTCTAATAAACAAAAATCCCACACCAAAATGGGCAACCCCCCACTACCACTACAGCGGTTACAAATACAATAAATGGCAGGCACCACATATATTTCCTCCTAAAATATCTTAGTACAAGAAAAAACTGACAGGTAAAGGGAAATAATCAACATTTAATTTTCAGTTACATCATCCTCCCCATCTTTTAAAATTCTGAACCTCCTGGTTCAGAAGAACCTGATTTGGTAAACTTCATCTCAAATTTCATCACCACCAGTATGAGGGTGCAAACCTTCCAACAGTCTTGTCTTCAAAGTATTCTCTTGGCATTCCTTGGCACAATCTGAGCCACCACTAAAACTTCCAACCCATGCTTTTCCAGGATCAGGAGTCCAGTGCTAATTTCACCATCTGATTGGGTAGGGAAAGCCAGGTGAAGTCTAATGCGGAGCTGATCAAATAACTGCTACTGCTACCATCCACAGGCCTGAAACTTCTTCCCTTGTCCCAATCATGCTTCGTATCACTGCTCTCAGACTGAGTTAGGTTGTCACCTTTGACCAAACTCTTGATAACATTCTTGTAGTATTTTCTGTGATCTTGCTCATACTCCCATAATTCACTATCCTTCTCCATCCTACCACATCCCTGAAAGTCCAATTATTTTATAAATGGAAACATTTTGTCCAATAAATATCTAACAAGCACATCACTGGCCAAACATATTACATGTGACAGTGTATGCGCTCCAAGCTCTCTAGAATGAATCTGCACCCTATATGTTTGGAAATCTAAACCCTTTAAGGAATACGAAGTTAGAGAGCAGCAAATAAATTGATGAAAATTAAATGATTTGATGGAAGTTGGTGAGAATGGGATTCTGTCAGGAAAAAGAAGATGATCCTATATTTGATGGGAATGGCACGCAAGAAAGGAAGAGAGGCACCACAGTTAATGCAGGATCTGCCTTAAAGCTAAGGGGACAACAAGTGTATACTGATGGTCAATGGAAAAGGGGCAGTCCTAGATGGAAAATATGTATTTGGTTGGTTTGACCACAACTATGAACTCCCTTATAAATTTGCAAGAAGGAAGAAAGCAACCATTGTGCTAGACGAAGTAATGTGATGGCTGCTGCCTTCCCTGTTAATGCAATGTCTACTCTAATTACAAGGCCTGTCTCTATTATAATAAAAGCTTCTGGTCAGAGGTAAAAAGGTGTGAGAAATGAAAAATGGCATGGGTACTCTGCAGCGATTCAGAGGATTTTGAGAGTGATAGTTTGTTTCTGAAGCTGCAGATTTGAGAAGAGAAACATTGCTGTGCTAGGATGTCTAAAGGGTTAAGCGCTACTCAACAAAGGCTGCTCCTTATTTGTGAGTGAAAACTAATCTAATGTTTAATTTAAATGTGTCTCCTCCTCTGTTTCATGTGAATACTAATGAAATATTCGATGTAAATGAATCTCTCCTTCATTTCACCTTCTTTTATTTATATGTGAAGATAATTCTTAATTAAATGCATCTCCTCCCTTTTTGTCGAAGGATTAATTAAATAGTGTGCCCAGGGTGAGAAGCATTAGCTAGCGTCTTAGAGGGTGATGAATTGGTAAAATGGAGAGGGAGGGATTACATAATATCTTAATCAGGAGTTATTTTCACTTTGTGTATAAATAGCAGTAGCTCATAGATTGATCATCACTGCTGAAGGTTATCACTCTTCAAATGTGAGCTTTGAAAATAGTTTTTCAAGTCATTTGTTTGTGCTACAGATGTTGGGGTTCCAGTCAAAATGGTTTCTATTATTGTACCTTTTTCTCAAAGTAAGGCATCCCTTAGTTTCTGTTTACATTTCAAGCTAATGCTCCTAAATTTATTTAAAAACTAGGCATAAAGATCTTAGAAACACTGAGCTTGGAGATAACTTTATAAATATATTATGACCGCTTGCTATACTTAGATCGTTGACATAGTTTGTAAGATTGTTTAAGCATTTGGCTTCTATCAATGGAATTGTTTATAATCTTATTTAGTGAGATTGCTACTTGATAGTATGTTGTTAATCATAAAACTAAAGCTCACCAGTTATTTTGTTGGATAGAATGTTTTTAAACTTATACTGACAAGGATTAACATCAGTATCAGTATACATTAAACAGTCATTGAATAGATGTCCTTGCTAATTTAATTCTTGATTTAAAAAAATACAGAAATTGTATTAGGTGGGGTGGACTCCTTTTGCCTAATGCTATATCACTTATACTACTGCATTCTCACAGAAAACTTTGAAAGGAAAATTTAGGTATGAATGCCTTTTACCTATTAAAATATTGATGGTAAAGGATGTAAATGTTGCAAAGAGCACCACATAGAATAGTTCTAATGAATCATTAGGGTATGCCTATTGAACATTATAAAATATGAGCTAAGGATCAGTAAATTTAGTTTAAGCCGTATAAAATTGTATTAGTGTCTTGATTTAACAATGGACAAAATATTAAGAAAGGTGATAATAGTGCTTTCTGAGACTAAGTGGGCTGGGACAAAACAATTATTATTCTAAGGCAAGTTTGGCCCAACCCAACCTAGCCTGTATTAAGTTCATAAATTAATACATTATATTGCACCCTATCAATTTCAGTAAGAGATAAAGGGTTAGCTTGAAGACAAAGAATTTTGAGATCAAACTGTATAAGGAATCCATAAGGATTATATTCCTATTTTATATTATCTTAAGTTATGTTTGCAAAGGATATATTAGGTTATATCAATAGAAAGTAAATCAAATGGGTATGAATTTAAATGGTTGAAGGTTTACCTAGATGATAAGGGGTTGTTCCCTCTCTATATGAAAAGTTATCTTGGTGTGGGTGGATGAATTATCATGTTACTATTAATCATTCACCCTGAGATTCTCAATCTACCTTAATATTATAACTGGATTGTCTTATTGATGACATATATGATCAAGACTTCTAGGTGACCTGCTTGTGGATCTGAATTTTATGAGAGATTTGTTTAGTGAGGGATCTCACACTCAAACTTTGGTGGGGGTAAAGAAATTGTCTCTTGGTTAATATGATGTATGTATGCTTTTTCACACAGCAATGGATGTGAGAGAAAGACATGCATATTTGTCATACTGTGAATCTTTTCAGAGAAAGACATGTATATTTGTCATTTGTGAGTCTTTTCAATAGGGGGTAAAGAAATTGTCTCTTGGTTAATATGATGTATGTATTCTTTTTCACACAGCAATGGAGAGAAAGATACGTATATTTGTCATTTGTGAGTCTTTTCAATAGGGGGTAAAGAAATTGTCTCTTGGTTAATATGATGTATGTATGCTTTTTCACACAGCAATGGATATGAGAGAAAGACATGTATATTTGTCATACAGTGAATCTTTTCAGTATAAGGTGAACTCACTATCTTAACTATGAGGGGTTTTCAAATGACTGGAAAAGGTTCTTATTTGTCTATGAATGATTGGGTACAAATTTTGGATTGCACATGTGAACTTTCTATGGTCCTCCAATTTGTTTAAAAATTATGAATGTAGTACATCTAGTTCTATCTTTGTTTGACCTTTGTTAGGTCAGGAATTCTAGTCTTTCCCATATATAATAAGAATGAATATTTTATTGGGATGTTAACTTGAAAAGTCATGTGAATGTATAGCCCTTATGGTACATGCAATGAATATATGAGTTACTTATCTTGTGGAATTGAGAGCAAATGAATGAAGAGATTATTTGACTTATAAGTTTGTATTGGTTTAAGTATACGTGTTTGGTCGTAAGCCAATTCAGGTGGGTTTAATGTATTAATTGCCTTGGTAAACCAAACTCTCCAAAACCTATAGGACCATTTGCATAGGTTAATGGATGACTCTGTGTGGTATTGTAACAAGATCAATAGTCTAAGGTGTGAACCCTTACAACAGTACGTGTTAGATCATGCACCTTCTAAATACCAAA
This sequence comes from Cunninghamia lanceolata, assembly GCA_027924645.1. Taxonomy (NCBI): domain Eukaryota; kingdom Viridiplantae; phylum Streptophyta; class Pinopsida; order Cupressales; family Cupressaceae; genus Cunninghamia; species Cunninghamia lanceolata. The sequence continues at coordinate 6,352,242 of BSBN01000591.1, read as the reverse complement.
ATGCCAAAACTGAAATAGATACATGAGTCGACTTCTGTGGCATCACAACCAAGGTTGAGAGAGGAACACTATGAAGGCATAGGTAGAGGACAATCGTTCTCTTAAGTCATAGCTTATCCTACTCATCTCGAGGTGATCACCAAAATTGTAAGACCTATGATCCGCTCATAAATAAGTTTATCATTACTTCAATGTGACATAAGTCAGAGAGTGTGCTCTGCCCACAGAAGTATTAGGTCATATTTAGGGTTAATTAGCTTTCACCAGTAGCGTGCAGGTGATAGATGCTAGGAGATAACCATTGTATCCTAAGGTTTAGTTGGCTTTCACTTGTAGTACACAGGTGATAGATGCCAGGTGCTACCCACAATATGATAGGGTTTAGCAAGCTTTCACCAATAGCATGTAGGCAATGGATGTCAAGATCCATTGACTCAAAGGTACAGCAAGTTGTGGAAATATTATTAATAGCCACGTGTTGTGTGTTGTTACACATATGCCAATGATGACAAGTAGTGTGGAATGCTTGTCTTGTCATCAAACTAGTTGTGAACAAGATAAGGATGGACCCACGGTGTAGTATGGGATGTATTAGGTTTCCTTTTCCTTGTTGTCACCTTATTATAAGGGGCTTATGTGTTATTGAACCAGGTAATGGCTAGATGCATGTAGTAGGGTAGCATCCACTTCCTTTTGCCAACTAGTCACTATGTGGTTGTTAGGATTATGTTAGGATTTCAATGGAAGACCAGGGCAATCACATTACACAATTATATGCAGATTAACAATAAACAGAAAATAACAATGAAGAAAAACACAAATGAACATAGAGATTTAACATGGTTCACCCAATGTGGGCTACATCCAAAGAACAACCATCCAATATCTTTATTATCCAGTAAATCGAACCGATTACAACCAGCAACCTTGCAGCTCAATACCACTGCTATGCTACATGAAATACATTACAATCTCAATCGTGACTCATCACTTTTCACCTTCTCCAGTGGCTTATTTATCAAGCCTCTTTGGCGGTTAACAAAGTGGGTTTTTCCATGTCGGCCAATAACAAACTAATTGTCGACGCCTTTATTAAATATAGGGCAATTTTTACTTCAGGGGTGCTGCCCCCAGCAACCCTCGCTACGGGCATTGCCCCTAGACCCCCACTGTGGGCTCCACCCCGAGGCCCTTGCTGGGGGGATGAGCCTCCGGACCCCGCAAGAGGGGCTCCGCCCCCCTACACTCCCTCGTTAATTATTTTGGGGGGAAACCACAAATGACAAAGTCACCAAAATTTACCTTGTTGTATGTACCCGCAGCCCCTGTAGCATGATCAGTCACCACATATTAACAGTGGTTTTGTATTCAATCATTGTTATTGACATTGTAGTAACATTTTTCTATGATATGTTTGTTATTATGCTTTTGTACATGGATTGTATTGTAAGTATAAGCCCAATTAACGGTTCTAGTCCAAAAGAAAGGGCAGAGATCTCATCTCGATTTCAAGGAGGAAGTCTTACTATTATTGTGTGTGTGAACTATGGAGCCTCTGATTCCCTAAAAGGGATACATAGCCAGGGCCATTTTGAATGAACCCTCAAGTAATAGGTCTAGTTCTAGGTAAATGTCATGATATTGATAGCTTACCCTATTTAGTGCAAGAATGTAAGATTGTGGCATAGAGTTGATGTCGTTGCCATGGCTTGGTAAGGTGACAAAGCTAGCACTTCTAAATTGGAAATAAGTTGCTTGGTCAATTAAGATGGTTCATAAGGTGTAATGAAAATAATAGTTAAAAAAAATAGTAGTAACCAAGGGTGGTTATTACAAATCCAATGAGAACTACTAGAATCTTCTAATGTTTCCTTTCAATGAAAATCACAGCCAACTAAAACATCAACATCTATTTCTTGAGGTGCACTTTTAACCTTGTCAATTGAGTCGCATTGCAACTTCACATCATTTTTATCAATCTTCTATTGTACCACTCTTCAAGTCATTTGTACTTATGGTTCCCAAACATGCTTCTGGCTTACTTCTTGACTTATCTAGCATGTGCTTTTTCTCTTTAGGCTCTGGTCTGGCTTCTACTAGAAGAGACAAAATTGCCATTTCAAATGCTCCTTCCTCTTTCCACAATTTTAGGAGATGTCTCCTTCCTTCATGTTGCACCTTATATGTGTTCTCCTACCCATGATGGATCACTTTTTGATCATATTGCTAGTGTCTTCCCAATTGAAAATGACACACATCCATTGGCACTACATCACATAGCACTTCATCCACACAAGGACCAATTTTGAAAGCAACGAGACAAGATTTATCCACAAGTACAATGTGATAGATTCTTCAACCAAGACATCTTGTAAGGGTCAGAATTGGGAATGCGAGCAAGATACAATTTGTTAACCATTTTTGTACTCGTCAAATTGTCGATAGATCTGCCATTATGATCACCTTGCACACTTTGTCCTTACACTTGCATTTTGTTTAAAAGATGGTCTTCTTCTTCCAATCAGCTTCTGGGGTGTCTTTGTTCTCAGATATCAAGGTTCTTCATAGCATCAACTTCTCTCCTATCTCTACTTCAACTTCTTCTGTCAAAGGTTCTTCTTCTTCCTAGGTTACCATCGTCCTTTGGGGGTTTGGGGGGCAATTTATAGCCTTACGGGCTTCATTTCAAATAAAACATCTCAAGGGCTTCCAATCTCCAGAAGATTGCCATCCTCATCCCCTACCTCTAAAACCTCCCCTTCCTCTGAAGTCGACCTTCACATTCTTGCCTTCTTGTGGCTCTTCACAATGCAAGCAAGCTACAATTTGTTAACCATTTTTGTACTCACCAAATTGTTGATAGATCTGTCATTATGATCACCTTGCACACTTTTTCCTTACCCTTGCATTTTGTTTGAAAGATGCTCTTCTTCTTCCAATCAGCTTCTGGAGTTTCTTTGTTCTTGGATATCAAGGTTCTTCATAGCATCAAGTTCTCTCCTATCTCTATTTCAACTTCTTTTGTCAAAGGTTCTTTTTCTTCCTAGGCTACCATAGCCCTTTGGGGGCTTTGGGGGCAATTTATAGCCTTATGGGCTTCATTACAAATGAAACACCCCAAGGACTTCCAATCTACAGAAGATTGCCATCCTCATCCCCTACCTCTAAAACCTCCCCTTCCTCTGAAGTCGACCTTCACATTCTTGCCTTCTTATGGCTCTTCACTCATGGCAGGTTCTAAGGAAACTTCTTTCCCTCGATTTTGGCTGCTATCGCCCCTTTACTCACCATCTTGCTTTTCTAGTTCCATTTCTCCGATGCCTTTAAGGCATATTCATATGCCTTGTCCACAATAGATACCTTCACCAAGGTGAGCTCATCTTGAAGTTGAAACTTTAGTCTATTCACATATCAGGCTACTGCTTGCACTTCATTGTATTGTATATCCGTCCAAATTTGAAGCCTCATAATTTGCTCAATATAAGCCTGCACTGACTAATCCCTTTGTTTTAAGTTTTGAAATTCTTTAAATAATTTTTTATGGTAATCAAAAGGCAAGAGATGAGCTCTTAGATGTTTCATCATCTTAGGTCATAGTCTAATTTATTCCTTTCCTTGTCTTCTCAAACTCGGCATGTTCTTCCACCATAGAGTTGCGTGCAACTTCAATTTGGATGTTGCAATTTTCACTCTTTTAGGATCATCCTCATCAATGTCTGTCATCTTGAATTCCCAACTCTTGGACCTAGTCTTGAAATAAATCTGGGTTGAGCTTGCCTTTAAAGTTTGAAATATCGACTTTTGCCTTCGAGCGTTGTATGGTCACAGCTTCAATAAGCCTCTGCATAGGGTTTACTGCCCAAGCAGCATTTCCCAGCTTGTCCTAGTCCTCTTCGGTCTCACCCAAATGTAAGCTGGCCTCAATGGCTTCTGATCTCCTAAGCCATTCATCAACATTTCTTCGGGGACCTACATTCCTCTTGCCCCTTCTTCCGCAATTCATGCAGACCCCCCTCTAGGCCATTGAAGACTGCTCTGATACCAAAACTGATGCAGATTATTCTAAGAATCTAATGCAGACAACCTTTGTTGCTGCATGTTTGATCTCCAAGATATGTGTTGTTCCTACAAATTATACTCAACACTAAATACAGAAAGACATAACAGACATAGAAGATTTGTAGCAAAATAAAAACAAAAACCATGGCAGCCGATTATCTATATCTTTCAGGATTAAAAACCACAACATAAATTACAGAGGAAAAAACCCACGGTAGACAGTTCCAAAGAGTCCTGCAAATATCTTCAAATTCTGGAAAAAATACAACTATACCAAAAACTCTACTATTACCAGCAACGCATCCCCCTAATAAACAAAAATCCTATACCAAAATGGGCAAACTCTCACTACTACTACAGCGATTACAAATACAATAAATGGCAGGCATCACAAATATTTCTTCCTAAAATATCCGAGTACAAAAAAATCTGACGGTTAGAGGGAAATAATCAGCATTTAATTTTCGGTTACACCATAAAACTACTGAATAGAAGAATCTAGATTACAAACTTGAAAGGCCAAATGCATGAACTCACCTACATATTCCCCAAACTGCTCAAGCTTCTTGACATGACCATCTTCTGTCAGCTCTATCCATGGCATCAACTTATCATGTTGCCTGGACCTCTTATATTTATAAAGCTCACTCAGAATTATTTGTGCTACTGCTACTAGCCCAAGAGTTGCTACAAGAAAACGCATAGTGTCTGCAACAGGTTATTCAAGCCATGTAAGAGAATTGAAGCACAAAGAAAACCAAATTGAATGTATGCCTTGTCAATTTACCAAAAAATTGTTAAAAAATATATTTCGTGAACTCCTGCAAAAACCTTATCAGATTTTACTACAAAGGATATGAGAACATCATCTGTAGGTTTGGAGGTGGATTCAAGAACTTGCCTCCTAAACTTTCTAAAAATTATAATGCATCAGCTAATACAAATAAATATGTAAAGCCGCAGCCTTTATGGGTAGTTCTGCAATAGTTGTGGCTCGGATCATTTAAATGAAGGAAAGGTTCTGAACTTGAAGTCAATTGGTAAAATAAATTATATCGAGCATTACTTTGACAGAGTTTCTTATGAAGAATCTTCCCTGTGAAAGGTTTGAATTTATAAATTTGGGACAAACTTAACTCAAAAAATGTGTAGGAAAAAAGAGAGCTCTTGATTTGAATCAGTGAGCTGAGTTCAGAAGAGAGACAGCCTTGTAGAAGACTGCAGTCAAAGAGGGATTGGAGTCAAACAGCCAAAAGGTGAAAAACCCTGGATCAAACCAGTTTAGTGGGCTGAAGTGTTAAATCCAACAGTGGGTTTCCACTATACACAATTTCAAGACGTGATCACACAGAGGTATAATACAAAAATCCTTCTCTAACACAAAAATGTAATACTCTTATTGCTGTGAACACTGCACAATTCTAGTATCAAAATCTATACTATCAATAGTGAAAAAAAGTTCCTCCATACCTGCAAATTCTGGGTTGTATGTGTTAAGAAGGTGGGTAATGAGTCTTCTCAGAGAGCCAAACAGAGCATAACCAAAGTGGGTATAAACATTAAAAAACTGATGATGATGCTATATGTTTGGACCGACGCACCTCGCCATGCTTTCACAAATTGCCCATGTGTGGATATAGAGGTCTATAGTCCATATGCAATTATTTGAACTTGAATATTAAATTCATTCTCTTCCAAATGTATTAGCAACTTGCTCTCAACTCTTCAACCCAGAAAAACATTTATTTGACCTCCAGTTTTAGAGAGCCTAGGCTACTGGAATGGTTGCTACACTCCTAAATAAACAAGGGATGACCTGATCCACCACTCAGATGCATTTCTTCTGAAACTCAAAATATTATCAGTTTGAGTATCCTTAAATGTTTTGGCACCAGTTTTTGACCAGATTATTATAGGTGTTCAGTATCATTTAGCCTTAACATGAATTTTTTTATGGGTTATATCGATTCCCAGATAATAACATGCATGGATATATTAAAACTGAAAGACGCATGCACTTCTGCTAAAGTTGGAGTTGGGGTTGCCATAAGTTGTCTATTTTACTTGCTTATAGTCTCAAATACTATCATCACCTTTATGTGATGTACTACCATTTTTATTGGAGATTAGAATACTTCGCCTGCAGAGTGGATGTCTTGTACTCCACTTTTGTATGTCTTTTCATAAAACATTCTATATTGTGCATAGATATTTTATAATAGGTGCTGAACAGATAATGAGTTTTCCAAACAGAGTAAACAAAGGTATATGAATTGGGGTTTTAATTTGATGGCCAATATAGCTGTATTTAGTCATCTCAATCATAAAATACAATTAAAATTTAAAAAGATTATATCACTTCAAAGGAGAGATTTCCAAGACATTAAAATTTATATATAATTATTCATATATATAATCTAAGTGTAAAATAAGCTTTAATATTTCCAAAACATTAAAATTTATATATAATTATTCATATATATAATCCTAGTGTAAAGTAAGTTTTAATATTTGGAAAGCAAACTTCAAATAAATAACTGTTATGAAAGATTTACTTGACAGGCAGAGTTGACCGTCGATAGACTGACATATTTGATTCCAAATTCAATGTTCCCCCAAAAAGTAGCAAATGGGGTTTCCTTTTTCTGGGAGAAAGTGTTTTGCTTACGTCACAGCTTATGTCACTCTTGGTATTGGTATTTAAGTGAGAATTGTCGGGACGCGGGCCTCCTATAATGATTTAATATTCTTTCATAATTTGTTCAATATAATTAAATGAAAAATTAATTAAAAATATTTAATTTAATTATTTTTAATTGAATTGAAGTATGAGTTAATTTATAATGAAAATGAAAATAAAACCTCCTCCCTTTCAGATGAGAATTAGATTAGAATTTATATTAAATAATGTTGTTGAAAATAATAAATAGAGAAATGTATGAATATAAATAAATATTTTGGAAAATGAATAAAACAATGGAAGTATTTAGCTTTAAAATTATGATAGATGTCCAATTTTGATTTATCAAATATATTAAAATATTAGTGATATTCAAATGGACATTTTTGAATTAACAAGTGATTGATTTGTGTTTTTAAATCACTAACACAAGGGGAAGTGTTTAAGTCCCACTACTTGTTAAGCTTGTGAGAAATGGCTAAAAGCTTTATATAAAAGGCATGAAGCATAATTTCTAAAAGTACTCTTAAAATTCTATCCTAGTCTTTTGACTAAGCTTGAGGAAGTTCAAGTCCCAACTTGTGAACTATGACATTAGGGATAAGTTTTTTAAATAAAATGTGTCTCAACAGTTGAAAGGCAAGTTTGAATAGATAATGGTCACAAAAAAAATGATGGTCAAATTTAGGCCCTAACACTCACCATTAATTTATTTTCCAAGACAAAATACAAATTATGGTATAAACTATAAGAAGGAAAGGGTAAAATGAATATAAATATCAACATGGTGGCAAATGTACTATACATTGTATGAATCTCATAGTATGGCACAATGTCCTTCAACTAGAAAATTATACATCCCTTAAAAAGAAAATTATAAACTAGTTCGTATGGTTAATACTTAGTATTTTTGAAAATCATCATCAATGTTAATAAATTAAAATATCTTCAAACTTGTTTCTTTTTTGTAAAATCATCAAAAATCTCTTAAGTACCACACCTATGGAATTCTTGAAAACTAATAATAACAAGCAAAAGATACTATCAAATACCTAATAAACATAAGTATTTATAACCCTGTTAACCAAACATTACATAAAATGAATCTTTAGAAATATGAGTGTGCACAAACAAGAGTTATTAAAAGCCCCTCTCGATAATTAATATTTTTAAAAAAATTAAGTTTTTCAATTGAATTAAAACATAATTTTATTCATAATGAAAAAGGAAAATAAAACAAACCCCTCCTAATTTAAGAAAAGAATGAAATCCTTACTACGTAAATCTAGGTGAAATAATGTGAGGCCTACTTTATCTCACCTTCTATTTTTTCTTATATCGTATGCACATTTTGATGGACATGTGGACATTGGGGACTGCTTATCCCGTTATTCAGACTTTCATGACTATATTGTATGCTTTGATTAGTTAGATAGAGCGTGATTTGATGATGTTATAGCTCGCATGTTAGATTTCACTTGATGTTATAATGTTAGGTGATATTTATTTTGATGCAAATTGGAATGTTAGTTGATGAGTAAATGAATGAGATATTATGTAGTTTTAATCTCGATTTGATGTTTAGAAATGCAAATGAATTATGAATCATGTAAATGATAGCATGTGTTACAATTGAGGATATAGGTGATTATGCGACTCTGTGCGTGTGCATTTCCTTTCGCTTCAGCTATGATGAACATGTGCTATTGATCCATTTGTGGAAGTGTGCAGGTAATTTTCCATGGCCCATGAAAAATTGGAGATCATTCCAATAACCTTATGTGATATATGTGTTTAGCCGACCTAGTCCCAAGTGGGACCAAGGTCATTCATGATTGAGCATGATGATTTGTAATGTTTGTCCTTGATGTTTATTTTGATTAGGGTTCACCCTTTTATTGATTCATTGATGTGTTGTAAGTTTGTAATGTTTGAGTTGCACTATTTGGTGCTATTTAATTATTGAACATTTTTATGTGAATTTATGAACCCCTTGGTCTTTATTGTGGTCAAATAATGACCCTGGGTCATAACCCTGGGGTCTAGGGCCATTTTGGACATGTGAGACCTTAGTTTAACCTTCTTTTGGTCACCTTAACTTGACCTTGAAGTTAAGTGACGAATTTGGGAGTTGGGTGAGGTGGTGGACAAGTCAAGATTCCACCATGACCAACTCCACTTCCCTAGGATAAGGTCTCCCTTATCTTGAAGTGTTTGGGAAGCTTCCAAGCCTTCAAATGTGAGAGACCTCATTCCTATGCTCTCACATATGTGTGAGCATTTATGGGGGAATGAGTTGCCTTTTTGGATAGGAGGATGACATGTGTCATCTCCTTATCCTTATGGGGTCTTCCATGTGGGATTCCCCTTCCCACTATGCTCTCACACATGTGTGAGAGCATTTGTGGGAGTGTGAGGCTTTGTGGGATGGGAGTGTGACATGTGTCACCTCCTAATCCTTGAGGGGATTGTGAGTGGGTTGTGAGGAGGAAGGAGAAGGTGACATGTGTCACCTTCTCATTCCTCAAGGACTTAGGGTTTGGCCTATTAAACTTTCTCTTCGAGAGATGGAGAGGGTCCTTCATTTTGGCATTTTTTTAAAAAATTGATTTGGGGGAGATAGCTAGAGTTGGAGGATTTTTTTTATGCAAGGAGATTGGAAGGAGAATTGGGAGTTCTTCACCAACCTCTTGCCAAATTTGGACTTATAAGGTAAGTACCCAATGCTATATGCCTTCCTTATGTCTTTACTTTCATTCTATGTGATGATTATTTTGTGTATATTTGAGTTTTGGTTTTTGTGTTGTGTGAGTTTTCCTTTTAGGTGTTTGGTGAAGCTCTCCATTGAGAAGAGCTCACCTTGTTTTTGGGTGGGAGAGGAGTTGATGCAGAGCCAAAACTCTGTCATACAAACTGATCGGTGAGAGGATGGTCCATGTCTTGGCAATCTTCTCTTTATCGCCCAAACATTCCCCGTCGACCACCTTGCTTTTTGTCTCCCTGATGTATGTCTTCAACTTTGTATCTGTCGAGAGATACATTCTTCAATGTACATTCAGGATATACATTTGCGATATACAGTCGCAATAAACATTCAGTGTGACCCTCCTCATCGGTGAGCGCTTTCTATGTGCTCTCGATACACCGATAGAACAACTTGTATATACTTTCGCCGACTTACGATCACCGGTTTCCTTCACCGTCGCTACTGGTCACCCCTTGCATCTAACATAATGTATGTGCACAATGTATATTCTCAATATACATTCAGAAGATACATTCGAAACATGCATTCAGAATATGCATTCGGTGAGATTGACCGTTGACTTTCATTATATCATACGAAATGCACATTCACCACATACAACCGCAATATTCACTTGCAAGATACACATGAACATACAACTGCGAGATACACATAAAATGAACCCCAACATATATTAGCGATATACACACAGAATGTATACCTGATGAAACAACACGAATCTTTGCCGATCTGAACCTCTGCAAACCCTGTAGCTTCACAGACCTGTTTCTCCAACAATCTAGCACATGACAAATGCTAGGATCTATCAATGCATCTTGTACGTGATCTTGCAAACACAAATGAACAAAATGAAAAACACAAAAATGAATTGTACAGCCATTCCACTGATTTCAGATAAATCTAACTGGTGGAATGGATTAAGAATCCATCTCAGCCACAAAATAGTAAATAATTGCACAAAGAAAACCTAACAAAATTGAATGATAGAAAGATACACAGAACATAACTTTGTTTATTATGCCTTTCAGAAATGTACACATAGATGCTCTGTTTCTCAATTACAAATCACACTGATCTTTGATCTCTATTACCTCTCTACAATGGATTACATTCAATCTGTCTCTGGGTATTTATCTACTCACCTAGAGTAGTACCATCCTGATAGTACCAACATGACTCCAAGCGGCTGGGAGACAACCATCTAACAACCTCCTAACTGCCTAACAAACTTTGTGATTGCAGATCGACAAGTGTCCTTGGGACTTACAACATAAACCTAGATACAAACTAAAATGACATGCATTGGTCAAATAGACCTTATTACATGAATGGTCTTCTTAGGACCTTATTGGAAATAGCAAAATGTACATCAAACAGTTGAATGCCTCATGGAGGCCACTGTGGATTAGGTGCTCCTTCACCATACACCCCACCGAGAAAAGAACTCATGCCCCATGAGTTAAGTCTTTGTTTTGCTCTACCTGTATCCTCTACTGTCTCATGTCTTCCCCATGATCTATGGAGTGCAACCTGCTTCCATGGAATCAAAGACTCATGCCCAGCTTTGTAGGCTCTACTCATACCTTGCCATGAGTGACTGCTTGCCACCAAACCTATCCTTTGCTTGCCATTCTGTCTTACTATCATCTCTGCCTAAACACCTACATTAGAAACCTTGGTTAATGCTTCTTGTACTGCTGTTATGGCAGAATATGTTTGCCTTTCAACTCTTGTTGGTTCTAGAGGACAAACAATGGTCCCTACTATGATAGCATCCTTGTCTTTCCAATCAACTTGTGGTTGCTTGTAAACCTGCTCCTGGACCTTCTGTTGATCCATCTGATCTCCATCACCAAAAACTAAAATTACCTTCAAATTGTGATCCTTAGCAACCCTACTCCCTAAGGTATCCCCAATTGTCCTTGTCCCTTCTGCATTGATCTGCACAAACTCTTTCTTTCCCATCAAGATGACCTTGGCTGCCTTCTTTGCTGCAGCATCCTCCTGCAATGGTGTCATCACAAAAGTTCTCCCATCCTTCTTGAAGGTGTAGGTGTTAGCATATCCATCATACAATGATCTCCTATCAAATTGCCATGGCCTGCCTAAAAGTAGGTGACAACATTCCATGGGCAAAATATCACATAAAACCCTATCCTGATATTCCCCAATCTGAAAAATCAACATATGCTTGTTCAAATACCAAAAGTGATTGATTATCACTCACCCAAGATGCTTTGTAAGGATTTTGATGAGGAATCCTTTCCAGTTTCAACCTATCCACCATTTCCTGAGATACCATATTATCTGTTGAACTAGAATCTATTACTACCTTGCATATCTTACCTTTGCTTTTGCAATTGGTCCTAAAAAGAGCTCTCCTTTGTAACATGTCCTTGGATGTCTTCAAGAGTGTTCTCCTTAGCATCAATGCTTCTCCATCTAGAACTAGGGCTGCACTCCTAATTGGAAAGTTAACACTGTCATCTACCTCCTCTTCTTGCACATATTGAACCCTCTTGTCATTCTTCCTATCACCTCTTGATGATGAACCTTGCCTTTCTGGACATTTGAAAGCTGGGTGACCAATTTCATTACAATGATAACATCTCCCAGTGAAAACATTAGAACCTCTACCACCTCCAAATCTGCCTCTTGTTCCTTTCCATCCACCCCTGAAATTAGACTGCTCTTGCCCTTTACTAGTCTCTTCTCGGTTCTCATTGGTTTGCCTTGTTGTAGGGGCTGATCCTCCCCCTCTTGTATTGCTGCCTCTTCCCTTCATGGACTTATCTTGTCTCTTTTTCATCTTCTCTTCAACCCTTAAGGCCATTTGGAAACACTTATTCACTGTTTCTGGTGCTAAGATGCTGAGCTCATCTTGGATGTTCATCCTTAGGCCATTCAAGTACCTGGCCACTTTCTCTGACTCTTCCTCTTGTCTCTTTGATCTAAGACTAAGTTTATGAACTCTTGTGTGTATGCATTCACATCAAGGTCTCTCTGTCTGAGGTTTTGCAATTTCTTATACATCTGCACATCATAGTCCAGGGGCAAGAACTGTGCCTTGAGTTTGGTCTTCATCCTTTCCCAGGAGGTTATCATATTCTTCCCCTCCTTGACTTTCTCTCCTTGTTCATAATTCCACCATGCAAGAGCAGATCCCTTCAATCTTGCCTTTGCCAATTTAACCCTCTTATCATCAGGGATTTCTTTATATTCAAAATGATTGTTCAATGCCTCAATCCAATCAATCACCTCTTCAGCTTCCATACTTCCACTATACATAGGTAACCCATCTATGGTGTCCCTATTGACTGACTGTAATGCATTTAAAAATGCCCTCTGGTATGCTGGTATCTCCTCTATCTTTTTACTGGTTTCAACAATTTTTGCATCGCCTTCATCACTGTCACTTTCATCTTCCCTCTCTTTGCCTTTGGACTGCTTGAACTCTCCCAACTTGGTTGCAAGCATCTCCTCAATCAGCTTCTTAATGGTGTCCTGCGACATGCTTTTGGGAGGCATCGTCTCTGCCTTTGGCTCACTTTCTTTGTCTGACATAAACATTCACAGACAACACCCAAACAGCAACACTCCTGTAAATCCTCAATTCGATTTGCCGCCCAAATATTTTTCCAGGCTCTGATACCACTATGATGCAGAGCCAAAACTCTGTCATACAAACTGATCGGTGAGAGGATGGCCCATGTCTTGGCGATCTTCTCTTTATCGGCCAAACATTCCCCGTCGGGCACCTTGCTTTTTGTCTCCCTGATGTTCAACTCTCCCCAATGTATGTCTTCAACTTTGTATCTGCCAAGAGATACATTCTTCAATGTACATTTAGGATATACATTTGCGATATACAATCGCAATATACATTCGGTGTGACCTTCCTCATCGGTGAGCGCTTTGTATGTGCTCCTGATACACCGATAGAATAGCTTGTATATACTTTCGCCGACTTGCGATCACCGATTTCCTTCACCATCGCTACCGGTCGCCCCTTGCATCTAACACAATGTATGTGTACAATGTATATTCTCAATATACATTTGGAAGATACATTCGAAACATGCATTCGGTGAGATTGACCATTGACTTTCATTATATCATACGAAATGCACATTCACCACATACAACCGTAATATTCACTTGCGAGATACACATGAACATACAACTGCGAGATACACATGAAATGAACCCCAACATATATTAGCTATATACACACAGAATGTATACCTGGCAAAACAACACGAATCTTCGTCGATCTGAACCTCTGCAAACCCTATAGCTTCACAGACCCGTTTCTCCAACAATCTAGCACATGACAAATGCTAGGATCTATCAATGCATCTTGTACGTGATCCTACAAACACAAATGAACAAAATGAAAAACACAAAAATGAACTATACAGCCATTCCACCGATTTCAAAGAAATCTAACCGGTGGAATGGATTAAGAATCCATCTCGGCCACAAAATAGTAAATCGATTGCACAGAGAAAACCTAACAAAATCAAATGACAGAAAGATACATAGAACAGAACTTTGTTTATTATGCCTTTCAAAAATGTACACATAGATGCTCTGTTTCTCAATTACAGATCACACTGATCTCTGATCTCTATTACCTCTCCACTACAACAGATTACATTCGATCTATCTCTGGGTATTTATCTACTCGCCTAGAGTAGTACCATCCTGATAGTACCAACATGACTCCAAGCGGCTGGGAGACAACCGTCTAACAACCTCATAACTGCCTAAAAAACTTTGTGATTATAGATTGACAAGTGTCCTTGGGACTTACAAGATAAACCTAGATACAAACTAAAATGACATGCATTGGTCAAATAGACCTTATTACATGAATGGTCTTCTTAGGACCTTATTGGAAACAACAAAATGTACATCAAACAGTTGAATGCCTCATGGAGGCCACTGTGGATTAGGTGCTCCTGCACAAGAATTGGGAGTTCTTCACCAACCTCTTGCCAAATTTGGGCTTATAAGGTAAGTACCCAAGGCTATATGCCTTCCTTATGTCTTTACTTTCATTGTATGTGATGATTATTTTGTGTATATTTGAGTTTTGGTTTGTGTGTTGTGTGAGTTTTCCTTTCAGGTGTTTGGTGAAGCTCTCCATTGAGAAGAGCTCACCTTGTTTTGGGGTGGGAGAGGAGTGAACCTCCTCGGGGACAACCTCACTATATTTGGAGGTGTTGATGGGCATGGGAGTGCATTGTGAAGTATTTGAGATTTTGGTGAAGGCAAGAGTGGCTTGGGATTTTTTGACATTTTGAGATATTAAGGCAAGAGGCCTTGTGATTTTGACTATTATATGTTTAGGTGATTTTGGTTCTCCCCTTGAGTAGTCCACTCTCTCACCCCCAAAAATCCAAGTTAAATGGATTCGTTATGTTAACTACTTGGGAGGGTGTGTTTATGTTTTGTGTGAGTGATTTTGGTGTTGAATCCTTGTTTTTGTGTTAACTGTTGCAAGTATGGGTCTAACCGGTGTTGTCATTGATGTCAACATACTCATGTTGCATTAATGAGAAGGATTGGATGAGCTGTGTGCTGAGGATATTGAGAAAATTAGTCTCAATCAAGAACAGTGAAGAACAGTTATGACAACAAGGTAAAAGTCCAAGATAGGTTAAGGATCAGAGGATGCGGTTTAAAGGGTTTGTAGATATAAGTCTTGCAATTCTCCAATCAAGTTTTTAGAGGTCCACATGAAGATCTGTAGAAGTTATGGTCGCTCAAGTAGAACTGGTTCCGGTAGGCGTTCACAGGTGATAGAGTGACACAGATAGGTTCGGTGAGATCCGAAAATGCATTATCCCATTTTGCGAATTTGAGGAAGTGTTTAGAACATCCTTGTAAAGTGTCAAGTTGATTGGTTCATGGTTTGAAGGTCTGAAAGAACCTATTCCTTTGTGACAATGAGGACAAACTATGTTCTTAAGGTTCTAGATGAAGGAGAGAAGGATTCCAATAAGCAGATGAAGTGCGGATGTTCTTGGTGATTCAGGAAAGCTTGTGGTGATCTGTGGATCATTTCCAGTTCATGTTGGTGGTCCGCATTGAAGTTAAAGTTTGTATTTGAAGAATAACCACCAGATGTTGGTGTTCTTTCTGAGACTGGCCGACCGGATGTATTACACATCTTGTGGATGTTCTTGTAGGTGTTTGCCGACTTAGATGATTGTTCCTAAGTCGATGTCGTGTATAAATAAGGGATTGTGAAGTCATTTCAAAGTGTGTCTTGTGGAGATGAGAGTGTGGTAGCGAAGAGAAGAGCGAAAGGCAAAGAAGGAGCTTAATGGAACTGATTCAGGCATGGTGAAGATGCTATTCTCTAGTTCATGTATGTGATACTTATTTCTTTGTAGACAGTGTGTCTCTTGTAGGCAGTGAGCCTCTTGTGAGCAGTGTGCTCGGGCAGTGAGCTCTAATTGGCATGTGCCATTTTGTTCTTTCTATTCTTCTAACAGAGAATACATTCTTGGGTTAATCACCCCGTGGTTTTTCCCTTAACTGGGTTTTCCACGTCAAAATCTTGGTGTCTTATGTGTTGATGAGTTTCTGCTTTTGATTTGAATGCATTATGTTTCATGTTTAATATACTGCTAATCACCAAGAAGATTTAAGTGTGTAAATTGGAGAAAGTTTTGCACAACTGATTCACCCCCCCTCTCAGTTGTGTGCCCTAAGTCTAACAATTGGTATCAGAGCCAAGTTCCTCTAAAAGGAGCTTAACCGCTTGAGGAGATCCAGGATGTCATCTTACAAGAAGGATAGTTTGAAGTTTGATGGAACCAACTTTGCTCTTTGGAAAGGTCGCATGAAATGTCACTTGCAATGTATGGGAATGGCGTACTGGTCCATGGTTACAAAAGCGTATGTACCTCCACAGGGTGGTCCGACAACTCTAAATGAAATCACAGATGCTGAAAACAATCTGCGGACCAAAGAGGCTCTTCTAAGTGCATTATCTGACTCAGAGTGTTCAAATGTTATTGACCTACCAACTGCCTTTGAGATTTGGAATAAACTAGAACTTTTGCTTGAAGGAGACCAGTATGTTAAATGTGCAAGGTTACAGAGTCTAAAAGGGAAATTTGAAAAACTGAAGATGAGAGATGATGAAAATATTACCACTTTTATGCCAAGAGTGAATGAGCTAGTTTGTGGAATTAGAAATGCTGGTGGAGTCTTGGATGAAAATGAGATTGTTGGTAAAATTCTCAAATCCCTCCCTACTTCTTACAAAATCAAGGCTACTGCCATTGAAGAATTCAGAGCCCATACAACTATCACAAGAGATCAATTGGCTGGGAAATTGGCTACATTTGAAATGACAGAGTTTGGAGACAACCCCCCAAGACTGAATCTGCATTCAAAGCCAGTGCCTTTGTTAAAGGTAAACAAAGGCTTGATCCAGGAGAGAATTCTTCAAGGAAATTGTCATGGTATGAAAAAGCAAGAAAAGATCTGGAAGAAGAAAAAGTAGAAACTTCTCAACTTGAAGCCCTTATTGCAAAGAGACTACCAAGAGGATCCGGTAAGTATGAAGGAAAATTACCTTTTAAGTGTTTTAACTGCAATAAGATTGGTCATTTTGCCTCAAGGTGTCCGGAAAGATTTTCAAGGCAAAATCCTAACAAGCCAAGGTTCCAAAAGAACTGTTACTATGTACATAATGATGATGATAATGAAGGAGTAACAGATGATGAATCAGAGATAGGAAACAAATCTAGAAATGAATGGGTGTTCATTGCCATCAAGGAAGAAGATCCAATGTCCTCTGTATCTGTCAATCTTAAGACTGTGGAAAGAGCTCTGGCTGCCCAAATTGAAGAGAAGGATGATTGGGTCATTGACAGTGGATGCTCTCACCATATGATAGGTGACAAAAATAAGTTTGTAGATTTGGAAAGGTATGAAGGAGGAGTGGTAAAGTTTGGTGACAATTCTACTGGTAGAATCAGAGGAAGAGGAACTATTTCTTTTGATGGAAGAAACAAAACTGGTAATGTACTGTATGTTGAAGGTTTGAAGCACAATCTTCTCAGTGTTGGATAGTTGGTGGACAAAGGCTAAGATCTCCGATTCAAGGATGGAAAATGCAAAATCTTTGAAAGTTCCAGAACAGAGATTGCATCCGGTACTCAATCTAAAGGTAATATCTTCCATTTGGTTGGTACCGGTAAAAGCTGCTTATTTGTTCAAGTTGATCAAAGTTGGTTATGGCATAGAAGGATGTGTCATGTGAATTTTGATAATATCATCAAGATAAGCAATACTCAGGCTGTAAGAGATCTTCCAAAATTGGTGAAACCTACTAACAGCTTGTGCAAGGAATGTCAGTTGGGTAAGCTGAGCAGAGTCACATTCAAAAGCAAGGAATTGTCTTCTACCAAATTGTTGGACTTAGTTCACACTGATCTTTGTGGTCTAGCAAGAACCAGGAGTATTCAAGGTGATAGATACTTCATACTGCTAATTGATAACTATTCCCGGATGATGTGGGTAACCTTTCTAAAGGAGAAATCAGAAGCTCTTGAAAAATTCAAAATATTCAAGGCTATGGTAGAGAATGAAACAGGATTAAAGTTGAAATGTTTGAGGTCTGATAGAGGTGGAGAATTCACATCCGGTGAGTTCATAGAGTTCTGTGAGAAACATGGAATTAAGAGACAGTTGTCTGCTCCTAGGACTCCACAGCAGAATGGAGTAGTGGAGAGAAAGAACCAGACCATCCAGGAAGCATCTAGGACCATGATGATGGAAGCAAATGTTCCTCAGATCTATTGGAGAGAAGTTGTCAGCACTGCAGTCTATACTCTCAATCGAGTTCAAATCAGAAGCAATACCGGTAAGACCCCTTATGAACTCTGGTTTGGCATTACTCCTACTGTAAGATATTTCAGAGTCTTTGGTAGCAAATGTTACATCAAAAGAGATGAAGATCTAGGCAAGTTTGATGATAGAAGTGATGAAGGAATATTCTTGGGTTACTCTACTCAAAGCAAAGCATATCGGTGTTATAACAAGAGACTGAGAAAGATGATAGAAAGTACAAATGTGAAGGTTGATGAGGGAGTAGAGAAACCCTCAAGGTTTTATGAATATGATGAAGATGATCAGAATGGTGTTCTGGTTCAAGGAGTTCAATCCTCTTCTGAAAGTCAGATTCAAACTGATCCAGTAAATCAGCAAGAAGAGATAGGTCTAAATGAGCCTGATCAAGAAGCAGAAGTGCAAGAAACTCCCAAAGTTCCAAGGTATGTAAGACTGAACCACTCTGAAGATTAGATCATAGGTGACAAAAGCAAAGGTGTGCAAACTAGAAGGAAAATTGTTCAAAATTTAGATGAATATTGTTTTATTTCAAAGATTGAACCTAAGACAATAAATGAAGCCTGCAATGATGAAAACTGGACCAAAGCAATGGAGGAAGAGTTGATGCAAATTGAGAAAAATCACACTTGGGATCTTGTTCCCAGACCTAGAAACAAGAATGTGATTGGAACCAAATGGGTCTTCCGGAACAAACTAAATGAAGTTGGTGAAGTAATCAGAAATAAAGCCAGATTGGTCTGCAAGGGCTACTCTCAAATAGAAGGAATTGATTTTGAAGAAACTTTTGCTTTGGTGGCAAGAATTGAAGCAGTCAGATTATTTCTTGCATTTGCTGCCTTCAGGGATTTCAAGGTGTATCAAATGGATGTCAAGTCTGCTTTCTTGAATGGTGACTTAGAAGAAGTGTACATTGAACAACCGGATGGATTTCAATTATCTGAGCATGGTGATATGGTCTGCAAGTTGAAGAAGGCACTGTATGGACTAAAGCAAGCCCTAAGAGCCTGGTATGAAAGATTGGACAAACATCTTTTGAAGATTGGTTTCAACAAAGGTACTGCTGACAGTAACTTATATTTCAAAATTGATCATGAAAACATCTTGATTGTTGAAGAGTTTGTTGATGATATCATCTTTGGAGGAAGAGACAGTATGTGTAAAACTTTTGCAAATCAAATGAAAAGTGAGTTTGAGATGTCAATGTTTGGTGAAATGAATTTCTTCTTGGGTCTGCAAATTACTCAAACAAAGAAAGGAATCTTTATTTCTCAGACCAAATATGTGAAAGAATTGTTGAGGAAATTTGGAATAGAAGATTCAAAGCCAATGAATACTCCCATGGCAACTGAATGTAAGTTGAGCAAAGATGATGACTCTCCTAAGGCAGACCAGACAAAGTACAGATCAATGATTGGAGGATTGTTGTATCTCAATCAAACTAGACTAGATATAATGCAAGTTGTTGGTCTTGTTGCGAGATTCCAGGATGATCCCAGAGAATCTCATGTCATGGCAATCAAAAGGATCTTTAGATATCTAAAAGGGACGGTTGAGTATGGTCTGTGGTATCCTAGAGATCATGATTTCTCTCTTCATGCATATACAAATGTTGATTGGGCAGGAGATGTGGATGACCGGAAGAGTACCAGTGGTGGAGCTTTCTTTGTGGGGAAGAGATTGGTTTCTTGGCTAAGCAAGAAACAAGAGGCAATATCCCTACCTACAACTGAAGCAGAATACATAGCAGCAGCAGGTAGTTGCACTC
Source organism: Cunninghamia lanceolata (assembly GCA_027924645.1). NCBI lineage: Eukaryota > Viridiplantae > Streptophyta > Pinopsida > Cupressales > Cupressaceae > Cunninghamia > Cunninghamia lanceolata. The sequence continues at coordinate 6,332,094 of BSBN01000591.1, read as the reverse complement.
AAGTTTTGTGGATGAAGCAGATGCTAAGAGATATTAAAGTAGAGTATAAGGAGCCTATCACAATCTTCTGCGATAATTCAAGTGCAATAAATATTTCTAAGAATCCGGTGTTGCATTCTAAGACTAAGCATATATCTATCAAGTTTCACTTTTTGAGAGAGCAAGTGAACAAGGATGAAGTCAGACTAGAGTTTGTGCCCTCCAAGGATCAGATTGCAGATATCTTTACTAAACCTCTTCCCAAGGACTCTTTTGAGTATCTCAGGGAGAAGTTAGGGGTTATTGCCCCTCCGGTAATGAACTAGGATGCACTGATGTGCATTAATCCAGTGGATATCACAGTCATATCTTGTGATCCGGATTGATGATGGGGTGCTGCTACTCAGGGGGAGTAGCAGGTATGATTCTGAAGTATTGGAGTTGCAAGTATGAGCCCTTTGCCATTGATGTCAAAGGGGGAGAGAAGACATGTGAAAAACAAGTGGTTGATGATCAAAGGGGAAGCAGTAAAGGAAGAGAAGACATGTGAATAGTTGTTGTTGATAGGAGGAGTTGTGATAGTAAGGAGGAGTTCTTGTCTTGATAGTTTTTCACATCATATGTTGCCATCAATGACAAAGGGGGAGATTGTTACAAGTATGGGTCTAACCGATGTTGTCATTGATGTCAACATACTCATGTTGCATTAATGAGAAGGATTAGATGAGCTGTGTGCTGAAGATATTGAGAAAATTAGTCTCAATCAGGAACAGTGAAGAATAGTGATGAAAACAAGGTAAAAGTCCAAGATAGGTTGAGGATTAGAGGATGCAGTTTAAAGGGTTTGTAGATATAAGTCTTGTGATTCTCCAGTCAAGTTTTCAGAGGTCCGCATGAAGATTTGAAGAAGTTATGGTTGCTCAAGTAGAACCGGTTCTGGCAAGTGTTCAGAGGTGACAGAGTGACATAGATAGGTCCGGTGAGATCCAGAAATGCATTATCCCATTTTGCGAATTTGAGGAAGTGTTTAGAACGTCCTTGTAAAGTGTCAAGTTGATTGGTTCGTGGTTTGAAGGTCCGGAAGAACCTATTCCTTTGTGACAGTGAGGACAGACTATGTTCTTAAGGTTCCAGATGAAGGAGAGAAGGATTCTAGTAAGCAAATGAAGTGCAGATGTTCTTGGTGATTCAGGAAAGCTTGTGGTGATCTGTGGATCGTTTCCAGTTCATGTTGGTGGTTTGCATTGAAGTTAAAGTTCGTATTTGAAGAATAACCACCGGATGTTGGTGTTCTTCTTGAGACTGGCCAACTGGATGTATTACACATCTTGCGGATGTTCTTGTAGGTGTTTGCCGACGTAGATGATTGTTCCTAAGTCGATGTCATGTATAAATAAGGGATTGTGAAGTCATTTCAAAGTGTGTCTTGTGGAGATGAGAGTGTGGTAGCGAAGAGTAGAGCGAAAGGCAGAGAAGGAGCTTAATGGAACTGATTCAAGCATGGTGAAGATGCTATTCTCCAGTTCATGTATGTGATACTTATTTCTTTGTAGACAGTGTGTCTCTTGTAGGCAGTGAGCCTCTTGTGAGTAGTGTGCTTAGGTAGTGAGCCCTAATTGGCATGTGCCATTTTGTTCTTTCTATTCTTCTAACAGAGAATACATTCTTGGGTTAATCACCCTGTGGTTTTTCCCTTAACCGAGTTTTCCACGTCAAAATATTGGTGTCTTATGTGTTGATGAGTTTCTGCTTTTGATTTGAATGCATTATGTTTCATGTTTAATATACTGCTAATCACCAAGAAGATTTAAGTGTGTAAATTGGAGAAAGTTTTGCACAACTGATTCACCCCCCCTCTCAGTTGTGTGCCCTAAGTCTAACATTAACCTGGTTATGTGGGTGACCTCCAAGCTCGGGGATGACTTGTTTCAAGTCTATGGATGGGAGGTGAGCTCCCATGGGCCTTGGAAATCCTTCTTGTGATTTTTACAAGTTTTGGGTGGTTCTTGAAGTTTTGGAGAACTTGGAGATATATGTTTTTTTTTTTTTTTTTTGTAAATTTTAAGGCAACATGTATGCCTTGGCCATTAGAGCCTTGTAAAAACTCATGGGTTGTCATGAGAGTCATTCTCTCTTTTTTGCTATGTTGTAAAAGTTCTCATGTAATAATATTAGTTTCCTTGCATTCTTAAAGTGATTGAAGCTTTACCTCAATGTGTTTTGGAATGATTTATATCCATGTGAAAGAAAAAATTTCTATCTCTCTCCCTATTTTTGTTGTATGGGAAAATACTTTTATAAGCTTACAAAAAAAAAAGTAGAGAAAGCTATGTTTACTTTGTGGTTATTTTCAAGCAAAGAAAGATTTCTTTAAACTCTTACTATAGTTGCCAATAGAGAGTATTTGAAGGATTTATATATTTTATATGATTAAAAAAAAAGAAATATTAGTTGAAACCTTCTTGTTTAAATGAAAAAAAATAGACATAGATGGCACCATTACATTTTATGTCTTATGTGATTATGTTTATATAAATTTAAACTTGTTGTTCATACTGTTGGGCAACAAATATAGAGATGGAAAATATAGCAGAGGATAAATATATTTCATTATATATATATATATTACCAATCTTTGGTTTTAAACAAATGTCTTATAGACAATATTTTGCAATGAAAAGAACTTAAGGAATCGCCTGAAAAAAAGAAAAAAATTTAGGGTTTATATTTTTTTTTAGCCCCGCCTCCCCCTACCTCCTCTACGCCTACCACCTCTATGTCTTCTGTGACGCCATATGTTGGCGGCGAACCTATAACCCTCTGTGATGTTATCTTCAGCGCCTCTGTTACTTTTTCATTTCGGCTCTACTCTGTCATTTTCTTCTCTATCTGCAACATGATAACTATATATATATATCCAGCAACATTAACAATGAGCCAGCGTAAATATATTAAAAAAAAGGGGGTTAGAAATTAAATAGGAAATATTACTATAGAAATTTTTTGAACCCTGCACAATAAATGAGTAAGTTAGAAAATAAAATAAATTGTAAAATAAGAGAACTATGATAATGTTGGCAAAACAATGGAACCCTAGATTAGAGAATAAAATAGGCAAACCTGTCAAATGCATGAGGGAGTGTAGAAGACAAAGGAGCTAACCAAATGACTTATGGGCAAGAGAGTTTGTTTTTATAAGTTCATTTTTAGGGCATGGTGTTGCCCTAGTTTGGGGAGGTGAATTGTAATTAAATCATGTTGGAAAATTTAACAGCTGGTATTTTTATTTGAGGATTAGTGTTTTACTTAATTTTATTATTTGTATTCTAGTGGGATGTATTTATGAACTATAGTTATTAATTTATTAAGTTCACATTATTTATCCCTTCCAACCACTTTTTGATACAAGGGTAATTTTAAATGCTAGATTAATTAAATGAACCTATGGGCATGGTGTTAAGTTCATTAGTTTATTATTGAGGCACTATTTTGTTAATTTATTTAATTTGATTTAAGTTGGAAGGATTTTAGGGGATAGTATTTTAATTCTTTTTTTAAATTCGAAGAGGGGAATCGTGGAAGTTATTGTTTTATTTCCAATTTTTTTGGCAAGATGTATGATCCTTATGTATGGAGTTAATTTAATTAAATCTTATAGTTAATTATTTAATTTGATTTTAATTTTGGAAAGTTTTTAGTGAATAATATTTTTAAATCTTCTAAAGGCTGAAATGGGGTATAGTGCAAGTTATATTGTCATTTAATTTATTCTATCCTTCTATAGTTGAGGTGGCATTATGCTGCTAATTTTTCCCTAGATTAAAGGTGGAAATATTATTTAAATTTATTCGATTAATTACTTTTCCTTATAGATAATTGTTTAAATGTTTAGTTTAAAATCATGTTAGTGCAATAATTTTAATGTTAATTATGTTAATAGTTTTCCTAGGGTTAGATTTTGGTTCATATCAAAATCATATCACCTCGTCTAGGAACCTTAGGGTTAGTTCCAATTATGGAAACTACCCCTCTTAGCGATGCTCCTCACGTCGTATAACCCCCTTAGTAGGCTTTCATTTCACAGGGGTTGCGAAAGAAGTTCTCATTACCCTGACGTTTGATTGACGTCTTCACCTTTGTGCATATCCCACCGAGCGCTCATGTTGCGTGCGAGGGGGTTCTAGAGTCGGGTGGGAAAAGTTTTTGGTAATTTGTGTCATGACCACATGACAAATGTGGACATGACACATGTGTATCATGTCATGACCACATGAGAAATGTGGGCATGAAATTTGGTATCAGAGCCCAAGTTTAAACACTAGGCATTAAGGGCACATTATTTATTTCACAATGTTGTATTAATTTTAAGCACCTTTTCATGTAGGATGCCACCTAGATCAAAGTGAGGACACTCACACGCCAGTGAGTCTGAAGGGCCCGGTAATTTGAAGCCACCTCTTGACATCAAACCCCAGATTCTTTAGACCTTGCAGGCAGTGTTAGTGAGGCTACCGCCGGTCGTGAACAAACCGCATTTTGAGATTCTAGCCACTACTACTGAGGATCATGTATCATCTCATAGGGAGCACAATAGGAGCCCGTCGCATCATGAGGATCATGAGGAGGAGGAGGTGGTGGTAGAGCTGATCTATCATGACCCATTTGGTTATGGACATCGAGACGAGGTAGATGCACCCGTTCGAGGACATCGAGACCACGGAGACCTTATCAGGGATTTGCTTCGGCTAAATCCACCTACCTTCATGGGGACCATAGAGGTAGATGAGGCTGAGGCTTGGCTCATCAATCTAGATCGGTGCTTTGTGTTGCGTCTCTATGGGAGCAACACAAAAGCACGTGTCACAGTTCACTTACTACGTGACGTTGCGGCGACATGGTGGCGCACTGAGGAGCGCAAGCACTATCTATCATTGGACACGCTTTCCTGGAGAACATTTCTTGAGCACTATAAAGCACGTTATCTCTTAGAGCACTACAGACAGTGTTGTATCGACAAGTTCCATGACCTACAACAAAGGGGTTCTATAGTTGCATAGTATGAGTGTAAGTTTGTAGAGTTGTCACGTTATGCTGAGTACTTGTAGGATGAGAAGCTTCTTGTCAGTCGATTTATCAAAGGCTTAAATCCTAAGATAGAAGGACCTATTCGCATGGCAGATCCATAGAATATGAGTGAGGCCGCCGAGAAGGCGCTTATTGCAGAGGAGATTTAGGGGCGAGGCCACGGGTCACATCCACAGTTTCAAGACTATAGCCAACATCAGGACCAGGGTTTCCATAGACCCCCACCACCTCAGAGGGGTAGTTTTAGTTCTACATTTTTACATCCTAGACCTCCACAGTAGCAGCAACAGCATCAGCAGAGGTTGAGGCTGCAACAGAGAGCACATGGTGGTCATAATCGAGGTTGGCACTCACAAGGTTTGCAGAGAGACCAACATCAGCAGGCACCAGTTGTAGGACCCGCACAGTCACGGCAGTACTTTAGAGGGTCACAGAATAGTGCAGGACAGTCTAGAGATCAATAGTCTAGCAGGACTCAATTAGTGCATATCTAGACTCGAGGACCTTGTTATGTATGTGGTGGCACAGGGCACTTGGCTAGGGAGTGTCCACGGGGTTTCACAACAGGAGGTTAGTGTGCCAGTGGTTTTGAGCAGACAGTTGGAGACATGGACAGATCTCACCGTGTATTTTCTACAGTTGATAATCGCTAGGCTAACTCTTAGGCCTCCATCATCGAAACACCAAGTACTACTGGGGATGTTCCTATTACTATTTTGTTTGATTCTGGAGCTACAGACTCCTTTATTTCTCCATTGTTAGTGGAGCATTGTAGGCTGGTGGCCTCTAGGTAGGACGTTAGGTGGGAGGTCAAGTTGGCCACAGGGGCTAAGATGGCAATAGATTTAGTGGTTCGTGACTGTGAGCTAGCACTTGGAGCCTTCACTACAGTAGTAGAACTCAGGGTCATTCCCTTAGGGTCTTATGGAGTGGTGTTAGGCATGGATTGGCTTGCGGCTCATAGAGCCAAGATTAATTATCGCCAAAAGGCGATAGGTTGCCTAGACGACCATGACACAACAACAAAGATTGTGGACATTCAGAAGCCCACAGCAATACGTATGATTTCTGCTAAACAGCTTAAGCGTTGTATGTGGAAGGGTTGTCAGATGTTTGCAATCACAGTCAATGATAGATCAGAGAATGAGACAGAGGCTTCACTTGATGATCATCCCATCTTTAGAGAGTTTGTAGATGTGTTTCCACCTGAGCTTCTAGGGATGCCACCTCGTAGAGAGGTTGATTTTCACATTGATCTTGTACCAGGTGTTGAGCCAGTGTCTCATGCACCATACAAGATGACTACACATGAGCTTACAAAGCTCAAGCTTCAATTAGAGGAGTTGCTAGAGAAGGGGCACATCTGACCTAGTGTCTCACCTTGGGGCACACCAGTCATCTTCGTGAAGAAGAAGGATGGGTCTCTTCGACCATGTATGGATTATAGGTAGTTGAATAAGGTGATGGTGAAGAACCGTTATCCTTTGCCTAGGATCAACAATTTGTTTGATCAAATGTAGGGAGCCAAAGTGTTCTCTAAGATTGACCTGAAATCTGACTACCATCAGTTACGTATTACAGAGGCAGATATTCATAAGACCGCCTTTCAGACTCGCTATGGTCATTATGAGTTCACCGTGGTGCCCTTAGGTTTGACGAATGCCCTTGCAGTGTTCATGAGTCTCATGAATGGGGTGTTTCGCACATACCTAGATCAGTTCGTGATCATATTCCTCAATGACATATTGATTTATTCACAGACTGAGGAGGAGCATGAGGAGCACTTGCACCAGGTTTTACAGTGTTTGAGAGATCAACAACTTTATGGCAACTTGGCGAAGTGTGCCTTCTTTCGCACAGAGGTTCAGTACTTGGGTCACATTCTATCTGGCGATGGTATCTTAGTAGATCCATCAAAGATTAGAGCTATCAGGGATTGGCTAGCACCTACCAGTGTCACAGAGGTTAGGAGCTTCATGGGGCTAGTAGGATATTATCGCCGATTTGTTGAGGGATTTTCTAGGATAGCCCATCCTATCACTTCCCTTCAATGGAAAGGGAAGAGCTTCTTGTGGACAAAGTAGTGCGAGAGGGCCTTTGGGGTCCTCAAGGAGCGTCTCACTAGCACTCCTATCTTAGCAGTACTTGATCTAGCAGCAGACTTCATGGTATGCACTGATGCATCTTTGAAGGGACTAGGTGCAGTCCTTATGTAGGATGGTCGAGAGATCACGTATGAGTTGTGAAAGCTTAAGACCCATGAGCTAAACTACCCTACACATGATTTGGAGCTTGCAACAATAGTTCACACTCTTGTTAGATGGAGACACTTCCTTCTTGGACGCTGTTTTGAGTTACACTCAGACCATCACAGTCTTCAGTACATCTTCACGTAGCTGAATCTAAACGCTCGCCAACGGCGTTGGATGGAGTTCCTATGTGAGTATGATTTTGATGTGCATTACATCAAAGGGAAGGAGAATGCAGTTGCCGATGCTTTGAGTCAAAGGCGACACGAGATCCTGACCTTGACTTTGAGTGTAGACTTGAGAGGGTGCATATTGCAGCATCTTTTAGAGGATGAGTGGTTCCTTGAGGTTCATCAGGAGATTCGGTCATAAGGGCCCTTAAGGGCAAGTTTGTAGGATACTCTCTTGAGGCAAATGGACTTCTGCACCATAGACATCACATCTATGTTCCCTTGTAGGTGATCTTCATACAGTGGTTTTATCAGAGGCTCACAAAGCACCTTATGCAGTACATCCTGGGGTGAAGAAGATGCATGCCAATCTGAGACAATTGTATCATTGGCCAGGGATGAGATGCGACATAGCAAATTTTGTAGCTCGTTGCCCTGAGTGTCAGAGGGTCAAGGCCAAGCATCAGCATCCAGCAGGACTTCTTTACCCTCATGAGATATCGGAGTGGAAATGGGACACCATTTCCATGGACATCATAGTTGGTCTACCTTTGTCATCTCACCACCATGATGCCATCATGGTGATGGTTGACAAGTTGACTAAGGTAGCACACTTTTCACCAGTATCCATGATGTACAATGTACCTACAGTGGTGAGGGTCTTCTTGAATGACATTGTGAGGCTTCATGGAGTTCCTTGTCGCATCATATCCAACAAAGATTTAGCGTTCACATCAGCTTTTTAGAGAGCATTACAACAAGCGTTGGGTACTTAGCTCAACTTCAGTTCAGCGTACCACCCTGAGACAGATGGGAAGACTGAGAGGGTGAATCAAGTTTTAGAGGACATGCTTCTCATGTATGTGATGGATCACTAGTCTAGATGGGAGGACTATCTATATCTAGTTGAGTTTGCCTACAATAATGGGCATCACAGCTCATTAGGTATGCCTCCCTATCGGGCCTTCTATGGCAGACCTTGTAGGACTCCTCTGAGTTAGGACCGCATCGAGAACAAAGTTGATATTGGACCAGAGTTGGTATAGGACATGGAGCAGCAGGTTTGTGGGACATGGAGCAGCAGGTTTATGGGACCATTTGAGATACTAGAGCGGATAGGGCCTATAACTTATCGTCTTGCTTTGCCACCTAACATGTCGCGCATCCACGATGTGTTTCATATATCTGTATTGAGACGTTATATATCTGATATAGCTCATGTCTTGGATTGGGGTGCCTTATAGGTAGAGTCGAACGGACAACTGGCTTTGGAGCTATATACACCTAAAATTGGCATGACTCTACTTAAATAAATATTTTAAATATTTATTTCGTCATCATATTCCTCTATCATTAAATAAATAAATTTATTTATTTATTTGATTCACTTCCTCTCATTTAATTAAATAAATCACATTTATTTAATTAATTAAAATCACTTACACCAACTTCATTCTTCTAAAATAATTAAATAATTTTAATTATTTAATTAAAATCTCTTATTCTTCTAAATTTAAATAAAATGCAAATTTTATTTAATAAAATAAAAAATCCTCACAAAAATAAAATATATTTTTATATTTTATTTATTCCTCTCAATTATCTGTAAAATAATTAAATAAATTCATTTATTTAATTATGCTTTCTATCTCTCCGAAAAATCATTCTTATCTTCCAAAAATAACCTTCCTCTTGTCACACAAAAGCAAAACTTTGAGTTACAAAAGCAAATCTTCTCTTAGATTAGAAAAATAAATTCTAATTTAAGAAAATCAAATCTTATCCTCATCAAGAGAGGAGTTAACTCAACTAAGCTGCTTTTGGCATGACATGTGTCCTTCTATTTGATGCGCGTTCCTCAACAATCCTCCTCCGTTGATTCATTCTTTTCTTCTCAACCATTGATCTTCCCTCACTCTCTTCTATAAATACAACCTTCTTCTCTTCATTTCATATTAGAATTTTGTGTAAACTTATGCTGCAGAGATATCGGCGTGCCTTTGGCACCCCCACTCTTTTAAGCATTCTCATCTCATACTCCATTTCTGTATTTGAAGCTCACCTTCAAATACACAAGTATCCAAGCCATTCTTACTTTGTCATCTTCACCGAGCAAGCAAGCAAAAGCTTCTAAGGGCTTTTATTATCAAGATCAAAGAGAGATAGGCGAGCTACAGAAGGCGAAAGGTAAAGGTGAAGGTATCATTATTTTCATTGTTTTTAATCTTCCTTTATCTTCATATTTTGTAGATGTTTGGGTTTCATATTTCATTGATTTGAATAACCTGTTTTCCCCTTCACATTTTGGCGCCCACCGTGGGGCCCTTGCCCCTCTACTAATCAAAAAATCTGAGTTTTCTTGGAGACAGGTCCGTACAGGTGACGCACAGGTCTCTGACAGAGTTTTGCGCATTCAGCTTCTGAAACAATGCATCTGCCTTCCAAAATGACACATCTGATGAAATGGCGCATCTGACCTCCTGATTTGTGCATTCACCTTCTACTTTTGCGCATCTGACCAAGCGACGCATTCGACCCTCACAGTTGCGCATCTGATCTCTGAAGTTGTGCATACAACTCAACGGCAGCACTTGAGTTCCAATTTGCGCATACACTCTGCCAACTTGCGTATATACTCTTTCAGATTACGCTTCTGTTAAAATTGCGCATTTGCCCTACCTTTTTGTGCATTCACCTCGTCCTTTTGCGCATCTGCTATTTTTGCACCTGTACCTCATCTTTTTGTGCATTTAATCTCTGTATTTGCGCTTCTGTTCAAAAAGCCACACACTCCCTGTTTCTGCGCATTCAGGCTGCAGTGTTGCGCATCTGTCTTCTGATTTCTATTTTAGGTTTTCTAATTTTTCCATGTTGGAACTAACGTCTATTTTGCAGGAGTAGTGGCTGGATTAGGTCATCTAGATATTTTGCTTAGTTCATCTAGCCTAACTAGGGGTGAAGTAATCAAATGCATTTCATGACAAACTACACATAGTCCCTAACTAGGAAAGAAGTAATTGGACCAAATTGCTATCTTGCATTGTGGATTTATTTTCTAGTTCAATCACTGCTATCTTCTACAAATGGGAAATGAACAATGCTATGATTAATCACTTTTCAAGTTAACAATCGTATGAGTGCACAAATTAGCTTAGCCCATTTAGTTTTTCTATTTTAACTAGGTTGGGTGAACAACTATACTCTGTGCTTGTGAATGACAATAGGCTTATGCTCTCCCCTTAACTGGGTGATCAAAGTGCCAGACTTGTCATTCTTTTTGTCAGACCTTTAGGGGGGCCTGCCCTTGGATGCACGCTTGTCCAAGTGGGAATGACCCTGAGTGGTAACAGGCTAAAGCCAAGCCCTACCAAGCCACTTAAAATAAATTGTGCTTGGGGTGAAAACCTCAAGCAACGAGTGCTGTTGTGTTACACCGACAGCCAACCTCCCCTAAAACCCTCATAGGCGTAACCCTTTGAGGCTGGGAGACTCCATAACGGACAGTAGCGTCGCCGCACGTGTAACCACTCAAATGGTTGCCCTATCTAAGAACCAATTGTGTAGCAAGCCAAAAACCCCTATTCGTTGATGCAAAGGGTGGAGCTCTTAAAGCGGCCTCGATTCAAGTGACTCTTAGTAGAGGTAGCAAGGACAACCCTAAGGTTCGGTGTGGGGACAAGCCTAAGGAAACCCAAATTTGGTATGCGTGAGAAGTGAGTGCCGTGGAGGGGAGCCGGTGCTACCAGATTCTGGAGCTACACGCTTTGAGTGGCACAGCTAGAGGATTCAATGAATATTGTCACATCCAGCCTAGGTTGTACTTGTTTTGAGTCATAATAGTCCAAAAACACAAAAAAAATATAAAAAGATAAAAATCATGAAAAACTTCTATGTATTTGCTGTGCTTTTGCCATAATTGAATATCAACATCATCAGAAACACCAAGTTTTTCAAACCAAAAATAGCAAAAATCTTGAAAACAATCCAAATTTTCCAAAATTCTGCAAAAACCAAGAAAAAATCTAGAATTGCGCATTTGCCTCGACTTCTTGCGCATTTGATTCGACTTATTATGCATTTGATTAGGCGGTGCATTTAAACAAACTTCACCAGTATTGTGCATGTGTATCGACCTTTTACGCATCTACCTCCTGTTGTTGCGCATTTAAAACCAGAGAGCAAAAACCATATCTTCCAAAGAGAAAAATTTGTCAATACTTTTTAAAAAACCAGTTCAAACCTGTTCTAGTTTTCAAAATCTGGTTAAAGACCTTGCAAAATCAACCATTTCTCCCTTATCTGCACCATAGCTGTTTATTCATCCAAAATTTCACCACTTTGCTCCAAGTTTCCAACAAGGTTATAGTCAAAGTTTTCTTGATCAAAATCAAATCTCAAATAAGACCTAGTGAGCCTCCAAGTATCAAGGATTACTTATCCTTCTCTATCAGAACTCCACTAGTGGATTGTGCAAAGGCTAGTCAACGTCAAGTAACAGATTCCTAATATCCTAGCTTTTGACTATCGCTTTTGTATACCCACCTTGTTTGACGCTACCTAGATCTAAGAGGAACCTTGCTAAAACCTTGTTTCATCCTAGCACCTTGCTCAAAATCTTCCAATCTCACCTCATCCCATCTCTTTACTACCTTGCATGGTCTTGACAAGATTACAAAAACAAAAGCAATTAGAAATGGCAGAGAAAAGTATTTTTGACGGTCATGAAAGCAACGAAGAACCCTCCATGGAAGAGATCCTCAAAATGCAACATGACCCAAAATTTCAACGCCTATTAGATGGAGTACTTGCACAAGACCCTACAAAATTCTTCTTACACCTAGCAAACCTAGGAGTAAAACTTCCTAAAGGTTATGATGTAGAGGCTCTAAGAGAAACTGAAGAAGAGAGAAACCTAGAAGGAAGTAGACAAGGTGAAGTACCCACGGATAAGAGCAAAGCAACAATTGACTCCTTGGATGCCCTAAGCCTAATGAACCAAAAAGTTGAAGCTCTCCAACAACAATTTTTAGACATGAAAACAGGAACATCGACTAAAAACTACACCCTAGAGGATATTTCACCATATCCTTTTGATAGGTCCTTAATCGTGATTCCTTTCCCCTTAAGATTTGAAATGCCTAAATTTGATAAATATCGAGGGAAGGGCGATCCAAGAGATCATATCAGAGAATTCAATGTTGCTTGTCTAGAGGTCGCACATAACGACACTTACCTTATGCGACTATTTCCACAAAGCTTGGGAGGACAAGCCATGGATTGGTTCTCTAGACTGCCACCTGGTATCAAAACATTCAATGAACTTGTCAACAAATTTGTCACCCACTTCTCATACAATATTGAGCACGACATCTCAATATTGGATCTCTGTAACACCAAACAGAAAGGAGGAGAATCTTTCGTTGCCTTCTTACAGAGATGGAGACAACTAGCAAGCAAGTGCCCACACCAAATACCAGAGAAATAGATGCTAGAGATGTTTGTCCACAATCTGCAAACAGACCTAAGCTACCAAATCCAAATACAATGTCCCACTTCTTTTAGCAAGGTCATTGAGATGGGCCTTATCATAGAAAAAGCTCTAATCGCAAAAGGTCAAATCAAGCTCTATAAAGACTCTCCCAATACCAACACCAACAATGACAAACCTAGGTTCTGGATGAAAAACAAGAATGTTGTGAACAACGGGGTGGTGGATGCCAAAAATACGGCACCTAAGCAACCAATTTTCAACCTATCAACACCTCAAAATAACCCCCCACAAAACAAACCAAGAAATAGTAAATCTAGGTTTACCAACTTCCAACCTAGGAGAACGTTCACACCTTTGGATGAGTCACTAGAAACTGCCCTACGGAAGCTAATCGCCAACAATCTCATAACGCTTCCCTCAGCATGAGAGTACGAACCAAAGGTCAAACCCCGTTGGTGGAATGACAATGATTTTTGCAAATACCACCGAAACAGGGGGCACAAGACAAATGATTGTATTGCACTCAAGCATATAATCCAAGACTTAATAGAGCAAAACAAAATATCCGTCAATGGACAATCTCACGGACATACCTCCAACAGCGATCATCAGGCATTCAAGGATCCTCTTCCTAACAACAGAAATAACAGTGGCTCTAACAACGCAAACTACACAAATGTCAGCTTCGACTATGTTGTTAACCATATCTCAGAAGGTGATTCACACATCAATGTGATCACTATCAACAAGGATCCAGATTGCAACGTTACTACCTGTAGTAACAAGGTCACCCTTAGAGGAGCTTCCGCTCCTCCGTCTAGTCAATACAGTATCGTGGATCAACTCCACAAAACACCTGCACACATCTCCCTATTGGAACTTCTGCGTATGTCTCCTTCTCATAGGTCTATACTTGACAAAGCCTTAGCAGAAGCCTCCGTTCCCACAAACCTAGCTGAAGAACAATTCCAAACTATGGTCGGTCACATCACATCACCGCACTCCCTATCATTCACTGAGAAGGATGATATGTCTATCACTCAACCCCATAACGCCTCCCTTCACATTAAAGCTTTCATACACAAGCACAAGATCAAAAGAGTCCTAATCGATGGAGGGGCTGGTTTGAATATCTGCACATTGAAGCTAATCCTTACATTGGGGTTTTTAGAGAAGGCTATAGATCCGAAAAAGAAAAATCACCATAAAAGCCTATGATGAGGAAGAAAGAACGTCTAAAGGAATTGTTACCCTACCAATTAGGGTGGGCCCCATAGTGAAAGATGTAGCTTGTCAAGTCCTTGACATGGAGCTAGCATACAACATTCTTCTTGGGCGACCATGGATCCACGCTTTGAAAGCAATACCTCCTACATACCATCAATGTATCAAGTTCCCACATGAAGGACAAGAGATCACCATCCAAGGTGATCCTAACCCCTATCAATACTGCAACTCCATTCAGCCAAAACCAGAAGTTGTGATCCCCAATAACCGTGCCTCTGCTTCTTCCTCTTCTCATGTTGACCTAGCCACACTTGCTTCTTCTTCAGGGGCATCTCAACCTAAACTCCAACTCAAAGATAAAGGCTTGGGTGAATACACGGTATCTCAGTCCCTCTGCTTGGCACAACTGCCTCTATCTCCTCGATCCTATGGGAGACCTATCTTAAAAACACCAATAGCAAAGAAGCCAACCAAAGGACCATTTGTGAAATGGGGAAGCCTAGAAGATGAAAGTGATGAAAAAGATATCCTACAGTGGCTATACAAGGATGAAGCTAGCTCCTCAACGCAACATGACCATCCCACTCTATCAACAGAACAGTACAGTCAAGGCTTTCAAATACTACAGAGAATGGGGTATGAAGGGCACGGTCCACTTGGTTCAAGAAAGGATGGCATCACTGAACCCATCCAACCTCATACCTTAACAGCCCGAGACACTACAAGGCTAGGCTACACTGGAGTACCAAGAAACAACAGAACCAACAAGAACAAAGGCAAACAACCAGAAACCTCTACTAGTAATCTGGTTGAACAAATTCAGCGAATGCAACTAGGGAGCGAAACTGATTCTAACGAGTATGAATGGGATAGCCTCTCTGAGATGTCTTGTGACGAAAAGGATATTGATGTTGTTCATGAGTATGACCCAACCCATGCCAACGAGGGACAAGGTCCAAGGGCTAGGCCATTAGAGTCTGACCCACATAACAACAATAGTGAAAATCGTGAGGAAGGAATGTTTCCCCCCTTGACGGACCCACTAATAGAGAGTACCATTGTAGACTTTGTCCGCTCCTTCAATAACTCTGTCCTAACCATCAACGCCATTGAACCAAACCAACCTAATGATCTCTTACCTTTGGTACACCCTGAACTTATCGACTGGGACCTAGAAGGTACCACCCCTGAACTAGACACCTTCGAAAATGATGACGCAATCATTGATTACCTTGAGCTTAGAGATCACCTACCTGCAGGTGACCAGAAAGCTGGCTATGCTATTGAACTCAATGAGAAGGCCTATTTTGGAGAAAGCGCCAAGCCTTTCAGTCACAAAAAACATCAAAATAAAAGAACGATCTAACGGTGAAAACCGCTCCGCGGTAGTGTTAGATCATCAAAATAGTAAAAATAAAGACATATCCAACGGTGAAAACCTCTCTGAGGTGCCAAAGGATGGAAGGCTTGACCATCTCCCCAATCTTACACATCAGGAGAGATCTTCAATCTTAATCGAACCAGCAGAAGCAATCAATGTCAACACAGGTGATAATCCGAGAATGGTCCACATGGCCAAGGCTCTAATAGAACATGAAAAACCAACATTTACAGATTTCTTCAAAAGAAAACAGATCAACTTTGCATGGATATACGCCGACATGCCAGGGATAGATCCAAATCTTATCATGCATCATTTATCTCTAGCTCCGAGAGCTAAACCAGTCAAACAAAAACTTAGAAAGATGCATCCGCATGTGGCCCTCATGGTGAAAGAAGAACTAAAGAAGCTGTTAGACGTCAGATTTATCAGGCCTATAGACTATCCTGCATGGGTTTCGAATATAGTACCGGTGGCCAAACCAGATGGCAGGGTCAGAATATGCAATGATTTCAGAGACTTGAACAAGGTTTGTCCCAAAGATGACTTCCCCCTACCCAACATAGACATGATCGTCGATCTTACGACAGGACACACTATGCTGTCACTCATGGACGGTTTCTCAGTGTATAACCAAATAAAGATTACACCCGAAGACCAACACAAAACTACCTTCACATGTCCTTGGGGCACTTACTGTTGGTGTGTCATGCCATTCGGTCTAAAAAATGTTGGGACGACATATCAGAGAGCCATGACAACGATATTCCACGACATGATGCACACCATAATGGTAGACTACGTCGATGACATTCTAGCAAAGTCTCTCACAAGAGAAGGGCATCTAGCAGTACTAGACAAGATCTTTAATAGACTGGAATAGTTCAATGTGCGACTTAATCCAAAAAAGTGTGTGTTCAGGGTTATGTCAGGAAAACTACTAGGCTACATAGTGTCTGCAAATGGTATCGAAGTTGATCCCACTAAGGTGAAGGCCATAATGGAGATGCCACCTCCTAAGAATCTGACTCAACTTAGATCCCTACAAGGAAAATTGCAGTCTATTAGACGGTTCATTTCCCAACTGGCAGACAAGTGCCACCCATTCTCTCATCTGCTACACAAAAATGTACCCTTCAAACGGAACGAGTCATGCGAGCAGGCTTTTCAACAGCTAAAGGAATACTTAATGAAGCCACCAGTATTAATGCCACCAATTCAGGGCAAGCCTCTATTACTGTATATCTCAACTACACCAATGGCTCTGGGAGCTCTCCTCGCTCAACAGAACTATGATGGAAAAGAACAGGCTATCTACTACATTAGTCGAACACTCATCAGATATGAATTGCAATACACACCAATAGAAAGAGCATGTCTAGCAGTGGTCTTCGCCTCGCAAAAATGGAGACATTACATGCTGTCACACTCGGTTAAATTGGTGGCAAAGATTGATCCACTGAAATACTTACTCAACAAGGCTGCCTTAACAGGTAGATTATCAAAATGGGTCATGCTTCTCAGTGAGTTCGACATCGAATATGTGGATAGAAAAGTGATAAAAGGACAAGTGCTTGCAGATCAACTAGTAGAGGCACCTTTAATGGATGACAACCCCCTGAGCTTTGAATTTCTAGATGAGTCTATCTTCCACGTCAACACAGCAACTGGAAAATGTACTTTGATGGCTCCTACACTCAACATGGATCGGGGGCAGGTATCTTATTAATCACACCTAATGGCGACACTATTCCAAAGTCATACAGATTAATGTTCCCTTGCACTAACAACGTAGCGGAATACGAGGCTCTGGTCATCGGTATCAAGCTAGCAGTTGAGTGGAACATCAAAGAACTTCAAGTCTATGGTGACTCACAACTGGTCATCAACCAAGTAAATGACGACTACCAAACAAAGGATGAGAAACTGATTCCTTACAAACGAATGGTAGATGAATTCAAGGAATATTTCGTCAAGATATCATTTGAACAGATACCAAGGATCAAGAATAAAGCTGTAGACACAATGGTTACAATTGTATTTGTTAGGGTAAAATGTGGATTAATAATGAATATGCAATGATAAACAATCAAATACCCATAACTCAATAGAATAGTGAAACGAAGAAGATTGAATAAAATGAAGCAATGAATCAAACAATGCAAACCTTCCTTGAATTGAAACTTCTATTGTTGCCTATCAAGATCGTCCTTGTTTGTATGAAGTAGGCCCTCAGAGAGTGCACTCTTTTGTTGTTTTCAAGAATGTCGATAGTGAATGGCTGTGGTAATAAACGTGCAATGAAGATGAGCTCCAAAGCAACAATGGTGATCTCAAGCAAAGAGTATTGGGGTGCCAAAGGCGCGCGGGTAGAATTCTGCAAAGTAACAATATGAATAGCCTGGATGAATAGAATGGAGGGATGAAGCTTCTTTTATAGACTCAGAAGAATGAGAATCAACGGTTGAGAGGAAGTGTGATGATCAACAGCTGAGGATGGTTGAGGAATGTGCAACCAGTAGAAATATGACAAGTGTCTCATCTCCATCATGAAATAGGGGATTTGACAACATTGATTGGAGAGTTAACTCTTTTAACTGATCAATTAACAAACTTGATTGATTAGTTGGAAGAATGAATTAAGGGATTGACTGAATTAATTGAGGGATTAACTCAATTGACTGATTAGTTAACATTTTTGATTGATTAGTTAACTAACTTCTGATTTGAGAAGAAATAGGACATGTGGGTGAGGGGGAAAATAGGTAATTAAATATTTAATATATTTAATTACATGTGCAACCCGATGAGGTGGACAAGGTGAGGTGGAAAAGTGAGGTGTAAGTGTGAGGTGGATTTTTGGAATTTAGAACTTAGGATAGAGGAATTTGGATTAATTAAATAATTTAGGATTATTTAATTGTGTAGGACATTTAGAAGAATTATAATTAAATAAATAGATTTTATTTAATTATTGAACAGTGAATCGATTAAATAAATTTGGAATATTTATTTAATTGGTAGAAGAACGGAATAAATATTTAGAATATTTATTTAGGATGAATCGTGTCATTTTTAGGCGTATACATTTTGCCCCTCTTTGATGCAATACAGTTTATAGCGTTGCTTCAAAGAAATCGATAGTCTAACAGTGATACATGCCCCAGTTTGCCCCTGGTACAAGTTTAACGACAGGATGCCCCCTCAGGAGATTGGACGGGAAGGAGGCAGAAGGGACATGAGACGGGCAATCTCACGAAGACGAAGGGAATAATTAGGTTGGGGTGAAGAAATTGGTTGGAGAAAGAGCCGAATGATACGCAATGCAAGATAGAATGATAACACACACAAGCAAGTAAGCAAGTATGCACAAATGATACAAGAACAAACAAGGTGTTGCCCCTGTCAAGCAGTAAACCAATGATATACTACAGTGTTGTCATGGCGAGGAATGATATATCCCTAGACCAACACGGCAGGCATGTTGTCATGGCAGGGAATAATAGATCCCTAGAGCAACATGAAAGATAGTGTCTGGTTTCAGGAAATGAAGCATGTCGTGTAAGACACATGTATTGGTCTGATTTCGACAATGTTACATCCTGTATAAGACAATTAATTGATTAACTGATCGAGTTGGTTTACAACCAGACAAGGATCAAGACCACGGATTGTGATTGGATCATTTGTGCAAGATTGACTTGGCTTGATTGGTATGGATTAAGGATGGACCTATATTTTGATCATTGCTCAGACTGACTGGACAAGGATGAAAGATATGATGATAGATAGAAATATGATTGATAGAAGAAAGACTCGATAGAAGGACTCACAAGCTTTTGTAAACATTGATACTCTGCATTTTATGGATCTTTATTGCATGGGATATGGATGTATGGATGTGTATATGGATATAGGATGGATGATATGCTTTTGGAGTGCTTTATTTCATCATTGGGCAATTTTTTTTGGTACATTTTCTGAAATGTTGTAAGTGAATACAAGCATCTAGGTATAATTGAACCGAGATGACCTGAGTACCGCTTACATGGATTTTGATTTGGCAAGTAAATACAAGCATCTAGTCAAAATTGAATCTAGATGACCTGAGTATTTCTTGCATTTCAACAAACAAGGATTGCCCCCGTTCATGTTAGACCCTTGATGTCCTCGATGATCTTTTGCCAATCATGTCCTTAGACAAGGTGTTACATTACTAAAGCATAATCCACAGATAGCAAACAAAGAAAATGATCATGCCTTCATCATAGCATCTCTAGCTGTTGGCATCCTTAAGTAGCATAGAAAGACATGATAACAAAAATCAAGACTCTGTAACATAACCATGATTTCAATCCGCAAAACATTCTTGCCATTAGATGTGTTTTTCTTGCCGTAATTTAGATAGAATCAGTTAGAAGACCTTGGGTATTTGCTTTGCTTTAGATAGGTTAAGATGTTCATAGTCAAGATTTTTGCTTGAAGCGCAGGTTCTGCTTGCATTTGCATGTTGGTGAGAGAAGACTTCCACAATCTTTATTGGTGAGACAGACCCTAAGGGACTGACCTAGTGCCTCGGGGGCTCATTGCTAAATGGCCTTGCCTACCTAACGACACAGAGGCAACGTAGTTCAAGGTAAACTCTAATGGACCTAAGATATGAATCAGATAAGACGCGATATGGAACAGATATGGATTAGACATGGAACAGATATGGATCAGACAAGACATGATATGGAACAGATAAGGATCAGACATGGAACAAATATGGATCAGATAAGACACGATATGGAACAGATATGGATTAGACATGGAACAGATATGGATTAGACATGGAACAGATATGGATCAGACGATACCGATGACAAGGAAACACCACGGATAGGTAGATGTATGAGTGATAAAGAATGGAACAGGTAGGTATGAGGATGGGCAATAGTTGATAGAAGGAAACAAGGATGTGATCTCCAAGGACTATGTCACATAGGAATAACATGCCCCATTGTAGGTAGAATACTTAGGATTTTTCATGGCAATGCTTACGATGATAGGAAGATGAGAGGGTAATGAAGGATTTTCATGGTTTGGAGGGATAAGGTATGTCAAGAGATATCTAAAACATTTGTCAACATTGTGCCTCCAATCTTTATCAAGACCAAAGAAAATAGAGGAAAGGAAGATTAGGATGGATAGATCGATAGTATAGGTAGGATAGGATAGGAAATGGTACGGAAGGAAACTGATAGGAGAAGAGTGATAGGCTGATGAGACAAGGTTCCCCCAAGTGTAGGTGACATAGAAGATCAACTTACACACGACGCCAGTTTGCCAGGTTTTCATCATGGTACTTATCCAAGGCGCCTGTTTGCTAGATTTTCACCATTGGACGAAGGGATTTTTCTTTACTTTTTTCATTTTTTCATTTTTTTTTGTTGTGTTTTTTGAAACATTTGGGCAGGAAAACGCGGATATGGAAGGGAGAGACTCAAGGATCTAGTTCTGTGAAAGGTGACAGTCCCACTAGATGGATGTTGTCACATGGACTATGTCAAGCATGCTCATAGATATTGGTAGGGAATTGCAATTGTGAGATAGAATAGGTAGACAGTGGATTATGATGCAGAATATGGGGGGAAGGTTTATGCAAAAGCATGGACCATAGGAATAGGATGAGGAAGATATGTAGGATAACAGTGGAAGGAGGGGGAGATGGAGTTATACGGAAGTATTGTGGAATGGAAGGGAATCATGACCAACGATTGCACAGACCATGATAAACATTGAAGTTGGTGATGGGAAAGTAGTGTAGGAAGCAACAGAGACTTTTGCTTGTGGATGAATGACTTAGGCATGTAGGAGTCCACATAGACTGAGTATTTTTCTGATTTTTGTTCATCATGTGGGATGGAAGAATTTGAGACTTATGGATGGAATGGGAGAAAGTGGATGGTTGAGATTCTTGAGAGGTAGATGCGTCATGTAACTTGAGGGCTTTTTTCTTAGGTACCCAAACCATTTTGTTTTTAGATAGTACCTGTGAAGGTATGGGTTTGGGTGTATGCAGCTTTTGTGCAGCTTTTGGAGTAATCATTTGTTGGATGCAGACCCACACCTTTTTCAGCTTGGCGTATAGGTGTGTGGGTGTATGTAGCTCTTGAGAAGGACGCTTCTTTGATTCTTGGATTTTGTATCCTAGGTCATGAGGACTCTTAGGATTTTTGACTTTATAGGTAGAGGCATCCAGATTTTTATTGTTGAATTCCCGTGGGATGGTGGAAGTGGAGTTGGAGGACATTCTTTGTTTAGACAACATGTGCATTTGTTGGCCATGATTGGGATTGTTAGAAGATTCATAGATGGATGAATAAGGTGTTGGAAGAAGTGGTGGTAAAATGTATGGAGGGATATTAGGAGTTGAAAGTAGTAGAGGTAGATTGGATGGTGGAAGGTGTATGGTCACATGCTTTTGACAATTGTAGGATGATGGAGGTGGAATGGCGACATACGTTTTGGGTTTATGATATGGTTTGCAATGGAAAGTGGTGGATTTTGAAGGAGTGGAAGAAGTACCAACATCTTGAGATTGTGCACCTTGGGGTATGTATCCAAGGCCATATGAAGGAGGAGGAACATTGACATGGACGGGCTCCAAAATACCTTGTTCATGAAGGCCTAAGCCTTTACCTTGATAGTTCATATGTTGGAGTATGCGGTGGACAACGGGATTATGTGTAGGTAGAACATTAGAGATAAGTTCCTTATTGGATGGAGAAGATGAGATAGAGGATAATGGTGGCTGGTGTTCTAAGGAGGAACACTCATGAACAAAGGCAGTAAGACCAAGAATATATGGTGGGGGATTTATAGCATGGTTGATAATGGATGGTGGAGGAGTATTTTTGGTTTGATCTTCTATACTTGCTTGGGAGGCAAGTGTCTCATCAAGGGTAGTGGAAGTTGCTAGCTCTTGGGTAGGACTAGATGGGGTTATAAGCTCAGGACCATGGAATGCATAAAGTGGGCTTAGAGGATCCTCATGGTCTGCTTGATCATAAATAGGCTCTCCATCATAGATGGGATCTTGATCATAGATAGGATTTAGCGCTATGGGATTAAAGTGCTCTTGTATATGTTCTTCATCAACGATAATATCTTGATCATGGAAAGGATATAGGTTATGGAGAGGTTGGAATTGGATCTCTAGCTCATGTGTAGGATCAAGTTGCTCATGGATAGCTTCATCATCAAAGATAGTATCTTGATCGTAGAAAAGATAAAGGTTATGCATGGGACGGAATTGGATTTCCTTCTCATGTATAGGTGGTGGGAGATGGATAGGATCACGTGGCTCATGGAGAGGTTCATTATGATGGATATCATCTTGATCATGGAAAAGATACATGTTATGGATAGGTTGCAAGAAAGTGATTTGATCTTGACTTAGACTAGGGATTAATGTTTCCTCATGCTTAGGATTAGACTCTTGACATACCTCTTGGGTTGCTTGAATGGAAGTGGATAGCTCTTAGATAGCTTCTTGGTTGACAACATAGATGTTTGATGGACCTTGACTCTGGCACATGGTAGAAGGCTCTTTGATAAGCTCAAGGAATTGAGGATCGCATGAAGGGGTTGTAGGATTTGACATGTTATTGGAAGCATCTTTTGTAAGGTCAAGGACTGAAATTTAGGGACATGGTTACTTCTCTGCTAGTAGCCCTTGGATCACATCCTTCGTAGGTGTATGGGTAGACGAATGAGGGGATTTAGCTTTCTCCCAAGCTTTTCTCTGGTTGTATAAATTTGGAAAAACTCTTTCCCACCACTCATCTGATTCTTTTTTGGTCATCCATTTAGAGTTTGAGGAACTAGATGGTGGTGTTGGTGTAAAACTGGTATGTTTTGGAATATGTGCCTTAGAAGGTGGCGAAGGAGGACTAGTAGATGGAGTGGTATAGGATTGCCAACTTAAGGTGGTGCTTGCCTTGTCATGAGCATCATTAAGATGGGAAATAGATGTATGAGTTCAGGGCGAGGCGTAGCTAGTACTGGCACATTCGGCTTGCAAGATTGCCATTTCTTGTTGTCTGACTTGGAGTTCTTGAGCAATTGCTATACGACCTTGGGGTGAGGTGTCTAGGGTTAATTGCAATTTCAGGGATTTGAGTTCTTGAGCAAGCTCTTCTAATTCGGTTTTCATCTCCACAGAAACTGACACAAGACTGAAAGGGGTACTCAGAAAGGTGGAAAATTTTTCCTCAAAAATAGTGCAAATGCTCACTGTCATGGATGCACAGAAACAAATGCGCAGCAGAAATGAATATATACGTAGGAAGTTGCAGTATATGCGCAGCACTGGTAAAGTATAAATGCGCAGCAACAGCCTGTATATGCGCAAAAAGTCTACACATATGCGCAGCAAGTCGATACAAATGCGCAACAAAAATGAGTATAAGCGCAGCTCTATTTTTTGGCAAATTTTTTGGATTTTTCTGGTGTTTTTTGGTATTTTTGGCTGGAAAAAGGCCTTCTTGGTCTGATTTTATGAATTAACAGCAAGAAAACATAGCAAGCACAAAGAATATTTTATAGTTTTTCATTATTTTTTTTTTAGTTTTTTCGACTCTATTTTGGACTAAACTGAAACAAAAGCAAGCACAAAGATCCTAGGCTAGAAATGGATTACAAGGGTTTTTGGCCACTAGAACAAGAGGTGTTTAATGAGGGCAACCGTTCCAGTGGTTACACATGCGGCGGCACTACTCTCCGTTATGAAGTCTCCTAGCCTCAAAGGGTTTTGGGGGAGGTTGGCCGTCGGTGTAACACAGCAACACTCGTTGCAGGAGGTTTTCACCTCAAGCACATTTATTTTAAGTGGATTGGTAGGGCTTGGCTTTAGCCTATTTCCACTCAGGGTTGTTCCCACTTGGACAAGCGTGCATCCAAGGGCAGGCCCCTCTTAAAGGTTAAACAAATGGAATAACAAGTCTGGCACTCTGATCACCCAGTAAAGGGGAGAGCATAAGCCTATTGTCATTCGTCAAACACAGAAGACACTGATTAATCCAACCTAGTTAAAAGTAGAAAAATTAAATGAGCTAATATTACTTGTGCACTCACACTGTTGTTAACTTTGAAGTGGTTAAAAAGATAGCATTGTTCATTACCGTTTGTGAGATAGCAATAATCTAACTATGGAAGATAGCATTATGCAGATATTGCAATGGTTCAATTACTCTCTTCCTAGTTAAGGCTATGTGAAATTTGTATGAACGTTCGTTTTACTGTCCTTTTATAAATTGAAGTGTGAGTTTAGTAAATGCAGCTAGATGAGTCTAAACCAGTGGCCTAACCTGCAAAACAGATCCAGAGTATTCTTGCAAAGATGTTAGCATTAGCAAAAATCTTCTAAAAAATCCTAAAATCACTACCTACTACAGAAGCACCACTTCAGAGACTAAATGCGCAGAAATAGTCAACAGAAATTTGCATTTTTCTAACCCTAGTTTGTAAAGATTTGGATAAAACTATAAGTATATAATCTCTTAGCTCAAATCTAACCTCACCATTGCGTCCAGGGGGGCATTTCCATAAATTTTGAGTACAAATTTGCCTAGATTTCATGAAAAATAGAGCGTTTGGCGAAGAAAACAATGTTTCTAAAATTCACTGCCAAACAGATGCGTTGCAGGAAGTAACATATGCGCTGCAGAAGTTAACATATGCACTGCAGGATAACAAATGCGCTGTAGAATGAAACAAATGCACCGAAATAGAGCGTATATGCGCAAAAAAAACATATGCGCCGTAAAAGAAGGTATATGCGCCAGAACAGTGTTTAAAAGCGCACTAAGAACGAACAGATGCGTAGGAATAACATATGCACCGCAAAAATGGATATATGCGCTGTAACAGTGTTAAAAGCGCCACAGGAATACACAGAAGTGTAGAAATGACGGATGCGCCGTAACAGTGCGCAAAAGCGCAGCTAAAAAGCACAGATGCGCAGAAATGACAGAAGCGCCGTAACAGTGGGTATATGCGCCGCATAAATGTTCAAATGCGCCAAAGTAGCCTTTGCGTGACCTTGCGTGACCTATACGGAACCTATCTTCAAAAAAAGCTCAGATTTTGATGAGATAAAGGGGCAAAGGCCCCACGGTGGGCGCCAAAAATGTTAGGGTAAAATGTGGATTAATAATGAATATGCAATGATAAACAATCAAATACCCATAACTCAATAGAATAGTGAAACGAAGAAGATTGAATAAAATGAAGCAATGAATCAAACAATGCAAACCTTCCTTGAATTGAAACTTCTATTGTTGCCTATCAAGATCGTCCTTGTTTGTATGAAGTAGGCCCTCAGTGAGTGCACTCTTTTGCTGTTTTCAAGAATGTCGATAGTGAATGGCTGTGGTAATAAACGTGCAATGAAGATGAGCTCCAAAGCAACAATGGTGATCTCAAGCAAAGAGTATTGGGGTGCCAAAGGCGCGCGGGTATAATTCTGTAGAGTAACAATATGAATAGCCTGGATGATTAGAATGGAGGGATGAGGTTTCATTTATAGACTTAGAAGAACGGGAATCAATGATTGAGAGAAGATATGAAGATCAATGGCTAAGAATGGTTGAGTAATGTGCAACCAGTAGAAATATGACAAGTGTCCCACCTCCATCATGAAAGAGGGGATTTGACAAAATTGATTAGAGAGTTAACTCCATTGACTGATCAGTTAACAAACTTGATTGATCAGTTAGAAGAGTGGATTATGGGATTGACTGAATTGATTGACCAGTGAACTGGGTTGATTGAGGAGTCAACAGAATAGATTGACCAGTGAACTCAAATGACTAATTAGTTAACAGATTTGATTGATTAGTTAACTAACTTCTGATTTGAGAAGAAATAGGCCATGTGGGTGAGAGAAAAATAGGTAATTAAATATTTAATATATTTAATTACATGTGCAACCCGATGAGGTGGACAAGGTGAGGTGGAAAAGTGAGGTGTAAGTGTGAGGTGGATTTTTGGAATTTAGAACTTAGGATAGAGGAATTTGGATAAATTAAATAATTTAAGATTATTTAATTGTGTAGGACATTTAGAAGAATTTTAATTAAATAAATAGATTTTATTTAATTATGGAACAGTGAATCGATTAAATAAATTTAGAATATTTATTTAATTGATAGAAGAATGGAATAAATATTTAGAATATTTATTTAGGATGAATTGTGTCTTTTTTAGGCATATACAGCATCTCTCCTCGACATTCTAGGCAATCAAACACGATATGAGTTCTTAGTAGAGCCAGTCTCCTGTCTTGCTTATGACACTCCAGATTCCCATCATATGCCACATCGTAGGAACCGATTCCCCTCTCTATGGTAAAATATTTGCCTATCTAAAAGAGAATAGCCTCCCACCCGACCTCTCCCATAACCAGAAAAGAACCTTCATCCGGCAGGCATCTCGGTATGCCATTTTCGCTAACACCCTGTATCGCCGAGGTCTCGATGGTACTCTCCTTAGATGTCTAGATAGAGAGGAATATCCAACTTCTCTAAGCGAAATACACGATGGAATATGCGAGGCTCACTCTAGTGGCCCTACCCTAGCCAAGAAACTCATACGCATGGGATACTATTGGCCAATAATGGAACAAGACTCCTATTAGTTTGTAAACAAAATGCAAAAAGTGCCAAATCCATGGGAACCTGGTACATGCACCAGTGCAGGAGCTACATCCATTAATGACTCCTTGGCCTTTCTGTCAGTGGGGACTCGACTTAGTGGGCAAGATCCACCCTCCTTCCTCAAGCGGCCATAAATTTATCATCACTGCCACAGAGTACTTCACGAAGTGGATTGAAGCCGTGCCCTTAGCCAACGTCACAGGAAAACAGATTGCCTCATTTATCCTGAACTATATCATTTGTCGTTATGGTGTCCCTTCGTCCATCATCATTGATAATGGACGACCCTTCAAAAATCAAGATGTCAGGGAACTATGCGACAAATTCCATATCTAGCACCGCTTCTCAACTCCTTACTACCCACAAAGTAACGGCCAAGCTGAGGCATCAAATAAAACCATCCTGAAAATCCTAAAAAAGACTGTCAATGATGCTGGCCATGACCGGCATGTCCAACTGAATCCTGCGCTGTGGGCCTACCACACAAGCATCTGCACACCCACAGGTGCAACACCATACTCCCTAGTCTATGGAGCTGAAGCTATCTTGCCCATTGAAGTCGAGATCCCATCCTTGTGAGTCTCATTAAAAGGCCTCATATCAGATGAAGAGTACAGAGTAACCAGACTCCAAGAATTAGAGCTGCTCGAAGAGCGAAGGCAACATGCCTTTAACCACTTGAAAGCATATTAGCAACGCATGTCCAGAAGCTACAATCACAAAGTAAAACCCCAGATATTCCAAGTCGGTGACCTAGTCCTAAGAGAAAATCCCAGAAATTAGCAAGACATAGAAAAGAAAAGAAAGTTTGAACCTAACTGGCTAGGTCCCTACGTCGTCATCACTGCTTATGGATCGGGGGCATATTAATTGTCTACATCTGAAGGTGAACTATTCGACGACCCTATCAACAGCATGCACCTTCGTAAGTTCTATACCTGAAAACCCCAATGTAAGGGAGTCTTGAAAAAATCCAAAAAAATTAAAAAAGTGATAAAAAAATAGAACAAAAAAACCAAAAAAATCGTCCTACAGTGAAAACTTGGCAAACAGGTGCCTAGGATAGGTACCGTGGTGAGAACCTGGCAAACAGGCGTCATGTATACTTCTAGCTTCTCGTGCAAATAAAAGCAAGTGGTGAAAACCTGGTAAACAGGCACTATCTGCGACAAACCACTTCCTCCATCCGTTGTCGAACTACGTCGCCTCTGAGTTATCATGTAGGCAAGACCATTCTTAATGCGCCCCTGAGGCTTCACATCACTTCACTCCGTTCCACTTTCCCGTCCATCCCATGTCTAGTCCTTCTATTCAATCCAGGTCCATCCCATTTCTACGTCTTTCTATCGCCTAGGTCTTAGGTCCATCAGGGTTTACCCCGAACTACATTGCCTCTACGTCGTCACGTAGGCAAGGCCATTTAGCAATGAGCCCCCGAGGCACTAGGTCAGTCCCTTAGGGCCCGTCTCTCCATGTCTGTCTGTCGTCTCACTCATAATAAGTCAATCCTCATTTAAACTGGGGGCAACTCCTCGACCTAGTTACGGATTTGGATTCTTGAATGCCACACTTTCTAAGAGGATGCCAATAAAGGATTGTGATACCTTTCACTAGACAAGCAAGAGCAACAAAACAAGCTACCCAACAAACAAAAAGTCCTTGACTCAAAACATCAACCTGTCCTAAACAAAGTGCAGCACCATACCAAAGACACTGAGACTGATTCTATATCAATTATGGCAAAAGACACATCTAATGAAAGAATGTTTTGTCAACAGGTTAATTTACAAGGTCTTGAATTTTTGTCATTATGTCTTCCTATGCTACTCAAGGATGCCAAAAGCTAGAGATGCTATGATGGGGGCATAATTGTTTTCTTTGTCTGCTGCTTGTGGATTAAACCTTAGTAATGTGATGACTTTCATCTAACGACATGATCAGCAAAAGATCATCGAGGACTCCGAGGTCTAAACATGAAAAGGGGTAATCCTTGTCTGTTGAAATGCAAGAAGTACTCAGGTCATCTAGATTCAAGTTTGACTAGATGCTTGTATCAACTTGCTATATCAAAATCCAGGTAAGCGATACTCAGGTCATCTCGGTCTAATTATACCTAGATGCTTGTATTTTCTTACCACATTTTAAAAAGCAAAAAGTACCAAAATGTGCCCAATGATGAAAGTAAAAATCCTTGCAAAGATGACAAATCTGCATCCGTATCCATCTCATATCCAGCAAATCCATATCATCCATGCCATAAATCAATCCTGCAGTATATCACATGAAAGTCAGTATTTCTCCACCTCTTTTCTTCTACTTATCTATATCATCACCTGTATCAATTGAGTACATTTGGACATATCAAAAACATAGCATAGATTGCATATCACATCACATGAGATAGTCATTTACATGATTAAATCATTTTGCATACATACATTAGGTCATCCACATACATGTGCATCCATATATATCATATCTAAAGAAAATCAAACACATAGGTCACATACATATAGAGCTGCATAAATCATATCCATCCACATTAACATTTGCATAAATCAAAATCATTCATGTGTATGAGGAAAAATCGATTAAATCTAAACTAATAAAACCAAAAACCAATCACATAAAGCGAACCAATCTAAGTAAAAGCCATTATCATAAAATCAAAGACAAAATGAAAGCTCTTACCAAAACCTGTATTGTTCCCTTTTGGAGATGTGTGGATTGCTTAATCAAGTTGCGAAACCATAGCTGCAACAAGCAAGTAGTGTGCTCAATGTGCTCAAAGATCAATGTTAAAAGATCGTAAAGTTGCTCAATCGATGCGTTTTGTATGCTCAAAGCCCTGTTAAGTATGCCTAAGAATACGATCGAAGAGAGAGGCTCAATGAAGGAGATGAGGGGGGTTTATATAGATTTCAAGGAAGATCGATCAATGGTCTAGATAATTCAGAAGAATCAACGGAGGAGAACAGTTGATGAACGTGCAACAAATGAGAAGAAGACATGTGTCTTGCTTTCTTTTGCATGAGAGGAGTTATCAAGAATAGAAGAATGAGTTAAAGCAATTAACAGAATATAACAATCAGTTAAGTGATTTAAAACAAGAAGAAGAGATTTGCATGAGAAAAGAAGACATTTTGCTTTATTAAATATAGAAAACTTGAGTTATTTTAGAGATAACTCAAATTAGAAGAAAAAACAACTTAAATAAATAATTGATTTATTTAAATTTAGAGAAGATATTTTGGAAGAAATAATTAAATAATTAGAATTATTTAATTTAGAAGATTTGAAGGGCAAATTAAATAAATAAATTTATTTAATTGTTGTGCATGATTTTGGAAGAATGATTTTGATTTAATTAAATAATTAGGAATTATTTAATTGTTTGGATAAGATAGAATTTGTTGAATTAATTAAATAATTGAGTTTATTTAATTAATGTGGATTTAATTTTTGGAAAGAGGATAATGATTTAATTAAATAATTAAAATTATTTAATTGTGGAAGAATAACAGAGGAATTTGATTTAATTAATTAAATAAAGAGAATTTATTTAATTAATGTCGAATTTAGGAGATTTAGAAGAATTTGATGAAATTAATTAAATAATTAGATTATTTAATTAACGTTGAGATGCAGGTGATTAGACAGATGACGAAATGCAAGTGGCATGGCGTTATGGTCATTTTAGGGTGTCTACATTTTGCCCCTCTTTGATGCGATGCAGTTTGTAGTGTTGCGTCAAAGAAATTAATTGTCGAAGATGTGATACAATTTTTTGATGCCCCAGTGTAGGTAGTTGCCCCAGCGTATGCCCCCTCGAGTGGGAAGACAGGGAAGTGACAGAAGAATTGTGTTGACGCTCGACTAGAAGATTTGTTGGAGATAGGTGAGGTTGAATAGAAGAAAGTGTAGATAGAAAAGAACATAAGAGAAAGACTGTTGATTGATCTTTGCTGGAAAACTATATAAGGCCATGGAAAAAAGGATGGTGTAAATGGATGAGCTTGTTGCAATGGTTTCACATTTGTTTATAAAGAGCAATCCTTATTTTTGATATAGCACGTGGATAGTTTGCCACCAAGGTATAAAAGACCAAGGTGCTGTAATATCTAAGTGCGTGGACGTTGACTCTGCAAGCAAGCGGTTTGAACTTAGATCCTTTAGACATAATATAACCTTGTTGGAACATGTGAATAAGCCATAGTCTTGAACATAAAATAAACTTCAATACATGCAAATGTAAGAAGAGTATTAAGTATGTAAGATGCTAGGGCGTAACACACACAAGATAAATAGGATGCTAAGAAAGATACTAAAGATCATTCCTCAAACACGGCATACAAAAATAATGACTATGCCCCCAATCCGTACTGCATCGCAACATACCAAGATTATAGATAAACCAAGGTAGCCTTGAATAGGTATTGGAAAAAGGGACAAAAGATAAACCAAAAAGTAAATTGACTGACTTCAAAGTAAACATACAGCCAACATATTCTCTTGCCAAAGAGGTTGCTCAGGATAGATTGGATAGGAAAGATAACAGCCTTATCGTAGGAAATCTGTGTCCGTTAAAGGGGGCTATCTACCTAAAAGACAATGTCTCACTGCAAGAAATGCCACATGTCGCAGGAGACACGTGTGTTGGTCTCGATCATGGAACACTTCGCAGAAGACAAGCTTGTGGATCTGGTGCTTTGGTTAAGCGGGACTTAGCTGATGTTGGCAATCGGTATGCAGGACAGTAGTTGACTCTGGAAGGAAGCCTCCTTGCTTCAGGTTTGTTAAAGACTTTTGCTTTGAAAGGATGCACTAGCTTGCTGCTTGAGTTAGTCAAGTCGAGGCGAATAGATTTTGAAAAACAGAAGACCAGAAAGGCGACAGTGCTAATGGATTGAGACGGGCGGAGAATGATGGATCGTGTGTGCCTGAGTACTGGATACATCCTTCGTATTCCAGACTGCCTACATACCCATATCCATGGGATCAAGGCACACTTACGATGAAAGATGAAAATGATAAATATGTAGTTCTGGATAGAGTGATGAGATGGATCGAGGGGGAAGGGGGAGATCTTATGTACCTGAGTACTGGATACTTTCTTCGTATTCCAGACTACCTACATACCCATATCCATGGGATCAAGGTACTTTAAGACTGAGAAGCGATAATATGTAGTTCTGGTTGATGTGATGATGTAGGAAAAGTGTTGAGAAGATAACATCCTTATCATAGGAGCGATGCGTCCGTTAAAGGGTGTTACTTGTGGAAATGAGAAAAGAGATGAAGAGCGTTGCGAACCACGAACAAGGAACCCATCCTAGACCTAAGTTAAGGAAAGAGTTGCCCCCATTCTGGTAGAGGAAACTGTATGGGTGACTGCCGAAGAAGACACAGAAAGACTTGACCTAGGACTAGACAGTGTTAACTGTAGACATAGATCAAGACGTAGGATGACGATGATGGACATTGACAAATTTCCAAGCTATACTAGATAGGGAGATGGAAATGCAAACAAAGTCAATGGTTTTATTAGGGATGAATGGAAAGGCGTGCGAACTGGATAAGGAGTGAACAGGACTCGATAGACGATGGATGCTGACTCTACATATAGCGCCTGTTTGCCAGGTTTTCACTATGGTACTTATCCAAGGCGCCTGGTTGCCAGGTTTTCACCAGAGGACGGATTTTATTTTTTTTTTTGGATTTTTTTATTTTTTTTATTTTTATTTTTATTTTTATTTTTATTTTTGGGAATACTCTGAGGATCAGGCATAGAACTTCTTGAGATGGACACTGTTAAGTGGCTCATCCAGAGGAATGTCGTCAGGTGTAGCTAAAGTATAAGCTCCTGATCCATATGCTGCTGTCACAATAAAGGGACCTAACCAGTTAGGCTCAAACTTTCCCTTCTTTTCTCGATCTGCTTGATTTCTCTGATTCTCCCTAAGTACAAGATCACCAACTTGAAACTGTCTTTCTTTGATCTTTTTGTTGTAATTATGCCAGAGTCAGTTTTGATAGACATGGAGATGATTAAGTGTGGCAAGGCGCCTCTCATCTAATAGTTCAAGCTCAGCTAATCTGGAAGTGCGATACTCCTCTCCGCCAATCAGGTCCTGCATGGATACTCTGAGGGATGGGATCTCGACCTCTATAGGTAGGATGGCTTCAGAGCTAAAGACCAAGGCATATGGTGTGGCACCAGTTGGTGTTCTGATACTAGTGCGGTAGGCCCATAGGGCGGGATTGAGTTGCAAGTGCCAATCACGACTAGCTTCATTGACTATTTTCTTGAGGATTTTGAGAATGGTTTTATTGGAAGCCTCAGCTTGGCCGTTACTCTGCGGATAGTAGAGAGTGGAAAAGTGATGTCGGATATTGTATTGTGTGCACAAGGCACAGACATCTTGGTTCTTGAATGGTCTCCCATTATCAGTGACAATGGCTTGGGGAATACCATACCGGTAGATAAGGTAGTTTAGGATAAACTTGGCTATTTGCTTGCCAGTGATATAGGTCATAGGAATGGCTTCCACCCACTTCGTGAAATACTCAGTGGCGGTAATGATAAACTTGTGGCCATTGGAGGAGGAAGGGTGGATTTGTCCTACGAGGTTGAGACCCCATTGAGAAAAAGGCCATGGAGTTGTCACAGGTTGTAATTCATGAGCTGGTGCGTGAATCAGATCTCCATGCTGCTGGCATTGTAGACACTTCTTAGCAAACTATGCAACATCTTGCTCTATTGTAGGCCAGTAATAACCTGTTCTGAGTATCTTCTTAGCAAGATTAGGGCCGGTAGAATGTGCGCCACAGACACCTTCGTGTATGTCTCGTAAGGTAGCTTCGGCTTCTTCCGCATTAAGACATCGTAAGAGGATACCATCAAGACTCCGGCGATATAGTGTATCACCCAGAATGATGTAACGAGAGGATCAACGGATAAAGGTTTTGCGTTGGGTGGATGATAGGTCAGGGGGAAAGGTTTTGTTCTTGAGGTATTCATAGATATCTTCATACCATGCGGAATTGGGACCAACAAGTTCGCAGATGATTTCAGTAACAGGAACATCGACGGCTGGTATCAACAATTGCTCGATCAAGAATTCACATTTCTATGTATTTGCAGGCATGTCAATCAGTGACCCGACAGAAGCCATAGAATCTGCTGCTTTGTTATGCTCTCTTAGGATTTGCTCAAATGTGATGCAAGAGAAATGTGGTTTGTAGGCATCCACTAGTTGCTTGTAGGGGACCAACTTTTCATCCTTTGTTTGGTACTCATCTGTGACTTGGCGGATGACTAGCTGTGAGTCTCCATATACTTGTAATTCTGTGATGTCCCATTGAACTGCTGTATTAAGACCTATGAGGAGTGCTTCATACTCGGCTATGTTGTTGGTGCAAGGGAATGCAAGCCGATATGACTTAGGAATATAGTCATTCTGAGGTGTGACAAACAAGATGCCAGCCCCTGATCCATGCTGGGTGTAAGAGCCATCAAAATACAGCTTCCACATTATGGAGTTGGAAAGAGTGAATAGATTCTCATTAGGGAAGTCTGCTACCATAGGATGTGTATCTTTCATAGGTGCTTCTGCTAGTTGATCAGCGAGGGCTTGTCCTTTGATTGCTTTACGATCCACATATCCAATGTCGAACTCACTAAGGATCATGACCCATTTAGCTAGTCTACCTGTGAGAGCTGCCTTTGCTAGTAGATACTTCAAGGGATCAATTTTGGCTATCAGATTTGTGTGTTGGTTCAACATGTAATGCCGCAACTTTTGGGAGGCGAACACTACTACTAAACATGCCCTTTCCATTGGTGAATAATTGAGCTCATATCCCACCAAGGTTCTACTAATATAATAAATTGCATGTTCCTTTCCTATTTCATCATTTTGTGCGAGCAGGGCCCCTAGGGCCAAATTTGTAGTGGAGATATATAATATCAAAGGTTTGTCTGCGACTGGTGGAACCAATACAGGAGTTGTAGCTAGATACTCTTTAAGTTGATCAAACGCTGCCTGACACTTGTTGTCCCATCGAAATGAGACATCCTTTCGGAGCAAGTGTTGAAAGGGTTGACATTTATCTGCTAGCTGAGATATGAAACGCCGAATGGACTGCAACCTTCCCTGAAGGCTCCTTAGTGCTTTAAGGTTCTTGGGTGGAGGCATCTCCACTATAGCCTTTACTTTTGCTGGATCTACTTCGATCCTCTACGAGATACTATGTATCCCTGTTGATAACTGAGAGGGGGGGGGTGAATCAGTTATCCTAATTATTTCCCTTATTGAACTTTCCTTTTAATTGATGCAGCATAAAATCAAACACAAAAACATTAACCATGAAATAAGAAACACATGACACAGTATTTTTGACGTGGAAACCCTGTTAAGGGAGAAAACCACGGGGTGATTAACCCAAAATTATTCTCTGTTAGAAGAATAGGAAATTACAAAAATGGCACTTGCCAATTAGGGCTCACTGCCCGAGCACACTGCTCACAAGAGGCCCACTACCTACAAGAAGACACACTGTCTACAAAGTGATGAGAATCACAGTCTTGAACTGATTGGAAGCATCTGCATATGCTGGAGTTCAGTTCCGGTTAGGCTCAGTACACTGATCTGCTGCACTTCATCTTTCCTCTGTTCTTTATTCTGCTATCTTTCACATACCGGATCCTTTTTGCTACCTCTGCTCTTATCTGGACTTATTCGCATATATCTCCACAACAACACCACACTTCACAACTAAATCCATCCTCTATATATATATCCGCACAAGTAATTTCATCACCTTTCTAGTCGGCATCCGGAACAGTCTAGTTTCTTATAAACTCTCATTCTGTCGGCTGAATCCTTCCTCACCAAGCAATGCGGATCAAGCATATACTTGTAGATATCATTAATCATGTCGGCCAAACATGATTCATGCCTTCACAACCTCTGTCATCAACAGTAACCCATCCGGAAAGCAGTCTGATACTCTGCCAGTCAGTTCTTCCTCTGTTATCATTGTCTCTCAGGAATCCGGTACTCAACCAATCATATCTTTTTCCTTGTCCATCACCGGAGGCTAAATCCTTGGAATATACCACTCAAGGTAGTCCTCTTGACTTCCCCAAATCCGCACTGCACCAAGACACTTCCTCTGAGAGATCCAGACCAATCTGTCGGACCTTGCCACATGCTCTGTTCTTCTTCACCGGACCACAACATTCTTTATTCTGACTTCCGGTAGAGACACATTATGACTTGCGGATATGTGGGATGACCTTTGTTGCCATCAATGACAACAACCATGAATCCATATAGTGTCTCTTGCCAACAATCTCCCCCTTTGGCATTGATGGCAACACTTAGTGAAAAATGACTAAGTGTTTTCACTATGCTCCCCCTTTGCTGATGCTCTGTCCTTATATACAATTTTCGGAACTCCCCCTTAGTTGGATCCCTCATTTTTCACTGCTCCTCACTCCCCCTTTGACATCAATGGCAAAGGGTAGGGTCCGCACACCAAAATTTTCAAAAATTTTCTATATATAGCCGCATATTTACATACTCACATGTACTGAAGAATGTCTGCAAAGGATGTCTGCAATTGGATCATTTCTGTAGCCCAACTTTGCTTCATTCTATCCAAAATTGAAATGTGACCACTTAGCAAAAATGCAAAAGCTTCTGCCCGCTTGAGATCTGTCGGATCTTTTGTTTGGGCGGTGGTCTGAGCATCACTGATGGCCTCATGCATAGTTTCCAACTTAGGGATTATAATCCTTCTAAGTTCTCCCATCCGGTTAGTGATGTTCTTCCTTTCCTTCTCAAGATTTTTTATTTCATTCAAGACTGCAATGGTCTGACATTCTTGATTTATTATAGAGGAAGAGAGAGGATCAAAACTTTGAGATAAGCTTTGTAGCTTATCCTGTTCCTCTTTTATTTTCTTGTCAAATGCTGCTATTGCCTTTGACCAGGATATACAAAATTTATAGATGTCACCGCCATCCTTAAGAGCATTCTCTAAGCTCTTTATTCCAATGCTTACAATCTTCCTATCCTTAGATATTAATTCTAATATTTCTGAAAATCTTTTATCCAAAAATTCCTTCCGGACCTTTTCTTCAGCTGATTTTTCTAGAGAATCAAAATGTGTATCAATACTGCTGACTAAGGTTTTTAGATTACCGGAAGTGGAGGCTGTCGGATCTATCTGGATTGATGGCATGATCTTTACAAGTACTCCGGAAGCAGCCTCTATCAACTCACAGTCTTCCATATGAGACTTCAGGAGCTTTTCATTTGCCTTGGCATTTGCAAATGAAGCTATCTTCATTGTTTGTACTGGAGAGAGAGAGTCAAAATCAAATGGGCCTTTTAGAAGCTCCGGTTCATCAATCTCTAGAGTTTCTTTGCTCAAAAATTGTTGAACAGTTTGTGCAGTGTCTCTTGCCGGAGACAGATGTTTCTTTTCTTCTGCAGTCTTAGAACTGTCAACCTCTTTGTCTTTCACCACTGCTTCCTTCTCCTGTAATTGCTCTTCTTCTTTGGATCCGGAGACTGTAGGGGAAACCGGAGGAGAGATGCTAGCTTGTTCATGGGCCACTTCTTCTGGAGCAGAGGGTCCCAAGTCCTCAGTTGTTTCTGTACCTAAATCCTCTACAACAGGAAGATTGAACCTTTTGAAGGCCTTCCGGAGGATCTCTTCTGTTTCTTGGGCCACTTTGTCAGTCTCACCAAGCATGAGTTGATTCATCCTGGCTTTGCTTCTGAACTCATCTTTGCAGTCCTTGAAGATAATGTTCATTGTCTTGGGATCAATTTGAGGATATAGCTGAATAGCTATCTGCTCCCGGATCTCAAGATCTTTAGCATGAGCATTATTCTTTCTTACTTCCATTTCCTTCTCTAGGCTTTTAGGAATGAGAGATATGATCTCAATGAAAGCCTTATTGTATATGTTCAGATATTTAACTGTGGCTTCCTGCAGAGTCTTTTGGTCAGCCTCACTGAAGTCATCATAGGATTCAGTCATTGGTTGAAGGTTTCCATCCACCGTGACCGACTTGATTATGCTCTCTAGAGACAGAGTGGGCTTCTCAACAGATACCTCTGCCATTTCATCCTTGTCTTGGCCTGTGGAGGGCTTACCGGATCCTTTCTTCTTCTGTTTCTTTACTTCTCTTACTCCCTCATCTGATTCTGTTTCCTCTTCATCCTTTTGGCTTCCATAAGCCCTTTTGGCTTTTGTCTTGGATCTCTTACCAGATGCCTGAACTTCCGGTTTTGAACTTTTGGTTGTGGGAGGTGCAGGTCTCTTTGATGATCTGGTCCAGGTGGGAGCTTCAACCGGAGCACTTTCTTTGCTTTTCTCTTCTTCCTCGGCCTTCCTCCTCTTTTCTCGGCTGGCATCAAGTGCCTCCTTTGAGATACCTAGGCCTTGAGCAATGTGCTCTACTTCTTTTCTTACCTTTCTTTTAATCTCAGGTTCCCTGAGTTCTACATGTATTTTTACACTCAGCTCCTTAAAGGTTCCAAACCTTTCTGCCTTAGGATCTTTGGGCTGACTCAGCATGTGTTGAACATGCAGCTCCACTATCTGTTCATCCACTTCATACCCCATGGGCATGATCCAGACAGTCCTTGGCTCTACTGCCTCCATTAGGCACTGATCAGTGTCAACCATAAAGCACACTGAGTCTTTGTATTTTTCAAC
This sequence comes from Cunninghamia lanceolata, assembly GCA_027924645.1. Taxonomy (NCBI): domain Eukaryota; kingdom Viridiplantae; phylum Streptophyta; class Pinopsida; order Cupressales; family Cupressaceae; genus Cunninghamia; species Cunninghamia lanceolata. The sequence continues at coordinate 6,293,071 of BSBN01000591.1, read as the reverse complement.
AAGAGACTGGGGAATTCTCTCTCTTGCTTGCATCATGCTCTGAAAGTTTTTGAAGTATCCCCATAGAGCTGAATTTCTCGCTTTTGCATCCCCAAGTCCATGCAAGTAGTCTCTTATCTGGACTGCAACAGGTTTGTCATTCTGCCATACCCATCCACTTGTTCCGGGTAGCTCATTCATGAAGTAGAAGAATAGACATACAATAATAGTACCATACTTAAAGGAATTCTTCTTATCCTTCTTGATTTTCTGTATGTTTTCCATTAATTGGCTTAGCAGTAGTTCGCAGAGATCATATTCTGCATTCTTTCTTAGCATTTCATAGGCAGTGTATATTGCAGTTCCGGATACAGAATTCTCCCTGCTGGAGTGATAGATCTTGTATCCTATTATCATTGATGCATATTTGATATCTGGATCCGAAATATCTTCAATGGTCATTGCCCTCTTGTAAAATTTTGATCCGGTGGCCTCAGTTACAATGTTGTTCTTGACAGATTTGAGGATAGGTACCCCTCTGGAAGAGTATAGACCAGTTACTACTCTAATTGCCTCTTTTGTGATCTTGCAGGGTCTATCTAGCCATAGAAAGTTGTCATGCATCCTGCTCAGTACATACCGGACCCATTCATCTTCTTCAAAACAGGGGAAATGAATAAATTGCTCAAATTGTTTCTTCTGGATATCCTTATACTCTGGTTTAAGCTCAAAAGCATTGTCTATCAGCTGCTTGTGATAGAGGTCTCTTAATTTGAATTCCCCAAATTCCTCAATGTTTGCATGTATGTAAACCCTAATGTCTTCGGTATGTAAAACTCCGTGAGGAACACTAGAGAAGGCTCCTAGTGGATCTACCTCCAATGATTTGTAAGGATGTTTCTTGAATGAGGGGCGAGGTCTATCAGAGATCTTAACTATGTTTGGAGTAGCCATTCTTCAAAGATTTGCAGTGAGGTAATGAAAAACGGAGAATACCTTATGCGCCTTCGGTTTGCACGGAGTGGTTGGATTGATTTCTTTATGCAATAGCTTCGGCAGGAGATCCTTGGTGTGCTTGATGAACCTTGTTGCAGAGCTCCACTTTTCGCTTCTTCTCGAGTGCAGAATGAGCAAATGACCTTTGAGAAATCCCTTAAATTGCTCCGCGAACCCTAATATCTGTCTGCAATAAATGCTTCACCTACATCATTCTGGTTTGCCTTGTCTGGATAGTTTGGAGTATCCCGGATTAGTCCTGATCTGTGGATATCATCTGGATCTTTCAATCATGAATGAATCGAGGTAACATATTGCAAGAACATCCCAAACACTCTGTCCAATCCGCAGAACAAGATAGTGCATTTCTGGATCTTTCCGGACCTTTTTGTAATCCTTTATCATACCGGAGCATCTCCCTGAATAGGTCTTATTTGATCGATCACAGCTTCTTCATAACTCCATGCGGACCTCTGAAAACTTGACTGAAGTATCTCAAGACTCATATCTACAAACCCTTTGATCCGCATCTTGTGCCACATCTGGCACCACTTGTTTGGCTGGGGGAACAAGATTTCCTTTGAGTCTCCCCCTGAGCCTGAGCTCACTTTTTAATTTCTGGAAGAGATATCAGCACCAGAGTCTAGTGCGGATCCAACCTCTACATTCTCTGAACTTTTCTTCACCCAAATCTTGCTCATCTGATTCCTAACCTCATCCGCATCCATCTTTTGTTTACCCTTGTCTTGATTCTGATTATATATCGGACCTCTTTTGTCCTGATTCTTGTTTCTGCAGACTTTAGCATTATGACCGGACCTATTGCAGATTTGGCAAATAACATTTCTTTTCATATTTGACTGATATCCTCTTGATCTGCATTGATTAGCAATATGACCTACTCTATTGCATGTGAAGCATCTACCTTTGAATGATTTGTTTACTTGCATAATTCTGCATTCATGGGATTTGTGTCCATACCTTTTGCAGTTGAAGCACTGTCCGGAGAAGGATGAATTAATCTGATTCATTCTCATTCTGCACTGATTAGCTTTGTGACCAAAGTGGTTGCAGCTGTGGCAGTATCCATTGAAGGATGGATATCTTTGAGCATTTGGCTGTCTTACCGGAGGTCTTCTAGGCCTGCTCCTTGGATTTTCTGATCCAAGATTCTTCTGACCGGATCCGGAGCTTTCTCCTTTCTCATATCCCAAACCATACTTGTCATCTGTCCTCTTTTGACTTCCAAGAAGAACTTCAAGTTGAGCAGAACTTATCTTGAATTTCTCTTTATATTCATTTGCTGTTTGAAGGTCTCTTTTGAGAGAGGCAATTTGATCCTCAAGTTTTCCTTCATTATCTTTGGCATCTTCAAGATCAGATTCAAGATGTCTGATAATCCTGTCCATCTGGTGGCATTCTTCTGATTTTTCTTTAAGAGATTGTCTTAAATTGTCTTCAGCCTTTCTTTTTTCTTCAATCTCTTGAGTAAACTTTATAGTTCCTGATTCCATTTCATGTCTTAACATAATGACTTCTTTTGATAACTTTTCACATAACTTGGTTTGCTCAGTCAATTCTTCATTTGTATTGCTTTCTTCACTTTGTCTTGCCAACTGTTGAAGCAGCTCCTTTCTCTTTTTCATAGAGAGACTTAGTTTGTCTTTTAATTCTCTCATGAATTCATCAGCCTGTTTGAGTCTTTCCTTTAATTCACTGACTTCAGAATTTGACTGTTCAAGATCCTCAAGAGCAGTCTTGAGTTGCTCCCTTAAACCATATGCATCCATTTGAAATCCCAGATCTTCCTCAAGCTGTTAGGCTCTATTAGGAGGAACTTAGCTCTGATACCAATTGTTGATAACTGAGAGGGGGGGGGGTGAATCAGTTATCCTAATTATTTCCCTTATTGAACTTTCCTTTTAATTGATGCAGCATAAAATCAAACACAAAAACATTAACCATGAAATAAGAAACACATGACACAGTATTTTTGACGTGGAAACCCTGTTAAGGGAGAAAACCACGGGGTGATTAACCCAAAATTATTCTCTGTTAGAAGAATAGGAAATTACAAAAATGGCACTTGCCAATTAGGGCTCACTGCCCGAGCACACTGCTCACAAGAGGCCCACTGCCTACAAGAAGACACACTGTCTACAAAGTGATGAGAATCACAGTCTTGAACTGATTGGAAGCATCTGCATATGCTGGAGTTCAGTTCCGGTTAGGCTCAGTACACTGATCTGCTGCACTTCATCTTTCCTCTGTTCTTTATTCTGCTATCTTTCACATACCGGATCCTTTTTGCTACCTCTGCTCTTATCTGGACTTATTCGCATATATCTCCACAACAACACCACACTTCACAACTAAATCCATCCTCTATATATATCTGCACAAGTAATTTCATCACCTTTCTAGTCGGCATCCGGAACAGTCTAGTTTCTTATAAACTCTCATTCTGTCGGCTGAATCCTTCCTCACCAAGCAATGCGGATCAAGCATATACTTGTAGATATCATTAATCATGTCGGCCAAACATGATTCATGCCTTCACAACCTCTGTCATCAACAGTAACCCATCCGGAAAGCAGTCTGATACTCTGCCAGTCAGTTCTTCCTCTGTTATCATTGTCTCTCAGGAATCCGGTACTCAACCAATCATATCTTTTTCCTTGTCCATCACCGGAGGCTAAATCCTTGGAATATACCACTCAAGGTAGTCCTCTTGACTTCCCCAAATCCGCACTGCACCAAGACACTTCCTCTGAGAGATCCGGACCAATCTGTCGGACCTTGCCACATGCTCTGTTCTTCTTCACCGGACCACAACATTCTTTATTCTGACTTCCGGTAGAGACACATTATGACTTGCGGATATGTGGGATGACCTTTGTTGCCATCAATGACAACAACCATGAATCCATATAGTGTCTCTTGCCAACAATCCCAACAGTTTCCCTGATGTTACACCGAATACACACTTCTTTGGATTGAGTCTTACTTGGTATTTTTCAAGCCTGTCGAAGATCTGTCCTAGGACCTGTATGTGATCTGCCCTAGAAGATTTTGCCAGTATATCATCCACATAGTCCTCCATGATGTGATGAAAGAGATCGTGGAAGATCACTGTCATTTCTCTCTAATAGGTTGCTCCTGCATTCTTCAGACCAAACGGCATGACGCACCAACAATAATTGCCCCACGGACAAGTAAAGGTTGTTTTATGCTAATCTTCCTCTGCTATCCTTATTTGGTTGTAGCCCGAGAATCCATCCATGAGAGAAAGCATCTCGTGACCTACTGTCAAGTCCACTATAATGTCAATGTTTGGTAGTGGAAAGTCGTCTTTGGGACATGCCTTGTTGAGATCTCTGAAGTCATTACACATGCGGATGCACCCATTGGGTTTAGATACAGGTATAATGTTTGAGACCCAGTCTGAATAGTCAATAGGTCATATGAACTTTGCATCTAATAGCTTCTGTATTTCCACTTTCACTAAGAGAGCGATCTGTAGGTGCATCTTTCTCAACTTCTGTTTGACTGGTTTCACTTTGGGATCAACTGTGAGATAATGAACTACCAGTTTAGGGTCTAACCCTGGCATATCGACATAGGTCCATGCGAAGTTGATGGTTCTCTGTAAGAAGAATGCGTTAAGATTTCTGTGCTCTATTTCAGATAATGATGCCGCTAGAAATGTGGTCTTTGGATTCTGCTCTGTACCCAGGTTTATCTCTGTAGAATCTTCCACTAGGAGAGCTGATTTCTCTTGATACTTAGATGGTAAGGGAAGGTCAAATCCTCCATCCTCAGGTGCCACAGTTGGGTTTTCACCTTTGGATACGTCCTTTGTTTTTACTATTTTGTGATCAGGAGGTGCCACAGTGTGGTTTTCACCTAGAGATCTTTCTTTATTTGTACTTTTGCGACTGGAGGATTTGGCATTCTCATCAAAATACGTTGTTGGCTCAAGTTCCATTACAAAACCTGCTTTATGATCACCAAGAGGGATACCCTCCCGAAGTCCCATGAACTCAGCTAAAGCTTCGTCATTCTGAAATACATCTATAACGGGGGACCCTTGTTGGTCCCAATCGATAAGTTCAGGGTAGACAAGTGTGACATTCTGGGTGTTGGTGGTGGAGGTTAAGGATACGGAGGATAGAGTAAAAATGGAGGATTCTGTGAATAGGTTGGTCATATGGAGGGAAGAGTCATCGATGATATCCTCTGTAGACGTCGAATCGGCGGGAAAAGTGTCAGCTACCTCGTCAAGGATATACTCGATGTCCAAGGTGTGCGGTACCTTCCTACCAAATCCTAATCCTTTCTTGTCTAGCTTCTTTGTCACAACAATGGGTTCCATAGTTCCTTGATTCTGTTTCCCAAGGCCACCTTTGCCTTTATAGCCCATGTTTTTCACTATCCTTAAGCCATTGCCATATTGCTTGACTGGTATTGTGACTAGTTCTTTCTCCTTATAGAGCCGAATTGGGTAAGGAATGTTGGGGGAGGAATAGCTGCTTTTTTGGTTACTTTGGCAATGGGTGGTTGGCCATAAGATTTTGGAGACAAAGGCATCCGCCCTACACAACAAGACTTTGAGATATCATAGGTTCCAAAGCCTATATCCCGGATGCGAGCTGTGATTTTGGGGAGGGGTGTAGGTTCACTTGTAGAGGCTTGCGTCAGAGTTTCAGGATCAACATATAGTGGGGATTCAAGGGCTTTGTCATTTTTAGGCACTTGGTTGCAATTCTTATAGCTGCCTTGCAAGACACGGTAGAATTCAAAAGGATTAGGGTCTCCTGGGATGGTGATCTCCGTACCATTGTATGGGAACTTTAGAGATTGATGGTACGTGGAGGGAAGGGCTTTCATTGCATGGATCCATGGGCGGCCTAGGATAATGTTGTAAGGTAGCTCAATATCAAGGACTTGACACCTGGTTTCAAGCATGACAGGGCCCAGTTGTATAGGCAAGTGGATAACACCTTCTGAATGGCATTCAGCATCATCATACCCTTTGATTGTAATACTATGATCAGTGTTGACATGATCCTTAGAGTATCCCAATTGCTTTAGTAACTTTAAAGAACAGATGTTGAGACCAACACCACCATCTATGAGTATACGTTTGATTTTGCGCTTATGGATGAGAACCTCAATATGAAGGGCATCATTATGACAAGGATCATGGTATGGGAGGTCCTTCTCAGAGAAGACCACATTGTAAGGCGAAGCAATATTACCCACTATAGCTTGGAAATCTGCGACTGCTTTGTTGTTAGGAACCGAAGACTCTTGGAGGGCTTTTTCTAGCACAACTCTATGTGCAGGTGATGACCGTAAAAGGTCCAAGATAGAGATCTGTGCTGGTGTTTTCCCTAAATGTTCAACAAGATTATAATCAGATTGAACCAGAAGCCTAGGTGTAGGACCACGAATGGTGACAGGGCCACAACGAGTAGTAACTGTTGGCAAGAGACACTATATGGATTCATGGTTGTTGTCATTGATGGCAACAAAGGTCATCCCACATATCTGCAAGTCATGATGTGTCTCTACCGGAAGTCAGAATAAAGAATGTTGTGGTCCGGTGAACAAGAACAGAGCATGTGGCAAGGTCCGACAGATTGGTCCGGATCTCTCAGAGGAAGTGTCTTGGTGCAGTGCGGATTTGGGGAAGTCAAGAGGACTACCTTGAGTGGTATATTCCAAGGATTTAGCCTCCGGTGATGGACAAGGAAAAAGATATGAATAGTTGAGTACCGGATTCCTGAGAGACAGTGAAAACAGAGGAAGAACTGACTGACAGAGTATCAGACTACTTTCCGGATGTGTTACCATTGATGATAGAGGTTGTGAAGGCATGAATCATGTTTGGCTGACATGATTAATGATATCTACAAGTATATGCTTGATCCGCATTGCTTGGTGAGGAAGGATTCAGCCGACAGAACAAGAGTTTGTAAGAAACTAGACTGTTCCGGATGCCGACTAGAAAGGTGATGAAATTACTTGTGCGGATATATATAGAGGATGGATTTAGTTGTGAAGGGTGTGATGGTGAGAAGATATATGCGAATAAGTCCAGAACAGAGCAGAAGTAGCAAAAAGGATCCGGTATGTGAAAGATAGCAGAATAAAGAACAGAGGAAAGATGAAGTGCAGCAGATCAGTATACTGAGCCTAACCGGAACTGAACTCCAGCATATGTAGATGCTTCCAATCAGTTCAAGACTGTGATTCTTATCACTTTGTAGACAGTGTGTCTTCTTGTAGGCAGTGGGCCTCTTGTGAGCAGTGTGCTCGGGCAGTGAGCCCTAATTGGCAAGTGCCATTTTTTGTAATCTCCTATTCTTCTAACAGAGAATAATTTTGGGTTAATCACCCCGTGGTTTTCTCCCTTAACAGGGTTTCCAAGTCAAAAATATTGTGTTATGTGTTTCTTATTTCATGTTAATGTTTTAGTGTTTGATTCAATGCTGCATCAATTAATAAGAAAGTTCAAAAAGGGAAATAATTAGGATAACTGATTCACCCCCCCCTCTCAGTTATCAACAATTGGTATCAGAGCTAAGTTCCTCCTAATAGAGCCTAACAGCTTGAGGAAGATCTGGGATTTCAAATGGATGCATATGGTTTAAGGGAGCAACTCAAGACTGCTCTTGAGGATCTTGAACAGTCAAATTCTGAAGTCAGTGAATTAAAGGAAAGACTCAAACAGGCTGATGAATTCATGAGAGAATTAAAAGACAAACTAAGTCTCTCTATGAAAAAGAGAAAGGAGCTGCTCCAACAGTTGGCAAGACAAAGTGAAGAAAGCAATACAAATGAAGAATTGACTGAGCAAACCAAGTTATGTGAAAAGTTATCAAAAGAAGTCATTATGTTAAGACATGAAATGGAATCAGGAACTATAAAGTTTACTCAAGAGATTGAAGAACAAAGAAAGGCTGAAGACAATCTAAGACAATCTCTTAAAGAAAAATCAGAAGAATGCCACCAGATGGACAGGATTATCAGACATCTTGAATCTGATCTTGAAGATGCCAAAGATAATGAAGAAAAACTTGAGGATCAAATTGCCTCTCTCAAAAGAGACCTTCAAACAGCAAATGAATATAAAGAGAAATTCAAGATAAGTTCTACTCAACTTGAAGTTCTTCTTGGAAGTCAAAAGAGGACAGATGACAAGTATGGTTTGGGATATGAGAAAGGAGAAAGCTCCGGATCCGGTCAGAAGAATCTTGGATCAGAAAATCCAAGGAGCAGGCCTAGAAGACCTCCGGTAAGACAGCCAAATGCTCAAAGATATCCATCCTTCAATGGATACTGCCACAGCTGCAACCACTTTGGTCACAAAGCTAATCAGTGCAGAATGAGAATGAATCAGATTAATTCATCCTTCTCCGGACAGTGCTTCAACTGCAAAAGGTATGGACACAAATCCCATGAATGCAGAATTATGCAAGTAAACAAATCATTCAAAGGTAGATGCTTCACATGCAATAGAGTAGGTCATATGGCTAATCAATGCAGATCAAGAGGATATCAGTCAAATATGCAAAGAAATGTTATTTGCCAAATCTGCAATAGGTCCGGTCATAATGCTAAAGTCTGCAGAAACAAGTATCAGGACAAAAGAGGTCCGGTGTATAATCAGAATCAAGACAAGGGTAAACAAAAGATGAATGCGGATGAAGTTAGGAATCAGATGAGCAAGATTTGGGTGAAGAAAAGTTCAGGGAATGTAGAGGTTGGATCCGCACCAGACTCTGGTGCTAATATTTCTTCCAGAAATTAAAAAGTGAGCTCAGGCTCAGGGGGAGACTCAAAGAAAATCCTGTTCCCCCAGCCAAACAAGTGGTGCCGAATGTGGCACAAGATGCGGATTAAAGGGTTTGCAGATATGATTCTTGAGATGCTTCAGTCAAGTTTTCAGAGGTCCGCATGGAGTCATGAAGAAGCTGTGATCGATCAAATAAGACATGTTCAGGGAGATGCTCCGGTATGATAAAGGATTACAAAAAGGTCCGGAGAGATCCGGAAGTGCACTATCTTGTTCTGCGGATTGGACAGAGTGTTTGGGATGTTCTTGTAATATGTTACCTCGATTTATTCATGATTGGAAGATCCGGATGATATCCACAGATCAGGACTAATCCGGGATACTCCAAGCTATCCAGACAAGGCAAACCGGAATGATGTAGGTGAAGCATTTATTGCAGACAGATATTAGGGTTCGCGGAGCAATTTAAGGGATTTCTCAAAAGTCATTTGCTCATTCTGCACTCAAGAAGAAGTGAAAAGTGGAGCTCTGCAACAAGGTTCATCAAGCACACCAAGGATCTCCTGCCGAAGTTATTGCATAAAGAAATCAATCCAACCACTCCGTGCAAACCGAAGGCGCATAAGGTATTCTCCGTTTTTCATTATCTCACTACAAATCTTTGAAGAATGGCTACTCCAAATATAGTTAAGATCTTTGATAGACCTCGCCCCACATTCAAGAAACATCCTTACAAATCATTGGAGGTAGATCCACTAGGAGCCTTCTCTAGTGTTCCTCACGGAGTTTTACATACTGAAGACGTTAGGGTTTACATACATGCAAGCATTGAGGAATTTGGGGAATTCAAATTAAGAGACCTCTATCACAAGCAACTGATAGACAATGCTTTTGAGCTTAAACCAGAGTATAAGGATATCCAGAAGAAACAATTTGAGCAATTTATTCATTTCCCCTGCTTTGAAGAAGATGAATGGGTCCGGTATGTACTGAGCAGGATGCATGACAACTTTCTATGGCTGGATAGACCCTGCAAGATCAGAAAAGAGGCAATTAGAGCAGTAACTGGTCTATACTCTTCCGGAGGGATACCTATCCTCAAATCTGTCAAGAACAACATTGTAACTGAGGCCACCGGATCAAAATTTGATAAGAGGGCAATGACCATTGAAGATATTTTGGATCCGGATATCAAATATGCATCCATGATAATAGGATACAAGATCTATCACTCCAGCAGGGAGAATTCTGTATCCGGAACTGCAGTATACACTGCCTATGAAATGCTAAGAAAGAATGTAGAATATGATCTCTGCAAACTACTGCTAAGCCAATTAATGGAAAATATACAGAAAATCAAGAAGGATAAGAAGAATTCTTTTAAGTATGGTACTCTTATTGTATGTCTATTCTTCTACTTCATGAATGAGCTACCCGGATCAAGTGGATGGGTATGGCAGAATGACAAACCTGTTGCAGTCCAGATAAGAGACTATTTGCATGGACTTGGGGATGCAAAAGCGAGAAATACAGCTCTATGGGGATACTTCAAAAACTTTCAGAGCATGATGCAAGCAAGAGAGAGAATTCCCCAGTCTCTTGTTGAAAAATACAAAGACTCAGTGTGCTTTATGGTTGACACTGATCAGTGCCTAATGGAGGCAGTGGAACCAAGGACTGTCTGGATCATGCCCATGGGGTATGAAGTGGATGAACAGATAGTGGAGCTGCATGTTCAACACATGCTAAGTCAGCCCAAAGATCCTAAGGCAGAAAGGTTTGGAACCTTTGAGGAGCTGAGTGTAAAAATACATGTAGAACTCAGGGAACCTGAGATTAAAAGAAAGGTGAGAAAAAAAGTAGAGCACATTGCTCAAGGCCTAGGCATCTCAAAAGAGGCACTTGATGCCAGCCGGGAAAAGAGGAGGAAGGCTGAGGAAGAAGAGAAAAGTAAAGAAAGTGCTCCGGTTGAAGCTCCCACCTGGACTAGATCATCAAAGAGATCTGCACCTCCCACAACCAAAAGTTCAAAACCGGAAGTCCAGGCATCCGGTAAGAGATCCAAGACAAAAGCCACAAGGGCTTATGGAAGCCAAAAGGATGAAGAGGAAACAGAATCAGATGAGGGAGTAAAAGAAATAAAGAAATAGAAGAAGAAAGGATCCGGTAAACCCTCCACAGGCCAAGACAAGGATGAAATGGCGGAGGTATCTGTTGAAAAGCCCACTCTGTCTCTAGAGAATGTAATCAAGTCGGTCACGGTGGATGGAAACCTTCAACCAATGACTGAATCTTATGATGACTTCAGTGAGGCTGACCAAAAGACTCTTCAGGAAGCCACAGTCAAATATCTGAACATATACAATAAGGCTTTCATTGAGATCATATCTCTTATTCCTAAAAGCCTAGAAAAGGAATTAGAAGTAAGAAAGAACAATGCTCATGCCAAAGATCTTGAGATCCGGGAGCAGATAGCTATTCAGCTATATCCTCAAATTGATCCCAAGACAATGAACATAATCTTCAAGGACTGCAAAGATGAGTTCAGAAGTAAAGCCAGGATGAATCAACTCATGCTTGGTGAGACTGACAAAGTGGCCCAAGAGACAGAAGAGATCCTCCGGAAGGCCTTCAAAAGGTTCAATCTTCCTGTTGTAGAGGACTTAGGTGCAGAAACAGCTGCGGATTTGGAATCATCTGTTCCGGAAGAAGTGGGCCCTGAACAAACAAGCATCTCTCCTCCGGTTTCCCCTACAGTCTCCGGATCCAAAGAAGAAGAGCAATTAAAGGAGAAGGAAGCAGTGGTGAAAGACAAAGAGGTTGACAGTTCCAAGACTGCAGAAGAAAAGAAACATTTGTCTCCGGCAAGAGACACTGCACAAACTGTTCAACAATTTTTGAGCAAAGAAACTTTAGAGATTGATGAACCGGAGCTTCTAAAAGGCCCATTCGACTTTGACTCTCTCTCTCCGGTACAAACAATGAAGATAGCTTCATTTGCAAATGCCAAGGCAAATGAAAAACTCCTGAAGTCTCATATGGAAGACTGTGAGTTGATAGAGGCTGCTTCCGGAGTACTTGTAAAGATTATGCCATCAATCCAGATAGATCCGACAGCCTCCTCTTCCGGTAATCTAAAAACCTTAGTCAGCAGTGTTGATACACATTTTGATTCTCTAGAAAAATCAGCTGAAGAAAAGGTCCGGAAGGAATTTTTGGATAAAAGATTTTCAGAAATATTAGAATTAATCTCTAAAGATAGGAAGATTGTGAGCATTGGAATAAAGAGCTTAGAGAATGCTCTCAAGGATGGCGGTGACATCTACAAATTTTGTATATCCTGGCCAAAGGCAACAGCAGCAATTGATAAGAAAATAAAAGAGGAACAGGACAAGCTACAAAGCTTATCTCAAAGTTTTGATCCTCTCTCTTCCTCCATAATAAATCAAGAATGTCAGACTATTGCAGTCTTGAATGAAATAAAGAATCTTGAGAAGGAAAGGAAGAACATCACTAACCGGATGGGAGAACTTAGACGGATTATAATCCCTAAGTTGGAAACTATGCATGAGGCCATCAGTGATGCTCAGACCACCGCCCAAACAAAAGATCCGACAGATCTCAAGCGGGCAGAAGCTTTTGCATTTTTGTTGAGTGGTCACATTTCAATTTTGGATAGAATGAAGCAAAGTTGGGCTACAGAAATGATCCAATTGCAGACATCCTTTGCAGACATTCTTCAGTATATGTGAGTATGTAAATATGCGGCTATGTATAGAAAATTTTTGAAAATTTTGATATGCGGACCCTACCCTTTGCCATTGATGTCAAAGGGGGAGTGAGGAGCAGTGAAAAATGAGGAATCCAATTAAGGGGGAGTTCCAGAAATTGTATATAAAGACAGAGCATCAGCAAAGGGGGAGCATAGTGAAAACACTTAGTCATTTTTCACTAAGTGTTGCCATCAATGCCAAAGGGGGAGATTGTTGGCAAGAGACACTATATGGATTCATGGTTGTTGTCATTGATGGCAACAAAGGTCATCCCACATATCCGCAAGTCATGATGTGTCTCTACCGGAAGTCAGAATAAAGAATGTTGTGGTCCGGTGAACAAGAACAGAGCATGTGGCAAGGTCTGACAGATTGGTCCGGATCTCTCAGAGGAAGTGTCTTGGTGCAGTGCGGATTTGGGGAAGTCAAGAGGACTACCTTGAGTGGTATATTCCAAGGATTTAGCCTCCGGTGATGGACAAGGAAAAAGATATGAATAGTTGAGTACCGGATTCCTGAGAGACAGTGAAAACAGAGGAAGAACTGACTGACAGAGTATCAGACTACTTTCCGGATGTGTTACCATTGATGATAGAGGTTGTGAAGGCATGAATCATGTTTGGCCGACATGATTAATGATATCTACAAGTATATGCTTGATCTGCATTGCTTGGTGAGGAAGGATTCAGCCGACAGAACAAGAGTTTGTAAGAAACTAGACTGTTCCGGATGCCGACTAGAAAGGTGATGAAATTACTTGTGCGGATATATATAGAGGATGGATTTAGTTGTGAAGGGTGTGATGGTGAGAAGATATATGCGAATAAGTCCAGAACAGAGCAGAAGTAGCAAAAAGGATCCGGTATGTGAAAGATAGCAGAATAAAGAACAGAGGAAAGATGAAGTGCAGCAGATCAGTATACTGAGCCTAACCGGAACTGAACTCCAGCATATGTAGATGCTTCCAATCAGTTCAAGACTGTGATTCTTATCACTTTGTAGACAGTGTGTCTTCTTGTAGGCAGTGGGCCTCTTGTGAGCAGTGTGCTCGGGCAGTGAGCCCTAATTGGCAAGTGCCATTTTTTGTAATCTCCTATTCTTCTAACAGAGAATAATTTTGGGTTAATCACCCCGTGGTTTTCTCCCTTAACAGGGTTTCCACGTCAAAAATACTGTGTTATGTGTTTCTTATTTCATGTTAATGTTTTAGTGTTTGATTCAATGCTGCATCAATTAATAAGAAAGTTCAAAAAGGGAAATAATTAGGATAACTGATTCACCCCCCCTCTCAGTTATCAATAGTAACAGCACAATCCGTAGATTTGCCTTTGATGGTGAGGGTAGACACTCGACTCTCTTCAAAATGACCTACAATGGAATCAAAGGAAGTGGAAGCATGATTGATACCTTTACCTCTATCCTGAGGAGGAGGTGGACCATGATGAGGGAATGGTTCCTTGTACATATCGAGATCCTTGTTCATGTGTTGAACTGGTGATTCATTCTCAAATGTGATTTGATTACCGTCGATGAGATTTTGGATTAGGTGCTTCAGTTTCATGCACGATACAGTTCTGTGCCCTTTGCTCCTATGGAACTCACAATATTCATTGTCTCTGTAACGTGCAGTTTTGTAAATAGGTTCTCCATATGGGGGAGCATCAGGTAAGGTGATGAGTCCTTTCTGCAAAGCTTGCTGTAAAACCGATTCGATGGGCACCCCCAAGGGAGTGAATTGACGTCGCGGAGGGTAACCTTGTTGAGGTCGCTCTTGTTGTCATTGTTGTTGATTTTGATAAGGTTGCCTTTGTTGCTGTTGTTGAGGTGGAGCGTGACTTGGTTTAGAGAGCTGTAGCGGTGTTTGCAACGTTTGGACATGTTTGGAATCAACCACCCCATCGTTGACCACGTTTTTGTTCTTGTTCCAATATTTGGGTTTATCATTCGATTGTTGATGAGGAGTGCTATCTTTCGTTTCTTTGAAGATTTTGACCACACCTTTAGCAATGAGGGCCTTCTCAATATTGATACCCTTGTATGTGATTTCATCGAAGGTTGTAGCACTAAGAATTTGCAAATGGAAACCTAACTCTTGGTTGAGGTTCTGCACAAATATGCTAATAAGCTGTTTCTCCAGAATCTTGAAAGGGAATTTACTAGCCATTTGTCTCCACCGTTGAAGGAAAGAAATGAAAGTTTCCCCATTTTTCTGTTTATTGTTGCATAGATCAGTCATGGAAATCTCATGCTCCGCGTTGTAAGAAAAGTGGGTGGCAAACTTCTCTGCTAGCTCATTAAAAGACTTGATACCCGTGGGTAAGTGTGAGAACCATTCTATAGCTTGACCTCCAAGACTGCGAGGAAAGAGACGCATAAGATATGTGTCGTTATGTGAGACCTCGAAGCAAGCAAGATAGAATTCCCTAAGATAGTCTTTTGGGTCACCCTTTCCTTTGTATTTATCGAACTTGGGAATAGTGAAATTTTGAGGAAAGGGGATCATTGGTAATGACCGATCAAAAGGATAAGGACACACTTCCTCTAACGAGAAGGTCTTCTTGGTGTGGCCAAACGTAAGATCAGATAGCTGCTGTTGCACTTCTACGATTTTTAGCTCCATCGCCATGGGAGGAGTGGGAAGCACCTCCTGCTGTCCTAGAAGTGGTTGTTGATGCCCATATGGAAGATTGAATTGTAAGCCATGAACATTGGTGTTATAAGGGTCGTAAGATTGATTGAGATCATATGGGTTGCACGTTGGGTTGAGATTGGGTTGAAATTGGAGGTTTTGATTCGGCAGAGGTGGAGGTGGCGCTAGGTAAGAATGTTGGCTTTGTGATGGTTGAAGAAAAGAATTGGGTGGAGGAACGCTAAAGTGCGTTTGATTAGGTTGTGATGGAGGCACATAACTTTGGGAAACTCAATGTTGGGAATGTTGAGAGTGGCTAGGCAATGTGTGAAATAAATTGAGCGAGGAAGAACGTTGTGGAGGAGGGACATAGGTTGAAGTGTTTTGCGACAGTTGAGGCGGCCTGATGACGAGAGTAGAAGAATTTTGCGGTTGGGGTTGCATGACTCTAATTGGTTGAGAGACATGAAGGTGTGATGATATGGGAGGTGGTATTTGTTGAGACCCTTGTTGCATGGCTACATAGTTGCTTCCCGGATTGTAATTTGGTGGGAAACCTACTCGTGATGGGGTAACCAAGATTCCACTTGCGATTGGTGTGGACACTTTAGGAGGTGGTTGCATATTCGACCGAGCTAAGGTGGCTTGCTTAGCTAACTCTGCTTGACATTGGAGAGTTTCTTGTTGGCTTTTGTAGATTTCCATAAGAGTCAAAAGCGGTGGTAGGGGCCTCTCTTCTGTAGGATTTTGAAAAAGGGGATTCCTATACTGCGAGCCTTGTGTAGGTAAGGGTGTAGTCACCGTGGACATGGATTGCACTGCTTGTATGGCACTCAACGTGTTGTTTGTCTCCTTGAGAGAGGATAAATCAAAATCTTGAGGTAACTTGGTGCCTTTCTCTGCAAGCAAGCGAAAGAAATGATCTTGGTTCTCACTAAGGATTTTGTCAAAGGCAGCCACAGTTCTAGGATCTTGTATGAATTCATCAAGATCTTGCCCATTTTCTTGAGAGGATTGACCTATTTCAAAGTGTCGCTCTTCTTGAGATGGGACTAGATCTGCAGTATAACCTTGAGGGACAAAATCTGAATGTAAGCCGGTGATGTACTGAGGAGTACCTATCAAAGGGATCCTATCCTCTTGGGGATTGCTTGGTGGGTCGATGTGCGGCATGCCTGGTGAATTGGTAGATTTTGCCGCGGGTGTACTAGGAGTCACCTTGGGAGTAGTGTTGAGACGACCTGATTGTGGTGTGCGAGGAGGCGACTTGCGCTTCTTAGGGATAACTTGCTTGGACTTCATAGTTTGCTGGAGCCTAGTGGTTACCATGGAATACACTAGGACAAGACAGGTAATGCTGGGTTTCTGCTTTGTGATATGGAAAAAGACAAACTCTTGCTACACAGTATACTGGACCAAAGGCGCTGTATTGTTTGACCAGAGGCACAGGACTGTGCAACCAAAAGCGTGCTACTATAGACCAAAGGCGACAGACTAAGCTACCTGAAGCGAGTTACTGCTATGCCAAAGGCGAGCTACAGTTGCCAAAAGTAAGCTACTGTTATACCAAGGGCGCTGAAGTAGAGTTTAACCAGAGGCGAGGTACTGTTATACCAAAGGTGATCTACTATACTACCAGAGGCGAGCTGCTGTAATACCAGGGGCGCTGAAGTAGTGTTTGATGTTTGTAAAGGCAACTTTGACAGATTTGATTATGGTTCTGATGGATTTTGTCTTTGGCAAGAGAAAACACAGCAAACAAGTGGTCAAAAAATAAGGGACTGACACAACAGATAGTCTATGTTCAAGGCTCCAAACAAGCCCAATGTTTCCACAGGTATAAGACAATTGCAATCAATAACAAGCACTTTTTATCCCTAGAGACAAGGTTTCATTGCAGTAAATCAGGTCACAGCTTAATACTCCGTCGATAAAAATATCATTCCATAAAGGTGTCAGATATTTAGTATCTTTACGAGAGACGATAAGTAGGGATATCTCACCCTCCCCTTGGAAAGCTCAAGTAGGTCACAAGAGCTTTATGGCCAAGGGAATACTATCTCTTCTCAAGGGAGCCAATGGTGAGTATCTTAAGGGTTTAAATCGATTTCCCTTGCACTGATGATTACCGCAATGTTCGGAGGTAGGTCAGGTAGTCTCTATCTAAAAATGGTTCTTAGTGACTTTGAGGGACCAACGCCTTACGAGCAATGCGACAAGCTACTAAAAGCTTTAACCAATCCTACTAAGAGTATCAAACACTTCGCTCAATGTGAAAATCGTTTCCACAAAGAGCTAGTACACCTCTTTTCAGTTTGGCACCACAAGGTAAGGCTGACGTCGGTTAGGACTTGGCTTTCGCCTTATCCCTCTTATATAGCGGTTCAAAGGAAAACTCCGCTTAGGGTCATCCCTTTTGGATGAAGTGCAATCCAAAAGCAGGCTCTTCTAAAGGAAGTACAGAAAAGTAAGAGCAAGCACGTCAAACAAAGGTTCAATTGTCCCGTTATAAGAAAAATAAGGTGCAACTAAATTAGGCACACACACGGTTGTAGTTGTCAATTGTCCCTTATGAAATTGAAGTGTTTGGCATTCATGTCCATTGTCCCTTAGAAAATTGAGGTGTTTTCACATACATGTCCATTGTCCCTTGAGAAAAATAGTATGTTCCTAAGACTTAGATTTGCAAAAAAAGATTTGTTCAATTATCCTTTTAAGCATGCAATGTGTTTCTAAGACTTAGTGAGATAAATCAAAAGGTTCTTCAATGCTCGTCCTGCATAAACATGTTAAAAACACCAATTTGCTCTGTGTGAGTAATAAGAAGCTGCAACAAGTCCGTCAGTTCCACCAAAAATTCACAAGTTAGCAAAAATAAATCAACTTTGACCAAAAGCGCTACACTATCTTACCGAAAGTGACTTACTATTTTTCCAGAAGCGCTCTAGCACAGACCAGAAGCGTCGGAGAATATTACCAGAAGCGCTACAAAATAACCAGACGCGCTGCACTGTGATCTCAAAAGCGCTGCGATGTAGACCAGAAGCATGAAACAATAATGCCAGAAGCGCTGCACTGTGTTACCTAAAGCGTGATACTATTATACCAACTGCGCTGCGCTGTCTCAGATCCAAAAAAGTTAGCTTCTGTCAAAAAACACCAGATCCAAAAATTCCATGATTGATCTACTATTCTGTGAAGTAGTATCTCAGGGATCTGTATCGTGAAGTGCAAAAAGAATCCCGAAGTATAGTAGCAAATAGGTTTAACTCAAATATCGAAGATATCCTAAATAAATTAGCTTAGGAAGTATCACAACAGGTTTGAAAGACAAATACAACAGCTTGTCAGACAAATCAATAAGATATTATAATGAAAAACCCTGCCAAAACACGAAAGCAAAGTCAAAAACCTAATACAACCAAAAGCGCTTAACGATGCTGCCGTTAGCGCTATTCTGTGAGACTGAAAGCGCTGCTCTGTGTTGCCAGAAGCGTCGCAGTGCCCCCAAGGGAACTGAAGTGTGCCTCTAATAGCACTCAAAGATACTACCAGAAGCGCTGTGAGATGTCGTTTGCGCTGTACCGTACTGTGACTTCAGAAAAATAATTTCTAAAAGAAACAAAGGGATTAGTGGGTCCCACCGGGCGTGCCAGAATGTGTATGAGGAAAAATTGATTAAATCTAAACTAATAAAACCAAAAACTAATCACATAAAGCGAACCAATCTAAGTAAAAGCCATTATCATAAAATCAAAGACAAAATGAAAGATCTTACCAAAACCTGTATTGTTCCCTTTTGGAGATGTGTGGATTGCTCAATCAAGTTGCGAAACCATAGCTGCAACAAGCAAGTAGTGTGCTCAATGTGCTCAAAGATCAATGTTAAAAGATCGTAAAGTTGCTCAATTAACATGTTTTGTATGCTCAAAGCTCTGTTAAGTATGCCTGAGAATACGATCGAAGAGAGAGGCTCAATGAAGGAGATGAGGGGGGTTTATATAGATTTCAAGGAAGATTGATCAACGGTCTAGATAATTCAGAAGAATCAACGGAGAACAGTTGTGGAACGTGCAACAAATGAGAAGAAGACATGTGTCTTGCTTTCTTTTGCATGAGAGGAGTTATCAAGAATAGAAGAATGAGTTAAAGCAATTAACAGAATATAACAATCAGTTAAGTGATTTAAAACAAGAAGAAGAGATTTGCATGAGAAAAGAAGACATTTTGCTTTATTAAATATAGAAAACTTGAGTTATTTTAGAGATAACTCAAATTAGAAGAAAAAGCAACTTAAATAAATAATTGATTTATTTAAATTTAGAGAAGATATTTTGGAAGAAATAATTAAATAATTAGAATTATTTAATTTAGAAGATTTGAAGGGCAAATTAAATAAATAAATTTATTTAATTGTTGTGCATGATTTTGGAAGAATGATTTTGATTTAATTAAATAATTAGGAATTATTTAATTGTTTGGATAAGATAGAATTTGTTGAATTAATTAAATAATTGAGTTTATTTAATTAATGTGGATTTGATTTTTGGAAAGAGGATAATGATTTAATTAAATAATTAAAATTATTTAATTGTGGAAGAATAACAGAGGAATTTGATTTAATTAATTAAATGAAGAGAATTTATTTAATTAATGTCAAATTTAGGAGATTTAGAAGGATTTGATGAAATTAATTAAATAATTAGATTATTTAATTAACGTTGAGATGCAGGTGATTAGACAAATGACGAAATGCAAGTGGCGTGGCGTTATGGTCATTTTAGGGTGTATACAATTCATTTAGTATGCATCACATATAACACATCACAAAACAAGTTGCATCCATAGCATATAAACATCAAAGCATCACATATATAGCCCATGCATATAGATCAGGAAACAACAACATCATCACATAAACATCAAACACATGTCCAAATGTACAATATATCACAATCTTGTCTCAAAGTCATGTCATAAATGTATACAACAAATGGTGATACATGTCTTAGAATAAAAGTACATATATCAGCTATCTCAGCCCTCTATCACAAATGTGCTACGATACAATCAAAACTGGTACAAGTATCTGGGTCTGTCTAACCCTGCTATCGGGGAACACTACTCCCTACACTGGCCTCTCCTCTGCCTCCCCCTGACTACTAGGGACCCCTCACTGAGCCTACAGATCGAGAACCACCTGCCCGCTAGAATGCCTCTGACTGGCTCCTGAAGCTAGGGGCACGATGCTCCACTGACACAGCTCCGTGATATAAACCTCTATAGTACTGAGCCTGTGTCTGAGCTCTAGTAAGCTCACCTTGCACTGGACCACCTGTGCCTGTGCCTGCTGCACCTGTGAAACTAAAAAATTGGAAGTCCCATCTGTGCCCATGGCCATCACGGCTACATCTCTCTCTGACCTCATAGCCCGCATGCTAGCTAAGGCTGCATCTCTCTCCCGCGTCAACTCTGATATCCAAGTCGCATCTGACTCTCTCCAGGACTCCGTGGCTCTCAGACAAGCCCTCAACTGCCTAATTTGGCTATGTAGCGAGACCAGAACCTGCTAATGCACATCAGGCTATGGAACCTGCTCTGCCTGTGCCACCTGCTGCGCTGGCACCTGTCCATGTATCGACTGTGTCACCTGCTGCGGTGGAGGCATCTGTCTCTGTGCTACCTCTGGCTGAACTGGCCCTGGACCTGTGCCTATCCAATTGCCTGCTAGCCCACGAGCCCCTCTCTGACCCTCTACCTCTGTCTCGCTCTCCCATCATCTCCCGAATCTCTCCTCCTCCTCCGTCCTCCCCCCTGCCAGCTGCACCCACACCGTCTACATCCTCCTCGTCAATACAAGGAGCTAACACTCCTGGCCCTGAATATCTCAGGAATGGGTATGCCGCAAACCACTCCTCATAGTCTGGCGTCATGCCAGCATCTACTATGTCTCTCCTCATCGGCCAGGCTGCATAGAGAATCTGCTGAAAATTGGCCAATGCCTCCTCATAAGATGCCACAGGACCCCACCTATACCTCTCTGCGTGAGTCCTGGCAAAGCATGCCTCGCCCTGCGGTCTGCCCTGTACACGGCCAAACTGTCTCTGAACTCGGCTGACAATCTGCCGCTCCAAAATGTACCGAGTCCTGCCAATAAGCCATCTCATCCAAAAGCAATAAGGCAGCTCATCTGCCTCGTCGTCCCATACCTCGCAGTCAATATACAGCCGCCAGACAACTGCATCTACGCCATCAAAGGCATGCCTCCAGTACTCCAACTTCCCCAGCCTGTGCTGGGAAATCACACCTGCATAGCCGTAACTATAAGGCTCACCCCTCTGCCTGTGAAAAATGCATATCGGCCGTGTGATAGCAATGTGCTCCCACAACCAAAACTGCAACAGCGACGTACCCGCAGATAAATTGGCCCCTCTGTGGTAGACCACCTGGTGCATGTCTCTGTATAAGTGTGCAAGCACACACACCCCCCATGCATACTGGGTCCCGTCTGTAATCATACTCTCTAGCACCCTCCCCCAGCCAATCGGGAAGCCGTGCGCTCTCCTATCGGGGCATATCACGCCACTGATCAGTCCAGCCACTATGCTCGGGAAGTAGTCATAATAGTCATGCATGTCCTGCCACGAGATCTCCTCCCCCGCCAACTCCGGGTCATCAAAAACACGTCTGCACTCCTCTAGGCTGGCGTCTCGCTGTGACTCGTACTCAACTAGCTCTCCCTGAATCGGGAGGTGTAGAATCCGGTACACATCCTCAAGAGTCACCGCCATCTCCCTCGTTGGGAGATGGAAAGTACCATCCTTGCTGTGGAATCACTCCACCGCTGCCATCAACATAGCCCGATTCGTGTGAACCTCGGGCATAAAGCAAACATAGTGCAGTCCCATAGCGCCTAAAGCCTCGCGATCTATCTCAGTCAGCATATACCGCTGCAACAGCGACAACGGGAACAGCTCTCGTGACGTCAGGACGGTTTGAATATCCTCCTGCAACCAAGCAAAGCATATCATCAGTCAAATCCGGATCCAGATCGAAACCTACTCAAAGCAATCAAGCTATCCTATCATTGGTTTAACATATCAAATTAATCAAAATAGCATATCATCTCTCGACTAGATTCTCGGCAATCTTAGAGATCGCTAAATCAATTGACACATCGATCCGGATGCCAATTGGGTTAATTTCGTTAAGCCAACTGATTTTCCTAAGTACAAATGCACCACTCCAGGTGGCAAATGCACCGTTTCATACCAAAAGCGCCACTTCACCGTGAATGCGCCACTTTCTGATGCGTATGCACCATTCTGACACATGCGCCACTTCCTCTATCAAATGCGCAATTTCACAACAAATGTGCCATTTCGGGAATCACATGCGCAACACTCGCATATGCGCCCATTCAAAACACATATCCGCAATTTTCGGATGCATGCGCCACTTAATAGCTCAAAAGCGCAAAAGTAGTCAAATGTGCACATTCATGGCTCAAATGCGCAAAATGAACAAATGCGCCACCTTGCGGCGTGAATGCGCCATTTTGCAACGCATGTGCCATTTCAGGGCGCATATGCGCAAAACGAGTGTTTTTGCGCATCTGTCTCAGTTGGATTCCCTAGCCATTAATACGCATAAAAATTAACTTGTGACAAGTTTTAAAGAACTACATACCGGGGGTCCTGCCTCTGCTGGCCAATCGAACCGTCAAATCCTCTCAAACCGATGCTCCTCGCGCAGAATATCCAAACTCTCTGGCTGCCATACTCTCCTAAGCTCTCTAGAGGACAAATCAACTATGGACAAGTGTACAAATGAATAGAATATGTGGCCCCAGCTCCTATATATATCTAATGACCCATACTTGACTGCATGACGTCTGTGGCTACTTCCCGTGTCTATTTCTCCGAACCGTACCCTGTTTTTCTCCGCCCTACCCCGTTCTTCACCTTCTTCTTCGTGAGATTGTTCGTCTCATGCCCTTCTGTCTTCTTCCCGTCCAATCTCCCGAGGGGGCATCTTGTCGTTAAACTTGTACCAGGGGCAAACTGGGGCATGTATCACTGTCAAAAATTCTTTTTCTTTGAAACAACGTGATAAAACACATTGCATCAAAGAGGGGCAAAATGTATACACCTAAAATTAGCATGACTCTACTTAAATAAATATTTTAAATATTTATTTCATCATCATATTCCTCTATCATTAAATAAATAAATTTATTTATTTATTTGATTCACTTCCTCTCATTTAATTAAATAAATCACATTTATTTAATTAATTAAAATCATTTACACCAACTTCATTCTTCTAAAATAATTAAATAATTTTAATTATTTAATTAAAATCTCTTATTCTTCTAAATTTAAATAAAATGCAAATTTTATTTAATAAAATAAAAAATCCTCACAAAAATAAAATATATTTTTATATTTTATTTATTCCTCTCAATTATCTGTAAAATAATTAAATAAATTCATTTATTTAATTATGCTTTCTATCTCTCCGAAAAATCATTCTTATCTTCCAAAAATAACCTTCCTCTTGTCACACAAAAGCAAAACTCTGAGTTACAAAAACAAATCTTCTCTTAAATTAGAAAAATAAATTCTAATTTAAGAAAATCAAATCTTATCCTCATCAAGAGAGGAGTTAACTCAACTAAGCTGCTTTTGGAATGACATGTGTCCTTCTTCTATTTGATGCACGTTCCTCAACAATCCTCCTCCGTTGATTCATTCTTTTCTTCTCAACCATTGATCTTCCCTCACTCTCTTCTATAAATACAACCTTCTTCTCTTCATTTCATATCAGGATTTTGTGTAAACTTATGCTGCAGAGATATCGATGCCCCTTTGGCACCCCCACTCTTTTAAGCATTCTCATCTCATACTCCATTTCTGTATTTGAAGCTCACCTTCAAATACACAAGTATCCAAGCCATTCTTACTTTGTCATCTTCAACGAGCAAGCAAGCAAAAGCTTCTGAGGGCTTTTATTATCAAGATCAAAGAGAGATAGGCGAGCTACAGAAGGCGAAAGGTAAAAGGTGAAGGTATCATTATTTTCATTGTTTTTAATCTTCCTTTATCTTCATATTTTGTAGATGTTTGGGTTTCATATTTCATTGATTTGAATAACCTGTTTTCCCCTTCACAAGAGCAAATTCACATATTGGCTCGTCGGATGCTGGGCCTTCGATGCCGAGAGCTTGACCAAGTCAGAGTTCAGTGGGACCGCTATGATGAGGTCTCAGCTACATAGGAGGATGCTACACGATTGATGACACTTTATCCTTGCCTATTTGCTAACTTCCAGAAGGAAGTTTAGTCTTAGAGGTGAAATAATGTGAGGCCTACTTTATCTCACATTCTATTTTTTCTTATATCGTATGGACATTTTGATGGACATGTGGACATTGAGGACTGCTGATCCCGTAATTTAGACTTTTATGACTATATCGTATGCTTTGATTAGTTAGATAGAGCATGATGTGATGATGTTATAGATCGAATGTTAGATTTCACTTGATGTTATAATGTTAGGTGATATTTATTTTGATGCAAATTGGAATGTTAGTTGATGAGTAAATGAATGAGATATTATGCAATTTTGATCTTGATTTGATGTTTAGAAATGCAAATGAATTATGAATCATGTAAATGATAGCATGTGTTATAATTGAGGATATAAGTGATTATGTGACTCTGTGTGTGTGTGCATTTCCTTTCGCTTCAGCTATGATGAACATGTGCTATTGATCCATTTCATGTGGAAGTGTGCAGGTAATTTTTCATGGCCCATAGAAAATCGGAGGTCATTCTAGTAACCCTATGTGATATCCGTGTGTAGTCGACCTAGTCCCAAGTGGGACCAAGGTCATTCGTGATTGAGCATGATGATTTGTAATGTCTGTCCTTGATGTTTATTTTGATTAGGGTTCACCCTTTTATTTGATTTATTGATGTGTTGTAAGTTTGTGATGTTTGAGTTGCACTATTTTGGTGCTATTTAATTATTGAGCCTTTTTATGTGAATTTATGAACCCCTTGGTGTTTATTGTGGTCAAATAATGACTCTAGGTCATAACCCTAGGGTCTAGGGCCATTTTGGACATGTGAGACCTTAGTTTAACCTTCTTTTGGTCACCTTAACTTGACCCTGAAGTTAAGTGACGAAATTGGGAGTTGGGTGAGGTGGTGGACAAGTCAAGATTCCACCATGACCAACTCCACTTCCCTAGGATAAGGTCTCCCTTATCTTGAAGTCCTTGGGAAGATTCCAAGCCTTCAAGTGTGAGAGACCTCATTCCTATGCTCTCACACGTGTGAGAGCATTTATGGGGGAATGACTTGCCTTGTTGGATAGGAGGATGACATGTGTCATCTCCTTATCCTTATGGGGTCTTCCATGTGGGATTCCCCTTCCCACTAAGCTCTCACACACGTGTGAGAGCATTTGTGGGAGAGTGTGAGGCTTTGTGGGATGGAAGTGTGACATGTGTCACCTCCTCATCTTTGAGGGGATTGTGAGGGTTGTGAGGAGGAAGGAGAAGGTGACATGTGTCACCTTCTCCTTCCTCAAGGCCTTAGGGTTTGGCCTATTAAACTCCCTCTTTGAGAGATGGAAAGGGTTCTTCATTTTGGCATTTTTTTTAATATTGATTTGGGGGAGATAGCTAGAGTTGGAGGATTTTTTTTTATGCAAGGAGATTGGAAGGAGACTTGGGAGCTCTTCACCAACTTCTTGCCAAATTTGGGCTTATTTTCAAGCAAAGAAAGATTTGTTTAAACTCTTACTATAGTTGCCAATAGAGAGTATTTGAATGATTTATATATTTTATATGATTCAAAAAAAGAAATATTAGTTGAAACCTTCTTGTTTAAATGAAAAAAAAATAGACATAGATGGCAACATTACACTTTATCTCTTATGTGATTATGTTCATATAAATTTAAACTTGTTCATAATGTTATGTTCCCTATTTTTTTTTTAATTTCTCCATCAACAAATACAAAGATGGAAAATATAGCAGAGGATAAATATATTTCATTTAATATATATCACATATATATACATACATATAAATATATATATATATATATATATATATATATATATATATATATATATATATATATATATATATATATATATATTACCAATCTTTGGTCTTAAACAAATGTCTTATAGACCATATTTTGCAGTGAAAAGAACTTAAGGAATTGATGTGAAAAAAAGAAAAAAATTAGGGTTTATATATATTTTTAGCCCCGCCTCCTCCTACCGCCTATGCGCCTTCCGCAGAGCCACACGCCGATGGTGAACCTAGAACCCTCTGTGATGTTATCTTCAGCGCCTCTGTTACTTTTTCATTTTGGCTCTGCTCTATCATTTTCTTCTCTCCCTGCAACATGATATATGTGTGTGTGTGTGTGTGTGTGTGTGTGTGTGTGTGTGTGTGTGTGTGTGTGTGTGTGTGTGTCGTTAGGGCAAAATCTAGGGCAGAAATAAAAAAATGTAGAAAATCAAACCCTAACTAGCACCATGAAGTATAAACTAGAATGAAAATGCAAAACATAAATGGAATGCAAACCGATCCTCAAACTAGACTTTATTGACCTCCATGGTTCTTCTGAACCTCGCATGAGAATGCAAGATTTTGAAGGGTTGATAATGGAGGATTGTTGGTTGCTCAAGATTTTAGCAGCATAACGGTATGCAAGGGCTTGATTGTATCATAGAGTGATTTTGGTAGCATGAGGCTACTTGAAAACTTGATAGCAAAATGCCTCATGAGAGGGTTGATTTATAGAAGAGGATTGATTTGAATGAACGACTGTGATTGAGAGTTATGTTGAATGATATGAACGGTTGAGATTGATTAGGGTTGATTAGGGTTTCCCACTTCAAGAGGGATTGTAGTCATGTGACAAGTGTGCGATGGAGGATAAATGAGACCTAATTTAAATAAAAGATTATTTAAATTAGTTTGACATGTGAAGTGTTGCAGTCATGTAACACTTGTTTGCATGTGGTGAAAGGTGAGGGATTTTAATTCAAATATTTAATTTGAATTATGTGAGACATGTGACAAGGGGGGAATTAATTAAATAAGTCGGATAAGACTAGGACCTAGGGCAAAACATTACAAGGTGTCTCACTAGGTGATGGACAATTTTTAGTGTCTACAATATATACTTTCTATGTTTCCCTCCCTTTTAACCTGGCTAAATAGAAAAAGGAAAAATATATATATAGTAGTTAAATTTTCCAGCAACATAAACAATGAGCCAGGGTAAATATATATAAAAAAAGGGGTTAGAAATTAAAGAGGAAATATTACTATAGAAAATGTTTGAACCCTGCACAATAAATGAGTAAGTTAGAAAATAAAATAAATTGTAAAATAAGAGAACTATGATAATGTTGGCAAAACAATGGAACCCTAGATTAGAGAATAAAATAGGCAAACCTATCAAATGCATGAGGGAGTGTAGAAGATAAAGAAGCTAACCAAATGACTTATGGGCAGGACAGTTTATTTTTATAAGTTCATTTTTAGGGCATGGTGTTGCCCTAGTTTGGGGAGGTGAATTGTAATTAAATCATGTTAGGAAATTTAACCTCTTAGTGAAAAAGCGTTGGTATTTTTATTTGAAGATTAGTGTTTTACTTAATTTTATTATTTGTATTCTAGTGGGATGTATTTATGAACTATAGTTACTAATTTATTAAGTGCACTTTATTTATCTCTTCCAACCCCTTTTTGATACAAGGGTAATTTTAAATGCTAGATTAATTAAATGAACCTATGGGCATGGTGTTAAGTTTATTAGTTTATTATTGAGGCAACGTTTAGTTAATTTATTTAAGTTGGAAGGATTTTAGGGGATAGTATTTTAATTCTTCCCTTTTTTGATACAAGGGTAATTTTAAATGCTAGATTAATTAAATGAACTTATGGGCATGGTGTTAAGTTTATTATTGAGGCAACATTTAGTTAATTTATTTAATTTGATTTAAGTTGGAAGGATTTTAGGGGATAGTATTTTAATTCTTTTTTTTTAAATTCGAAGAGGGGAATCGTGGAAGTTATTGTTTTATTTCTATTTTTTGGCAAGGTGTATGATCCTTATGTATGGAATTAATTTAATTAAATCTTATAGTTAATTATTTAATTTGATTTTAATTTTGGAAAGTTTTTAGTGAATAATATTTTTAAATCTTCTAAAGGTCGAAATGGGGTATAGTAAAGTTATATTGTCATTTAATTTATTTTATCCTTCTATAGTTGAGGTGGCATTATGCTGTCGATTTTTCCCTAGATTAAAAGTGGAAATATTAATTAAATTTATTCGATTAATTACTTTTCTTTATAGATAATTGTTTAAATGTTTAGTTTGAAATCATGTTAGTGCAATAATTTTAATGTTAACTATGTTAATAGTTTTCCTAGGGTTAGATTTTGGTTCATATCGAAATCATATCACCTCATCTAGGAACCTTGGGGTTAGTTCCAATTATGTAAACTACCCCTCTTAGAGATGCTCCTCGTGTCGCATAACCCCCTTCGTAGGATTTTATTTCGCATGGGTTGCGAAAGGAGTTCACATTACCCCGACGTTTGATTGACGTCTTCGCCTTTGTGCGTATGCCACAAGCGTGCATGTTGCATGCGAGGGGGTTTTAGAGTTGGGTGGGAAAAGTTTTTGGTAATTCATGTCATGACCACATGACAAATGTGGACATGACATGTGTATATCATGTCACGACCACATGGGAAATGTGGGCACGACAAATAAATAAATGATATAAATATTATATACATGATATTTCCGTAGTCCATGATAAGAGTGTATAGAGCTTCTAGAAGAGACTATGTGTTGCTTTCAACACACAGTCTCTTCCAGAAGCTCTATACACTGATATACATATTTAGAATTATATCTCGTAAGTGTAGATTTGATCTAACATGCAGCTCTAATCTATGCCTACAAACCCAATCTTTGTCAAATTTTAAAAGGATAGTTTTAGTTTGCCTTGATGTTCTTAGCCTATCCCCACATAAAAACTAATGTTGTGCCAAACCATGTAAGGATACCAAGTCAACAACTAGATAAAAGATCAAGAACAATACGACTAGCACTTGCACCTAGTAGGGTGCAATAGTTACGCTGATTGTAACTTATATTTGTCAGTAATATTTTCAAATTAAAAATACAATGATTTAATAGAAGATACCTTGTTTCATTTAGTAATTTCTTTTTTATGAATAAGAGTGTATATTACTAGTAGAAAAAATTAATATTATACATAGTACTAATAGAAGAAATTAAGAGTGTATGCCTTTTCTTGTAGAGCAACATGACCACCATGAACCACATTCTCTCTATTACCAAACACTATTGAAGCATTTTGATACTAATAGAAGAAATTAATATCACACATATTATTAATAGAAAAAATGTCTAAAGATAGGTTTGGTGATGCTTGGATGTTATCACAAAGGACTTTCTTGTGCCTCTTGTTGTCTTCCTTCCCCAAACCCTTACCACCTTTTCCTCGCTCAAATTATTTAAACTCATGGAAGACAAATCAAATCTAAATGAATTAAGTCTCCTTGGATGGTTTAACTAAACTATTTTGTTTTTATAACAATTTGTTTTGCTACATGCAATTGTAATTGACCATCAAATTTGTCTAGCATGGATTTCCCACATTACTAATGATTTGGTATTTTTACAGTTGGAAGATTTAATTTTACTTTTTTTGTTCATTGTACAAGATCATACTAGCAATTTGAATTTACAACAAGAAGATTTTAAATCATATTTCTAGATTATGGCATGAGAGTAAAGAAGCTTGATAGAGAGGTTTGATAAGATAACCTGTAGGCTAGATGAGTTAAAAAACATTCCCATTAAATGTCACCTCCAACTCTTTCAACTTTCTAATTTACCTAATCTCTAGCCCTTTTAACTTTGGCCTTGACTAGAAGCGACTAGAAGCTCTTCCAAGGCTGATATTGGATCAGAGAAAAGAAGGCCAGGGAGGCCTTTAGCTAGTGCTGTCAGAGAAAGAGACAGTAAGAAGGAGATAGCATGAGGGATGCAAAAAACCCTCATGGATATGTGCTCTAAGAGAACAAACTCTCTTTTATCATGAAGATCCTGTCGTGGAATATAAGGGGGTTAAACAATAGTCAGAAACATGACCTCCTGACTAACTTGATCCAGGATCTTAAGTCGGATATTTTGCTTATTCAAGAAACTAAGATGCAGATGGAAAAGCTTCACTTAATGAAGAACATATTCTTTGCTGAGTGTGGCCTTCAAGGAAGTAATTTTGAGGGGGCCTCTGGAGGGGTGGCCACTCTATGGAACTCTAAATCGATCACTGGATATCCTATTATGGCGGACTCTAACAAGGTGGTGACCAAATTTGTTCATAAAAGAGATGACTCCTCCTGGATTGTCTCTAACATTTACACCCCTAATAACAAGAATGCCAGGAAGAAACTGTGGCAAAGACTTGGAGCTTTCAGAAGGATGTTCCCCGAGTCAAAATGGCTTGTTATGGGAGATTTCAATTCTGCTCTTAAAGATGACGAGAAAATGGGTGGATCTCAAGCTCCTATAGATTCCAGAATGTATCAGATGGATTTTGTAAATGATGAAGCTTTACTTGACTTAGATCTTAAGGGTGCAAAGTTCACTTGGTCAAATCAAAGAATAGGAGATAATCTCATCCAAGTGAGATTGGACAGGGCCCTCATTTCTATGGACTAGTTTGAATCTTACTCCTGCTCCCTATCTGCCCTCACCAGATTAGGATTTGATCACTTCCTGATTGTTCTCACGACGGACAAAAGGGGTAAGCGGAAAAGGTTTCCCTTCATATTTGAAAGGATGTGGTTGCACCACCTGGAGCTGAAAGAGAAGATCAAAGACTGGTGGAACATAGAAGTGGAAGGTACTTCCATGTATAGGTTGGCCAAAAAGTTGCATAATGTCAAGATTAATGTGTAAAAATGGAATCGATCCTCCTTTGGTTAGATATTTAAGGAAAAAGGGATCATCAAAGGTGAGCTAAATAGGATCCAAGGCGAAATCCAAATTAATGGTATGACTCAAAAAACTAGGAAGAAGAGATTGACCTCCTCAATGCCCTCCATGAGGTTGTTGCTAAGGAGGAAGATTTATGGAAACAAAGGTCTAGAGCTATCTGGCTTAAGAGTGGGGATCGTAACTCTAAATTCTTTCATATGACTACTTTGAAGAATAGAGCAGCAAATATAATCAAGGAAATCTCTTTAAATGGCAGGTCTATTTCGGATGAAGATGAAATTCAAAAGGAAGCTATGTGCTTTTTCTCTTCATTACTCAATAAGGAAGGGCCTCTGGATCAAAATATGGAAAACAGTCTGCTTTAGGTTATTCCCAAAGCGGTGAGCAACATTGACAACAAAATGATGACCAAGATCCCCTCGGAGGAAGAAATAAGAGGAGTTGTCTTCTCCTTTGAAGGCAATAAGGCTCCTGGCCCTGATGGTTTCCCCCACTTTTTCTTCCAAACTTTCTGGGAGATTGTGGCCAAAGATACTTGCAATGCCACTAAAGAATTTTTTGGAAGCAAAAAGTTGCTCAAAGAATTAAACTCCACTTTTCTTGTCCTCATCTCGAAGAAGAATGACGCAAATACCTTTGCTGATTACCATCCCATCAGTTTGTGTAACTTGATCTTTAAGATCATTTCGAAGGTGATGGCTTGTAGGCTTCAAGTCCTTCTCCCGAGCAAGATTTCTATGCAGTAGAGTGGTTTTGTTCCTGGTAGACAAATCCTTGACTCCATTATTCTAGTTCAGGAGAATATTCACTCTCTGGGTTTGAACAAAAAAGAGGGTTTCCTTTTAAAGCTTGATCTCATGAAAGCTTACGATAGAGTTGACTGGAACTTTCTTATTAGTGTTTTGAAGAAGTTTGGTTTCAATGAGAAATCCCTTGAGCTGTTCCAGTAACTTTTCTTTTCTCCTAAGTTTTCTGTCTTAATCAACAGCTCTCCGTTGGGGTTCTTTGTTAGTTTGAGAGGGTTGAGGCAAGGGGATCCAATTTTGCCTTTCCTATTTATTATCATGGTGGAAGTCCTGGGTAGAAACTTTTAGAAAGAGGTCCTTGAAGGACGGTTCAAAGAGTTATGCCCTTCTTCGCTGGGACCCTCCTATTCCCACCAACAATTTGTGGATGATACTATCATTATGAGGGAGGCCTCTGTCAAGGAAGCCCATAAGGTAAGGAGCATTCTGTAAAATTATGAAGTGGCTTCGAGTCAGAAGATAAAACTTCCTAAAAGTTTGATTTTCTTTTTCAATACCCCTGAATCAAGGCATCTTAAGATAGCTCGTACCTTTTAGTGTAAAGTTGAGTCCTTACCCTCCATCTATCTTGGGCTCCCTTTGTATGAAAAAAGGATTCCTGACTCCTTCTGGAATGTTCTGGTTGACAAATTCTAGTCTAAACTTGTTGGATGGAAGGGAGCGATCCTAAGTCAGGTGGGCAAGATTCAACTGATAAAAGCTTCCCTTCAAAACTTGCTTGTTTACTCCATGTCCCTGTTTAAAGTTCCTGCCAAAGTCAGAGACTTAATCGAACAAATCCAAAAAAGATTCCTTTGGTCGGGAACTAAGGAGAAGAAGAGAATCTCGTTGGTCGCTTGGGACTCAGTGTACAAGCCTAAGAACTTTGGGGGTCTCGGTCTGAGAAAACCAAAAGACTTCAACTCTGCCCTCTTGGCGGCCAATGCCTAGTGCTTGATGCATGAGAAGAAAGAATGGACAAAAATTGTGAAGAAAAAATATTTGAGAGGTTTTAATAACTTTAGGGATGTGTTGGATTGCCCTAATCTGCTGGAGGACTGTAAAATCTGGAAAAACATTTCACAGGCTAGAAAAATTATTAAGAAAGGTTCTAGATGGAAGATAGGGGATGACAACAAGGTGGACTTTTGGAAGAATCTATGGTTTGGTGATTCCCCTCTCAGTTAGTAGGATTGGGTGAATCCTTTTGAAGAAGTCTGCACTTCCACCTACGGACATAAGGTTAAGGATTACATTTTTGAAGCTAGATGGAAGAACTTCTTGTCTATTGATAGGCGCATGGAGGATTTCCAAGCCAGGTCAAATCTCTGCTATATCCCTCTTGACCAGAAAGAGGACCAACTCATTTGGCAGGCCACCTCCTCTGGGCATTATTTTGTTGCTTCAAATTTTAAAGGGCTTATCCCTAAGGTGGATGTCCCTCCCTTTTGAGCAAGATTGTGGCATGAAAAACTTATTCCTAAAGTTAATATCTTCTTTTGGTTGCTGGCTCAAGACAGGGTGCTTACATTAGACAACCTATGTAAGAGGGGGTTATCGTTGGTTAATAGATGCTCCTTATGCCTTCAGAACTCTGAAGATTCCTTTGATTTGCTCCTTGCCTGCCCTTACTCTCTAGAGATCTGGAATATGGTTCTTTCTTTGTGGAACCTAAGCTGGACCTTCCCTAATTCTTCCAAGGAGTTGGTCTCTCAAATGACTTGCCTTGTGTCTAATCCATCCCTCAGCTTTCTTTGGTCTCTGATTGTCCCTCACATTGCCTAGAGCCTCTAGAAGGAGAGGAATAGTAGAGTTTTCAGGGACAGTAGCCTGGGTCCGGAAAACCTATTTTTCAAGGTTGTCAGGAGCATCAAGGAGAATTTTAAAGTCAGGATTGAAGAACAGTTAGCTCATGGAAAAAAAAAGAGGTTTCTCAGGTGGAGTATGATATCTCTAAGAATTGGGACATCAATGTTGACATTTCCATACCTTTTAAAAGAATGAAACAACCCAGAGGTGAGGTGGTTTGGAAATTGCCTCCGAAAGGGTGGATCAAAATTAACTTTGATGGGGCAGCAAAAGGGAATCTTGGAGATGCTGGCAGTGGGGAGTGATGAGAGATGATCTTGGTAGGTTCCTAGTGGCGGTAGAACTCCCTCTAGGTACCCAGACAAACCAATTTGCCGAAGCTGCGGTGGCCTATCACACTATAGCTCTGGCTCAAGCTAAGAGATATAGAAAAGTTTGGGTGGAGGGGGACTCTAATAACATTATAAACTGCCTCAAGAAGATCACCAAACCTAGTTGGTCTATAGAAACCCTAATTGAAGATGTTATTATGATACTGGGAACCTTTGAAGCTACCCACATATCACACATTTTCTGCGAAGGTAATAAGGTGATAGATATTTTCGCCAACTTGGGGGTTAATAGGTAATCAAAATGCATATGGGATGAAATGGAAAATATCCCAAGCAAAGCTAAGGAGTTCATTTTTAATGATGGAAAGAAAGGCACGAAGCTTGAAATCTAATGAAGAGATTATCATGTTCTCAAAGGGTCCGAAGGCCATTCCGCTCCAGAAAGGTTTGTTCACACAGATTATGGGTAGGAATAATGGCAAGATTTTCCTGCATAGGCTTTATTGCATTCTTGTATTCATGCTGCTCGACATTGATAGTGGATTTTACATAGATTTAAGTTTCAGTATGGGTGGTGATATGAATAGAGTTGAACTGTTGTCTTGTGAGGGGACCCGTCAGAAACAGAAGGTCTGGAAAATATTGGAGGAAGGCGGGTTAACCCCCATATATGGAGAAATTACACGGAGCTGGCCCTAATGCTACAATGTTGTTTGTGAAAAGCTACAAGAATAAGAAGGTCTCTGTGTATGGCTGGGAGTTAGCCATTACAGAAGACCTTATTGCCTCTATTTATGGGCTTTCGACCAGAGGGAAGAAGTTCTTCCGAGAGCGGAAGTATAGCGAAGAAGCCCTTAACAACTTCTTTAAAGGCAGTGAAAGGGATAAACTAGTTAAAATGCAGTTGGGAGGGTATAATCACCTCTCAATCAAACCCATATGGGTCAAGGTGGCTAAAGTGATCATGAGATATATTAGGCTGGACGAGAGGTACATTGTTGTTTACAACTACCATTTCAATCTGCTCAACCATTTCTGTCATGGTATGTTTGTTTCTATCCCCTTCTACTTTCTTTACTCTTTGGAGTTTGGCATTAAAGAAAATAGAAGAAACCCTAAGCTGCCTATTTTGCATGAAATTCTAATTCTGCTGATCATGGAACATATGAAAATTAAGACTCCTAAAAAAGGGCCTAAGGAAAAACTCAATGGTAAAAAGAAGGGGTGTGTGGAGTTGAGTGAGGAGGAATCCCACACGGATGATGAAGAGTGGAGAATGGAAGAAGAGGAGGATGATAGTGAAGTGGAGTCTACCATGAAGAGGAGGAGAACTCAGAAATGGGAAGTCAACATATCTTGGTCTAACGAATCCAACACTAGAGATGACTTTGAAACCTCTATCAAAGAGGTTACTGGCAAGAGGGCTACACCAACAAGAAGGAAAATCCCCACTCTAGCGAAGAAGGGTAAGGAAATTTTGGAGAAAGATAGTGATGAAGAGTGGGCAACTCCTGGCACCTAGAAGCAGGGGACCAACTCGAAACAGGGGATACGAGAAAAGTCGAGTGACAAGGGTGTTGAAAGTGGGTTGGACACCTGGGGTAAAACTATGCAAATCCCTGAACCTAGAGTTGGCCTGAATTTTCTTAAGATCCATGATCCTTCGAGCAACCTTCCTCCTAATTTTGATAATTTGCTAGCCCAAGCCAAGAACATATACCAGATTGAGGAAATGTTTGATTTCGTAAAGAATGCAGTCAATTCTCAGCACAAGATGACAAAATGGTTTTTTCTCGAGATTAATAGGATCAATGTAAAATTACAGTTAATGCAAGAAAGCTTGGGGAGAGGTAATAACATCACTGCTGAACAGGATACTCTGATTTTTAAAAACTGGGAAGCAATTCCAAAAATGGAGGAGATTGACTAGGAATTGGGCAGGATGAGGGAAGAGTTTAATACCAGAGTGCAGTATCTGGAGGAGACATCAGTAAACATGCTATTCAAAATAGTCTCAATGGGATGAAGATGTTGACTAATAAGTTGAAAGAATTGAAGAAAGAGCAATTTAAATATTTTAGAGCTGAGGATATCTTCAATGTCGAAGAAATGGGAGTTCAAGATAAAGAAGAGGTTACTAAAGGTACTGGTAAACATGTGGCAATGGAGGACTCAGGTGGACCCTCTACCCGCACAAGGGGGAGTAAGAAGAAACAATTTAAAGCTTAAAAGAAGGAACTGATCGACTTTGCCATGATGCATGAGACATTTTATGAAAAAGAAATACAGGCAACAGAGACCCTGAAGAAGATGAATTAGTTTTGCTTGGTCTGTTCTCTTTTTTGCTATGTTTTCTATGCTTATGTTGTTCTGGTAGCTTTCAGTTGGCTGTTAGTTGGCTTACAGTTTTTGTTTGCTTCCTTTTGTAAAGGGTTTCGGGGTCCCCTTCAAAACTTGTTTGACCATATTAATCAAAAACTTTGGCCTTGACTACAATTCTCGTAATAAGGCATCTTAACATTACAAATCATTTGGACCAAAGAAGCGTGTTAATCTTGACATTAAACATGATGCAAATCAATGCCTAGGTAAGATGTTAAAGTAGAGGTCTTAGGGATCATTGTCATGGCTTGATAAATAAAACTCTAGCTATAAAGTAAACAAGTTTCAATTCGAGTTGTACCAACATGATCGATTAGTATTAAAGCTCATAAATGTTGAAGTTTGAAGACTTTACCATATACATATTAAGCAAACACCTAATTATGTAGGGAAAGGAACTTGGTGCTTAGTTATTCTAATTAGTTGTCGTAAATGCCCAAAATCAAGAACAAACAAGCTCTATGCATTGTTGTTTCTCCTCCCCTTCCATTTTCATTTTCTTTGGCTATTACAATTATAGGTTTTTCCATATTTGCTTCCCTCCAATGAACCCTTCCCTTTCCCAAGAGTATGTGGAATAGTTTATCCATTTCCTTCATCATGTGGGTAGCCTATACATACAAAAGATGTGTTTGCCTCATCGACATAAAAGCCCATAAGGATTTTGACAATTGCAAGGAGTACTTTGACCTAAAACAAAGGGAAAAGACATTTTCACTCTTATTTATAGATTAAACAACATCAACATCCATAAATTTTGGGGACACGCCGAATATCAAACTATATCAACTTGTCATAGAGGCAAATGATATGTGCATGGAAATGGGGGACTAAAAGTGGCTACTTTTTTCCTAAAATTACTAAAAAATGATCTTCGACAAGAAATTCAAGATAGCCACACTCAAATTTTGAAGATGTGACAACAACAAGATTAGTAGAGGTTCAAATCTAGATTTTAAACTACTCTTTTTTAAATGGTGGATATTAAGAGGGTCAAATAGGGGGAGCACTCAAAGTGGTCATTTTTTTGTCAAAAAATATAACATAGTGTTTGGTATGCTCCCCCTAAAATGTTGACGTTTTTAAAAGTATTTGACAAATCCCTTTGGTGGAAAATTAACTAACATCACGTAGTTTATGTCTAATTTTTTTACTAATTTTTTAATGAATCTATGATTTTTTACTAATTTCAAAGTGAACACATTTTGAAAATTTTAATTTGTTTCAGATTTAGATAAGCAAATAAAAAATGACACAAAAACACTATACATAGGTTTTCGGCAAAAAAAAGACACTAGGAAAAGACATTGAAGATGGAAACCTTAAATATTTTGAATTTTAAAAAACTTACATGGTTAGAAAAGTAATAGAGAGCTTGATTTCATCGTGGCATTTTTTCAAATTAACATAAAAAAATGTGCAAACATGATGGAGAGCACACTCAACATTTACTTGTTTTATATGTTTTCTACATAACACATATTTAGGCATGTGACATGTAGGTCCAACCCTTTGGGTTGGACGAATGCCTAAGGCAAATCCAACCCTAAAGGTTGGAATTTTCCAAAGCAAGTTATAATGCCTACATGTTATAATGTGTACATTAGAGAAAAGCTAGAAAGGAAACATGAAAAATAGTAAAATGGATGCCCCCACCCCAGAGA
The DNA here is from genome assembly GCA_027924645.1 of Cunninghamia lanceolata. Classification (NCBI taxonomy): domain Eukaryota; kingdom Viridiplantae; phylum Streptophyta; class Pinopsida; order Cupressales; family Cupressaceae; genus Cunninghamia; species Cunninghamia lanceolata. The sequence goes on along the minus strand of BSBN01000591.1, from coordinate 6,254,833 downwards.
CGTTTAAAGATAAATTTCGATAGGGCCACTCAAGGAAATCTCAGAATCGCAAGAACTAGATGCATAATAAGAAACAATTAGGGAATCTTCCTCAATGCCTTTGTTCGGGGAAGGTTTACAACATAAAAATTTGGAGACATTTCAGTTTTATATCAGCGACAATGCTGACCTCTCTCAAAACTTGGAGAGAGCTTGTGAGTTGGCTAGAGGCCTTAGAGTGTTGTTGCACACTCCAAGAACTGGAAACTAATTCAATGCAAACAAAAAATGTAATCTGGCACGCTCCATTTGAAACCATACAATGAAATTTTTAGTCTTTTTGCTTTAAATTATAAGGGAGCTACCCTCAAGGTAGCACTTGACTATAAAAAAAACAAATAAATATAAATATGAAATATATAATTTTTTAATATAAATATACAATTTTATGTTGTATTAGAAATATATATAATAATTGACATGATATAAAATATTGTATATAATAATAAATATTAAATATATAACAAATTTAATCTAAATATTCAATTTTATATTATACTAAAAATAAATTAGTATAATATATGTTATATTATATGTAATTTTATTTTATAATATTATATTAATAATTTTTCACTAAAATATATTTTATAAATTAAAACTTTTAAAAACATTTTAAAAAACAAATATAACTATATTTCATCAGAGAATAGAAACGCCTTCACCCTAATTATTCAAGTAATGGGAATTGAACCATTGCTTATGAGATATTGGTTACTATTTTAACTCAAAAATTACACAGTTGAATTTTAATAAAACAACATATTTACATTTATTAATTGTTATTTTCTTTTTAGTAAAACCAAAAAATAAAATAGGGCTTTTGGATTTTACTTCATTGGGGGAGATGGAGGTGTGGCATCCATCCCAACATAACAGAGCTGGTATGGTGTGGTGGCCACCACACCAATCCATCCTCAGCCCTCTGTGGGATTCTTCAGTATTACTTCTCATCAACTTCAACATTAACCTGATATATTTGAGATTCCTCTCATAGTTTACATCTTAATCCCAACTTACATCTTGACAGCTCCATTCATTGTCTCTAAGAACCACCGCCAATACCTCCATGATTATTCACTTGAGATAGAATTGTTTGTGATAACAAAACTATCTGCAATGTTCAAATGGAAAGCAGAATCTGCGGCTTCTGATAAGTTGGGTTAGAAAGAATCTGGCTCCATACCGTCTTTATTGTTCTCTGGACTGTGACCTGATGCATGCCAACTAAAATCTCAAGAGTCGAACGAAGACTGTTGGCTGTAGTCAGATTATGAGACAGGGGATGCAGAGTAGCTGGAAGTGAGGCTGCTTGAATTTCTTTTTAGCAAATAAGTTTCAACAGATTGAATTTTAGTCAGCAACTGCTTCTGACGCAAGGTTCTTTCATGAGATAATAATACATCTTTCATAGCATTGTCTAGCTCAATTCTGTCATTCAGTGAACCGTACAATTCATACACGGATCTTGCATCCTCATTCAAAGAGGCTAACTTAGCCACGGCTTTGATATTTTCAGGATCAACAAGCAATTTATTGCTCCCCTCTTTCCATCCTATTAGCTGAACAAGTACCAATTGTCAGATACATAAAATGAGAACCTAAAAATTGTTTACCAATTGATGGCAACTTCCCATTTTAACATCAAATAATTTCTCCATGAAGGTTATACAATTCAGAAATACTACATTCTTCCATGGACTCAAATGCATAAAAAGAACAGCAGAACCAAATTAATTTTGATTATAAAAATAATGTTGAACAATGAATGCTTCTGGATTTAACTTTATAAGAATTTTTTATCAACATTTCTGATCACTTTCCTGCTCTCTTCTCTTGCTTTCTTCATCCTAATGATGGATCACTGAGTGTGATCTGAAGCATTGATAAAAAAAAATCGTTACACAGTTAAATCCAGAAGCATTCATTGTTCAACATTACGGACTGTGGAAATATGATGTCTTTGATATGAAAATAATGTTTATCAACTACCTGTGCTGGGCCTCCAATATCATTTGTACTATATATATTGACTTGATCAACCACTTCATAATAATGCGGAAGAGCGACAGCAAATCTTTTGATAGATTTCAATTGCTCTTTAACCCTCACAGCTCGTTTTGTCATTATGGCTCTTCTGAGAGAACACAATTAAGATTAATTTGAGACATCAAACAAGAAAGCATCATGTAGAAATAGCATCTAAACGTTCAGCTAAGATAGTTAAAAAGTGAGTGTCTACCTCACTCCGCGAACTACTGCCAGATGTGCATCACAGATGACACCAACAAGCTCTATTCTGTATGGTTTCCTCACATTTGCAAGTGACTTCTTAATTGCTTCCATGCCTGATGTTTCATTACTCAATATGCTTTCATGGTTTTCCAAAACATTCGGAGGATCAGTATCCTCAACTGGTTCCCAGTATTTTTCTTGTACAGAACCATCATCCGCTCTTTGATAGCCTGGACCCCTCCGATATTGTCTCCGATGGACATCTCGAACCATGGAAATTGTCTGTAGCACAAATGGTTCCCAGGACATTGTGCCATCAAATATTACATCACGGCCCTCATTCAAGGCAGTGACAAGGAGAGACTCTGCTGCATCAGTTGATGTTTGATGTACCTAGGAAACATATAAACTGGTTACATTCTGATCTGGGATAACTTGTTTACTTGTTTTCTCCAGTCTTCCTTGCTATTGAATAGGAAAGAAACTAGAATTGTTATATTCAGAAAAAGCAGAGGATGCTTACCAGTTCTGATGTTTCCAACAAATCATGACGCCCACTAGAATTCAAGGCTTGGTATACAACATTTGTTTCCTTGAAAGCATCTGCTTCTACTATCACAGCATTTTTTGCTGCATTTGCCCAGAAACAACTAGCAAAACAAAAATAGAAAGAATAGATTTCGAAACTCTCAAATACAGAGACATAGAACTATTTCAAAAGAGCAAGAATGTTCAGAGATTTTAACTGGAACTATATGGTATGGAGCTTTCTTAAGTGTGATATTTTGAAGTTTGAACCACAATAGACACTGAATAATCCCATGAGTTGTGATAAAAAATAAGAGAATAAAATCAAATAATACCTTTTCAGTATATCTTTGACTGCCGTACTCTTTCCAACTCCCATCCCACCCCCAATTAGAAGCAGCACAGGGCTTCTATCACTGGCATTCACTGGCACAACTACATTTGTCTCGCTAGGAACATTGTGATGGTGGCCAATAGCTTTAAACTGGTGCAATAGAGTAGAAAATACATTTTTTGTCTTGAGATTCTTTATAATCCGTTCAACACGTTGTTTCCTGCAACTTGTTTGGTATATATTAGTTCAGAAAAATGGCTAGTAACCTCAGGAAAAACATGGAAACTGGAAAAATGAATAATGATATAGCATAATGGTGTGCTATGGAAAATGCCAAATACATAAAATGGAAGATCTAGGGAGCTCCACAATGAATGCTTAAGTTTTTGCATATGTGGTAGTAGGCGAAGGGGGCTTAATTGTAGGGGAAACTCCACAATTAAGTGTGCTTGAGTCAGATCAATACTGGGGTGGATGACTTAGTCAGAATTCCAGATGTACCTAGATTCCATAAGTGGCAACTATTCAATCTTGTGAGAGATGAGTTCTTGTGAACCATTATTCATGAAATGTGGGTCATGAAAAATGATTCAATGGTAACAAGCAGCTGATTGCCGAAAAATAATATTTACATAATAAAAACTAGAGATTTCATTGGGTTCAAAATGTCAACCAAATGCATACAAGTTTTAGTATACGATTCACCTGGTAGCATTAAACACAGCAGATTGAAGCTTATTCCTTGGAGAATTAGTCTGTAGAACCTAGAAAATTGACAACAATTCCATGCATCTATGAGAAAGTGTACACAAACAAACAAACCTCTCTAGAAAAGCATATAAACCACAACCTTATGGTTTACTCAACCTGGTAGGGATAAATAAACCTTTAAGCACTCAAATAAAACAGGGGGATTGTTCTTCTTTGTGGCAAGTGATTACCTGATTAATCATAAACATAGAATGATCCCAATGAAATGCAAAGTAACTTAGTGTGCAGCTGTCTAGCTCATCTATTATCAGTGTATAGAGAGATTCAATTTCATCTTCAGGGAATATAACAGAAAGATACGAAAAGATGCTTTCTTGACTCCCATCAGAACTGCTTTTATCTCCCCTCAAATACTCTTCAGCAAGTTTGGAAAGGCAAGAATCACCATCAGGTGTCATAATACCAAGTTGCCGAACTGTAACAAGTACAAGTAACTTCAGTTTTACTCTCTATTCCTCTACATAAACACAGAAAAATGATTACAATCTTCTAAGCTATTCACACCTCCAAATGTTGCTTGCAAACTGCAATGGAATCTCTACAGCAACAGCTAAGTCCAACAAAAAGTTTCTTACATCAATTTTGAGTTAACAACTTAACAGTGAACATATAAATTTTCATCCAAACACATATACTATAATATTTGAGAATCTATTTTGATGTGTAATGTAAGATTGTTACTATCTATGCTGATATGTGTTCAATGCCAAGCCTATGGCCCAGAAGTCAGGCTACAAGAAAGCATTCTGAAAACTATGGCCCAGAAGTCAGGCTACAAGAAAGCATTCTGAAAAACTAATCTTGAAAAGGTATCTTCCTTTTAACTATTAACATTCAAGAAACTAGCAAATGTGTACAAATATTCTAAACTAGATGTTTTAGCATAAACTTTTTGAGTAAAAGGATATTAGACAAGGTAAAACTACTTGACAGAAGGATCTAGATTACAAACTTGAAAATCCAAGATGCATGAACTCACCTACATATTCCCCATACCGCTCAAGCTTCTTGACATGGCCACCTTCTGTCAACTGTATCCATGGCATCAACTTATCATGTTGCCTAGACCTCTTATAGCCTTGATATTTATAAAGCTCATTCAGAATTCTTTGTGCTACTACTAATAGCCCGAGGGTTGCTACAAGAAAACGCATAGTGTCTGCAATAGGTTATTCAAGCCATGTAAGAGTATTGAAGAACAAAGAAAACCAAAATGATTGTATGCCTTGCCAATTTACCAAAAGAAATTGTTAAAAAAGATATTTTGTTAACTGCTACAAAAACCTTATTAGATTTAAGTTTTAATTAAGCAGGATATATGAGACCGTAATACGTAGGTTTGGAGGTGGATTCAGGAACTCGCCTCTTAAACTATCTACAAATTATAATGTATCAGCTAATACAAATAAATATGTAAAGCCACAGCCTTTATGAGTAGTTCTGCAATATATTGTGGCTCGAATCATTTAAATGAAGGAAAGGTACTGAAGTCAATTGGTAATTAATAAATCATATGGAGCATTACTTTGACAAAATTTCTTGTGAAGAGCCTTCCCCGTGCAAGGTTTGAATTTATAAATTGAGGACAAACATTAACTCAAAAATGTGTAGGAAAAAGCTAAGCTTTTGATTTGAATAAATGAGATGAGTTCAAAAGAGGGACAGCCTTGTAGAAGGCTGCAGTTAAAGAGGGATTGTAGTCAAATTTTCGAAAGGTGAAGAACCCCTGGATCAAACCAGTTTAGTGGGCTGACGTGTAAAATCCTACAGTGGGTTTCCACTATACACAATTTTAAGACATATTTGGTCATGTGGAGGTACAATATGGAACCATTCAGAATCGTAAGAAAATTCGCCCAAAGAAGGAGAAGGATCTCCTGCCTGGGGAAACTGCCCACAATTCTAGCATCAAAATTTACCTATCAATAGTGAAAAAGATGCATACCCACCTGCAAATTCTGGGTTGAATGTGATAAGAAGGTGGGTAATGTCTCCTCAGGAACCCAAATGTTTTAGTTGCCTGCAGAGCATAAACAAACTGAATATAAACATAAAAAAACTGATGATTACGCTATCCGCTTGGACTACCTAACGCACATTGCCTTGCTTTCACAAATTGTCCATCTGCAGATATAGATGACCTAGTCATATGCAATTTTTTTAAGTCAATTTATAAAAACTCACCCCCAAATCTATTGATAGCTTCTGTTCTACCCGTCAGTCAAATAAACAGAGTTACTTGACCTCCTGTTTAGGAAACCCCGGACCACTAAAATGTCTGCAACAATTTTAAATAAAAAAGCTTTGACTTGACCGATCACCCAGATGCATTTATTACTTCTGTAATTCACAAGAGGTTAAAGGGAATGGATTATTCCCTATAGTGTATCCGGTACTGTTTGCCCATAACATGAAAATTTCCATTGGTGATAATCGATGGACAGTTCATAGTATATTAACATGCATAGATTTTTTAAAACTGAAACACACATGGCAAGCAGAGCCCAATTTGGGTTGGCCAAGAGTTTAAAACTATGATCCCAAATAGTCAATTTTAGTTGGAAATCGGAATAACTCAAAAATAGTCTCCACAGTAGGTATATTATGTATTGTACTTCATTTTATCCAAAGCCTGTTCATAAAATACTATTGAGTCCTGAAACGAGGTAAGATTCATATGCGGTTTTTCCTGAAAATCAGTGCACATATTAAATTTTAATTTCGACTCGGATGTTCCGCCGGCAGCATGTGGGATTTAACTACTACATTTATTGCGTAGGCTGCTCTTGCTCACATCGTCATTTGATTCCATATCTTGGTGAGAATCATGGTCTCTGTGTTTTGTTTTGGTAGATACCTCAATGTTGATCCAAATTTTCCTTGCAATTTGTTGAATAAAATATTTACTAGCACTTGCACCCATAGGAGGTTCAAGGAATAGCCGATAGGAACAACCGACGAGTTTAGATAATTTCCCGGCGTGATATTTTTTACGGAATGAGACAATTCCGAGCACTATAATTCTCACATATAAAAGTCTATCGGCAAATTATAATTAAATCAGCAAACAAAAACTTTGGTTACAACCCTCTCATAACATTAAACAAATAAAAAACAATTAATTTAATTGGTTGGTTGGATTAGGACAGGTTTTAATTTATTCCTTTCTTTTTTATATGGACCTCACATGTGAAAATAGGTTTGACTCTTAATTAGGGTTTACTCTTGTAATGGTGAAAATTGTACACCTTTTAGTTTTTCTATTTGTTTTGGGTCATTTTGGTAAGGTTATTTCTAATGTAATCTACTATTAGTGTATAAATAGTATGTTTTAATGTAAAAGTTTGTAAATAATTTTAATGTAAAAGTTTGTAAATAATTTAAGTTTAACTTGATTTTCTTTGTATATATCTTTAAGGATTGATCTTAATGTTCAGTATTTTGGGTTAGATTTGTGCCTGAGAACTAAACTAGTTTAATTTTGGAAGTTGAAAAATGACCTTAGAGCTCTCTCCAACTAGTCATTGTGAGAGAACTTGAACACAACATTTATTAACTTAGGTACTAGGGCATTGCATTTAAAGGCAAACCATAATCTCATTACATCCATTGAAGAGACATCCTGGAATCACATAGAGAGCATCACAAAAAATCGACATTAGATCATTAGCTTATATCAATATCTTAGGCATCACTACATGTTTACTTGCTCTCTTCAATCATTTGTTCTGTATTATTGACATAGTATTAGGGTTTGACCACAGGAGCACACTCCAAACTTGACAAGCTCCTAAATAGTGTTCTTCAAAACCAACCCTTTGCAAAAATATGTTCCGAACATTGGGGTGAGCAGGATATAAACATCTAAATCAATGAAGTTTAGATACACATGTAGGGTTCATATTTGTGAGCATGGTTCAAATCCACAAGCATAAAGATTAGATCAGTAGTCACAAAAGTGAACCTAAAAGATAGGTAGATAATTTTTTGATACAAAGACATAACTTTGACTCATAAAAGACTAACAATTTAGCAAAATGATTGACAATATCTATCATTGGGAATCTTTATCAAAATTTACAACTAAATATTATTATTTTATTTGATTTCCACACATTTAATTCAATAACTTAATCATACCGAACACATTAAATATTTCCAAAGTTAATTAATTTTAGATTTATTTGAAAACATTGTTTATTTTCCTTTTTAACTCTTAACATTTATAGATTTAAAATTGTGTGCCAACATTCTATGCCATTTGTTAAAGCCATGTTTACATATATAAAGACCCAAGCTTTTGCCTAAGACATTAACAGATAAAAAATTGGATGAACAATTTTTTTCGTGATACAAATGCTACACCAAGCATGCCACATTGCACTCCTACATGCACATAATGCCATAACACCACATGACAACACACTTGATACGCAAACCTATGTACTATGCATGGTGACACAATTGAAAGACTGACTACACCATGGGCCTAAAACATTGTGACAACTCAAGCAACAAGATCTAGAGGGAGGTCGGGGTTTCCATGCCAAATGACAAACCTTTACACCTCAATCAACAAGCCACTCCTCAAGCATCTCATGATTCACAACAATAAAGACAACTCAAAACTAACTCAAAAAGTAGAGAAAAACATGCATAGGTTCAAACTTTGGAGCCCAAACTACACGGTCCCCATCCTAACTCATACTTCGAACCTCAACCTCCATTTTGCGCCTTGTATAGCTAGTTCAAGCTTTAGGGTTGAAACTACAATAAACTTAGACTTTGGGGTTTGACCTACATAAAGCATATTGGGCTTTGGAGTCTGACTGACACTGCATAGAACATGGAAACCCTAATCCCTTTGTTGAATGTTGAACACCAAGAAACAAAAGCCTACAATTTGGACTTCAGGGTCTAATGTGCACTATCCACTTTGGACTTCAAGGTGCAATTGACATTCTTCCCTTCATGCAAAAACTAAACTTCACGTTGAACACCAAACGTTGAAAACTAGGAGACTTACTGCTCAAACCTTAGAGGCCGGTTTACAATGTGCATCTTGAACTTCAGAGTCTAATGCACTTTTTACAACTTACATTTTCCAATCAGAATGACGAACGATTACAAGATTGCACCTCAAACTTTGGATTCTAATTTACATCCTACATTTTAGACTTCAACCCCTGACTTGTAGCTAACACTTTACAATTTCTAGTGGTTAGTCGAAACAAACCCTGACTTACATTTCAGACTTCGGAGTCTAAAATGTAGTCTTCAACCTGCATTTTTTGATGCTAAGGTTGACTCCCTTTGCCTTGCAATTTGGAGTTAGGGATCTAAATAGCAACTAATAACTGTATGGAAATTTCACAAGGCAAGGGCAACAAGCTATCTTTTTCAATTGTCGAAGCATAAATCTAGCGTTTTGTGTGTTGTATGAAAATAGTTTAGTCTAAGCACTCGAGCACACATTCAGCCCCACATTGACAAAGAAAGAAGTTCTCAAAGCCTTGAGAAATGGGCCAAACCCCATGTCAAACTTTCCTTCCACATGGATTATCCATGCAAGAAAGTGACCATGCCCTCAATGAAGGCAACCATAAAAGATGAGGAAAACATTACAAAACATGAAGCATCGTACATATGAATAAGAAGCTCGAAGTTAGTTTCCCATAAGGCTACGAAATACATACCTCGAGACATTAGAAAGCATACAAGTTATTAACCACATACTATAAGGCAAGTCAACATGAGAATCTCATATAAACAACCATACACAATCCAACTTCAAGGTTGGGTACGTTGTGTTAATTTTAAATGTAGCTTGGACATGTGTTCTAGTCTCGGGTGGTGATTACGAGGCTGGAAACACAACCGGAATATTTTTCTCTATACCTAGAAAATTGATTTCTCGAGAGACTTCTAGATATTAGGGTTTGCTAGAGTCTAATTAATCCTAGCCATTGATTTAAATTAAATCATGGCCATTGGTTTTCAATGAGGGGATTATAAAAGAGGATCAATGGGCATTTGGAGAATACAGATCCGAGAAGTATTTGCAGCGATAGCAAATAAATAAATTTGCAGTGATCGCAAATTGATTTGCAGTGAGAGCAAGGGCGCAGCGATAGCGTTCGAGACAGCAATAGTGGAATTTCTATAGGAGAAATTGGGAGAAGAATTTCCAGAGGAGAATATTGCCGGAGCTCTGCCAATAAGAGGCAAGCAGTTTATGTATCTCTTGATTTGATTTAATAAAATTCCTCATCTGCAGTACTGGTTTTCCCTTTGGGGTTTTTCCAGGGACAATTTGTCCAAAATATTGTGTTCATTTATTTTTCTGTCTCCGTGATTTTTCGTGAAGTTGCAGCTGTGTTATTATTTGATATTTGCTGTAAGTTATTTTTCGGCAGCCAAATAATCTACTTAAGATAGGAAATTAATAATCAGTAGCTGTAATAGATTTTTCACATGGTATCAGAGCGGATCTGAGGGCAGAACAGACACAGGGAGAAAGGAAAAATAATAAATAAAAAATCTAGGGTTTATAAAACCCAGTTTGACCTCTTCAAATTATTATTTTCTTTTGAGATGGCCTCAGCAGGTTTAAGAGATCAGGATAGATTGGATGGAGCCTCAAATTTTGGTGTTTGGAAAGCCAGAATTTCTTTATTGCTGGAAGAGAATGGTATCAAGGATTATGTGACCACTGTTGTACCTGTACCTACAGATGCAACATAGCTCTTAGCATATAAGAAGGAAGATGCCAAGGCGAGGAGGCTGATTCTTGACAGTGTTAAGGATCATATTGTTCCGCATATTGCAGAGTTAGATATAGCAAAGACGATGTGGGACGCCATTATGAATCTGTACCAAAATGCTACCCTTAACCGAAAGCTGATTCTCAGAGAAAAGTTAAGGAATACCCGGATGAATAAGGGAGAAGACGTCACAAGTTACCTCACCAGACTTAGACTTGTTAAGGATGAATTGGCAGTTGTTGGAGACAAACCAAAGAATGATGAGCTAGTACGAATAGCCCTGAATGGGTTTACTAAGCAGTGGGATGTCTTTGTTCAAGTTATTAATGGACGAGACACCTTACCGAGTTGAGATCGACTATGGAGTGACTTCACTCAGGAGGAGCTTAGACTAAGTCTTGTCAATGGAACCAGTAGTAATAGTCAGAAAAGTGAGGTGGAACAGGAAAACGTTGCCCTAGCAGGAAAAGGGAAAGCTAAGAAGGGGTCTGGCAAATGATCAAATCCAAAATGTGAGAAGAAGGACTTATCTAAGGTCAAATGCTATGGCTGTCACGAGTTCGGCCACTATGTCAGTGATTGCCCACAAAGGAATAAAAATGAAAAGAAAGGCAAAAAGCAGACGGCAGCTTCAGCAAGTGTAGATGAGCTTTCTAGCAGAATGGAGGATGAGTTTGCACTCATAGCTTGCCTAACTAGCTCAACCTCACAGGGTGTTTGGTATATAGATAGTGGGGCATCATTTCATATGACAGGAGTTAGGGAGTACTTCTCCAGCTACAAGGAGGACATCAGATTCCAGATTCAGATGGGGAACAAGTCCAAGTGTAATCCAATTGGGAGAGGGACTGTTCTATTTCAGAGGGAGAATGGCAAGCCTATTTCCATTCATGATGTGTTGTATGTGCCAGGCTTGGGCATGAATCTAATTTCCGTATCTGTCCTTCAGGATAAAGGCTACAATGTACTCTTTAGAGGGGCGCATGTTTTAATCAAGCATAAGGATTGGAAATCACCCATAGCTATTGGAGTTAGGAGCGGCCGACTTCATAGGTTGCAGTTTGATACTCCTAAGGCACTAATGAGTAGCAGTAATCCTAGAGATCAAGGAGAGCTATGGCATAGAAGGATGGGGCATATACATCATGGAGCACTTAAATTGCTTCGTGAGACAGTGACAGGTGTTCCAGACGTGAGCACAGAGCATGATGATGTATGTAAGGGATGTGTATTGGGGAAGTTTGTGAAAATAGCTTTTCCAAGGAGTGACACCAGATCCAAGGGGGTTCTTGATCTAGTACATTCAGATATATGTGGACCAATGTCAACGAAGTCTCTCAGAGGATATGAGTACTTTGTTACTTTTATTGATGATTTCTCCAGGAAGACTTGGATATACTTCTTGAAGACCAAGGATGAGGTCTTCAGTCACTTCCAGGAGTTCAAAGCTCTTGTGGAGAATTCGACAGGCAGGAAGGTAAAGGTTCTTCGGTCAGACAATGGAGGCGAGTACAAAGGGAAAGAGTTCCAGGAGTTCTGTACCAGGGAAGGAATCAAGAGAGAGTGGACCGTTCCTTACAACCCGCAGCAGAATGGGGTTGCTGAGAGGAAGAATCATTCTATATCGGAGGCAGCAAGGGCTATGTTATATGACTAAGATATGCCACGTTACTTATGGGCAGAGGCATGCAGTACAGCAGTATACATACAGAACAGGGTTCCACATAAGGTATTGGGCAAGATGACACCAGAGGAGGCATTCTCAGGGAAGAAGCTAGATGTCAGTCACTTCAGGATATTTGGGAGTTTGGCATTTTGTCACATTCCAGGGGCTACACGTTCCAAGTTAGATCAGACTGCAGAGAGAGGGTACTTTGTGGGGTACAATGAGACCTCAAAGGCATATCAGATATTTATTCCAGGGACCAGGAGGATTATTGTCAGGCGTGATGTCAAATTCATGGAGGACAAGGCATATAGGAGGTCTAGAGATTTGCCAGCAGATGATCAGAATGAGCAGCCAACAGAAGCTCCAAGGATTGTTCAACCAGAACAGGGGCAGCGAAGCACGAGTACAGTTACTAGTACAAGCACAGGCTCAGGTGCTGAGAGTTCGCAGAGTATGGAGCAATAGATACAGCAAATCCAAGAGATGCATCAAGAAGTTATGGAATTTGATATTTCATCCTCTATAGTTGACAGGAGGAACCGTGAGGTTCAACAGACACATAGGGATACTCAGGAGTTTGTGGGAGCTCCTAGGATGAGTAGTAGACAGCGGAAACAACCAGCCAGGTATAATGACTATGTGGCATTGGTTAGTCAGTTGGTAGATAGTGAACCTTCCAGCTATCAGGAGGCTGCACGGCAACAGGTGTGGCAAGATGCGATGGTTGAGGAATATACCTCAATAATGCAAAACAATGTGTGAGAGGTTGTGCCTAGACCGGCAGATAGGGCAGTGGTTGGATCACGCTGGATCTATAAGATTAAGCATGGTGCAGATGGTAGCATCGAGAAATACAAGGCAAAGTTCGTGGCCAAGGGGTTCTCTCAAAAGGAGGGAATAGACTATGAGGATACATTCGCTCCAGTGGCCAGGTATACTTCTATACGAGCCGTAATCTCACTTGCAGCACATATGGGATGGCAAATCCATCAAATGGATGTCAAGACGACATTTCTTAATGGTGAATTGTTAGAAGAGGTATACATAGAACAACCAGAGGGCTTTGTAGCACACAGCAGCGAAACCCACGTGTGCAGATTGAAGAAAGCTTTGTATGGATTCAAGCAGGCTCCCAGGGCGTGGTATGAGCGCATTGATAGATACTTGCAGGGAATAGGCTTTGTGAAGAGTGAGGCAGATGCTAACCTCTACTACTTGATGGTTGGGGGTGAAGTGCTCATTCTTGTTCTATATGTGGACGACTTGTTTTTAACAGGTTCACTGGGGCTTATAGAGGAGTGCAAGAGGGACCTTGCAGCAGAGTTCGAGATGAAGGATTTGGGGCTTATGCACTACTTTCTAGGCATGGAAGTGTGGTAGACAGATGGAGAGATTTTCCTTGGACAAGGGAAATATTGCATTGAAATCTTGAAGAGGTTTGAGATGCAAGATTGCAGAGCCATGTCTACACCTATGATCACGAATTGGAAGAAGGTAGATGCATCCAAGGAAAAGGATGTGGACCCCACCTTATACAGGATGTTGATTGGATCTCTCATGTATTTGGTCAACACTAGGCCAGATATATCCTTTGCAGTAAACTCTCTTAGTCAATTCATGGTTGAGCCAAAGAGAGTGCATTGGACAGCGGCAAAGCATGTGTTGCGGTATTTGCGTGGTACAATCGAGTATGGGATCAGATATGCTCGAGGTGATGGTATCAAGTTGATAGGCTATACTGATGCAGATTGGGCAGGTAGTACAGTGGACAGGAAAAGCACTTCAGGGTGTTGCTTTAGTTTGGGATCAGGAGTTGTCTCTTGGTACAGTAGGAAGCAAAAGTCCGTGGCTCTGAGTTCTGCAGAAGCAGAATACATAGCAGCTAGCATGGCAACGTGTGAGGCTATATGGCTTCGGAAGTTGCTGGTAGCCTTGTTTGGTCAGAGGGTTGAGACTACCATGATACACTGTGATAATCAGAGTTGCATCAGATTATCAGAGAATCCAGTGTTTCATGATAGGTCTAAGCATATAGACATCAGGTATCATTTCATCAGGGATTGTGTACAGCGGAGGATTGTTCAGCTACAATATATACCTACAGATCAGCAGGTAGCAGACATTTTGACAAAGGCATTGGGGAAGGCGAAATCCATCTTCTTCAGAGATAAGTTGGGTGTTATGCAGAACACCTTCCTCGCTAAGAGGGAGTGTTAATTTTAAATGTAGCTTGGACAGGTGTTCTAGTCTCGGGTGGTGATTACGAGGCTGGAAACACAGCCGGAATATTTTTCTCTATACCTAGAAAATTGATTTCTCGAGAGACTTCTAGATATTAGGGTTTGCTAGAGTCTAATTAATCCTAGCCATTGATTTAAATTAAATCATGGCCATTGGTTTTCAATGAGGGGATTATAAAAGAGGATCAATGGGCATTTGGAGAATACAGATCCGAGAAGTATTTGCAGCGATAGCAAATAAATAAATTTGCAGTGATAGCAAATTGATTTGCAGTGAGAGCAAGGGCGCAGCGATAGCGTTCGAGACAGCAGTAGTGGAATTTCTATAGGAGAAATTGGGAGAAGAATTTCCAGAGGAGAACATTGCCGGAGCTCTGCCAGTAAGAGGCAAGCAGTTTATGTATCTCTTGATTTGATTTAATAAAATTCCTCATCTGCAGTACTGGTTTTCCCTTTGGGGTTTTTCCAGGGACAATTTGTCCAAAATATTGTGTTCATTTATTTTTCTGTCTCCGTAATTTTTCGTGAAGTTGCAGCTATGTTATTATTTGATATTTGCTGTAAGTTGTTTTTCGGCAGCCAAATAGGAAATTAATAATCAGTCGCTGCAATAGATTTTTCACACGTTGTAATAAATATTAGAGTTTACATCACCTCCAAGGCTGGAATAGATAGCACAACACACTGCTACTCATAACCTTCCCAAGACACAAAACAGATTCTCTACTTATACACCAACGCGGTAAGACACACATACATGAGAGTCCAATTAATTTTATGGTAAAATCCTCTGAAACAAAAATCAACATCCTCAATATTTTCAAGGGATAAAGGGGAAAAAGCAATCAAACTTTTCCTTAAGCAGAAAATTGCATCTTACAGACAAACGGAACCCATGTTGTATAAATTGATATTCTTCACCGTGACAGAGAATTGGTCCTCTACATCTAAAAGTGGAAACGGAGGCACACACAATTCAATCAGCGTTTCAGTCAAATCCTTCTCTAACACAAAAATGTTGTACTGTTATATGTGCCCTGCTATGAACACTCCACAATTCTAGCATCAAAATCTACCTATCAATAGTGAAAAAAGATGCATACCCACCTGCAAATTCTGGGTTGAATGTGTTAAGAAGGTGGGTAATATCTCTTCAGGAACCCAAATGTTTTATTTGCCTGCAGAGCATAAACAAACTGAATATAAACATAAAAAAACTGACCATTGCCTTGCTTTCACAAATTGCCCATCTGCAGATATAGATGACCTAAATCATATGCAATTTTTTGAAGTCAATTTATAAAAACTCACTCACCTCAAAATCTATTGATAGCTTCTGTTCTACCCGTCAGTCAAATAAACAGAGTTACTTGACCTCCTGTTTAGGAAACCCCGGACCACTAAAATGTCTGCAACAATCTTAAATAAAAAAGCTTTGACTTGAGCGATCACCCAGATGCATTTATTACTTTTGTAATTAACAAGAGGTTAAAGGGAATGGATTATTCCCTACAGTTTTTGCCCATAACATAAAATTTTCCATTGGTGGTATCGATGGACATTTCATAGTATATTAACATGCATAGATTTTTTAAAACTGAAACACACATGGCAAGCAGGGCTCAAGTTGGGTTGGCCAAAAGGTTAAAACTATAATCCCAAATAGTGTAATTCCATTTTAGTTGGAAACTGGAATAACTCAAAAATAGTCTCCACAGTAGGTATATTATGTATTGTACTTCATTTTATCCAAAGCCTGTTCATAAAATACTATTAAGTCATGAAACCAGGTTAAGATTCATGAGTGGTTTTCCTGAAATGAAGTGCACATATTAAATTTTAATTTCGATTCGGATTTTCCTCCGCAGCATGTGGGATCTCACCACCACCTTTATTTGGTAGGTTGGTCTTGCTTACATAAGAATGTATGTCCCTCTTTGATTCCATATCTTGGTGAGAATCATGGTCTCTGTTTTTTCTTTGGTACCTCTACGTTAATCCAAGTTTTCCTTGCAATTTGCTGAATAAAATATTTATTATAATTAGATCAGCAAACAAAAACTTCGGTTACAACCATCTCTTAACATTAAAGAAATTAAAAAACAATTAATTTAATTGGTTTGTTGGATTACCACATGCTTTCATTTATTCCTTTATTTTTTATATGGCCCTCGAATATGAAAATAGGTTTGACTCTTGTAATGGTGAAGATAGGGTTAACTCTTGTAAGGGTGAAAATTGTATACCCTCTAGTTTTTCTATTTCTTTTGGGTCATTTTGATAAGGTAATTTCTAATGTAATATCCTATTAGTGTATAAATAGTATGTTTTTAATGTAAAATTTGTGAATAATTTGAATTTAATTTGATTTTGTTTGTACATATATTTAAGGATGGGTCTTAGTGTTAAGTTTATTTGTTTATTATTTTGGGTTAGATTTGTGGGTGTGGATTAAACTAGTTTAATTTTGGAAGTGCAAAAATGACTCCAGTAAATTTAAATTTAAAAATATGAGCCCAAGTTAACTCTCTCCAACTAGTCATTGTGAGAGAACTTGAACGTAAAATTTAGTAACTTAAGTACTAGGGTGTTGCATTTAAAGGCAAACCCTAATCTCATTACATCCATTAAAGAGACATCCCAGAATCACATAGAGAACATCACAAAGAATCAACATTAGATCATCAACTTAAATAAGTATCTTAGGCATCACTACATGTTTACTTGCTCTCTTCAATCATTTGTTCTGTATTATTGACTTAGTAATATGGGTTTGACCAAAGGAGCACACTCCTAACTTGGCAAGCTCCTAAATAGTGTTTATCAAAACCAGCGCTTTGCAAAAATAGGTTCCAAACATCGAGGTGAACAGGATCTAAATATCAAAATCAGTGAAGTTTAGATCCACATGTAGGGTTCATATTTGTGAGCATGGTTCAAATCCACAAGCACAAAGATTAGATCAATAGTCACAAAAGTGAACCTAAAAGATAGGCAAATAATTTATTGATATAGAGACATAACTCTGACTCACCCAAGACTAATAATTTAATAAAATGATTGATAATATCTATCATTAGGAATCTTTATCAAAATTTACAACTAAATACTATTATTTTATTTGATTTCCATGCATTTAATTCAATAACTTAATCATTCTTGACTCATTAAATATTTTTAAAGTTAATTAATTTTAGATTTATTTGAAAATATTGTTTATTTTCCTTTTTAACTCTCTAACATTTATAGATTTAAATTTGTGTGCCAACATTCTCTGCCATTTGTTATAGCCATGTTTACATATGTAATGCCCCAAGCCTTTGCCTAAAACAAATTTAACAGACAAAAAATTGGATGAACATTCTTTTCGTGATACGAATGCAACACCAAGCATGCCACATTACACTCCTACATGCACACAATGCCACAACACCACAACACCACATGACAACACACTTGATACACACACCTATGCACTATGCAAGGTGACACAATTGAAAGACTTACTACACCATGGGCCTAAAACATTGTGACAAATCAAGAAACAAGATCTAGAGGAAGGTTGAGGTTTCCATGCCAAATGATAAACCTCTACACCTCGATCAACAAGCCACTCCTTAAGCATCTCATGATTCAGGACAATAAAGACAACTCAAAACTATCTCGAAGTGTAGAAAAAAACATGCATAGGTTCAAACTTTGGAACCCAAAATACACAATGTCCATCCAAACTCAAACTTCAGAACTCAACATCCAATTTACACCCTACATAGCTAGTTTAGGCTGTAGGGTTGAAACTATAGGAACCTTAGACTTTGGGGTTTGACCTACATTAATCATATTAGGCTTTGGAGTCTGATTAACACCGCGTAGAACATGGAAAGCCTAATCCCTCTGTTGAATGTTAAACACTAAGAAACAAAGGTCTACAATTTGGATTTCAGGGTATGATGTGCACTATCCACTTTGGATTTCGATGTCCAATTGATATTCTTCCCTTCATGCATAAATTAAACTTCACACCAAGCACAAAACTTTGAAAACTAAGAGACATATTACTCAGACCTTAGAGGTTGGTTTACAATGTGCATCTTGAACTTCAGAGTCTAATGCACTTTTTACAACTTACATAATTTTCCAATCATAAGATTGAACAATTACAAGGTTGCACCTCAAAATTTGGATTCTAATTTACATCTTGCATTTTAGACTTCAACCCTTGACTTGCATCTGACACTTTACAATTTTTGGTGGTCAATTTTGAACAAAACCTGACTTATATTTCAAACTTCGAGGTCTAAAATGCAGTTTTCAACCTACATTTTTATGCTAAGGTCAACTCCCTCTACCTTGCAATTTGGAGTTCGGGGTCTAAATAGCAACTAACAACCATGTGAAAATTTCACTAGCAACTGACAAATATGTGGCAATTTCGCAAGGAAAGGACAACAAGCTATATTTTTCAATTGTTGAGGCATAAGTCCCTCGTTTTGTGTGCTATATGAAAATGGTTTGATCCAAGCACTCAAGCACACATGGACCCCACATTGGCAAAGTAAGGAGTTCTCAAAGCCCTGAGAAATGGGCCAAACCCCATGTCAAACTTTCCTTCCACACGGATAACCATGCAAGAAAGTGATTAGACACTTAATGAAGGCAACCATACAAGATGATGAAAACATTACAAAACTTGAAGCATCATACATATGAATAAGAAGAGAAGTTAGTTCCCAATAAGGCTGTGACATACATAGCTCAAGAGACATGAGAAAACATACTTATTAACCACATACTCTAAGGAAAGCCAATATGAGAATATCATAAAAACAACCATACATAATCCAACTTCAAGGTTGGGTACATTGTAATAAATATTAGAGTTTACATCACCTCCAAGGGTGGAATATAACACCACACTTCTACTCATAACAATTATATAATTTACATATAAGGACACCAAAGGTCCCAAGTTTATACATTTTATACAAAGATTGAAAGGAACACAATTTCATAAGGAGAGATAATGGATAATCCTTGCATGCTCTCCAAGATGCTCCAAGAAATCCATGAGTCCCCAACAATGTTTCAATGCCACCCAACCATGTGGAACCCTTAGGTCCACCCCTCTAAACTAGGAGACAACCCACTCGAATAGTCCAACACACTCACACCAAGCACAGGGTTTGACAAGCACACAATCTCCACATCTCAAACATAGGTTCACTAAGAAAGTATACATGAGGAGTACATATCTACCATTCAATGCATACACATTCTGAATACATATTTACAATTTATACCAAGTAAGCACACATGAAAATATATACCAACACCATCAATGCATGTACATGAAAACATCAAATGAAGCACAAGATACATCTACACATGAGATTGGGAAGAACACGCTAATCAAACATATGCAAGGAGATCACATGAGCCCATTGGATATGCAATCCAAGGTATAAAAAGGAAGAGAGGGTTGTCCTGAGTACTAGCAATGGAGTGTTCTCATGAGTATCTAGCATGCGGAGCTTGAGGAGTATGCCCCCATCCCATGGATGTCCTAAAAAACAATAATATCAGAATGCAAGTCCTTCCCAAGATCCATGGTCTCAGAAATGCCATACCATCTTGCATGTCCATTCATTTCCATGTATCCTCTTGGGCAAATAGAAGTGTCTCATAGATTTTATTTCTCTAGTGTTTACATGTGTAAATCCTCATTCATTTTAGTTATATATTATCTTAGCATCTCCTTGCCTCATCCTCACTCGACATATAAGTGGATGGGCATGAGAGCACTCCATTCTAACCTAACGTCCTCAACTCCTGACTTTATAACAAAAGCTCATAAACACATAACACAAAGAACGAGTTCCAACCAAGCAACACACATAAGGCCACTTGATTTCCCTACCCATTTCCACAATAATCCATAATCCCACATAATGCATACATTCACAAATGCAACATTCCTTTTTCATAAACAAAGCACATGTAATATTTTTTCTAACTTCAAGGTTCCAATGAAATTTTTTTCATATATATATATGAATATTAATTTAATAAAACTTAAGAAAAAAGAAAATAAAGATATTTATATTGATGTATATATTATATAAATTATTTTATTTTCAAGAATTATTCACACTAGTTGAATAAGTACAAAGTGATTTTATTTTCGTTAAGATATTTTACAGAATCTTAAGGTGACCAAATAACTATATAAAAAGTAAAAAGATAAATCCTACAATTTGAATATATAGTGGTTAAAGTATGCCTCCATTTTCTAAGATCCTCCAATTTAACACACAATTAACAAAATGAATAAAGGCAATATTACAATAATGCTATAATTAAGAGCACATCTTACATCAAATTATATTCATCAAACATAAGGATATTAAAGAAAGTAATGTCATAATATCTTATCTCATCAACGATTACACTAGAAATTTGATAAGGTAATAACTCTTATTCAATAATATATTAAGGCTAGACAAACTAGCCCACATCTTACTCAACCTGAGTAATTAATCTGGTGTGTTATCTCACCAATGATCTTAAGAATTCACAACACAAATATGAACCCATTCTAGGGGCCAGACCTATGCCTTGAGGGCTTGATAGGCTGTCATGAGGTCCTAGCACTTTAGTTGAAAAATATATCAATTATGTCAACCGGGGTAGTGTCCAAAGGCTGTATGCAATAGGGGATGTTTTGGCCATCTCTCTCTTAGTAAGAGTTTATGGATTTTTGAATTGGTTGAAAACATAATTTAAACTAGAAAGCATGAAATTGTTTCAGCTAGAAAGCATTCAAATTCGCATTCTAAAAAGTATGTAAACTATCTGAGAAAAGCATGTAAACTTATCTAAGACTCAACACTTGCAGTCTAACCATGAAATTTAAACAAAGGAGACTAACTACTAACGACTAACTATTAATTGAAAGTACACCTAATATCTTTTAATCAACAACTAACAATAGTTTCATGAACAGAGTGGATGCTCTAGAAATTCTATGTAAACAAAAACTCAGAGATCAGTAACTTAAAAACACAACCTGCAGGGACATACTGTTGAATTTGATAATTAACTCAAGACACAAAGATCACCTACAAAACCTAAGATTTACCTTCCACAAGAGAAAAAAGCAAAGAGAAATAATTTGCACAATATTGGATCAATTAATGAAATGGATTAATGAATTACATGTGAGAACTTGCTTTTATATTTGCAAGTTAGAGAAAAACCCTAATATGACTTAAGAATAACCTAAGACTAAAATTAGCCCTAAGTAAACTTAATAAAGTGTAATTAAATATTTAATTACACCAACACCCCCCATAAGTGCAACTTAGGGAGAAATGAAAAGCATGCAACTAATGCAAGAATGGGTCCCGACTACAAGGTCATTTTAGGTACCCATGAACAACAAGAATCTCTCATAAAGTGGAGAGAAAGGAGAAAAACCCAGTGGGAGAAAACTCCTCTCCAAAAGAGAGAAAAAAAACAAGTACATAAATATGTGATGGAAGAAGGACTAAAACTAAGACCCCCCAAGAAGTGAATCCATCACAAAAGTACAATCAAGAATGCCCCCCATAAGAGAGGAAGAAGAGAGAAGGTCTGATGACCCCCCAGAAGTGAGAAGGATGAAACCCCATGCGAGGAAATGCTCCCTCCCAAAATAGAGATGAGAGGAGAGACCATGCATCCTCTCCTCAAGATGACTCCTGCAATGCTGGAAGATGCTCAACACAGAATAAAGATGAAGACCCATGAACGTCGAACAACATTCCTCCCCTTGGGAAGAAATAGAACTATAGATGTGTGCATAATGTCTTCCCATTCCTAATATGAATATACAGGAAGAAGGATAAATGTCTCTGAACTTTGCACATGATCCAAAGACAATAATGATGCTCCTAAAAACTGCTCAAATGTCTCCAATCCACTGCCAAACTGTGACTGAAGAAGAGGAGGATGAAGAACAATCTCTGAAGCAGATGATGGTAATGCAACTCCATCGAAGCTGTCATCAAAGAGAAGACAAATGTCCTCAATGTGGTCCTCCAAATCTACAAGATGGGACTCTACAAACAAAGATGATATGTCTACAAGATAGGAATCCCAATGAGGTGGATCAGGAAGACTAATATTGACCTGCTGCATAGAATTACTAGAAGCCAATGATGATGCAACACTGAACTCTGAAGTAGCAGTAGGTGATGGTGGAGCAATGATCTCATCAGGAGGAGAAGCGATTGAAGAAAGCATTTCAAATAGATGATGTGAGAAATGAGGACACATCTCTTTCTCATGTTGATTACTTCCACAATATCTGCAATTAGATTTATGCTGATGGTAGAATCCCATCTCCTTAGATTATTATAGATCAAAACATGCAAATAGATTTATGCTGATAATAGAAGTCTATCAAAGCAAACAGAACCTTTCCAGGAGGCAGCATGTCCAGGATATCCAACCGAAGCCATAAAATCGATAAACTGATTTAAAATATACCTGGGGCTAAATCTAAAAAAATTATATAGGTGGTTGTGTAGAGCTCTCTAATACCTTTCCAACGCCTATTCATTTTTGAAGAATGGAGATTCTGGGCGCAAGAACAGAGCTCGAAAGCCAAAAAAGATGCCTTGACTTCAAACAGAAATAAATTGTACCAATCAAAAAACCTAGAAAAAAATATCCACACCACTGGATTGTGCTCGGAACCAGCTTTCTGACGCCTATTTGTTTTTGAAAATCTAACTCCGTATACTCAAGATATGCCTGATTTACCAAAACTGCTCCTTTAGGACAAAGAGGACTAAAAAAAACACTATTGAAGCACCTGGGCGCCCATGTGACCAGGGGCTTAGTCTCTGGGGGCTGGCGGCAAGGGCACTGGTCACTCATATGACCAGGAGCTAAGTCTTTGGGGGCTGCTGCTTGGAAGCTAGGGGCTAGTCCCCCATGCGACCAAGGGTTAAACCCAAGGGGCTAGCCCTCCAAAATAAAAAATTCCTTTTTATGAAGAAATTAATAAAAAACTCAGCTGTACCTATGCACAGAAATCGAGATGCCATAGAAATCGAAGCTGCACAAAAATTGAGATTGCACGCAAATCGAGGCAGCTCCAAAATCAAAATCAGTTCAGATGAGAATGGCACAGAAATCAAGGTTGGCACAAAAATTGAGGCACAATACGGTCGTACGGATTCCATATAGGTTGTACGGATTTCACAGAACCAAATTTTTGAAACCCTAAAAAAAAACCCAAAAACTTTTTTTCAGCAAAATATAGAGTGCCTTATATGAAAATAGGGGTTTTTGGGCCTTCTGAGCGCAATGGTGAGGTCTGTTTTGGACAAAAATGCTCTAAAACTTCTATTTTTCTATAGATAAAAAAACACTCTTGAAACATTCATAGATCTGGCTTCCCCAGACCAAATCCAGCCAAACAAAAGACAAATCTACCTTTTCCAGCTGCTCTGAATCTAATGGAATACTCCATTTTACACAAAAACACACCCAGCAAATGGTTCTTGCTAAAAATTTCTCCAAATTTGAGAAGGGGCTTACAGATCCGCTTTGATACTATGTTGAATTTGATAACTCAAACCACAAAGATCACCTACAAAACCTAAGATTTACCTTCCACAAGAGAAAAAAGCAAAGAGAAATAATTTGCACAATATTGGATGAATTAATGAAATGGATTAATGAATTACATGTGAGAACTTGCTTTTATATTTGCAAGTTAGAGAAAACCCCTAATATGACTTAAGAATAACCTAAGACTAAAATTAGCCCTAAGTAAACTTAATAAAGTGTAATTAAATATTTAATTACATCAACACATACAACATAACTAAACACAAAATAGCATTTATCTAAACATAACATGCACAGAACAGAAATAACAACATTAATGATAAAAATACTTATCTACTCTACGAGATCCCTCAAGTCGCCAACTCTTGGGCATTCCTACTAATAGCTCAAAACCACATATAGTAATTTTGCAGCTTCAAAGTAAATCCATTCATAGCACTTCCATTACTCAAAACAATATGATGATATTCATTCATTCATTTGTATCATAAAAGTGAAACAACACATAGAACATAACCGAACAGTATTCAAAATAACATTATAACAACGTATCCTTGTTTTTAGCAGCTACACATATATATATTGCACTAATACAAAATCTTAATCTGTAGATGGTGGGAAAATACCATTGAAAATATCTTAAATAGAATTACAACTAACAGATGTTCATGACATAAAACATAATAAAGGCTCCAAGTGGAGCCGTAAAGTCTCAAATAGTCTTAACAGAAATTAACAGAATGTTTTAAGAAGTCCACTATGCACGTCTAAATTTTTGGTGCTGCAACTTCCAATGCTCTGACTTCAACCGCTTGAAGTCCACTCCATTCATAGGCCATGCATAAATCATGCACAATTACTCAAAGTATATACCATTATATCAACATTAGTTAGCTAATTCCAACCAATTTGAGAAGTAAAGATTTATACATCATTTTATAAAAAGTAGACAATTATTGCTTCTAAAAATAAACAAATTGGCATGGCCGAGGTGGTTGGCAAGAACAAAAAGGGTATTTAGCTCATCATAAGAATGATGTTGTTTATACCTCATCATCATCCCCTTCCTAAGCTTGAGAAGGTCCTCCTACTCTCTAATGAGTCCTCTGCCTCTCTGCTTCCCTTTTCTTATTCAGATCATCATAGTTGGAGTTGAGATCATACATGTCTTCTACTTCTTCATCCAAATGATCAGGGTGTTTAAGAAAACCTTTGTTGAATTTAACCCTCATCTTCCATGCATATAATTCTCTAGGATTTTGCTCTATAGTGACCAAAACTGCAGGGGGTGGCTGAAGGAGCAATGGAGGTCTGTATCGCATCCCTATCCACTTGGTCTTGAGCTGTTGTAATATTTTAGTTAATGCCTTAGCTCTTCTGTAGGACCACCTTAAGTTGGTGGGGGAGATCATCTCCCTCCGTTTGAGATACATAGGTAGGGGAGTGTACCGCTCCTCATAGGCACTCCATGCCCTTTCTATTAACTGTGGCCCATAAACTTTGAAATTTTCAAAGTAAATCTGAATACTATCATTATAATTATTCTTCATGGATTCATAGATTTTAATCCTTTGAAATTGAGCCTTGAAGGAAAAGGGCTTTCGATTAGGATAGCTCATTTGGAGTCCTACAGTTCTCTTTACTTGCAAATACTCCCTGGTTCTCTCTTGCCATTGAATTTGGTTCTGCATATTAGACATGAAGGCTCTAAGTTGTACCTCCCCAACAAAAAGGTTGATAAAAAAATCACTATGCTTTTCTAAAAACAAATTATGTATGAAAAATTCACACAGCAGATTTTGTTGAATAGGGGTTGCCTCTTTGAATGCTTCTAAGAACTGTTTATCATCTAGGTCATGGGGTAAATTGCAAGAGATCCTCAAAAGCTTCCATCTTAACAACTATTCTTTTAGAAACATGGAATATAATCGGGATGGCTTTCTACATGCTAGTAACAATTCTCCAAGTTGACATGCATCAATTTTAGCCTGGTAGAGTTTATCATAGGATTCTTTTAATAACACTATTTCTTGCTTAAGTTTGGCATTTTCTATCCCTGCTTGCCTCGAGAAATAGCATCTCTCCATCCACTTGGCCAACATTGGAGGAATGTGAATTTGAAACCATTCCATCTTAGTCAGCTCAGTTTGCACTTCCTTTGACTCCATCATTGGTTTTACATTGATCTCTTGCAAATCTTGCTCTAGCTCAACGGTTCTGCTCAAAGATGCATTGAGTTCCAGTGTTTGTTTTTACTTTTTTCTACAAATGCTTGGAGAGATTGCACTAGATTATCAGTTAAACTCTTAATCTGTTTATCTTTTTCAGATAATTTAGCCAAATACTCTTTATCTTTCTCATCAATTTGTTGCACTTGACACTGCAACTCTCCAATAGTTTTATC
This sequence comes from Cunninghamia lanceolata, assembly GCA_027924645.1. Taxonomy (NCBI): domain Eukaryota; kingdom Viridiplantae; phylum Streptophyta; class Pinopsida; order Cupressales; family Cupressaceae; genus Cunninghamia; species Cunninghamia lanceolata. Next base: position 6,228,231 of record BSBN01000591.1, on the reverse strand, counting down.
CTTCTGTTCTAATTGAGCCCCTAAAGCTGTGATTTCTTGATCTTTTCTCTTCAAAAATTTAGTTTGTATGTTTATTTCCTGTTGTTGCTTGTTTATCCGCTCTTCATTTTTTTGGAATTTATCTTTTAACTGAACAATTTCTCCCTTCAACTTTTCTAATTCTATTTTTGTGTGATCATATGTTTCAATTTCTGCATCAGTGGAAGGGGGAAAAATAGAGATCTCTACATTACCGTCAGTCAGATGTTCTGCATCATTTACTTCCAATGGACTTTGTTCTGTGTAGGAGAGATAATTGTTCACTTAGGGGGACTGTATTAATTTCTTGTGTTTCCAAGGGCTGTTATGAAGGGGAAAGTGGTTCAATAGACTCATCCTCAACAAGTATATAATTTGGCAAATGTGCTCCCATTTCTCCTTGTCTTGTCTTAGATGGGACATCCTCCTTTTTAGATGTAGGGGGCTTATTGCTATCCAGAGTTTACTTTTCACTTAACTAGGGCATGTTTTCACATGGCTGGGCCACATTTTGATATGATTGGGCTACAGTTTCATGAAATTGCCTATCTCATCTTTTCTTTTTGGGAATATGCGGTTGATCACAAGCCGCAACACAACTGAATTCTGTAGCCAATCATTTGATTCTCCTTAAAGGAGGAGGTCTTTGCAATTTTACCTTTGGCCTCTTTGCCTTTTTATGGGGCTGAGTATTCTCGTCTTCAGAATTCACTAAATCCATATTTTCTTGCTTCTCTGGGGTTTCTGGTATATTCTGTGGTTTAGGCCTCTCCTCAAGGTCTAAAAGGTTTGATGGATTTTCTAGCGCTTCGCCATCAGGAGCTTTTCTAGTATCTTGAGGCATAGGGGAATCTTGAGGCACAAAGGAAGGTTCTTTTACATTTTGAGCCGCCAATCTAGATGACTCACCTTCTTCAAAATGTCTTACAGGTTCAAGGTTTTTGAATTTCTGAAGAAACTTCTATCATTTTTCTTCTTATTTTCTTTTCTTCAGGAAATGATGTTTGCAGATTATATGAATGAGACCATGGTGTTTCAATGGGCTTGAACCAATTTTAAACCTCTTTATCATGTTGATAATGGAGTCACTGAGGAAAGCGGGGAGGTTAACCCTTAATTTAGGGTTTTTAGCGCCATGGCACATGTGAATGAGTAACTAAAAAGGGGGAGCAACTAAGGTGGCACATTGCCCTTCACATGTAAAGTATTTGATGATCTAAGAAACTGCCATTCTCCACAGCTCTACAATAGACATTCACTGAAATCCCTTATTTTGCCCATGGGTATTCACAACTAGTAGAGGATGAGGTTCTCCCTCCCTAATGAAGAGTTCTATCATTCTTTGATAAGAAATGTTTGTAGTTTCTGTTAAAAAGAAAATGTACACCTTCATTTTTAATGCCAGACAAATTAGAAATGATTCGAGGGCTTACCTTAAACTTCTTGCCACGTACTTTTGTTTGCCCATTCGATAAGTTTTCTGTAAATTCCTTGACTAGCTGCGTGTTATGCCCCTCAAATTTCTTCATAAACTCAAGCCAACCTATCCTCTAAAATAGCTCGAAAATACTATTCAGTGCCATTAATTTCTCTGGCGAAGTTGGTTATGATTTATGCCTAGCCCCACCCATTCTGTTTCTTACTTGCAATTCTGCTAAGTGTCTACTGAATTCATGGCACTCTAACAGTGGAAAACTTTTTTAACAAAGTTGTTATGCAGACTAAATGGAATGCAATCTTATGACCACATGTACTTTGACAATACTAATGGGACACGTATTAATTCAAGCATTTGGGTTCGTTGCATTTGAATCATTATTTTGCATGGGATAGAGTGCATGAGCCGCTACCTCTCTAGTGAAGGTACAATCTGCACAATTTACTAAATTTGGAAAGGAAGATGCAACGTGCTGATTCATTTTTTTTTATCCATAATAATATACCTACTTAAAATAAAAGATGTACATACCTCATGTCTCATCATTGATTTGAAAGTCGCTTTCCCTATGCTGACGTAATAGCATCATGGGTGGTGGTGTAATTAAATTCAATTGGGATGGTGAAGGGTTGTAATGAATTTATTATGAATAAAGATGGGATGGCTAATAAGGGTTCTAACTATTATGACAAAAAGTGGTCACAATAAATTTTTTATTTATTATGGCAGTATCGGGTGTGAATTTTGGAAGTGGCGGAAAAGAATTAGTGATGGTCATGGGTATGTTGTTGGGTTGTCGGAGCATTTGCAATGAAAGGGAAATCACAAAATTCTGGAGCATCGTTGAAAGATGCGGCTGGGACAAAGAACAAAATTCTGGAGCATCACTGAAAGGTGCGGCCAGGACAAGAGAACAAAATTCTGGAGCATCGTTGAAAGGTGTAGCTGGAATGTGGGAACAAAGTTTCAAAGCATCGTTGAAAGATGCAGTTGGAATGCAAGAACAAAATTTCAGAGCATCCCTAAAAGATGTAGTTGGAATGCAGGAACAAAAATCTAGAGTATCGCTAAAAGATGTAGTTAGAATGTAGGAACAAAGTTCTGGAGCATCGCTGAAAGATGCAGCTAAAATGTAGGAACAAAATTCTGGAACATCGCTGAAAGATGCAGGAACAAAATTCTAAAGCATCACTGAAAGATGCAACTGGAATGCAGGAACAAAGTTTCGGAGCATCATTGAAAGATGCAGCCATAATGCAAGGGGAATGGAACAGGATGATACACTTTGGACTTAACACGTTCCGGAGCATCGTTGGAAGATGCACCAGAATGCAAGAACAATAAGGGAATGGAACCAATTGAACAAACAAGTTCCGAAGCATCGTTGCAAGATGTGCCAGAATTCACATTCTATTTAAAAATGAAGTCCTGCAAAAATAGAAATAAAATTTAGACAAGTCCAAAAGAATGGTAATACAATAAAAATGCTCCAAAGTGATTATAAGTACATACGTATGCAAGATTTTTTTATCTTTTTACCACTCAATATTATACGGGCTCTGCCTTAGCAGAGTCAATGCATTAGATTTCCCTTCCATTTCTACCATTCTCATAAATTCTTCTTTGTTGACAGGTTTGTGGTAGATTTGTAATTGATGACCGTTGACTAATAGGGTTTGAGTGTCACCATCGATAAGTTTGAGTTGCATTGCTCCATTTGGAAATACTTCCAAAATTTCATATGGACCCAGCCAGTGAGTCTTTAGTTTCCCTTTTTGATCTTTATAATGGAAGTCAACTAGTTCAGTGCCCAATCTCCATCAGTGGAACTCTCTTTTTTTTATGTGTTTATCATGCCAAGCCTTTCGTTGTTGTTGCACTAGCTCAGTCTGGTGGATAGCTTCTAGGTGGAGTTCATCTAATTCACTAAGTTGCAAGACTCTTTCTACCTAAGCTCGGTCGAGGTCCAGGCCTAACTCTATTACCATTCTCAGAGTTTGAAGTTCAGATTCAATTTCCCAAAGACTAACTCGTAAGGAGTAAGACCAGTGGTTGATTTCCAAGTTGTATTATAGACCCAAACGGCTTCAGGCAATTTTTTGGCCCAATCTCTTCTTCTCGATGAAACTATTTTTGTCAAGATATTTTTAAGTTCCTTGTTATTGACTTCTACTTGACCATTTTCTTGAGGGTGATAAGGTGATGACTTTTTATGGCTTACTTGGAAATGATCAGTAAAGGCTAGCAAAACTTTTGACATAAACTAGGGTCCTTGATCTGTGATAATTGATCTAGGGGCTCCAAATCTGAGAAAAATCCTATTATACAAGAAGTCAGCAATGTGTTCTTCCCTAGACTTTCTTAGGGCTTGGACTTCCGCCCACTTAGTCATATAGTCAGTACAGACTAAAATGTACTCTTTGCCTTGTGAAGGATGATCTATGGGACTGATAAAATCCAATCCCCACTTTTCAAATGGTTCAAAAACTACTTGTGGTTGCAAAGGCTTTTCATTGGATGATGTGGGTCTTCCTATCCATTGACATTCATCACAATGGCAAACATAGTTTTTCACATCTTTATGCATTGAGGGCCAGTAATACCTCGTACCTAGGATTTTATGGGAAGTTCTCTTGGCAGAGTAATGACCTCCAGAGGGGTCATCATGGTAGGATCTAAGGATATTGTATGTTTCGTCTGATCTGACACAACGTCGTAAAACTAGATTAGGGCCACATCAAAATAATATTCCATTAATCCATTTGAATTGAGCACTTTCTCGAATAAGGCATTTCTTTTGTTTTGTTGTAAAGTTTGGTGGGAACTCAGAAGTAGCTAAATAGTTGGTGATGTTTGCAAACCAGGGGGTTTTAATGGAGATGGCAAATAAATTTTCGTCAGGGAATTCATCTTGTACAGGAGCACAATCTCCATTTTCTTTTTTGATCCAGGATAAGAAATATGTGACTATGTTAAACTTCCCAGGTCTATCAATGATGGTTACATTGAATTCTTGGAGAAGCAATAACCACCCGATTATTCTTCCATTTACTGCATGTTTGTTCATTAAGTACTTGATAGCTAAATGGTCTATGGACACAGTTACTTTGTACCTTGTGATATAATGTTAAAATTTATTGATTGCATGCACCATAGCTAAGAATTCTTTCTCCATAGTGGTATAGTTTCATTCGGTGGGAGTCAAATTCTTACTAATGAAATAGATGGCATATTTTCCTCCATTCTCATCTTCCTAACCTAAAACTGCTCCAATAGCATCATTGTAAGAATATGCATAAATATGGAATGAAAGGTTCCAGTTAGGTCCATGTAGGACAAGAGCAGAGATGAGTTTCTCCTTAATGATCTCAAATGATGTTTGACATTCCACTGTCCAGATAAAATCTGTCCTTTTAGAGAAGGGAGAACATGGGGGCTGCAATCTTGCTAAAGTTTTCTATGAATCTTCAATAGTATCCAGCATGTCCTAAGAAACTTATGACGTCAGTTTGGTTCTTTGAAGTTTCTAATTGTTGTATCACCTCAATTTTCTTAGTATCTAATGTTATCCCTTCAACTAAAATGTGGTGTCCCAACACTATCTCTTGTTCTACCATTATTGGATATTTTTCGTGACTCAGAGATAGCTGATGGTCCTCACATCGCTTCAATACCTTGTCCAAATTTTTAAGTCCTTCATCAAAAGTGGAGCCATACACTGTGAAGTCGTCCATATAGACTTGCACACAATCATTTACTAGCTCAACAAATATGGCCAGAACAGCTCTCTGAAATGTTGCATGAGCATTGCATAGCCTGAAGGGAAGAACGTGATATGTGAATGTTCCCTAGGGACAAGTAAAAGTTATTTTGTCTTGGTCTTCTGCTGCTACTTGTATTTGGTTATATCCATTGAATCCGTCCATAAATGAGAAATACTTCCTTCCTACTAAATTATTCAAGACTTTGTCTATGAAAGGTAGAGGGAAGCAATCCCTATAGGTAGCTTTGTTGAGCTATCTATAATCAATGTACACTCTCCACTTCCCATTTTTCTTTGGAACAACTACTAAAGGTGAAACCCATTTGCTGTCAGAGATGGGATAGATGAATCCTACTTGTAGGAGTTTCTCAATCTCTATTTTAACAATATCTTTGAGAGCAGGATTGAGTCTTTACTAAGGTTGACGAATAGGTCTAATATATTCAATATAGATGTGATGGGTACAAACACTTCAGTGCATTCCTCTCATGTTTGTATAATCCCAAGAAAAATCTTTGGATCTATTTACCAAAACATCAAACAATTTGAGCTCATTTGACTCTGTCAACCAGCTTGTTGGAACTAAATTTTGACCCCACAAAATTTAGTTTGAAATAACCTATTTCCCACCATATTTCCATCCCCAAAATGTCATCTTAATTTTTTCCCTCAAAATAATAGATCCGCTTGACTTTTAATCTTAACCCTAGCAAGTCCACGACATGTCACCTCTACCCAAAAAGAATGAAGTCACTTCCGTATTACTAAAATTGACCATAAGGTCCCGCTAATAAAGCCATAAAAAGGGATATTGGTGGGAGACTACTATATCGGGATGACTCAATTTTGTGTCTCTTCGATGATTTGAAGTAAAATTTCAAACATGCAACTTATTTTTGTATCGGGCTGACATTAGAAAATCAAAGGGATAAAATATTTTGAAGAGCCTAAAGGTTGTCAGAATAACTCAATTGTATGTCTCTTCGATATTTCGATAGCACCAAAACATATCGAAGGGACTAATGCATATCGGCATGACACCTAAATATGTCCCGCCGATACAACGATATCAATTAAAAACAAGCATTTCGAAGGGACTCTAGGATATCAGAATGACATTGTTTCCAATCCTGCCGATACACTGATAACCTTTGTAAAAGGGCATTTCGTACAGACTTAGGGATATCAAAGTGAGTCAATTCCTAATCCCCCCGATAAATATAAAACCACATAATAAATAAAGGGGGATCATGCAAAATCAAAGCAATGATACAAGAGATATCGAGAGGACATAATGATATTCGTATGATTCTATCGGGGGTCATTCCGACATCCTAAAAGAAATCAAAATTAGATCAAGGAGAAAAAATGCAATCATCCTGATGAATTATTGACATGACTATTCAACATAGATCAGATGGCTTATATTCAAACAAATTAATTACTCTTACATTGATATTGAATTTGCCACAAAATGCCTTCAATGAACCAGAGCTGAGTATAGAAAAAACTAATCTCCAAAAAGTTTTAGAAATCACTGAATAGTCAAAGAAGATTTAGGAGGCGAGTGACTGAAATGACAAGTTGAAAACTAGAGAAAGCCCATTCAAGTAAGTACCCCAAGCCCAAGTTTGAATTTACAGAATACACCTAAATTTGTTGATCCATAAACACAGAAACAAAATGGAAATCGCAAATGAGAACCCTAAAAAGAGACAAAAAATAGAGGAGAGACATTTAAATTAGGATATGATAGAACAATGCCCGGGGTCCAGACAAAAGTCTAGAAGAAATGCTCAATTAAACCCCCATGCTGAAAAACTAGAAGATGTTAATATACAAGTAGTACCTAATGTATTTGTGAATGTGGAATTGCTTAAAACATTTGTAGATAGTTATAATCCACAACCCCATATGATTGAACTATAGAATGGTTCTGGGTTTATTCCTGTCACTAGGTATTATATTTTAATGGTTTTTCAATTTGATACAAGTTTTGTTATGAAATTCAGGATTAGGGACCTCTTGAATGAGTACTGCAATTTGAGTAATAGTTATAAAAGGTGGAGTTTACCATTTCATAGGCCTCATGATGAAAATAATCAGCTCAAAGTGTTTAATGACGTCGAGGATCCCCCTTATTCTGTTGATTTGTTTGAGCCATATTTCAGATACACTTATTATTTTATTTGTCAAGTGTTAGGCGTGGATGCCCTACATATATGGAGATAGCACCAATGGTTTTGACTGCAGATATGCAGATCCTAGATGCTAGACCATCAGATTATGCTGAGTACCTCACAAATGATCTCCATAATGATTTAAAGGTTGTAAAGGGTAACAAGGGAGGTTTTAAGTTTATGCACTATTCTTTGTTTATGCATCTTGTTCTTTATGAAGGGCAGAACATGAGTTTATGGAATGAATCTCTTAAGGTCAGGGAGTTGGATAGAAATGGAGATATTAAGCCCATACAGATGTGGACATCCATCTGGGATAGTAGATGTGATAGATCACACTACTTTTACTTTGAAGAATATTTTGTAAAGCCACTATATGCTCTGTTTGATGGTCCATGCAACTATAATTTATCACTTGATATACAGAAATTTCTCAAACCTAAAGATATGGATAAGGACAAGAAAATCAATCACAACTGGGGTAATTGGTATGCATACAGTGATTGCACCAAGATCAGACTTTTTGGATATGAAGGACGACCATTCTTGCTCCCAAAAACTTTCCTTGACAAAATTGCATATTTGGAGATTGTGAGGCAATTGGCTTGTTCTGATTTCATGCATTTGAAGAATCATAATAAACAATCTTTTATGCTAGGTACTTTGCATTTTGGAGACTTTACTGCATTTTCTAAAAAGTGGTATGAAGCAACTGAAAATAAATTAGATTATTTTGGGATGCCTAAAGGAAATGCTAGGGAGAAGTTTGAGCCTGAGCATTTTATAAATCATGTTAAAACAAATCGAAAGTTGAAAAAGTATCAGCATACACTCTTTATAGATGATGATTTGATTAGAAATGTTGATGAAAATTCTACAATTGAAAGGAGACATTTGTATCATAAAGTGATGTTAGCCGAGGCTTGGAGGGTAGCCCAAAACCCCAATTATAAAGGAGCTTTTCTATAAATCAATGATCCCATAGAAATATTGAACATGTTAGTTTCACATGCATCAGAGTTGATTTTGGATGTCCCTCCTAGGGTTTTTGAAAGAAAAGGCAAGAATATCAGGGATACACAAGCTGAATATAAGGTTCCCTTGAGTCATCTTTCCCCTCAACCCATACCAGATATCAACTTCTCAGTTGATACCAACATTGCATGAAGATGAAAGTGTACAGGGCTTTGAACTCGTAATTAGAAAATATGATCCTCCTGTGGATAGGGAAACAATCATAATGGGATCCCTTGATGAATTATTAGAGGATATAAAACATTTGACAAGCAAAAAATTTGTCTCAGATGATGATTTTATACCTAAATTCAAAGCCTTTCTATATGAATTCAAAGGTAAACAAGCCAGAGAGAAGATGAAAGATATTACTCCTAAGGTATAGACTGAGGTGTTGCATGAACTTCAAAAGGAAATTGACAAAGCAATGGATAACATGAATCCAAAAAAAGGAAGAGAGTTGCTTGAAGAAGCAGGGGTGATGCTAGTCTTAGGTTGGGATATGACATTAGCAATTGTTTTTTATTCTTTTAGGAGAAACCAAGATAAAAAAACTACAACTAATCATTGAAGCAATAGATAAAATCAAGACAGGGTCTAGATATGATCCTGACAAAGAAACACTGCTAATATGGGCACTTTACCAGACCTCAAATCATTAATAATCCAAATGAAGTGTTTGGTCATCTTATGATACAAAGAGTTAAAGATACAAATCCTTTTGAGACTACTCATCTGAATGTTAATGTAGCTAGATTTACAAAGGCTCATATTGAGCAATTGGTGAAGAAAAATAATGCATATATGGCAGAAAATGCAAAATTAAGGCAAGAAGTTGCCACCTATAAAGATAAGTTGCCAACATTATCTAGTAGTTATTCACATTATTTGGAAGCTAAAAAAAAGGTGGTAGAAAAAAGAGTTGATGCCAACTATTGGAGGATCAAAGCAGAGAAATTCTAGAAGAGGAGTGACCAATTAGAGACTGAAATAAAAATTGTTAAATACAACTTAGTTTCAGAATTGATCAAAAGGAGATTTGAGAAGATAGAGGGGAATAGTGATAAAACATGGGAGTTGCATAAAAGGACACATAATGTTTACCAAGAACATAAGAGATTACATATTTGAATGCTTGAAAAGAAGGAGGACCTACGAGCTAAAGCAGGTGTTGAAGAAAAAGTGTTCAAACTAGAATATGATGATCTAATCAGTGAGCATGAGAGATTCAATATTTTGTTAACAGAAGACTTAGGTGACTTTGATCAACATCTAGACATGGCATTACCTAGTTTCTTTGACACTGAAGTGAATTTGAAAGAAAAGGATGTTTGGAAGAAGGAATTGATCTAATTATTGCCCACAGCTCTTGAAAAGATAAACGATGAGAACAGAGTAATAGAGAAGACACATACCTGTTTAGATAAAATCTTTACTCTGGAGTCAGCCATGAGTGACATTATCTCTACAGATACTTATGCAACTCAGGAATACATCGACCACATCTCTAAAATAAACATTCATTGCCAGAGCAACATGAAGAGGTCGGGTGAAACAAGAATGAAATTTTGATAATTTTTGCGATGTATCAGTCGATGTATTGCTTTAGCAATAAGAATGGGCAAAGTACATTTGATAGATACTGCAACATGTGGAGAGGAGTACCTTGTCAGGCATGTGGTCATGGTTGCTCTACGAAGACTAATGGATCCAGAACTTAATCAAATTGCTTATGCCCATAATCTATTTCTTAACTATGTTTAGTTATGAAAGGTGCAATTCATGAATAGTTATGTCATTTCAAGCCTGAAGCTTGTTCGCTTCCCATATATATAAAAGGGAAGCCAAGGCCATGAAAACTCATAAAAAAAATCAATTTGTAGCAAGACAATTTATATATTCAATATTATTATCTCTAGTCATATTTCAAGCTTAAGATACTAAATGTCTATGATATTTTAATATTATAATGGGCAAGAATGATTTCATCTATGGATATATTTGTGGTGTTATGATATTCTGTTGATATTCAAGTTTATGAGTTGCTTGACTGTCTCCATCTTGGTTATTTCCAGTTATTTAAATCATTAGATTTATCAAGGCACATTTGTTGTCCCTGTGTGGTATATTTTGATTGTTTTCTATCATAAGTTAATTTAAGTCCTCCTAAGTGATTTACATTTATTGGTCTCTGCCCTGAGTTAAAACCCTTTAAGTAAATCAATTTAGCTGGTTTCCTTCAAAGTAGAATTAAACTCCTTCAAAGAACCACAGTAATTTGGAAAAATCAACTGGATTTTAAAGAAGAGTCTAACAACCAACAATCTTGTACGTTTACATAAGGTGTAAACATTTAAAAGGTGCCATATAGTCATAGTTAAGCCAAATAGATTTGCAATTCATACGAGTCTTGACCCCATTACCCAATAGAATTAGGCACTGGTCACAACCATTATATAACAATCTTTTATATTCCACAACTCTATTCACACATTAGGAGTAAGAATAATTCATTGCCTTACATCTACTTCACAGCCATATGCCACTATGAAGGTCATACAAGTCATCATTAACAGTTAAGGTATACCCACCTAGGTCTGGCAGAGCCTGAAGTGAAGGGGGTTTTAACCATATTTGCCCTGTGTTGTTAGCCAAAAGCATCAAGAGAGCTTGGCAATCTCTTAAGGTTAATAACCTGCATTTTTGAGACCTAACATAATTGGCGACTCTACTTGGGAAACCACATAAGGAAGCCTGGTAGGAGACCATATTATTAGACACATGAAGTTAAAAATCATAACTCTACTGGTGAAGAAAAAACCCAAAAGATTAATCAGTCCTCTCTAGAAAGGTGGTGACTCTACACAAAAATTCAATTAATCTTATGTATTATAGTGTCATAATTTCTTGTAACATGGATGGTAGGAGATCCAAAACTGATGGTAAAAAGTTGCAATCATCCCCACCTTTAAGGGCTCCTACTAAGAAAATTGGGATATCAACTCAGTCTAAATGCACTAATAACCAGAATACCCAAGATAATACTTTAGAACATCCTATAATAACACATAACAGCTTCACTCCCTTGCATGAATCAAAGGAATTCCAATCCAAGAGTTATCATGCCCAATCTAATCATAACATATTCGATGATATTCTAGACTAGTACAGACTTGACCCTCAGAAGCAGCTTGAATATGAGGCTTAGATTGAAAGGGAAATAATGCAAAACTAGGCAGAATATGATTATAAGATGTCATTGCAACAGGGTGGAGAGATTTAATATGAGTCTATAGATCAAATTAAATCCAATGAAACCCATGATACTCCACCAAAAAGACATACAGAATAAGAATGAGGTACAACAAGATTTACATAAATTACAGGAGGAACTCGATCTAGCCAAACTAAAAGAAGAGGAAGAACGAATAACACAAGAATTACAACGAATAAGATCTAGAAGTATAGCAATTAGCTCAAAGTATATACCTCCCCATAGGCAAAGTGGGCATGTTCTTACAAGCAACCCACATGGGTCACATCAAAATCGAAGTGGTTCAAATGCTTCAAGAGTACCACACAATCCAACTAATATTAGCCATGTCCAACAAAACATTCCACCACGAAATCCAAAAACACATAACGTTCATATTAGTTCACAACATATGGCTATACCTATCCACCTCTTGGTTAGTAGCATGTTACACTTCACCAATAAAATACAAATGCAAATCCACACCACACTGTACAATAATATACACCTCATCATCACCATCAATAGTATCATCCAAACCAAAACCTACAAGGACTACTCAATATAAACAGGTATAGACAGTTGGATCTGTCTGGGTATCAAACATGTCCTGATCCCATTAACAATGACTTGAGAAATGCAATCCCAACATTTTCTGGAAATAATGCTATTGTAGCAGATGAACACATCAGAAACTTTGAGACAGTCATGGACAAATATGAAGTGCAATATGAAGATGTCCAGATGAAATTATTTATGATATCCCTAATTGAAGATGCCAGAGATTGGTATAAGAATTTTCCTGATGCCTCAATCATTTATTTTGAAGATTTTAAAGATCAATTTAAAGAACAGTATGGGAGTCATGCTGATCCAAATTTTGCTATTCATGAATTGGCCAGCATTCCAAAGAACTATAATGAGACAGTAGTGGATTTCAACCCAAGGTTTTCAAAGATATATCACAATATTTCTCTTGAATTGAAACCTCCTAATGGTATGGCCCTGGCTCTATACTTAAAGGATTTTGACCCTAAGACTGGATATGAACTACGATATAGAGCTCCTATGAATCTTGTAGAAACTCAAAAAAGTAGCTGTGAGTATTGAAAATAATAGAAAAGCTGCTGGAAAATTTGCTAAAAGAGAAAATATCATAATTTTACAAAGTCCAAGTACCCAGCAAACTAGGCAAGCAAATTATTATAGAAACGAAAGGCCTAGATTATATGATATGCCTTATAACACTAATTGGAAGGATGGAAAGCCTGTAGATAACAGACAAAAGAAAAATTATAACGATGCTCCTGATCCCTTAAAGAAACATGGGACACATGTAGTGGACAACAACACATGGTGTATTGCATGCAACCTGCCTCATTCACCTAAATATTGTGTGGTAGCACAATCATTGCAAGAAAATGAAACATCTTATGATCAGGACAGGGATGATCATATCATAAATATGTTAGGATTGAGACCTCACTCAATTGATGAAGAATACTCATCATTTGAAGAAGATGGATTTGAGTATGATGTGAGCAATCAGAGGTATAATGTTAACATGGGTAGGCAAGAAGTTTTTTCTAATTAGGAAGAGAATTATGAAGGAGCCACTCATGTCTCCAACATGGTCCCACACTTCCAATTGAGAAAGCCCATTGAGGAGGAAAAAAGAGCTCTTACAATTGTTGTTGTGGCTCAGGCAAGAAACAATTACAACCTGAGGAATAGGACTGTGAATGCAGACCAAGGAACACCTAGAGGTTTGTTTATCAAAGAACCAGATCATAAGAAGGGTACCTTGGATAACCATAAGAAAGGAGAAAATCAAAAAATTACACACAAGGAAACATCCAAGGGTTAACAAAATAAGGTGAAGGATAACAATAAGCAATAATCTGAAGAGAAAGGTTCCAATAAAGAAAAATTAGAACATATCACTATTACTCCTTCATTTGACTTGACACAAGCATTGTCCCAAATCAAAATATCAGTACCATTGATGGAAATGATGAAAATAGATTAATATAGGGACAGTGCCCTCAAGTTGATTTCTAGTGTGCCAAATCAACAGAAAAATCAAAACAAAAACAAAGGTTGGCCATAAAATAAGGCGAACAATCTTGGACAAGAGGTTAAAAGGATTCCAAAAATTTATCTTGGTGATGCTATAACAAAAAATTTTGCCCAAGTAAACCCGTTCTACATAACACTATTGATAAATAACAAGTTAGTAAGAAATTGCATGATTGATTCTGCAGCCACAATAAATATTATGCCAATTACTGTTATGAAAGAACTAGGTTTGTGGGTGGACACAACATATAGCAAATGTTATGCAATGGATAATAGGTCCGTCCCTGTTGTTGGAGTTATGAAGGAAGTGGGATTAAAATTGGCCTCATGTCTTGAAGCCACTTACATAACTAATATTACTATAGTAGACACTCCACCATACTATGGAATGTTATTATCCAGACAGTGGACTGCTGCAGTAGGGGGAAATGTCCAACTAGACCTATCATACGCAACAGTAAATGGTAAGGAAGTTAAGTTGTGTAGAGAGCCAAGGTATGAAAATATAATAGAGTGATTAGATCCAAACCAAATGAATTGTTTCTGTGATGTAGATCTTGGGAGTTTTAGGGTTGAAAAATCACAACCTAAATTACAAAACATAGAGCCAATAAAAAGAGAAGCTCAAATAGATGAACATGATGTATGGAGAATGTATTTTAATGGTGCATGCGGTAAAGGAGGAAATGGGGCAGAAGTTGTATTCATTTCACCTACAGGAAAAACATTCAAATATCCATTCTTGCTGACCTTTGAATGCACTAATAATATTGTTGAATATGAGGCATTATTTCTGGGTTTGAACATCACCCTAAGACATGGAATCAAATTACTAGTAGTATATGGCAACTCTGAATTAGTTGTTTCACAAATTAGGGAAAAATATTCATCAAAGAATAAGAGGTTGAAGCAATATAGAAATGTTGTATGGGATACCATTGAACTATTTGATGCATTTACTATAGACTAGATAGAGAGGTCCAAAAACATAATGGTTGATTTTCTAGCAAATATGGCCCTAAAAAGAGATGATATTACATTATCAGGGATAATAGAGGTAGAATTCAAGACTAGGCCAGCCATCCCTGATAATATTTATAACTGGCAAGTCTTCAATGATGATCAATATCTCATTAAGTTCCTCCATTGTGTGGACCAATATGAATCTCAAGATATTAACTTCAATGCATTTGTGGAAGAGGTAGATGGCAAAGAGACTCTTTTTGGAAAAGAAGTTGTCCAACTCAAAACGAATAAAATACCCAAAGGTCTTGTACCCCTAGAAAGAGTGTTTGATGGACAAGATAGATATAAACTCAAGCCTGCAATAGTTGATCTTAAGGATGTTGAAGAAATTAACCTAGGAACAAAGATAGCCCTTAAAAAGGTCTACATTAGAAAAAGGATCAGTCCAAAAATCAGAGAAATGCTTATAATTTTACTCAGAAAATATAAACATGTGTTTGCCTAGTTCTATGATGATCTAAAGGCATACAGAGAATATTTATTTCAACATGAAATACTATTGAAACCTGATACCAAACCATTCAGACAAAGACAAAGGCTTATAAACCCTACATTGGCACCCAAGATGCAAGAAGAACTCATGAAGCTCAGAGAAGGAGATATTGTCAAACCGATTAGGTACTCTTGGGTATCCAACCTGGTGCCTGTAAGAAAAATGAATGGTGATATAAGATTGTGTGTAGACTTCATAAATGTAAACATCTCATCACTAAAAGATAACTATCCTCTTCCAAATATGGAGACAATGTTGCAACGAGTGATAGGATGTGAATTACTGTCCATGATGGATAGTTTTTCTGGGTACAACCAAGTAAAGGTTAAAGAATTAGAATAGTATAAAACTACTTTTACAACACCTTAGGGTACCTATGTCTATGTGAGAATGTCTTTTGGCCTTACAAATGCTAGGGCAACATTTCAAAGGGCAATGGATGTAGCTTTTGCTGATTTTATTAACACAATAATAGTAGTTTACTAGGATGATCTTACATCATATTCTAAAAATGCAGAAGATCATTGTTCACACTTGGAGAAAATTTTTATTAGGGCATTGGAATATGGTATTTCTTGAAATCCAAAGAAGTGCCCTTTTGCTATGATAGAAGGAAAACTGCTAGAGCAATAGTCTCAAAACATGGTGTAAGGATTGACCCTGAAAGGGTAGAGGCTATTGACAAGATTCCTATTCCAAGAAGTGTGAAATCCATTCAATCTTTCTTTGGACAAATAAATTTTGTCAGAAGATTCATATCAAACTTTGCAGAAATTGTCAAACTAGTCTTGAAAATGTTGAAGAAGGGTGCAAAGGTTGATTGGACTAAAGAGGCCATTGATGCATTTACATCCATCAAGAAAGCTATTAAAGAGGCTCCTGTATTGAAATCCCCAGATTTTGATAAGCCATTCTAGATATTCTCTTTTGCATCTTTTCACACAGTGGTAGATGTAATGTTGCAAAAAAATAATGAAGGATATGAACAACCTATATCATTTTTCAGTAAATCACTTCAGGGGACATAATTGAAATATGACATTATTGAAAAACAAGCCTATGCCCCAGTAAAAGCAGTAAAAACATTTATGCCATATTTGGTTGGAGCCCATATAATAGCATATGTACCAAATGTTGCAGTAAAGGATGTTTTTGTCCAGAATGAAGTTACAGGACGGAGGTCTAGATGGATCAATAGAATCCAAGAATTTAACATTTACATCCAAATCACCAAGCTTGTTAGAGGTCAAGGTTTAGCCAAATTAATCGCTGAATCAAACTTGGAGGTTGCACAAGTTTGCAACATACAAGAAGAAGATAGCATTATCGCAAGCAATGAACATACACCTTGTTATCAGGGATTGTGGTTAACAGCATAAAACTATTAATAAACCAATGAACATCAATGGAAATTGTGAATAACATGATTGAATAAATAAAGCACAAACCTCACAATCCTTGTTATTTGGTGGCTTCCATTGTTCACCTAGTCTCGATCGATCTTTTGTGATGAAAGTTGCCCTCAGGAAGCACACTTCCTTGCTTCATTCTTCAAGATGGCGATGCATAAATGGTTGTGATACTTTATTGCTATGAAGATGAGATTCAAAGAAATGGGGGTGATCTCAAGCAAATAGGTGATAGTGGGGGTGCCAAAGGCGCGCTGGTAATTCGACAGAGTAATTTTACTTAAAGCTTGGATTATTGAAATGGAGGAATAAGGTTCAATTTATAGACTTGTGAGGAAGACAATCAACTGTTGAGAAGAAATAAGAAGATCAACGGTTGAGAAGAAATAAGAAGATCAACGGTTGAGGATGGTTGAGGAATGTGCGTGAATAGAAAAAGGACAAGTGTCCAAGCTCCTTCATGCAACATGGGAGTTAACAGAATAAGTGAATTGATTGGGGAGTTGACTAAATTGACTAATCAGTTAAGTGAATTGATTGATTAGTGAACTCAAATGACTAATTAGTTAACTGATTTTATTGATGAGTTAACTAATTTTGACTAGAGGATAAATAGGACATGTGGGTGAGGGAATATTAGCTAATTAAATATTTAAAATATTTAATTACATGTGCAACATGGTGAGGTGGAAAGATAAGGTGGATTTATGGAATTAGGACTTAGGATAGAGGAATTTAGGATTAAATAATTTAGGATTATTTAATTATGTGAGACATTAGAAGAATTTAGGGAATTTAATTAAATAAATTCATTTTATTTAATTATGGGATAATGAATCAATCAAATAAACTTAGAATGTTTATTTAATTGATAGAAGAAAATAAGAATTAAAGTAAATATTAAAATATTTACTTAATTCGACATGAGCCAATTTTAGGTGTATACATTTTGCCCCTCTTTGAAGCAATGTGTTTTATCACGTTGTTTCAAAGAAAAAGATTGTTTGACAATGATACACACCCCAGTTTGCCCCTAGTACAAGTTTGATGACAGGATGCCCCTCAGGAGATTGGATGGGGAAGCTAAGGTGAAAGGCATGAGACGGACAATCTCACGATGAAGAAGGTGAAAAACATGTTAGAATGAAGAAATTGGTTGAAGAAAGAGCCAAATGATATGTGATGCTAGATAGAATGACAACACACACAAGCAAGCAAGCAAGTATGCACAAATGATACAAGAACAAACAAGGTATTGCCCCAGTCCAGCTGTAAACCAATGATTAATCAATAATGATATACAACAGTGTTGTCATGGTGGGGAACGATAGATCCCTAGAGCAACCCGATAGGATAGTGTTTGGTTTCAGTAAATGAAACATGTCATGTAAGACACGTGTGTTGGTTTGATTTCGACAATGCAACATCCTGTATAAGACAAATGTTTGATTATAATTGATTGATATGGTTTACGACAAGACAAGGGTCAAGACCATTGATTGTGATTGGATCATTTGACAAGATTGACTTGACTTGATTGGTATGGATTGGGGATGGACTTGCATTTGGATCACTGCTCAAACCGACAACTAGAACTGTTGATGAGAGACACAATGATAGATAGAAATTTGATTTGATAGAAGAAAACACAAATGAAGAATCACAAGCTTTGAATTGTAGACATTGATACTCTGCATAGAATCGTTATTGCATGGGATATGGATACGGATATGAAATACAAGTGGATACAGTATGGGTATGGATATGGAATGTAATTGGATATGTTATGGATATGGAATGCAAATGGATTTTTCCATCTTGATATTGCAAGTATTTTGAAGTGCTTATTTCATCATTGGGCGATTTTTTTTTGGTACTTTTTTCAAATGTTGTAAGTTAATACAAGCATCTAGGTATAATTGAACTGAGATGACCTGAGTATTGCTTACATGGATTTTGATATGGCAAGCTAATACAATCATTGAGGTATAATTGAACTGAGATGACCTGAGTATTTCTTGCATGTCAACAAACAAGGATTGCCCTCGTTCATGTTAGACCTTTGAAGTCCTCGATGATCTTTTTGCTGATCATGTCATTAGACAAGGCTTCACATTACTAAAGATTAATCCACAAACAACAGACAAAGAAAATGATCATGCCCCCATCATAGCATCTCTAGCTTTTGGCATCATCGAGTAGCATAAAAAGGCATAATAACAAAAAATCAAGACCCTCTAACTTAACCCTTTTCACAAAACATTCTTGGATTAGATGTGCTTTCTTGCTATAGTATAGATAAAATCACTGTGATATATTTTTGGTCGTTGTTTTACTTTTCTTTGGAAAGGTTGATGCTTTTGTGTCAAGATTCTAGTTTGAAAGCATGTTTTGTTGCGTGCGCGCTTGTCTTAGTGAAAGATGTCCTCTTAGAATATGTGGCATTCAAGAATCCAATTCCACAACCAAGTCAAGGACTTGCCCCCAGTCAGATAAAGGATCAACTTATTATGGATGAATGGACAAATAGAGATGAAGAGACAGACCCTAAAGGACTTACCTAGTGCCTCGGGGGCTCATTGCTAAATGCCCTTGCCTACATGACGACGCAGAGGCAACGTAGTTCAGGGTGAACTTGGTGGACCTAAGACCTAGATGATGGACAAAGATGAGGATCAGAAGGACAAAAGGATAGGTGAGATAGGATAGTATGGATGGGAAAGGAGCGGAGTGGAGCCTCAAGGGCGCATTGAGAATGGCCTTGCCTACATGATAACTCAGAGGCGACGTAGTTCGACAACGGTTCAAATGGATCGCAAGATAGGTGACACGAGGGACACAAGTCTGGATGGGTAGAAAGTGATAAGGATGAGTGAGGAACAAGGCATGGTAGGTACACAGAGGCAATTGGATGGACACTTTCTGTTTTGGAGGTACGAATGAAGGACAAAGTTGAAAAAGATGGAGAAGGTGTTTCATCACAAGGAGCACATGTTTACTAGGTTTTCACCATTTGCTTTTATTTGCATGAAAGATAGAAGTACACATGACACCTGTTTGCTAGGTTTTCATCATGGTACTTATCTAAGGCTCCTGTTTGCTAGGTGTTCACCACTGGATGAAGGGATTTTTCTTTACTTTTTTCTTTTTTCCTTTTTTTTCTGAGATAGGAGAAGGTAGATGGATGTTGTCGCATGGACTATGTCAAGTGTTCCCATAGATGTTGGTAGGAGATTGCATGAAAGTGATATGGAGTAGGTAGACAGTGGATTAATGATGCAAAATATGGAGGGAAGACTTATGCAAAAGCATGGACCATAGGAATAGGATGAGGAAGATATGTAGGATAATAGTGGAAGGAAGGGGAGATGGAGGTATATGAAAAGGTTGTGGAATGGAAGGGAATCATGACCACCGGTTGCACATACCATGATAAACATTGAAGCTGGTGATGGGAAAGTAGTGTAGGAAGCAACAGAGACTTTTGCTTGTAGATGAATGACTTAGGAATGTAGGGATCCACATAGACTGAGTATTTTCTTGATTTTTGTTCGTCATGTGGGATGGAAGAATTTGTGACTTTTGGATGGAATGGGAGAAAGTGGATGGTTGAGATTCTTGAGAGGTGGATGCCTCATGTAACTTGAGGGCTTTTTGCTTAGGTACCCAAACTAGTTTGCTTTTAGATAGTACCTGTGGAGGTATGGGCTTGGGTGTATGCAGCTTTTGTGCAGCTTCAGAGGTAATTATTTGTTGGATGCAGACCCACACCTTTTTCAGTTTGGCATATAGGTGTGTGGGTGCATGCAGCTCTGGAGAAGCATGTTTCTTTGATTCTTGGATTTTGTATCCCAGGTCATGAGGACTCTTAGGATTTTTGATTTGATAGGTAGAGGTATCCAAATGTTTGTCGTTGAAATCTTTTGGGATGGTGGAAATAGAGTTGGTGGAAGCTCTTCGCTTAGACAACATGTGCATCTGTTGGTCATGATTTGGATTATTAGAGAATTCATAGATGGAAGGAAAAGGTGTTGGAAGAAGTGGTGGTAAAATGCATGGAGGGATGTTAGGAGTTGGAAGTAGTGGAGGTAGATTGGATGGTGGAAGGTGTATGGTCACATGTTTTTGACAATTGTAGGACGATGGAGGTGGAATGGCGACATATGTTTTGGGGATTTGATAGGGTTTGCGATGGAAAGTGGGGAATTTAGGAGGCATGGAGGAAATACTAACATCTTGAGTTTGTTCACCTTGGGGTACGTATCCAAGGCCATATGAATGAGGAGGAACATTGACATGGACGGGCTCCAAAATACCTTGTTCGTGAAGGCCTAAGCCTTTACCTTGATAGTTCATATGTTGGAGCATGCAGTGGACAACAGGATTATGTATAGGTGGAACACTAGACACAAGTTCCTTATTGGATGGAGAAGGTGAGATAGAGGATAATGGTTGCTGGTGTTCTAAGGAGGAACACTCATGAATGAAGGTGGTAAGACCAAGGATATACGGTGGGGGATTTGCCACATGGTCGATAATGGATGACGGACGAGTATTATTGGTTTGATCTTCTGTGCTTGCTTGGAAGGCAAGTGTCTCATCAAGGGAAGTGGATGTTGTTGGATCTTGGATAGGACTAGATGGGGTTATAATCTCAGGACCATGGAATGCATAAAGTGGGCTAAGAGGATCATCATGGTCTGCTTGATCATAGATAGGCTCTTGATCATAGATGGGATCTTGATAATAGATAGGATTAAGCGTGATGGGATTAAGGTGCTCTTGTATAGGTTCTTCATCAATAACAATATCTTGATCACCGAAAGGATAGAGGTTATGGAGAGGTTGGAATTGGATCCCTTACTCATGTAGTTGATGAAGTTGCTCATGGATAGTTTCTTCATCAAAGAGAGTATCTTGATCATGGAAAAGATATAGGTTATGAATGGTTTGAAATTGGATTTCTTGCTAATGTATAGGTATAGGATCATCGAAAAGATAAAAGTTATGTATGGGTTGGATGGGGGTTCTTTGATCTTGATTTAGACAAGGGGTTGATTTTTCCACATGCTCTAAAGTGTGCTCTTGACATAATGCTTGAGGTGCTTGAATTGGAGTGGAGGTAGAAGACTTTTGGATAGGATCTTGGTCAACAACATGAAGGTGCAATGGATCTTGAATTTGGCTCATGGTAGGAGGTTCTTCAATAAGGTCAAGGGGTTGAGGATCACATGAAGGGGTTGGAGGATTTGACATAGCATTGGAAGAATCTTTGGTAAGGTCAAGGACCAGAATTTGGGGACATGGTTGACTCTCTGCTAGTAGTCCTTGGGTCAAATCCTTTGTAGGTGTAGGAGTACATGGATGAGTGGATTTGGCTCTCTCCATAGCTTTTCTTTTGCTGTATAAATTTGGAAAAACTCTTTTCCATAAATCATCTGAGGATTCTTTGGTTGTCGGTTTAGAGCTTGGGGAACTCGATGGTCGTGTTGGTGTAGGACTAGTATGTTTTGGAATATGTGTCTTAGAATATGGTGAAGGAGGACTAGTAGATAGAGTGGTATACGATTTACAAATTGAGGTGGTGCTTGCCTTGTCATGAGCATTATTAAGACATGAAAAGGATGTATGAGTTTGGGGCGAGGCGTAGCTAGTACTAGTCTGTTCAGCTTGCAAGATTGCCATTTCTTGTTCTAAGAGTTGGAGCTCTTGAGCAATTGCTATACAATCTTGGGGTGAGGGACCTAAGGTTATTTGCAATTGCAGGTATTGGAGTTTCTGAGCAAGTGATTGTAATTGGTTTGTCATCTTTATAGAAACTGATAGAAGGCTGAAAAAGCTTACTGTTTTGGATGCGCAACTTCAGATGCACAGTTTTAGAAGGTAAATGCACAGCAAGTCGTGGTAAATGTACGATTCTGGCAGAGGATAAATGCGCAGCTCTAGTTTTTTCGAATAATTTTACAAAGTTTTCGACACATTTTTTTGGTTTTTTTGGTTTCTTGGTTGCAAGTTGGTCTTTTGAACTAATTTTTCTCAATTATGGCAAAAAGACACAACAAACACAAAATATTTTCATGGTTTTTGATTTTTTTGTGATTTTTTTGACTCTTTTTGTCTAAAAGAAAGCAAGTACAAATCCTAGGTTGGCTGGGACAATATAAACCGAATTCTCACTATTTCTAGTTGAGGCATCTTCGGGAGGTGATAATTGCCCTTCCCTGCACCGGCTTATAGGGGTTTTTGGCCACTAAAAACAAAGAAGGATTAGTAAGTGCAACCATTCGAGTTGTTATACATGCGGCAGCACTACTCTCTGTTATGGAGTCTCCCAGCCTTCAAGGGTTGCACCTTGGAGGGTTTTGGGGGAGGTTGGTTGTTGGTATAACACAACTTCACTCATTGTTTGAAGCTTTCACTCCAAACATAATTTATTTATAGTGGATCAGCAAGGCTTGGCTTTAGCCTGTTACCACTTAGGGTCCTTCCCACTTAGACAGGTGGGCATCCAAGGGCAGACCCCTTTAAAGGTTATACACGCAAAATGACAAGTCTGGCCTTTTGGTCACCCAATAAAGGGGAGAGCATAAGCCTATTGTCATTCTGAAGGCACAGTAAACAGTGGTTTATCCAATCCTAATTAAAATGAGAAAAAACTATGTGTTATTCTACTTGGGCATACACACAGTTGTTAACTTTGAAGTAATTAGGAGATTGCAATGATTCTTTCCTTTGCAAGATAGCAATAGTCTTAACTTAGAGAGATAGCAATATGGCAAAGATGGCAATGATTTTGTTACTACCCTCCTAGTTAAAAACTATGTGAGATTTGCATGCATATTTTTACTTTCCTAATTAGAGCTACATTAAAATTGTATGCAAGTTGCATAAACAATGGTTTACTCCTTCCTAATTAGAACTAGATAGAAATTGTATTAAGTTGCATGATAATGCCTAAATCAGTCCTATTCAACACTTAGTGAAAAAATGATTGTCTTCAGTGGATATTTTACACCAAAACCGGGTTAGTATTCTCCTGATGTCCACCTAATGATTGTGACCCAGTGGGCTGAAAATACATGTACCGTTGCAAAGTTCGTCGAATTAGCTTTCCAATGACTATAAATTTGTAAAAATCATACCTCCTTGCAAAAAGTTATGCTAAAAAGAAAAAAATGCCCCTATTTTGACAACATTATCACTTAAAAAAAAATATAAATAAACAAATTAAAAAAAGATTAAACTTTAACATTAAAATTTTAAAAAAATTTAAATTATAACATTTTTTTTTGTGCCTGGTAAACTTTTTTCACATGACCAGTGACGCTGGCACGACACGTCCTCCGGTACCACAGGGACGGGGGGAGACTGGACCTTGTGACCATCTTTACCACAACAGAATTACTTAGCCAATCGAGCCAAGGCCCCCGCCCCTTAAATTATAACATTAAAATAAATAACCTAACCCCAAATTTTTTTGTTTTGTTTTGGCTTTATATTTGCTTTTTTTTAATATTATTTTAATTTTAATTATTTTTTTGGTTTTTGCTTGTGTTGTGTGTGTAGGTGCAGGGTGGAGGCTGAGAGGAGGTGGCGGTGGAAGGGTAGCAAGGAGCGGCAAAGGGATGACGGGAGAGGGGCTGAGGGGGGTCAGCGATGGGCGGTGGTGGGAGGTAGGCGCAGGGTGGAGGAGCAGCGGTGACAATGGCGGGCGGCTGAGGGGTGGAGGGTAGGCGGAGCGGCGGTGGTGGCGGGGGGCACAGGTGTCGGGAGCAAGCGGCAGGTGGGCGCAGGGAAGCAGGCGGCATGGGTCACGGGGAAGGGGTGGCGGGGTAGTGGTGAGATGGGGGGAAGGTCAAGGGAGGGAGCGGGGACTGGGGTGGGGAAGGGATGCAGAAGGAGGGAGGGCCGAGGGTAGGGAAGGGGAGGCAGGGGGGACAAGGTAGCGCTTGCGCAGGGGGTGGGCGTGGGTAGGGTAGGTCTGCAGGCAAGGGCTTCAGCCCCTGTCTGAAAATTGCTTTTTTTTAAAAAAAAAATTTATTTTTTGATTTTTTTGTTTTGTTTTGATTTTTTTTTGGTTTAAAATAAATAAAATAAAATCTAAAAAAAACTGTATAATTTTTTTTGTTATTTTTTATTTTTTATTTTTTTGGCTTTGACTGTAATTTTTTTTTTTGGTTCTGGTTTTTTGGTTTGGTCTTTTTTTAAAAAAAAAAATTATTTTGCTATGTTTTTTTTTTTAATAAAATAACACCAAAGCTTTTTTTTTTTAAAAACACTCTGATTTTTTTTTTCTAAATTGTATTTTTTTGTTTGCAAATAATTAGAAAATAAATTGAATTGAAAATGCTGCTAAATTTTTTTTTTAATTTTGCAAAAATACGCTGAAAACTAAAAAAAATTTCAAAAATTTTCAAGTAAGGAAAAGGAGGCAAATTATATGTTATTTTTCACCTGCGAGGCCTCCCGAGCTCAACGATGAGGTCCGATTGAGCATAAGAGGTCGTGTATGATAGTTGATTTCTAGATTTGTAACAAAACACACCTGAAGCTGCGACAAAACACCCTCAACAAAACACTCATAAACAAGATGGGTTAGATCATGGTGGGCGCCAAAAATATTATCAGGGATTGTGGTTAACAACATAAAACTATTAATAAACCAATGAACATCAATGGAAATTGCAAATAACAAGATTGAATAAATAAAGCACAAACCTCACAAACCTTGTTATCCTGCGGCTTCCATTGTTTGCCTAGTCTCGATCAATATTTTGTGATGAAAGTTGCCCTCAGGAAGCGTACTTCCTTGCTTCGTTCTTCAAGATGGTGATGAAGAAATGGCTATGATACTTTATTGCTATGAAGATGAGATTCAAAGCAATGGGGGTGATCTCAAGCAAATAGGTGATAGTGGGGGTGCCAAAGGCACGTTGGTAATTCAATAGAGTAATTTTACTTAAAGCTTGGATTGTTGAAATGGAGGAATAAGGTTCAATTTATAGACTTGTGAGGAAGACAATCAACGGTTGAGAAGAAATAAGATCAACGGTTGAGGATGGTTGAAGAATGTGCGCGAATAGAAAGAGGACAAGTGTCCAAGCTCCTTCATGCAATAGGGGAGTTAACAGAATAGACCAATCAGTTAAGTGAATTGACTGAGGAGTTGACTAAATTGATTAATCAGTTAAGTGAATTGATTGATTAGTGAACTCAAATGACTAATTAGTTAACTGATTTGATTGATGAGTTAACTAATTTTGACTAGAGGATAAATAGGACATGTGGGTGAGGGAATATTAGCTAATTAAATATTTAAAATATTTAATTACATGTGTAACATGGTGAGGTGGAAAAGGTGAGGTGGAAAGATGAGGTGGATTTATGGAATTAGGACTTAGGATAGAGGAATTTAGGATTAAATAATTTAGGATTATTTAATTATGTGAGACATTAGAAGAATTTAGGGAATTTAATTAAATAAATTTATTTTATTTAATTATGGGATAATGAATCAATCAAATAAACTTAGAATATTTATTTAATTGATAGAAGAAAATAAGAATTAAGATAAATATTAAAATATTTACTTAATTCGACATGAGCCAATTTTAGGTGTATACACACCTTGGTATGCCAATGTAATGTATTATCTCAAGAACATGAAATGTCCTCAGGGCCTGAATGACAATCAAAGGAGGACTTTGAAACTTGTTGCATCAAAATATGTCTTCATGGATGGAGACTTATATTGGAAAAATAGAGATGGTATTTTACTTTTATGCCTGGATAAAACACAAGCTGAGAAGATGTTACAAGAAATGCATGAAGGTGTGTGTGGGGGGCACTTCTCAGCAAAGACTACTACCCATAAGATAATGAGAGCATGTTACTACTGGCCTGAAGTTTTTAAGGATGCCCACAAATATGTGAAAAAATGTGAAGCATGTCAAAAGTTCTCTGGAAAACTAAACTATCAAGGAGCTATACCACTAAGGCCAATGCAGGTTGAAGCTCTATATCATCAATGGGGAATTGACTTTGTAGGGGAAATCACAGAAAAATCTAGTGGTGGACATAAATGGATTTTGGTAGCAACATATTACTTTACAAAATGGATAGAAACAATTCCAACCAGACAAGCCACTAGTAAAGTGGTGGTTAATTTTCTATTAGAAAATATCATCACTAGATTTGGAGTTCTAGTCAGAATCATTACAGATAATGGCATGTGTTTCAGATCAGAAGAGTTCAAAACATTTTGTGAATCATATGGCATAACAATTTCATATGCCTCTCCATATCATCCTCAGGCTAATGGACAGGCAGAGTCAAGCAACAAAAGCATCTTGAAAATAATTAAAAGAATGTTAGAAAACAACAAGAAGGCATGGGATTCAAAACTAAAATTAGCTTTGTGGGCAGATAGGGTTACTATAAAGAAGAGCATAGGAAAATCCCCATTTGAACTAGTATATGGTGCACAAGCCAGGTTACCTATACACAATCTCTTGCCATTTTACAAATTTATTCTCCAAGAAGACAGATGTTCTTGAGCCCATGGAAGAGAGAATGGAACAGTTGGCTGAACTAGATGAAATAAGGATCCAAGCTCAGGAACAAAATGAAAAAATGCAGTTACAAATGAAATACTTGTTTGATAAAAGGGCTAAGGAAAGAAAATTCAAGGTAGCTGATATGGTACTAATGTGGAATACCAGAGGACAGGATAAAGGAAAACATGGTAAGTTTGGGGCATTATGGTTGGGCCCATTTATCATCACTGGTAAATGTGGAGAAGATTTTTATTACATACAAAATATGAGTGGTGAAGAATAGGAATTACCAGTGCATGGATAGTTCCTAAAATATTTCTTCTCTTAAAAGAAAATTTTCTTTTTCCATGCATAGTAGATTAGGGTTTCCATTTCCCACTCCCCCCCACCACCATTAGTCTTCATCCCAGAGTATCTTCTAAATTCTTGCAATGACCTCACGACCATTCATCCCCAGTCAAAGCCATTGTTGGAACTAAATTTTGACCCCGCAAAATTTAGTTTGAAATAACCTATTTCCTACCATATTTCCATCTCCAAAATGTCATCTTAATTTTTTCCCTCAAAATAATAGATCCACTCAACTTTCAATCCTTACCCTAGCAAGTCCACGACATGTCACCTCTACCCAAAAAGAATGAAGTCACTTTTGTATTACTAAAAATGACCCTAGGGTCCTGCTAATAAATCCATATAAAGGGATATCAGTGGGAGACTACTATATCGAGAGGGCTTAATTTAGAGTCTCTTCGATAATCTGAAGTGGTAAAAATTTCAAACATGCAACTTATTTTTGTATCGGGTTGACATCAGAAAATCAAAGGGATAAAAGATTTTGAAGAGACTGAACGTTGTTGGAATAACTCAATTTTATGTCTCTTTGATATTTCGATAGCACCTAAACATATCGTAGGGACCGATGCATATCGGTGTGACAACTAAATGTGTCCGACCGATACAACGATATCGATTAAAAATAAGCATTTCGAAGGGACTCCAGGATATCAGAGTGACATAGTTTCTAGTCTCACCGATACACCGATAACCTTTGTAAAAGGGCATTTTGTACAGACTTAGGGATATCGAAGTGAGTCAATTCCTAATCCCCCCAATAAAGATAAAATGACATAATAAATAAAGGGGGATCATGCAAAATCAAAGTAATGATGCATAAAGCAGATATCGGGAGGACATAACGATATCGGTATGATGCTATTGGGGGTCATTCTGACATCCCGAAAGAAATAAAAATAGGATTGAGGAAAGAAAATGCAATCATCCCGATGAGTTATTGACATGCCTATTTGACATAGATCAGATGACTCATATTCAAACAAATTAATTACTCCTGCATTGATACTGAATTTGCCACAAAATGCCACTAATGAACCAGAGCCGAGTATAGAAAAACTAATCTCTAAAAAGTTTTAGAAATCATTGAACAGTTGAAGAAGATTAAGGAGGCAAGTGATTGAAAGAGGCAAGTTGAAAACTAGAGAAATCCCATTCAAGTAAGTACCCCAAGCCCAAGTTTGAATTTATAGAATACACCTAAATTTGTTAATTCGTAAACATAGAAACACAATGGAAATTGCAAATGAGAACCCTAAAAAGAGACAAAGAATAGAGGAGAGACATTTAAATCAGGGTCTGATAGAACAATGCATGGGGTCTAGACAAAGGTCTAGTAGAAATGCTCAATTAAACCCCCATGTCAAAAAGATAGAAGATGTTAATACACAAGTAGGAGATTCATGGACCCCTATAAGAGGGTATGACCTATTTATATACTATTACAGGAAAATGCATAGACATAAATTGGTCTTGAATCCATGGAGGTTAAACTTGGGAAAATTGGTGGTACCTGTTGGGAATTAAGGTATCTCAACCTTGGTAATTCCTTGTATTATTTCATTGTATTTATTTATTTATTGCCTATTGTATAATTTGGATGCAAATCCTATGTTGTCATATTGTGAGAGTTGGCACGGTGATGTGTCATCCTACATGGCATATGACCACATGTAAATTTGTCCTCACATGAGGAGATAGGCGTCCCACTTAGTGGTAGGAATATTTCACCATGTGTCAGCATCTTGGAATGTGTGTAAGGGAATATTGACCGAAACGGTCATGACAGATTCCTATGACAAAGTTATGACATGTAAGAGTTAGAAATAGAAGATACTATAATAGGTATGGACATGTGTTGAGAAGCATCTTTGAAAAAGGCATCTTTGGGCACCCCAAGGTGGACTATGACATGTTGTAAGAGAATATGCTATTTATAGCATGTGTATGACAGATTCTCTTACAGCTGTAAGTTATGACAGCTATGATAGATTTTATGATGGTTGTAAGAGTCGTAAGAGTATCTGTCATAGCCCATTTTAGAAATAGGCAACCTCCTTGGGATGGGGTAACTTGACAAGTGTCAGGAACATCCTATAGTGTTGGACAAGTGTCCATAGGTGTGGGTTTTGGGCCATGAGGCCATGCTGGACGCCCATCTCAATGTGGAGCCATTTTTGCCTTATATTTGTTATATAAACAGGTGCTTTGGAGAGGTGATGCATTATGTGATTGATAGGTACTGTTATGCTGCCGGATCATCTCCAGATACGAGTGTTGAAGACTCCTGCAAGAGAATTGGCTCTGTGACTATATTGTAACCTTCATTGTTTATGGAATACATTTGAGCTGTGTTTTGGAGTGTGGGGTTTTTCACCCGATAAGGGTTTTCCCCACGTATATCTTGTGTCTCTCTTCTTCTGTCTTACATTCTTGTGTATGTGTTTGCTACAATATCTCTGTTAGTAGGTTAATATAATCTGTAATTGTAAAGATAAAATTGAATTTGCACTCTCCTCCCCTCATTAGATTAGTGTAGGAGGTGATTTTTGCACACCTAACTTCCTTTCAGTTGGTATCAGAACTTGATCACCTTTGGTCCTAGTTATTGGGTAGGGGTTTTTTGAGCTAATCTTAGGTTGAGTGGGAGTTTTGTGTAGAGCATTCTATAATCTTATTGCAAGAATGATATGGAAGTCACATCCAGAAGAATAGAGGTGGAGAAATTTAATGAAACTAATTTTGAGTTGTGGAAACTTAAGATGGAGGACATGCTTGTTGATCATGACCTATGGGAAACCGTATCTGGTGTAAAACTAGATGCAATGGCACAATCTAATTGGGATCTCAAAGATCAAAAGGCTAAGGGTCTCATAAGACTCAGTTTAGTTGATTCTGTCTTGTTAAATGTCCATGAGGAGAAGACCACAAAAGAACTTTGGAAGAAGTTGGGTGATGTTTATCAGGCTAAATCCCTGGTGAACAAACCTTTTATGAGAAAGAAGTTGTATTCTCTAAAGATGGAGGATGGAGGATCTATTGCAGATCACCAGAATGCCTTCAACATGTTAATTGCTCAATTGACATCAGTTGGTGTGAAGATGGAGGAGGAGGATCATTGTATGACCTTGCTTTGTTCTTTGTCGGACTCGTGGGATCATCTTGTGATGGCTATTATAAGCACCACATCCACTTTCATAATAGATGTAGTGGTGTCTTTGTTGTTATCTGAAGAGATGCAGAGAAAGTCTTCTGAGGCAACCAAAGAGGCTCTTGCAGTTCGTGGAAGACCCAAGCAGAAAGGAAAAAGAAGGACAAGAAAGTTGAGAAGGGCAGATCCAAATCCCATGGGAGATCTAAATCTCCTAGAACGTCCAGGGCTCTCTATTGGAACTGTGGCAAAACCAAGGATTTCTAAAAGGAATGCAAAGAGGAGAAGAAAAAGAAGAAGAATGCTCTTGATTCAGATTCTGACAAGTCACAAGATGGTGGTGATGCCTTCATCGCAGCCCTGGCCACCCATGCATCTGATGATGTGTGGTCGATTGATTATGGTGAATCATTACACATGACCTTACATCGAAGCTGGTTCACAAAGTATGAAGTGTTTGATGGTGGAAGAGTGTACCTAGGTGACGATTCTCATCTGAAGATTGTTGGTCATGGAAGAGTCTCAATCTGATTCCCTGATGGATGAGTGAAGGGGATCACTAGGGTTATGCACATCCCAGGCCTAGCATGAAACCTGCTTTCTATAAGTATGTTGAATGATGCAGGTGTGTAGGTTGTCTTTTCGAAGGATGGATGCAAGATGACTAGAGGATCTATGGTGCTTGCGAAGGGTACTCAGAAAGGTACTCTGTTTCAGCTAGAGGCATGCACTACATAGTGCAATAGTTCTTCTGACTCAAAGAAAAGAGTTGCAGTTACTTCATCCCCACCATCTAAATGAGCAGTGAAGAAATCTATTGTAACTAGTTCTGATGGTAGTGCACATGCTTTGTAAGTTAAACTTCCTATTGAAAAGACTATGTTATGGCATTTGAGATATGGCCACATTGGTGAGAATGGTCTTAGAACCTTAAAAAATAAAAACCTTGTTAAGGGGTTAAATGATTGTAATCTTGAGTTCAACTTTTGCGAACATTGTGTATATGGAAAGCAAAACCATGTTCAATTTTACTCTAGTTCTCACAAGTCTTCTAGTGTATTGGATCTTATTCATTCTGATGTGTTTGGTCCTATTAATGTTCCTTTGATTTCAAAATCTGTATATTTTGTATCTTTCATAGATGATTACAGTAGAAGGACATGGGTTTATTTTATCAGAAGCAAGACCGAAGTCTTTAGTCAATTTAAAGAGTTTAAAGCCTTTGCTGAAAATCAGACTAGTAAAAAGATTAAGTGTTTGAGAAATGGCAATGGTGGTGAGTTTTGTTCGACAGAGTTCAATAAGTTCTGTAAAGAGCAAGGGATTGAAAGACATAAGACAACTCCATACACCCCGAAACAAAATGGAGTTGCAGAGAGGATGAAAATGACACTGATGGAGAAGACTAGGGTTATGCTTAGTGGAGAAGGATTCGAAGAAAAGTTTTGGGCTGAAGCTGTTGCCACTACTTGCTACCTAGTAAATAGGTCTCCTACATCAACTCTTGTTGGTAAGCCACCTATGGAGGTGTGGTCTGGTAAGAAGCCTTCATTTATACATCTTTGTGTTTTTGGTTGTGAGGCATATGCACATGTGCCTAGGGAGAAACGATCTAAATTAGAGAACAAGGGTGTTAAGTGTATCTTCATTGGCTATGGTGTCGGTGTGAAAGGATACAAGCTTTGGGATCTTGTGGCTGAAAAAGTTTTGTATAGTAGAAGTGTTATCTTTAGAGAGATAACACCTTATTCTGTTGTTCTACAGCCAGAACAAATAGAAAAGAAAGAGGATGTGGTTTAGTTTCCTTCTACCCCTGAGAAGACTGAACAGACAGACCCTGAGACCTGATGATGAGGAGAGCTCTAGCAGCTCTAAAAGCTTAGAAGAAGAAGCAGAACCTCAACGTCAGCCATTAAGGACGTCTACACAAACGAGAAAGCAACCTGATAGGTTTGGTTATTCATTACTTGGTTCTAGTTGTGCTTTTGCTTTACTTACTAACACTGATGAGCCTAGAACTATGAAAGAGGCTATGGAAATGAAAGATGCAGGTTCCTGGAAGGAGGCCATGGAAGATGAGATGGCTTCTTTGGAAAAGAATAAAACATGGGATTTGGTGCCTTTGCTTGATGGATAGAAACCTGTTGGATGCAAATAGGTGTTCAAGAAGAAATTCAGTGTAGATGGCAGTGTTGAAAAGTACAAGGCTAGATTGGTTGCGAAGGGGTACTCACAAGTGGAGGGAATAGATTATGATTAAATTTTCTCTCCCATTACAAAGCAGACATCCATTCAATTCCTATTATCTCTTGCAGTAGCTTATGACTTAGAGGTGGAGCAGATGGATGTGAAGACAACTTTCTTTCATGGTGATTTGGAGGAAGAAATCTACATGTCACAGCTAAAGCATTACATAGAGAAAGGGAAAGAAAATTTGGTTTGCAAGTTAAAGAAGTCTTTGTATGGTTTGAAGCAGTCACCTAGGATGTGGTACTTGAAGTTTGATGCGTTTGTGTTGTCAATTGGATATCTGAGATTGAAATCAGATCATTGTGTGTATTACAAATTTGACAATGATCGCATTCTCATTATTGCATTGTATGTTGACGATATGATGTTGATTGTGAATGGTAAGAATATGATTTCTGATTTGAAGTCTTAGTTGTTAACGCAGTTTGAGATGAAAAATCTAGGGCAGCCAGGTACATTCTGGGAATGGAAATCAGAAGAGACAGAGCTAACAGAAAACTTTGGTTAAGCCAGAGTAAGTATGTGAAGACCATGTTGGATAGGTTCAACATGGAAGATTGTAGACCATTGTGTGTTCATGTTTCATTGGGGACAAATTTATCTGTTAATGATTGTCCAAACTCTCCTAGTGAGGTGGAGGACATGACCAGAGTACCTTATGCTAGTGTTGTTGGCTATTTGATGTATGTTATGGTTTGCACAAGACCAAACATTGCCCAAGCAGTGGGAGCCCTTAGTTGATTTATGGCTAATCCTGGATAGGTACATTGGGATGTCGTTAAGCGACTGTTCAGATATTTGAGGGGTACTTCCAAGTATTCTATATGTTATCATGGTAATGTTACAGGACCTCTGCATTCAGTCTGTATTCGTGGATTTTTGGATTCTAATTGGGTAGGTGACATTTACAGTAGGAGATCCACCAATGCCTATGTGTTCACTATGTTTGGTGGTGCAATTAGTTAGATGAGTAAGCGAAAACCTATGGTTGCTTTGTCCATGACAGAAGCTGAGTCCATGGCAGCAACTCATGCTTGCAAGGAAGCCATTTGGCTTAAGAGATTGTGTTCAGTTATTGGTGTTGATGCAGGACAGATTACGATTTTTTGTGACAGTCAGAGTGTGATTTGCCTTGCGAAGAATCTAACTTTCTATGCCAGAACAAAGCATATTGATGTACAGTTTCACTTCATGTGAGACATGGTAGAGGATGGGAAGGTAAATTTGGAGAAGGTAGATACTTTGAAGAATGTTACAGATGCATTAACGAAGCCAGTGGGCACAGAGAAGTTCAGATGGTGTTTGGAGTCTATCGGCCTCTTGGCCTATAGCAGTTAAATCCTGTTATTTCTATTGGCTCTTACAAGGTGTTCAACAAGTGGGAGAATGTTGGGAATTAAGGTGTCTCAACCTTGGTAATTCCTTGTATTTATTTATTTATTTCCTATTGTATAATTTGGATACAAATCCTATGTTGTCATATTGTTAGAGTTGGCACAGTGATGTGTCATCCTACATGGCATATGACCACATGTAAAATTGTCCTCAACATGAGGAGATAGGCATCCCACTTAGTGGTAGGAATATTTTTCCATGTGTCGGCATCTTGGAATGTGTGTAAGGGAATATTGATCGAAACAGTCATGATAGATTCCTATGACAAAGTTATGACATGTAAGAGTCAAAAATAGAAGATAATATGGCAGGTATAGACATGTGTCGAGAAGCATCTTTGGGTACCCCAAGGTGGACTATGACATGTTGTAAGAGAATATTCTATTTATAGCCTGTGTATGACAAATTCTCTTACAGCTATAAGTTATGACAGCTATGACAGATTCTATGACAGTTGTAAGAGTTGTAAGAGTATCTGTCATAGCCCATTTTGGAAATAGGTGACCTCCTTGGGATGGGGTGACTTGACAAGTGTCAGGAACATCCTACAGTATTGGACAAGTGTCCATAGGCATGGGTTTTGGGCCATGAGGCCATGTTGGATGCCCATCTCAATGTGGAGCCATTTTTGCCTTGTATTTGTCATATAAACAGGTACTTTGGAGAGGTGATGCATTATGTGATTGACAAGTACTGTTATGCTACCAAATCATCTCCAGATACAAGTTTCAAAGACTCCTGCAAGAGCATTGGCTCTATGACTGTATTGTAACCTTCATTGTTTATGGAATACATTTGAGTTGTGTTTTGGAGTATGGGGTTTTTCACCCGATAAGGGTTTTCCCCACGTATATCTTGTGTCTCTCTTCTTCTGTCTTACATTCTTGTGTATGTGTTTGTTGCAATATCTCTATTACTAGGTTAAAATAATCTGTAATTGTAAAGATAAAATTGAATTTGCACTCTCCTCCCCTCATTATATTAGTGTAGGAAGCAATTTTTGTACACCTAGCTTCCTTTCAGTATCTAATGTATTTGTGAATGTGGAATTGCTTAACACATTGGCAGATAGTTATAATACACAAACCTGTATGATTGAACTAAAGAATGGGGCTGGGTTTATTCCTATCACCAGGGATTATATTTCAATGGTTTTTCAATTGGATACAAGTTTTGATATGAAATTCAAGATTAGGGACCTCTTGAATGAGTACCACAATTTGAGTAATAGTTATACAAGGTGGAGGTTGCCATTTCATAGGCCTCGTGATGAAAATAATCAACTCAGAGTGTTTTCTAGGATGGAGGATCCCCCGTATTATGTTGATTTGTTTGAGCCATATTTCAGATACACTTATTATTCCCTTTATCGAGTGTTAAGCATGGATGCCCCTATATTTATGGAGATAGCACCGATGGTTTTGACTGTGGATGTGCAGAGCTTAGATGCTAGAACATCAGATTATGCTGAGTACCTCACAAATGACATCCATAATGATTTAAAGGTTGTAAAGGGTAACAAGGGACATTTTAAATTTATGCACTATTCTTTGTTTATGTATCTTGTTCTATATGAAGTACAGAACATGAGGAATGAATCTCTTAAGGTCAGGGATTTGGATAGAAATGGAGATATTAAGCCAATACAGATGTGGATAGGCATCTGGGATAGTAGATGTTGTAGATCACACTACTTGTACTTTGAAGGATATTTGTAAAGCCACTATATGCTCTATTTGGTCATCCATGCAACTATAATTTTTCACCTGATATACAGAAATTTCTCAGACCTAAAGATATGGATAAGGACAAGAAAATCAATCACAACTGGGGTGATTGGTATGCATACAGTGATTGCACCAAGATCAGAGTTTTTGGATATGAAGGAGCACCATTCTTGCTCCCAAAAACTTGCCCTAACAGAATTGTATATTTAGAGATTGCGAGGCAATTGGCTTGTTCTGATTTCATGCATTTGAAGAATCATAATAAACAATCTTTTATGCTAGGTACTTTGCATTTTGCAGACTTTACTGCATTTTCTAAAAAGGGGTATGAAGCAATTGAAAATAAATTAGATTATTTTGGGATGCCTAAAGGAAATGCTAGGGAGAAGTTTAACCTTGAGCATTTTATAAATCATGTTAAAACAAATCAGAAGTTGAAAAAGTATCAGTATACACTCTTTATAGATGATGATTTGATTAGAAATGTTGATGAAAATTCTGCAATTGAAAGGAGACATTTGTATCATAAAGTGATGTTAGCTGAGGCTTGGAGGGTGGCCCAAAACTCCAATTATAAATGATCTTTTCTAGAAATCAATGATCCTATAGAAAGATTGAACGTGTTAGTTCCACATGCATTAGAGTTGATTTTAAATGTCCCTCCTGGGGTTTTTGAAAGAAAAGGCAGGAATATCAAGGAGACACAAGCTAAATATGAGGTTCCCTTGAGTCATCTTTCCCTTCAACCCACACCAGATATCAGCTTCTCAGTTGATACCAACATTGCAGAGGATAACGAACTTGAAGGTGAAGATGAAAGTGTACAGGGCTTTGAACCTGTAATTGGAAAATATGATCTTCCTGTGGATAGAGAAACAGTCATAATGGGAGCCCCTGATGAATTATCAGAGGATATAAGACATTTGGCAAGAAATTTTTTTGTCTTAGATGATTATTTTATAAAAAACCCTGAATTCGAAGCCTTTCTGTATGAATTCAAAGGCAAACAAGCTAGAGAGAAGATGAAAGATATTACTCCTGAGGTACAGACTGAGGTGTTGCATGAACTTCAAAAGGAAATTGATAGAGTAATGGATAACATGACTCCAGAAAAAGGAAGAGAGTTGCTTGAAGAAATAAGCATGAAGCTAGTCTCAGGTTGGGATATGACATTAGCCATTTTTTTTATTCTTTTAGGAGAAACCAAGATAAAAAATTGCAACTAAGCATTGAAGTAATAGATAAAATCAAGACAGGGTCTAGATATGATCCTGCCAAAACAACACTGCTAATATGGGCACTTTACCCCTCAAGAAAAAGACCTCAAATCATTAATAATCCAAATGAAGTGTTTGATCATCTTATGATACACAAAGTTGAAGATACAGATCCTCTTGAGACTGCTCATCTAAATGTTAATGTGGCTAGATTTACAAAGGCTCAGATTGAGCAATTGGTGAAGAAAAATAATGCATATATGGTAGAAAATGCAAAATTAAGGCAAGAAGTTGCCACGTATAAAGACAATTTGCCAGCATTATCTAGCAGTTATTCACCTTATTTGGAAGCTGACAAAAAAGGTGGTAGAAGAAAGAGTTGATGCCAACTATTGGAGGATCAAAGCAGAGAAATTCCAAAAGAGGAGTCACCAATTAGAAACTAAAATAAAAACTGTTAAATACAACTTAGCTTCAAAATTGATCAAAAGGAGATTTGAGAAGATAGAGGGGAATATTGATAAAATATGGGAGTTACATAAAAGGACACATAATGTGTACCAAGAACATAAGAGATTACATCTTAGGATGCTTAAAAAGGAGGACCTACGAGTTAAAGCAGGTGTTGAAGAAAAAGTGTTCAAACTAGAATATGATGATCTGATCAGTGAGCATGAGAGATTCAATGTTTTGTTAACAAAAGACTTAGGTGACTTTGATCAGCATCTAGACATGGCATTACCCAATTTCTTTGACACTAAAGGGAATTTGCAAGAAAAGGATGTTTGGAAGAAGTTGATCTAATTATTGCCCACATCTCTTGAAAATATAAACGATGAGGACAGAGTAATAGAGAACACACATACCTGTTTAGATAAAATCTTTACTCTGGAGTCAGCCATGAGTGACATTATCTCTACAGATACTTATGCAACTCAGGAATACATCGACCACATCTCTAAAATAAACTTAGTCATTGCCAAAGCATCATGAAAAGGTTGGGTGAAACAAGAATGGAATTTTGATAATTTTTGTGGTGTATAAGTCGATGTATTGCTTCAGCAATAAGAACAGGCAAAGCACATTTGATAGATACTGCAACATGGAGAGGAGTACATTGCCAGGCCTGTGGTCATGGGTGCTCTATAAAGAGTAACAGATCCAAATCTTAATCAAATTGCTTACACCCATAATCTATTTCTTAAGTATATTTAGTTATGAAAAGGTGTAATTCATGAATAGTTATGTCATTTCAGGCCTGAAGCTTGTTTGCTTCCCATATATATAAGGGAAACCAAGGCCATGAAAAATCATCAAAAAAATTGATTTACAGCTCTAACATCTGAAATTGTCCTCCTATATGGAATGGTACAATTTCCCTCAGTTTAGCTCCTCACTCTTGGTGACCTGTCAACCTTTTCTTTTTCAACCTTCCTGAAACCCTGAGTGACTTAGTGTAGGAGTAGTCTATTCACTTTTTGAGGTAACTGACTGATAGAACCCGGAAAGAGATTTGAGATTAGGGTCCCTTGGACCCCCAAAAATGTAGATCTGAGTTGAAATTGGGGGCTAGGACTTGGGTGCCTATGCCCTAGTCCTCCCTCATTTCACGGGATCTTGAATTTTGGTGGGGTGTCGGTTCCCGCCGAGTGCCTCGAGATTCCGTTTTCAAATTCTCAGTTTTCATGCAATATCGAGATGTTATTTTGAAATTTGAATTCCCTAAAGCTAGATATAAAAAGACATTTGCAAATCATTTTATCAGACACAATTCTTATGCAAGCTTGATGCCAAAACTCTGGTGCAATTGCCATTGAAGACCAGCGACTTGTTGAAGCTATTCAAAGTATTCTTTATTTGCTATCTTGGAGATCATGGATGAAGATTAGGAATCAAGATCTTGAGTCTATCTTGCTCTTCCTAGGGTTTGTACACTCTTTACATGATCAGGAGAAGGGTTGAAGCCTCCAACAACAAGCTTGGAGATCCTCTATGGACATTGCTAATTCGCCTTCTTGTTCATGCAAGTCTTCATTTATTTCCTCTCCTTGAGGTGAAGCTGTATGTGTTTATTGATGCAAAGTAAGTTGTTGATCTTCCCTTGATTGAGACATCTAGGGTTTGATTTTTCTGTATACACACATTATTAGGTTTGCACACACTTCTGCAAATCTTTTCCTTTGGCTATTGTTTAGGTAGGAATACCGAAGACGGGGCTTGACTAAGGCAAGCTCCTATATAACCGCAATAATTTCCTTCTTTTGTATGTGTAGATCATGTTTCGTAGGTTCCAGCGAAAAGAAGCTACAGGAAGAAGGATATTGCAGGTATAGTCGCGACAGACTTTTGGATTTTTAGATTCTGAGACTTGCGGGACATTGGGCGCCCTAGTCCAACCAGGTGATATTTCTGGGATCCGAAAGCCTTTTGGCAGCCTCAGACACTCTATGCAGAAGATTTCCCTATTTGGGAACTTTCGAGACACTGGAGCGGGCACCCTAGTCCATGTAGCCCTCAGATTCTAGGTACACTATCTCTGGAACCTCTTCTCTGCACTTCTATGATCAATTTTTCCAGTTGCTTCATCAGTTTCTGTATATTACTGATTTAAGGCATAATTAGGGTTTTACTTGGTTGAAAAGAAAACACTTGATAAAATCTTGATTAGGGCCTTAGGTTACACAACCACACGATCCTAAAAGGGAGGCAAAGTGATTAGAAGCTGGTTCAAAGCTTGATCCTTGTCTCCCCAATGCTTAGCCATGAGAAATGGTAGTATTTAACCTAGCTTAATCAAACTATCATTTTTCACACTAAACAGTAGCAAGACAGTTTATATATTCAATATTATTATCTCTAGTCGAAACCAAGGCCATGAAAAATCATAAAAAAAAATTGATTTGTAGCAAGACAATTTATATATTCAATATTATTATCTCTAGTCATATTTCAAGCTTATGATACTGAATGTCTATGATATTTTAATTATAATGGGCAAGAATGGTTTCATCTATGGATATATTTGTAGTGTTCTGATATTCTATTGATATTCAAGTTTATGAGTTGCTTGACTATCTCAATCTTGGTTATTTCCAGTTATTTAAATCATTAGATTTATCAAGGCACATTTGTTGTCTTTGTGTGGTATATTTTGATTGGTTTCTATCAGAAGTTGATTTAAGTCCTCCTAAGTGATTTACATTTATTGGCCTCTACCCTGAGTTAAAACCCTTTAAGTAAATCAATTTAGCTGGGTTCCTTCAAAGTAGAATTAAATCCTTTCAAACAACCACAGTAATTTGGAAAAATCAACTAGATTTTAAAGAAGAGTCTAACAACCAACAATTTTGCACATTTACATAAGGTGTAAACATTTAAAAGGTGCCATATAGTCAGAGTTAAGCTAAATAGATTTGTAATTGATACAAGTCTTAACCCCATTACCCAATAGAATTAGGCACTGGTCACAACCATTATATAACAATCTTTTACATTCCACAACTCTATTCACACATTTAAAAGCTCACACATTAGGAGTAAGAATAAATCATTGCCTTACATCTACTTCACACCCATATGCCACTGTGAAGATCATACAAGTCTACATTAATAGTGAAGGTATACCCACCTAGGTTTGGCAGAGCCTGAAGTGAAGGGGGTTTTAACCATATTTGCCCCATGTTGTTAGCCAAAAGCATCAAGAGAGCTTGACCACCTCTTAAGGTTAACAACCCGTGTTTCTGAGACTTAATACAACTGTTGATATTTAGAGCTATTCCTGGTAGGAACATAATAGTTTTGGTTCTAGGATAGTCTGAAGTGATGGTATGAACTTCTCTCGTTAAAGTATTGAGAGGGCAGTATGCGGTATAGTTATGTGAAATCTAGTAATATCTTCGAAGAAGTGATTATTTTTAGAATGATATTAGCTAGAGGACAAGGTAATGCTGCAGAGTTGGTGTAATCATGTTTGATGCCATCAGTATGAATTGGTTGTCCTAAAATCTCTTCTTCTAAAATTTCTTTGTCACCTAAGTCTACGGTAAGATCTTGCATGTTGTTTTCGAGTTCACCTT
The DNA here is from genome assembly GCA_027924645.1 of Cunninghamia lanceolata. Classification (NCBI taxonomy): domain Eukaryota; kingdom Viridiplantae; phylum Streptophyta; class Pinopsida; order Cupressales; family Cupressaceae; genus Cunninghamia; species Cunninghamia lanceolata. The sequence goes on along the minus strand of BSBN01000591.1, from coordinate 6,186,835 downwards.
CTAACTCTTCACCATGTTGTTTAATGACTACCATAGTAAGTGAGGCTAGATTCTCTTGTTTGTTAGAACCATCTGGTTCATCAACCCAAACTTGGTTATGCTCAGCAGGTTGAGCTGGGGGTACATGAACAAGTGTTTGCTATTGGGACCATGTGAGATGGTCATTCCTCCTACTTTGCAATCAATCTTAACTGCAACTGTAGTCAACCACAATCTGCCCAATATTATCGACTAACTGTCCTTGGGTGTGAGGGATTGGATTATTTGGAAATCTACTGGGTATTCCCAATCGTCAACCTTGATAGGAACATTTTCTAGGACACCTTTGGGAATAGATATAGACTAATTGTCCATTTCCAATATGGTGGTTGTGGGGCGTAAATCAGTGAGTCCTAGTTTTTCCATAACATCCACCATCATGACATTAATGGCTGCTCCCAAGTCCATGAGTGCATTAGGTATTGCTCCCTTGTTAATTATTACTGTTATGAGTGGACTGCTTGGGTCACCATATTTCAGGGTTGAGGTTTCGCCAGCTAGAAGGTCAGCTAGGTATCCATTGATATGCACAGTATTAATTTATTTTAGTTTCCTTCCTAGTGTTTTTATGCACAATTGTTTAACTAGCTAGTTTAGTTCAAGAATTTCTTTAATCACTTGTAACAAGGGAATCTCAATATGGAGTCACTTAATTTCTTGAATTAACATGGTTTCAGTGGGTAAGGTCATTTCTGAAGGTTTATTCAAAGGAGTTGCCTTCAAGCGCTCAGGAAAAGGTGCTTGAGATCTCTTTCTCAAAGTGGGATCCTCCTTTGTTGAATGTTGGCCAATTTCTTGAGATGATTCAGAAGCTCTAGGTGAGGATTGTGGAAGATTATCTTGGTTACTCAATGGGTTTTTATTTGAAGGCATGGAAGGTGTCTCAATCCCTTCAACCAATGTTACATTTGGTTCATCAAGGATCTCAACTATGGTAGGTTGCTGGAGTGTTTTTCCAGACCTCAACTATAGGTTTTGACAATAGATGGCATTTACTCTAGCCATGTTTTCCTATTTTGTGGAATATATTGGTGTGGTTTGACGATTATTCTTTGGGTTAGGGATAGGTTGCGTTGAAAGTGGTGGTTGGTTAACCTGCTCATTTTGTTGAGGATTTTGGGGAGCTGTCAAAAGGTTCTGCTGTGGATTCGACATCCTCTGTGATCCATGATAGAACTGGTTTGGAGCTTGATTCCATTGAGGCATCAAATTTTGAGGATACCATTGTTGTTGAGTCTTGTTTGGCCATTGAGGGTTTCCCCAAGATTGGTTTGCCCACTCAGGTGGCCCCCAAGGGTAAGGTCCCCAACTAGATGGTGCTTGAGGCCAAGGTGTTGTCCATTGATTATTATTCTAATTATTTGGAGGTCGCCAGGAGAGATTTGAATTTTGGTCATAAGAGAAATTCCCTCTAGGTCTTTGATTTACAAAATTGACCTCCTCCTCAGTGTGAGATGACCTTTTCTTGGATTTTTTATTGCATTTAGGATCTCACATTGATCAGTGGCATGACTCTTTTCATAGATTGGGCAAATGTTAGTTTTGTCCAGAGGACATTCTCTTAACAAATGTTTGTTTCGACACCTAGGACAGTAGATGGATAAGCTTTTAGGATTACATGTTTTGGTCTGTATTCCATCTAAAGTGGTGTTTAACTAAACAAGAATGTCAGTTCTCAAGTTTGCTATTTCTTTGCGCAATTTACCTATTTCATTTGAACCTCTTAAAAGACTAGATTTATAGATACCTCCCTGAGTACGGGAGAAATTCTGACATAACTTAGCGATATCACTGAGTTCAAGTTGGGACACATCTCCCTTTCCCATTAAGTCTAGACTTCTTCTAGCATCCTCGTCAAGTCCTTTGAGAAATATGGTCTTTAGTATTTTTGGGCCTATGGCTTCTTCACCACATCATTTGGTTAGGAAGATGAACCTATCAAGATAATCTTCCAGGCTCTCATCTCCTTTTTGCCTTAGTTTGAACGATTCCTCTTTCCTGTCACTAACTCTGCAATAACTCTGGTATTTGTCTAAAAAGATAGTTTTCATGTCTTCCCACATATTTATTAACCCAAAAACTAATCCCATAAACCAACGCATTGCAGCGTCTCTCAGAGTGGAGGGAAAGAGTTTAATTTTCTGGTTATCATTCTTGTAGTCATATGTTTGGCACAAGACTTTGAACTCAAAGAGGAACTAGTCAGGATCTTCAAAGGATAGTCCCCTAAAAGTCAGTAAAATGAATGGTGAAATGTTTTTAATTGGTGCATCGTCATCTTCATTGAGAGCAATAGGGTAGGTAAATGTTCATGCTACTGCTCTTCTTGAGTTATCACCATCTCCTTAGTTTGCTCTCCCATCTCCGTGGTTTACTCTCCATCCATTTAAAAGGTCATTATTGTTATTATCAACCATGATGTTAAAAGGGATGGTCTCCTCCTCAAAGATAGGATTTATTGGGTTAATGATCTCCTCTTCAAAGGACGGGTCTAATGGTTGAACTTCTGGGGTATTTTGGGAGGTCTCAGGTTGATCCTACTTGATCAATTCATAACTAAGTTCTTCAGCTGAGACTTCTACCTCCCTATTTATGGTTGGAACTATTATTGGGGGAGTTCTTGGTATAAATCTTCTGTGTGGACCTTGTTTCCTGAACATGCAAAAAAAGAAGTTTAACAACTATATTTTTTCCTAAAAGAGGTATCTAAGCAATCTCCTATTAACACTTAGAAAAGAATCATGTCCCCGACAATGGTGCCAAAAAGTGATAGGCTATCGTGAGGTCCTAGCACTTTAGTTGAAAAATATATCAATTATGTCAACCAGGATATTGTCCAAAGGCTGTATGTAATAGGGGATGTTTTGGCCATCTCTCTCTTAGTAAGATTTTTTGGATTTTTGAATTGGTTGAAAACATAATTTAAACTAGAAAGCATGAAATTGTTTAAGCTAGAAAGCATTCAAATTCTCATTCTAAAAACCATGTAAGCTATCTGAGAAAAGCATGTAAACTTATCTAAGAATCAACACTTGCAGTCTAACCATGAAATTTAAACAAAGGCAACTAACTACTAATGACTAACTATTAACTAAAAGTACACCTAATATCTTTTAATCAACAACTAACAATAGTTTCATGAACAGAGTGGATGCTCCAGAAATTCTAGGTAAACAAAAACTCAGAGATCAATAACTTAAAAAACACAACCTGCAGGGACATACAACAAAACTAAACACAAAATAACATTTATCTAAACATAACATGCACAGAATAGAAATAACAACATTAATGATAAAAATACTTATCTACTCTACGAGATCCCTTGAGTGGCCAGCTCTTGGGCATTCCTACTAATAGATCAAAACCACATATAGTACTTTTGTAGCTTCAAAATAAATCCATTCATAGCACTTCCATTACTCAGAACAATCTGATGATATTCATTCATTCATTTGTATCATAAAAGTGTAACAACACACATAACATAACCGAACAGTATTCAAAATAACATTATAACAACATATCCTTTTTTTCAGCGGCTACACATATATATTGCACTACTACAAAATCTTAATTTGCAGATGGCAGGAAAATACCGTTGAAAAAGTCTTAAACAGAATTACAACTAACTGATGTTCATGACATAAAATATAATAAAGGCTCTGAGTGGAGTCATAAAGTCTTAAATAGTCTTAACAGAAATTAACAGAATGTTTTAAGAAGTCCTCCACTATGCACGCCTAAATTTTTGGTGCCCCAACTTCCGGTGCTCTGACTTCAACCGCTTGAAGTCCACTCCTTTCATAGGACATGCATAAATCCTGCACAATTACTCAAAGTCTATACCATTATATCAACATTAGTTAGCTAATTCCAATCAATTTAAGAAGTAAAGATTTATACATCATTTTATAAAAAGTAGACAATTATTGCTTCTAAAAATAAACAAATTGGCATGGCTGAGGTGGTTGGCAAGAACAAAAAGGGTATTTAGATCATCATAAGAATGAGGTTGTTTATACCTCATCAGGGCTCATCTAGGATGGTCTTGCCTACGTAATGCAATTAAAGGATTTGTAGTTCATCCACTTTGAATTTCAACCTAATTGGGTTGTCTTAAAACAATTATTCATATTGGAACAATAATTAATCCCATACTAGATCCATAACATGAATGTAGGCTCTATAATCTGAGCCAATTATTAAGAGACAAGACTACTGAGCACAAAAAGTTCTAATCTAGCTCATCACACATAATAGACTCCCTTTGAGTATATGTGGTTAAAATATACTACTTGATGACCGTGCTAAACAAGTACTTCAACAGAGACAATCCAATCATACTTCTAAATAGAATACATGAGATTCTATAGGCACTCACTTAGGTTACAAGTAGTGTGAAAGACCCTTCTTAGGTTACAAAGAATGTAAAAATACTATCCTCACACAAAAACTATCATCTTATGCCAGGTAGAATATGGAAGTATAATACATAGAGAGACTTTAGTCAATCATTGCAACAAAAAGCTTAACAATCTTCCAACAACATTGATGAAGCTCAAGCGTTGACATAGGGACTATTATTAGCAGGAAAAAAAGGATTAAAAAAGATAAAACATTTATAGTGACTCCAAATTGACCATTAATGACATATAAGAATTTCCATTGCAAGTGTGTCTAGTAAGTATTTAGTAAAAAGTATTAACATTATCCAAGAAATATTTAATGATTTAGACTTGAATTGTATACTTGGATCCCTCAATAAGAAAGCTGATCATATGATAGTCAAATTACAACCAAGACCTCTCCACATTTGGTATTACCGGATTCTGTTTACAGTTTCTGTATTTATGTCCTTCCTGAAGATGGTACCTTTACTAGTTGATCCAACTCTATTTCATGGAATATAGTCAATAATGAAGGCAAATAGAGAAACAAAGGTGATCTTCTGATCACAAAATAAGCCAAATGAAAAAGCCCAAATTGCCTTAGAGAAGAAGAGGTAGGGCATCAATATATCTAGACTTTTAGAATTACAAGTGAGTTATGGCACACAACCACAATGACCAATAACTGAACTACAAAACTAAATGCAAAACCTAAAAGTCAAGAAAGGATAGCTACAAACTTAATAAGCCCAATGGGCATTACATAAAAGTCAATAAAGATTGTTGCACTTGTTGTTGACTGTTGTGTGTTGATAATTATTGTCATTCTCCCCCATAATGACCATTGGGAAGAACTTGAAGTAGATCTCTAAGTGTCTCGAACCTTTCACGAGATAGAGGCTTCGTGAAGATATTTGCTATTTGATCCTCCATACTGCAGTACACAATCTCGATTAATCCATGTTGAACCAACTCTCTAATGAAGTGATGTTGAATCTCAAAATATTTGGTCCTACTATGAAACACTAGATTCTTGGTCATCTGTATAGCACTCTTGTTGTCACAATACAACAAAGTAGGTCCATTCTATATCTAGTGCAAATCCTCCAATAGTCATCTCAATCACATTGTTTGGCATGCTGCAAATGTTGCGGCTTTATACTCTGCCTCTGTTGTAGAAAGTGATACAATCGGTTGTTTCTTGGACTTCCAAGAGAATACTTCAAAACCAAGACTAAAAGTATAACCAGAAGTAGACTTCTGATCATCTATGGAACCTACCTAGCCTGACTCTGTATAGCTAATCAACTTACTATCCTTTGAATGTTGAAATCTAAGACCATAACTCAATGTCCCTTTGACATATCTAAGAATCCTCTTAGTTGCACTCCAATGTGTTTGCTTAGGTTCTGACATGAACCTAGATACTAAGCTCACTGCATATTCAATATCTAGTCGAGTAGAAGTTAAGTAGATCAAACTACCAATCAACTGTCTATATAGAGTGGGGTTCACTAAATCTAACACATCCAAGTTAGACAACTTAAGTCCAACTTCAATGGGTGTTGCAACTAGTTTGCAACTATTCATCTAAAATTTCTGTAGGATGTCTAAAGCATATTTTTCTGAGACATGAATATTTCATCTTTGTTTTGCCATACTTCTATACCAAGAAAATAGTGCATTTGTCCCAAATTTGTCATCTCAAATTCAACAACCATAGCTACTCTAAACTCTACAAATAAATCTGAATTATTCCCAGTGTAAATAAGATCATCAACATAGAGAGCTAAGAAAAAAATATCCTTAGCTGAGCTCCTAATATAAAGATTTGGATCTGATTGACTTCTTAAGAAACCTTTCTGTTGTAGATATGAGTATATCCTTGAATACATTGCTCTTGGTGCCTGCTTAAGACCATACAAGGCCTTATTTAATTTGTAAACATAATGTTCTCTAAAAGGTATTTCAAAACCTCTAGGTTGAGAAACATACACTTCTTGATCAATATATCCATTCAAAAATGCACTCTTTACATCCATTTGATAAACTATCCAACTCTGATGAGTTGCCAAGCCAAAACCAATCTAATAGTATCCATTCGTGCTACAGGTGTAAATAATTCAGTGTAATCAATACCTTCTTGTTGGGTGTATCCTTTGGCTACCAATCGATCCTTATGCTTATCAATGATTCCATCACATTTATACTTAGTTTTATACACCCACCTTGTACTAAAAATTTCCTTACCATGAGGTAGTTGAACCAAATTCCATGTGTCATTCCTTTCAATTGTTTCTATCTCACTATTCATTGCTTCAACCCACTCTTATTTTTCTTGAGCTTGTTCAAATGTTTGTGGCTCATTACTTTCTATGATTTGAGTAGTCAAAGCATAATTCACTTTTTCTTGCGATCTTGTTGTCATTTTCTCAAAATTTGAATCCAACATAAGAGTTGATGGATGATTCTTTTCTGTCTTCCTTTGATATTTTTGGTACTTTCGTGTTCCTGTACTAGAAGAATCAGGTTCATTTTCTTGTTCTTCTTGTTCTCCTTCTTCAACTTCATCAATCACTATCTCTTTTCACTTTGTTTCATTTTCCTTGGTATATTTTGTTGCTTCATTGAATAACACATCTCTACTTATAACAAGTTTCTTTCCTATTGGGTCATACAATCTATATGCTTTATTTTCTTATCCATACCTAATAAAAATACATTTTAGGCCTTTATCATCTAGTTTAGACCTTTTTTCTTTTGGTATGTGTGCATAAGCAACACACCCAAATACTCTCAAATGATATACACTTGGCTTTATCCCAGACCATGCTTGTTTAGGAGTCATTCCCTTAACTTCTTTTGTAGGACTCCTATTGAGAAGATATATTGTTGTGCATACTGCTTCTACCCAAAAAATCTTATTGAATTATTCTCTTTCTCATACTCCTTGCCATTTCAACAATAGTCCTATTCTTTCTTTCAACAACTCCATTTTGTTGTGGAGTGTAAGATGTAGTGAACTCTCTCTTGATTCCATAATTTCTAAAGAAATGTAGAAATTGATTTGATTTGTACTCACCTCCATTATCCGACCTTATCACTTTGATGTACTTACAACTTTTTTTTTCAACCAACCTCTTGAATTCTACAAATTTGTCAAACACTTCTAATTTTGCAACCAAACAGTTCATACCCAAGTTTTTCTTGAGTAATCATCAGTGAAGGTTAAAAAATAATTTGATTTTTTCAAAGAAGGTGTTTCCATAGGACCACACAAATCTGTATGGGTTATCTCAAGATGTTTCTTAGCTCTACTAGATTTACTAATTGGAAAGCTAACTCAATTTTGTTTGTCAATGACACATCCTTCACACACTTCTTTTGTATTTCCAATGAAAGGTATACCCTCAACCATTTTTTATCTCTTGAGTAAAATTAACCCACTAAAGCTGAGGTGGCCATATCTTTGATGTTGAATTCTACTTTCATTCATTTCACTAAACCTTAATGCTTGGTTTCCATGAGTGAAATGGAGAGGAAACTGTCATGTCCCTATATTGAATCAATTATGTATTATTCATTCAAATTAAGGATATGAATGACATTAAAATTTATTATTATAAACCAAAAATTCAATATATTTAATATGTTTACATAATAAGAAATTAAATATATTAAATAGAATATAGTTAATTTAATATTACAAATGTATTTCATATGTTTGAATTAAATATTATATAAATCAAATATATTTTTATATACATAAATATTTATTATAAATTAAATAGGTTTAAATAAAATATTATATATTAAATATACTTAGATATTATAAAACCAAACATATATTATATATTATAAATTGATAAAGTTAAATATTATAAAATTAAATATGAAAGGGGTTGATCCCTTTGGGATGGCTAACCCTTATATATGCAACGTTGATAAGAGACAAACCTAGTGATTATTAAGGAGAGGCCAGCGATCATAATCACAAATTGAACATGTTAAAAGAAGTCTCCAAAAGGTGCGATCAACCTTCAATAAAGACAGTGGTGGATAGTATGAGAGTTTGTAGGCTACAATTAGTAAGGGGTTATGACTATTGAAAGGTCATAACCTTTCAATACCTCTCCTCATAATATATAAAAAGCAAATTGGTGTGAGGGATAGTGGAGAAAAAAAAAGAAAAAGGTACTAAGAAAACTAATTAGATTCACATCTTCAGATCTACCTAAGAGGATATAAGAAAAAGATAGAGATTTAAGAGAGGAAAAAGATAGAGATTTAAGAAGAATAAAGATAATGAAAAGAGGACTAATATACAGGCCAACAAGTAAGCAATATTTAGCATTGAAGAAATACACAACATGAGCAAACAATAAAGGCAGCCAGGTATGTATATAATAGTAGTGGTATACATAATTATAAAGGTAACAACAGAATGATAATGTAATCTACACCTTTGAATAATTATAGTTATGCTTATTTAATGGATATAGAAATGAATAAATATATTCAAATGCACTTATAATTATACCAATAAAAATCGTTGATAATTGATGCCAATACTATTGATATTATGGATAATAATAATTTGATTCTAGCAATGATTCGTCAAAGAGGGTTGAGGCATGACTGCAAGGAGGGGGGAATGGTGAATGATCCCTCATTAGGCACGCCACCTCACAATGTGTTAGGTCTAAAAAACGTAGGTCGTTAACCCTAAGAGGTTGTCAGGCTCTCTTGACATTTTTGGCTAACTGAATGTACTTTGTGTTGGATACAAAAGGTGACTGGTAGAAACAGTAAAGAGAATTGGTGATAACAAGTCATGTCTTATCTATACAATAGTTTGGCATATCATCTTGTATATCAAAGATATACATTGTTATTATACAAGCCCAATGTGCAAGCGGTGGGACCCACCCTATTCCTCACTCCTATTCCATGTTGCAACATTACTTGTATCCAACCTTCACATACAATGCTCGATACATACAAACTCAATTGTATCTCCTTTCTGGACTTCTTGCTTTTATGAACCATAGGTCATTTATTTTTAACTCTGACTTGTATATACCGTGAAATGCATCCTCTGATATACATAAAGCCCTAATGCATCCCTTTAACCAAATTTAAATCTCTCCTGAGTTCCATGTTGTATGGACACAACAATGTATGTATCTGAAACATACAACAATAAAACTGTATTTCATATCACTTTAGGTTACGCGATGTATATTATTGTGTATCGGCACGACTTTCTTTATCAGAATGACTTTCACAACATGTCCCCGACATCATTGTGACTATCGTGTCAGCGAGACTCGTAGGCTTTGTTCCAATTCATATCTCTCACCGATGGTCTTTTGTATGCTTGGTGAGACTCTCTAACAACTTCGTCCATTGGTATATCTTATACCATTGAGGTGATCTTCGAAGTATCATCTGATATACTTTCCTTACGTCGATGTCGATTTATTCGGCATGACCGCACGATCTCTTTCTGATGAAAGGTCATCGGTGTGAATTTATTCATCAGTGGTCCTTAATATCTTCTCCTCAATTGTCAGTCTCACGCCGATACTTATTTCCCTTTGAATATCTCTCAGAGCTCCATCGGTGAGAGGTGTAAGATTGGCGTAGTTTAAATAATCTTTTTCCGATAGCAATGATCCCACTGATATGCTATCTTTGTCCTTGTTCGAAATCCTTTATGACTTCTACTATCGATATGACCCACATAGTTAGAGAAACCCATGAAACATACCCCGATCAAGTCATCTTACACCGATTGTTATGACTGGGAATTTGTCTGTCCGATGAAGGGTTAACAGTGTCATGTGTTTATGGTTCATGTTCAATGAGCATTTCAACCATTTTATATTAAGTCTTTAGGAATCAGAATAGATCAAATCCAAATATTTCTATCAACTCAATTGTTATTCTCTGCTTGAAAACAACTGTGGATCTTTCCATATATGCTCACATACTGAAATCTTTGGATGATTGAAATTTAATATTTGCCAAAAAGTAGGCTGGGAATTTTAGTCCCAACAGTGGCTCTTTCTGGGGATGTATGCCCCTTGTGGGCATAGCAAGATCCCAGATTTTTGGAGGAGCAGACCGATGCCTTCTTCATTTGACGACAGGTGAACTATGAAGGGTGGTGAAGATCCTGGGTTATTACTTTATTAAAAACTTTTATTTCCTGATAAGAGAGATCTTTAAGCAAGTTATTTGACTCTTCTAAACTACCGTGCATGGAAAAGACCATTTAGAGAGCTTAACCAGAATTGTCCATGCACTGGCAATTCTTTTCTCTCGGGTTCTTTTTAAGAGAAAAAATGTTTCAAAAACTGCCCATGTACTAGCAGTTCTTGCTCCTCACTAGACATGTTCTATACATAATATGAATCCTCCCCTACCTTACCATTGATGACAAAAGGTCCAATCCACAGGGCATCAAATTTTCCATGCTTCCCCTTTTCCTAATTTTTGGCATTCCAAATAAACACTATGTCACCTACCTCAAATTTTCTAAATGTTACCTTTTGTCATATAGGTACTTCATCTGCATTTGTATTTTTTTATTCTGTTGTATTCCCTGTTCCCTCATTTCATTTAATTCCATTAGTTGTTCTAGCCTTTCCTCCATCAGTTCTAGGACATCCCAATCCTCTTGGAGGATAAACTTACACACTGGCAGCAGGTTATGTATCAGGAGTCTAGCATGAGTTCCATATACTAACTCAAATGGTGATTTGCCAATGGCTTTCTTCACCGTGATTCTATCAGCCCATAATGCCAATCTCAACTTAGAATCCCAGGCTTTCTTGTTATTGTCCAACATTCTTTTTACAATCTTAAAAATAGTCTTATTGCTAGACTCAGCTTGCCCATTACCTTGTTGGTGGTAGGGAGAAGAATACGAGATCGTAATGCCATAAGATTTACAAATTTTTTTAAACTCATCCGATCTAAAACACATTCCATTGTTAGTTATAAGCCTCAAAGGTACCCCAAATCTAGTTAAAATGTTTTTCAATAGGAAGTTGATCACAACCTTGTTGGTTGCTTGTTTAGTGGGCACTGCTTCTACCCATTTCGTGAAATAGTCGGTGGCCACCAATATCTATTTGTGGCCGCCACTTGATTTTTCCATAATTTCTTCCTTAAAGTCAATTCCCCATTGATGAAACGGGGCATCAACTTGCATAGGTCTCAAGGGTAATGCCCCTTGATATTTTAGCTTTCCTGAGAATCTTTGATAGGCCTCACACTTCCTGGTAAAACTATAGGCATCATTGAAAACCTTGGGCCAATAGTATCCAACCCTTAATATCTTGTGTGCTGTGGTTTTAGCTAAGAAATGGTCACCACACACTCCCTGATGCATCTCTTTTAAGGCAAATTTTGCTTGCTCTTCATCTAAATAGAATAATAAGATACCATCTTTGTTTTTCCAATAAAGATCTCCCTCTATAAGCACATATTTTGAAGCACGCAGTTTTAGAGTCCTCTTCTTATTATCATCAAATCCGTTAGGGCATTTCATGTGCTTGAGGTAATACACTATGTCAGTATACCAAGGAGTTTTCTCAATACTTGTTATCATGTCCTCTTCATTTTCAATATTACATACTTGGGCAGCCTCAAGATTTGTTTCAGTCATCAGTTTTGCTAACCCTTGTCCCCTTACTAGTTTTGTGATTTGAATTTCTATATCAAATTCCTAAAGTCGATTTATCCACCTACATCTCTTCCCAGTTACTTCACTCTGCATGAACACATCTTTGACTGTTGCATTTGGTACATAAGCTATCACCTTAGCCCCAACTAGGTAAGGTCTAAATGCCTTGACAACTTTCACCAATGCATAAGCTTGTTTTTCTGTGATATCATAGTTAAGTTCTGCATGTTGGAGTGATTTACTGAAAAAAGAAATAGGCTGCTCATAACCCTCATTATTCTTTTGTAACATAACTGCTACTACTGTATGAAAAGATGCAAAGGAAAAGATCTGGAAAGATTTACTAAAATTGGGAGACTTTAGCACTGGAGCTTCTTTAATTGCTCTTTTTATGGATGCAAAAGCTTCTATGCATTCATCTGTCCAATTAACCTTTGCATTTTTCTTCAACATTCTAGATATAGGGTTAATTATTTCTGCAAAGTTTGGTATAAACCTTCTCACAAAGTTTATTTGTCCAAAAGAATGATTGTATAGCCTTGATTATCTTTGGGATAGGAACTTTGTCTATTGCCTCTATTCTTTCAGGATCAATCCTAACTCCATCTTTGGATACTATGTGCCCAAGTAATTTCCCTTCTGTGACTGCAAATTTACATTTCTTGGAATTCAAGGAAATACCATACTCTAGTGCTCTGATAAATATTTTCTCAAGGTGATTCACATGATCTTCGGCCTTTTTTGAATATGCAGTGAGGTCATCCTAATATACAGCCATGATTTCATTTATTAAACCTGCAAAAGCAACGTCCATTGCCCTCTGGAATGTGGCTCCAACATTTGTAAGGCCAAATGGCAATCTTACGTATACATAAGTTCCCCATGGGGTTGTAAAGGCTATTTTGTATTGTTCAGATTCTTTAACCTTTACTTGGTTGTATCTGGAGAACCCATCCATCATGGATAATAACTCACAACTGGTAACGCTCTGCAGTAAAGTTTCCATATTAGGTAACGGATAATTATCTTTTAAGGAAGAAATATTTAAATTTCTAAAATTGACGCACAATCTAATATCTCCATTCTTCTTCCTAACAGGAACTAAGTTTGAGACCCAGGATGAATGCCTAATAGGTTTAATTATGCCAGCTTCCCTAAGTTTTATAAGTTCCTCATGCATTTTAGGTTCTAACACAAGGTTGATGGGTCTTTGTTTTTGTCTATAGGGCTTAGCATTAGATTTAAGTTGAATTTCGTGTTGGAACAAATCTTCCCTATATGCTTTGAGATCATCATAAGACCATGCAAATACATGTTTATATTTTCTCAATAATGTAATTAACATGCTTCTGATTTCAGGGGTTATTTTCTTTCCAATGTAGACCTTTTTAGGTGACAATTCAGTTCCCAAATTTATTTCTTCCACATCATCCTCCTTTATTATTACTTTTTTGGTAATGGATCAATCATTCGCATCAAAAACTCTTTCTAACTCTACTCAGCCTTTTGGAATTTTATTTGTTTTAAGCTGGACAATTTATTTCTCAAATAAAGTCTCTTTACCATCATTCTTCTCAAAAAAAGCATTAAGATCCATCTCTTGATTCTCATACTGATCTATACAGTGCAAAATTTTTAGTAAATCAGCATCACTATCAAAAACCTGCCAGTTATATATGTTGTCTAGGATAGTTGGTCTAGTTTTGAGCTCAACTTCTGAAATATCTGTCAAGGTAATGTCATCCCTCTTCAAAGCTATGTTTGCAAGGAAGTCAGCCATTATATTTTTTTACCTATCTATCCAACTTATTGAAAAAGCATCAAACAATTCTATATCATCCAGGACTGCATTTCTGTATTGTTTCAGTCTTTTGTTTTTTGAGGAATATTTACCTTTGACTTGTGAAATAATCAATTCAGAATCTCCATACACTGCTAACAATTTGATTTTGTGTTTTCTAGCAATGTTTAGCCCAATTAAAATTGCTTCATATTCAGCTATGTTATTTGTGCACTCAAAATTTAGAGAAAAAGAATATTTGAATGTTTTTCCTGATGGTGATATAAACAACACCCCGGCTCCATTTCCTGCCTTACTACATGCGCCATCGAAATACATGGTCCATACTTCATTTTCATCAATTTTGGCTTCGTAGTAAATTGGGTCTGTATTATGCAATTTAGACTGTTCTTCCACCCTGAATGTACTAAAATTTGTGTCATAGAAACAAATCATTTGATTTGGATTAATTTTCTCTATAATGTCTTCATACCTTGGCTCCCTATAGAGTTTAACTGCCTATGTTCCCAATGGGATAGTAGCATAAGATAAATCTAATTGCACACTTCCCCCTACCATGGCAGTCCATTGTCTAGATAACAACATTCCATAGTTAGGTGGGATATCTACCACAATGATGTCAATTTCATAGGAGGCTTCAAGATGAGATGCTAATTTTATCTCAACACCTTTCATGATTCCAACAACAAGGACAGATCTGTTATCCATTGCATAACATTTACCGAATGTAGTATCCACCCACATTCCTAACTCTTTCATAACAGCTATGGGCATTATGTTTACTGCTGCTCCTGAATCAAGCATACAATTCCTGACCAATTTGTTGTTTATCAACAAGGTAATATAGAATGGATCTATTTGAGATGGATTTTTCATTAATGTTTCACCCAGGTATACCTTAGGTATTTTGACATATTCTTGTTGCATATTTATTTTAGGACTATGTTGTTCGGGTCTTTTGTCTAATACATTTGATATCATCTTCACCACTATATTTTTATATTTTTCCACCTTCATCATTTCTAGAAGTGGCACAAATATTTTCATTTGAGAAACAACTTGAGCAATATCAAATGAGGGATTTATGTTTAGTTTCGACCTATCAACTTTTGTTTGCTCCTTTTCCTCAGTTTCTGTGTTGTCCTTCTTTTTGTTCGGTGTGTCAACAGGAGGTATATCATGAGGTGTTTTCTCAGCTTTACTTTTATCATTTTTACCGGAAGTCTAATTTTTTATAAATATACTTATGGGAATTCCTTGTTCAACACTTACTATTATGTTTCTCATATTATAGCTATTTTTGGCTTGTGCTACCGCAGCTAATGTTAAGGCTCTTCTGTCTTCCTCAAAGGGTTTTCGCCAATTGTAACTTTGTGCTACATTGAGGTCATATCCACAATTTCCTAAGTCTTCTTCATGGTCAAAAAATACTTCTTGTTCTCCTATGTTCACATTATATTTTTGTGCTCCTACATCATATTCATACCCTTCTTCCTCGCCGAATGAATAATTTTCTTTAATAGTGAAAGGTGTGATACCCAACATATTTATAGTGTGATGATCCTTCTTAGGGTCATAAGATACCTCACCTTTTTGTATTGATCGTGCTACCAGACAATAATCAGGAGAGTGTGGTAAATTACAGGGCGTACACCATGGATTATTTTCTATCACATGGACTCCACTTTTCTTCAAAGGGTCGGGGGTGTCTTTTCCATAGTTATGTCTCCTATTAGTATCCACGGGATTTCCATCTTTCCAGTTCGTATGATATGGCATATCATGGAGTCTTGGTCTTTCATTCTTATGTGAGTATTCTTTCTTGTTTGTAGGAGGATTAGGATTTTGAGGAACTCTTATATTGTCTCTTTTTCCGATCATCCCAGCAGCCTTTTTATTGTTTTCAATAGTGAGAGCCATTTTTTGTGCTTCTGCCAAGGTTCTAGGACTTTTGCCTTTGAGTTCATAACCTGTCTTCAGGTCAAATGCTTTCAAGTATATGCTAAGGGCTGCTTGGTTGTTCAATTTGGATTCTTGTGGGACCTTGTTATACAGTTTAGTGAATCTCAAATTAAAATCATACACCTGTTCATTTTGATACTTTTGAATAGTTATTAGTTCATGAAGAGCAAATTCTGGGGCACATTGATTTTTGAATTGTTCTAAAAATTGATCATGGAATTCTGTCAAGGAATATATTGAAGCGTCTGGTAAGCTATTTACCCAGTCTCTTGCTTCATTAGTAAGAGATATCATAAACAGTTTCATTTTTATATCTTCATATTCATTACCAATGTCCTGTATAAAAGCATTGAATCGTTTGATATGTTCTTTAGCAGTCAATTCACTGCTTCCTGTAAACTTAGGCACATTGTTCCTCTAACTATTATCTATGGGATAAGGATATCGCTGATATCCAGTCAAATCAAATTGTCTGGCCATACTCATAGGATTAGGAGGTGGTATATTTGGGTATGGCGGATAATATTGGTATCCAAATGGAGGTTGTGGATACATATTGGGTTGGGCATATTGCTGATGATACATGTTCTGTTGTGGGGGAGGGTACTGATATTGATTGTTATGTCTATGCCCTGGCGGTGGAGGTTGTTGGTGAACATTCTCGGTATTTGCAGGTGGAGGTCCTTGCATTTGCCTATTTTGCAGAGGAGGATTATTGTATGTATTGTGGGGTGCCATGTTTACATTTTGATGGTGAGGTGGAATATGGTGATGACCAGGTGGTGGATAAGGATTAGCTATATGTTGAGATGGGTTGTGTGCATTAGATGGTCTTAGATTTTGCGGTGGAATATTTTGTTGGGCATGGCTAACATGTGGCGTTGCTAAAGTATGTGAACTACTTGCATTTTGATGTAACCCCATTTGATTGCTTATTTGAACATGTCCACCTTGCATATGGGGAGGCACATACTTTGAATTGGTTACGTTAGTTCTAGATCTTATTTATTGTAGTTCTTGTTTCATCTTCACTTCCTCTTCTTTCAATCTAGCCAACTCAATTTCTTCCTATAATCTAAGTACCTCTTGCTGCATCTGATCCTTAGTTCTCATGTCTTCTGGCTGATTATTATGGATTTGTGTGGATGTTACCTGATCAATGAATTCATCTTGAGCTTCCTCACCCTGTTGTAGTGACGTTTGGTAGTTATATTATGCTTGATTTTGTTCTATCTCTCTCATAATCTGAGCCTGATGTTCAAGTTGTTCCTGAAGAGGAGGTCTGTACTGGGCAAGGATATCATCAGACTGAGTATACCGATTCTTGGATTGGAATTCATCTGATTCATGTAAGGGAGTTAAGCTATTATGAGTTATTATTGGTTGTTCTAAGGTATTCTCTAGAGAAATTTGGTTATTAGTACTACGAGACTGACTTGATATCCCAGTTTTCTTAGTAGGAGCCCTTAAAGGTGGGGATGATTGTAGTTTTTTACCATCATCTTTAGATCTACTACCATCCATTATGACACTTTTATCAGAAAACTGATTTGAGTTTTGTGTAGAGTCGCCACCTCTATTTAGAGGACTAATCAATCTTTTGGGTTTTTCCTTCCACTAGTAGAGTTATGCCTTTTAATTCTCTGACTCTAATAACATGGTCTACCACTAGGTTTCTCAATGTGTCCCCAGTAGAGTCACCAATTCTATTAGGTCTCAAAACCGCAGGTCGTTAACCCTAAGAGGCTGCCAGGCTCTCTCGACATTTTTGGCTAACTGACACAGGGTAGATATGGCTAAACCCCCTTCACTTCAGGCTCTGCCAGACCTAGGCGGGTAAACCTCTAACTAATAAAGAAGATAAAGAGATGATCACTACTTTGATCAGAATTAATCTAACTATTGATAATGGCACAAATTATAAAACAGATGAAAAGACAGCAAGTCAATTCTAAATGATCTAAATTGTAATGCTAAAACAATAATGCAATTTAATTAAGTAAATCTGAAGTAAATTTGTCTAAGTGATAATGAAAACACTAGACTAGTGCCTTATTGAATATAGAGTCAGTATGATCATGAAATAAATGACTGTTTGTTTGGTAAAAACTCGAACTATCTGGCATGAAAGAATAGGTATGTAACTTGTACAACCCTGCAAGGAAATAGTTAATATTCCATACTTATATATATCCAATTGATAAAATCAGATTACCTACATTCATCTAAAAGGATTTAATCCCTCTTTGAAGGAACCTATCAGAATAATACTGCAATTGTAACAGATTTATCAAAAAACTGGAGACAGAATACAAACCCTAACTATATGACTCTTCTTACAGATCCATGACAATGCCTTCATAGTTACTGTGACATATTTAAAGGATTTAATTCTGAAAGCAGAAACTAGTTAATCTTATCACACTATAACAGCAAATGTGTATAGACAACTTGAAGATATACTTGATAACTCAAATTGAATAACAGAGAAAACTTTGAAAGGAGACAGTCATATAATTGAATAAATTAAATAGATAGTTGATACCAAAATCTGTAGTTACTGCTTCATGTTCATAGACTTAACTTCATCAGAGAATACTTGCACATGGTCTACCAAAAATAAAATATATTAAAAGTGAACTGGCATGGCTGTTCAAATCTAATCTATAGTATCCCCTGTTCTATTATGTAATCTCTCCCTATTCTCGCCCCTTATTCTGGTCTTGGTCATCTCTTATAAAGAGAGGCATACAAGCTTCAGACCAGTTACAATAGTTGTGACGATTGATAACCGAACAACAGTATTTGTCTTAATAAAATAGATTCAGGAAAATTAATACTCGTCTTTAACCACCAAATGGATAACCATTTCAGGGTCAAACAAAGCTCTTTAACTGTAGTTCTGCTTAATCTCCTTTGAGGGTTTCTTTATTATTCCTAAAAAGACCAGATAAAACATAAATTAATCTCTGATCAAATAATCAAAACAAATTTATTTAAACATATGTATTTACTCAGATAATTACTTCCCTTATCGATAATTTATCAGTTCCTCAAGATCCTTTCGTGGTGTTTTTTATAACTTGATCCCCACTATGTATATCCTGCAAAAAACCCATATTTCAAATGTCAAAAGAATATCTTAACCATTCAAATTTTAATGTCATTTTAGGGTTTCTATTTTTGTATAAGTTGTTCTATGCTTGCGTGGTGGTAGAGTACCTGAGGTGGACATCGGCGTGACACAGCTATTGGGAAAGTTTTTTGGTAGTTATATCGATCAACGAAGTTAGATCGATTGAAGTTTGCATTGGTGTAAGGTGCATTTTGTTTCACCAAAGGTGTAATGCAAATGTATATCTCAAATGTATCTTTAAGAATGTATGTGGGAATGTACTATGTGTTGGATACAAAAGGTGACTGGTAGAAACGGTAAAGAGAACCGACGATAACATGTCATGTCTTGTATATACAATAGTTTGGCATATCGGCTTGTATATCGAAGATATACATTGTTATTATACAAGCCCAATGTGCAAGCGGTGGGACCCACCCTATTCCTCACTCATATTCCATGTTACAACATTACTTGTATCCAACCTTCACATACAATGCCCAATACATACAAACTCAATTGTATCTCCTTTCCGAACTTCTTGCTTTTATGAACCATAGTTCATTTATTTTTTACTCCGACTTGTATATACTGTGAAATGCATCCTCCGATATACATAAAGTCCCAATGCATCCCTTTAACCAAATTTAAATCTCTCTTGAGTTTTGCGTTGTATGTACACAACAATAAATGTATCCGAAACATACAACAATAAAACCGTATTTCACATCCCTTTCGGTTCCGCGATGTATATTACTATGTATCGGCACGACTTTCTTTATCGGAATGACTTTCACAACATGTCCCCGATATCATTATGACTATCATGTCGGCGAGACCTACAAGCTTTGTTCTGATTCATATCTCTCACCGATGGTCTTTTGTACGCTTGGTGAGACTCTAACAACTTCATCCATCGATATAGCTTATACCGTCGGGGTGATCTTCAGAGTATCATCTGATATACTTTGCTTATGTCGATGTTGATTTATTCGGCATGACCGCGCAATCTCTTTCTGATGAAAGGTCATCGGTGTGAATTTGTTCATCAGTGATCCTTAATATCTTCTCCCCAATTGTTAGTCTCATGCCGATACTTATTTCCCTTTGAATATCTGTCAGAGCTCCGTCAGTGAGAGGTGTAAGATTGGTGTAGTTTAAATAATCTTTTGCTGATAGCAATGATCCCACCGATATGCTATCTTTGTCCTTGTCCGAAATCCTTTATGACTTCTACTGTCGGTGTGACCCACATAGTCGGAGAAACCCATGAAACATACCCCGATCAAGTCATCTTACACCGATCGTTATGACTGGGAATTTGTCTGTCCGACAAAGGGTTAATGATGTCATGTGTTTACGGTTCATGTTAAATGAGCATTTCAACTATCTTATATTAAGTCTTTAGGAATCATAATAGATCAAATCCAAATATTTCTATCAACTTAATTGTTATTCTCTGCTTGAAAACAACTGTGGATCTTTCCATATATGCTCACATACTGAAATCTTTGGATGATTGAAATTTAATATTTGCCAAAAAGTAGCCTGGGAATTTCAGTCCCAACACAATGATGGTTAAGGACCACATGAGGCCAACAAAGGATAAGGTCTTGATGTTGGGCATAGGGTTGAGGATCTAGGACACCCTATTGTAGCCTTCCAGACTATCCCCACTTGAATCAATTATTGAAATAATTGAAAAGGAGGATCTTCAATCATAAGAGAAAGGGATGGTGTGATGGAGGGGAATGACGTAAAGCCCTCACTAGGTACGCCACCTCATGATGATGGTTAAGGACCACTTGAAGCCAACGGAGGATAAGGTCTTGTTGTTGGGCCTAGGGTAGAGGAAACTTGGGACACCTCATCATGTTCCACTCCCCCCTCTCTATGGTTGAACCCACATAGTCCTTGAGACTTGTTACATTGCTATATATGATCTTTCTTTGCTGTGTATACTCATGTGTATACTTGGTGACCTTGGGATGGTGGACGGACCTGCGGTGTAGTATGGGATGCACTGAATCCTCTTCCCAATTGTCTACTTATATGTATTAATGCAACTTACGCGTATTCATATTTTGTGACCGGCATATACTTCATGACTATGTATTTGAGTGTATACTCTATGATTTTGTATTCAAGTGTATACTTCATGAGGCTAATTTGTAATATTGTAAATGTTTTCTAACTTGTTTGCAGGAATTAAATCAAGCCAAGGTACTCTCTAAACCTTTGTTTTCTTCGAAATTGATAATTTAGGGTAAAATTAGTATTGCTCCTATAAGGGACATTACAGAGACATCCTATCACCTATCATCTTTGCTCTTACAACAATTGCATTTATTTTTAACTTGTCTCTTATTATGCACTCTTTCTCATCAAAAGTCACTTGATAATTTTGCTCTAACATTTGTACAATGGACAACAAATTCTTTTTGAGTGCTGGAACTAATAATGTTTCATTGATATGTTTTACCTCACCATATTCTGTTGCAATTGCAATAGTACCCTTGCCTTTGGTTCCATGAGATTGATTATCTCATAATACCATTGTACTATGATGCTTTTCATCCAAATTGATAAACAAATTTTCATTAGATGTCATATGTGATGAACATCTAGAATCAATGTACCATACATTATTCTCACTAACATTTGTATTGAAACAAGAAATAAACAAATTTTGTTTATCTTCAACAGTATTGTGAGCATTCCTCTTTTTTGCTTCACCTTGTTTACTCCAACATTCTGATGCATAGTGTCCAAATTTGTTGCAATGAAAGCATTGGAGATTCTTTTTATCTCCCCCATTATTTCTACTTCTGAAGTTGCTACTTCTTCCTCTGAAAATATTACCTTAATTTATATTTTATGAGAGGTAGCCTTTCACGTGGCTTCTAAAAAACTTAAAGAAAAGTAATTTAAAAAATTTCTTTTTTCCTTAAAGAAGGAGTCGGCTTCTTTATTTCTTATATGTGACAAATAAAAGAAAACCTTTCAAGGAAGAATTTTCACACGGTGCCTGTGAATGAAGAATTTTCACACAGTAAGGGAATGTCACCTCCTTCTAAGTCAACTTCTCCCTTTTGATGCTTGCGAATGGAACTGGTTACTGCCAACGGCCTGCATGCCTCCTCCCTACTTGCATAGCCCAACATAGATCATAGGTGAGAGAAACCTTGATTTCTTCTACGGAGTTTGCAGCAATAGTAGCCTCCTTGCCTCTTGGATGTCTCTACTAGACTCTACTCCTCTGCTACAAATAATAGAATGCTCTCAATTTAGAATTTTTATCATGTGCTCACTCAGCCAACACAGAGCTCACAACTTTAACAACAACTATAGGGATTCAAGATCTCTCATTCAAACAACTGGCTCTGATATCAGACGAAGGAAAATAGGCAAACAAAGGTGATCTACTGACCACAAAACAAGCCAAATGCAAAAGCCCAAATTGCCTTAGAGAAGAAGAGGCAGGGTATCAATATATAGACTTTCAAAATTACAAGTGAGTTATGGCACACAACCACAATGACCAATAACTCAACTACAAAACTAAATGCAAAACTAAAATTCAAGAAAGGATAGCTACAAACTTAATAAGCCCAATGGGCATTACATAAAAGTCAATAAAGATTGTTGCATGTGTTGTTCACTATTGTATGTTGATAATTGCTATCAAATAAAGTCTCTTATTTAAATAAAGTTTTCATAGTAGAAGTGTCAACACACACCACTCCCAATAACAAATATAGTGTTATTATGAACTTCTCATAAATCAACCTAATGACCTCACCCTTATACAACAGCCAAGTATAGGTTTATTTTCTATAGTTCAGTCCAATTGTGGAAGACAACTTAGTAATAATGTGGTAAATATCAAGTTAGTAATAGAGTATAGAAATCTCCCCCTCACAATTCAGATCAAGAAGAACACTAATTACATAATCACAATGGCGTCCCCAAGAGGTTATAAGAATTTCATGTCATAACAACCAACTACAATGGTCAACATCCTATACCAAAAGAGAGTTTGGGAACAAGATATAGGTGACTATCAGCACAACTAAAATGGTAGTCAAGTATCTCATTTGTTAACAAAATATTAAAACTCTTCAGATCTCTAGTATGTTATGAATTTACTATACTTATCACTGTCCAGCATGCATTGATATTTAACTTATTAGTACATGTTTAAAAATAAAAATACCTGATCTTTCTTTATATCATGCCCCTATACACAGATGTTAGCTAATAATATCTCAGCACAAATGAATGGCATAGTTCACTGTTCATGCACATATCACAGTTCACAAATCAATACCAAGTGATTACATGACTAACCACTTATTTACCCAATAATAACAATCCTTATCAGATATTTTTAGGCAGAGTATTCAACATTTCATAAGTGTTGGGGATCTATGCAAAATTGTGAAAAAATGGTTAAGAAGGAATGTCGTCGTTAAATGGTTATAATAAAGGATGAATTGTTGTAAAGAATAATAGCTAGACATAGTGGAGGGAATGGAACCTTCCAATTCATTAAAAGACAATCTAAATATTCAAAGGAGAAAAAGCCTTCCTAATTGAGGGGGAATTGTTGCAAGTATGTGCCTAATCGGTGTTGTCATTGATGTCAACATATCCATGTTGTCATTGGTGTCAACTATGCCCTCATTTTGTTACTTTCTTATAGATGTTGAGGATATTGAGAAAATTAGCTCATCCGGTAAAAATAGTGCATTACATGCAGAAGAATAGTCCAGAAGAATGCTCCGCATTTCCTGTAGAATGAATATCTTTGCCCGTGGATTGGAAGTTATTTAGAAGCCTGTCTGAAGATGTTATACTCCAAGGTTGAGCCTCCAGGATGAAGATTGGAGTAAGTTGTTTCACCAGTGTGAAAACTACTTTTTCTATATGTCTGATGACAATAGGGAGAAAGTGTTTTGCTCCGCATTCCTCCACATTGAAGTATTTTGGTCTGTGGTTTTGGAATTAAGTCTATGATGATGTTAAGTGGATTCAAATGCAACGTATCATGATTTGGTGGTCTATAAGCTATCTTTTACTCATGATAGTGGCTAACAGTATTGTTCTTGTGCTCCAGTTTGAAGAATCTTATTGACAGAGTGATTAGAGATTGTGCGGTTGTTCCTAGTGATTACAATGTGCTTGTGGATGTCTCCTGATCATGTTCCTATATTTGGATTGGTTCGCAAAGAGAAAATTGAATCGTGAAATAAGAATATTCTTGCAGACCCAGTGCTATCATTAGTCTTGGCCGACCTAGTTGAATTCATCATTTATAGAGATGTATCGAAGATTGGAGAAGCATTTTGTGGCGTGGAAGACTATGTTTGAGTCCTAGCTAAGGCGTGGCGTGATCCGCATACATTCTCACATCTTTTCCTTAGCTAAAATTGTATTAGGTTTAGACCTATCTTATGTATGTTTGTAATGCTGACCTTGGAGATTAATCCAATAGTTGATGAATGTAATGCCAACCTTGATGTATATTCCAAGGTTGATGAATTGTATAAATGTATGTAATGAATTTGTGAAAGAGTGTGTGTGTTGTGAAATATGAAGAGATAAGTGTGAAAGTGTGTAAGAGTAGAACAGAGGAGTTATATTGTGCTTCAATGGAACTGAACCCTGGCATGGAGGAGATGCTATTCAATCAGTTCACCATCTTGGAAGTGAGCCACCCTTTGGTAGTGAGCCACCCTTAGGTAGTGAGCCATTCTTTGAAGTGAGCATTTTGGGCAGTGAGCCTCTATTTTTTGGTATTGCTATAACTTATATATTTTGTGGGCTAACACCCACCATGGTTTTTTTCCTTTTAGGGTTTTCTATGTAAAAATCTGGTGTTTACTGTTTTGAATGTGTGATTGTGATTAAGTTAATGGTTACATGATTTCATGGTTGAATCTGATTATGAATAATTAAGTTGTTGATGGTTTGATATGCATGTGAAGCTAAGTTTTTGTGACAACTGATTCACCCCCCTCTCTCAGTTGTCTGGTATATTTCAACAATTGGTATCAAAACCAAGTTCCTCTGAAGAAAGCCAAACATCTTGAGGAAGATCTAGAATGTCTTATAAAAAGGAAGCTCTACATTTTGATGGGATAAATTATGCTCTTTGGAAGGTACGAATGAAAAGCCATCTTCTTTGCCTTGGTTATAAAGTATGGAAGGTTGCAGAAACAAAATATACCTTGCTTCAAAATGGTTTTACGATTGAAGATGAAATCAAAGAATATGAGTTGGATGTCAAAGCAAAGGATGCTCTGTTAAGTTCCTTAAGTAACTTAGTGTTGACAAAAGTTGTGTACCTTGAATCTACAAATGAGGTATGGGAGAAGCTGAAAAATCTATATGAAGGAGATGATTTTATAAGAGAAGCCAAGCCACAGAGCCTGAAAGTAAAATATGAGGGTTTGAAGATGAATGAAGATGAAAACATAACAACCTTTATGTAAAGAGTTGATGAACTTGTCACTGGAATAAAGGGTATGGGAGGAACTCTCAGTGATAAGGAAATTGTGATGAAAATTATCAGATCACTACCAAAGTCCTATAGCCACAAGGTAGCTGCTATTGAAGAATTTATGACTGTGAAAACTATTGACAGAGATTAGCTACTTGAAAAGCTTACAACATTTGAGATGAGAGAGTTTGGTGATGCTCTCCCTAAAGTTGAATCAGCTTTTAAAGCCAGTACTTCAGAAAATATTTCCAGAGCTGAGAAATACAAGGTGGATGATGACTTTGATGAAATTGAAGCTAACATTGTTGACAGGCTACAAAGAGGCTCCGGTAAGTTCAAGGGTAAATTACCTTTCAAATGTTTCTCTTGTGGTAAAGTAGGTCATTATGCTTCTAGATGTCCTGAAAGAATTGAAAGAAATAAGAAAAAATATGAGAGTAGGCCTAGAGTTCCAAAGAAAAGCTACTATGTCAGAGATTTTGATGATGAAGGTGTTAGTGATGATGAATCTGATGATGCTAGTACTAGTGCAAATGTATGTTTATTTCTATTAAAGAAGATCATGTGTCTACTAATTTTGCTAGCTGTGTGAAGGAAGAAAAACCAGTGGAAGAAAGTGCTTTAGCTATTTAGGTTGCAAAAGATAAGGATGAATGGATTATTGATAGTGGATGCTCACATCACATGACCAGTGACAAAAGTAAGTTTGGAAAAGTATGATGGAGGACTGGTTAGGTTTGGAGATAATGCAGCTGGTAAGATTTGTGGAAAAAGGATCTATTTCATTTGATGGAAAGCATAATACTGACAATGTCCTATATGTGAAGGGTTTGAAGCATAATCTTTTGAGTGTTGGTCAAATGTGTGACAAAGGATATGATCTAAGATTCAAAGACAATGGGTGTAAGATCATGGAAAGCTCTAGAACTGTGATTGCTATAGGTAAGAAGACAAAAGGTGACATCTATCAATTAAGAGGAACTAATGATTACTATTTATTGGCCTAGACAGATGAAAGTTGGTTGTGGCATAGAAGGATGTGTCATATAAACTTTTATAATCTGGTAAAGATAAGTTTAGGATAGATTGTGAGAGATTTACCAAAACTTATGAAACCATCCAATACAATTTGCAAGGAATGTCAGTTAGGGAAGCAGACAACAACAAGTTTCAAGAGAAAAGAGCAATTTTTTGCCAGTTTGTTGGATCTAGTGCATACAGATCTCTGTGGTCCTACAAGGGTGAGAAGTCTACAAGGTGACAGGTACTTCATGTTGCTTATTGATGATTATTCTAGAATGACTTGGGTTACTTTTCTAAGAGATAAATTAGAAGGCCTAGAGAAGTTCAAATCTTTCAAGGCAATGGTTGAGAATGAAATAGAGTTGAAGATCAAATGCTTGAGGTTTGATAGAGGAGGTGAGTTCACATCAAATAAATTCAACATTTTCTATGAAGAGAATGGGATAAAGAGAGTTGTTTGTACCTAGGACTCAGTAGAATGGAGTTGTAGAAAAGAAAAACAGGACAGTTCAAGAGGCTGCTAGGACAATGATGAAGGAAGCAGATCTGCCAAAAATAGTTTGGAAAGAGACTATTCATACTATTGTTTACATCCAAAATAGAGTTCAAGTGAAAGGTAATGGTACTCAAACTCCTTATGAATTATAGTTTGGAAAAATTCCTATAGGAAAATATTTCAAAATCTTTGGAAGCAAATGCTATATCAAGAGAGATGAAGATCTAGGAAAGTTTGATGCAAGGTGTGATGAAGGAATCTTCCTTGGATACTCCACCAAGAGTAAGGCCTACCAATGCTACAACAAAAGGCTCAAAAAGATTGTTGAGAGTGCAAATGTGAAGGTGGATGAAGGCAAGGAAAGAAAATTAGATCTGAGTTGCTATGAATCAAATGAACCTGTGACTATAGTAAATAAAGAGAAAGATGAGCAAGAAGACAGTCAAGATGAAGAAGAGGCTCCAGAAAGTGTTGTCAATACTCCCAGGTATGTAAGGATCAATCATTCTAAAGATCAGATTATAGGTGACAAAAACAAAGGTGTGCTAACAAGGAGAAGAGCTGCAGAAGAACAAGTGAATTACTGTTTACTTTCAAAGGTTGAACCAAAGACAATGAATGAAGCATGCAATGATGAAAGCTGGGTCAAAGCCATGGAGGAAGAACTAATGCAAATAGAAAAGAATGATACTTGGGAATTAGTTCCCAGACTTGTTGACAAAAATGTTATTGGAACCAAATGGGTTTTCATGAATAAGTTGAATGAGAATGGATAAGTGGTAAGAAATAAGGCAAGGCTTGTGTGCAAAGGATATTCATAGATTAAATGAATAGATTTTGAAGAGACTTTTGCTCCAGTAGCTCGGATTGAGGCAATCAGAATATTTCTGGCATTTGTAGCCCACAAAGATTTTAAAGTGTATCAGATGGATGTAAAGTCTACATTCCTGAATGGTGAGTTGGAAGAGGAAGTCTACATTGAACAACTGGAAGGATTTAAGTTATCAGATCAAGGAGATGTTGTGTGTAGGTTCAAGAAAGCTTTGTATAGACTCAAGCAAGCTCCTAAAGCCTGGTATGCAAGGTTGGATAAGTAATTACTGCAGTTAGAGTTCAATAAAGGTACTGCTGGCAATAATCTTTATTTCAAAATTAATGGTGATCAAATATTGATTGTTGAAGTCTTTGTTGATGATATCATCTTTGGAGGCAATCAGGATATGTGTATAAAATTTGTTGGTTAAATGCAAAAAGAGTTCGCTATGTCCATGTTTGGTGAGATGAATTTCTTTCTAGGTATGCAAACCAATCAATCAGATAAAGGAATCTTCATATCTTAGTCTATGTGAAAGAGTTGTTGAAGAAGTTTGGGATGGAAGACTCTAAAATGGTGTGTACTCCCATGGTGACTGGCTGCAAGTTGAGCAAAACTGATGAATCACCTAAGGATGATCAGAAAAAATATAGATCCATGATTGGAGGATTGCTTTATCTAACTCAAACTAGACCTGACATTATGCATGCAGTTTGTCTTGTTGCAAGATTTCAAGCTGATCCAAGAGAATCACATGTGATGGAAGTCAAGAGAATTCTGAGGTATTTAAAAGGTACTCTGGATCATGGCCTATGGTATCCAAAGGACAATGATTTCACTCTTAGTGCTTATGCAGATGCAGATTGGGCCAGAGATGTTGACGACAGAAAAAGTACAAGTGGAGGTGCTTTCTTCTTGGGTAATAGATTGGTCTCATGGCTCAGCAAGAAACAAGATTCAATCTCTTTGTCAACTGCAGAAGTAGAGTATATTGCAACAGCATGTTGTTGCACTCAAGTGTTATGGATGAAACATACTTTGAAGGATATAAGAGTTGTGTATGAAGATCCAATTGCAATCTTTTGTGACAATACAAGTGCCATAAACATTTCAAAGAATCTAGTGATGCACTCAAGAATGAAGTACATATCAATAAGGTATCACTTTTTGAGAGAGAAAGTGACAGAGAATGAAGCAAGGTTGGAATATGTGTCCATTAAGGATCATATTGTAGACATTTTCACTAAGCCTCTGCCTAAAGATACTTTTGAGTATCTCAGAGAAAAGTTAGGGGTCATTACCCCTCCTACCCTGAACTAAGATGCATAGGAATGCATCAATCTAGTGGACCTCAAAGTGTCATTCTTTGATCTGGATTGATGTTTTGAAGGCTACTTCTCAAGGGGAGTAGCTAGATGTTTCTGATAAAATAAGTGGATCAAAGTAGCAGTATGCAAGTATGTGCCCTTTGCCATTGATGTCAAAGGGGGAGAGAAATCATGTGAAAAATCAGGGGGAGAAAGAATGCAGATATCTAAAAAGAAAGGGGGAGAATCTTGTCTTAATGATCTTTTTAGTTTTTCACATCATATGTTGCCATCAATGACAAAGGGGGAGATTGTTGCAAGTATGTGCCTAATCGATGTTGTCATTGATGTCAACATATCTGTGTTGTCATTGATGTCAACATATCTATGTTGTCATTGGTGTCAACTGTGCCCTTATTTTGTTACTTGCTTATAGATGTTGAGGATATTGAGAAAATTAGCTCATCCAGTAAAAATAGTGAATTGCAGTAAAAATAGTGCATTACATGCAAAAGAATAGTCCAGAAGAATGCTCCACATTTTCTGTAGAATGAATATCTTTACCTATGGATTGGAAGTTATTTAGAATCATGTCTGAAGATGTTATATTCCAAGGTTGAGCCTTCGGGATGAAGATAGGAGTAAGTTGTGTTCACCAGTGTGAAAACTACTTTTTCTGTATGTCTGATGGTGACAAAGAGAAAGTGTTTTACTCTGCATTCCTCTGCATTGAAGTATTTTAGTTTGTGGTTTTGGAATTAAATCTATGATTATGTTAAGTGCCTTCAAATGCAACGGGTCATGATTTGGTGGTCCACAAGCTATCTTTTACTCATGATAGTGGCTGGCAGTGTTTTTCTTGTGCTCCAGTTTGAAGAATCATAGTGACAAAGTGATTAGAGATTGTGTGGTTGTTCCTGGTGATTACAATGTGCTTGTGGATGTCTCCTGATCATGTTCCTATCTTTGGATTGGTCCGCAAAGAGAAAATTGAATCGTGAAAGAAGAATGTTCTTGCAGACCCAGTGCTATCATCAGTCTTGGCTGACCTGGTTGAATTCATCATTTGTGGAGATGCATCAAAGATTGGAGAAGCATTTCATGGCATGGAAGATTATGTTTGAGTCCCAGCTAAGGTTTGGCATGATCCACATACATTCTTACATCTTTTCCTTAGCTAAAATTGTATTAGGTTCAGACCTATCTTATGTATGTTTGTAATGCCAACCTTGGATATTAATCCAACGGTTGATGAACGTAATGTTGACCTTGATGTACTTTCTAAGGTTGATGAATTGTATAAAAGTATGTAATGAAGTTGTGAAAGAGTGTGTTTGTTGCGAAATATGAAGAGATAAGTGTGAAAGAGAAGAACTGAGGAGTCATATTGCGCTTCAATGGAACTGAACCCTGGCATGGAGTAGATGTTATTCAATCAGTTCACCATCTTGGTAGTGAGCCACCCTTCGGTAGTGATCCACCCTTCAACAGTGAGCCACCCTTAGGCAGTGAGCCATTCTTTGCAGTGAGCATTTTGGGCATTGAGCCCTGTAGGTAATGAGCCTCCATTTTTCGATATTACTATAACTTATATATTTTGTGGGCTAACACCCACCATGATTTTTTCCCTTTTAGGGTTTTCCACGTGAAAATCTGATGTTTACTATTTTGAATGTGTGATTGTGATTAAGTTAATGGTTACATGCTTTCATGGTTGAATATGATTATGAATAATTAAGTTGTTGATGGTTTGATATGCATGTGAAGCTAAGTTTTTGTGACAACTGATTCACCCCCCCCTCTCAGTTTTCCAGTATATTTCAACAAGAATTTGGCCCTCAAGGTTGATATTCCTAAGAATAAGTACTCTAAGAAAAGAGAGATTCCAAGGAAAGGAGAGATAAGGCCCACTATAGATATACTTGTGAAATTCAAGGAAAGAATGTGCTAGTGATGAAGAGGGAATGCTTGGAAACCAAAAGAAATATATTGTGTCTTATTCTCTAAATGATTACCAAGGTAGTAAGACATTTTTGGGTTTGAATCTCCTCTAAATATGAATATAATAATGTATGTGTTTATCTTTTAATTTTTTCTATAATGTGAGACATAAGCATGTAGTGCAAAGAGAAACAAGTCATCCTCATCTTGATCTTGATCTATACTGCATTAACCTCACAAACAACTAACTAAGACAAAGAAATATAGAGATTCATCCTATCTAAGGCTCTCTCAAGTCGTTCAAATTCTTAATAATCCTATCCATAGAAAATTCTATAGGGGTCAATTAGTGGGGTGCATCTATTTTGTCTTATGCTCTAAATAATTGCCAAGATATAATAACATTTTTGGATTGGGATATTAGAGGACAATTTGGGGTCACTTTCCCAATCATATAAAATATGAGAGAAAAGGATAAGAATAACTAAATGAAAATAAAAAGGTGTTTATTTGATTTTTGTTGGATTATTGTAACGGTGAAATTAGCATAACCATGTCTTTTTCCATTTATTTTTGTGCCCACCTTTATGGGAATATCTTAATCCATGTTGATAAGTGGCATATTGTTGTGCTAGATTTGGATCATGACCTCATACCTATTCATCTTTATTTCACCTATGTTTTCACTAGTCCCCATATATTCATTACCTATTCATTTCTATTTCACTCCTATCAACATTGATTTTGATACATTCACTCCCTACCTTGAGATCACCATCTTGTCTCTTCAGATAATTTTTGAGTGACATGGGATTGATCTGAGACCTCATCCATGCATTCTTCATTTCACCCCCATTTTCAGTGATCCCATACATTTGCTACCTATCCATCCATATTTCACTCCCATTGGAATTGATTTCCATATATTTTCTCCCTACCTCAAGATCAACACCTTATTCCTTTAGATCATTTCTAAGTGGAACAAGATTGGTCTAGATCAATATTGAGGAGTGCGGGAATGATCCCTAAATCCCAAAGCATCACATTCACTTCAAGATTTCCTATCCCTTTCTAGTAACTATTATGAGCCAACCTAGCACATGTTTGTGTAACATGTTACTATGTCATGGTATTTCAAGACATTCATTTAGCACTAAAAAGGGGAGAAATTACGGTGATCATATAAGAGAATAATTAGAGCACATTTCAATTCTAAAGAGCATTAAATGAATCACATTTGTGTCATCATATAGTTCATCTTCATGTCTACAAATTTTGTTTTTGATATTTCCCATCGGCATTAATTTGGTTTGTCAAGGGGTTTGACGTAAGAGAACTCGTTCACCCATTGAGTAAACAAGCTCCTCAATGGTGTCTCTAGATACCACCTTGATAGATTCATACATCTCTAGAAGATGAAGAAAACCAACCTCTTAAGTGCACATTCTATTAGTTCACTCTCGTGACACAAAGCAATTCTATGCAACATCTTATCACTTTTGTAGGAGTCAAGATTGAACTCACAGTGGTTTGTGTCATTTTCTATGGCATGGAAAACTCTGAGACATTTATCAAATCAATGTAATTATTTTTTTGATGGTGATGAATTAATTTAAAACAACATCAATAACATTTATTTATCATCAATCCTAGAGCTAAGTACACTTAACCTTTTGTTTAATTTTTACATACTTCTTTCAACAATTTATCCCAACTCTATTATCTAGGTTGATTTTTGCTTAATTGGTTGAATTTATTTAATTAGCCTAGATAATTCATGTAAAGCATTTTATTTTCTTTACATTTTTGGCGAACCCAAAATTCTTACATGACCTAGGGTCTCCCATTAGGGTTTCAAATATAATTTTTTTTATTACTTATCTTTCATATCAAATTTGCCTAAAGTTTGATTGTGTTATGGTGTGTACATTAATTGCTCTATTTCTTCTAGGGTTTGGATTACATTGGTTAATCTTATCTTTCTCCCACCCTTTGCATATTATTTTAGAGTGATTTACATTACTTGATCTTGAACTATCTCTCCTAGTCATATTACTATTTTTATGCCACAAGCTACTCCAGATCATAATCTTCATTTACATCATCTGAACCCTAACATGGCCACCCAATCCAATGATAATGAGGCATTTTCTAATGCTCGTGTTGAGAATAATTTACAAGGTTAGGAAAAATAACATGATAATGACCATGATGCATATGTAGCCAAACAAGATCTTTCTCTAAATGGACAAGTTATTGTTGATGCACTCACCAATCCTCAATCTCCTCAACAATTAGAAAATATTTTACATGACATTAGTAGTTGCTCCATTTGACATAGATATTCTTCATAGCATTGGTACTTTGTTGGCATCTTCTAATTGCTGGGAAAAATATCAATCTCTAATCCAATTGTTAATAATCAATGCTCCATTCAAGCTATGATACCAATTGGTGAGATACAAGGCTTAAACTACTACCATATAAAAATCTAAAATTTGTATGCAATTTTGAAATTAAGTTGCCTTAATATGGAATTACCATGCAGAGTTTCAACTTCTTTATGATACTAAAATAAACCACCTTAACATGCTTAATACAACCACATTAGATGAACTTAAAAAATCAATTAAAAAAAGGAAGATAATAACACCATAATATAATAGCAACAAAGAGACACAAATCAACAACATAAGAGTGCAAGAAACTCCAGAAGATCATCTCACAACACAAGGTTTACATGGAGAAACAATTTTGGGGAAAAACTCCACCAAGAAGAGAGGCCAAACATGTATTATCTTCAAATGCAATATTTAAATACATCCACTTCCAAATATCCTCTTCAATCTTAAATTAGACAACACCTAGGTATACAGAGTTTCACACACTCCCTCAGGAACCTGTGAACAAGAATTTCCTCACATTCTGACCCTTTTACTTCTACCTCCTTAAGCATCTGTTAAATAGAATTTCTCCACCTAAATGGGATGTCCAAGATGGTTACACATCCCAACACCCTACCTTGGAAGTTTCCCAGCATCCTTAACATAGCTCATGTATGTTGTGACTGACTCACGAAAATGGGTGCCTAGTTTGTCCATATTCTCAAGGTGGTTTTTGTCTTCTTTCACAAGGTGTTATGGGCTTATTATATACATGCTAAAATGGTTATAAGTGTCCTAACAAGCTCATAGAAAGTTGGGCACCTAGAACTTCCATAACCTCCAAGATTCTTATCTAGTAAATAGTAACTTTTAACTAGTAAATAATTAATTATTGTCCCCCAATAAAAAGTAATTACCATACTAGTAAAACTTTGATGGTAAAAAATAATTACCACTGTCGGTGAAACCTTCATCTCTTATAAGTGCATTTACAAAAATATTTGGAATAATTAAATACATAGGATTTACAAGGTTGATAGCACCTTAATCCTATCACTAATGGTGTATCCTCCTATCCTTCATCCTCTTCTAAGTCTTCTCCTTACATGACTACTACCACTCATTTCCCCTAGTGTCACCACTACCACTCATTTCCCCTAGTGTTACCGCTACCTTTTCCATTCATGTCTCTAATGTTCCTTCCACTTTCCCCTCCATTAGTGTTCCAATCACACCCCATCCTTCCACACATATCCCTATTAGTGTTATTCCCCATACTTATGGTACTCATACCATTACTCCCTGTTACCCTATGTCCAATCCACCTTATAATGTGATCCCTCCTTCCATGGCCATGCCATTACCTCCTCTCACACATCCTCATTAAACTTCTCCATTGTTTTCCACACTCCTCATACCACTATTAGCCCTATCTCTACCCTAGATACAATATTGCAAGACTTTGTTAATCTTAAGAAAAAGGTGGATGATATGCCTAATGACAAATATTCTAGACACATATAATTCCCCACATCATACACCACTTGCTTTTTGGATTGTCAAATATTTATTGCCTCCTAGTTTTGTTACTATAACATGCCACTTGTTCTACTAAGTAAAAACAACTAAGTTTTAACCCAAGAGTGAATAAATCATGAATCCAATACATGAGTAATAAAAAATTTCCTTAAATTCATCGATAAGATGCACATTTGAAAACATATTTCAAACTTCCATTGCATAATCCATAATACATTTCACAATAAAAGAATTTGAATATTCATCTTTACAACTTTTTCATAAAATATATACAAGCTTCAAGAGCTTAACTGAAAAATAGTAACACATGATTGTATACTTGTCTGTCTTCAATATTCCCGGCCACCAACTACATGATAATTGCATGAGGGGAAGCATCGCTCAAGTGCTTTACCTCCAACCACGGACTAACTATGGTCCCCTGCACATTTACCAAACTAGTAAACGGCCCTACCCTTCGACGAAGAGATTGGTTTGGTAACCCCAAATGAATTAAGCCTAATTTGAGCAAGGTGTTGTGTCTTACATTAACTAGCACTATCATACTATGGCAACAACCATCAAAATATGACATACTTACTAAGTAATGTAACATTAACTAGCACTATCATACTATGGAAACAACCATCAAAATATGACATCCTTACTAAGTAATGCAATCTTGGATCACAATGAAACTAGATAGTGTAAACGTTGGCAATTTACACTACTTTGGCCAAAGTTTTCATCGTCAGATATTCACCCACTCTTCTTCTCGATTGGGAAAGACAACAATCTCTATACTGGGTTATTAACCTCTTCAATGGATCACCTATCCCAAGGCTAACCCCCTTACATGTGTTACTAGGCACATATGTCTAAGTAGTGCCATTGGCTATTTATTGTTCTATCTTTCCCCATATATAGTTTTCTAACTAGACATCAATTGATAATTATCCACAAAACCCATCTAGGTATAAATCCCTAATATAGAGACTAATCATAATTTACTTGCTAGATATATACATGTATTCTATTACAAAATCAAATAGACAAAACATAACGATAAGCAAGCAATGCATCCCATAATAACAACAACA
Source organism: Cunninghamia lanceolata (assembly GCA_027924645.1). Classification (NCBI taxonomy): domain Eukaryota; kingdom Viridiplantae; phylum Streptophyta; class Pinopsida; order Cupressales; family Cupressaceae; genus Cunninghamia; species Cunninghamia lanceolata. The sequence goes on along the minus strand of BSBN01000591.1, from coordinate 6,150,743 downwards.
CAAAATGCCTTTCAAAAATAGAGAAATACTAAAGGAGAAAACCCCATACCTGTGAAAATAGCTCCAACAAATCAACGATGACTCCTTGCTCAAGCTCCTAAAAAATCCTCCAGAGTAAAACAATTCACCTTCTAACTTCCAAAACCTCTCCTCACAACTTCAAGCAAAAATGGCAAAAACTCTCAATGCTAACTCAAAATGAAAATGGCAGAATAAGATTGCTCTCTTGGCAAAACTTGTGTGTGTTGAAATGGGAAAGAGCTCCTCATTTATACTAAAAAACCAAGAGAGAACAAGCTACAATTTTGCTTGCCAAGTTGACACAACTCCCCTCAAAATTAGAGGTGGCAAAGAATAATGAAATATTGACACATATAAGGACACTTACAAAAACAATAAACAAAATAGACTTCTAAAATACTAAACACTCTTCATAAAATTGACACTAAATCAACCATGTTCCCTATTAACTTGCAAAGTAGGTTGCAAGGAAAAAGTCCAAGTACATTTGAAACAAATGAAAAACTTTTATAAAAATCTTCTAACTAATTTCTCAACTTTCATAAACGTTCCAAGAAAAAGTCAAACTACTAAAAGAGTTTGATTACAAACTCACAAAGTAAAGCATATAAAATTCCCACAACTAAGTGCCTGCATAGCACTATATAAGGCAAGTAGTATATGAGGTAAGTGCTAAGACTTTTAGTCCTACCCACTAACCTCCTCCAAATGGCTAGACCACGTGTAACATGGGGTAGTGCATAGTCTATTTCCATGCCTAGCGCCTTCTTTATGGAGTGCTTACCTTTTAATCAAGTGCTTAACAAACTTCTTCCCCTCTTTTATGGCTACATGCCCTTTTAGACTTTATAATTTGATATATATATATATATATATATATATATATATATATATATATATATATATATATATATATATAATAGATAATATTTAATAAAACAATATCATTTGTTTCAAAAGTATTATAATTATTTATTTTAAAAACATAAGAATATATTATATTATAATATATATATAGATAGATCATTAATCAAAAAAATCACTTATAACATATTATTCTTAAACCCATTGATCGCCGTGAAATCCACATAGACATGATTACGTTCTCACCAATTCATCAGTATCTCGCAAATCATAAATAACTATATATACACATGTATATATATCTATATGTTTATAATAGAAATACCTATCATACATATATCTAGACTTCACTCAAAACCAAATAAACTCATGACCCACATACTGACAACACAAATGAATGGAATCCACACATACATTGGTGACATGAATGACAACTACATATACACATGCATAACATAAAATCATTTCACGATAAAACCTTGTCTATGCAATCGTAAACTTATCAACATGCAGATTAAACCACAGTTCTCACACGATCATCCAAACATGCATTCACAACATAGATCACTTACTGCTACCCATTCTGACTCGACATAACCTAGGTCAAGATAGGGTTGTGTGTGTGTGTGATTGCTCAATATAGGTTTTGCTAAGCTTTCTAGACCAAGTCCTTCTCCTGAGTGATACTTCCCCTCCCTTCTAGAGGAGCAACTTGTTCTTGCATCCACTTAGATCACCATAGTTAGCTGATCAAAATATAACCATTTGCTTCATGCATTTTCCAACATTAATCATATATAATACAAGACATTGTATTATTCCATTTTTCTTCATATTTCAAATCAAGATTCATAAACACATAAATGCAAAGATTTCACAATCAATCATTAATCAAACAAATTAACCAATCTAGGTAAATAATAAATGGTATAAACACATGGGATGTAACAGTTACACCTAGATTTGAGATCTATAATGGAAAAGGGGATCCTAACATCTGTTTACAAGCTTTCACTAATGCATATTTGGATCTTAGCCAATTTTTTACCAAGAACCTTAAAGGATTGTTCTATTAAATGGTTTTATTCTTTGAATCCTAGTTTTATACATTCTTTTGATGAGCTAGCTATTACCTTCTTGAAACATTTTCATATTAACATGGGCTTGAAGACAATTTTGAATAATGTGACTAAGTGTGTTGAAAAGAGTAATGAGCCTATCACTTATTATGTTATTTGATTTCAATCATTATGTGGTAAACTAAAGCACAAATTTGATGGTGATGAGCTACAAGTTATCTTCCTTGAGGGACTTCTACCTACTATTAAGAACAATGTGCATTCAAGTAGTTTTCCTTCTTTTCTAAACATGTGCACTCACCTAATGAATCTTGAGTTTAAATTGCATGCATCCAATACTCTTAAATATGAATCATCCAATTCAAATGCTTCTTCATACCCTTGAAAATTTTAAAAATATACATCTTTCGTTAAGGGTAATGATTACAAAGATAAGAAGGAAAATGTTCATCAAGTAGCTAATACTTTCAATGTCCCTTATTTCAAACAAACTACTCCTAGAAATATACTAAGTAGCAAGAACCTTTGAATATTGTACTTAAAATCTTGTTGAGCTCTATTTTGATTAATCTTCTTCCTATTTGTCCATTGGATCCTATAAAGGCACTCCCCAGGAATTATAATAAGCAAGCATTTTACAATTTTCAAAGAGTTAAGGGATGCATAATACTTAATCTTGCACGAATTTGAAGCACAAGGTACAAAATCTTATTGATAACAACATGATTCATGTTGAAGGTGTCAATGATTGTGTAAATCATTCAGTGGATCCTCCAAATCAAAGCTTACAAATCTATACCAACCCATTCCCTAGGCATGCCAATAATATTGATAAACAAGATTCAATTGTCATAGACCATGGTACATTAGATTATTACTATATTGATTAAAAATGATATACATGTCAAGATATGGATGTGGGAATGACATATACCGAGGGCATACCATCTTCCTCCAATGTAACTCCATTGATCACATTTTTGGAAATGAGTAAATCCCATAAAACAACCATTTAGGTCCATTATATGTGATAGCCCAAATACATGACTTTGGTTATTGGGGACATTCTCATAGATGCTAGAAATCAATTCACTATATTATATGTTTTGAATAATTTTTAGACAATGAACAATTAAGGTCAAATTCTTATGCTCATTAAGGAGTATTATTGAAAATAACTATTAGAAAATTAAGTCACTCTTTGGGTTGTATTGTTTTACCTCTTAAGGTGGGCCCTAAGGAATTAGTGATATTATGTCGTGTTATTCCTACTTCAAATAGATTTTCCATATTGCTTGGTAGACCATAGTTTGAGCACTTATAGGTTGTTCCTTTCATTATACATCAATGTGTTAAATATGTTATGAGGGTAGAATTATAAAGGTTACACACAATCCATATAAGACTCTTGCTAAGATGAGTCATTTTATATTAGATACTTACATACAAACCCCAAGGAATCTCCTTATGAGAGTGAGAAAGAACTTTATGAGGTGCATAAAAAATAGTTAGAAATAAAGGAAAGAAAAAGATAAAACTACGTTGGCACATGATCATGGTAAGCATACTTTACCCCATGTTCCACCTAAGAATGATAAGAGTTCTATATCGTATAGGATGGCATTTCATGCTAAAGGTGCTACTTCATGGATTCCAAAACAAAATGTTGTGATTTAACAAACACAAAAATCTTTCTAAAGGCCACCTCCAAAGAAGCAAGAAAAATGAGTAAGAAAATAAGATCGTAGAGTTCCACCTATTCACAATGTGTTCACTTAAAAAACCAACTTAGGTATAAAGAGGAAACACACTTGATTGAACAAGAAAGTCACGCACTTAAGAAAAATATGATGCCAATTATTGGGAGAAGGATGACCTCTTGGAGGATGTTCCATGAGACATTAAGCATTTTTATACTTATTTATTTGTATACTTATATTAGCTTTTACCTTTTATATTTCCCCTCTTGGACACATCTTCTTTCTGTGATCCTTTTTTTATGCGTTTCTTGTTTTGGCCTTATGCTTTTTTATTTTTACACATGTTCTTTGATGTTCTACTTTTTCCTATGTGACTTCTCACTCAAGTTATCTTATCATTCATGACATGCCTTCTTTGCCTCTTTATCTTTTATTTCTCATATATTGCTTCTATTTTATGTGCTTTGTTTCCTTGTTATCATGCACATAATACTTATGTGTGCTTGTACATTGGATTTACCTTATGTCACATCTTACACTATCCACATGTTTATGCTATGTCCATAATGGTGTCCTTCAAATTCCATGTTATTCATGGTAATGATGTAAAAACCATAGATACATATACTATATAGATTTATAAAATGTATAATTGCTATTCATGTGAGATTAGATTTAGTGATATTATTTAAGTACAAAGAAAAGCTATTCGCATTTGAATGCTTCAATAGGAAACATGATTGCTATGCATATGAGGTTGATTCACATGTTATTAAAATATGGGTCAATAAATTTGACTCAAAAACTACGCATTTGAAAGCTTCTAACATTTTAACTAATAGATGAAATCAAAATGATTCTTAAATTGATGACAACACTATTACACGGAGTGGCTTGAAATGAATAATATACATGAATATTTTGCACCCTATGTATTTGTCACTTTAGTGTTAGCCACCTTGAGTAACATTATTTTGGTTCATTTTATTAAATTACAGATCTATTTTATTTTTCCTCTCCTCTCTTTCTTTAGAATTATTTTAGGAGGTTGTAAAGAAAAAAACTCAAATTTTGAATATTTATAATTTAAAAAAAAATCCAAGGTTTTAAAGATTTTCCAACAATTATTTTTATAAATTATTTAATTTTATATACAAAATTATTTTTTAATCCTTTAATTTGGTCTAAAAAGAATAATTTGCCCTTTTAAAAAAAAATTTAAGGCCCTTGCTCCCTTGGGCCAAATCACCCCCCTTAAGGAGGACCCTTCAAAGGCATTGCAACCCTTCAAACACAACGTAGACACACCCTTAGGCCCTTGCAACCATAACCAAGGTTGTCAACCCAACAAGTTGCCCTTTTAGGGTGTAACAATTGTATCGACTAGCCCACCTAGGGTTAGACACACACGCCTTGACCCTATAGACAAACATCCTTCCTTTGCCCATCTTCCAACCCTCTTTTAGTTGTTGAACACCCTCTTTTACACTAGTCTCCTTTGTTTTCTTACTCACTATTTTAATAACATGTATTTCTTCATTGGATAGGACTTCTATATGGTGTACTTGACTTCCTTTTCCACATTTATGCCTTGGTTCCCATTTCTCATTGCATTTGTAACATAAGTTCTTCCTTTTAAGATTCCTTGCATTACATTTGTGACCCAGTCCCCATGGATCATTACATCTAAAACACCTTTCTTTGTCTTGTTCTTCTATTTGCCTACATCTATGACTAGGCTCCCATCTTTCCTGGCAATCGTAGCATAGTCATTTCCTTCGAAGCTCTCCTTGGGTCTCTTTGGAAAGGAGTGGTTCTCTTTGTTTGCTCTTTCCATGGGAATATTTGTCTTTTGATGTTGTCTTTTGTGAGGGTTTTCCTTCATTTGATTGAGCACGATCAAGCCTAATGGCTTTAAGGATTGCCTCTTGGAGTGTGGAGGGATCTAGGGTGCTTACTAAACCACGAGTAGCATCTGACAATCCTTCTATAAAAAGGTAGGTGAGTCTTTCCTCGGATATTCCCGAGACCATGATTGCTAGTCTTTGGAATTTAGTAATATATTCCTCAAGGGTCCCTCTTTGCCTTATTCTGGTTAGCTCCTTGAAGTATTTTTGGGGATGGGTTTGGTCAAATCTTTCAATGAGTCTTTTCTTAAAGACCTCATAAGACTTGATATTTTTGTGATCTTGGGTAATTTTGCCATGATGCCACCAATCATGTGCCCCTCCTAGATGTAGTGTGGCAAATGTAATGGTATCTTTTTCGGTCATGGGGCAAAGAGTTAGGTATGTTTCTAGTTTTTGTATCCATGCTTGGGTTGTAATTTTTCCTGACCCATCAAAGTTAGGGATGGATAGTTTTCCTATTTTACTTCGTATATCTTTATTTGGGCGACTGTTTCTACCTCTATGATCACTCTCCATCGCTACCTCACAATATGCTGTGAAAGGGATTTTTTTTCTAACTTCGGGTTCAAGCCTTGCATATTCTAGGGCAAGTTCATGCACATTTTGATTGTTAATTCCTTCATTTTCCCCTAAAGGACTTTCTTCGCCCAAGAAATGGGGTCCCTCGGTACTTGAGTTTGATCCAACTGTAGTGTTATGATTACTATCAAATTGGCCAGGGGAGATTTGAACCCTTTCATGTCTTGTGTTAGGTCTAAGGTTGTTGTTTATGTTTTGAAGGGTTTGGAGCATGGCTTGAGTTGTTTGTTCATTTTTTTCCATGAATGCCCTCAATTCTTGCTCCATAGTCTTTCTTTTCTCTCTCTCTAGAGCCCTTAAAGTTCGTTGGCTTGGTTGCATCAACTATTATCCCTCAGGCTGGCAAGATGATGCTCTGATACCACTTGTAATGTCCCTTTTAGCAACAATACTAATTTTACCCTAAATTATCAATTTTCAAGCAAACAAAGGTTTAGAGAGTACCTTGGTTTGATTTAATTCCTGCAAACAAGTTATAAAACACTTACAATATCACATTAGCCTTATGAAGTATACACTTGAATACATAGAGTATATACTCCAATACACATAATCCACAAGGTATACACTTGAATGCACTAAATACACATAAATCACAAGGAATGAATACATGTAAGTATACCTTCGGACAATTGGAAAGGGGGTTCAGTGCATCCCATACTACACCGTGGACCCGTCCACCATCCTAAGGTCACCAAGTATACACATGAATACACAAAATACTAAAGTATAAACAACAAAGAAAGATCATATATAGCAATGTAACAAGTCTCTAGGACTATGTGGGTTCAACCATAAAGAGTGTGGGAGTGTGTAATGCCCCTCAATTTTGGCTTATAGTTTTCCATTGCATTTAGACAATTTTGAGACATTTGAGTGGTTAGATTTATGGTTTATGCTTATTATGTTCATGATGGACTATGGTTGATTGATGTGGTTATTGACAGGTGTTATGAGCAGTATGATGTCATTATTGATATTGTAGCTTATGTTGTATGTCGACATAGTTAGTTGATGGTTAATTGATTTGCAGAATTCTGTTACTATGCTTTATGGATTGAATGTTATCTGATTGTTAGTTAGAGATGTTTATGTTTTGCTCTAGAGTAGGGATGGTGTAGTATTGCTCGTTTCGAGCACCCTATTACGCTGCGATTCCCTGACTCCATGTGTCTGATATATTTGCATATGTTCGTATACAACCTATCGTTTTGATGTAGGTTGCAGGTACCGGGTCTCGACTCCACCTGACTTAGCAGGTCTGAGTGGGCCCTTGCACCAATGGATAACATTGATGGGAGATAACATGAGGTTTTTCCCTAGGTCAGTTTCTGTTTTCAGTTTGTGTCATGGGTCTTGAGGTCGCTCTAGGATTCCTGCCTCAGATTTGGTCATCATGTGGCATATTGAGTTATTGTCGAGTTTTGATTATTATGCCAATGTGTTTGCGTTAATGAATTTATTATTATAATAAGGCTTATAGCAAGTTAATATAAAAGTTTTGTCTTAGTCGAAAGTTATTATTGAGATTTGGGAATCTTAATAAAGATTAAATTAATTATTTATTTTAATGTTGTAAATAGAATTTGAGTCATGAGTATTTAACATTGTTTAATAAAATAGTATATATTAATTTAAAGAATAATTTTAATCAGTATATTATTCCATGTGAGTTGTCGAATAATCTCTCTGGATAGAAAATTTAATTGTTTTCTGTTTAAGGGGGTTAGTGGGATTCTCTGTAACAGATTTGTGATAATCGAAATTAATGAGTCTTGGCTATTTTTGCTTCTGGGGGCTATTATTTGGGAGGGGGAGAATTTTTCTTTCGGGAAGAAGTTTTGGAGAAGGGTTTTTGGAGGTGAAAAGATTGGTGTTTTAGCTATGGATTCGATTCTGACATCGAATCCTTAGACCAACCAAGCTTTCGGATACAGGTGCCATTATCTTCTAAATTCTAACTCTGTTTTCTATTGATTTGAATATTAGATTTGTTTTAATGTTTGCAATATTTCACATCTTTCAACTCAATTTCTCTTGTATCGATCTGGTTTTCACCTGCAATTTGAAAGTTTCTTTAGCCATTTCAACAACGCCATCTTGTTATCCTGCAATCACGTCAATCCATGGGACTGCATCCTTTGATACATTCTGTCACGCACTTCGGGCCCCTCCTTTTGTTGGGTTGTGGATGGATGTCCATACCTTGTTTGGCGCATGCAGAGTAGTAGCTGACAAAATTGTGGAATCCTTCTTGCTGTATAACTGATTGTGTTGTTTCAAATCCCTTAACAAAGCCATTGTGAGATACACTAGTGATTCTTGTCACTTTGTGACACCTCTCTACTATTGAAAATTGTTTGTTTTAAGTTGCGCCTCAGCCATCTATACCAGGCTAAATCCTATTTTTGTAGCGCTTTTGCTTTTGTTAAATGATGGCTAACCGCCCCCCCCCCCCCCCAAACCATTTATCTTAGCTTGCAACGAGATCACTATTATCACTTACGCTTCTAACCTTTCTGGTGACCTTCATATTACAGACCTGTATGTAAAACACCCCTTCCTATCATTCCTTCCAAACCAATCATTTTTCTAAGAATATGTTTACCTAGTGATAGAAATATCGTGTTGAATATTTGCCCTTGTTCATGCATATCTAAGGAAACGCATCGACACAATCGGCTCAGATCTAACAGATATCTCCATGAATGCTTTAGGGTATTCTCTTGATGGCCAACTCCATCAGGAAGTTCAACCTTGCACTCGTAGAAATCAACCAAAGCCGTAATACAATAAGAGTTTTTTTTTTCAAGTGATTGAAGTATGTACAACTCTCATCAGTAAAACCTGCACGGCCGTATTCAAAGTTTGAGAAAACTCTTGCAAATCCTTTTTGTACAAATCCTCCAATCAATGTTTTTTTTGTAACAGTTCTTTGAGGCGTTCTGCCCAGCAGCGCACGTACATTCTCTATGTTTCCAATTTTTACATACATAACTACTAGGGTTGTTGCAAACTCAGCATGTGATAAAATCCCTCTACCTGTTTACTTTTATAGATACCATTACTCTATTCCTTAACTCCCGCACATGCAAGTAGGGAGGACGCCAGCAAGGTTGTGGAAGTTCGCTTTACAACTGCCAAGTCGCATTTGCTGGAAAGTTTCTAAACCATTTCATCACATCCAATTTGTGCAATTACTTTGTTTAGAAAGTTTCTATAGTCTTTTCAACAAGTCTATTTTGCGCATATCCTGCAATCTTCTTATTCTTTGAGGTCACTGGCCTTCTGGGTTATCATGTCTGTCAGAGCGCTTCCAGCCTTGATATTTGTTTGGTCTTATGAGTGTTGGTAAGAGGGTGCGGTCTGGGAAGACGGTTGTCTCTTCCTTGCCTCTCTATTCCCTTTTTTCTAGAATCCGATCTTTCCTTTATAGGTACCTCTTTAACTTTAGCAAAGATTTAATTAATACTGTTAGATTGTTGCTATAAAATCCGATGCCTTTCGGTTATATTTCTATTAAATTGTCTAACCTAAATTGTATTTGGGTCTGATGGTCTTCCTATATCACAATCCTGCAGTAATTGGTGCGCCACAACATTTAAAGATGGCATATAAAACTCTCCATACTTTCACCATCTCTCATTAAACCTTCAGTCGACCCTAACCTTACCTGCACTCCTTAGAATGCAATAACAATTTATTTTGGGGAATGAAATGATGTATGGTTTAGATTTTTTGTCGAAGCATCAAAGCAACCTTTAATCTTTATCGTTTCGTTGCAACCTTCTTTTGAAGTCTTATATACTTTATCTGTTAGAAACTATGATCCTTAATAACTTTCTATCCATACGGTGTCGTTCTTAACGATGGTCATCATGTCCTTTTAAACTATCATCTTCTGTCATTACTCCTCTTTTAACAACCCTCTCTATGGGTCAGGTGCAGGCCGCGGGCCTCTCTGAGTATCACTGGTGCCGTACTACCTTTCTTCCATCTCAACACTTCTCTTTTCAAAATATGTTAAAGGTGGCAGAAATGAATGATATTAGTTTATAGTACATTATAATCATCCTTCATTATTTTTATATCAATATTTCGATGTAATAGTACATTGTTGTTTGCATTACACTTGTATTTTATCATATCTATTATGTATGGAATGGTTGTACAATTTAATTATTGAAAGAAATAGGATTATAAATAACTTCATTATAACCTTGGTTGTATTAGTGTCCAAATGATATTAGTTGTAAATAGAATTAGTTGATTTGGATTATATCTATTATTGTCATTCTTGATTTAAAATACGTTGTTATGGTTATAAATCATCATTTTACCTGAGTTGTCTAACAAGTATTATCGTCAAAGTCTTTTGGATTTAGAAGTTCTTTATAACTTCCGTAGTGGAAGTCTTATTTGAGTGAATTCAAATCTTTTGGTTAGCGATTGCGGATTTTTTTGTAATAGTATTGATTCTCTTATGAAATTTTAGGTTGAAATGTTTATAAATAGTGTAATTAGATGAATGTTTTGTTTCGTGTTATATTTCATTGTGCATGTGGGTTTTGTCGTTATAAGGATCTTAGTTTGGATATTAGAGGGATGTATAGTTCTTGAGTGGATTAATATTTGGTTTTTACTTTTAATAGAGAGCAAAAATCTTATAGTGCTTTCTGGTTTAATTTGTTCAATGGTGTAATGTTGAGTTGATTTTTAATATGGTTTTGTTGAAGTTCCATTATTAATTGTTAGCGTCAGGAAGTAATGATGTAATTGGTTTATTATGTTATCCTTGGGCCCTGAGTCATATTGTTCTAAGGAATGTCGTCGTTTAAACCCTTGTTTCCTTTTTTGGAGATGAACTTATGTATAGTGGTATTGTCTTCGATTATCAACTCCAAAGGTTAGGCGACTTGGGGCTCCAATTTTGTTATTTTGTCATTTCATTAAGATGATTTACTGATGTGAGATTTTGAAATGGATAAGGGAAAAGTTTTATTGTTGAGGTTGAAATGTGAAATGGACTATATTTTGGATTATAAAAGATAGATGCCTTCTTGTCCCTTGTCCATGCATGATTTTGCTTTTGTATGTTGGCTAGGGGTTGCTAGTTGTATGTAGGGGAGTGGCTTTCATGGTGGGGTTGATGCCTAAAGTGGTTGTTAGGATAACTCCATGGAAGTTGTAATCAAGTGATAATTTAATAATTTATTTAGGTGGGATGGGTAGTAATTTACATAACAAGATAAGATTGATGCCTCATCCATGCCTTGAGTGCTCTCACAGACCAAGGATGGGATGAGAAGGCCTAGTTGGCAAGGTCGACCTCCTTGTTTCCACGAGAGGATATGTCGGCTCCGCATGTGTCATCCTATGGGGTCGGTGCCTAGAGAGACGCTGTTAGGGTAACCATAGATGGGGGCCGGTTTCTAGTGAGAGATAGCCTGGGTAACCCATGCTAGGACCATGCGATGACACTCTCCCTACTGCAGCTTACTTACTTCCCTCTTTATCTTTTGTTGTTGCCTCTGGAGTACTGCCTTGTCTTGTGCAGTCTTGATAATTTCGTTGGTTTGTGTCGAGTCTGTATCTGTTTGGCTATATTTGTTGTCGTATCCTTGACTTAGTGCAATCCTCATTGTTATCTCCTAGCTCGGAGGGGTGGACTTCAGGGTTCCACATGGTTGGGTGGCAGAGCTATCCATTGGTCTTCTTGGATGTTATGGTTTGAGATCTGTGCCGAAGTGTTCCAGTTTCAGATTTGTCCTCCACTTTCAGAGTTGTTGTATGCATTCATAATTGTATTATTTGTAAACCGACGTGATCGGTCTTGTAATCTTGAATTGAAACTTTGTAATTAACTATATCTGCAAATGTTAATGTTATACTTATTTGTAGTAGTATGATGTATATCACTTGTGTTGTTATGATTTTATGTTCAACTGATGCAGTTATAGTTCCCTAGAGGAGTTAGAAGTGCACTTTTCTTTATGTTGTGTATGATGTTATCTTTAGCTCTTGTTAATGCATTTACTTGCTTTAAAAAAAAATTGTTAATTTTGCACTTGTTAGTCAACTCTCTAGGGTTGCATGACAGGGCATCACAGAGTGGAACGTGATGAAGTGTCCCAAGTTTCCTCTACCCTAGGCCCAACGGCAAGACCTTATCCTCCGTTGGCCTTATGTGGTCCTTAACCATCACCATGAGGTGGCATACCTAGTGAGGGCTTTACGCCGTTCCCCTCCATCACACCATCCTTTCCTCTTATGATTGAAGATCTTCTTTTTATTTAATTCAACAATTGATTCAAATGAGGATAGTTCAGGGGGCTGCAATAGGGTGTCCTAGATCTTCGACCCTAGGCCCAACAGCAAGACCTTATCCTCTATTGGCCTCATGTGGTCCTTAACCATCATCATGAGGTGGTGTGTCTAGTGAGGGATCATTTGTTGTTCCCCCTCCTTGCAGTCCTGCCTCAACCTTCCTTGACCAATCATTGCCAAAATCAAATTATTATTATCCATAAGATCAATAGTATTGGCATCGATTATCAATGTTTTTAATTGATATAATTATAAGTGCATTTGAACATATTTATTCATTATATTCATTAAATAAGCATAACTACAAGTATTCAAAGGGGTAGGTTACATTACCATTCTGCTATTACTTTTTTAATTGTGTATACCACTGTTGTTATATACATACCTGACTGCCTTTATTGCTTGCTCCTGCTGTGTATTTTTCCAATATTAAATATTGCTTGCTTGATGTTGTGTATTTTTCCAATGCTAAAATACTTCTTGCTTGATGCTTTCTATTATATATTTCAATCGCAGATCTATAGGTGTGAATCCGATTAATCTTCTTAAACTTATCTTTTTTCCATATATATAAGAGCAGATCTGAATATATCAGAAATGCATATATTTCAAACTTAGAATATATCCTTCTTTTGCCAATCACAAAACCATTATATATCTTCCAAGATCCAATAGACACAACCTTTTTCAAAGAGACAACTCCTCCTAAATCACAACCTTTGGTGATTAATCATCGCCTCTTCATTAGTTACTATCTTTACTAATTCCTACCTTACGTATATATAATAATCTGACTTTTTATTTGTCTTTTGTCTTATATGCTGTCAGACTTTTGTCTTATTACAAATTCTAATTGCATTATATATCTCTACATAGGAATAAGGCACTTAATATTAATTATTAAATATGTTATAAATTATAATTTGTTATTTATATTTATTTTTATATAATATATACTTGGTTTATAATATTATATTTAATAATATTTTATTCAAGTATATTTAATTTACAATAAATATTTATGTATATAAAAATATATCTGATTTATATAATATTTAATTCAAATATATTTAAATATATTTGATTTGTAATATAAATTAAGTATTTTCTATTTAAGCCAGATATAATTATTTTATCTTATTTTAATTTGAATATATTCAATTTATAATATATTCAAATTACATAATCGATTTAATTATAGGGACATGACAAGAACACACATGCAATCTTCAAAATTATAGGCATCATTTCCCCATTAATCATCCCATATATAGCCATAAAAAGTTATCCTCAAAAACAACATATGAAGCTTGGAGACAATATTTGTCAAAATAGACACTCCACAATTGTATAGGGTTCTCCAAAACCTTCTGCAGGTACTAGTCCAAGAAATCCTCTTGACTCCCAGTGTATCAAGCCACTCCTTGGCCAAGAAGTACAAATAGATGTCGCATAAGACCGATAAGTGCCTAAACTTCTTCGTTCCAGGTGAGCTCTTGAATGCTGACAACTCAATGTGAATCTCTGTTGCCAAGTATTCACCAAGGACACAAAACTCACTTCATGAAGATTATGGTTCACAGAGGAATAGTAAAGTAGCTTCACCAATTCTGGTGCCATCATCATTCCTAATATCCTGACAAAAACATGAGGAGGTGGTTTGGAAATAGTAATGAAACCTAAATACTTCAAAAGGCTCGACTTTGCTGGTTGGAATTATCCTTTCACTTGCAGGTTCTACCCCCAACAGGGGTCCTATGATATTGCAGATCTGAACCCCTAAGCCCATGTTGGTTGGAATTATAACTCTGAGTCAGAAGACTGATGTTAAGCACCCACATAGCAGCCTTGCTTAATCCAAATACCTTCTTCAAAGTTGTAGTATCTATCCTGAAAATCACCCTATCGTCAGTCCTGCTCTTAACCTCCCTGGTCTCAACATTATAACACTCTATTGTCCACCACACTATCTCTGGATTAAAAAACCAATTGGACATGGTGACCTTGCCTAATTCCAACGTCCACCCATTACAAATAGGTATAAACTGATGCCTTTTCTTCCATAGCATGAGAAAAGGTCCCTGCCATGATAGAACAAGCAAGGATCCCTAATATCACTCATGACATCGAAAAATTTCTTACCAGCATCACCTCCCTGTCCAGATCTCTGCTTTTAGTGTTTGGCAACCATCATGGAGGCAAAGACCTCCCTCCTCACGACTTAAGGTTCACTTGGGTGCCATGCTAGGTTTTGAATCTTCTAAACTAGGGTTTAATATGCAGTCAACAGGATTACAGTAAAACCTTGAAACCCTAATCCAATACACAGTAACAATTTCAGTTTTACGTACTGTAAACACTAATTTACTCCCAAAAAACACAATCCACAAGCACCCAATTAATTTTATAGAAATTCAAAACCCTAGAGCAATTTCAAGCTTTAATTTAATAGAAATTCAAAACCGTAGAGCAATTTCAAGCTTCGCCTACAGTGAGAGTTACCTCGAAATAGCTCCCAGTCTACCAAGAACGTAATTTGATATCACAATTCACACAGATTCGTAGATTCACAAGATTGGTAAGCACAATAGTTGCTCCAGTCTTGAATTTGTCAAAAAAATGGAACCGTTTCATCACCTATGCTTCAAGAAATTAGTCAAAAAATTGGAATCGCGGCAAAAGTAAAATGTGGGTAACGGCAGACGTAGGCCCCGTTCTGTCAGTCGACGGGCATCGAGCAGGTGCATCACTGTGATGTTGAAATGGCCAGCTGCTTCGCCGAGGTCTGGACATGGCTCCACACGTGTCTCAGCCAGCCCTACACGTGGGAAGGGCGCCAGATCACTTCCAAGCGAAGAACTGCTCTTTCGAGCTTGCAATCTCTGCAAATTGGCCCGGGGACCTTCCTCAGCTTTTAAATCTTTTATTAGCCGAAGCACCTCGCCACCATACCCCTCTAGATTGGGTAACCATTTGTTGCAGAAAGAATATTTAGTATTGATTTGAAAACAACATACGCAATGTGGTATTAAACCTTTCTTTGATCCCGCTGTTAATCTCATTCCTCCCATTATTTCCTTGTCCTATCTTTCCATTCACTGGTTAGTATTA
Source organism: Cunninghamia lanceolata (assembly GCA_027924645.1). Lineage (NCBI taxonomy): Eukaryota > Viridiplantae > Streptophyta > Pinopsida > Cupressales > Cupressaceae > Cunninghamia > Cunninghamia lanceolata. Next base: position 6,135,152 of record BSBN01000591.1, on the reverse strand, counting down.
TTTTTCATGGTAAATAGATGGGAGAAGGCACAGGTTGTAGAAGAGTTTAAAAACTCAATTCCTATGTGGGCCGTTACAATTTCTTTGAGCAGAGGTTGCACAAGAGCTTAAAAACTCAATTCCTACCTGGGTGGTTACAATTTTTTGAGATGGCCCCCCTGTTACAAAGGGGAAAAAACCCAATACCTTAGATAATTCCAAGGGCTCTCAAGAGATAGTTCCAATGGCATAGCATTTATGTATTTAAGGTTCAATATTTTTAAAAGTTTAGCATTAGTTGTGACTTTAAGGTTGTTAGTGTTAACTATAAATACTAATAATGGAATGAGATGTGTCCTTTATATTTAAAAAGCAACCAATCATGTGATGCCACATCAGCGCACCAATAAAACATGACTTAATGCACACTTATTGGTCCACCTTTTTTTTGGGAACTATTTGGCACCTCAACAAAAAGCATGCTAATGTGGCATCTTATTTGATGATGTGGCCCTGAAACCTTAGTTATAAGCAAGTGCCTTACCAAATAAGCTACTATAAAAATTTTGGAGTGATTCAAAATTACCACGTATGATTTTGAGAGGCGTGAAGTTAGGGTGCTCAACTACATGCTTGTGCTTATTGCTTTGTAATATGGGTTTTACAAGGAATTAGTAGCCAAGGACTTCGACCAAGGACCAATTAGGCATTGCATAATCTTTTTCTAAAGAAGAAATTTAAGAGTGAAATTGGTATCTTAAAGTATATATACAAATCAAAATTATCCTCTATGAGTAAACGACAAGGTAATTCCTAGAATGAAATGCTTTTGGATTAAACTGTGTGTATTTTTGCTTCAACGTTTCGGATCACACTCAGTGATCCATCATCAGGAAGGTAATTCTTGTTATTAGAATGGCATGATTCCTTACTCATGAAGATTGAACACCTCATGTCTAATACCACTAACACACTATGTTACTATGTTATGCTTGAATTCAAGGGCCCCCATTCAGTACTTTGTCCATTAATGTTCAAGAGAGATCTTTCTTGTTATTATTTTATATGCATTAAAAATTAATGTTTTAAGGAAAGTTATTTGATTAAACAATAGTTAAAATTCTTCCTTTAAGATATTTATTACACATAGTGATAGTGAAAGGAGTGTGGGTTAGTAATAAATAAGTGGGATTTTATTTAAATTGAGAAGTCAAAATTCTAATTAGATTAAATATTTGTTGTATAGACAAATTGCATTCCAATAATGTTATACAAATAATTTTTTAAAAATCTATATAAATATTATAACAAAATTGTAATATTTATAGTATATTTAATTTTGATTCAATATATATAATTTATAAATTTGATATTTTAAATATTAATAAAACAATATAATTAATTATATATTGATAATAAAGAATGTTTATAATAATAAACATAATAAATATAGTAATAAATATAATAAATAAAATTATTTAATTATAATTATAATATTATTATAAATTTATTATAATTGTTATAGTATTATAATATTATATTTTAATTATAATTATAATATAATATTATATTTATATTATTATTAAAATATTAAATATAATAATATTATTGGGGGCGGTAGGATGGGCGCCACCTCACAAAGCTGAGGTGGCCATCTCGGTAGGGCCAGCAGGGATGATTTGGAGGCTCAGCAGCCGTATGGGGATTTGGAATTAATGCAAGAACTCTTTCAAGTATTATTATTGCACATTCAGGACGTCGGGCGACAACAGGTTTCGAGGATCCCATGAGTGAAGGACAAGTTTCAATCATGTTTTGTAATACCATCTGCCTCAAGACTAAGAGTGGCGGTGATTTGAGTTGGCAGAGGTCTATATCTCCCATCCACACAATTCTTGACATCATATTCGAGTAAGATTCTATCTTATATATTGCAGAGCTTTGGTTTTTAGAGGCAATGCAGGGTTTGGCAAACGATACCCCGCCGTTTATTATTGTCCATCTCCCAGTCGAGCACCTGAGGTGTGGAGGAATGGAGTCATCGGTCTTCCTAACCAGTAGGGTTAGGTAGATGGCATTCAAAGGCAAGGTGACTGAGCAACATTTGTGAAGGGTGCTTCGACATAATGATGTCTTCATCGTTGGTGCTGTTAAACTCATCCTTGGCAAAGCATTTATCAGTGACGGTGAGAGATATCGAGTAGACACCAACATCTCTTCCCGAGTGGTGGCGTATCTTCTAGATGTGCTAACCCCAAAAGAGGAGGTCCAGGTGATGGTGAAAAGGTTGTTCAAACAGACTCTGTTGGAGTGGCTTGATGTAGTGCCAGAGGCTGTGGAAAGAGGAGTTGGGCTTCCCAAGTCAAAGGTCTTAGCCAGAGTTAACCAACCAGGGGAAGTTGTCAAATTCTTTCCTTTTATTCTGGACATCAAGGGTGAGGAGCTCACCATTCACAAGCTTAGGGTTCGCAAAGGCCAAGACTTCCTTAAGAAGTTGTTGAGCATCACTTTGGTTGAAGGCTTTGAATGGGTAGGTGAATTTAGGGATTATCTTTTCGCTGAAGGGGAAATATGAAGGCTCTGGCCTGGGTCTGTTATTACTGATGTGGGGTGTTTACTTGCAATCATGGTTTTTGGTTTAGTCTATCAATGGTCTGGTAGTTTTGTAATATAGTTTTCAGTTTATAAGTTTATTGTAATGACAAATAGCTTAGTCCCATGGAGGACTTTTTGGGGGGGCATTTTGGTCTTGTGTCAGTCGATGTATGGTGATACCGGGGGTAGTAATGGTGTTTAGTCTCAGTTCATGGAGCTCAATATCAGACACTCTATAGTTTTTATTGTTAAGATAATATAAATATAATCTCACCTATCAAAAAAATATAATAATATTATATTTATATTATTCATTATTATAATATTATAATAATATTATATATTATTATATTATATTTATGTTTATGTTTATTATTATATTATTATATAATATTATTATAATAGTATAATATCAATTAATATAATAAATCAACAAGTGTTATAATAAATATTAATAATATAATTAATATTATAAATATAAATAATAATGATTTTGTACCTTTGACAAAAAGTCAATCCTAGCTTATCGACTTTTCCTCTATCCTAGAAACCTATTCTAGTCGAAGAGATTAATATTAACAAGAGTTGCAGAGCATCGAAAGTTTTTGCCAAAATGTTCATGAATAGTGGTGTTTTAATTTGTTGTGTTTGCTTAGTTTTAGCAACAATGTTGATAATATAATAATTTTATAATAATCTTAAAATCTGTCAATTTTTTTGTTTAAGTTAGAGTTGACTATTTAAAAAATTATAATAAGTTTTTTACTATGAGAATTAATTCTTGTAAAAAAATATAATAAGTTTTTAGTATCATTTAGATTAAATTATTGAAAATATTTCATTAAAAACTAATTATTAGAACTAACAATTAATGGTCTAAGTGTGTTAACAAAACCTATTAAAGCGCTGACATATAAAAATAATTACACCAAAGGAGATACATAAAATAAAATAGAGCCGACATAGTTTTACCTGCCTTGGGCAAGTACTATTGCAATGAGTTAGCACTTATCTAGTTATTAATCTATTGATTGTAAACCAATCAAAAGATAGGATTATTTTTCTTGTTAGACGAATTTTATTTAAATTTGTACTTTTCCTATGTCAACATAATAAATTTTTAACAAAAAATTATTGAAAAATGATTTATCTGTATTGTCATTGGCTAAAAAAAATGACCTCTTCTCTGCGGAGAGTGCAACAAAAAGCTATAAATGGGGAGAAAATTTTGGTTTGAGGGGAGGATGTGGCAAGGGACAAAGTTATAATATTAATAATACTATTAAAAATATAAGGTTCTACACATTTTATTCTATGAAATTAGATTCTTTTTGGGATTTTAATTTTATTTACTCAAAAGTTAAAAATCTACAGTATCATACTATTTCGCCATGTTATTACATTTTTTATTTTATTCTTCAAACATACAATGCATTTTAAATTATCATAGTATTAATATTATTACATTTTTATTTTTAGAAAAAAATATTACTAAACCACAATATTAGATTAATTAAAATAATTAAAATCATGCACTTAAAAGTACTTACTATTATTACTTAAAAAAATTAAGTGACTAAGATAAAATACTCTAGTGATCTAAATACAAATATATTATTGTTATCATATTGTGTAATTATTCTTCAAACTTTTAATATTTTAATGCATTTTAAATTGTAATAGCATTCAATATTATTACATTTTAAATTGTAATAGTATTCAATATTATTACATTTTTATATCTGAGGTAGACATTTCAAATCTCTCCACACCCAACTAGGCTTAGGGTTCTACATATTTTATTTTATGAAATTAGATTATTTTTGGGATTTCAATTATATTTACCCAAGAGTTAAAAATCTAGGATTTCAATTTTATTTACTCAAAAGTTAAAAATCTACAATATCACGAAAAAATTTCGTGATGTTATTACATTTTTTATTTTATTCTTTAAATTACAATATTTTAATGCATTTTAAATTATAAAAGTATTAGTATTATTATATTTTAAGGAAATATTTGTGAGGCTTTGTAAAGTTTAGTTTTATAGTTAAGGAAATATTTTAGTCCTATTTTATTTTTATCAAATTAGATTATTTTTGAGATTTCAATTTTATTTACCCAACACATTTCAACACTCTTCAAAACTTAATTTTTCTATTATTGGAATGCAATTTGTCTATACAACCAAATACCTAATCAACAAAAAAAAATTACAGCTAAACAAATACTATATACAACCAATAGTTAATCAACCAAAAAAAATACAACCAAACAAATACTATAATAACAATTATTGGAATACAATTTGTCTATACAACCAATAGCTAATCAACAAAAAAAATTACAACTAAACAAATACTATATACAACCAATAGCTAATCAACAAAAAAAAATTACAACTAAACAAATACTATAATAACAACACTACAAGGCAGCTACTACGTGGCACTTGTTAAATCAATGAAGAGAGAAGTTTAATTGGTAAGGGTGCTATACAACCATTTTTTTTTGTTTTTTTTCTTCCCAAATAAATTTATGAAGTGATACAATGTTGTTATTATTTATAGAAGGTTAGATAAGACATTGCATATTATTATTATACTTAAAGTGCACCTTAAATTATGCAATGTATAAATTATAATTTATTAGTACCTCCTTCCCCCAATACTATTGCAAACTTATTTAGTTATTAATCTATTGATTGTAAACCAATCAAAAGATAGGATTATTTTTCTTGTCGGACAAATTTGATTTAAATTTGTATTTTTCCTATGTCAACATGATAAATTTTTAACAAAAAAATATTGAAAAATGATTTATTGTATTGTAATTAGCTGAAAAAAATGATCTCTTCTCTGAGAATTTTGGTTTAAGGGGAGGATGTGGCAAGTAAATAAATTATGAACACAAATTTTGTCTCCCACCAGTTAAGTAATACCTAAATGGATGGCTAGAATCATCGGTTTTTATGAATTTAATTTTTTGCTTCAAAAAATTACTTTTTGTCAAAAGCACAAAATTATAATATTAAGAAGTGCCACATAGTGGCCAGTACCTGCCTTGTAGTGTCGTTATTATAGTATTTGTTTAGTTGTAATTTTTTTGTTGATTAGCTATTGGTTGTATATAGGATTTGTTTAATTGTAATTTTTTTTTTTGCAATCCAATAATTGAAAAATTAATTTTTGAAGAGTGTTGAAATGTTTTGGGTAAATAAAATTGAAATCTCAAAAATAATCTAGGACTAAAATATTTCCTTAACTATAAAACTAAACTTTACAAAGCCTATTAAATAACACAAATATTTCTTTAAAATGTAATAATACTAATACTAATATAATTTGAAATTAAAAATATAATAACAAGGAGAAATATTCTAATAATAAAATTTTAATTTTTGACTAAATAAAATTGAAATCCTAGATTTTTAAATCTTGAGTAAATAAAATTGAAATCTCCAAAATAATCTAATTTCATAAAATAAAATGTGTAGAACCCTAACCCTAGTTGGGTGTGGAGAGATTTGAAATGTCTACCTAACATATTAAAATATAATAATATTAAATCTATTACAATTTAAAATACATTAAAATATTGTAAGTTTGAAGAATAATTACACAATATAATAACAATAACATATTCATATTTAGATCACTACAGATTTTAATATTTTTTTCTAAAGATAAAGAATTGTTTATCATTTCAAATGTGTAATTTGAAACTATTATATTTTCAGAACTAAATTTATAAGGAAAATTTTATGTGAACTCGTTTTGAAATGTCTTAGGTAAATAAAATTGAAATCTCAAAATAATTTAATTTGGTAAAAATAAAATAGCACTAAAATATTACTTAGCTATAAAACTAAACTTTACAAAGCCTATTAAATAACACAAATATTTCCTTAACTATAAAACTAAACTTTACAAAGCCTACATATTTGTATTATGTGGAGATTTGAAATGTCTCCTTAAGATATTATAATGTAATAATATTAATACTATGATAATTTAAAATGCATTAACATATTGTATGTTTGAAGAATAAAATAAAAAATGTAATAACATGGTGAAATATTTTTCATGATATTGTAGATTTTTAACTTTTTAGTAAATTAGTAAAAATCTATGAAAAATATTTCACCATGTTATTACATTTTTTATTAGTGCCTGCCTTGGGTTGGTACTATTGCAATGAGTTCGCGCTTATCTAGTTATTAATCTATTGATTGCAAACCAATCAAAAGATAGGATTAGTTTTCTTGTCAACATGATAAATTTTTAACAAAAAATAATTGAAAAATTATTTATTTGTATTGTCATTGACTGAAAAAAAATGACCAACATGATAAATTTTTAACAAAAAATAATTGAAAAATAATTTATCTCTAGAAAAAAAAATGACCTATTAGTTTTCTTGTCAACATGATAAATTTTTAACAAAAAATAATTGAAAAATGATTTATGTGTATTGTCATTGGTTGAAAAAAAAGACCTCTTCTAGGATTAGTTTTCTTGACAACATGATAAATTTTTAACAAAAAATAATTGAAAAATGATTTTGGCTAAAAAAATGACATCTTCTCTACGGAGAGTGCAACCAAAAGCTATAACTAGATAAGTGTGAACTCATTACAATAGTACCAGCCCAAGGTAGGTACTAATAAAAAAATGTAATAACATGGTGAAATATTTTTCATAGATTTTTACTAATTTACTAAAAATCTAATTTACTAAAAAGTTAAAAATCTACAGTATCATGAAAAATATTTTATCATGTTATTACATTTTTTATTTTATTCTTCAAACATACAATATTCTAATACATTTTAAATTATCATAGTATTAATATTATTACATTATAATATATTAAACAGACATTTCAAATCTCCACATAATATAAATATGCAGGCTTTGTAAAATTTAGTTTTATAGTTAAAGGAAATATTTGTGTTATTTAGGGTAAGTGCAAGAAGATGGGGGGCCAAAAAGGGGTCTTAAGTGGTCACTTTTTTTCTAAAATCAGGAAATGTTGGCCTTGGATGAGAAATTGAGCATAGTTACACTCAAAATTTGGAGATGCAACCAAAACAATGTTCGTAGTGCTCCGAGTCTACTTTCTAAACTACTAATTTTTTTTTAAAATGGTATAGATTAAGGGGTTCAAAAGAGGGAGCCATAGAAATTGGTGTTGTTTCTATCAAAAAAACATAACATAGCATGTTTTGTGGCTCCCTCAAAAGGTAACTTTTTTTTGGTATTTTGAAAATCACTTCAGTGAGAAATTAGCTAACAGCATGTAGTTTATGCCTGATTTTTCTGATAATTTTTTATGAATATTTGATTTTTTACTAATTTTCAAAGTGGACACATCCTAAAAAATAGAATTTTGGCCGTGTTACCCTTATAAATTTTGAAAACTAACTGAAAATTATTTTTTCTTTTTTTTAATATGTGTAGAATGGAGTCTAGTTTCTAAATATATTTTTTTTGAAATTTCAATGAATGGTTAATTTACAATGAAAAAAGACCAAATTGTGGTTTTTTCCCAAAACCAGACACAAACAAAAGAAATTAAAGATAAAAGGCTTAAAATTGTTAAAATGTGAAAAAAATTATATCGTTAAATAGCTAAGCAAAAGCCTAACATTACCCAGGTGTTCTATTTGTTTGACCTTGAAACACATGCAAATCTGAGGATTAACACGAACAAAATTATGTGAAATCTTGTAGAATTTGCAAAAACACATATGTGGATGTTGAAAAGGCACTCCAAGCCTTTGGGTTGGAAATCCAAAGCAAATCCCAAGCCCAAGGCTTGGGATTCCCAAAGCACAATATAAAGTGAACACGTTATAATGCAAGTGCGTTATAACGCGAGCGCGTTATGTTGTGCTTTTTTTGTTTTTTTGCATGTTTGCCGGCGTTTTCCCAATTCGACGCAACGCGATCGCATTATGTCTTCCTTTGAATGAGATATGTTCAAATTTCATAAGTATGTTTCATGGATGTTTATATCTATTCTTGTAGGTATGTATGCATGTACATGTATGCATGCTTGTATGTATGTACATGTATGCATGCTTGTATGTATGCATCTTTGTATGTATGTATGTTTGTATGTATGCATGTATGTATGTATGTATATATGTGTTTTGGGTTTAGTGTATATAAGGACCTGAGCCTGTATAGTTTTAAGGGTTGAGGGTTGAGGGTTGAAGGATTAGGGCTTAAGTAATAGGTAAAGGGTAGAGGGTTGAGGGTTAATATTCAAGTTGTTGAGTGTATAAGATTAAGTGTGTAAGGTGCGGGGATTAGGGTTTAGGGTTTACGATATGGATTGAGGGTATATAAGGCATAGGGTGACTTGAGTTGAAAGCACGTATGGTTTAGGTTTAATTTAAGTATATTAGGGTTGTGGCACAATATTCAAGGTTTAGGATATAAGGGTGAGGTTATATGGTCTAGGGATGAGGGTTTGAGGGTGTAGGCTTCATGTTTAAGGTATAGGGTTGATGATTGAGGGATTAGGGCTTAAGTATATTGTTGAGGGTAAAGGGTTGAGGATTTAGGGATAGGTTTTAGGGTTTAAGGTTTAAGGGTTAAGGGTTGAGGGATAGGGTTTAAGGTTTAGGGGTAAGGGATTAGGGTTTAAGGTATAGTGTCTTGGGTTGAGGGTTTAGGAATAGGGATAGCATTTAGGGTTTAGGGATGAGGGATTAGGGTTGAGGGTTGAGGGTTGAGGGTTGAGAGATTAATGTTTAAGGTATAACTTGCTGAGGGTTGAGTGTTTAAGGATAGGGTTTAGGGTTTAGGGTTGAGTGATTAGGGTTTAGAGTTGAGGGATTAGGGTTTAATGAATAGTGTTGAGGGTTGAGAGTTTAGGGATAGGGTTTAGGGTTGAGGGATTATGGTTTAGGGTTGATGGATTAGGGTTTAAGGAATATTGTTAAGGGTTGAGGGTTTAGGAATAGGGTTTAGGGTTAAGGGATTAGGGTTTAGGGTTGATGGATTAGGGTTTAATGTTGAGAGTTGAGGGTTTAGGGTTTAGGGTTTAGGGATAGGGTTGATGGTCAAGGGATTAGGGTTAAATTAAAGTGTTGAGGGTAGAGGGATTAGGGATAGGGTTTAGGGTTGAAGGTTTAATGATTTAGGGTTGAGGCTTTAGGGCTAAGGGTTAAGGGATTGGGGTTTAAGATATAGTGTTGAGCGTCAAGGGTTTATGGATAGGTTTTAGGGTTTAAGTTTTAAGGGTTAAGAGTTGAGGGATAGGGTTTAGGGTTTAGGGATAAGGGATTAGGGTTTAAGGTATAGTGTCGAGGGTTGAGGGTTTAGGAATAGGGATAGCATTTAAGGTTTAGGGATGAGGGATTAGGGTTGAGGTTTGAGGGATTAGGGTTTAAGGTATAGTGTCGAGGGTTAAGGGTTTAGTGATAAAGTTTAGGGTTGAGGGTTGACAGATTAGGTTTTAGGGTTGATGGATTAGGGTTTAAGGTATAGTGTTGAGAGTTGAGGGTTTAGGGATAGGGTTTAGGGTTGACAGATTAGGGTTTAGGGTTGACGGATTAGAGTTTAATGTCAAGGTTAGGGTTAGAGTGTTGAGGGTAGAGGGATTAGGGATAAGGTTTAGGATTGAAGGTTTAAGGATTGAGGGTTGAGGCTTTAGGGATGAGGGTTTAAGGCTTAAGATATAGTGTCGAGTATTGAGGGTGTAGGGATAGGGTTTAAGTTTTAAGGGTTAAGGGTTGATGGATAGGGATTAGGGTTTAAGGTATAGTGTTGAGGGTTGATGGTTTGGGGATAGGGTTTAGGTTTGATGGATTAGGGTTTAGGGTTGATGAATTAGGATTTAATGTTGAGGGTTGAGGGTTGAGGGTTGAGGGTTGAGGGTTGAGGGATAGGGTTGATGGTCAAGGGATTAGGGTTAAAGTAGAGTGTCGAGGGTAGAGGGATTAGGGATAGGGTTTAGGGTTGAAGGTTTAAGGATTTAGGGTTGAGGCTTTAGGGATAAGGGTTAAGGGATTAGGGTTTAAGATATAGTGTCGAGTGTCGAGGGTGTAGGGATAGGTTTTAGGGTTCAAGTTTTAAGGGTTAAGGGTTGAGGGATAATATCGAGCCCATTGAGGGTTTAGGAATAGGGATAGTGTTTAGGGTTTAGGGATGAGGGATTAGGGTTGAGGGTTGATGGATTAGGGTTGAGGGTTGATGGATTAGGGCTTAGGGATAGGGTTTATGGTTTAGGGTTGAGGGATTAGGGTTTAAGGTATAGTGTTGAGGGTTTAAGGTTGAGGGATTAGGGTTTGATGTTGAGGGTTAAGGGTTAAGGTTTTAGGGTTGAGGGTTTAGGGATAGGGTTGAGGTTTGAGGGATTAGAGTTAAGGGTTAAGGGATTAGGGTTTGACGTTGAGGATTGAGGGTTGAGGTTTGAGGGTCGAGGGTTTACGGATAGAGTTGAGGGTCGAGGGATTAGGGTTAAAGTAGAGTGTCGAGGGTATAAGGATTAGGGATAGGGTTGGAGGGTTTAGGGATAAGGGATTAGGGTTTAAGGTATAGTATAGAGCCTGTTGAGGTTTTAGGAATAGGGATAGTGATTAGGGTTGAGGGTTGATGGATTAGGGTTGAGGGTTGACGGATTAGGGCTTAGGGATGGGGTTTAGGGATTAGGGTTTAAGATATAGTGTTAAGGGTTTAGGGATAGGGTTTAGGGTTAAGGGATTAGAGTAAAGGGTTAAGGGAATAGGGTTTAACATTGAGGGTTGAGGGTTTAGGGATAGGGTTAAGGGTTGAGGGATTAGAGTTAAGGGTCGAGGGATTAGGGTTTGACGTTGTGGGTTGAGTGTTGAGGTTTGAGGGTTGAGGGTTTAGGAATAGGGTTGAGGGTCGAGGGATTAGGGTTAAAGTAGAGTGTCGAGGGTATAAGGATTAGGGATAGGGTTGGAGGGTTTAGGGATAGGGGATTAGGGTTTAAGGTATAGTATCGAACCCATTGAGGGTTTAGGAATAGGGATAGTGTTTAGGGTTTAGGGATGAGGGATTAGAGTTGAGGGTTGAGGAATTAGGGTTGAGGGTTGAGGGACTAGGGTTTAGGGATAAGGTTTAGGGTTTAGGGTTGAGGGATTAGGGTTTAAGGTATAGTGTTGAGGGTTTAGGGTTGAGGGATTAGAGTGAAGGATTAGAGGATTAGGATTTGACATTGAGGGTTGAGGTTTTAGTGTTTAGGGTTTAGGGATAGGGTTGAGGGTCGAGGGATTAGAGTTAAGGGTTGAGGGATTAGGGTTTGACGTTGAGGGTTGATGGTTTAGGGATAGGGTTGAGGGTCGAGGGATTAGGGTTAAAGTAGAGTATCGAGGGTATAAGGATTAGGGATAGGGTTGGAGGGTTTAGGGATAAGGGATTAGGGTTTAAGGTATAGTATCGAGCCCATTGAGGGTTGAGGGATTAGGGTTGATGGTTGAGGGATTAGGATTTAGGGATAAGGTTTAGGGTTTAGGGTTGAGGGATTAGGGTTTAAGGTATAGTGTTGAGGGTTTAGGGATAGGGTTTAGGGTTGAAGGATTAGAGTGAAGGGTTGAGGGATTAGGATTTGATGTTGAGGGTTGAGGGTTGAGGATTTAGGGTTTAGGGTTTAGGGATAGGGTTGAGGGTCAAGGGATTAGAGTTAAGGGTTGAGGGATTAGGGTTTGACGTTGAGGGTTGAGGTTCAAGGGTTAAGGGTTTAGGGATGGGGTTGAGGGTCGAGGGATTAGGTTTAAAGTAGAGTGTCAAGGGTATAAGGATTAGGGATAGGGTTGGAGGGTTTAGGGAGAAGGGATTAGGGTTTAAGGTATAGTATCAAGCTCGTTGAGGGTTTAGGAATAGGGATAGCTGGCTTTAGGGTTTAGGATTAAGTGAGACCTAGATGGCTAAGGATGGATGGAGAGGTAGACAAGGAGTGACTGAGAGACATAGAGAGGAGAGAGGTAGAGAGGTGAGGGGGAGAGATAAGTGACATATAGAACATGAGCTAATGGAACTAGAGGTGAGATATTGTAAAGGTGCTATCGAAGGTGAGATAGGCACAAATATTTATGGATCAATCTATAGCAGGACAAAACATAAGTGCATTATAACGCGCTTGTGTTTTGTCCTACTATAGAAACAGTAAAAAAGTGTTGACCCCCGTGATCCAAACCCACATGCTCTATTTTCATGTTGATTATGCATGTGTTCTGACAAAAAAGAAGTGCTTTCATGTTGTTGGGAAGTTCACATGCACATTTTACACATTCTACCACCTTTGCATGATCTTTCCACCACCTTTTCTGCTTTGCCAACTTGACAAGGAGGAAATAACATAGTTTTCACACCAAATTTGATATTTATCTATTCAAGTTTTAATTTTTGTAGTGTTGCAATGTTAATTGTGATTCAATTTTAGGAATTTAACATTATAGATTAGTTAATAGTATTGTTGTTACTAATTATATTTGAGTGTTATTCAATTTAACATTGACAAGGAAGCAAGTGGTGAAAAACTCAAATTGTTGAGAAGTTTGATGCAAGAAGAAAAAAAACACTACATAATTGGGTACTCTCTCCATTCGAATCTCCTTTTTTAAGGTATGTCAAGTCTTTACATGCATTTTCTTTACATTTTCCTTAATTCTATTTGAATTACTTTATCATGATTTATCATACATGTTTAAAATAGACACATTCCCAATCAAGAAAGCAACCTACAATCTCACATGATGCCATGTATATTTTCTACACTTGGGCTCTTTAATATTTATGTGTAATAAACAAACCTTAACATACCATGATGTCAAACTATACAAGAATAAATCCTTACAACATAATAAAAATACAATTCCACTATTATCTTGTCATATTAACAAGTTAAAATACAAATGAATAGGTGCCAAGATCATACAAGTATGCACAGGACATGATGATTTGTATGCACATATCTTGGGCTAGGACATTACTTATGCACCTATTCATGATAATTTGTACATGCACATGACACAACAATATTTCAAAATTTCGTAATTGTCCTTTGTTAGCACATGATGGTGGTTACCTTGATCGACTATATACTATTCAATACCTTAAATTACAGAGATTACTTTAATGATTTTTATGACAGTCCTAGGTATGTGATGCAGAGGTAGGGTTCAGCTCAATCCAAAGGGATCATACCAATAGTTTCTTCAAATTTCATAAGCTTTCCTCTCAAGCAATCTCCCTATACAAAGGCACAAAGAGGGTCTTCAATACTTCAAAACCTAACAAGGCTACTAGAGGTCTTCTTACCCCTCAGGAACTTAGACACAACCATTCTAATCCCTTACTCAAGTCTACACTCTTCAATTGTTGTCTATTCCTTCACAAGCCACCCAAATCCTAGTATCCCTAGTACCAACAAAACACCTTCTCAATTCCAAATCCTAGTAGCCCTAGTAACAACAAACATATCAAATTGGGTCTGCCTCAACCTTTTCAAGCATGAAGTCCCATGTACTCTTCACTTGTAGCCTCAATAGGTGACTCTCCTTTGACCTTATCCTCATCTAGGACTGAAGTGAACTTTGTACCATAATGCTTTGTATGGTTGCAATAACATTGTGCAATAATGCTTTGTATGGCTATAATAATTTGCTTTGTACCTATTTTAGTTGAGTGACATTTACTCTTTTACATGATGATTGTATGTACATTTACTATGAAGGGTTGAATGACATATATTTTTGTTATTTGTATGGATTCATTTCTTAAGAACTAATATTGGTCTCTTTATCATGCTACAGACAAATTCTCCATCATGTCGAGGAAACGATCAAGAATTAAAGCAACACAGGAAGAGATAGAAGCTAAGAATGCAAAGAAAGCAGTGGCTATAAGGGAACTTTGTTAGAAGAGGAAATTGGACACGATAAATTAAGACATGCCAATTGAAGAGGAACCACAACCATCACAAAGAAATATGGTATTGGTGCCACAAAGAGAACGAATGCAAAAACTTCGTGCTATGAGAGATTTCAATACCATAGTTGGAGACACGTCCTCTACCGCAAGTCAACATGTAGGGACACCATCTACCACATCTTAAGTTGAGAGTACATCATCACTCACATGTGATGAAGGAGGTACGCCATTGTTCCCACCTCAACCTCAAGGTATGTCATCTATTCCATCTTCGATCAAAGGTATGCCATCTAGCCCATCTTATTTAAATATTGATGAAATTCCTAATGTTGAGATAAATTTACCTAACTTAACACCACCTAGAATTTTTCATAGAAAGCCAAAGTATTTGATTGATATTGATGAGAATATTTTGCAGTCAATGGAAGGTAAGATTCCAAAACACACTTGTAGAAGATATGCTCATAAGATTTGGAGATTATTCTTTGAAAAGTTAAATGAGACTGCAAGATGTCAACTATTCGTTGAAATGATGCAAAGTATAAAGCATAGGTCCATCATGAAGATTCTTGGGTTGAGAACATTAGAGGCTTCAAGTGAAAAATCTATTGTCAAGAATCTAATGAGTGCGTATGAGAGTGTGGGTAACACCTCATGCACAAAAGATAGTAATGCAACACGGCATGTGATTACATCAACTATAGTAAGTAGTCAAATGAGGAAAGCTCGTCTCATTAGAAAGACGAGTCAAGAATTGAGAATTAATAGGAAAACTTTATCAAGAGCCGTTGGAAGATGCCAAAGAATTGAGAACACTAATGCCAATGAATTATGGGTGTTCTCGAGGAGACTACCACAAAAAGATAAACCAATTGTTGAAGCATTGAGATCACTAATTGAAGACTTTTCGAAGAATTACACAAGGGTATCTCTGAATCAAAGGGATGTGGTAAGAAGGAGAATCGGTAATCGAAACTGTGAGCCACATCCAAAGCATTTTTTGGATGAGACTCAAACACGGTTTTATGGTAAATTTCTAGAGAAGTATCCTCAAATTAAAATTTGTCAAAGATATTTTGAAATACTAAAACCTTTCTATGTCAAGATAAATCACACATGCACTACTTGTTGTTGTAGATTACATATTGAATTTTCTAACCATTTTGATGTTTATAGGTCTATATGTTTAAATTTGCATACTAACAATGTTTTACAGGGTTGTGCCATACATGCCCCACCAACATCTTTAAGAGACTTCATATCAAGAATTTTATGTGAAAGAGAGGAAGGTCAAATATTCTACAAGAAATTATGCTTGGATGACACATGTCATTGTTACGATGGCTTGTAATGTTTGCCAATATGTGAACATATGGAAAGAACACATGCAGTTGGAAACGAACTAGTAGAGTTTGGCAAGTATAAAACAGTGGCATACAATACAAAAGATGGTAAAGAAGCAAAGAGGTGTGAATTGGTTATTGAAAATATTTCAGTGTATCAGTTTATGCCTATATTTCGTGACAACATAGTGTATGAATATGTAAGACATGCCCATAGAGCTCGATGGTTGGACTTGCAATTCAAGTTATGCAAGGACACATTTCCGGTTGGTAGCATTGTTTCAATCGTCGACTTTGTAGAGAACTATAGTCTATAGCCACAGCGTGAGGTGCAATCACAATATTACAACTCCATACAAGTTTCTATATTTGTGCACATCACATTCATTCATGCGAATGATAGTACAGAGGATGACAGAAAGATCATAAGGGAGTATAATTTCTATATCAGTGATGATCACATGCATTCTATGGAGTTCGTGCAAGGTTTCTTTCAGGTGTTCTACAATGATTTGGCTAGAAGGGGCATATCGTTTAGTCAACATATCATATGGTCAGATAACTGTGTGTCACAATTCAAGAACTCATGAAATTTCTATTGGTTGAGTAGGAGGCATAATTTTACAGGTATTCAACATATGTGGAACTTTTGTGAGGCCGGACATGGAAAGGGGGAGCATGATGGTGTAGGAGCATGTATCAAAAGAGCCATAGCACGAGAAGAGTTAAAGTATAAAGATAATGCAAAGTTGATAGATGCAAAATCGATCGTCAAGTGGTGTAATGCTTCCATGGGTCTAGGTAATGAAGGTAAGTCTTCAGTTTGTAGATTTTTTTGGTTGATAGATAACACTAACATTGCACCATATGAGGACTGTTCTACACTAACAAGATCAAGTGAGATGCACTCTTTCAGAAGCTCAATTGCAGGTTCATGGAGTATCCATATGCGAAAGATGTCATGCTTTTGTTCTTCCTGTACAATTCAAGCCTGGGATGAGTGCGAGTCAAAGGAGTGGGTTGACAAATGGCAGTTAAGTTATCTTAGCCCACTTGACATGTATTGACCCCCAACGGCATTAGAACTAACACAGATGGAATCATCAGTTGACTTTGACCACATATTAGATCTAGTTCAACTAGGTAATATATCTATTTGCATAGTTTTTGAAATTCCTAATGTCATCTTACTTTGTAGTGTTTTTATAATGTTGACTAATTTCATCTAATTTGCTACACATATCAATGTAGGGCACGTATATGCAGTTATTACAGATGAAGATAATGAAGAGAGCACAGATTATTACTTATGTCATTGTGTTGAGGCCAAAAAGAAATTGGAGGCACCAGTTACAGATGGAGAAAACATCGAATACCCTACAGGCTCAGTGGTTATTACTGGAACATGGCTTAGAAGGTACCCACATAAGAGTGTTAATGGTTGGCTGTTTCAGGACTATAACACACATCGGAAGATTCTTCATTACTCAAACCTTGTTGTGGCATCCAATGTTCATTTGATATAGTATCGGGGTAGACCTTTGAACAAGACCTTGTGGAAAGTGCGTGAGTCTAACCATGAAGCAATAATTGACACAATAAAGAGTAGAGCAGACTCAGATGGTTCATTGGATTAATTTGTAAGTATTCACATTGATTTTGTAAAGTCATGTTACATTGAGTTGTAAGTATGCACATTAATTTGTAAGGTTTGTCTTTTTTTATTTGTTGTTGTATTTTTACACATATACACATTTTTACATCATCATGTTATGCTTCATGGGGTTAGACCTAAGTGATGGATGAAGTTCATCCTGAGAATAATGTATAAAATCTAGTTAATGTGTAAAATATAGGTGTCTTGGTTTCTAACTAGATAATAGGTGTCTCTAATTGTGTCTTAGGTATATACGATATGTCAACTAGGTAGATAGAGACTAGAAAAAAGGTATTTAATTTAATCTAGGTGTCTTAGGTAGATACTATATATCAAAGACTTGTCTAAAGGCTAGAATAAGGTATAATCTAGAATGATCTACGTGTCTACTAGGTAGGTGTCTTCTATAATCTAATCTAGGTGTCTTAGGTAGAACTATAATCTAGGTGTCTAGTTGACTTAGGTCTAGACTATGATAAGGTATAAAGACTAGCTGTCTTAGGTCTACTATGTCTATAAAATCTAGATGTACATAATATACAATAGGTGTCTTAGGTGTCCTACGTCTACTAGACTACATGTGTTTTAGGTCTTAGGTGAGGCCACATGAGCTTCCACCTTCACGTGGTTGGCCTTGTCAGTATAGAATATTTATATTTATTGAAGCTAAGGGAAGCTCTTTTTCTTAATAGGAAAACTTTATCGACTTCAATTGCACTAATGGTGCAGGGACACCCAGGTTGTCATGCCTCCAAGAGGGGTCAAAAAATAAAATTTTGTTTTGATTGAGTCAATTGTATGTAATAAGGTCTTCTCAGACCATTCATTTGTTTTTAAGTCATTTTGAGTCGTTTGGGGTCAGTTTGAGTCTTTGAGTCCTGTTGTAAAAAAATGTCAATGTTGTCAAGTTGCACAAAGCAACTTTTGCATTTTTGGTGTCCTGCTCCTGATGTGACCAAACTGACAGTTCCAATGCATTTGGATGGATACATTTAGGCTTGGCATGGTTCTATTTTTCACCCAAACATGTCAAAACAGTCCGAGCTACATTGTACCGATGATATCCCTGAAGAGTCTAAAGTGCAAAAAGGCAGCAATCTTTGACGAGATGTTACTCGAAACTGTATCATTTAGAAACATTCCATCATAGGCAACATGATCACGTAGAGTCCCTCTACAATAACCTCTCTCAGTTCTTTATATCTCTGAGGTGTTTGCCCATGGTGAAAGGTTTTTTGCTACCCCAAAAATTGTCAGAAGGAGGCAATGTAAAGTTGCAAAGGGGTGTAACTTTCGTCCTACTCCTGATGCAGCCAAACTGACTATTCCAACACATTCGGATGGGTACATTTACACTAGGAATGGTCCTCTTTTTCACCCAAACATGTCGAAACAGTCCGAGCTACATTGTACTGATGATATCCCTGAAGAGTCCAACGTGTAAAAAGGTAGCAATCTTTGACAAGATGTTACTCAAAAACCATGTCACTTAGAAACATTTCATTTATGGAAACACGATCATGTAGGGTTCCTCTACAATAACCTCTCTCAATTTTTTATATCTCTGAGGTATTTGCCCATGGTGAAAGGTTTTTTGCTACCCCAAAAATCGTCAGAAGGAGGTAGTGTAAAGTTGCAAAGGGGTGTAACTTTCATCCTACTCCTAATGTGACCAAACTGACTATTCCAACATGTCCGGGTGGGTACATTTACGCTAGGCATGGTCCTATTTTTCACCCAAACATGCCGAAACAATCCAAGCTACATTGTACTGATGATATCCCTGAAGAGTCTAAAGTGCAAAAAGGTAGCAATCTTTGATGAGATGTTACTCAAAAATCATGTCACTTAGAAACATTTCATCTAAGCCAACATGATCATGTAGAGTCCCTCTACAATAACCTCTCTCAGTTTTTTATATCTCTGAGGCGTTTGCCCGTGGTGAAAGGTTTTCTGTTGCCCCAAAAATCGTCGGAAGGAGGTAGTGTAAAGTTGCAAAGGGGTGTAACTTTCGTCTTGCTCCTGATGCGACCAAACTGACTATTCCAACTCGTCTAGATGGGTACATTTACACTAGGCATGGTCCTATTTTTCACTCAAACATGTCGAAACAGTCTAAGCTACATTGTACCGACGATATCCCTGAAGAGTCCAAAGTGCAAAAAGGCAGCAATCTTTGACAATATGTTACTCAAAAATTGTGTCACTTAGAAACATTCCATCTAAGGAAACACAATCATATAGAGTCTCTTTATAATAACCTCTCTCAATTTTTTACATCTCTGAGACATTTGCCCATGGTGAAAGGTTTTCTGCTGCCCCAAAAATTGTCAGAAGGAGGTAGTGTAAAGTTGCAAAGGGGTGTAACTTTCATCCTACTCCTGATGTGACCAAACTGACAGTTCCAACGCATCGGTATGGGTACGTTTAGGCTAGGTATGGTCCTATTTTGTACCCAAACATGCCGAAACAATCCGAGCTACATTGTACTAGTGATATCCCTGAAGAGTCCAAAGTGCAAAAATGCAGTAATCTTTGATGAGTTGTTACTCAAAAACTGTGTCACTTAGATACATTCCATCTAAGGCAAAGAGATCATGTAGGGTCCCTCTACAATAACCTCTCTCAGTTTTTTATATCTCTAAGGCGTTTGTCCGTGGTGAAAAGTTTTTTGTTGCCCCAAAAATCGTCAGAAGGAGGCAATGTAAAGTTGCAAAGGGGTGTAACTTTTGTTCTTCTCCTTGTGTGGCCAAAATAAAAGTTCCAACGCATTTGGATGGGTATGTTTAGGCTAGGCATGGCCCTATTTTTCACCCAAACATGCTGAAACAGTCCGAGCTACATTGTACCGGCGATATCCCTGAAGAGTCTAAAGTGTAAAAAGGTAGCAATCTTTGACTAGTTGTTACTCAAAAACTGTGTCACTTAGATACATTCCATTTGAGGAAACGTGATCATGTAGGGTCCCTCTACAATAACCTCTCTCAATTTTTTATATCTCTGAGGAGTTTACCCATGGTGAAAGTTTTTTTGCTGCCCCAAAAATCGTTAAAAAGAGGCAGTGTAAAGTTGCAAAGGGGTGTAACTTTTGTTCTTCTCCTCGTGTGGCCAAACTGACAATTCCAACGTGTCTGAATGGGTATGTTTAGGCTAGGCATGGTCTTGTTTCGCACCCAAACATGCCGAAACAGTCCAAGCTACAAACACTAACTAGTCTTCAATCTTCAAACACTACAAATACCATGATATCCTGCATAAAGATGTATTTTAGCCTTTTATAAAGGCATGCCCATCAAATTCAACTGCGTAGAGATGATTATTTGTATTCCAAATTCCTTTTAAATACTGACCTTCCAACCCTTTTTCCCGCCCTCATATCAATTAAATATGACCTTCGATTATGATATGGCGCTCAAGCTTATGAGAGTTTACCAAAGACGCCCGTTGAGTTAGGTTGAAGGGCCGGTGAACTAATGACTTAAAGACCCTTTAGTAGGTTGATTTAAGTGATAGTAACTTTTGATTATAAGTCAATATTAAATTAAAACAAAAGTGCACTTTACACACGACAGGTAATTGAGGGTTTTAAAGTCTTAAGAAAAGTAGATTCTTTTTAGGGTTTAATGCCCAATATGCAAACCCTAACTATCAATAATATTATGATTATGAAAGCTTGTGTCTTCTCTAACTTCTTATTGCATGAACAAAACCACATCCACCATGAATATGAACCTTGCATTATATCAACCTTTCAAGATAGACCTTATCATGAAAACCATATTCACAACAAAACCTTGCATGAACAAAACCACATCCACCATGAACATAAACCTTGCATCATATGAACCATGTTTGTCTTGTGTAGCTTCAACATGAATTGAGAGACCTTATCATGAAAACCATATTCACAACATTATGCACCTCATGACCATCACCTACCTTGAATCACGATATCACCTTATCAACATCATGGCATCATCCTTGACATCAATGACAAACAACCTTGACCCTTTGACTTCAATGACAACCTTGAACCTTGATTGTTGATGACTTATGGAAGCCTATAGCCCCAATGTTATGTTGCATACTAAAATTAGGTAAGACTCAATATAATCTCATAACCTCGCCTTATATGCAAGAGGAATTACATTTAATAACCACAATGGTCATCAGGTGCTCATAAGCATATGATTTTGACTATCTTATTCAAAACAACAAACATACTCTTTGCATCCCAATATGGTAAAATAACAAGAAATTAAGAAATATTTTCAATTGACCAACTCATAAAGAATATGGATCAGAATACTTATTTGAATATTTTCAATTAAGCAACTCATAAAGAATATGAATATTTTTTGTTCAACATGATGATTCATTTTTATTTTAAATACAACTTTTATCTTTTAGTTCCAAAATGAGGTTTAGGTGATACTTGAATAACAATAGCTGGCTTATTGGATCAACAAACATCCTATGTAATACAATTGGACTTCAAATATTTGAAGTAGCCATCTACAAATATCCATTCAAATGTGGATTTATAATACAAGTATGGATGCCATCAATAAAAAAGATTTGTATTAACCAAATATCCATATAGGCATACATCAATATCTATCGATATAAGTATAACATATATACAAAATAGTCATATAGGCTTACAAGAATGCCATATAGGCATACAATGTCAACTATATGCAATACAAAATATATGTCCACAAATGCCATATAGGCATACAATAAAGGAACACAATAAAAAGTCATTCCCCTCTCGATGGTGAAGAGAATAAATCACGGGTAGCCTTTGATCTTCTAGGGGATGGAGATGTGTATGTGGGTGGTCTACTACGAACCCGAGGGTTGCTCCTCCTATTTAGTTCTTCCTGCATCTGTAGCTATTACAATAAAAAGTATAGACATTAATATATAGAAATTACATGTTATAAAAAATGAAACATTTAACAAAATAATCACTTATCGCTACCATATAATATGTCTCCTCACTTGCCTTAGTAGCAGGATTAGGCTGTGGTGATGTCATGTCCTATAGAAACCATCCAGATAGAAATTAAGCTTCAAATCAATAATATTTTTATTTTTCAAAAATAAACAACTATAACAATGAATGTAAATTGAAATTTACTAATCTGCCTCATACCCCTATCAATGGCATGGAGCTATGAATCTGTAATGTCCCAAATTATGAGCTAAGTGTGTTTTTGAGCTACATGGGAAATGCAATATTGGAATTGTATTTTCAATTATGAGGTTAGTTTTGATTTTTAATGATTGCATATGATTCATAGCTGGCCGCCAAACATGAAGGAAGGATATATTAAATGTAACATTTATTTATTAAATGATTGCATTGGATCGATGGAATATGAGGTCAATTGGGTTTGTGGAAATTAAATAATTGCATTTAATTTGATATTGAGCTTTGAAAATATTTTAAATACAAATTTTATTATTAAATATTTGCATTGGAGCGGTTGAGGGTTTTTATTAAATGCAAATATCATCATTTAATGCATGCACATGAGGTAGTTGTGGATTGAAGCAAGAATAGAGGAGCATTTTAAATGCAAGTTCATAAATTAAATGCCAAGTTGGTTATGTCAAGGATCAAGATTTTAAATGCTTTGAAGGTTATTAAATGCTTGCATTTGGATAGATTGGTTTATTTAATGCAATCGCCCAATCATTTTAAGTACTAGTCAGAGGTTAGAAAGATTTTAAATGCATTTCAAACACAAAATTAAATGCATGTAGCTGATTGCCCAAGCAAAGAGGAAGATTTTAAATGATTGCAATCTCAAAATTCAATGCAAGTGTCAAAGGCCAAGCTTAAGGAGGATCGATCCATAGAGGAGGAGAAAAATTCATTTAAAATAATTGAAGATTGTTTTAAATGAAAGCATTTCAAGTGAAGATCATTCAATATTGTTCCGTTTCCTTAATTTCTATTGATGGATTTCAAAATGCATTCCAAAATTGCCAAGAGGATGGACATCAAAGCTTGAGGAGTTTAAATAGATGACTTGAGCTTCATTTTGCATGAATGATGCTATGGTATGTTTTCTTTATTATTGTTTATGA
Organism: Cunninghamia lanceolata; assembly: GCA_027924645.1. Taxonomy (NCBI): domain Eukaryota; kingdom Viridiplantae; phylum Streptophyta; class Pinopsida; order Cupressales; family Cupressaceae; genus Cunninghamia; species Cunninghamia lanceolata. The sequence goes on along the minus strand of BSBN01000591.1, from coordinate 6,111,567 downwards.
CTGAAAATTTTGATTTTCTAGTTATTTTTCAAGGAGATGTTCCCTTGAATGTTGTGGTGATGATCCCATAACCATTTGTGAGATGTTGTCATACAGATTTCATCATTGAATTACATTTGTAGGTTATTTGAAGAGTTTGGAAGTGACATTGATATCTATTTGAAGCTCTTGGTGTAGAGGATTGACTACCAATGTAGTTTAGTGAATTTGGAATACATTCTGGATGGTATTTTCATATTTTGCAGGGTCTAATTTTGCAATAGCAGGGTCTGATTTTTATAACAGCAACTTTACATTGGAATTTCAGGGCTTTTTAGGTGAATTTGATCAAGGGTTTGAAGATTGAGTTGTGCTTGACAGAAGACATTCCTATGCATCCATAGAATGCATTTGAAGGAGTTATTTCATGATATTTCATTGTAAACACTTGGCTGGGCAAAAAGTACACTCTCAACAGTCAAATCAGCAAACAGAAAGTTTTCATCAGAATTTTGTTGAAGCTCTTGCAAGAGTGTTTTGTGTCCATTTGATAGCCATCAACATTCTAGAGGCTGTGGGCTATATTTGTATGCAAAGTTTGACATATTTGGACTTCAAATTGACTTGTAATTAAGTCTGATATAAAATCAGACATGGACTGAAATAAATTCCAGCCACTTGACATTTCATGTTTCATTTTCATAAATGCAAAGTTGATGTGAGTTTGATGTGCTACAATTCATTATTCATTTGGTGAAGCTATTTAATTGAAGTGTGCAAGAAATCTTATCTAAATTTGCAAAAAAAATTAGTCATTTCTAGAAGGGTATTTTATAGTGGTATCAGAGCTTTAAAATTTTAGTCCAATATCCATCAGGGATATTAAAGAATCGCACAGGTCACACCATGCTCCATTGCCCTATGAACATCAGGAGGTGTCTCCACAGCCTACATCATCTGGAAATAAAACAACAATATTTAATTACAAAAACTATAATAGTGATGCAAATCATGGCTCCTAACATACACACACGTTCACCTAAACATGGAAGTACACACAATAAAGCACACAAGTTACATACAAGAATCTAGTAAGTACAATTCATTCATTAAACTATTTATTTTATTACCTCCGTGAAGCTTTGAAGTCCACCACCGCTGGCAGGTGTTGCCGTGAAATCTCTAATATTAACCTATTCAACATCCAAAATCAGATATTAGAATACCATTCATATAACGATGCTATTCACATGTAATATTATAAATGTTTACTAGTTACATACCTCGATAGTAGATGATGTAGTGTAATATGCAGGTGGAGAACCACTGAAAACTGCATCAATGCTATGACACTGAAATTTCATTAAAATGATCAAATTAAATTAGTTAATCTTGCATTTCAAAAATAAAATTTAATAAAGTAAATTCAATGAACTTGCTAAGATTTACTTGAGTATCAAGCCCAAAAGTCTCACTCAGGAGGGCATCTGTCATCACCATCTGCTTAGCTGCAGATGTAGCCTGTACACTTGTGTCATGACTATCCGTGGGGTCATAACCACATGCTTACCTGCAAGTCTGACAAGTATGGGGTGGAACCGTACTCGAACTCTCCCCCGGCCCACATTGTGCTATAGGACTAGCATGTTGTAAGATGCTCTGGGTCAAGGCACTAATGGACTAAAGTGCCTTGACCTCAACACTCTCCTTCACAATAGAAGGGATAGAAACGTGCTCATGGGCCGGTCTGGCAAGTGCTTGTCTCGCTGGCTACTGTGGGTCAACACGTGCCCCTAGTCTATCTTGTGCTGACCCCCTACCTCTACCCTGGAACTCCTGCATATCAAAATAATTTGGCACTTTATTTTTGACAAACTCGTAGTAGAGTTTCCTCAAAAAGTATTGCGGGACCTCATTATTGTTGCATGGAGGATGGTCAAAAACCATCCACCACCTCTATGCAAAATTGTCCCTTATTGCTTGGTTGTTACACCAATGGATAGGGAACCTCTTGCATGTAAGGGGTAGAGATTCATTTGTTCGTGGGTCTGTGAAAATAGAACACAAGTCAAGTTTTGTAATTTGTTTCTTTTTCACTTGTTCATATGATAATTTGTTAGCATAATACTCTCTAAATTCTCTCATCTTTTCTGTCCAACTAGTGATTTACTTGCTTATTGAATCTACATTTGACAACATAGATTCAAAGGATTGAGCAAGCGTGGATCTATGCAAGGTTGAAGTTGTAGGTTCTTTCAACCTTGCAATTATGTCCTTAATTTATTTCTTATTATTTTCAATTTGCCCCATTAGATTTTCTTGTGTTCCAGGGGCATATTCAGGAATAAATGGAGGTGTTTATGGTTGGGGTTCTTCTTTAGCAGGTATTTGTTGTTCATTTGTTGGAGGATTTTGTGGATTTTCAGGAGGAGGAGGAGGAGGTGCATTATCAACTCCTGTAAATTTAATAAATTTATATCAAAAACTATTTTAACCTACCTATTTAGCAACAAATTCACACAAGAAGCAAATAAAACTTACTTCTTTGATTTCCCCAACGTCGTGGCAGCATTTTGATAATGAATCGGTGCGAAATAGCTGATGATTGGACCTCAAATAATGCGAGCGTGTAATGCCCCTCGCTTTTTGCCTGTGATAGATGTTATTTTCGTGTTTCCTATGACAGTTCTAGTTTAGATGATAGTCTTGGAGTGCATGTTTACAGTTTCGAGATATTTGGACTTCTATGTTATGGTTTATGTTCTCCTTGATCTTGATGGACACTTTGTTATTATGCTAGCTGATTATGGATCTATGTTAGGATGATGCTTGATTACTTGTACTTTGTGCTTTCATAGTTCGATGGACATGATTATGGATTAATGTTATTTTAAGTTTAATGTGTTATTTGATCATGATTATGATGTATAACTGGTAATGGAAGTAGTTAATTAATGATGTGTTTTCATGAACGGAACAGTGTCGCATTACTCGTGTTCGAGTACCCTACCATGCTGCGATTTCTGTTCATTGTGTCTATGATTACATGATTATATATGGATATATGCACAACCTTGTTGTTTGTTGCAGGATGCAGGTACCAGGCATCGACTCCACTTGAATTACCAGGTCTGAGCGTGCCCTAGCCAATGGAATTGTGGATTTGAGTTAACATGAGGTTCCCTATTTAGTCAACATCCTCAAGGAGGATGAGTTTCCAGTGTTGTATCCTGTCATCACCGTCAGTGGGACTGTTGTCGTCATGTCCTGTGGCTTCACTTGGGGTCAGGTATCATCTTGTAAGTTAGGGTATATCCAATTTAAGTGTCAATTTATGCATGGTTAGCATTTTCATTAAAATAAGGTTAAATTTAAGCTTAAAATTAAATAAACATTGCTAAGGAATTATGTGTGGTTTATTAATTATAAATAATTTAATTATTGATAATTGGTAAAACTAATATGAAAAATAGTAAATAAATAAATAAACTAGATAAATGAGTAAATGAAATAATAAGTCCTAAGTTGTAAGTGGATTAAATTAAAAGAAAATAAGATTCATAAGTAAGATGATTAAACAATTACCATTTTGATTAAATGAATTGACGATAATAAGGATAATATTCTAAGGATTAAATATTAGGGTTGTCGCCTAGTTTTATGTGTTTAATATTTGGAGATGAGCAAAATTAATGTCTTCTACCGTCAATTGCAAGTTTGAGGTGTGGAATCCCTCGGTAAAGTGAAATTGAAGAATCTCACGAGAATGTGGGATGTTGGAAGAAGAAAGGCATGTCACTTGCAATTACCCGAGGAATGGACCCATGTTTTGAGACAATGGGTTGTCGGGAAGTAAGGCAGGCCTTCTGCATTTATCTGAGGAGATAGAGTCTTGGTTGGAGAGGGAAAAAGAATTCTGGAAGAGAAGAGAAGGGGATTGGATTCAGAGAGAAAAGAAGACTCTTGTAAAAGCTTAAAAACTTCAAGTATGCACTGTAAATATGCTTATTTCTTATGAAATTGTAATAGAACTAGGTTAACTGTGTTTTCCTCCATTGATGGGAGTTATTCAGTAATTGGTATTTAAATTCTTTCTATCTCTAATTTGAGTCTTGTCATAATCCTCCATGTGCTTCAGATACAATTGAATGTCTCAAATTTGACTTGTCCATTTACCCCTGTTGGTATTCTGGAATGCTGAGTTAAATCCTTCTGTGGGAAACCTCTTGCTGTGTTTTGTAATTCCTTACCTAACATTCTATCGAACAAAACAAATCTGCACCTGTGCATCTGATAGGGCACATAGACTAGTGCTTAAACAGAACTCTGCTTTGTCTTCGTTGATTTCTGTCTCAGAACCCTGGTGCATTACTCATGTCGGCCCTGTATATTCATATAAAGATATAAAAAGGTATGCAGAGATATATATTTGTAAACTCCTGTCAAATGAAATTGTTTTAAATTCCTTGAGCCTAACAATAAATCCTCTCTGCAAAATTCGGCATCCACATTGTGAACTTAAGTCTACTTTTAGAATCGATGTTAACAAGGAAGAACTTCCTTTTTTTTTTTTGAATCCTATAGCTATCTACATCTGTATTACCTTTGTGAGGCGTTATGCCATCAGCAACCCTGTCGATTTTTCCCTTGTAAGATGGTCGAACCCTTCTGGCTGTCCCTCGGTTCGTATCATGGCCCAACCTCTGCTATTTTCATTGATCCATATTAACTCCAAAAGCATAAATTGTGTAACATCTAAAGATTGCCTTGAGATAAGTTAAATAAATGTTGTGTGATTTAAATAGGAAGGTGAGTCGACTCCTGTTGGCAGTTGATCATTACTTCCCAGTTTCTATGCCTCTGTGACTGACGGCCTGTGTCATCTGGTGGATGTGGAGTATGACTGAACCCTTGCCATTTGGGTCGCCACTTCTATCTCTGAATGCTACGTTGGTCTTCAGTTTTCCATGCCTTTTATTTCAGTATGGATTGTGGGTTTAGGCAATTTTTTTGGGAAGTCGTGGGCTCAGCAAGAGTACTGTGGTAGTCGTCTGTAGCAAGTATGTTCTGATCAGAAATGTGGGTGAAGTCATCTTCTGACAGTGGTAGTCTTGTTAACTGGAACAGTCTTTGGCAGTAAACATCTCTAATTCATGTCTGTGTTAGACTGCAAGCTTCGTAGGTGTCGTAGGAATGGTGCATTGTGTCTTGTTTCCCCGTAGTTGTCTGGGCCGATAGTCAACTTGTAGCTTATGCCCTTCCATCGCCAATGATGTTGTAGACAGTCGAAACTTGCAGCCAAGGGCAAGCTTGGAAGTCATTTCCAGTATGTCATTATGGTCGTAAGGTGGTAGAAGAGAGTTGCTCTTGGTAAGTATGTTTTGAGAGTTGTAGTCGTTCTGAGCCTTAGTCGTCGAGGGTATTGGGTGGCCGACAACCATTTAGCAAGTAAGTGTATATGAGACTTTGTGCTAGAACACTTAGATGGTAGATAGTGGTTTACCTATTAACTCTTGCGAATAAGGAAGACATCTTCCCTTATAGAAACCGTTGCGTAGCAATAATAGATGTGATCCCTGTGTATCAGTAAGTTCCCACGTTTGCACTACATCTTACAAGCGGTCATTGTTTGGACATCCATTCTTTTTGCCTTATAGAATCATCATGAGTTCAACCATTATCCTCATTAACTTCATGTTGTATTCATTTGATCGGTCTCAAGAAGAGTATATCTAATTCCTTTATATTTTCATTTATAATCTTGAGGAATACGTATTCGATAGGATTAATTATAATAGACTTGTTAGTAGAGTGTAACGTTATCTGTTTAATGACTTGGATGGAAAATATATTGGTTATCAAATGATTTGTGGAATTTTAATTGCTATTATCATTATTATTATTATCATTATTATTATTATTATTATTATTATTATTATTGGGTCACGTGATGTATTTAAATCAAGCTATTGAAATTAATATAATCAATTATCGGGGTTATTAAATGATAAATTTGAATGGAACATGATAAGGAAAGATTGTATATCAGATTGGAATAAATGAATACTTGATATGCTGATTTGTAGAATGGATGAATGTATTTAGTGTAGTATTTAAATCTATCACCCTCTCTTTATTAATGACTTGTTGAACTAGATCCCGTTCGTTTGTAAATGTACTTTGATATTCTCATGAATGTTGTGATAGTTAGACCAATGATATTTGATCTATATGTATTTGTAATCGTTATTTACGTAGATGGGATTAAAATTGTTTCTTTTATTTTTATATATGGTTATAAATTAGATTGGAACTCTCAAATTTACCTGTATGAATTAAATTTAAAATTATATTATAATCACTTAATCATCTTGATTTATAACACTGACAATAGTGGTCCACTTTAGTTTCGTTAATGACATTTGCATCTTGTAAATTAAATTAAATGGTTAATTATTAAATATTTACTTATAGTTCACTTTATTGTAAATATAGATTTATTTCTTAATACGAATGCAATCAAATGACAAGCTAAATTTTAATGATTAGTATACTATTGTAATAACTTAGTCAAATACCATCTGCTTTAGTGGATTAGTTGTAAAGAAAGTAAGAATTAAATTATAAGTATAATTGATTTCTCGTAATGTGTTAATTCTATCTGTGGGGCATAACCCCGTTCATATGGTCTTTTGATTCCATATCTATCCGTGTGGCTAGAGTTCCAGAGGCTTATCTTGGGATGTCTTGATTTCATGTGTTATGTTAATAGATGTCTTGAGATCATGATGGTCTCTGAAGTATGTCGTCCCTAGATATGTATGGACTAAAAGACAAGGGGAAAGATAAATACACTCTCTTGTGGATGTGTTGTTATCCAACTAGTTGTATTAGTCTTGTATCCAGTTTTGTGGTGAGTTATGGAATAGGGTGACAGGAGATCATCGAGTTGTAATGAATATGTGTTATTATGGGCAATGGTCTAGGAGTTCTGCCCTTATGATTATGTTATGGAGGGTTAATGCCTTGCATTGTTATATACATGTTGATATCAGGATAGTTGTTATGCAAGATGACTAATGCCTTGCATGGTTCCTGTACCCTCATTGTTGTGATGTCTTACTGTGCTTGTTGAGTAGGGTTTTCTAGTTGTAGGTAAGGGAGTGGCTTCCAATGTGGGGGCCGGTGCCAAGTGGCTAGCCAGGGTAACCCACTGGGAGTTGGTAATTCAGTGATAACCTAATAATAAATCTCGGGGTTGGGTAGTTTTCACACTAACAAGATAATAAGATTTTTCCTCACTCATGCCTATAGTGCTAGTTCAGACTAAGGATGAGGGGAGAAGGCCAGGATTGGTAGATCTACTTCCTTGTCATCACGAAAGGAAGGTTGATTCCGCATGCGTCATTTTATGGGGCCGGCGTCTAGAGAGAGATTGCCAGGGTAACCATAGATGGGGGCCGGTGTCTAGAGAGAGACTGCCTGGGTAACCCATGTTAGGACCATGTGATGACACTCTCCTTACTACAGCCTAGCACTCCCTAATTGTACTCTCTCCATTTGTTAAGTGTTGCCTCTGAAAGTACTGTTGTGTTGTTTTGTGATGGTGACTTGTGATGTTGGAGTCATGTGTTGTCTCATAGCCTACTGTCTACCTGACCGTATGTTGTAGTGGGGACCTTATGTTAACTCCTAGCTTGGGGGGTGGACCTCAGGGTTCCACATGGTCGGGTGGAAGAGCTTTATCCATTAGTTTTCCCTTGCCGTTGTTCGTGGGTGAGGAGGATATATCTTGTGCATCAGACTTCATATCTTGTACTTGATTATGAAGATAGCTATTGCTCATGTACTAGCCTATGTATCAGTTGATTCATAATGTATGTATTCCAAATGTAATCAAAACTACATGATGATGTACCCATATGTATAGACTTTTGATCATGTACATGTAATCTTGAGCAAAGTTGATTATCTATGTGGCACGAATGAAGATGTATATGCATATTCATTAGTACAATAGATGTGGAATGAACTGCTGATGATCAGTTAACCATGTATGTTAAATTATGTTGATTAATTTATCAAGTAATGCAACCATGGGACCTTAGAAGACAAGTTGTTGTTAATGATGCGTGTTGATTTGCTTAACATTACTTTGTTATCTTTTACAAAAACAAAAAAAATTATTTTCCGCTTGCATAGCACAGTTGTGTTGTCCTCTAAGGTTTCCATTACGGGGCATTACAGAGTGCGCTCCTTTCTTTTTTCAAGCCGCGGGTTTCTTGCAATTTGTTGTGAAATAATGAAATAGAATGCTACTTTTTTTTAATATAAAGTAGCACATAACACGAGCGCGTTATGGCTTGGTGTAGGCTCGGCAACACCAAGACACCAAGCCATAACACGAGCCCATTATAGTTATTACTAATTTTAAAAAAAAGTTGACCACTTTTTGGCCCCCCAACTTTTTGCACCCACCCTTTAATAGGCTTTGTAAAGTTTAGTTTTATAGCTAAGTAAACATTTTAGTGCTATTTTATTTTTACGAAATTAAATTATTTTTTCAAATTTCAATTTTATTGAAGCAAGACATTTCAAAACGAGTTCACATAAATTTTTCTTAGTTCTGGAAATATAATAGTTACAAATTTGAAATGATAAACAATTCTTTATCTTTAAAAAAAATTATTACTAAACCACAAGATTAGATTAGTTAAAATAATTAAAATCATGTTCTCTAAAAGTACTTACTATTATTACTTAAGCAAAAAATAAAGTGACTAAGATAAAATACTATAGTGATCTAGATATGAATATGTTATTATTATTATATTGTGTAATTATTCTTCAAACTTATAATATTTTAATGCATTTTAAATTGTATTAAATGTTATTACATTTTAATATGTTAGATAGACATTTCAAATCTCTCCACACAAACTAGGGTTAGGGTTCTACACATTTTATTTTATGAAATTAGATTATTTTGGAGATTTTAATTTTATTTACTCAAAAGTTAAAAATCTAGGCTTTCAAATTTATTTCTCCATGTTATTACATTTATTATTTTATTCTTCAAACTTACAATATTTAAATGCATTTTAAATTATAAAAGTATTAGTATTATTACATTTTAAGCAAATATTTGTGTTATTTAATAGACTTTGTAAATTTTAATTTTATTGTTAACGAAATATTTTAGTCCTAAATTATTTTTGAGATTTCAATTTTATTTACCCAAGACATTTCAACACTCTTCAAAAATTAATTTTTCAATTATTGGAATGCAATTTGTCTATACAACCAATACCTAATCAACAAAAAATTTACAATTAAATAAATACTATATACAACCAATAGCTAATCAACAAAAAAATACAACTAAACAAATACTATAATAACAACACTACAAGGCTGGCCACTACGTGACACTTGTTTATTCTTCAAACATACAATATTTTAATTCATTGTTACATTATAATGTCTTAAGCAGACGTTTCAAATCTCCACATAATATAAGTATAGGGTTTTTAAAGTTTAGTTTTATAGTTAAGGAAATATTTGTGTTATTTAATAGGCTTTGTAAAGTTTAGTTTTATAGCTAAGTAAATATTTTAGTGTTAGTTTATTTTTACCAAATTAAATTATTTTTGAGATTTCAATTTTATTTACCCAAGATATTTCAAAACGAGTTCAAATAAATTTTTTCTTATAAATTTATTTCTCCAAATATAATAGTTACAAATTTGAAATGATAAACAATTCTTTATTTAAGAAAAAAATTACTACTAAACCACAATATTATTAGATTAATTAAAATAATTAAAATCATGTTCTCTAAAAGTACTTACTATTATTACTTAAACAAAAAATTGACTAAGTAGTGATCTAAATATGAATATCTTTTGATAAAAGTAAAAGGGCTCGAACCCATGTACAAAAGCCACTACACGTGAACCTAAATATGAATATGTTATTGTTATTATATTGTGTAATTATTCTTCAAACTTACAATATTTTAATGCATTTTAAATTGTAATAGTCTCTCCACATAATACAAATATAGTCTTTGTAAAGTTTAGTTTTATAGTCAAGGAAATATTTGTGTTATTTAATAGGCTTTGTAAAGTTTAGTTTTATAGCTAAGTAAATATTTTAGTGCTATTTTATTTTTACCAAATTAAATTATTTTTAAGATTTCAGTTTTATTTTCATAAATTTTTTCCTTATAAATTTAGTTCTGGAAATATAATAGTTACAAATTTCAAATGATAAACAATTATTTATCTTTAGAAAAAATTATTACTAAACCATAACATTAGATTAATTAAAATCATATTATCTAAAAGTACTTATTATTATTACTTAAATAAAAAATTAAGTGACTAAGATAAAATCCTATAGTGATCTAAATATGAATATGTTATTGTTATTATATTAAACTTACAATATTTTAATGCATTTTAAATTGTAATAGTATTTAATATTATTACATTTTAATATCTTAGGCAGACATTTCAAATCTCTCCACACCCAACTAAGGTTAGGTTCTACACATTTTATTTTATGAAATTAGATTATTTTTGGGATTTCAATTTTATTTACTCAATAGTTAAAATCTAGGATTTCAATTTTATTTACTCAAGAGTTAAAATCTAGGATTTCAATTTTATTTAGTCAAAAGTAAAAAATCTATAGTATCACAAAAATATTTTGCCATGTTATTACATTTTTTATTTTATTCTTCAATCTTACAATATTTTAATGCATTTTAAATTATAAAACTATTAGTATTATTACATTTTAAGTAAATATTTGTGTTATTTAATAGGCTTTGTAAAGTTTAGTTTTATAGTTAAAGTAATATTTTAGTCCTATTTTATTTTTACCAAATTAGATTATTTTTGAGATTTCAATTTTATTTACCGAAGACATTTCAACACTCTTCAAAAATTAATTTTTCAATTATTGGAATGCAATTTGTCTATACAACCAATACCTAATCAACAAAAAAAATTATAATTAAACAAATACTATATACAACCAATAGATAATAAACAAAAAAAATTACAACTAAACAAATATTATAATAACAACACTACTATGTGGCACTTGTTTAATATGCTTATTGCATAAACAAATCTTTGAAAACCAAGGCTAAATTATTAAATAAATTAATATTAAACAAACACTATATACAACCAATAGATAATAAACAAAAAAAATTACAACTAAACAAATATTATAATAACAACACTACTATGTGGCACTTGTTTAATATTCTTATTGCATGAACAAATCTTTGAAAACCAAGGCTAAATTATTAAATAAATTAATATTAACATGTCCTTCAATCTTTAAAAGCCACAAAGAAAATAAATATTTAGTTTAATGACCTTTGTTTTAGATTTTTACTATGGAAATTAATTGCTTTAAAAAATTATAATAATTTTTTTACTATGGGAATTAATTCTTGTAAAAGGTATCATTTAGATTAAATTATTGAAAATATTTCATTAAAAACTAATTATTAGGTCTAACAATTAATTAGTAAAGAAAAACTTTATTTTAGTTTAATGAAAGTAAACAAATATGCAACTACACATGATTGAGATGCAAATATAAAAGTATTAGTTCCCCATTATTTCTAAATAAAAAATCATTGATTAAATGATACATTATTGCCAATAATAAACTTCTCTTTCTTCAAAAACTCAAAGGAGTTGAAGAAAGAGAATCCATAGATCAAGGGAGATCAGATATGGATAAGTATCCCTTTCTTCAAATTTTGAGGATGTATTTCTAGATGAATTACCTGGATTACCTCCTAAGAGAGATTTTGACCTTTCAATAGATATAATTCTAGGATTGGAACCTATATCCAAAGCTCCTTATTGGATGACGACAACAGAGTTGATGGAGCTAAAGGCTTAGTTGCAGGAATTCTTAGAAAAAGGATTGATAAGACCCAGTGTTTTGCCCTGGGGAACACGTGATTTTTGTTAAGAAGAAAGATGGCACACTGCACTTATATATAGACTATCGTATGCTAAACAAAGCAACAATAAAGAACAAGTACCCGCTGCCCCGTATTGATGATCTTTTTGATCAAATGAGTGGGATAGCTATATTTTCTAAGATTGATCTTTAATTAGGATACCATCAATTGAGGCTAAAAGATGAAGATATCCATAAAACAACCTTTAGAACAAGGTATGGACACTATGAGTTCACTGCCCTACCCTTTGGAGTGACAAATGCATCAACAACATTCATGAACTTAATGAACAGTGTGTTCAAAAATTGTTTGAACAAGTTTGTCCTTATTTTCCTTGATGATATTTTGATTTAATCCAAAAATGAAGAAGAACATCTCCAACATTTGTGGACCGTTCTTCAGTGTTTGAAAGAACATAAACTTTATGGTAAACACTCAAAGTGTACTTTATTCCAAAAAGAAGTACAATACCTGAGTCACATAATCTCAGATGAGGAAATTACAGTAGACCCATCAAAGATTAAAGCCATTCTAGAGTGCCCTACACCAAAAAATATGCATGAAGTCCATAGTTTTATGGACCTAGCAGGATATTATAGAAAATTTGTGGCTAACTTTTCAAAAATTACCTATCCCATTACTTCTCTACAAAGGAAAGGCAAAAGATTTGATTGGTCAGAAAAATGTTAGGAGGCATTTGATCAACTAAAAGAGAAGTTGATTATGACACCAATTTTAAAGGTACCTGATCCATAGGGTCATTTTGTAGTCATCATTAATATCATGAGAAGGATTAAGTGGTGTACTTGTGCAAGATGGGCAAGTTATTACCCATGAGTCTAGAAAGTTGAAAACATATGAGCAGAATTATGCTCCTCATGATCTCGAGTTGGTAGTAGTTGTAGATGCATTGCAAATGTGGCGGCATTACTTGCTCGAAAAACCATTTGAGTTAAGAACAAACCATCAAGGACTTAAATATTAGTTTACTTAACCACATCTTATTGCTTGCCATAGGAGATCGTTAGAGATGATATATGATTATTATTTTGAGGTTAAATAAATTTAGGGCAAGGAAAATAGAGTGGTTAATGCCCTGAGTAGAAGGAGACATATCTCCTCGATGATCTCCATACATTCTAATTTTAAGAAGATCAAGTGTTACAAAAGTCCAAGTGAGATGAATACTATGAGCAGGTTAAGCAAGCTCCCTCGAACAATTCTCATGATTCTAGATATGATGGATTCCACTTTGAACCATATGGACTATTAAGATTTAAAGGAAGAATGTATATTCTGAACTTCGAGGAGTTAAGGAATATCATGTGGAAGGAAGTTCATTCTACACCCTATTCAAGACATCTTAGAGTGACAAAATTGCTAGCTGATGTAAAACCATTATTTTTCTAGAAAGGAATGAAGAGGGATGCTACGAGGTTTGTAGCTGGATGTCTAGAATGCCAGAGGGTGAAAGCAGAACATCAGGTGTGTGCAAGAAGTTGAGTCCATTTTTTGGCCAAAAAGTAGAAGTGTTTTCCTTGATTTTTAGATTTTGTCACATTTGACCTAAAATTTTGAAGCACTTAAAGATTGAATCTTTAAAAATTTAGTATTACGAAATGTAGTACTTGGAGTCTAGTTTCTAAATATGTAATTTATTTTAATACTCAGATGATACAAATTGATTTTCAATAGGCATGTCTAAAAACCACCATTTAAAAGTCACTTTTTTTACCATACCATGCACGTGTACGTCAACCATATTTTCACCTAAATAATTGTATTTTTCTATATCCTTTTGGGAAGACATCTGTAAAACACTGAAGATTGTTGAGGATTTTTTTTGTAATTTTTTTTGAATATATTTTTTAATAAATTATTTATTGGTCGTAATTGTTGTTTTGAAAATCCCTCGTGTATGTCACGCATAAGATGACCTAAACTTATCATTTTTTTGATTTTTTTTCAAATTGAAAAGAATTGTCTAAAAATTGTTAACGTATAATTTTTCAAATTTATTTTAATAAAAAGTTATTAAAATAATAAGAAAACCTGATATTTCAAGTTTATGGACTAGTTTTATCAAAAAATATTTGAAAAATAGAAAAAATAATCAAATTGTAAAAAAAATTACATATTTGAAATCTACACAATCTCATCTATAATTTTGTCAATTTTTTTTGTAAAAACATCTTCATACATATGTCTAAAGTCACACTTTTCTAGTGACACTGACATGACCTTCAAGTTGCAGGTCAAAGCAGGTCCAAAGCTAAGGGTCTGCTCCCCAAGCCTTTTTTTGACCCAAAACCCATAGCAAAAATTGGGCCAGAAATTCAAATTTTAAGAAATGGGATCCTATTTAGTATTTTTTAATAGTTTAATGTTTTATGAAACTAGATCTCGTTTCTAGAAAATGGGAACCTGTTTCTAGAAAATAGGATCCCGCTTTTGGCTCGAGGTCTTGAAGCAAAATGAGATTCCATTTCATAAAATGCGGGATCCCATTTCACTTTTCCCAATTTTGTGTTTTTAGCTAAGTCCAAAACTTCCACGAGAAGTGGACTCATCTTCTTGCTTTTACCCCATCATCACCCAACATGACTTCTATATCCTCATGAGATTATGAAATGGAAATGGTTGATCATTAGCATGGATTTTGTACAAGGACTTCCTATGTCTAGAAATAGGCATAACACTATTCTGGTAGTGGTAGATAGACTCACTAAGGTAGTGCATTTCATACCCAGGAGCTTGACAGATGGAGCGCCAGTCATAGCCTGCAAATTTGTGCAAGAGGTTTTCTGGTTGCGCGGTATTCCTGAGAAGATCATCTCAGATAGGGATGCACACATAACATCAAGGTTTTGGCAAAACTTATTTTCCTCACTTGAAATTCAATTAAACATAAGCTCAACTTATCATCCCTGGACAGATGGCCAAACAGAAAGAGTGAACCAAGTGTTGGAAGATCCATTGAGAATATATTGCATGGATCAGCTATACAAATGGGAAGATTACCTTCCTCTTATGGAATTTGCTTGGAATAATTCCTATCATTCCACTATTAAGATGGCTCCATTTGAAACATTATATGGAAGAAAGCACCAAACTCCTATAAGCTGGGATAAGTTAGAAGATATGATTAGCCTTGGTCCAGAAATGCTATCAGAAATGGAAGAATAGGTCCATCTGCTTAAGAAAAGGCTAGTGGAGGCAAATGATAGATAAAAAAGCTATGCAGATGCTAAATGCATTCCAAGGCATTTCTCAATAGGAGAGAAAGTTCTGTTAAGAGTCAAATCGCAAAAGAGCTCTATTAAATTTAGAAAGTCATCCAAACTAGCTCCTAGATATGTGGGTCCCTTCAAAGTCCTTGAGGAAGTCAACCCAGTTGCATACAAGATTGC
Source organism: Cunninghamia lanceolata (assembly GCA_027924645.1). Classification (NCBI taxonomy): domain Eukaryota; kingdom Viridiplantae; phylum Streptophyta; class Pinopsida; order Cupressales; family Cupressaceae; genus Cunninghamia; species Cunninghamia lanceolata. The sequence continues at coordinate 6,096,180 of BSBN01000591.1, read as the reverse complement.
TTTACCGCCAGCTCTTACCATGATGCATAATGTTTTCCATGTTTCCTATTTGAAAAAGTATGTTGTAGGAGATAATCATATTCCTATTCTTGATTGGAATGTCTTACAGGTGAAGGACCTAGGGGTGGTAATGATTGAGCCCGTCAAAGTGCTCGAAATATGTAAGCTACACTTGCATAATAAAGAGGTTACTCAATGCAAGGTCCAGTGGGACCAACATGCAGAAGAGAATGCCACATGGGAGAATTATCATGATATTTATCAAAGATTTCCTTGTTTATTTTAAGCTTTTACTATGTTGAACAAAATCTTTTTCTTGTTATAAATTTTGGATACATTGGATCATCGAGGACAATGATTCTTATGGGGCGAGATATGGTACATCCTCAAAAATTGACTATGCTTTGCTTTTACTTTCATGTAATTAGTGGATAAGTTATCATGGATTAATGATTTGACGTTTAGGAAAATGTCAGGATAAATCATTGATTTTATGACTTATGATTAATGTATAGAATTAGAGATCAAATGATATTGAGATTATTTAATTATGATGTATCGAGATTTATTGATGATACACTAATCATAATTTTATGACTGAGTGTAACCAGGAAATATATTTCCACCTCCAAGAATGGAAGGAGAGCATCATCAGAGAGAAAGGAATAGATGTTGGAAAAAGATAGGTTTGTCGATTCAAGTTCCAAGTTGTGTAACTAATGAACCTTCTCGAGACAGGGTATGTAATAGTTAGCTCTTCTTGTTTAAGTCATCTCAAATTTGACCATTATCGATTTGTCATTAGGTAAAGGTTTTCCGACATCAAACTTCTTTTGATTTGGTCAAGAGATATTTAGGAAAATTAATGAGATTATGGTTTAACCATTTTCCTTTGTCAAGAGAGTTTTTCAATATATTTCGTTGTTTTACATAATTATTGATGTTGATGTCAGCATAAGGTTGCAAGTGGGGAAAAGATCTCAACCCCATTCTTGCACCTTACCAAGTGATTAATATCAACCTTCGTACAAATGCTAATGTTACCATTATGTTGATATATAATAGTTATTTATTTATATATTATTATATTGATAAAGAAAACCTATTTAATTGAGTCATAAATATTTGTCTTTTTTTATTTTAAGCTATCCTTGGATTGCAACCAATACGTTCACGTAGTGAAGCACGTACTCCATATTCCACGTAATGTGGAGTAAGTGGGGAATAACCCACTGTGGCCATGGAGTTATTATTGCTAAAGGAGAACATCTGGATGGATGCATGTTCCTTCGAGGAGAATTCTAAGGGAGGATAAGTGGTTATCACATGGAGTGGGGAGAATAACATTGATCATTCTCTCGAAGAATTTTTCTTTTAGAGAAAATGATAGGAAGGAAAGAAAGACAAAATCACATCAATGCATGTGTTGGTTGTGAGATACAAATAGAGAAGAGATATCATACTTAGGAGAGTTGATAAGAGTCTTAGAATTGAAGAGGCAACGTGGAATTCATTAGCTGATACTCAGTGTTTGGAAAACATAAGATCACTAAACCGAATGAGATTGTGTTGATACGCAACGTCTCATGTTGTTATCATAGATGGTTCAGCCGAACAACTTTGAATAGGTATTAAGCATGTCTATTTCTTACTTGACAATACCAATGTTTCTATATGTATTTAAGACTGAAGGAGTAAAATGTAACTGATTTTTGTAAGGTGACCGGTACTCTAAATGGAGTAACCCAATGTATTTGTTGAGTATTATGTGGGTGGTTCTTTAAACAAAGCAAAACCTACGTATTAAAATATAGTGTTGTTGATAGAATGCCAATAGGCTTAGAATATCAAACTGTAATGGTTGAAATTTGGATAGGGTTGATTAGATGGTTCGTTTGGTTTGTGCCTATCCTCCTTTCACCAAAACATTCAAGGACCTTGGGTCGAGTGGCAATCCACTATCAGGCTCTTGATCACTATAGAATGTAGGGAAAATTGGATATGTGAGATTTGATTGCTTGATTATGTCCAATTATGCTTAAAACCCTAATTATGTAAATATAGAAGCAATCAGATAAATTACTCAAAATGATGCTATAGGAAGATGTAAAATGATAGATAAATGTGTACGAAATTTTGAAGTTCGAGAAGTGGAACAATCAGGGACTAATGAGTGGGAGCCCTAGTCTAGTGCCCTGATTTTTGTCGGGATCTGGGAACTTGATCTGCAACCTGTTCTTGCTATCTTAGAGATTTCTCCGTTGCAAAATCCAGAGGACTAATGAGTGGGCACCCAAGTCCAGGGCCCTATTTTCAACTCTGATATGCAAATTTGACACTCTACAACACTCTCCTGCAACTCCACTTTTCCTGCTTCTTCAACCTATAACCTGCAATCACAAAAAAATGGGGAGGGGGTTGTGGTGTTTAGGGGCTTGCCTCAGTCAAGCCCTAGAGAGACATTCAAGTCTTTCGAACACCATTGTCAGATAGAGAGTGCGTGCCCTTAGGAGGCAGAGGCAAAATCCAAATGATGAACAATCAAAAGCATAATTGATATCATCTTGTAGTGAAGATCTCATGGAAGGAAGAAGCTCTTCATGCCATGAGGAGCTGGATGTTCAAATTTGCAAATACAAACACATAAACAACACAAAATTTGCTCTTCCACACAATGAATGCCTTGAATCACTTCTAGAATGCCAATGCTCATGCAAATTTCATCTAATGATCTTCTAATTGTCCTCTAGTTTCAAATGAATGCCTAAACATGCTTATATATGCAACTACAAACATTCCTGCCAAGAATTTCGTAATGCAAACTTACCGTGTCGGCATAGGACCTAAATAACGGTCACAAGCCGACACTTGAAATTTGGGCCTAATCCAAAATAGGGCAGGACTAGGGTGCGGGCGCCCAAGTCCTCCCCCTATTTTGGGCATGGTATGTTTCAAGGGATCCCCTTAGGCCCCATTTATCATGAAACTTAGGGTTCATTTCATTGAGATGTCAAAATATGATGCAAGAAGTCCTATAATGCAGACTAAAGACCCAAGAGCTAAACCTTAGGAGGGAAAAGCCCCCAGGGGACATTTTCCAACATTACACAAACCAATACATTGATTGATATCATTCATTATCACTGTGTGTGTATAAACTCATAGCCTCTATACGACTAAAAAAATTAAAAGACTATTGTCATATAAAAATGAAATCTTTCAGATTTGTTATATCTGGGCAAGATTATATGAGATTAATCTTTTTTTTCATTTAGAGTCATGATAGAAATAGGTTTGTATATCTCGATGAGATGAAGGCTCTTTGTAATTATTATTTCACAAGAAAGGATATTATTGTCATCTTTGAGAACGACATGTGACACAAAATCTTTTGCATACTCAACAACATGATAGGCAATATCATGATAGACACAGGAACTTAATCTTTATTTATTTCTAATCCCTTCCTTATGGAAAGACATATGACCAGAGATGACCAAGAGGTCAAATGTATTATTATGAGCTGTAAACTCAAAAACTATTTGGGTTGATAGATTGAACTTTATCAAAAGACTAGTTATGAGAAAACAAGAAATTCCATTAAGATATTATATGGATGGGAATATACCTAGTAGACGATGTTTATTCCTATTAAGTGAAATGTGAAGTCGAACATGGTCAAATGGTCTAAGAAAACTAGAGGCATTTATTATGATATATCTATTGTTTCAGAGAACAAGGATGTTTGATATTCCATGTTATGGGTTAGAGAAGTTTAACCTAGAGTTAATCTACAAGGGTTATGAAACCTAAAACTCTTAAGTCAGATATGAATTTACATATTATTGGTTGACAATGAGTGGTCAAGAGAACCATAGAATAAGACAAATAGAGTCTAAAGGGTACTTCGATAAATTTAAGTGAATCTTGTTCGAGTTGAACTTGCTTTTATGTATAAGGCTGTTGGATACTTGTGTTAGAGAGTAAAATGACAAGAGGTCATAGACCCTAGAAATTGCAAGCATGCAAAAGAGGGACTAGCTGAAAAGGTAGAATTACCAATCCTATATATTGTATGTATATCCTAGACTAAGGATTGATACTAAGTCAGACTGACTAGAAAAGAATATTATATAGACAATTTATGTCTAGAGTTGCTGTACGATGAGATAGTCTTTAAGTTGAGTTAGAAGTGTGTGAATTCTCAACTACATTCATTGCGGAACATCTTTTTATATTAAATCTTTGGCCAAAGTAATGCGTCCGTCTCTGCATGCATTAGTCGGTTCACTGTGTTCTGGATTTGCATAACCATCCAATAGTGTCATACTTAGAAGGGATCTATAGTTGTATGACTATGTTGGTTATGTAGGCACAACACTAGAAACTCATACGGAAAAAAATCTTTGGGTTCTTTATATCTATTCACTTCGTGAAGGGTAGGGCCACTTCTAGGAAGGAAGGTGTGTGGGGGACTATTGGTCTATGGTTGGAGGAAAAATACTCAGGTGATGCTCTCCTTCCCAAGTAGATGACAAGTGAAGACTTGTGAAGACATATATCAAAACTCTAGATGTAGTTTACTTATTATGATGACTTGATAGTCAAATTTATGTAAACTATTCTGACTGCCATGAGCAAAATATTGTAATTGTAAGGTGAAAGATTTCACTAAAATGCTATCTTTGAATATGTTGTAATTTTTAGTTTGAAAACATTTAGAGAAGATATTCTTTTTATTTATTTGATTATGCAAATGATTAATATGTTAGCAAACAAATGCTTATGATAATTATGTTCATTTACTTTCTAGAAAATTCAGTGTGTAAATCTGAGTAATATGAGATGGCATGTTACATATGCTATAGGGGTTGAGGATCTAGTCATCTAGAAAGCCTATATGAAAAAGTTTCTTGTTGCCAATCTTGGTGGCAATATCTATCAACATATTAGATGCACATTTTACTATAAATATTTATTAATTAAAATTATTAAATGTGCATTTATTAATATTTATGGTTAAATGTGCATCTAGTATGGTGGATTAACAATATGAGCTAAGTGTGCATCCCCATGAGCTTGGAATGTATTACCAAGAGCTTGGTGTACATGTTGTCAAAGTATAACCCCATTTAAAGTCAATGAAATTTTAATCAAGGTCATGAGAGAATGAAAAATTTGAAGTATCTCAACATTGTAAATATCAAGAATACTTTCTTTAGGAAGAACAAAAATAAAATAAAATCCCTTAGGAGCATAGGTTATAGTACCATGAAGGTCAAAATGTAAGACCAATGGATGATCCTCCTCTAACATTTTGACTATTTTAGAAGTAGTTTTAGTGGAGATCGTCAAGATAGACATGGACTCCTTTGCTCACCTAATGGGGATTTCAAACTTTTAATATTTTTGGGAACCATTGATGGTAGTGAAAAGTACCCTTGAGGGGGAGTGGTGTTGATCTAGGTAGATGGAAAGGTATAATTACTAAGATTTGAACTTTTTTGTGTAATATTATTCATAAGGACATCAAAGGGGTTTGGGATGCTCTTGATGCCATAATTCTTTCCAAGGTGAAGGAATTTAATCTCTTGAAATAAAGTGGAAGGAATATCCCTCTTTCTATGGATCCAAGACATACATAAGAACATGTAGTTTCCTTCGTTGTCAAAGATATAAAACATTACATGTATACTTTTAGGACTAAAGGTGCTAGGGAGAATAATTATCCCCATTCTCATTAATTGGAGGTTGCCATGGTCTCTACAGACGTTTTTAGTCATTTGAAAATGGGATTCATAATAACCCTTATTTTAGAGAAAGGAAAAGAGGACTACATTAACTGCAAATCCATAATCAACCATGGTTATCTCAACAAAGTTCTTATAGATCCAAAATTTTAGGTGGAGAGATTGAGGATCCCTCCTAGAAATTTTGAAATCAAGAGGTAATTACTTAGGTCAAAGAAGTAGACATGATATCTATTTGATTTGGGCCTCAATAGGATTAGTGATATTGAATGAACGATAGACTTGATTTTCTAGTAGAGTAATGTGTTGGATAGGTTTCAACAGTTCCAAGAAAGAAATATAAGATAATCTTCTAATAAGACCCTTAATAGTTATAAGTTGCAATGGATTTGTAATCTAGTTGAGACTTCACAAAAGAAGAGGAAGTGAGCCCAAAGACTAAATTGGTTGACATGGGTGATGTCATTGATCTCCTCATCAAGGTCTAACTATACAACGCATATGATTTTGTCTTTACCATTTTAAATGTAAGTTGAAGCTATATATTGATGTTAGACCACCCCCCCCGCCCCGCGGAATAATTTAAAAAAAAAATAAAATTGAGATGTAATTGGGGTGCATTAACTAGTTGAATAGTATCTTTGCTTTAATTGTAATTATAAAACAAATTCTTATAAATACTTAGGTGAACGTGGATTCTCTATAACACACTAAAAAACATGTAAAATTCTTTAATATTTTTTATAATCTCGAAAGATAATAATGTCTCTAATGTTTAGGGGAAAAGACCCAATAGGTGAGATAGTTCAAATCGCTGAGATAGTATATGCACATTTAAGGTCCAATATTTTTAGAAGTTTAGTACAAGTAGTTGTGACTTTAAGGTTGTTAGTGTTACTATAAGTACTAATAATTGAATGAAATGTGCCCTTTAGATTTAAAAAGCAACCAATCAAGTGATGCCACATCATCCCACTAACAAAACATGACTTAATGCACACTTATTGGTCAACCCTTTTTTTGGGGGAACCCTTTGACACCTCAACAAAAAGCATGTTGACGTGGCATCATATTTGATGATGTGGCCCTGAAACCTTAGTTATAAGTAGGGGCGTTGCCAAATAAACTACTATAAAAAATTTGGAGTGATTCGAAATTGCCACGTATGATTTTGAGAGGCGTGAAGTTAGGGTGCTCCACTAGTGGGTCCTCTCCCCTAGAAACACTTAATTGCAAAACCTCATCTTCCATGTAAAATTCAAGGCATCGCCTCGGAAGTCTTGATAATCGGCGGACTATGCAACAAAGCTTGAAAAGAACGTAGGTCATAATCCTTGATAAATCCAAGGGTTGATGCGCTACAGTATGGAGTAGACGCCCCCTACAATTGATCTCAATGTAAGGAGGCATTTACTCCTAGAAGTGGGGCTTAAGTTAGGGAGTAGGGTTTAAGGGTTTAAGCCACTGGGCAGGGTTTAAGCCAGAGCAAAAACAAAGAAAAACATGGTTAGAAGTCAGCGGAAATAGAAAGAAACAGAAATCTAAGTTCTTCAGTTTGCCTTATCGCCATGCATTCTCAATGAGGTCAGTTTCTCAAGTCTCAGTTACAATTATGCCATTTGAAATTTTGATAAAAGCTAGGTAAAAATCATTCATTCTATACATAGAAGTTGGCATGGAATGAATCGCTTTATTGCAGCTATTTTAATCACTAAACGGAATGCGAGCTTTAACCCAAAACGTAGTATTACTAGAAATAACAGAGTAACAGAAGAGGCAGACAGAGTGTATTCAATGGTTAAGGACGCCTGTGAAATTATGACAACACAAAAACAGTGGCAGGAGCCTCTTAAACTGAGGCTTTCTTCAGAATTTATCAGCCACGTACACGTAATTCTCATTCTCAAACAACTACAAGATGTAAAGTTAGGGCTTTTGTTTTTCAAATGGGTAGGGGGTCAAGAGAGTTTTAACTTTAAGCATCACTCACATTCGTTTTCTGCAATGTTAAGAATTTTAGCGGGGGCAAGGATGCTTGAAGAGGCAGAACGAATCTTTGAAAATATGAAAGTCCAGGGTTCGATTCCCACAGAGAAAGCATTGAGTGAGCTAATTAGTGCATATTCTGATGCCGGTTTGATCAACAGGGCATGCGATATGTTTGTGTATGCTAGGACCCAGGGTTTGTGGCCCTCTGTGTTTTCTTGCAATAGATTGCTTGATGCCCTTGTTAAGTGCAAGAGGATGGATTCTGCAGAGAGGGTTTATGCAGAAATGGAGAAGAGTGAGATGAATTGCCCTGATGAATACAGTATAGGGATAATGATTCGGGGTCTGTGCAGGGAAGGGAGGGTTTGTGAAGGTAGGCTTTTGATGCAGAAGGCTTGTGGTAGAAATATGTGTGGGCCAAATGGACCAAATGTTGTGTTATATAATACCCTTATGGATGGGTATTGCAAGAAGGGTGAGGTTCGGCGGGCCTTTGGGGTTTTTAGCGAGATAGTCAAAATGGGGGGTTTGCCGAATGTGGTAACTTATGGAACTCTTGTCAATGGTCTCTGCAAGAAGGGGAATTTAGATGAGGCAGGGAGGCTTTTGACCAAAATGATAGAAATGGGCTTAAGGCCTAATGAGTTTGTTTTCAATGCTGTTATTGATGGGTACTGCAAGGAGGGTAACATGTTTGAGGCAGGTAAGGTGTTGAATAGAATGCATGATACGGGTTCTCTGCCTGATGTTGTTACGTATAATTCATTGATCAGTGGGTTCTGCAAGGGTGGGAAGATGGAGGAGTCACAGAAGCTTGTGAATGAGATGTTGTGTCGGGGCTTGGTACCCAGCAAGATTACTTATACCTCTCTAATCCATGAATATTGCAAGCAGGGGAACATGTCGGAAGCAACTAATCTCTTGATTGGAATGTTGGAGAAGGGGCATCAGCCTGATGTGGTCACTTATGGTGCTCTTATCAATGGCTTATGTGTATTGGGCGAGGTTCACGAGGCCTTTTTAATTCGAGATAAAATGGTGGCGAAAGGTTTGGAACCAGATGCTACTGCTTACAATGCATTGATTAATGGACTTTGTAAGGAAGGTCTGCTGGCTGATGCAAAGAAAGTAATGATTGAAATGCTGGAGAAAGGTTGTCTTCCAAATGACTTTACTTATGTTACGGTAATAGATGGGTATTGTAGGGAAGGTAAATTGAGTGAAGCCATAAAAATCTTCAATTTTATGCTTGAAAAGGCCATTGAACCTGGAATTGTTGGTTATAATGCAATGATAAAAGGTTATAGTAAGTTAGGTATGATGGAACATGCCTGTTCATGTGTTGCACAAATGATTAAGCAGGGACTGGTTCCCGATATTTTTACCTTCACTACTCTCATAGATGGATACTGCAAGCAAAAAAACACACCTATGGCTATGACATTGTTAAATGAAATGGTGAAAAGAGGGCGTAAGCCAGATGTTGTCACTTACAGTGCACTAATTAATGGGTACTGTAAAGAAGGGAAAATGCAAGAGGCCTGGGCGCTGTTTCAAGACATGCAAGAAAGGGGAATGGTCCCAAATGAGGTTGCTTATGGCACTCTTATACACGGGTACTGTAAGGATGGCAATATTGTGGGAGCAATAGAACTTTTTGATGAAATGTTGCAGAAGGGTTGTATACCTAATAAAGTGACATATAATATGTTTATTAACGGACTCTGCAAGGCCAGCAGCATGCAGTCGAGACACATGGAACAAAGTATGCACATAAAATTGCCAGCCATCTTTTATAAAATGTTGCATGATGATTGGGATTATAAGACTGCAGCTTATAATATAATTATCACGGGTCTTTGTGTCAGGAAAAAATCACAACTGGCTCTCAAATTGAAAGACAATATGTCTGCAGAAGGTTTTCTACCAGATGGGGTTACATTTGCAGCTTTGATGCATGGTTTATGTAACGAGGACAAAGTAAATGATGTGAATAAGATTTTATGTGAAGAAATGCAGAAAGATATGCTCTGTGTTGCACTTAGGTACTCCATTCTAATTGATCAATATATTTATGAAGGCAAGGCTTCTACTGTCACCTTACTTTTGAGCAGAATGTCAGGTACAGATTGTGGACAGACCAATGTTTTCAATGTCCTTGAACATAGGTTGCAGCTTTAGGAGCGGATTAAGTAAATCACAAAGCTTCTCAATTGGACACGATTGCATACACCCAAAGACATCCTTTGAGATTGAGCACATTCACCTAACAAGGATTCAAGCGCACAGGCTGTGGAAATCGACTGTTTGAAACATAGTGCTCAAGAGCTTCAAGTACTACTTCGTGGGAAGAGAGTTTCGCTACATTCATCAGCAGGCATTTTGCTGTCTATGGACAATGCAAAATAATGGCTGATTAGTGTATTATGACTCCTTTCTATTGGAATGAGATCAGAAAATGGTTGAGATGTATCTGGCCAGGTGCAAAGGTTGTGAAACTTACAGATTTACAGTTATGTGGTCTAGATCATAAATCTACGAGGTATGTCCTTCAAGCTTTGCTCTGATTTGTTTCCAAGCTTATTTGATTCTTAGCATGGGAAGGATGGTCCTCTGTACACAAATAATGCCCACTGTAGTTGCCAAGGATGTTCATCTCTTGTATCTATGACTACTAGAAGAAAATTGTCTTGTCATTGTGGACCAGGTTAGAAAGCAAGCCTTACTTAGAGAAAGCTCTTTTTGTCTGGATTACAATAACTGCAATAAGAAATGCAACAGGATGCCTTGGTTTGTATTCAGACCACACATTTCTTGGTCTCCTGCTTTATTTCTTGATAAAAAATGTGTTACCCAAAATAGCATGAAAGTGTTTGCAACTCATTTTGGGTCATTTGGTCTGTTTCTAGGCTATTTCAGGCCACTTTGGGCTGTTTAGAGGTAGTTTCTGGGCTGTTTTAGTTAATCAAATGCAATTTTCTGTGTATGTTAAGTACGTAAAAATTAGAAATTTTATCATTCTAGATGATTTCAATTTGACGTATCTTTGGTGAATGCATTACTAATTTTTGACACCAATTTAAGAAATAATTTAAATGTTTATATGGAAAGAAGTCAATGTAAGCTGTTGATGCATAGATTTGTTTTACAACTACCTGCATCTTGAAGAACATTAGCATGGAAAGTCTTACAGTTGTGGGATCTGAAATGTAAGACAATTTCCAAGATTAGGAGGCCGGTTCCTTATCCATTCTATCTTACCTAACTTTGACAGGAAAAAGAGAGAGAAATGCTGAAAGTAAATAAGGCGATGTGCCAGAACATATATCTTCCTACTAATCTCTTATAGAGTATTCACACAATGATCAATAGTGTCAATAGAAACTAATTTTTAGCATGATCATAGAAATGTAAAAGACAAATGATAGTTTATAAACAATCCTAGAAGGATAGTAAGAATCACAGCTTCATATATTGAATATTTTAGTGTCTACAAAAGTTACTCGTGGGCTTTATAACAGGAAAACTGAGAGATAGTCATGCATACAAGGCTCATAGAGCTTGGGTTTACAAAGTCAAATCTGCCTAAACAATTAACCCAAGACTCTTATTTATACAAAATGAGCTAGCCAACAAACTAAGAGAAATTCCCTCCAAGAAGCAGCTAAGGCATCAATGTCCATGATGATGCAGAAATTCCCCTTTGAATGCTGCCACACGGCAATGTGAAGGTGTTGGCACAAACTCCCACCTGATTTGATCCTCCCACTCAACATATGTAGTTGTAATTAGTTGGATTTGGGTGGAAGAGCTTGTCTCATGCCTGAACTGCATCTCAAATACCGTTGAATGCTCCTTTAAACTTTTTATAAATTCAAAATTTTGTTCACGGCCTTGCCTGCATTTGAAAACTTTTATTATACCTGCCTGATTATTTGCAGGCCATTAGATCTGCCAAGGTGGCAAGATCAACGACTCTTGCTAACCTTTGATGTTTTCTGGTTGCTTTTTTTGCTGGAAGCTTTGCAGGCCATTAGACCTCCTAGGGTGGCAAGGTTAACAATTCTTGCTCGCTTTAACTACCACTTTGGCCTGACAACACTTGCCAACCCTACGAAATGTTCAATGGAGTAAGATCTAATGGTAGATATAATAGAGGCACTGAGCTAACATAGACCCCCACGACTATAATAAAACAAAAGTAACTTGCAGGACCCACTTTGAATGACGTAGACCAAGCTTTGGGCCGATAGCTATCATTGTTTCAAACAAGAAACAATGTGGATCGTTGGATTAATCCAATGTGGCTCATCTGATGGCCCCTGCTACTCCTAAATGCATCCTTTGAATTGGCAGCCAATAAACTCTTGCGTGTTTTTAGATCCAAGGTATCGATGGGCCATGTTCTCCCAAGCCTTCAAAGACTTCAAAACACTTGCAATAAGCAAACATTGCATGATAACAAGGCAAAATGTAGATTTTGGTGTACTGAAAAATCAATAGATAAGCGACATACATGTAAAAAAGTCAATGTGTTTATATGGAACAAACCCTAAGAACTTTTCTACAAAAATGGTTTTGTCAAAGCTAAGAAGAAGTTAATGTTTAAAGTATATAAATATTAGAGACTTTTCCGTTTTATAGGTATTCAATTTGATCAATCTTTAGGGGAAAAAGAATGTATTTTTGACAATCTGCTTGAGCAATAAACATTTCATAGTGCTTTCTTCTCTATATTGTTAATTTTGGGAAGTAGAGAAATATGTTCATGTTTCTGGGTTCTATATTATTTTACATTGTAATGAATTCTCTATCTTACTAATTCTGCGAAGTGGAGCAATATGATCATGTTTCTGGGTTCTATTTTATTTGACATTGTAGTGAATTTTTTATCTTGTTAATTTTGGGAAGTTAGCTTTCATATTGCAAGATTTTACAGGGCTTGATTCTTTTTGATATTCTTGGTCTTACTTTCTTCTGTGATAGTTGGCATCAATTGCAGGAATACATTATGGGAATTGAATGGCTACATGCCCCCTGCAATTAATCTTCAGAGATGAGTACTTCTGCAGTTCCTCTTCACCATTACAATGCATCAAAATATCTTCAAAAGGTACATGATAAATTGGAGAGCTAAAAGTCTTTTAGCTACACTTCTAGCAAGGGATACTAAGGAGTGATGCGTTAGATTTGAGGCGTTTGACATGGGATGTAGTTCGAAAGGGAGGGCTGGTAGATTTGGATCATTTTAGATGGATTAAAAAGCAATTGTTACATATATATAACTTCTTAAGACAGTGTAGCGAGTAATACTTATTACTAACCACCCAAATAAACAAGCTGTGTATGTATCAGCACTAGAGCTCAATTTTGACAATAGCTTGCAATTTAGTTCATATTTGTACATGTCAGAAGCCAAAAGCAGCTCTTGAAGTAAATCATGCTACGAACATGCAAACTTCGAGATTATTGGTAAATGCTTAGATGTATCTGAAAGTCCTCCTCAGAAACAGATAGAAAACTGGGTTAAATGTCTTCATCTCAGAGGAGGATTAGTACAAGTATTACATGAGACAGGATATGCCCATAAAATTGTTACCATTCAAGGTATTTTATAGTTTTCAGACTGTAGCAAGTAATTGAGTTAGAGTTAGCATTAGATTTCGACTCACTAGATGTGTCATTCAACCGAGTCTAAAGATCAAACCTTGGCATGGTTCATTTCCTGTGCACACACAACAATGTGTTGGAAAGACGGGAGTAAAATGAAATAGAAAAAGAATACCTGGGTTAGAAAAAAAATGCTGTTTAAAATTAAATTTTGCCAAAATTTGCAGGAGCAACTAAATAGCAGCGAAAGCAGGATAAAGCAACAATCTAACAGAAGACAATACCATGATACACCACTCTCTTTCTGCAGGTGAATTGTGACACTGTTACTGGTCTATGGCACCACAATATGAACCTTGTGCAGTTTTCGTGGAGTACATGGGTCATTCATTTTCTTTGCTGGTATTTGATGTTAATATGGTTTAAGTTCTATATATCAATGCATGTGATTCTTTGCAATCTCGAACTATTGCTGATTTATTTTACACTTCGAAATTTGCATCATACAAATACCTATACTTAATGCATGCTGGGCTTGGGCCCCTGCTTATCTCTGTGGGAAAGGTGGCTCCAGAATAATTTTCATGCGTTTCAAGGAGACACTTGATACAAAACACTTCTCATCAAGTGCAGCTAATATCTTAGAGAACGATAATTGTATGGTTAAATCTCTATATATTTTTACTGTGGATACTGACCATGACAATGTATATTGTTGGAAAAACATTTTGGACATCACTGTAGTAATCTTTTCTCTTTTTGGCGAGCAATTTGATAGATGTAGTGGCAGTTTTTCTTACATTGATCGGCCGAACTCTATTGCTTTTTTCCATTCATATTGTCTGGACAATTACTAATAGTACAAATTTAGATTCTATAGTCACAAGAAGCAACCTTGCATTACATCTTGACATTTGTCACTTCATTGTCAAGGAGTGTTCAATTGATATCCCTACTAAAGGAAAGTAATACCAATAAACCTATGTAAATAGAAGCAATGCTAACAAAATCTTAAATGTAGTAGAAAGAAATCATAGCACAAGCATGGTACAACAAGAGATTTTACCTTGGAAAACTCTTTTAGAAAAAAATTAGTGAAAATAAGTCAATGTTGTTAGAACATAATATTATTAAGGGTCATACCCTTATAACATTTATATTGTGTTCTAATATAAGGTTATAAAACCTTAAGTTATAAAGCATATGATGTTTAATAATTATTAATCTAATAAATTATATCAGATATACATGGAAAAACCCTTTTGACATAAAGCATCATTTTATCAAAACGCTTACAAAAAATAGTCTATTAAAAAATAGACTAAATTTAGGTTATACTTGTTGGAAACAATGTAGATAACTGAGAGGGAGGTGGGGGCGAATTAGTTATTTTAAAACTTTTCTTACTTTTACTTTCTGTTCTTATCTTAACAATTAGTGCTATATCAAAATTTGAAAGCATAAACAACCATAAGAACTGAAATGAGATTAACACGCATAACACAAAGATTTTTACGTGGAAACCCTGTTAAGGGAAAAACCATGGGGTGACTAACCCAAGATTGTATTTTCTGTTAAAAAAATAAAGGAGTACAAATGACACTTGCCAGTTAGGGCTCACTGCACACATGAAGCACACTGCCTACAAGAGACTCAATGTCTACAGAACTTACAGAAGATATCCAAGTATTTGAACTAACGAGAAGCATCTACATATGCAAGAGTTCAGTTCCGGTTAGGCACAAAATACTGATCTAACGCATTTCATTCTTCCTCTGCTCTGTCACATTCTAGATTTGAATTGCTGTCCACACACTTATCTCTGCTTTTCTTTGCACCTTTTTGCTTGAACCATGACTACTTCACACCCACATGCTTGAATCTATCAGATATATATATCCGCATTAAGAATTTCCTTCAACTTCTTAGTCGGCAACAAAAACACTTGAGATATTTGCAAGTTATTGATCTGTTGACTGAATCTATGCTTGATTAATGATGCACATCAAAAATTGAGGCATAGAAGTCATTAATCATGTCAGCCAATAATGTATAATGCCACAAATTGCTTGATCAACACCTTTTACACATCCAGATTGAAGTCTGATACTCTGTTGGTCAGTTCTTCCTCTGTCTGTTCTGCCTGACTAGAACCCAACACTCAAATGCTCATATCTTTTTAATGTTTTATCACCGGAGGCTAAATCTCTAAAATACAATAGTCATGATACCCCTCTTGACTTGTCCAAGTCTGCAACTTACTGAGTTACACCATCTGAGAGATCCAGACCTAATTGTCGAACCATGTTACATATTCTATTCTTGTCCACCAGACCAAAACAATCTTCAATTTGAGTTTCGGTATATGCATATTGTGTACTACAGATGTGTGGGATAGATTTTGTTGCCATCAATGACAACATTTATAAAGCCACACAGTGTCTCTTCCCAACAATCTCCCCCTTTGGCATTGATAACAACACTTAGTGAAAAATGACTAAGTGTCGCAGTAACTCCCTCTTTGCTTGTGCTTTGTTTTTTTCCACTGCTTTACCGGTGCTCCCCCTTTGTTGGATTCCTCATTTTTCACTACTCTTCACTCCCCCTTTGACATCAATGGCAAAGGGTGGAATCCGCATACCAAAATTGTGCAAAAACTAATATATATATGGTCGCATATGTATATACAAATCATATGTTATATTTACATATACTTAAGTATATTCGCAAAGGTTGTCTTCAACTGTACAATCTCTATGGCCCAACTCCTCTTCATTCTATCCAAAATAGAGATGTGTCCACTTAACAAAAACACATATGCTTGTGCCCTCTTCAAATCTGTTGGATCACTGGTTCGGACTGTACTTTGCGCATCTATTAAGGCATCATGCATTGCCTCTAACTTAGGGATGATTATCCCTCTGAGCTCACCCATTCTATCCATTATGTTCTTTTTCTCTTTAACCAGTTCTTTTATTTCATTTATTATAACAGCAGCTTGACATTCATGATTCACCAGAGAGGTAGTAAGGGGATCAAAATTCTGAGATAAACTTGACAGTTTTCTTTCTTGTTCTTTCACTTTCTTCTCAATGTCCTCTGTCACTTTAGGCCAAGTTAAACAAAATTTGTATATGTCCCCACCATCCTTAAGAGCATTTTCAAGGCTCTTTACGCCAATGCCTAAGGTTCTTCTATCATTAGCAATTAGTCCTTGTACTTCACTAAATCTTTCCCAAGAACTCCTTCCGGACCTTAGTTTCTACCAATTTTTCTAAAGATTCAAAGTGAGAATTGACATAATTAACTAAGTTTTTCAAGTTACCAGATGGAGAGGTAGATGCATCCTTTTAAAATGTGGGCATGATCTTCTCTAGAACATCAGATGCAATATTCAGCAGTTCACTGTCCTCCATGTGGGATTTTAGAAGTTTTTCTTTTTCTTTGGCCTGAGCAAAAGATGCTTCATTATCTGAACTAGAGAGAGAGAGTCCAGATCTAGTGGCCCTTGAATCAACTTAGGTTCATTTAGCTCCATCATTTCTTTGTCCAGGAAATTCTGCACTGTCTCTGCAGTGTCTCTTGCTGGCGATTCAGACTTCTTTCCTTTAGAGATGTTAGGATTGACCGGTTTGGATGTGTCATCACCATCCTTTTCTGCTTGTCCTTCTTTTGCCTTATCCTCTTTCTCTTGATTCTCCTTCTCTTCTTTTCTTCCTTCCTCTTTTTCTTCAGTGCCCGGAAGATTTGTCTTGGCAACTGTGGGATCCGGAGGAGTGACATTACCAGTGTTTTCTGCTTTGTGAACTTCCTCTTTCAGAACAGAGGAGTCTAAGTCCTTAGGGTTCTCTTCTTTAAGTTTATTTAATCCTTCAACATCCATGTCAGAAGATTTTTCATCAATTTTCTTTAATCCTTCGACATCCATGTCAGGAAATCCTTCAACATTCATGTTGGAAGGCTCTTCATTTGCTTCCTCTACAATGGGAAGATTAAACCTTTTCAAGGCTTTCCAGAGAATTTCTCTTGTTTCATCAGATATTTGGTCAGTTTTTCCAAGCATGAGTTTGTTCATTCTAGACTTGCTCCGGAAATCATCTTTACTACCCTTGAGAACCATGTTCATTTGCTTGGGAGTGATAGAAGGACATAGTTGTATCATTATTTGCTCCCAGATCTCCAAGTCTTTTGCCTTTGCATTCTCTTTTCTCAGCTCCAGTACTTCTTCTAGGCTCTTAGGAATTAATGAAATTATTTCAATGAAGGTTTTTTATTGATGTTCAAATACTTAACAGTTGCCTCCTCAAGTACTCTCTTGTTTGCATCATTGTATTCATCATAAAATTCTGTCACCAGCTGCAGGTTTCCATCCACAGTAATCGCTTTGATGATGTTTTCAATTGAGAGAGTGGGTTTTTCAACAAATTCCTCTGTTTTCTCTTTCTCAATTCCGCTACCAGAGGACTTCCTGGAAGTTCTTTTCTTCTTCATTTTCTTGATTTCCTCATCTGATTCTATCTCTTCATCATCGCCGGAAGGCTTGACTTCCGGTTTGGTAGTCTTTGAGCCTTCAAGAGTGACAGGAATAGAACTTTTAGAAGATCTAGTCCGGGAGGAGGCTTGCACCGGAACACTTTCTTTTCTTGCTTCTTGTCTTTCTTTTTCTGTCTTCTCTATTTTCTCTCCATTGGCATCTACTGCCTCCTTTGGCAAGCCAAATCTTTTGGCAACTTCTTGAACTTCCTTTCTAACTTTTCTCTTTATCTCAGGCTGCCTTAATTCAACATGTATTTTTATGCTTAGCTCTTCAAAGGTGCCAAACCTTTCTGCTTCAGTGTCTTTAGGTTGGCTCAACAAATGTTGAACATGTACCTCCAAAATGTTTTCATTGACCTCATATCCCATGGGCATTATCCACATAGTTCTTGGCTCAACTGCCTCCATTAGGCATTGATCAATGTCAACCATGAAGCAAACTGTATCTTTATATTTCTCAACTATTGACTGTGGTATTCTCTCTCTGGCTTGCATCATGCTCTGGAAATTCTTGAAGTAACCCCAGAGAGCTGAGTTTTGAGCTTGAGCATCACCAAGTCCATACATGTAATCTCTGATTTGAATTGCAAGGGGTTTATCATTTTGCCAGACCCAACCCTTTGATCTGGGTAGCTCATTCATAAAGTAGAAAAACAAACAAAATATTAGGCTGCCATATTTGAAAGAGTTTTTCTTATCTTTCTTGATCTTCTGCAAGTTTTCCATCAGTTGACTCAATAGAAGCTCACACAGATCATAATCTGCATTTTCTTTCAGCATCTTATATGTAGCATAGATTGCTGTGACATACACAGAATTTTTCCTACTTGAGTGGTAGATTTTGTAGCCAATTATCATTGAAGCAAACTTGACATCCGGATCCGCGATGTCATCTATAGTCATTGCTCTTTTGTCAAACTTTGACACAGTGGCTTCAATTACTGTTTGGTTCTTTATAGATTTGAGTGCGGGTAGCCCACCAGTTGAGTGCAGTCCGGACATGGCCCTGATGGCATCTTTGGTTATCTTGAATGGCCTCATTAGCCACATAAAATTATCATGCATCCTACTTATAACATACCGGACCCATTCGTCTTCTACAAAAGACGAAAAATGTATGCAATGTTCGAAGTGTGTCCCTTAGGGTCTAGAGTTTAGGTCTGAGTTCAAAAGTCTCATCAATTAACTATTTTTGATAGATGTTAATCAATTTTGAGTCTCCAAAATCTTCAATGTTTGCATGGATAAAAACCCTAATATCTTCTACATGCAAGACATCGTGTGAAATACTGGAAAACGCACCCAAGGGATCAACTTCTAATGACTTGTAAGGGTGTTTCTTGAATTTTGGTCTCGGCCTTTCAGAGATATTAACAACCATTGGAGTAGCCATTTTAGCAAAGAAATCCGGAGAGAATTTGTAGAAGGGAAGTACCTTTTCACGCCTTAGGGTTTGAAGCAGATGTCAGAGCGATTTTTTGTTTGAATTCGATCTTCAGCTTGAACTTGAGTAAACTGTAGGATCTTTTCTTAGAGCTCTTCTTTCTTCTCCATGAGTGCAAGTGTGTAAATAATGAGTGAAAAAGCCCTTTTATTCTTGCACAAAACCTAATTCCCTTTTGTAATAAATGCATAGACCATTAAGTCATCCGCTTACCCTGCTTCTTAAGTGAGCTTTTCATGATTTGCCTTGCTAATCTTCAAACTAGTATCTTAGTGTGTTGATAACACCCATGTGTCTTAAAGACTTTCCTCTGGATCCACAGATCGGAATATTGTATTTGCAGATCATACCAGATCAATTTGTATTGTTCTGTTGATACTGGATGGTTGCTGGAACCAGATTTACTCAAATGGTCATAAACTTTGTGAAACTTCATGTGGACCTCTCACATTCTGACTGAAAACTCTTTGGAAGATTCTCTAAGAACCCTTTAATCCGCAACATCAGATGTTTACTCAATGTGCCAAATTCAAGCACTTCCTAACTGGCTGGGGGAAATTGATGTTCTCTGTAGCTCCCCCTGAGCCAGAGCTCACTTTTTAATTTCCGGAGGGATTATCAGCACCGGACCAAAACAATCTTCAATCTGACTTCTGGTATAGGCATATTGTGTACTGCGGATGTGTGGGATAGATTTTGTTGCCATCAATGACAACATTTATGAAGTCACACAGTGTCTCTTGCCAACAATCTCCCCCTTTGGCATTGATGGCAACATTTAGTGAAAAATGACTAAGTGTTGCAGTAAGTCCCCCTTTGCTTGTGCTTTGTTACACTGCTTTACCGGTGCTCCCCCTTTGTTGGATTCCTCATTTTTCACTACTCTTCATTCCCCCTTTGACATCAATGGCAAAGGGTGGAATCCACATACCAAAATTGTGCAAAAACTATTATATATATGGCCGCATATGTATATACAAATCATATGTTATACTTACATGTACTTAAGTATATCCGCAAAGGTTGTCTTCAACTGTACAATCTCTGTGGCCCAACTCCTCTTCATTCTATCCAAAATGGAGATGTGTCCACTTAACAAAAAATGCATATGCTTCTACCCTCTTTAAGTCTGTTGGATCACTGGGCCGGATTGTACTTTATGCATCTATCAAGGCATCATGCATTGCCTCTAACTTAGGGATGATTATCCCTATGAGCTCACCCATTCTATCCGTTATGTTCTTTTTCTCTTTAACAAGTTCTTTTATTTCATTCATTATAGCAATAGCTTGACATTCATGATTCACCAGAGAGGTAGTAAGGGGATCAAAATTCTGAGATAAACTTGACAGTTTTCTTTCTTGTTCTTTCACTTTCTTCTCAATGTCCTTTGTCACTTTGGGCCAAGTTAAACAAAATTTGTATATGTCCCCACCATCCTTAAGAGCATTTTCAAGGCTCTTTACGCTAATACCTAAGGTTCTTTTATCATTAGTAATTAGTCCTTGTACTTCACTGAATCTTTTTCCCAAGAACTCCTTCTGGACCTTAGTTTCTACTGATTTTCTAAAGCCTCAAAATGAGTATTAACAGAATTGACTAGGTTCTTTAGATTATTGGACGGAGAGGCAGATGCATCCTTTTGATATGTGGGCATGATCTTCTCTAGTACACTGGATGCAATATTCAACAGTTCATTGTCCTCCATGTGAGATTTTAGAAGTTTTTCTTTTGCTTTGCCTGAGCAAAAGATGCTATCTTCATTATCTGAACTGGAGAGAGAGAGTCCAGATTCAGTGGCCCTTGAATCAACTCAGGTTCATCCAGCTCCATCATTTCTTTGTCCAGGAAATTCTGCACTATCTTTGCAGTGTCTCTTGCTAGTGATTCAGACTTCTTTCCTTTAGAGATGTCAGGATTGATTGTTTTGGATGTGTCATCACCATCCTTTTCTGCTTGTTCTTCTTCTTTTGCCTTATCCTTTTTCTCTTGATTCTCTTTCTCTTCTTTTCTTTCTTCCTCTTCTTCTTCAGTGCCCAAAAGATTTGTCTTGGCAACTGAGGGATCCGGAGGAGTGACATTACTAGTGTTTTTTGCTTTGTGAACTTCCTCTTCCAGAACAGAGGAGTCTAAGTCCTCAGATTTCTCTTCATTAAATTTCTTTAATCCTTCAGCATCCATGTCAGAAGATTCTTCATCAGTTTTCTTTAATCCTTTGACATCCATGTTAGAGGGTTCTTCATCTGCTTCCTCTACAATGGGAAGATTAAATCTTTTCAAGGCTTTCCGGAGAATTTCTTTTGTTTCATCATCTATTTTGTTAGTTTCTCCAAGCATGAGTTTGTTCATTCTGGACTTGCTCCTGAAATCATCTTTACTACCCTTGAGAACCATGTTCATTTGCTTGGGAGTGATAGAAGGACATAGTTGTATCATTATCTGCTCCTGGATCTCCAAGTCTTTTGCCTTTTCATTCTCTTTTCTCAGCTCCAGTACTTCTTCTAGCCTCTTAGGAATTAATGAAATTATTTCAATGAAGGCTTTGTTATAGATGTTCAAATACTTGACAGTTGCCTCCTCAAGTATTCTCTTGTCTGCATCATTGTATTCATTATAAAATTCTGTTATCGATTGCAGGTTTCCATCCACAGTGATCGCTTTGATGATGTTTTTAATTGAGAGTGGGTTTTTCAACAAATTCCTCCGTTTTCTCTTCCTCAATTTTGCTACCAGAGGACTTCCCGGAAGTTCTTTTCTTCTTCATTTTCCTGGTTTCCTCATCTGATTCTGTCTCTTCATCATCCTTTGGCTCACATATGTTCTTGTGGCCTTGGTCTTCATTCTCTTTTCTCCTTTGCTGGATGGCTTGACTTCCAGTTTGGTAGTCCTTGAGCTTTTAGGAGTGAAAGGAGCAGAACTCTTGGAAGATCTTGTCCGGGACGAGGCTTTCACCGGAATGCCTTCTTTCTTTGTTTCTTGTCTTTCTTTTTATGTCTTCTCTATTTTCTCTCTATTGGCATCTACTGCCTCCTTTGATATGCCAAACCTTTTGGCAAGTTCTTCAACTTCCTTTGTTACTTTTCTCTGTCTCAAGCTGCCTTAATTCAATATGTATTTTTATGTTAAGCTCATCAAAGGTGCCAAACCTTTATGCTTCAGTGTCTTTAAGTTGGCTCAACAAGTGTTGAACATGTACCTCGAATATGTTTTCATCGACCTCATATCCCATGCGCATTATCCACACAGTTCTTGGCTCAACAGCCTCCATTAGGCATTGATGTGTGTTAACCATGAAGCAAACCGTGTCTTTGTATTTCTCAACTATTGACTTTGGTATTCTTTCTCTGGCATGCATCATGCTTTGGAAACTCTTGAAGTAACCCCAGAGAGCTATGTTTTGGGCTTGAACATTACCAAGTCCATATATGTAGTCTCTGATTTGAATTACAATAGGTTTATCATTTTCTCAGACCCAACCCTTTGATCTAGGTAGTTCATTCATATAGTAGAAAAACATGCACAATATTAGACTACCATATTTGAAAGAGTTTTTCTTATCTTTCTTGATCTTCTGCAAAATTTCCATCAGTTGATTCAATAGAAGCTCACACAGATCATAATTTGCATTTTCTTTCAACATCTGATATGCAGCATAGATTGTTGTACCGGACACAAAATTTTCCCTACTTGAGTGGTAGATTTTGTAGCCAATTATCATTGATGCAAACTTGACATCCAGATCCGTGATGTCATCTATAGTCATTGCTCTCTTGTCATATTTTGATCCGATGGCTTCAGTTACCATTTGGTTCTTTACAGATTTGAGTGCGGGCAACCCACCAATTGAATGCAGTCCGGTCACAACTTTGATGGCTTCTTTGGTTATCTTGAATGGGCTCATTAGCCACATAAAGTTATCATGCATCCTACTCAGAACATATCGGACCCATTCGTCTTCTGCAAAGGATGGAAAATGTACACAATGTTCAAAGTGTTTGTCCTTTAGGGTCTTGAATTCAAGTCTAAGGTCAAAATTATCATCTATTAACTATTTTTGATAGATGTCGATCAATTTTGAGTCTCCAAAATCTTCAATGTTTGCATGAATATAAACCCTAATATCTTCTACATGCAGGACACCATACATAATACTGGAAAATGCACCCAAGGGATCAACTTCTAGTGACTTGTAAGGGTGTTTCTTGAATTTTGGTCTTGGCCTTTCGGAGATATTAACAACCATCAGAGTAGCCATTCTAATTGATGAATTTTGAAGAGATTTCATAGAAAAGAAATACCTTTACACGCCTTAGGGTTTGTTGCAACTGTCGAAGGGAAACTTTTGATTGATTTCGATTCTTCGGTTTCTTCTTGAATGTTCTGCAGGATCTCTTTTTAGAGCTCTTCTTTCTTCCTCGTTTTGAATGCAAAGTATTGATAAATGACAAATGAAGACCCTTTATCCTTCTGCAAAACCTAATTTGCCGTTGTAATAAATGCACAAACTTTTAAGTCATCCGGTTACCCTACTTCTCAAGTGAGCTTTTCATGAATCGTCTTTGCGGATCTTCAAACTAGTACTTTAGTGTGTTGATAACACGTGTCTTAAAGACTTTCCTCTGGATCCGCAGATCAAAATATTGTATTTGTAGATCAAACCGGATCAATTTGTATTGCTCTGTTAACACTGGATGGTTGCCAGAACTGAATCTACTCAAGTGGTCATAAACCTTTTGAATCTTCATGCAGACTTCTCACATTTTGACTGAAAGCTCTTTGGAGGATTCTCTAAGAACCCTTTAATCCGCAACATCAGATGTTTACTCAATGTGCTGAATTCAAGCACCTCCTAACTGGCTGGGGGAAATTGATCTTCTCTGTAGCTCCCCCTGAGCCAGAGCTCACTTTTTAATTTCCCGAGGGATTATCAGCACCAGATTCTAGTGCGGACCCATCACCAATGTTCATCACATTCTTCTTTACCCAAGTCTTGCTCATCTCCTTCTAAATCTCATCTGCATTCACTTTACCTTTGCCTTTGTCTTGTTTCTGATCATATTTCACCGGACCTTTTCCATCATGATTTTTGCTTCTGCAGAATCTAGCTATATGACTGGATTTATTGCAATTGTAACACAACATTTCTTTGCTTATTTGATTGATATCCTTTTTATCTGCATTGATTAACCATATGCCCCATTTTATTGCATGTAACACATCTACCATTGAAAGAATTGTTCATTTGCATATTTATGCATTCATAAGATTTGTGGCCATACCTTTTGCAACTAAAACATTGACTGGAGAAGGATGAATTGTTTTGATTCATTTTGTTCCTGCACTGAGTTGCTTTATGACCGAAATTGTTTCAATTGAAACAATATCCATTGAAAGATGGATACCTTTGGGCATTTGGTTGCCTTACCAGAGGTCTTCTAGACCTGTTTCTTTGACTATTTGATCCAAAGTTCTTTTGACCAGATCTAGAGCTTTCACCTTTCTCATATCCCAAGCCATAGCTTATCATCTACCCTTTTTTGACTTTTAAGAAGAACTTCAAGTTGGGCTAAGCTTATCTTGAATTTTTCTTTGTATTCATTTGCAGATTGAAGATATTGTTTAAGAGTGTCAATCTGGCTCTCAGGTTGTTCTTCATTGTATCTAGCTTCTTCAAGATCAGATTCAAGATGTCTGATTATTCTGTCCATTTTGTGGCAATCCTCTATTTTCTCCTTGAGGGATTGTTTTAGGTTATCTTCAGTCTTTCTCTTCTCTTCAATTTCTTGGGTGAATTTTATAACCCCTGACATTTCATGTCTTATCATAATGACTTCTTTTGACAGTTTCTCACATACCTTAGTTTTCTTATTTAGATCCTCATCAGTATTATTGGTTTCATTTTGATCTGCCAACTTCTGAAGAAGTTCCTTTCTCTTTTTCATGGTTATACTAAGTTTTTCTTTCAACTCATTGATGAAATCATCAGCCTCCTTAAGTCACTCTCTCAAAGTATTGACTTCAGACTGGAATTGTTCAAGGTCATCCAAGGCAGACTATAGTTGTTCTTTCATACCATATGCATCCATTGAGATTTTTGGATCTTCCTCAAGCTGTTAGACTTTTTCTGAGGAACTTAGCTCTGATACCAATTGTTGGAAACAATGTAGATAACTAAGAGGGGGGGTGAATCAGCTATCTTAAAACTTTTCTTACTTTTACTTTATGTTCTTATCTTAACAATTAGTGCTATATCAAAACTTGAAAGCATAAACAACCATAAGAACTGAAATGAGATTAACACACATAACACAAGGATTTTTATGTGGAAACCCTGTTAAGGGAAAAACCACAGGGTGAATAACCCAAGATTGTATTCTTTGTTAAAAGAATAAAGGAGTACAAATGGCACTTCCAGTTAGGGATCACTACCCGAGCACACTGCTCATAAGAGGCACACTGCCTATAAGAGACTCACTGTCTACAGAACTTACAGAAGATATCCAAGTATTTAAACTAATGAGAAGCATCTACATATGCAAGCGTTCAGTTCCGGTTAGACACAAAATACTGATCTAACGCATTTCATTCTTCCTCTGCTCAATGTTATTATTCTGTCACATTCTGGACTTGAATTGTTGTCCACACACTTATCTCTTCTTTTCTTCGCACCTTTCTGCTTGAACCATGACTACTTCACACCCACAAGCTTGAATCTATCGGATATATATATCCGCATTAAGAATTTCCTTCAACTTCTTAGTCGGCAACAAGAACACTTCAGATATTTGCAGGTTATTGATCTGTCGGCTGAATCCATGCTTGATTAATGATGCACATCAAAAACTTAGGCATAGAAGTCATTAATCATGTCAGCCAATAATGTATAATGCCACAAATTGCTTAATCAACACCTTTTACACATCCATATTGAAGTCTGATACTCTGTTGGTCAGTTCTTCTTCTGTCTGCTTTGCTTGACTGGAACCCAACACTCAGATGCTCATATCTTTTTCATGCTTTATCACCGGAGGCTAAATCTCTAGAATACAATAGTCATGATACCCCTCTTGACTTGTCCAAGTTCGCAACTTACTGAGTTACACCATATGAGAGATTCAGACCTGATTGTTGGACCATGTTACATACTCTGTTCTTGTCCACCTGACCAAAACAATCTTCAATCTGACTTCTGGTATAGGCATATTGTGTACTGCGGATGTGTGGGATAGATTTTGTTGCCATCAATGACAACATTTATGAAGCCACACAGTGTCTCTTGCCAACAATAATCCTCTACATACTTCCACATCTTTAGATTATTAATATTTTTCTTTTATGTAAGGAGGTTCTCTCTCATTTGAGTGAAAAGAGAATTTGGAGTTTTATAGTGAATTATATCATTATGCATAAAAGATATTATTGGCCATGTGAAAGTATGCAGAGGAATATAACCTAAGTTTAGTCTATATTTTTAAGTGTTTTAATAAAATGATACTTTATGGATTTTTTTTATCTGAAAGGGTTTTTCCCATGTATATCTTATATAATGTGTTAAACTCATGCTTGTATAATTCTCATTTATATTTATTTTATATTTTGTTCACAATAATTAGTATCCTATGATCCTAATTTTTAACATGGAATCAGAGAAAGTTAGGTTATAGTAATCATTTTTACAAGTTATATTACATGACATGTAGAACTTAATGAGAAATCTCTTTATGTTCAATCAACACATGTGCAAGGCCATTTGTGGAAAACATTTAGTGTCTTTTCTATTATTTAAAATTAATAAGTAGGTTAGGAAATGCTAATCATTTTTATAGGTGATATTTAAGAGAATTTTCATAAATTGAAAGGTGAGGTTGTCATTCATTTTGCTCCTTATCTCTGACTACACTTTTTAATATATTGTTATTTAGTCCTATAGATTTTTTGGTTCGTTATATATCAACTAATTTAAATTATAATGAATTTTATTAATCAACTTATTAATCATATATCTTTTTAAAATGCTATATGTTTTTACCATCAAATTGCTCTAATAAATAGATTAATTTTTTTAGAAAAGCCTAAGGTCATGTCTTTTAGAGGGGTTAAGTAATTCAAATATTTTAAGGCTTGCAAGTCCTAAATTCAAAAGTTTCGTAAAGGAGGAATATTAAATTTCAATGGAATATTATGCCTTTAATAGTTATGACCCTTTAAACATGGTTAAAATTTCAACAAAACTTCAATTCAAAAAGGTGCATCCTTAGTAAAGTCATATTGCATCCTTAAATGAAGTCATAAAAGAGTCGTTATCTTTTTAAAAGTGGTGTAACATTTATAAAATACAAGGTGCATCCGTCCTTTTTTAAAGATAGGTTGATCTTACCATGAATTAAGAACCATCATACAATATAAAGAAAAGTCATTAAAACCATAATTAAATAAAGTCGTTTCCTAAAACTCACTTCCTTCTCCATGAAATTCATTCACTAAATTCACTTCCTTTAAGTAAAAGTCATACTTTTTAAGAGAAAGTTGCATCTAAAGGGAGGTGCATACTTTATATGAGGAAAGACCTATTGTAACAACTCTTATATTCTAAGTGTTGTGAAACGGTCAAAGGAAATCAAATTCAAGTCAATTTTTTAAGAGTTATAAATATCCCTTTATAAAATCACAAGATTTGTCCTTTTACATAAGATAGGGAGAGTCACGACCTTAAATCCCGATCTTTTATACCAAATTCGACTTATATTCCACTATAAGTAATTTTTGTTGGTTAATGTGTTTGCCATCTCTTGACATATGCTTAGTGGAGCTACCTTTCTCCAATGCTAATCATGGCTTGGTGACATATTTAGAGAAAAATGACGACTTGTCTTGTGAAAGTCACAAGCCGTCCTCTTCATTTACTGGCTGAGTTGGTTGTTTGATGCCCATGTGCATTGTATAAAAATATATGCCACAGGCCTAGGCCTAAACAAACATACTAATTATGACCGCATTTTTAATATGATTTTAAGTGTTTCAAAACAAGAAAGTATCAAAGCTTCGAATCGTAGACATGGTTTTTGAGAAACAAATCAATACGGGAAAAAATCTCTTATCAATGAAAAACATTAGCAAGAAGATTGGCATCATCACTAGCCAAATCCTCATCTAACCCCAATCCTTATCTAACCCCATGTCCCCATGCCGCTGCTTAAGTAAGTTTTCTGCTTAAATTTAAGCAGTTGAGTGGCCTCATGTGAATGAATCTTTACCTATTTTAGTGGAGCAGCCACTGCTTAGAAATTGAAAACAAGCTAGGTAAAAAAGGGGGGGCTGGAAATTTGTAGCAACTGCATATTGGGAAAATTACCATGTGGCGTCGTATAATTGGTTCTCTCATTTTTTACAATTCCCCCCAATTTTCCCCTTCATATTTTACTTCCACAATTCCCCCACATTTTTCTCTCCATATTTTATTTTTCCTTTTACTGTACTCTCTGTGCGTATCATATTTGCTCATTTCTGTCAACACCAATTTGTGTGTGTATCATTTTTGGCTCTGTCAAGAGCATTTTTGTGCGTATCATTTTTGGCTCTGTACGTATCATTTCTGGCTCTGTCAAGAGCATTTTTGTGAGTATCATTTCTGGCTCGGGACTCATTGCTTTCTGTCAATAGCAATTTCTGCGCTCATCTCAGAGGTATGTGATTGCATGGCCTCAATCATTTCTGTTGGTTTTGTTTTTAAGACACCAGAGTATTTCTGCCTCAATACATCGAACTTGATCATTTGATTCCTCACGCTCTTGTTGAAGGTGTTTAAAGATCAATTCTACTTTTAATTCCTGTGCCTGTTCTTTAATTCCGTGGCCTTGAATCAGTCTTTCCATGCCTTGCAAACATGTTTGTGGGCTTTCTGCAAAAATCACAAGTGATTTTTGTGGACGCTTTCTTCACCACCAATTCCTTCCACACAAATACAACACTTTTCTCTCTTCTCTACTTCCACTAATCTCCCATACTTTACTTTGGGCAGCCCTCCAATCTTCCACCTATACAAACAATCTCCTTTAATGTGGAGAAAACAGCGATGAGGCACGCTGTGGGTTAGTACTGAGATTCCCAGAAATAGTCCCAGTGCTCCATTAATAAATTGCAATGAAGGGAGCACAAATTCATGTGTCTCTTCTATAAGATCTACAATATCGTTGAGGAAGCAATTCCCTTCAACCAAATCTAGAGCAAGAAGCAACATCCAAATAATGTATCCCACACCAATGCACAAGATGTATAATATTAAAATGACAGGAACAACCGTCTTTAAATTTGGGAATTTGGGTACTGCTCTGTGTAAAGACAATCCAAAAACTTTAAGAGAATTTCAAGGTGCCATTGCAACTAAAATCGAAGGTTGTGCCATCTTATAACTTGCTCTACTTCCACAGTTTATCTCTCTTCCAACTAGGTATTAATAGGATTGAAAATAACTGTGGTAGAAACAGTGTTTGAAGATCATTGTATTTGGACCGATTTGGACCCCTTTAGATGCCACGATGCATTCCTTCCACCCTCCTTGCGCTTTTTTCCTCTGTCTCACTCGTCTGTCTTCTTTAACTGATGAAATGTCTCTACTCCATTGGAAACCGAAGCCTCTGCATTTATGAGTTTTGAGTTTCAATGTCAATTTGCAGAAGTTTGAGAGTTTTTACAATGTTGCGGATGCAAGGATCGGATTAGGATATTGCAGGATTAGGATACTTGTGGAGGTTTAAGGGTCATCGAGAGATATTGTTGTTCCTAGAGGAGTCCCACAAAACATGAAATACAGGAAAATAGCGGGGCATCTTAAAAATTAAAATCACTGCTTAAAAATAAGCAGAAAAATTAAACATCCATGAGGCTAGTAGCTCCACAAATAACTCCTAAAAAATTTGAGCAGTGACTGCTAACCAAAATAAGCTAAGCAACCGCATGGGGACATGCCCTAAGCCTGGTTTAATATTTACAAGGAGGAGAACTAATACAAGGAAGATACCACGTACCCTATTAGTTATGTAGATTTAAATATTTAATATATAAATTCTGTCGGGTATGATACCTTCTAAATTAAACATTTGTTGAATTTAAACAACTAAAAGTTAGAGTTTAATATGTAACCAGATTTGATAAGAATTTCTGATTGAGAATTCTTAAACCATTGCAATTTAAAGATAATATAGGCAAGAAAGGTATCATTTATCTCTCCATATGTGGTAAAATCTATGAAGCATTCTCATAAGAAAAATGAACATTTCATGTACACAGTATCCTTTCATAAAGAATTTCCACTACCTCTAATTACATACAAAATATCTCGTCTTGTTGATCTTCTATAGTTAGGTGGATAATAAAATTATATATCCTAAAAAATAGACCCCACCAATAATGAAGAAAGCCTCTAATTGATTATTCATACTTTTAGAAAAAGGTAAAAATCTTGGGAAATGAATTGGCAAAGACTATTAATCAATGTTGATTGGATGGTTGATAGAAGTCCACATATGATGGTGGGTCCTACTTCAAATGGAAAAGTTGTTTGATCACTTTTTTTTTACTTAGTTAAAAGTAATAGAAAGATAATAAGTGAATAGTGATGGAAGCTTGTCATTGATGTCAAAAGGTGTACAGTGCCTTCATGAGGTTCACAGTGCTTTGGAATCGAGGTTGCAAGATGTGACGATGTTACAAGATGCAGTGATGGATGTTTGCCATTAAGGTGCTATGTGTTGTGTTGCTAATCAAGTACATGTTTGGTAAGCTTGTAGCAATTAGGATCTTCAAGATTAACATGGTGTCTATATCCTCATTATGCTTATAACAATCAATATGTTTTAGTGTTCATAAGGTGCTCATGTTGTGGTTTAATGTTCATTGAAAGGAGAAAGTCATCATCATCTTTTTGCAAGTAGTTGTCACATATTCAGGGTTGATTTGTCTAAGTTGAAGTGTATGACATGCCTACTATATGGTGAGGGTAATCATGTCCAGTTGAATAGGTGCAATGTTGAAGTAATCATTATGTGTCTCGGTCTTCTACACAGAGATGACAACAAAGTGGAGTTGTTGTTACAAAGGGAGTTTTAATTTTAAGATGATATGATGGTGTTACAAGGTGCAGAGACATCAAAAGTTTGGTCTTCATCTTTGGTCTTTTTATTTTCATTCATATTGTTAATGGATCAGGTAATATGGTATTGTCTTGATATTACTCAGAATGGTCATGAGGTGTTAGTTGATGTGGTGCAAAAGCTCATGCAATCAAGATATATGTACATATGTTCATAAAATCAAGGCTTCAGGGTCTTCATAAGAAGTCTACTTATAATATGTTTGATGGCCATACATACATGCATGTATCAGATTAGTGGCAGGTTGAGATCAAACAAGGTATATGATGAACAAGGTCTGTGTTTCCTCTTGTAATGCCAGAAAATGTCCCCTTGGGGACTTTTCCCTCGTAAGGTTTAGCTCTCGAGTCTTTGATCTGCATTTAGGACATCTTGCATCACATTTTTACATCCCGATGAAATGAACCCAAAGTTTCATGATAAATGAGACCTAGGGGGATCCCTTGAACTAATCCTTGACCAAAATAGGGAGGGAGGACTTGGGCACTCGCGCCCTAGTCCTGCCATATTTTGGGTCAAGCCCAAATTTTAAGTGTTGGCTTGTGACCGTTATTTAGGTCCTATGCCAACATGGTAAGTTTGAATTACACAATTCTTAGCGGGAGTGTTTGTAGTTGCATATATAAGCATGTTTAGGCATTCATTTATAAACTAGATGATTACTAGTAAGCTATTGTGATCTTTTGGCATTCTAAAGGCGATTCAAGGCATTCATTGTGTAGCAAGAGCATATTTGTGTTGTTTGTGTTTGTATTTGCAGATTTGAGCAATCATCTCCTCATGGCACGAAGAGCTTCTTCCTTCCATGAGATCTTCACTACAAGGTGATATCATTGTGTTTTCAAGCATTTATCATTTGGTTTTTGCCTCTGCCTCCCAAGGGCACGCACTTTCTCTTTGACAACGGTGTTCGGAAGACTTGAATGTCTCTCTGGGGCTTGACTGAGGCAAGCCTCTAAACACCACAACCCCCTCCCCATTTTTCTATGATTGTAGGTTACAGGTCGAAGAAGAAAGAAAAGTGGAGTTGTAGGAGAGTGTTGCAGAGTGTCAGATTTGTAGATTAGAGTTGAAAATAAGGCCCTGGACTCGGGACCCGCTCATTAGTCCTCCGGATTCTGCAACGGAAAAATCTCTGAGACAACAGGAACAGGTTGCAGATCAAGTTTCCAGATCCTACCAAAAAATTAGGGCATTGGACTAGGGTGCCCGCTCATTAGTCCCCGACTGTTCCGCTTCCTAAACTTTGAAAATAGGTGCATATCTATCTATCATTTTACATCTTCCTGTAGCAACATTTTGAGTAGTTTGTCTGTTTGCTTCTGTATTTGCATAATTAGGGTTTTGATGTATAATTGAGCATAGTTAAACATAATTGGCAATCAAATTACACAAATCCAATCTTCCCAACATTCCTAAGTGACCAAGGCCCTGATAGTGCATTGCCACTCGACCCAAGGTCCTTGAATGTAATGGTGAAAGGAGGATAGACACTTAACAAACCATCTAATCAACCCTATCCAAATTTGATCCCTTACATTTTGGTGAACCTATGTTGTTGGACTTGTTTGCACCTTGTTGAGTCTTTTTCTTCAGATTTGTATTGATTTCATTCATTCATATAATCATTCATCTTATTGCATTGGAAAAATTACAAAAAAAATGAAAAATCTAAAAAAAAAATTGCATTCTAGGGTTTGCATGTTGCATTAATTAATTTGAATTTTATCAAATTTCTGATTTTGGCATTAGCTCTGAGATAAATTACAAAAATTATAAAATCCCAATCACTTGCATTGCATTTTCATCATAAAATTGCTAGGATTTTGTTAGAAATTTTTGAATTTTTCATATAACCTAGTAATTTCAAAAACTAGGGTTTGTAGGTAAAATCTTGTTTCATATTTTTCTACTGATCCTAGGCACTCATTCAAATTTGCATTTGGATGTAGTGTTGCATTTTAGTGTAAATTTGCATTTTGATTTCAAAAATTTGCATTTTTACATAGAAAATTTTAACAAAGACTAGCATTTTTCATTGTTTTTTCATTAGATTTGCACTTGCATTTTGCATCTTAGGACTTGGAAATCATTTTCAAATCTGAGTGGAACTAATTTTCATCATAAATCAGATTTCCAGACATTCATATAGCATTTTGCATTAAAATCTAAAACCTAGGGCTTGAAGAACCTTGATTTTACTAGATTTGACCTTATTGACTCTCTAGATTTGCATTATAGGCATGTTGTAAAGATTTTTTTGTGTTAATTGGCTATTATTAGAGTTATTATC
Source organism: Cunninghamia lanceolata (assembly GCA_027924645.1). Taxonomy (NCBI): domain Eukaryota; kingdom Viridiplantae; phylum Streptophyta; class Pinopsida; order Cupressales; family Cupressaceae; genus Cunninghamia; species Cunninghamia lanceolata. The sequence goes on along the minus strand of BSBN01000591.1, from coordinate 6,062,409 downwards.
TGTTTCCCCTCCTTGAATTCTTTACAACACCTTTTTATTAGGGCCTTGTATTGAAAATTTGGTGAAAAATTACACATTTTTGCTATATTTGCCCTAGGGTTTGACCTAGATTTTCACTCCAAGCATGTTGTGACGAGTTTTATTGCTTGAGGTGACTGATATTATTTCTATTATTTTCTGTACCTCCTAAAATTCCTTACAACACCTCTTTCATTAGGCCTTGGGATTGAAAAATTGTGAAAAATTGCATATTTTAGGGCATTTTCACTAGGTTTTGACTTGTTATCATCCTAGATTTGCATACAAAGCGTGTTGTGAAGGGTTTTATTGCTTTATTGGACTGAAATAGACATATTATTTTCTTCCCCTGATCAAATTCTTTACAACTCCTTTTCTTTCAGACATTTGCATTGAAAAAGTTGAAAAATCAAGCATTTTAGGTCATTTTCATACAAAGTTTTGCACTTGTTTTTTGCATATTTTTGAAAAGATTTGAAAATATGATTTCACATTGATTTGAAAACATATATCATGGCTACTTTTTTGGAATCTTTGTTTGCATACATCATAGACATGGATAATTTCTCTAATTTTACCCATGAATATCCTCAAGTCTTGGAACAAATAGCATACATTCATGATGTTGATCTCTCTAGATGCTCCACATATGAAATCCTCTGCTATATATCTAATTTTTATAGCTTCACAAATCTCATGGGAATATATCCTTTGATATTAGATGATCTCACTAAATTCATGATCCACAACACATTTAGTAGTGATGATTTCAATACGTTAGATGAAGCCCTAGACGACTTTCTCTCTGTTGAATAGTCCACTATGCCTCCTATTGCTGACACATGTGGTGATAACTTTGGTTTACCTTATGATCCCTCTCCCAAAGTTGTTCCTCCTCATGAGGACACTTTGATGCAAGAGGATGATTTCATTGACAACTCTCTTAACATCATACCGCCAAATCTTCATTCCAGTGCTCTCTCTAGCCAAGATGAAGCATTAGTGAATGAAGACCTCCCACCATCTCTCTATTCCAAAGCCCTCTCTGGTCAAGATGAAGCATTAGTGAGTGAAGAGAACCCTCTAACAAAGAACATTCCATGGATGGAAAATGAGGAACCCATCAACCTTCTTCCTTTAGTTGATTGTTCACACACTTTGGATATCACTAAGGAAGTGAAGACCCTTAATCTCCCTCCTTTGATTGAATATTCAAGTCATTTGGACATCACTAAGGATTTAAAAACATTAACTACCTCTCCCTGCAACACCTTGCTTTCCCCTCATTCCTATGCTCTTTCTACAAAAGATGTAGTACTAATGGATGAGGAAAGGTCTCTCACATTAAATCCTTCAAGGATGGATGTTGAGATCACTCAAACCAAATCACTTCTTCTGCCTCCTAAGAGGATAGTGAATAAGTGTGCTAGTAAACGTCAACAAGAAAACATTCCACCTAACATTGAGTCAAACCAAGAAGAGTTTAAGAATGAACAAAAGAATAATGACAAAGACTTGGCAATTGTACCTTATATTTGGGATTGGGAAGAAAATATTGTTGATAACCTCTAGCATGAATGTCCCTACATGTAAGTATTTCTAACCCTTTATCTCTAGTGATGTGTTTCCCCCATGATGTGTTGTGTTGTTTAGGCCTCCTGGGATGACCCCAGATTCTCTTGTAAGGTCTGGGATACCTGGAGACCACCTCTGTTGTGACCTTCTTCTATTTGTATAATCATTCTTCTATATTGCCTCTCTTTGTTTTCATTGTTGTGTGTTGTGTCTTATGGACATAGCGTTGCGATTGGTGACTTAGGGGCACCCTCCTACATGACCGTCCCTAAGACACTTGTTTCTCCTCTCTTATTTATTGTTTCCCTTCCTCTAGTGTTTCTATCTAGCAGGCGGATGATAAAAAACATTTATATTATTGCAGACCTAGTGTCCCTTTAGCAAGAAATAAAAAATTGGACTTAGTTCCTAATATGACGACGAGGTTGTAATACATTACATGATGCTTGGCTAGTAGAAGCACTCCATGCTTTCTGCGTAGTGATTTGGATGATGTTTTATCTCACTTAGAAAACATAACAATACTGCTACTCCGTGCACTTTGTTTGTCTTTCAATGTCGCCTTGGTGACATTGGTTCTGAGATTTTCGTGATATAGCCCCACGGTTATCCTCGATCTCTAAATTTGTAGTATAACCTTGGCTCTTTGTGTGATTAATCATATGCATTGTTGTTATCATGATTATGTGGACACTAACATGTTTCTTGCAGGGATGTGTTTGTGGGAACATTTTGCAATCGTAAAGTACATGTCACCTCCGGGGGACATGAGCTTTACGAGAGTTTGTGTTCCTTTGTGTGTTTTCTTCCTACCTTAACATGCTTGATATCGATGCATGATATCAACCACCTTAAGGTGGGGGCATATATAAGGTAAGTTGTCTGTTGTAGATGTTAGCAATGTGCTTGTCCTCAGGTACAGTTTAAAGATTGGTGGAAATGAGTCCCTCCTGCACTCTGAGTTTGTTTACAATCAATCAATCATCTTAAGCCCTTTGTGGAGGCGGGGATGGTGTATTTCTCAGAGCAGATTGCCCATCCTGTCATTTTCAAAAGTCCTCTGCAGAGGCAGGGAGCGGTTCTATGACTAACTCAACCCTTAAGTGTGTCTTCGGCGATTGTTGTGGTGAAGCCCAATCATGGGTGTGTGCTTATAATGTGCTTGAGAAGGTGATGAACCTAGAAATAGGGACACTCCATCACTTGTCTACCGTGTTTTCTCTGTGTCTTCAAAGTGTGTGTTTGGCATGCTTGATTTGTTTGGCATGTCTGTTGACCCATGTGTAGTTTAAAGACCAATGCGATGAGTGGTTCCTGCATTATGGGAGGTTTGGTGTGTCTTCGTGTGTGTTGCTCCATGTGCAGTTTAAAGACTAGCGCGATGAGTGCTTCTTGCATTATGGGTGGTGTGTTTACTTTCTTGTACTTGCATTTGCATTTTATATATATAAAAGAAAAAGAAAAAGAAAAGAAATCATTCTTGTCTTTGATGCATTATCTGTCTTCTCCATGTTTTGCGTGACTGTAACTGTCTTCTCTGTGTTTTGTATGCCTGTTACTATCTTCATTGTGATTGGTGTGTCTTCCTTGTGCTTGGCGTGTTTGCTGACCGTACCTTAATGCATGTATTGGCCTTGCATTTATACATACATTAAAGTAGGGGCTAAATGTAACGTCAAAAAATGTCCCCTTGGGGGCTTTTCCCTCATAAGGTTTAGCTCCCAGGTCTTTGATCTGCATTTAGGACATCTTGCATCACATTTTGACATCCCGATGAAATGAACCCAAAGTTTCATGATAAATAGGACCTAGGGGGATCCCTTAAACTAATCCCTGACCAAAATAGGGAGGGAGGACTTGGGCGCCCACGCCGTAGTCCTAGCATATTTTGGGTCAGGCCCAAATTTTAATTATCAGCTTGTGACTGTTATTTAGGTCCTATACCGACATGGTAAGTTTGAATTATGAAATTCTTGGCGAGAGTGTTTGTAGTTGCATATATAAGCATGTTTAGGCATTCATTTGTAAACTAGATGATTACTAGCAAGCTATTGTGATCTTTTGGCATTCTAAAGGTGATTCAAGGCATTCATTGTGTAGCAAAAGCATATTTGTGTTGTTGTTGTGTTTTCATTTGTAGATTTGAGCAATCATCTCCTCATGGCATTGTTATTGATGAGGATTGCACCCTTATGCAAAGCTTTGACACTTTGCAATCCTTCGAAACATGGGGACAAACTCAGGTTGTGGGTGACCTATAGTGAGTTTAAACCTCCAGATTGTGGGCTGGTTCCCTTAAAATATTCTATTTGAATCTATGATTTTCTCTTTGGAAAAGGGGTAAGAAGGAAACTATAAGGAGATAAAACTAGAAAATTTGGTGATGCACCTAATAAGGATTGAAAATTTGCAATCTGGTTCACAATAGATTTCAGAAATCTGACCCACACAATCCAATCTTAGCATAAATATCACAAAAAATATTTATGAGGAAGGCTGGAAAATTAACTCCTTATGAAGGAAAATGACTTTTCACATAATAAAAGAACTATTTTCTATAACATAACCTAAGACCTGTAATATCAGTATGCTTAACACTGCAAGTAAAAGTGAGATAATAATTTTAAATGTTTTGATAATTAAACACAGTAAAATTTCATCAAATCACCTCATACAATTAGTATCAAATAGAAAGGCAACTACTTGATTTGAAAAAATAAAAGAAAAATTACATGAAAACAAAGAAATTGGACCTGTAATTTGCTGTGATCTCTATAAAACTATCAAAAAATGAGCTACAAAACCTTCTTCTCTCTCAAAGTGCACAAGAACAAAAAGGCAAGAACTAGCAAAAACTAAGTTTTTCTTTACAATATATAGCTTTCTCTCACTAAGAGGCATGCAAAAATGAACTGCAGCTAACTGCCTCTAAAAATAAGTCCTCCAAGTGATCCACGAGCAAACTAAAAAATCCCTAAAAATAAGGGCTCAAACTGCCACAAATCGAGCAAAAATAGCTTCAATTTGGACCTCTCCATATTCTTGACCAAGAACCCTCAAAATGCTTCTCAAATCATGCAAAACTCCCCTAGATGGCCTAGTTAACTCAACTCATCAATTTGCATGATTTTGCATTGGCAAAATTGATGCGAGTAAATAATAAAGTAATTATAATAATTACTCTATTATCAGATACAACTTGTACTATTTCTGATTTTACAATTTGTGAAAAAAAAAGTAATTTGAAGAATATTACTTTATTTTTTATTTACATTTGATTTGTTTGTAAAATCATGCATGAAAAGAAAACAAATCTCCTTATCTCTCCAATTACATTTGCCTAAAATGCATAAAACACCTAGACATAACATCACAAGCCCTTATGACTCCAGTTTTCTTCAAGGAGAAATAAATATCCAACTCTGCCTTATCACTCCATTTACAATGCAAATCTTGGCCTTACTACCATATATCTTCACCATGCAAAACAAAAACCCTAAGTCACCTTACCACCTTGCCATATGCATCATTATGCAAAATATACCTTCCTCTTCTCCATTATCTCCCTCATGCAAAACAATGATACCTCTGCCACCTTTCTTGCCACCTTGTAATAGCATTTTGTCTTTTACACATCATTTACCTTTGACTTTTGAATGATGAATTTTACAAGGCATAAAGAATATTCTCCTTGACCACATTCGGTCACTTCACATGATACAAATATTACAAGAACCCTGACAAGGTATCATGAGGGGATAATGATCCTTCGACTATATGATAGTTGACCATGAGGTAAAAGGTTTTGTTTGAATGTTGGAAGGCATAACACTTACCTTATGATTATTGACCACCATTTGACTTCAAACAATATGCAAGAAATACATTCTGTTGGCCCTTTCTAACCATGATTGTTAGGAGATCTCATGACTTGATGTCTTGACCCCAATCCCATTTTGGATAATGCAATGACTTAAGTTTTACAAAGTCAAAAAATCATAAGGAAGAAAAAGAAGTTTCAAACAAAAGGGTGAGGAACCCTAATGACTTGGTCATTTTCACTTGTTCTTTCACCCGATCGCCGCTCTGCAACTCTCTCTGGCATTAGGGTTTGATACTCCCTCAGCTTCTCCTTGAGTTCTCTGTGCTTGATTCTCTTGCATTTCTCGAGTGGAATGAAATGACAGAAAGTGGTAAGTGTAGTATCTCCAACTTGGCTAGCATTTCTTTATCATTTTTTGAGGTTTTTCAATAACAATGGCCATGGCCATATTTGCATATCTGTGCTCTTTCTTTGACATTGTTCTTTTGTTCTTTCTGTGTTAAAATTGTGACAATAATGACAAAAATGATATAAAGAAAAGCCCATAAGGAGGCTGCGACCATGCATTTCTTTTCCTCTGCAACTTCGAAGGTAAATCACTTTACTTCTCCTTGTTGTAGATACTTGACTATCTTTGTATATTCAAAAAGAGATTAGGGTTTCAATCTTTTCCATCTGGGTATTGTTATGTTCCTCTCTTTTTGATATGTCCGTGGCCATTATTATCTCTATAGCATTTTCTTTTGATTTTCTCTGATATAAAGCTTGAAGTCTTCAACTTTTGACATGAGGGTTTCCTTAGAAATGCATATAAATGCATTAAATATCCACGACCATACTTGAAAACACATGTATTATTCCTCCTTTGACCGTCTTTGCAAAAATAAAGAAGGGTTTATACAAACTGCAATAAGGGTTTTCCAGAAATGGATGTATTTGCCATTTCTAGGCACGGCTTTGACAAAACCATACTGTAGCATCATTGTTTTCCTGTAATGGCAAAAGATGTATTAGGGTTTCATGAAAAACCCATATGGGTATCTCAGAGCATTCTCTTTCAGGAACGACCATACTTGGAAACACATTTCTATGCTTGCTTCCTTCACTGTAAGACTGAAACAAGACAAGGGTTTTGATAGAAAATGAGGGTTTTCATTTTTATCATCTGGGTATCTTCTTTCAGGCATAAATCTTGCTTTCTAGTTACAGCCATGGTAGAAAAATGCACTGTGTCTGATTCCTTTTTCTGTATGCACCAAAATGCATTAGGGGTTTATCCCTCTTCGAGGTTTTACAAAAAATAATCATAGCATTTATTTATTATTCTGAGAATCCCTTTTTCATTCCTGTGTATGAAACAAGACTTTGTTCATAAATTTGGAACTAGGGTTTGATTTTTCATAACAGAGAAATACGCTCTGTCATCTTTGAGACTTATTCCTCTAATTCTGTAGCTACTTCTACTGAACTTGGACATTCTTGAGTGATAGTAAATGTCATTTCTGTAATTCTGAGCAACAATATTATCCTTTTTTTATAAAGAGATATTGTAACAGTCTTGTATATATGAATCTATTTTCTGAGCATGGGATTTGATCTTGGTATTTCACTTTGCATTGACTTGTCAACTATCAGGTAATCTTCATCATGCTGCTCTTTCACATTTACTCTAGCATTTTGATCCTTTTGTAGCATGTCTAACATATCATTGATCCTCTACTATTTCTCTTCCATCATTGTATCAGTTAGCAACCATAATGTATGAATAATAAATACTTGACTGTCACCAGTCAAAGGTATTACTGTCTTACTGTCTTAATCTTTCTTGTTCACTACATGTAGATACTTTTATCATTCTGTCAGGGATAATGATACCTGTACTTGATGTATCACTAACCTGAAATTGTAGTAGTCATTTGATCTTTATTTGATATATCTTCTTCATTGATGACTATCAGATGCTCCTCATGATGCATTTGTTTGATTCTGTCCTTCTAGAGGCATGACATGCATCATTTGTTTCAACTGTAGTTGATCACCTTGAACATTTGTATCATGTCATTTTTCTCACTATTTTTTTTATGATAATCAGATAATGCTTTTCATGTTATATCCTGTAACTTATGTAAATGATACACAAGGTCTGTCTCCTGTAAGCATTATTCTGTAACTTTATCTTCATTAGGTAGTAATGTAAACACTTATGTGACTAATAAAGTTAATGACATACATAAGTGTGACTTGTCTTCAACTGTAACGCCATATGCTAAAATATGTTAAAACTCCTGTAGCATATTTTCTCATTGTAACTTCCATGGCTGCATTTCTGTTTTCAGCACTTTGTCAACTTGACTCAGGCATTTTGAACTTATCTGATTTATTTCAATCAACTGCAATCAATGTCATGATGACACACTTTCTCTACAAGTTGATTAAATGATGCATGATATACTTTGAATGATGCATCTTGTCTTATTCTGATATTCCTTTTCAAATGAATAAAAGGAAACATGCTGGGCTCAACCCTTGTGGGAGCCACATTTTCTCCACATGTTTTAAATGTCTTCAAATCAGCAACAGTACTTTTCCTATACCTACACAGTGAACAAACAAGTTAGCATAAAAACATACATGATGGTATTGATTGATCTTCTTCATGATATTCTAATTTATGTCACATGTCTAATTTGATCTTTCATATGAAATGCATGATGTGACAAGTTGATATGTCTACATGATAAAGCATATGATAACATTAAATATTCGGAACTCTTACAAGACTTTCCCCAATTTTTTACAGGTACAATTGATACAATTGGAGCTGAAGATGAGGACTGAAGATCAACTATCCACTAGCTCAACTGTCAACTGGCTCAACAACCTCCTTGCTCAGGCAATGATGGATATTTAGTTTTATCATGTGTTCCTCCTTATTTCTTTTATCATCAGATGTATAGCTTGCATATGTTTGCATTGCTCAGTTTAGTTACTCCCATGGCTTGTGTGGGACACATTTGAATACTTATTTTAAACATGATCAGTTAATCTATCTTATGCACTTGATGTATGTATATTTATTTTTCAATCAATGCATAGGATAGAGTAATAGATAATGAATTGCATGTTCCAAGTATGACATGAAATAACAATTTAAAAAAATACCTTTCTTTCCTTCTTTCAAATATGATCAACTGAATAATCAATCTATCTTATAACTCCTAAAAGATAACACTATGTTAGATTAACTATATTTCTTGAATGATTGATTCATTGACATCCTAATTCACTTGTTATGATGATTCATCAGTCCTGATTAGACTGATGGGTTATCCCGACAACTGAATATCTATCTCTTCTTTTTCAAGTCATCAACTATTCATTAAATGCAATAACTTCAAAGTTTTATTTTATTTCTTCTAAACAACTGCACTTAGGTCTAACTAAATTTAGTGTGAACAAAATTTAGTAACAGGCGTGAAGAGCTTCTTCCTTCAATGAGATCTTCACTACAAGGTGATATCATTTGTGTTTTCAAGTATTTATCATTTAGTTTTTGCCTTTGCCTCCCAAGGGCATGCACTCTCTCTAACAATGATATTTAGAAGAATTGAATGTCTCTCCAGGGCTTGACTGAGGCAAGCCTTTAAACACCACAACCCCCTCCCCAGTTTTCTGTGATTGCAGGTTACAGGTTGAAGAAGCAAGAAAAGTGGAGTTGTAGGAGAGTGTTGTAGAGAGTTGGATTTACATATCAGAGTTGAAAATAGGGCCCTGGACTTAGGCACCCACTCATTAGTCTTCCAGATTTTGCAATAGAAAAATCTCTGAGAGAGTAAGAACAGGTTTGCAAATCAAGTTTCCAGATCCCGCCAAAAATTAGGGCATTGGAGTAGGGCACCCACTCATTAGTCCTTGATTGTTCCGCTTCCCAAACTTTGAAAATAGGTGGATATCTATTTGTCATTTTACATCTTCCTATAGTAGAATTTTGAGTAGTTTGTCTGTTTGCTTCCGTATTTGCATAATTAAGGTTTTTATGTATACTTGAGCATAATTGGACATAATTGGCAATCAAATTGCACAAATTCAATCTTCCCAACATTCCTAAGTGACCAAGGGCATGATAGTGCATTGCCACTCAACCCAAGGTCCTTGAATGTAATGGTGAAAGGAGGATAAACTCTTAACAAACCATCTAATCAATCCTATCTAAATTTCTTACATTACACATCTTATCATACTAATCTTCTTATTTTAGAGATATGCAATTTGATGCATAATCTAATATCATTCAAAGGGTTGAGTTAGGGTTTAGAACTAAAACCCTAAAACACTTAGTTGAGGGCACAAAATAGCTTGTATACAAAGGAATGCACTTTATTTGTTTTTTGAAGTTGACCGTCTGTCATAGGTCACATCACTTAAGTGTGACTGTTCAAAGGGTCCTTCTAACATACTAAGTGACTAGCCCCTTGCAAAGTTACCAGCCTACCAAGTCACTTGAGCGCTTGAAAGGAAATCAAGGGTTGTGGTTTAAAATATCAAAGGCACGAAAGGAGTCATCGAAGGTCAGGATTTAAAAGGCATTCAAATGCCAACAGTCCATCTTCAGGGATCAATTTTGGTGGTCAACTTTTTTTTGAAGTTATGCTAACTGCTTTGTAACTGTTCATATTTAGTTTCTCTACAACTAAGAGGGCCAAGGAATTTTGTAAAGGGCTCTATATGATAGATATATTCATGAGATTTAGTCTATATGATACTAAAGACATATACCTACACTCTGATATGAAAAATTGTGAAGAATAGAGGAGAAATGCAGATTATTGAAGTGTAGTAAAGAAAGAGAGAGAGATACCTACATGCAAATATGTAATTGATGAAACATTGAGTAGATATGAAGGCATATTGAGGAGTTTGAAGTTGAATGAAAACCTGTGTTCTTTGGGAGACAATGAACTTAAAAGGTGTTAGAGAAAAGAATTGGTGATCAATCACAAGTTCATACTATTTTCTATGTGATATGAGATGTAAGGTTTATTTGTGTATTGCAGAGGCAGGATGCAAGCAATATGTTTTTGAAATATTAAGGAATAGGTCTACATGCTTTGCATCATTGATTATTGATCTCATATTAAAAGTCTTGATTTGGAGATTGTACTATGTTTGAATGATGTATCCAAGACATAAGGATTTGAAGTTGCTTTCAGAAAAGCTTAACATGTCCTGCAAGGGATGGAAGCTATGATTTTGTATTTATCATTGTGTTTGAAGAATGTGTTGAATTGGAGACAAAAAGGAGACATAAGTGATTTGCAGAGAGATTGAAGTATTTTCATTTTATCATTGTCAAGTGAATTTGTATCTGTGTTGATGAAGGATAAGTCATTCAGTGTATTGATGTAAATCAGGGTATCCCCCTAAATTAAGTTTTCTTTCTCATGTTCATGATTTGCCAGTGAGGCACTTTTATATGTCAGTGAGACATCACCTTGCCAGTGAGACACCTGATAGCCAGTGAGGCACAATTTACGAGTGAGGTATTTGTATTTGCCAGTGAGGCATTTTATGTAGCCAGTGAGGCATGATTTTTGGTTAAGCCGGTGAGGCATTTTAGAGTGTTTTTTCATCCCTATGAGGGTTTTCCTCTCATCAAACCAGGAGTTATGGTTCTTGTTTGTCTCCATGACTTCATATGTTCTAATGCTTTTATGATTGATTAAAGGTCTTGTTCATTCTTCTAGTCATTATGCTTGTTTGAATCCTTGATGTCTTTCTCATGTTTAAAAGGTGCAAAAAGTTGTTACATTTTCTAGACCACTGATTCACCCCCTCTCAGTGGTCATGTACTCCAATAAGTGGTATCAAAGCATAGGTTCCCTATAGAAGTCTAACCGGCTTGGGTAGGTCCTGATATTGGAGTACCATAGGAAACTGTAAAAGAAATGGAGAAAAGAAAGAAGCCAAGCAAAAGGTTGTACATCAAACCCCAATCAAGTCATGTGATGAATTGTTGCATGAGTCTCCCCTCAATGATGATATAAAGTGTGATGAAAGAAAAGATAATTTTGCTGATAAGATTGATGATAGAGAAAGAGACCTATTTATGGATGAAGATGGACATGTGTTTAATGAAAATGATTGTGTAGTTGATTTTGAAGGTGAACTATTGTGTGCCTTAGATTAGATCAAGAAACTTAGAAAGGAGAATCAAAGATTAGAAGATCAACTTCAACAAGAAAAAGACTCCAAAGACAAGGTATGTTCATAATTTGCAAAAGTTTCTTTGGAGTTTGAAGAGGCAAGAAATCAGATTGTAGTCTTAAAGAGTCATGTTGAAGAATCTGACAAATTGATTATAAGTCTAAAGAATGAAATTGAGGAAGCCAAAAGAATACTAGATGTAACAAAATTTGATCTTGAGGTGAAAAGAATTGAATGTCTAAAATTAGAGGCAGAAATTGTCAATCTGAGAAAAGATTATGAAGGTCTCAAGGTTCTGTCCAAGAAATATCAGGAGTTTGAAGAAAGCACAAACAAATTGAATGACATGTTGAGAAAACAAAAGCATTACAAGGACACTAATGGTCTAGGTTATGAAGAAGGAGAGTGTTCCAAATAAATAAATGCACCTAAAAAGAAGATAGACTTGAGTTGTCATGCTGCTACTCCAGAAGATCAAGGAAGAAGGACAATCAAGCCTTGAAGATCTCTATCTACCAAGCACTCAATGAGGCACAATTATTCTCAATTTCATGGTTACTATTATTGTTGTCATGTCTATGGCCATAGAGCAAGAGATTGTACATAGAATGTATGAGAAACATGATCTTATCAAGAATGTAAATTGGAGATCTTATAATATGCCTAGAAGAAATTATCCTTTCTTTGGTCTAGACAACAACATCATATGTTATAAGTGCAATACTCCTAGGCATAAAGCATATTCTTGTAGAATCAGATTTATGGAACCATCTAGATATGTCAAGAAGACAAATACTTTGAGTAAAAGGAAGTTGCAGGAAACAAGGAGCAAGTGGAAAAGGAAGCATCCCAAGAAGACAAGCATTTAGAAGGTTTGGAGAAGAAAGTAAAACTAGGAGAAGGATGAGTTTAAGCTTGTACATACTGCACAAGGAACATCACAAAGTGCATAAAAGGTAGCTTGGGGTAAGGGGCAGCAGGTTAGTGTATCATCATTCAGCTCCATAACAACATTTGAGAAGGATTAAGAGCATTGTTGTAGTTTGTATCAATTGCATTAATTGTTGGTTTAGGTGTATCATGCTTGGTACTATGGTATTTCATACTTGTTTCATGTTTCATTTAAGAGATAGCTCAGTTCACAATGGTTTGATTGCAGTCATGTTTCTCTTTGCAATAGAATTTGATATTGTCTAATGAATGTCAGTTGCATATGACTGCTTTTGATAGTAGTGCAGTAATGCCTTGGTTCTACCTTTTGAGGATGTTAGGACAGTGATATTTCTTTGAAGATGTTTTACATCACCTTGAATAAATTAAAGTGTTTCTTGATGCTTGTCAAAGTGTCAAAGATGACATATGATGATGTCAAAGATGATGCATGGGATCTTGTAGAAGAGTTCACAGTTTGTTCACTTGACTCATGATCAAATGATAAGAGTAAAGCATGAATTGCAGTTTGTTTTGCAGTCTGACAGTGGCGATGCCTGGGTGATGCATAATTATAGCTTTGATAGTGTGATGATGTCATTTGATTCATATTAGCTGCAAATATCTCTTAGTAATCTTGTGCTCTGGTGGGTCCTTCAATTTGTTGGATCTCTGATAGTCTTATTCTTGGGCAGCCTATGTTTGTAGTAGATCCCATGTTTGTTGTAGAATCTTGATACTAGCAGTTTCTTTGATAGATCTTGTGTTTTATAGTGGCAAAAGATTTGTTGTGCACTGTAACTTGTATCAAAAGAAGTAGCAGTGTATCAGATAGACCTTATTGAAATGAATTAAATCAGACAGATTCTTCTTATAATCTTGGTGCAATTAGTTAGTCTTATTGCAGTTCAGTCTTGTTGTAGTATGCTTTGATGATGACATGATGACATATAGAGGAAGTAGCAGACTTTGTCTCTCTAATGGCAGTTGTTTTTTGATGACAATGATCTTTTGTTGATGGATAGTTAAGTCTGTATATTAGCAGACTTGACAGTGTTGGCAGACCTTTATGCAGACTGTCAGACTTTGCAATGCACTTGTGAACTTGTTAGAATCATTTCAAAGAAATCTTTTATATTTGTTGATATTACTTTCGTTGTGATGGCACTTTGCTTTATAGTGACTTTTGATGCCTTGTTGTCTGGTATTTGTTACTTGATAGCTGATCTTACTTGATGTCAGACCATGACTGTGTTTTTGATGACAGACAAACTTGTATCAGACATTTTCTTTATGATTGACAAGGTTTTGATAAGGGAACAGGCTTGAGACATACTTTAATGGTTTGGTGAGCATTTCTTTTACAATTTAAATCAGTGCTTGGTAATTTGATACAATTGGTCATACATTTGCCTAGTGATCACGTTGCACCCTTGGCCACAGTTGGAATCTATTGCACACTTTGGCACATTGTATTCTCCTTCTACATGATCTATTAGTTCATAAGTAACCTTTGATGTTAATGGTTCAGTACTCCTTTGTTGCTCTTGACAGTATAAGTTCAATATACTTGATGTTTTGATTGATCTCTCATTGGTAAGACAAGTATGGAGGGTATTGAAGCTCTAATAGAGATACAATTGTCATTTTTTTTAAGTTGAAGACTTCATCATTTCAGCTAATGAAGTTCAGTAAACTATGACAATATAACTTCATCAGTAAATTTGTCTTCATGACAATGTCAATACAATCATGTTTTTATGACAGTGCAGTCATATTTGTTTTGATGTCTTCATGCTGCAGTGACATGACATTCGTAATAGTATTATGATAATGATGGTACAATTAGTTCAAGTTTCTTTTTCCATTTATATCAAAGGAGGACTTAGGTGGATAGGTGATTCATGGTGGTGATAGTTCTTTCTTCCAACACTAGTCATAGAACAATGAAAACAATGATGGAGTTAATGGAGTTAAGAGGAGTATCTTGTCAGGGGGAGTAGTTGTAATCTCCTTTGTCATTGGATGTCAAAAGGGGAGAGAGAGTAGTTTGGTTTCATCAAGAGTGATGTGGTTTTGCCATCAATGACAAAGGGGGAGATTGATGGAAGTTTGTCATTGATGTCAAAAGGTGTATAGTGCCTTCATGAGGTTCACAATGCTTTCGAATCAAGGTTGCAAGATGTAGTGATGGATGTTTGTCATTAAGGTGCTATGTGTTGTGTTGCTGATCAAGTACATGTTTGATAAGTTGTGTTTGGTAAGCTTGTAGCAATCAAGATCTTCAATATTTAACATGGTGTCTATATCCTCATTACGCTTATAACAATCAATATGTTTTAGTGCTCATAAGGTGCTCACGTTGTGGTTTAGTGTTCATTGAAAGGAGAAAGTCATCATCTTTTTGCAAGCAGTTGCCACATATTCAGGGTTGATTTGTCTAAGTTGAAGTGTATGACATGCCTACTATAACATGAGGGTAATCATGTCTAGTTGAATAGTTCTAGTGTTGAAGTAATCATTATGTGTCTCAGTCTTCTACACAGAGATGACAATGAAGTGGAGTTGTTACAAAAGGAGTTTTAATTTTAAGATGATATGATGGTGTTACAAGGTGCAGAGACATCAAAAGTTTGGGCTTCATCTTTGGTCTTTTTATTTTCATTCATATTGTTAATGGATCAGGTAATATGGTATTGTCTTGATATTGCTCATAATGCTCATGAGGTGTTAGTTGATGTGATGCAACTATGATATGTGCAAAATCTCATGCAATCAAGATATATGTTCATATGTTCATAAAATCAAGGCTTTAGGGTCTTCATAAGAAGTTTACTTATAATATGTTTGATTTCCATACATACATGCATGTATCAGATTAGTGGTAGGTTAAGATCAAACAAGGTATATGATGAACAAGGTTTGTGTTGCATCTTGTCATAATCTTCTTATTTCAGAGATCTACAATTTGATGCATAATCTAAGATCATTCAAAGGGTTGAGTTAGGGTTTAGAACTTAAACTCTAAAACACTTAGTTTAGTGCACAAAATAACCCGTATACAAAGGAATGCACTTTATTTGGTTTTTGAAGTTGATCGTCTGTCATAGGTCACATCACTTAAGTGTGACCGTTCAAAGGGTCCTTATAACATACTAAGTGACTGGCCCCTTGCAAAGTTACCGACCTACCAAGTCACTTGGGTGCCTGAAAGGAAATCAAGGGCTGTGATTTAAAATATCAAAGGCATGAAAGGAGTCATTGAAGGTCAATATTTAAAAGGTATTAAAATGCCAACGGTCCATCTTCAGGGATCAATTTTGATGATCAGCTTTTTTTTGAAGTTATGCTAACTGCTCTGTAACTATTCGTATTCAGTCTATCTATGACTAAGAGGGGTAGTGAATTTTGTAAAGGGCTCTGTATGATAGATATATTCATAAGACTTAGTCTATATGATACTAGAGACATATACCTACACTCTGATATGAAAAATTGTGAAGAATAGAGGAGAAATGTAGATTATTGAAGTGTAGTAAAGAAAGGCAGAGAGATACCTACATGCAGATATGTAATTGATGAAACATTGAGTAGATATGAAGGCATATTGAGGAGTTTGAAGTTGAATGAAAACCAGTGTTCTTTGGGAGACAATGAACTTAAAAGGTGTTAGAGAAAAGAATTGGTGATCAATCACAAGTTCATACTATTTTTTGTGTGATATGAGATGCAAGGTTTGTTTGTGTATTGTAGAGGCAGGATGCAAGCAGTATGTTTTTGAAAGATTGAGGAATAGGTCTACATGCTTTGCATCATTGATTATTGATCTCATATTAAAAGTCTTGATTTGGAGATTGTACTATATTTGAATGATGTATCCAAGACATAAGGTTTTGAAGTTGCTTAAAGACTAACATGTTCTGCAGGGGATGGAAGCTATGATTTTGTATTTATCATTGTGTTTGAAGAATGTGTTGAATTGGAGACAAAAGGAGACATAAGTGATTTGCAAAGAGATTGAAGTATTTTCATGTTATCATTGTCAAGTGAATTTGTATGTATGTTGATGAAGGATAAGTCATTCATTGTATTGAAGTGAATTAGGGTATCCCCCTGAATTAAGTTTTCTTTCTTATGTTCATGATTTGCCAGTGAGGCACTTTTATATGTCAGTGAGACATCACCTTGCCAGTGAGGCACAATTGTCCAACACCTTGTCATTAACATGTCTTGCCCTAGGTAACCATGTCATCACCTAATTATTTAAATAAATTTTATTTATTTGACTAATTTATTTTATCCCTTTTCAATCCCATCATCCTATCTTCTATAATTAAATAAATTTTAATTATTTATTTAATTATTCATGACCCTTAACCTTCTTTAATTATTTAATTAGTCACTTATCTATTTCTCTTAGAATTAAATAAATTTTATTTATTTAATTATCCACATCATCTTCCATCACAATCCAAATTAATTAAATAAATTAAATATTTATTTAATTAATAAAATCCTAATAAAATCATCTTGCTTTCTTTCTAAAAATACAACCCACGCATATCTAATTAATTTATTGATTTATTCCTCTCATCTTTTTAGGATGTGTTTCCTTTAAAGTAGAAAATAAAATCGCTTTATATCTTTTCTATCCGATCTTATCTTGATTTATTCCCTCTTTTGTTTTTTAAAGAAAAAATAAAATAAAATCCAATCTTTATCTTATCTTCTTCCCTCCATATCAAAAATCAACCCCGTGTCTATAAATATGACTTCTCACAAGCCATTTGAGGCATCATTTTGAGCTTTTGAGCATCCTTACTCTGTTAAACCATTTTCACAACAGCTTTCCACCATCTCTCATCAAAGTTATGCTGCATTCATGGGCAATCAACATCTAAGCATCTACGTCGATCAATCCTGCATGGATCATTTGAGTTATTCAGAAAGTTGGGCATATGTAATTGCATTTATTTGTTTTACATTTCACTTGTCCAAATTTTTTTGAATACATTCTAGCACGCTCGGTGTCCCTACTTCTCCTAATCAATTTTATGTTTTTGCAAGTTTTTATGGTAAAAAATTTGCGGTTTTCTAATCCCCATTGATGAGTTTTGTAGGAAAGTTGTCACAGGTTATCTCTAGGGAAAAAAAAAACATCGTCATCATGCTCGGGAGGTCGTTTCCATAAAAATCGACTATAAATTTGCATGTGTTGCATCACAGGAAATTTTTTTAGAAAATTTTGATTTTTTTGTATATTGTAGACCGTATAGTATGGATCCATATAGATCCGTACCATACAGATCTGCCCAGCAGCCTGTTATAGTCTCAAAATTTAATAGTCTCTACCTGTGTTTCATTAATCTTGCAGATTTCATGCTATCATTTTGGTTTGTAAATGCTGTTTAGATCAAGATTTGCATGTGTTGGTTTAGTTTTCTAACGACAAAGGCTATAGTCCATTGATTGAATTGCCCAAAACCTATCAATGTGTGCGTCACTAGAACCAAAGTTTGCCAATTTGAAGCCAAACTATTACATCAAGTGCCAACAGACTAGATGAACTGGTTTTTATATGTCAAAGCCTTGAATCCTGCATTAACAGTCAACTTCACGCAAACCTCGTTGTAATTTATTATGATAAACTAATCAAACTAGGTCTTAGTAAAGTCGTTGCATCTATTTCTAGATAGTCTACTTGTATGTTTTTTTATTCCTAGTTGACCTTGTGTCTCATTTTCTGTCGACTTCTCTGTTGGTTGAAACCCTCCTGTCGACACTTTGGAGTCTTCGCTCACAACCTTTTATGATTCTGCCACCGCTGCTAAGGCACTGCTGAGCATCATTTTTTGGTCGCTGTCAATTATATCCTGTGTTGCCATCATTTTCTTCCGTAGTTGCCATCATGTATACCTTGGTCACCACCGGCATTTAAACTTTGTCACTACCGTTTCCCTCCCTTCTGCCACCGGTTAAACCTTCTGTCATCATCTGTGAATGTGTTGTCGCCTCCACCAAGGTAAGTACTGTTGCTAGTCACTATATTCGTCGTCATCATCTTTGTGTTCCCTTGGCCAACCATCACATTAGGGTTGCAACTGTAGAAAAATCCTATCGTTGTCCAAGGGAGAAAAATCCTATCGTTGTCCAAGGGATCACCCAGTCATCAGTGAATGTTGCAGTCACCATCTCACAAACCCCCATCATAGTCTAAGTCCACGTTGTCAATGTTTTAATTCTCTGTCGGAGCCTAGTTTCTTGTCACGGTCTTAGACCTGAAGATCAGTATTTAAAAGTCTAAACTTTGCATTTTAAAACTCAAGAGTTAGCCTTTTAAAATCAAAAGTCAATGTTCTAAATTTTTCAGTTGGCATCCTAAATCCTAAGAGTCGGCATTATAATCCTAAGAGTCGACAGTTATAAACTAAGGTCGGCAGTAGAAACCATTAAGAGTCGGCAATTATAAACTAAGGTCAACATTGAAAACCATTTAAGGTCAGCATTTGAAAACCATTTAAGGTCAATGTTTTACACTTTAATGTATGCATTTTAGATTTAAACTTAACATTTATGGTCTTAAACTTTTTGATAGTGTGATTTAGGCTTTCAACTCAAGTCTTAGCTTTTTATCAAAAGGGGGGGGTTCTTTTTTTTTTTTTATTCAAACTGTCAACTGTTGTCACAACCTGGAGAACATTATAACCAACAATGTTTTTTGCAAAAACATCTAAGTCAAAAAAGTCAAACTACAACTAAACAAGTCAAACCTGATTTTCATATGCATGCAAAAGGGGGGTATATTTTTCTTTTTGCTATAACTTTTGTATACGGAGATGAAATTGCGTGAATTTGGACTCGTCATAAAGGTAATTTGATGAACTTTGTAGTTGTGAAGGTTTGGATAGGTAATGTCATCATTTTATTAGTTATTTTCTTAGTTGAATATCAGATATTCTTAAAACTTCAACTGAGCATAACTTTTGCAAAACATGTCCAATTTCAATGATTTTTTTAAAAATTGCATAGAATCGTCTTAAATTTCTATTTTTTCTATCTATTTGGCTATATCAAATCATTCATTTGCATTTTTTTTATCTGATCATATCTTTGGCAGCTAACATTTTATCTATGCAGCTTGTCCTAATCGCTTGTCAAAGAATGGAGCAAACAAACTACTGGCATATCTTCTGTGTTGGGAGTTAAGGTGTCTCAACCTTGGTAATTCCTTGCATTTATTATTGTAATGTAATTTATTTACTTAGCCTATGTTGTAATTTGTTGCACATCTTGTTTTGTCATTTAGTGTGAAGTGGCACGATGAGTTGTCACTCCACTTGTAAGATGACTAGGATGGTCAACACACTCCATGTGGAGATAGGCGTCCCTTTTGTGTGGTAGAGGTTTTCTGCCATGTGTCAGCATCTTGACTAGTGTGTAAGGGAATTTTTACCGAAACGGTTATGACAGATTCCTATGACAAATCTATGATGTGTAAGAGTCGTAAATGGAAGATTCTATGATAGGTAAAGACATGTTGAGAAGCATCTTGGAAGAAGGCATATTTGGGTGCCCCAAGGAGGGTTATGAAATGTTGTAAGAGAATATGCTATTTATAGCCTGTGTATGATAGATTCTCTTACAGCTGTAAGATATGATAGCTATGACGGACTCTATGACAGTTGTAAGTGTTGTAAGAGTATCTGTCATTGCCCAACTTGGGAATAGACGACCTCTTTGGGATGGGGTGACTTGAAAAGTGTCATAAGCATCCTACAATGTTGGACAAGTGTCCATAGGCATGGGTTTTGGGCCATGTTGGACGCCCATCCCAAGATAGAGCCACTTTTTTCTTGTATTTTCTATATAAACAGGTGCTTTGGAGAGGACATGAATTATGTGATTTACAGGTACTATTATGCTGTCAGATTGTCTCCAGATACGAGTGTCGAAGACTCCTAAGAGCTTGCATTGCAAGTGTATTGTAAACCATTTCAATTTTGATAATACATTGTGCAGGTTTTGGAGTGTGGGGTTCTTCTCTCGAAAGGGTTTTACCCATGTTATATCTTGTCTCTCTTTCTTCTGTGTCATTCTATGTGTATGTGTATTGCTGCAATATCTCTGTTGTTGTGTTAACATCACTATAATTATAAGGATTTATAAGAATTTGCAATCTACTTCCCTCATTAGATTAGCGTAGGAAGTGTGTTCCGCGTACCTTGCTTCCTTTCAGTTGGTATCAGAGCTTGATCACCTTTGGTCCTAGTTGTTAGGTAGGGGTTTTTTGAGATAATCTTAGGTTGAGTGGGAGTTTTGTGCAGAGTATTATATAATCTTCTTGTAGGAAAAGAGATGGCAGGCACATCTGGAAGATTAGATGTGGAGAAATTTAATGGCACAAATTTTGAGTTATGGAAACTTAAGATGGAAGACATGCTTGTTGATCGTGACCTATGGGAAACCGTATCTAGTGTGAAACCAACTGCAATGTCACAATCAGATTGGGATCTCAAAGATCGGAAGGCTAAGGGCTCATAAGACTCAGTCTAGCAGATGCTATCCTGTTAAATGTCCATGATGAGAAGACCACAAAAGACCTTTGGAAGAAGCTGGTTGATGTTTATCAGGCCAAATCCCTGGTGAACAATCTTTTTATGAGAAATAAGTTGTATTCTTTGAGGATGGAGGATGAAGGATCGGTTACAGATCACCTAAATTCTTTCAACATGTTAGTTGCACAATTGACATCCGTTGGTGTGAAAATGGAGGAGGATTGTTGTATGATCTTGCTTTGTTCTTTGCCAGACTCATGGGATCATCTTGTTATGGCTATTGGGAGCACAACATCCACATTCAAAATGGACAAAGTGGTCTCTTTGCTTTTATTTGAGGAGATGCGGAGAAAGTCTTCTGAGGCAGCCAAAGAGGCTCTTGCGGTTTATGGAAGATCCAAGGAGAAAGGGAAGAAAAAGAAGGACAAGAAAGATGATAAGGCCAGATCCAAATCTTGTGGGAGATCCAAATCTCCTAGAAAGTCCAAGGCTCTCTGTTGGAACAATGGAAAAATTGGGCATTTCCAAAAGGAATGCAAAGAGGAAAAGAAAAAGAAGAAGAAGAATGCCCCAGATTTAGATTCTGACAAGTCACAAGATGATGGTGATGTCTTCATTATAGCTCTGGCCACCCATGCATTTGAGGATGTGTGGTTGATAGATTCTAGTGCATCATTCCACATGACCTCGCATCGAAGTTGGTTCACAAAGTATGAAGAGTTTGATGGTGGAAGAGTGTACCTGGGTGATGATCCTCATCTAAAGATTGTTGGTCATGGAAGAGTCTCTATTCAATTCCTTGATGGACAATTGAAGGGGATCTCTAGGGTTATGCACATCCCAGGCTTGGCATGAAACCTGCTTTCTGTAAGTATGTTGAATGATGCAGGTGTGTAGGTTGTCTTTTCGAAGGATGGATGTAAGATGACTAGAGGATCTACGGTGCTTGCAAAGGGTACTTGGAGAGGTACTATGTTTTAGCTGGAGGCATGCACTTCACAGTGCAATAGTTCTTCTGACTCAAAGAAAAGAGTTGTAGTCACTTCATCCCCACCATCTAAACCAGTAGTGAAGAAATCTGTTGTAACAAACCCTGATGGTAGTGGACATGCTTTCGAAGTTAAGCTTCCTGCTGAAAAGACAATGTTATGGCACATGAGATTTGGCCACATTGGTGAGAAGGGTCTTAGAACCCTGGAAAATAAAAACCTCATCGAGGGGTTAAATGATTGTAATCTTGAGTTTGAATTTTGCAAACATTGTGTAAATGGAAAACAAAACCATGTTCAATTTTACTCAAGTTCTCATAAGTCTTCTGGTGTATTGGATCTTATTCATTCTGATGTGTTTGGTCTAGTTAATGTTCCTTCGATTTCCAAATTTGTATACTTTGTATCTTTCATAGATGATTATAGTAGAAGGACATGGGTTTATTTTCTTAGAAACAAATTTGAAGTCTTTAGTCGGTTCAAAGAGTTTAAAGCTTTTCTTGAGAATCAGACTAGTAAAAAGATTAAGTATTTGAGGACTAACAATGGTGGTGAGTTTTATTTGGCAAAGTTTGACAAGTTCTGTAAAGAACATGGGATTAAAGACATAAGACAACTCCTTACACCCTGCAACAAAATGGAGTTGTAGAGAGGATGAACAGGACCCTGATAGAGAAGGCTAGGAGTATGCTTAGTAGAGCAAGCCTTGAACAAAAGTTTTGGGCTGAAGCTGTAGCCACTGCTTGCTATCTGGTAAACAGATCTCCTACATCAGCTCTTGTTGGTAAGACACCTATGGAGGTGTGGTCTAGTAAGAAGCCTTCAGTTAGACATCTTCATGTTTTTGGTTGTGAGGAATATGCACATGTGCCTGTGGAGAAATGGTCTAAATTGGAGAACAAGGCTATTAAGTGTATTTTCATTAGCTATGGTGTTGGTGTGAAAGGATACAAGCTTTGGGATCCTATGGCTGAAAAAGTGTTATATAGTAAAAGTGTTATCTTTAGAGAGCTAACGACTTCTTCCATTGTTTTACAACCAGAATAGATAGAAAAGAAAGAGGATGTGGTTCAATTTCCTTCTACCCCTGAGAAGATTGAACTGACAAACCCTATGAGACCTGATGATGAGGAGAGCTCTAGTAGCTATGAAAGCTCAAAAGAAGAAGTAGAACCTCAACCTCAGCCCTTGAGGAGGTCTACACGAACAAGAAAACAACCTGATAGATTTGGTTATTCATTACTTGATTCTAGTTGTGCTTTTGCTTTACTTGCTAACACTGATGAGCCTAGATCTATGAAAGAGGCTATGGGCATGAAAGATGCAAGTTCCTGGAAGGAGGCCATGGAAGATGAGATGGTTTCTTTGGCAAAGAATAAAACATGGGACTTGGTGCCTTTGCTTGAAGGATGGAAACCTGTTGGATGCAAATGGGTGTTTAAGAAGAAATTTGGTGCAAATGGTAGTGTTGAAAAGTACAATGCTAGATTGGTTGCAAAGGGGTACTCACAAGTGGAGGGAATTGATTATGGTGAAATTTTATCTCCTGTTGCAAAGCTGACATCTATTCAATTCCTGTTATCTCTTACAACAGCTTATGACTTAGAGGTGGAGAAGATGGATGTGAAAACAACTTTTCTTCATGGTGATTTGAAGGAAGAGATTTACATGTCATAGCCAGAGCATTACATAGTGAAAGGTAAAGAAAATTTGGTTTGCAAGATGAAAAAATCTTTGTATGGTTTGAAACAGTCTCCTAGGATGTGGTACTTGAAGTTTGATGCCTTTGTGTTGTCAATTCGATTTATGAGATCAAAATTAGATCATTGTGTGTACTACAAGTTTGACAATGATCGTATTCTCATTCTTGCATTATATGTTGATGATATGTTGCTGATTGGGAAGGGTAATAATATGATTTTTGATTTTAAGTCTTAGTTGTCAGCATAGTTTGAAATGAAAGATTTAGGGGCAGCCAGGTACATTCTAAGAATGGAAATCAGAAGAGATAGATCTAATAGAAAACTTTGGTTAAGCCACAGTAAGTATGTGAAGACTGTGTTGGATAGGTTCAAGATGGCAAATTGTAGACCATTGTGTGTTCCTATTTCTTTGGGGACATATCTATCTATTAATGATTGTCCAAAATCTCCTAGTGAGGTGGAGGACATGAGAAGAGTACCTTATGCTAGTGCTATTGGTAGTTTGATGTATGCTATGGTCTGCACAAGACCAGACATTGCCCAAGAAGTGGGAGTCCTTAGTCAATTTATGGCTAATCCTAGATGGGTACATTGGGATGCAGTTAAGAGAGTGTTCATATATTTGAGGGGTACTTCTGAGTATTCCATATGCTATCATGGTAATCCTACAGGACCTCTGCATTCAGTTCGTATTCATGGATTTGTGGATTCTGATTGGGTGGGTGACATTGACAACAGGAGATCCACTAGTGCCTATGTGTTCACTTTGTTTGGTGGTGCAATTAGTTGGATGAGTAAGAGACAACTTGTGGTTGCTTTGTCCACGACAAAAGATGAGTATATGGTAGCTACTCATGCTTGCAAGGAAGCCATTTGGCTTAAGAGATTGTGTTCAAATATTGGTGTTGATGCATGACAGATTACAATTTGTTGTGATAGTCAGAGTGCGATTTGCCTAGCAAAGAATCCAACTTTTCATTCCAGAACAAAGCATATTGATATACAATTTCACTTTGTGCAAGACATGATAGAGGATGGGAAGGTGAATTTGGAGAAGGTAAACACTTTGAAGAATGTTGTAGATGCATTAACGAAACCAGTGAGCACAAAGAAGTTCAGATGGTGTTCAGAGTCTATGGGCCTTTCGTCCTATAGTAGTTAAATCCTGTTATTTCTATTAGCTCTTACAAGGTGTTTGATAAGTGGGAGAATGTTGGGAATTAAGGTGTCTCAATCTTGGTAATTCCTTGCATTTATTATTGTAATGTGATTTATTTACTTAGCCTATGTTGTAATTTGTTGCACATCCTATTTTGTCATTTAGTGTGAAGTGGCATGATGAGTTGTCACTCCACTTGTAAGATGACTAGGATGGTCAACACACTCCATGTGGAGATAGGTGTCCCTTTTGTGTGGTAGAGGTTTTCTACCATGTGTCGGCATCTTGACTAGTGTGTAAGCAAATTTTGACTGAAACGGTTATGACAGATTCCTATGACAAATCTATGACGTGTAAGAGTCGTAAATGGAAGATTCTATGACAGGTAAAGACATGTGTCAAGAAGCATCTTAGAAGAAGGCATATTTGGGTGCCCCAAGGAGGGTTACGACATGTTGTAAGAGAATATGCTATTTATAGCCTGTGTATGACATATTCTCTTACAACTGTAAGATATGAAAACTATGACAAACTCTATGATAGTCGTAAGACTATCTATCATTGCCCAACTTGGGAATAGGTGACCTCTTTGGGAAGGGGTGACCTGAAAAGTCTCATAAGCATCCTATAGTGTTGGACAAGTGTCCATAGGCATGGGTTTTCGGCCATGAGGCCATGCTAGACGCCCATCCCAAGATAGAGCCAATTTTGCCTTGTATTTGCTATATAAATAGGTGCTTTGGAGAGGAGATGAATTAAGTGACTTACAGGTACCGTTATGCTGCTAGATTGTCTCCAGATACGAGTGTCGAAGACTTTTGAGAGCTTTCATTGCAAGTGTATTGTAAACCATTTCAGTTTTGATAATATATTGTGCAGGTTTTTGAGTGTGGGTTTTTTCTGCTGAAAGGGTTTTCCCCACATTATATCTTGTCTCTCTTTCTTCTGTGTCATTCTATGTGTATGTATATTGCTGCAATATCTTTGTTGTTGTGTTAACATCACTATAATTGTAAGGATTTAGAAGAATTTGCACTCTACTTCTTGTTGTCGATGAGGATTGCACCCTATTGCAAAGCTGTGACACTCTGCAATCCTTCGAAACATGGGGACAAACTTAGGCTGTGGGTGACCTATAGTGAGCTTGAACCTCCAGATTGTGGGCTAGTCCCCTTAAAATATTCTATTTGAAACTATGATTTTCTATTTTGGAAAAGGAGAAGAAGGAAACTATAAGGAAATAAAACTGTAAAATTTAGTGATGCACCTAATAAGGATGGAAAATTTGCAATCTGGTTTACAATAGAATTCAAAAATTTGACCTACACAATCCAATCTTGGCATAAATATCACAAAAGTGTTTCTAAGGAAGGCTGGAAAAAAACTATTCTTTATGAAGGAAAAAAGATTCTTCACAACATAAAAAGAACTATTTTTTGTAACACAACCTAAGACCTATAATATCACTATGCTTAATATTGCAAGTAAGAGTGAGACAATAATTTTAAAGGTTTTGATAATCAAACATAGTAAAACTTCATCAAATCACTTCATACAGTTAGCATCAAATGGAAAGGCAACTACTTGATTCCAAAAAATAAAGGAAATATTGCAAAAGAGACAAAAATGGAACCTGTAACCTGCTATAATCTCTATAAAATCTGCAAAATAATGAGCTACAAAACTTCCTTCTCTCTTAATGTGTAAAAGAGAAAAGAATGCCAGAACTAGCAAAAACTAAGTTTTGCTTTACAATATATAGTTTGCTCTCTCCAAGAGGTATGCAAAAATGAACTGCAGCTAATTGCTTCTAAAAATAAGTCCTCCAAAGTGATCCACAAGCAAACCAAGAAATCCCTAAAAATAAGGGCTCAAACTGCCACAAATTGAGCAAAAATAGCTCCAAGTTGGCCCTCTCCATGTGTTTGACCAAGAAGCTGACCAAAACCTTCAAATCACTCCTCAAATCATGCAAAAAGGCTCTAAATAGCCTCAATTAACTCAACTTATCAATTTGCATGATTTTGCTTTTGCAAAATTGATGTGAGTAAATAATAAAGTAATTAGAGGATAATTACTCTATTGTTAGTTACAACTTGTACTATTTCTGATTTTACAATTTGTGAAAAATAATAAAGTAATTTAAAGAATATTACTTTACTATTTATTTACATTGGTTTATTTTGTAAAATCATGCATGATGAGAAAAAATAAAACTCCTTATCTCTCCAATTTACAATTGCCTAATTTGCATGATTTGAGCCAAAATTAGGACTTAAGAGAAAATAAAAAATCCCTTATATCTCCTTGTGAGAAAAAACACTTAACTTGCATGTCATATGCATTAAAGGCAAAAAATATACCCTTATAACTCCATTTACAATAAGGAGAAAACAATAACCCTCTCTACCTTATTACTCCATGCAAAAAATAAATCAAACCCTACACATATACCTTTCTCTTTTCAAGAGTCTTCATCATGCAAAGACTAATGATACTTGAATTTTTAATTCAATAGTGGAGGACCCATTAACAATACTCCTTTGCCACCTTGCAATCTCATTTTGTTCTTCATATTTTCTTGTCTTTGACTAAGATCACAAGGCATAATAAGCTCTCCTTGACCACATAAGGTTTGAGCACCTTAGACAATGATAGTCGACCATAAGTTTGTTTGACTTCTAACAAGCCATAAGCCTTACCTTTTAATTATCCCGACCCTCACCTGAATTTGGGAATAATATGCCAGAATCATATCTATAGGCCTTTCCTTAAAATGATTGCTAGGGACCTCTATCCCTAAATTCTTGACCCTGATAGGCTTTGGATAATGTAATAATTTGATTTTTGACATAAGTCAAAAGATAGGAAAAAGAACCCATCGAGCTCCTTGACAAAAAAAGGGTTTGAAATCCTAAAACATCATTTGTGTTTGTCATTCTTTTGGCTTTGCTGAGCTACCGCCATACTGGTAGGGTTTGGAGGATTTCATACATTGTTTTCTGCTATTTCAATGGCCATTCCTGAGTTTGGCTACGACATTTTGATGGAGGGAAGAAGGTGAGTAGAACTTGAAGTTTTTATTTGGCATTTTGTCTTCCTTTTGTAGTATTCTGCCCTAATGGCCGTGACCATACTATTCTTCTTCCTTTGCAACATCTTTGACAATTATTCTTTGATTCTTCTGTGTGTTCATCTTGAAACTGTGACAAAAAATGATGAGAAACCTCAAAAGAGGTTGCAACCATGCTATTTCTTCTCCTCTGTAACTAAAAAGGTAAGCTTTCTTCATTTCTTTGATTGTGTATTATTTGATATAGTGACCTGGAAAATGAGGCTTCTTTGTAAAAACTGATATGGGTATATGATTTTTAAAGAAAATGTTTCTTCTTTTGCAATGGCCGTGCCAACGAATGCGTTCTGTAGCTTTTTCCTTGTCTAAATTTCTCAAAACCCATTTCATATCATATGAATCTCATATAGTCGCGACTAGCTGGCTGTTATTTTTGGTTAAAAGTGACAAAGTCTCATTCAAACTGGTGAAATGTTTGTGGGTCTACTCCAAAAACCCTTGTCTCATTTTATTCCTGCAAATGGCTCATTGAAACTATAGCATTACATGATTTTGAAATTGCTCTTTTTAGTACTTTCATAGTAGTCTTTATATAACTGTGATTTCATTGTGATTGTGATAACATTTTGTAACTGTACACTACTTTTTACCATTCAAACTATATTTCCTACTCTGTCTCTTTGTCACCTTTTCCTCTTAGTGTAGTGTCTTTCAACTCTTTGTATCCTTTATGAATGAAGGTTGCACCTCAACATCATATTGCTACTCCTTGACACTTATACAGTTATGACTCACTTGAAGTAAAGGGCATCCTTAACTCTCCTCTGTAGGTTATATGTGTACACATATGTACTCATGGTGTTCTTTAGAGGATGACTTATACATGTTATGTTGCTCTTCTCAGCTGTGTGTGAACCCCCATTGTGCATCTTTTGACAAACATGACACTTCTGCATAGTTTATTCAGTTTGTAACACTTAGCATGCATTTTGCAGTTTACTTCTGTGACATTACATCAAGAGTACCTATTGAAGAGCCTGTGTAATGGCAACTTCTATGTATAGGCTGCAACTATTACCTTGATTATGTGATCATCATGGGTACCTTTCAATTTGTAAAACTTGATCTTTGTAACATGGTCTGCACTTTTGGCAATGCAATCTAGTGCATGCACATGGTAATTAAATGATAGCACCCTACTATAACATGGTAAATGAAAATGATGAAAAGAATTCTTTAATGAAGTCTCTGATTTAAGTTATTTCACTTACATACTTTTTCCCTCCTTTGGATTTCCATGCTATCTCTGCCTGTATATGCCATTTGTAACTCTTTCTAAGGTAGTTTCTTTGATCCTTGCTATTTGCCATTCTCTTGGCATTTTTGAACTGCACTTGTACATAATACCACAAGACTATTCATATTATGATAGCAACTTTATCTAGAGATTCAAGAATGTCTGTGTGATTGTAGTCTCTGTCCATGCTTTTTTTTGATATTTGGACTGTTCCTAATGATGAATCTGAGTCTTAAAGACTGTTATGTTCTTTATGCTCTTTGACACTTGGTTATGGGCTCATTTCATGTTGGAAATATCATGATTATGACTGCTACAGTCACCAATGACTGTCTATATTGGCTACTCCATTATGATTTCTTACATGGTGTATGACTGTCCCAAGAGATCATAACAACGATCTTTGCTCTGATGGAGAAATGAGGCGCCTTCACCTTTCTCTGCTTGCTATTGAGACAAGAAATAAGAACCTTGTATTTGCCTTTGCTACTCCTTTAGCTTCTAGAAGCCTGTAATAATTAAGCTATTCCATCATGGCTATACATCTTCTTTTATGCTTATTTGCATTGATGACATGATTGCCCTCTTGCAAAGCTTGTGGCTATTCCTACTTGTTACATGCAGCTCTTGGCTATCATGATGATTTCCTTTCTTGATGGCATATGTTATTGTACTTCTCCTTATACAATCTTGTCATTTGGATTTGATTTTTATTATGCATTCTGTACTGCTGCTCATTTAGTGAGACTGTATTGTATCATTAATGTTGTTCCATTCTTTCATCACTCTCCAGTTATTAACTATCCTTGAACAATGTACCTTCCTTTGCTGTTATGACTCCTTGTACCATTGCAACTTGAATGACATATATGAATAACAAAAGAAGATATCGCATTTATATTAAAAGAATGGAAAGTACCTTTCTCCTCTGCTCACTGTACCTTCCTATACTTCACAATGGCAACCTCATAGGATGTACCTTGGTCCTTTAGACCTGATTACTTATCTCTATGGTATAGCTGCTCATTGTTTTATCATTTATGATTGTACTTGATGGTACTCTTTGATGACTTTGAACTGTTATGAAACATCACACTTCATTAATGATAAAGAAAGTGGAACACTACCTTTTGTATTTGCATGATTACTTGGAAATTGATCATTGATGAGCTATTAAATGTAGCATAACAGGAACATGATGTGATTATGCTATCTATTTGTTCAACTGGATATTTGTGCATAATGGTATCACTTTGAGCATGTTGGGCTCGACCCTTGTGGGAGCCACATTTTCTCCACATGCTTTAATGTCTTCAAATTAGCAACATTACTTGTCCTATACCTGCACAGTGAACAAACAAGTTAGCATAAAAACATACCTGATGGTATTGATTGACCCTCTTCATGATATTCTAATTTATGGCACATGTCTAATTTTATCTTTCATATGATATGCATGATGTGACAAGTTGATATGTCTACTTGATAAAAGCATATGATAATATTAAATATCTGGAGCTCTTACAGGTTTTTTTTCAATTTTTTTGCAGGTACAACTGATACAACTGGAGCTAAAGATGAGGACTGGAGATCAACTGTCCACTAGCTCAACAACCTCCTTGCTCAGGCAATGATGGATATTTAGTTTTATCATGTGTTCTTCCTTATTTCTTTTATCATCAGATGTATAGGTTGCATATGTCTGCATTGCTCAATTTAGTTACTCCCAAGGCTTGTGTGGGACACATTTGAACACTTCTTTTAAACATGATCAGTTAATTTATCTTATGCATTTGATGTATGTATGTTTCCTTTTAATCGATGCATAGGATAGAGTAACTGAAACTGAATGTATGTTCCAAATATGTCATGAAATGACAGTTCAAATGAATATATTTCTTTCTTTCTTTCAAATATGATCAATTGAATAATCAATCTGTCTTATAACTGGACTAAAAGATAACACTATGTTAGATCAACTGTATTTCTTGAATGATTGATTCCTTGACATCCTGATTCACTTGTTATGATGATTCATTAGTCCTAAATGGACTGATGGGTTATCCTGACAACTGAATATCTATCTCTTGTTTTGTCAAGAGATCAACTATTCATTAAATGCAATAACTTCAATGTTTTCTTTTATTCCTTCTGAACAATTGCACTTAGGTCTAACTAAATTTAGTGTGAACAAAATTTAGTAACATTTCTGGTGACCTCTCAGGGGTGTTTTCCTGCTAAACAACTTAGAACCAGTAGCCTTTGCAATTCCATTGGGCATAGAGTCTTTTCTGTCCTGAACTTTGAAAAATTTCTACAACTAAAAATTAACCGAAACACTACAGCAACAACAAAATTGAAAACTAAAACTAAACTGACTTACTTAAAACAAAGCCAACAACATGTGCAAAAGCATTCTTGGAAAATGAAATACTAAACTGAAATTCTACTCTATCCTACTCTAACTAGCCAAAGGTGCTGGTCAAACAAATCCATTAACTATTTGGTTAAAATAACTTCCTTTTCTGATTAGGAAAGGATGTTCTGCAAAGCTTTTGGCTACTGACATAACATGATTCATAAGGATATACTTCACAGAATGCTGTAAAATATTTTGAAGAATGAAAACAAGCTTACTAATTATCCAAACTTGATCATTGATACTGCTATTATGAGGTGAATAAATGACCTCATTATGCTATTTTAGATCTACAATTTGCTCTTTTGGTACAACATAAATCTGTATCTCCCTTTTTAACTCTCTGTTAGCTATATCCCTGATTGGACACCCTCTTGCAATGATGAATCTTTGGCTAACACTCCTGATATCTTGATTTAGATATGTTGTCTTGTTTTCACTTGCTATTTCATTCTGATTTGAAACAGTTAGCTCACATGAATGAAATGAAGAAATGCTTGACTCTCTGACTTGATCCTGTTGATCATATATTGCTGGCTCATCTGACATTGTCAATGTTAGAACAAAAGATTTCTATGATGCTTAACAACATGTTCTCATCTAACTCACAATCTTGCATTGAATCCAAATGAGTTATATCATCCAGTTGTTTGATACTAGGCATAGATTCAAGAGGTTCATCAAATAAGTCAGCTAGCTCATGAGACTCAACCTCTATATCTTTCACAAAAGCATGTTCAACCTGATCTTGTTTTCCATCTAAGTTTGACACAAAGGACTCAAGATCATTCTAAAATGAAAGATCATCACATTCCTCTTGAAATTTTGGTAGAGGACTATTTATTACCTCATAACATCTCTCAACCAGTAGTCTAAGTTGCATGATAGGTTTACCTTCACACTCTTCTACTTGATCCAGGATTAGAGTGTCAGACTGCTTAGCTTCAATCAACAACTCTTCATACTGTGTAATGTCTTCTTGCTATTCTGTTATATCTTCTTGTGGTATGAGATCTTCATCTGGCTCAACAAAACTAGGTAACTAATCAAACAAAAACCAATTCCTCCTCCTCACACGAGGCTTTCTCCAATGGAACTTGGGCAACCTATCTTTGAAATTGAAGATTTTGTTCTTCCAATATATGTGTTCTGCTTTCATTTATCTTATAAATGGCTTTAGAAAATTTTTCAAATGAATTGAAATGCAAAGGGTTAAGTACCAAATTTGAACCAACATCCTTTTCATATGTATTATGCTCATTTTTAGCTGGGGACACAGTAAAAACAACAACAACCTCTTGCTCCACATCTAATTTTTCTGATCTGGTGGGAGAAGAATGACTGCAAGAAACCTCAGCTGCTAGGTTTAAACTTGGAATCTTGACAAGCTCTTGTTCAATATACCAATTTGGAATCTTGATAGGCTCATAAACTACTACCTTTTCCTCTTCCTAATTTTGGATTGGTATGGAAGAGGTAGTTTTGATAAGATTTGGCATTTTCTAATCAGGGTGTTTGGTCCAAGAAGGCTGCCATACTTGTTCAAAAGCCTGATGGTTTGATTCAGGTACTTGATGTGACTGATATTGAGGACTAATAGACTGATTTTGACTACAACTAGATTCTTGAGCAAAATCAAAATTTTTGAAACTTGAAACTTGATACCTACTAACCTCATTTTGAGAAGGGTGATCCAAAATGAATGCAACTGTCTGGATATTCTACTTTTGTATTTGTGCAAGCAAATACTTCATCTGTGCTTCTTTGATTGCTATCTCCCTTCTAAGACCTTCCTCAAACTGCAACCTTTGTGCCTCCAACTCCTACTCATGAAGATAGGCTTGATAATCTAGTTCCTCCTGCTGCATGTTATACTTTTGCTGCCTCTTGAACTCCTCTATCTACTTTGTGATTTCTAGCAATGTGTTTTTTGTTTCAGTCATGCCATACTTCATATCCTTATTCTCTTGGGGTTGATTTTGGACATATAAATGCTGATATGAAGGCTGAGCAGGGGTGGGTGGGTGGTAAGCATATTGAACATGTTAGTTTCCTTGAGAAACCGTAGAATTTGGGTTGAACTTGAAATCAACAATATGTCTAATCTGATATGGCTAATAAGATGGCAAATTCACAGTATTGTCATGATATGATGGATGATATGACATGTTTCCATGAAAAGTAGACATGCCTATTCATTCAAAAGCTAGAAAAATTGTTGAAACTTGATCTTGTGAATCCTTCTTATAGGCTACAAAATCTGATCTATAAAACTAGAAAGTTAGAGTCGCTAGGTACTTGAAAAATAAACCTCTGAAAGACTGTAAAATCTACTGATCGTACCAAAACAATAGAAAAAATACGTTCTTTTTGAACTGAAAATTAGTTCAAAGTCCCACCGGGTGTGCCAAAAACTGTTGTCGATGAGGATTGCACCCTTATGCAAAGTTGTGACACTCTGCAATCCTTCGAAACATGGGGACAAACTTAGGCTGTGGGTGACCTATAGTGAGCTTGAACCTCCAGATTGTGGGCTAGTTCCCTTAAAATATTCTATTTGAAACTATGATTTTCTATTTTGGAAAAGGGGAAGAAGGAAACTATAAGGAAATAAAACTGTAAATTTTGGTGACGCACCTAATAAAGATGGAAAATTTACAATTTGGTTCACAATAGAATTCTAAAATCTGACCTACACAATCCCATCTTGGCATAAATATCACAAAAGTACTTCTAAGGAAGGCTGGAAAAAAAATGTTCTTTATGAAGAAAAAAGATTCTTCACAACATAAAAAGAACTATTTTCAGTAACACAACCTAAGACCTGTAATATCACTATGCTTAATATTGCAAGTAAGAGTGAGACAATAATTTTAAAGGTTTTGATAATCCAACACAGCAAAACTTCATCAAATCACTTCATACAATTAGCATCAAATGGAAAGGCAACGACTTGATTCCAAAAAATAAAGGAAATATTGCAAGAGAGACAAAAATGGAACCTGTAACCTGCTGTAATCTCTATAAAATCTGTAAAATAATGAGCTACAAAACTTCCTTCTCTCTCAATGTGTAAAAGAGAAAAGAATGCAAGAACTAACAAAAACCAAGTTTTTCTTTACAATATATAGTTTTCTCTCTCCAAGAGGCATGCAAAAATAAACTGCAACTAACTACTTCTAAAAATAAGTCCTCCAAAGTGATCCATGAGCAAACCAAGAAATCCTTAAAAATAAGGGCTCAAACTGCCACAAATTGAGCAAAAATAGGTCCAAGTTGGCCCTCTCCATGTGTTTAACCAAGAAATTGACAAAACCCTCAAATCGCTCCTCAAATCATGCAAAAAGGCTCCAAATAGCCTCAATTAACTCAACTTATCAATTTGCATGATTTTGCTTTTGCAAAATTGATGTGAGTAAATAATAAAGTAATTAGAGGATAATTACTCTATTGTTAGTTACAACTTGTACTATTTTTGATTTTACAATTTGTGAAAAATAATAAAGTAATTTGAAGAATATTACTTTACTATTTATTTACATTGGTTTATTTTGTAATCATGCATGATGAGAAAAAATAAAACTCCTTATCTCTCCAATTTACAATTGCCTAATTTGCATGATACGAGCCAAAATTAGGACTTAGGAGAAAATAAAAAATCCCTTATATCTCCTTGTGAAAAAAAATACTTAACTTGCATGTCATATGCATTAAAGGCAAAAAATATACCCTTATAACTCCATTTACAATAAGGAGAAAACAATAACCCTCTCTACCTTATTACTCCATGCAAAAAATAAATCAAACCCTGCACATATACCTTCCTCTTTTCAAGAGTCTTCATCATGCAAAGACTAATGATACTCCTCTTCCACCTTGCAATCTCATTTTGGTCTTCATATCGTCTTGTCTTTGACTAAGATCACAAGGCATAATAAGCTCTCTTTGACCACACAAGGTTTGAGCACCTTAGACAATGATAGTCAACCATAGGTTTGTTTGACTTCTTACAAGGCATAAGCTTTACCTTTTAATTATCTCGACCTTCACCTGACTTTGGGACTAATATGCAAGAATCATATCTGTCGGCCCTTCCTTAAAATGATTGCTAGGGACCTCTATCCCTAAAGTCTTGACCCTGATAGTATGAGGCTGATTATTTTACCTTCCTTATTTTGATCGTTATGCTTTTCAGTTGATGACATTATCAGACTTTTTAGAGACTATGTTTCATAATGCAGACTTGATTATATCTTCTGATTATGATAGGACATTGATTAGACATGTGTGATTCGATTTGATCATATTTGATGTTGTTTTATGATTCGACATACGAGATATATATTTGATGATGCTTGAGATGAGATTCTAATTCTTTATGTTATGTGGACTATTTGACATGTGATTGAAAAATGCAATTTAATTCAGAATTATGTTATTAAGGATTATTGTTGTGTTCTATGGTGTGTATTTAATTCCAGTTGCTTTGGCTATGATTATCATGATATGATTGACACTTGATCGAGATGTGCAGGTTTAACATTCCCAAGCAATGGGAAAATGGAGGTAGAATTCACACTATGTTATTCCCTGTGAAACTGATCCATTCCTAAGAGGGATAAGGATCACGTTTGAAAATTGAATGTGATTTAAGTGTTTGATTTAATTTTTTTAATCTTTTGGCCTAGTACCCTGTGTTTAAATTAATTATTAATAAGTGTTGTATAAATTTTATTTGATTTACACCACTTGGTATTTGTTTTACTTTTTGAGGCCATGTAAAGTGGATTTATGACCCTTTTGTGAACCTTAGTGTCCCAAAAGTTACCCTAGGTGATTACCCATGGGTCTAGGGTCAATTTGGACTATCTAACCCTTGGAGTAACTCACTTGTGGTCACTCTAAACTATGGTTTAGTCAAAGTGACGAAATTTGAAATTAGGGAAGGTGGGAGATGAGTCATGCTTTGGGAAAGACTCATCTCCCTTCCCAAAATTTAGGAATCCCTTCCCAAGGAGGACTTGGGAGGTCTCCAAGACTCCAAGTGTGTGGGATCTCCCTTCAAGACTCTCACACATGTGTGAGAGCATCATGGAGGGAGATGGCTCTTTGAGAGAATAAAAGGATGCCATATGGCATCCTTTATCCTCTTGGAGGTTGGAGTGGGAATGCCACCTCACCACTTGTCCTCTCATACATGTGTGAGAGCACAAGTGGATAAGGTGAGGATTGAGATTGAATGGGAGCATGACACTTGTCATCCTCAAACTTCCTTTCCGTTGCAAGTGGCATTGGAGGAGGAAGGAGAAGGTGACAAGTGTCACCTTCTCATTCCTCAAGGCCAAATTGATGGCCTATATTATCTCCTCTTGTTGAGGAGTGTGGGGTTCTTGCATTCTAGAGTTTTCTTTCTATTTTGGAGGAATTTGGAAAAGTTGGAGGAATTCTTTGAGATTGGAAGGTTTGGGAAAGCTTGGAGCTCTTCACCAAATGTGCTTCCATTATAGGGCTTTGAAGGTAAGCCTCTTAAACTTTGTTTCTTCACCCTTGCTTATTTAATGTGTTGTGATGTAGATTTTGGTTGTTTTGTTGCATTGTTTTTCTGTAGGATGGGAGTATGGTGAGAGCACCTCCATTGGAGGTAATGCTTAACTTGTTTGGGTAGGGGAAAGGAACCTCCTTGGGGTCACTCCCATATTGTGATATTTATGCCTTGAGGGATTCTTATTGTTGTGGAGAATATTTTGCAATGACAAGAGTGCCATGGAGATTATTTGTGATATTGGAGAGTTGTGATTTTTTTTAGAGATTTTTGGCTTGAGGCCATGAGATTGGTATTTTTATTATTTGGGTGGCCTTTGAAGTAGAGGGGTCCATTCCCTACCCTCATCAAACTCATTTTAATGAGTTGAGTTATGTGTTAAACCTTGGGGCTGTTTTTGTGTTGTTGTGTTTGATTTTTGTTGTGGAGTGTTCCACCGGTGTGAATCCCTACCTCCCTAGCTCGGGGGTGACCCACTTGCGGGTCTACGGTAGGGAGGAGGGCATTTTGAAGTGGCTGGGTTGATCTTCTTTTGGTTTTGTTTATTTGCAAGTGTTGAATGAAGAATGGAGTTGAGAGGAGTGCCTTTTTGGTGTTCATATAGTTTCTTTGTGTTGGTTGTTGGAGCCATGGCCATTATGGCCTTATTGTGTTTATTTGGGCAAGTTTTATGCCCTTGGAGTTGGGTGTGAAAAGTGGTGCATTATAAATTTTCTATTTATTTTAATTAAAGTTGTTATTACCTTATTTGTGGAGTTGGCATTGTGTTGGTGAAATGCATGTGATGATATAAATAATTTTCTGTCATTGTTCTTTCAAAAAGAAAATATGCATGTGTTATAATGTTGTTGTTTAGATCTTATTGTAGATGAAAGAGAAGAAATGCATTCTCTATTTTGTATAATGCTTTCAAAAAAGAATAAGAGTGTTAGTAAATAAATATTATGGCAGACAAGATATAGAAAGTTTGAGCATAGTTATCTGTTTGTCATTTTGAAGGTCAAATTACTAATTGTTGTAGAAAAGTTAGAGGAGAATGCTTATCTTACCTTATAGATTCATTTCAAGACAAAAAAAAAAGAATATATATATTTCTGTTCATATATGTTCAAAAGGAAATTTATTGCTAAGGCATTTATATTGATTCAGAAATGAAATGTTAAATTAAAAAAAATATGGGTTGGAGTTAAATGGGAATGTTAGTATTCTGTTACTATTTCAATGTTTTGAGAGAATGGAAACTATGGGAAAATACAGATTTATGCATGTTTATAAACTCATAAACACACTTGGTTGCTTTATTCTCTAAAATTCCATGGTTGTTATTTTAATGTTCTTTACCACTGTGTGAATATAGAAAAAAAAAATAGAAGAAATAAAAAAAAAGAATATACTTAATGTACTACTTCTTTTTGTTGTGTATATTTTAATGTGCATGCACTTATATATATAAATAAGAGTGCATACATACATACATACATATATATATAAAGAGAAGGTTGTATTTTACTGTGTTATTATATTATACAGTATGTATATATAACTGTATGTAAATATATATATATATATATACAGTCTATATACATTTAATATGTACCAGAATAGAGTCTGGGTTTTATGGAAAAAGCATAAAAGAAAACATGTATTTAAGAAAGGAGAATTCCTGTGTTAAACCCTTTGTTTTGGGCGGAAGCCCTAATGCCATCGTTGGAGTTGTTTTTTTTAAATAAATAAATAATAAAAAAAAAGAAAATGGACAGGGAGGGACGACGGCTCAGCGGCTGCCCCCTGCCTTTGTTTTAATCCTTAGTGTGGGGAGGGGCCCGTGCCTCCCCCACACCCATGAGTGTGGGTGGAGGCACGACCCCCTCCCTACACTTCCCCCCTTGCTCAACGCAGACCCTGTAACCCCTTTTGACAGCACCATCGTCGATTTCCACTTCGCCGCCCGTCCCCTGCCACCGCCAACTTCCACTTCGCCGCCCCTCCCCTTCCACATCTTTAACCTCTGTCAACATGATATAAATTTATCAGTTATTCAATGGAGTATATATATATCAAAAATATATATATACACTTAAATATTTCATAGCGACTCTGTGGTATTTACCTCCATGGAAGGAAATGGAAGCTCCTTCCATGGCTTCCCCACCATTCAAACCCTAACCCTACAGCATAGTAGAAAACAAAACAAGAGAATAAAGAGAGAGGAGGAAATAAGAGATTAGGGCATAATGAGGAAAAAAAATAGCATAGAGGAATTAGGGCATCTTGTAATTAGATAACAATTTTAAAATGTGATTAGGGTTATTTTATTTTAGGAAGCAATATGATTTTTCATTGAGAGGATATTTTATTTGTGAGGAGATTATTTGTGGCGTTTTTATTTTATTCTTTATTTGAGACCTCTATTTTCTTTTTTTTTTATTCATAAATATAAAGTTTGTATTGATCTAAAGGAAATGTGAACACGCAAGTGCCTATATGTAGTTTACCTGCAACAACCAAACTGACAAACAACTCCTAAAACCCTTCCTTGGACCTATAGAAGCTTTACAAAATTAGCCATTAGGCTTACCAGTCTAAAAGTAACTGTATTATGAACAAACCTACTGGGGCAGAGCCCACTGAACTAGGGATTTATCCAACCAAGGTATCAGAAGAGGCCAAGCTCCACAGCCATGGTGTGAATCCTGTCAACCCACACCCCTTCCCCGGAGTCCACATCCTCTTGCAGCATGTTCTAGAGGAAGCCATAAGCCTGGAGGACACGATCCTGATGCTCTATCAGTGCCAAGCCTTTCAGATCAAGGATGAGAGGAAGGACCTTCACTACCTCCAGAGGGTCTTTATGTGAGACAATGTCTTTTGGTCGGGGAATACCCACCCCTAGAATGACCGCCTCAAGAATGGAATCGAGGCCCCGGAGGAATTCTGGCTTAAACAATTTTACCATGACTAGTTTCGCCACCTCAGTAGACCACCCCGCATCTAGGATTGAGGCGAGGAAGTGGGAAGAGATGTGAGAATCTACTCTGTAGAACTCGTCTGCTGCCAGAAAATCTATCCCCAAAATTATCTTGACCACCGGGAGGAGAAGGCCTTCATGCCTCCGCAGGATGCGTTTTAACCATAAATCTGTAACAACGCCTTTGAAGGCCATCTGCCGAACTGAACTCTCCAGCTGAAGAGTGTCGAAGCTCCCAAATTCATCAACCCATGCACTGAGATATTCGCAATGAAGCTTGAACCCTTCTCCATACTGCCTACTATTGCTACCGTCAAGAACTGCGAAGGATCACTCAAGCTGAGGAAAGGAGAGAACGCCAAAGATATCTAATTGTCTACACCGGAGAGGAGTGACATTCATTTAACCAAAGTCTGTATTCATTGCATAGAAAGATTGGCGAAGGTGAAGCGTGCGAGGGATCAAGTCAAAGGCCTGTTAGCTCAGCGAGTAGGGAGATATATCTCCGATTCATGAATGCCACATTGATTGCGTAGAGGTGACCATAATGACTCCTTATGGCATCGACCCATCCAAGTGTTCTTGGATTGGGTGCCCACCCAACCACCCTATCAAACTTCTTCAGCTAGAGAGAAATTTGACTCTAATTCCACCTGCCCCCTGATTAGAAAGAGAGTCTGCTTCTTCATTGGCCTCTCTATAGATGTGGTTGACTGTAGTCAACTCACACCGATCCATCAAGTCCAAGGCTAATTCCAGTTTTGCGACCAATCTCCAATTTAGTAGTTTCCTTGTGCACAACCCATTGATCACTAGTAAAGAGTCTCCTTCGATGGCAACTTTCCAGAGATTTAGCTCATGACAGAGCTTTAAGCCTAAAATTAAGGCCTCCAACTCCGCTTTGTTGTTGGTTCCATCTGCTAGTGGCTCAGCAAGACTACCAACTGTTTTCCCTTCCCAATTTCTAATGATGTAGCCAGCTCCTGATTTGCCAGGATTCCCTCGTGAAGCTCCGTCAAAATTTAACTTGAACCACTCGGGGTCCGGGGGAGACCATTTGGCAAGTTTTCTTTTAAGCATTGTTTGTTGTCCGCCTTTCAAACTGAGAAACGACAATTTAAGACCCTGCCAACCTTGTCTTATCTTGGCATCCCAAACTGAAAAAGTCTTTTGTGTTGCCTTGCCCAGCGTTGAGTTGAAAACCTCAACTATACTACTCTCGAGTTTATTTAGAAACGTGGGGAGAGGCATTTCTTTGCCCTGGAAAAGTCTTCTGTTTCTCTCTTTCCAGAGCTCCCAAATCAACAATGAAGGGCTAATTTCCCACAGCTTGTGATACACCGCTTTTTTGTATAAAATGGGCCAACTGGATAGCCAGTCGGCCAATCCCACTGGCGTGGCAGATTTCCAGAAAAGTTTGTTCATTAGCCAATTCCAGCATGTGCTCGCATAAGGGCAACTAAGGAAGAGACGATCTCCATCCTCTAAATTTTCTTAAATGCACAAACAACATCTTGATGGGCCCTGGATTCTGAGTTTGGCTAACCTATCAGCTGTTAAGGCTCTACCTTGTGAGGCTATCCACAAGAAGACCCCTGCCTTTGGCAGGCAATTGGGGTTCCAACACAGCTCCCTTGGGATCGCAAAAACTTCCTCTTGGCTGTCCGTCAGCTTATTGTATCCTTCTCTGACACTGTAAACGCCATTTGGGGCTCCTACCCACCTAAGAATGTCTGAGCCCTGCCTAAAGCTGATCTGTCTGTTAGCCATAGTCTTGTCAAATAATTCCACTTCTACCTGACTTAACCTAAGGTTTTGTGGACTCTTCCATTTGGCTGTTAGGAGGCCATTGTGAAAAGCTGAAGTCAAAAAATCTCTTACCTTATCCCCCCATGCCTAGGTTGTTATAGTTTTGACGTTTGCCAATCCCGCCTCATTGACCAGTTTAGGTAATCCTTGCCAAGAGTCATCCTAGAAATTAGCAGAATCCCCGCTCCTGATTTCCCAGGAAAGATGATCTGTAATGAGGTTTCTGCAGCTGCGAATAAAATTCCAAATTCTGGAGCCAGAAGGTAGCTCTCTTGAAGTAAAAATACTATCTACCCCTTCATCCAAATATTTTGCTCGCACAATTCGTACCCACTTAAGATCTGGGTTGGAGAAGATTGTCCAAACTAGTTTGGCTCCTAGGGCTTTGTTTTGGAGCAAAAGGTTTTTGATTCCCAATCCATTCCTTCGTTTAGATTCACAAATTTGCTTTCACTTTACAAGAGGGTATTTGAACTGTTCAGACAACCCTTCCCAAAAAAAGTGCTTCATCTTCTTATTCAATTCTTTACTTGCTTTGCTTGACAGAGGGAGACAAGACATTAGGTAGGTAGGCAGGGCAGAAATAACTGACTTGAGTTTCGTTAACTTGCCTGCCCAAGACAACCAACTATTTTTCCAGGAGGCCACCTTATTTCTAACTTTCTCCAGTAAACTGCTCCAGACGTTACCTGGTTGAAGACCCCTGTCCAACGGAATCCCCAAATAAGTGCAAGGAAGAGATCCTTTCGTAAAGCCAAGGATCCTCAAAATCTGAGTTTCCACTCTCGCTGGTGTGTTGAAGAAAAAAACTTTTGATTTTTCATGACTAACTTCTTGTCCAGAGGCAATAGTATACTTCTGGAGGATCGTCTTAAAACTTCGGGCCTCCCTGGTTTGGGCTTTTCCAAACAACATGGTGTCATCAGCAAATTGTTGATGAGTAATATGTGGGATGCCACTTGTGACTTGAACTCCCACGATCTCCCTGAGGTGCTAAGCTCTAGTAAGTGATCTACCGAGCGCTTCAGCCATTAAAATGAAAAGAAAGGGTGAGAGTGGGTCTCCCTGTCTTAACCCACGAGAAACGTTGAAAAAACCTTCCGGGGTTCCATTCACAAGGACTGAGAATCTCGGACTTGCAACCAAGGAAAAAATCCAATCTAGCCAATTCTTAGAGAAGCCAAATCCTTCCAAAACTTTAAACAAAAAGCACCAATTGACACGGTCATAAGCCTTTTTTATGTCAAGTTTTAATATCATTGTCTACTTTCGCGTGGTTTGGATTGAGTGGATGGCCTCCTGAGCAATAATTACCCCATCCAAGATGGATCTATCTGAGACGAACCCCGTCTGCTCTTCTGAAATCAAATCTGGAAGAAGTATTTTTAGCCTGCTTGCCATTGTTTTAGCTAAAATCTTATAAAAAGTGTTGCATAAAGATATGGGCCTGAAATCGTCCAAAAGTTCAGGCTTCTCTTTCTTTGGGATTGGAGCTAAAAAAGTATTATTGACCTCTTTTAGAATTTGCCCCGAGGTCCTGGATTCCTCTAAGGCCTCCACGATGTCATTACTGATTATGTCGCAACATTTTTGGAAAAAACCGGCTGGGAATCCATCGGGCCCAGGCGCTTTGTCTGGATGGAGCTGGAAGAGTGCATACTTCACTTCTTCTGAAAATTTGCTATTTAGCATATTATTTTGTTCATCAATTACCAGCTTAGGTATATATCCCACAAGCTCTTCTTGGGCTGCAAGAAGGGATCCTTCTGGCTCATTCAAAAGGTTCTGGAAATGTTCCACCACAACTTGTTTGACCTCTTCCACATCCTCCACAAGTCTTCCATTTTTGTCTCTTACCCTGGAAATTCTATTTACTTCCCTTCTTACCTTTGTTGCGTTATGAAAGTATTTT
Source organism: Cunninghamia lanceolata (assembly GCA_027924645.1). Taxonomy (NCBI): domain Eukaryota; kingdom Viridiplantae; phylum Streptophyta; class Pinopsida; order Cupressales; family Cupressaceae; genus Cunninghamia; species Cunninghamia lanceolata. The sequence goes on along the minus strand of BSBN01000591.1, from coordinate 6,018,433 downwards.
GTATTTTTGTCCTCGGTAGATAACCAAACTTCTCAGGATTTTTGTCTCCAAAACACTTCTTCTTTGGTAAGGATATCATTCATTTTCCCCATTAGCAATTTTTCTTGCAAGTAACTATGATTGTCCATTCCCTCTCTGATAATCTTCTCTGACAGGACTTTTAATTCTGTTTCGTATTGCTTCTTCTCCTCAAAGATGTTTTTGAAGTTATGTTTATTCCATGATTTTAAATTCTGTTTAATTACCTTCAGCTTGACTGCAAAACTAAACATCTTTGAGCCTACTGGCTGCATTTCATTCCACCATTGTTTGATTAGGTCCAGAAATTCCTTGTGCTAAAACCACATATTTTCAAACTTAAAGGGGTTCCTAATTGATCCCTTTTCTCCTAATAGTTCCAAGCAAACTGGGTAGTGATCTGACCCTGATAATGGTAGCAACTGACAGTCAAGATTAAAGGGAAAGCTACTGAGATTTCCTTTGAATAGGAACCTATCCAGTTTCTCAGCAATGTTGCAGAAGCCTAACCTTCTGTTTGTCTAGGTGTACTGCCCACCCCCCATCTGTATGTCCAAAAGCTCATTTCTATCCACAAAATTTTTGAAATCAAGCTGAGACTGAAGTTTCCTTCCTACTCCCCCTTTCTTGTCACTTTCTTTCAAAATTGCATTGAAATCCCCTCCTAAGATGAAGAACTCGAACCCTGGGGATTGGCAGACTTTGTCCAATTCGCTCCAAACAATTCTTTTATGAATGTAATTATTAGGCCCATAAACGTTTACCAAAAGAAAACTTAGATTGGAGACTAGGCTCCTTACCTTGCAGGCTTGCCAACACTTGCTTGAAGCCACAACCTCAACCAAGGCTGTTTGTGGCTTCCAAAGAATGAGCAGTCCTCCTGAGGCTCCTTCCGCATTGACTCTACAAGTCTTCCAATTCCTCAATTTTAGACTGAGAGTAGCTCTTTCTTGTTCTCCTAACTTAGATTCTTGAATCAAACAAATGTCCGGTTGCTGCATGTTCAAATGCTGCCGCAACAGACATCTTTTGTTAGGGGCATTTAAGCCCCTAACATTCCAAGTTATGATTTTCATTGTTTTTCAGGAAGGGTATTCCCCTTCCCTACTTTCAATAAAGTTTGAATTTTCAATTGCCCTGAAGCCTCCCCATCCCACCTGAGTTTTTCCTTATTCGGGATCCTACCTTTTCCTCTATGTTCTCCGCAATCTGGTAAAGTTTTGGTTGGTTCTTTACATCTCAACCTGAGCTCCCCTTGGTCTATGAGATTTGTCAGGACTTTGCTTGGATCTTCCTTTTCGACTAAGAGGCCTTCATTTCCCATCAACTCAAAATCTTGTTCTGCAAACCAATCTTCGCCTTCAAAATTGTCAATGTCAATCTCTCCTTTTTTGGCCGCATTAGCAATGTCCACCAGTTCGTTGTCCACATTTATGAGGGAGTCTAGATCCTCCTTACTCACTTTGTTGCCAATCATCTCAATAGCCTGCGACAATTTTTGGTCGATGGATTTGACGCTCGGAGCATTATCATATCTCTAGACTGATTTGGATTCATTTTGAAGTGCCACTTTAGGAGGGAGAGGAAGACCCTCTTCGGCTTGATCTTCTTCGGCTTGATCATTTGACGCTTGCTCTGAGTTTTCCTTTGGAAGAGGATCACTTTTCCATCCTAGCACTTTGACCAAAGTCTCTGTAGGAAGGGGGTTATGGATTAATTTCTGCGTCCAGATGCCTAATCCCGACGAAATCTTGATTTCTCTCAGGATTCTATGGTTTGGGTTGCTCTCAATGCCTATCCTGACCATTGTGCCTGACCCTTCTGGGTTGAGTCTTTCCTCCGTGCACAAAAAAGATCCCATACCGTTGCCAATTTCTTCCAAAACCCTGGAGTCCCAATATTCAAGGGGGAGGTTAGGCAAAGTATACCAATCGTGGATTTTTTCCAGACAGTGTGAAATTGGATCGAACCCGGCCTTCCACTGGTTGATGTAAAAGCCGCAACCGTCAAGTATCCAAACCCCATCTTCAATTTGAGCCCTAATGGCTTCCGAAGGGCAAATGACCACGAAATAGTCATTTGCCAGCCTCTTGAATTCCAAATCCGCTCCCCATTTATCATACCACCATGTCTATAGACTTTGCCAATTTAAATCTTTTCCGTGCCACTTCATTATTAATGCTGTATTTTCCAATTTCAAAACTTGCTCCTGAAATCGATTTGTATTGAGGGTGATTGAAATTTCCTCTTCTCTGACATCTTCCCTCCTTCCATGATTTTGATTCCTGGGTTGCAAATTTTGTCTCTGGAAATCCCTGCGTCGTCCACCGCCTCTAGGGTTTCTTCTTCCCCTGTATTGTAGATAATTCTGCTGTCTTTGATTCCAGTGCCTTGGGCCGCGAGGATCTCTGTTTTGTTGTCGCTCTCTTCTCAGGGGAAACCGGCCACCGTGCCATCTTCACAAGTCTTCCTCCTGTTGTGGAAAGTTTTGTCTGGCTCCATCGAATCCACCATTCCTATTGGCCTGTTCATGTTCTCTTCGAGGGAGACGTCTCCCGTCTCTTTGCTCCATGAAGCTTCCCTTCATCTCTCTCGCGCCATTCTGGAATGTGTCTCTCTACAAATTGTCACTCTGCAAATTTTCGTGCCATTTCCCTATTTAAAAATTATTTTTAACAATTAGTCCTCACATACTCAAATCTCATTAATCTTATAAACTATAGAAATTGAATGATGTTCCTTCTTCTTCAATTTTAGACCTCTATTTTCTTACTAGCTTTTATTTATTTATTTTTTTCTCTTGGGTTCTTTTAAATTGGTTTCTAACTCTGAATAGGTTAGGTTTGCATTTTGAATTATTGCCTTGTGAAATTATTTTATCTTGGGGATAATTTTTTTATTCAATTGGGAAGAATTTTTATTCCCTTTGATCTAAATTTATCTTAGTTGGGATATTAATTTTTATTCCTCCCTAGCGAGATTTTTACCCTTTTTATTTATTATCTATTTTATTATTATTTTATGGGATGAGTTATTTAAACTCTCCCGCCTTCTAAATTAAATATTCAAGTTAGTTATTAAATATAATTATATTTAATAACGGACTCAACTTTTCCTTTTGATTTTATCCGACGTCTTGTCATTAAATTTTATTTTATTATTTTATTTTTAAATCATTTTAAATTTGGTTTTTCAGTTTTAATTTAATTATTATTCTTAAATTTTATTTATTTCCTTTTTGACAATTCTATTTTAAATTTTATTTTGCGTTTGTCGAAAACGCGTTATGCTGTCGAATTTTTCCTAGACTTCTAGGGTTTGATTTATGTGAACATTATTTTAGTAATTTTCAATCCATCATTCCACTTTAATCATGTGCCATCTTGCCATTGTTTTACTTAATCACTTTTCAATTTCGTTTTAAGACCTGAGTTAAGTTAGGGCTCGATGTTAGCAGAATTATCTTCACACCTAGGAGACTAGGGGTTCAGATTTAAATCGGTCTAACCCTAAAAGTGACACACTTCGTGTCGCTTACCCCCTAGACGGCTTTCACCATCGTGGTTTTGTTGACATGTTTACGCCTTATGCGTATTGCCACCGGACACGTAGACGCGTGCGAGGGGGTTCCTAGGGATAGGTAGGAGAGTTTTTTGTAGCTCGTGTCATGACCACATGGCAAATGTGGACATGACACGTGTGTTGTGTGTCGTGACTGCATGAGAAATACGGCCATGACATTTGGTATCAGAGCCTAAATTTAAACACTGGGCTTAATTTGGGCACATTATTATTTCTGCAACTTTGATTAATTTGTGGTTACTTCATTTTTTGTAGGATGCCCCCCTGACAAGTTTGGCGAGCGTAGTCCTGCCGCACTCCACCTGCCAAGGTGCACATTGACTCTTCAACTGAGGGACCAGATTAGCCAGTCCCACAGCCACAACCAAACTTACTAGTACCACAGGCACCACTGGCCCTACCAGATATTGGGCCACAGATATTACAGACTTTACAGGTAGTTTTAGATAGGCTTCCACCGACCGTAGCAGAGCCACACGTAGAGCCACACGTAGAGAAACACGTTGAGCCATGCGTAGAGCCACGTGTCGAGCCCCATGAGGATCTGTGAGAGGAGCCACACGTGGAGCCACGAGTTGAGTCCCCTGTTGAGCCACGTGTGGAGCCCCGTGTTGAGTTGTGAGGGGCACCACATGTGGAGCCTTATGTTGAGGTACTAGAGACGATAATAGAGGAGATCCCATTAGGGATATATTGAGGCTGAACCCTCCTACATTCGTCAGGACCACAGAGGGAGCTGAGGCAGAGGCTTGGCTCATCAGCTTAGATAGATGCTTCATGTTGCGTCCTTACGAGGGCAACATGAAGGCTCGTGTAGTAGTACACCTGTTGCGAGATGCAGCAGCTACCTGGTGGCACACTAAGGAGTGCAAGCATCACCTTTCTTTAGACACTCTCACATGGGAGACCTTCATTGAGTGCTTCAATGCGTGATACTTATTAGATCATTACAGGCAGCGTCGTATAGACGAGTTTCATGACCTCCAACAGAGAGGACTTATAGTGGCACATTATGAGGGTAGATTTACTGAGTTATCCTGATATGCAGAGTATCTCCATGATGAGAAACTCCTGGTGCATAAGTTTATCAGAGGACTGAACCACAGTATAGCAGGGCCTGTCCGGATGACAGACCCCCACACTTTGAGTGATGCTGCCGAGAAGGCATATATCGCTGAGGAGATTCAGGGACGAGGGCAGAGTTCATGCCCTTAGTTTTAGGATCGTGGACAGCAGCAGCATCAGCAGAGTTTCCGCAGACCATCACATCCACCTCATAGGGGAGGATTTAGTTCCGCACCCTTACCTCCTAAGCCCCCACAGCAGCAATAGTAGAGAGCTAGAACACAGCAAAGGGCCCATGGGGGACATAATAGAGGTTGGCAACAGTAGGGCCCATGTAGAGATCAGAGGCAACAGGGACCACCTACGGGACCCACGAGATCACAACAGTCTTATAGGGGCTCATAGGGGTCTATTGGTAGATCAGAACAACAACAATCGAGTAGGACTCCAACTGGACAAGTATAGGCTAGGGGCCCTTGTTATGTTTGTGGTGGAGCTGGACACCTAGCTAGAGAGTGTCCATAGGGTTTTACAGCAAGGGAATAGCCTCATGTAGGAGGATCTGAGCAGACTGTTGGTGATGTCAGTAGATCCCACCGTATGTTAGCGGCAGTTGATAACTGCCAGGATGATTTTCAGGCGTTAGTGATTGAGACGTCAGGTATGATTGGGGGTAACCCCATTTCTATTCTCTTTGATTCAGGTGCTACTGACTCTTTCATATCTCCATCGTTAGTGGAGCATTGCAGGCTAGTGGCCTCTAGGCATGGTGATAGGTGGGTGGTTGAGTTGGCCTCAAGGGCCAAGATGTTAGTAGATGCCTTAGTCCACAACTGTGAGATTGCTTTGGGACCCTTTTCTATAGTATGTGACCTTAGAGTCATGACATTAGGATCCTATGATGTGGTGTTGGGTATGGATTGGCTTGCGGCTCACCGAGACAAGCTAGATTGTCACCGAAAGGTGATCAGCTGTTTAGACGACCAAGGTACATTAGTTGAGATAGTGGGCATGTAGAAGCCCACAATAGTGCATATGATATCCACTCAGCAGCTTAAGTGCTACATACGGAAGGGATGCCAGATGTTCGTCATAACAGTGAGCGACATATCAGATGATGAGCCTGAGGCATCTTTGGATGATCATCCCATCCTTAGAGAGTTTGCCAATGTGTTTCTAGCAGAGTTACCAGGGACGCCACCCTGACGTGAGGTAGACTTTCACATAGACTTAGTGCTGGGTGCCAAGCCAGTGTCTCGTGCACCCTATAGGATGACCACACACAAGCTCACCGAGCTCAAGTTACAGTTGGAGGACTTGCTCGAGAAGGGGCACATTCATCCAAGTGTTTCACCTTGGGGTGCTCCTGTCATCTTCGTGAAGAAGGATAGGTCTCTTCGTTTGTGCATGGACTATAGGCAATAAGGTGACGGTGAAGAACTTTTATCCTCTGCCCAGGATTGACAATCTTTTTGATCAGATGCAGGGAGCCAGGGTGTTCTCTAAGATAGACCTGAAGTCTGGGATCATCAGCTACGTATCACAGAGGCAGATATCCATAAGACCACCTTCTGGACTTGATATGGTCACTATGAGTTCATAGTGGTTCCCTTTGGCTTGACAAATGCCCCTGCAATGTTCATGAGTCTCATGAATGGGGTGTTTCGTACCTATTTGGATCAGATTGTGATCATTTTCCTTGACATTTTGATCTATTCACGAACCAAGGAGGAGCATGAGGAGAACCGTGGTCAGGTTCTACAGTGTTTGCAAGAGCAGAATCTTTATGGGAACTTGGCGAAGTGTGCATTTTTCAGGATAGAGGTTCAGTATCTGGGGCATATCCTATCTGGCGATGGAATCTCAGTAGATCCATCGAAGATCAGGGCTATTAGGGATTGGCCAACACCCACTAGTATGACAGAGGTCAGGAGTTTTATGGGGTTACCTGGTTATTACCATCATTTTGTTGAGGGTTTTTCTCGGATAGCACACCCCATCACTTCCCTTCAACGGAAAGGGAAGAGCTTTCTATGGACTGAGCAGTGTGAGAGGGCCTTCGGGGTCCTCAAGGAGCGCCTTACCAACACTCCTATTTTAGCAGTTTCTGATCCTGCAGCAGATTTTATGGTTTGCACAGATGCATCACTTGAGGGATTGGGAACTGTACTTATGCAGGGTGGTAGAGCGATCGCATATGAGTCGCGAAAGCTCAAGACCCATAAGCTGAACTACCCCATGTATGACTTGGAGTTAGCGGTAGTGGGTAAGTGCAAGAAGATGGGGGGCCAAAAAGTGGCCAAATTAATTTCAAAAAAAAAAGGTCAAAACGCGAGCGCGTTATAATGTGCTCCCGTTATAACGCGCTCCCGTTATAATGCGCTCGCGTTATAACGCGAGCACGTTTTAATGCGAGCGCGTTATAACGTGAGCGCGTTATAACGCGCTCGCGTTATTCTTTTCTTTGCATTTTTCCTTCTCCACAAAAGTTTGTGCTGTTTTTCATGTTTTAAATAACGCGAGCGCGTTATGTTAAACTTAAATTTTTTTATGTATAAGGCTATTAATCATGTATGTATGTATGCCTATATGTATGTATGTATGTATGTATGCCTATATGTATGTATGTATCTATGTATGCCTATATGTATGTATGTATGTATGTATGCTTATATGTATGTATGTATAGTGTCAAGGGTAGAGGAGGGTAGAGATGGGAGTGAGCCAAATAGGGGAGGAGAGGGGTGGATAAGGATTGAGTGATTAAGGTTTAAGGTTAAGGGTTGAGCATTTAGGGATAGGATTTAGAGTTTAGGGATAAGGGATTAGAGTTTAGGACCTTGAGGGATTAGGGTTTAGGGTTGAGGCTTTAGGGATAGCGTTTAGGGTTAAGGGTCGAGGGATTAGGGTTAAGGTAGAGTGTTGAGGGTAGAGGGATTAGGGATAGGGTTTAGGGTTGAAATTTTAGGGTTGAGGGATTTGGGTTTAAGGTATAGTTTAGTAGTTCTTGTGGATAGAGCCAATAAACAATGGGAGATTATTTGCCTATTTCATAACAATATACCTCCCCCTTAAACCCTGAACCCTAATCCCTCAACCCTCAACCCTAATCCATCATCCCTCAACTCTAATCCCTCATCCCTAAACCCTAAATGCTATCCCTATTCCTAAACCCTCAACAGACTCGATATTATACCTTAAACCCTAATCCCTTATCCCTAAACCCTCCAACCCTATCGCTAATCCTTACACCCTCCACACTCTACTTTAACCCTAATCCCTTGAACCTCAACCCTATCCCTAAACCCTTGACCCTCGAACCTCAACCCTCAACCCTCGACATCAAACCCTAATCCCTCAACCCTTAACTCTGATCCCTCAACTCTCAACCCTAACCCTAAACCCTAAACACTAAACCCTCAACCCTCAACGTCAAATCCTAATCCCTCAACCCTTCACTCTAATCCCTCAACCCTAAACCCTATCCCTAAACCCTCAACACTATACCTTAAACCCTAATCCCTCAACCCTAACCCTAAACCTTGTCCCTAAACCCTAATCCGTCAACCCTCAACCCTAATCCATCATCCGTCATCCCTTAACTCTAATCCCTCATCCCTAAACCCTAAATGCTATCCCTATTCCTAGACCCTCAACAAGCTTGATACTATACCTTAAACCCTAATCCCTCTACCCTTGACACTCTTATTTAACCCTAATCCGTTGACCATTAACCCTATCCCTCAACCTCAACCCTCAACCCTCAACCCTCAACTCTCAACATTAAACCCTAATTCATCAACCCTAAACCCTAATCCCTCAAACCTAAACCCTATCCCTAAACCATCAACCCTCAACACTATACCTTAAACCCTAATCCCTATCCCTCAACCCTTAACCCTTAAAACTTAAACCCTATCCCTACACCCTCAACACTTGACACTATATCTTAAGCCTTAAACCCTCATCCTTAAAGCCTCAACCCTTAATCCTTAAACCTTCAACCCTAAACCCTATCCCTAATCCCTCTACCCTTGACACTCTAACCCTAACCTTGACATTAAATGCTAATCTGTCAACCCTAAACTCTAATCCTAAACCCTCAACCCTCAAAACTGTACCTTATACCCTAATCCCTCAACCCTAAACCTTATCCCTAAACCCTAATCCCTCAACCCTCAACCCTAATCCATCATCCCTCAACTCTAATCCCTCATCCCTAAACCCTAAATGCTATCCCTATTCCTAAACCCTCAACAGACTCGATACTATACCTTAAACCCTAATCCCTTATCCCTAAACCCTCCAACCCTATCCCTAATCCTTACACCCTCCACACTCTACTTTAACCCTAATCCCTTGAACCTCAACCCTATCCCTAAACCCTTGACCCTCAAACCTCAACCCTCAACCCTCGACGTCAAACCCTAATCCCTCAACCCTTAACAATGATCCCTCAACTCTCAACCCTAACCCTAAACCCTAAACCCTAAACCCTCAACCCTCAACATCAAATCCTAATCCCTCAACCCTTCATTCTAATCCCTCAACCCTAAACCCTATCCCTAAACCCTCAACACTATACTTTAAACCCTAATCCCTCAACCTGAACCCTAATCCTTGTCCCTAAACCCTAATCCATCAACCCTCAACCCTAATCCGTCATCCGTCATCCCTCAACTCTAATCCCTCATCCCTAAACCCTAAATGTTATCCCTATTCCTAGACCCTCAACAGGCTCAATACTATACCTTAAACCCTAATCCCTCTACCCTCGACACTCTTATTTAACCCTAATCCCTTGACCATTAACCCTATCCCTCAACCTCAACCCTCAACCCTCAACCCTCAACACTCAACTCTAAACATTAAACCCTAATTCATCAACCGTAAACCCTAATCCCTCAAACCTAAACCCTATCCCTAAATCATCAACCCTCAACACTATACCTTAAACCCTAATCCATCAACCCTAAAACCTAATCCATCAACCCTCAACCCTAAACACTATTAATAAACCCTCAACCCTTGACACTATACTTTAAACCCTAATCCCTCAACCCTCAACCCTAATACCTCAACCCTCAACCCTAATCCCTCATCCCTAAACCCTAAACTCTATCCCTATTCCTAAACCCTCAACCCTCGACACTATACCTTAAACCCTAATCCCTTATCCCTAAACCCTAAACACTATCCCTCAACCCTTAACCCTTAAAAATTAAACCCTAAAACCTATCCATAAACCCTTGATGCTCAACACTATATTTTAAACCCTAATCCCTTAACCCTTAGCCCTAAAGCCTCAACCCTCAATCGTTAAACCTTCAACCCTAAACCCTATCCCTAATCCCTCTACCCTCAACACTCTACTTTAACCCTAATCCCTTGACCATCAACCCTATCCCTAAACCCTCAACTCTCAACCCTCAACTCTCAACATTAAACCCTAATCTGTCAACCCTAAACCCTAATCCGTCAACCCTAAACCCTAATCCCTCAACCCTAAATCCTATCCCTAAACCCTCAACCCTCAACACTATACCTTAAACCATAATCCCTCAACCCTAAACCCTAAACCCTCAACCCTAAACCCTATCCCTAAACCCTCAACACTATACCTTAAACCCTAATCCCTCAACCCTAACCCTAAACCTTGTCCCTAAACCCTAATCCCTCAACCCTCTACCCTAATCCGTCATCTGTCATCCCTCAACTTGAATCCCTCATCCCTATACCCTAAACGCTATCCCTATTCCTAGACCCTCAATAGGCTCAATACTATACCTTAAACCCTAATCCCTCTACCCTCGACACTCTTATTTAACCCTAATCCCTTGACCATTAACCCTATCCCTCAACCTCAACCTCAACCCTCAACCCTCAACCCTCAACACTCAACTCTAAACATTAAACCCTAATTCATCAACCATAAACCCTAATCCCTCAAACCTAAACCCTATTCCTAAACCATCAACCCTCAACACTATACCTTAAACCCTAATCCCTATCCCTTAACCCTTAAAACTTAAACCCTATCCCTATACCCTCAACACTTGACACTATATCTTAAGCCTTAAATCCTCATCCCTAAAGCCTCAACCCTCAATTCTTAAACCTTCAACCCTAAACCCTATTCCTAATCCCTTTACCCTCGACACTCTAACCCTAACCTTGACATTAAACACTAATCTGCCAACCTAAACCCTAATCTGTCAACCCTAAACCCTCAACACTCAACACTATACCTTAAACCCTAATCCATCAACCCTAAAACCTAATCCATCAACCCTCAACCCTAAACACTATTAATAAACCCTCAACCCTTGAAACTATACCTTAAACCCTAATCCCTCAACCCTCAACCCTAATACCTCAACCCTCAACCCTAATCCCTCATCCCCAAACCCTAAACTCTATCCCTATTCCTAAACCCTCAACCCTCGACACTATACCTTAAACCCTAATCCCTTATCCCTAAACCCTAAACACTATCCCTCAACCCTTAACCCTTAAAAATTAAACCCTAAAACCTATCCATAAACCCTCGACGCTCAACACTATATTTTAAACCCCAATCCCTTAACCCTCAGCCCTAAAGCCTCAACCCTCAATCGTTAAACCTTCAACCCTAAACCCTATCCCTAATCCCTCTACCCTCAACACTCTACTTTAACCCTAATCCCTTGACCATCAACCCTATCCCTAAACCCTCAACCCTCAACCCTCAACTCTCAACATTAAACCCTAATCCGTCAACCCTAAACCCTAATCCGTCAACCCTAAACCCTAATCCCTCAACCCTAAATCATATCCCTAAACCCTCAACCCTCAACACTATACCTTAAACCATAATCCCTAAACCCTAATCCCTCAACCCTAAACCCTAAACCCTATCCCTAAACCCAACAAAACTACTTTGCCTTATGTTAGGTTGTTAAACCCATCATTTTTGACACTCTTCTCTTAAAGATATTTGAGTTGCAAGAATATGTCAGAAAAATGGCTATGAACTTTTTTAATGTTAGTAATGTTATATGGCATGTTTTTCTGGCCCATTTGGGGTTCATTATGCCAATAGGTGTACACACTATGAGAAAAGCTTTGCATATGGTACATCCACAGTGAGTAATTAACAGTTGAAATCAGAAGGATGATCATTATGAGAAAAGCTTTGCATTGGGGTACATCTATGTTTCTTGCTGTGCACCCCGCACTTAGGGGAGGTATATTGTTATGAAACAAGCAAATAATCTCCCATTGTTTACTGGCTCTATCCACAAGAACTACTAAACTATACCTTAAACCCTAATCCCTCAACCCTAAACTTTCAACCCTAAACCCTATCCCTAATCCCTCTACCCTCAACAGTCTACCTTAACTCTAATCCCTCGGCCCTTAACCCTAAATGCTATCCCTAAAGCCTCAACCCTAAACCCTAATCCCTCAAGGCCCTAAACTCTAATCCCTTATCCCTAAGCTCCAAATCCTATCCCTAAATGCTCAACCCTTAACCTTAAACCTTAATCACTCAATCCTTATCCACCCCTCTCCTCCCCTATCTGGCTCACTCCCATCTCTACCCTCCTCTATCGTCAACACTATACATACATACATATAGGCATACATAGATACATACATACATATAGACATACATAGATACATACATATAGGCATACCTACATACATGATTAATAGCCTTAAACATAAAAAAATTTAAGTTTAACATAACGCGCTCGCGTTATTTAAAACATGAAAAATAGCACAAACTTTTGTTGTAAAGGAAAAATGCAAAGAAAATAATAACGCGAGCGCGTTATAACGAGAGCGCGTTATAACGCGCTCGCGTTATGTCTTGCTTTGGGAATCTCAAGCCTTGGGCTTGGGATTTGCTTTGGATTTCCAACCCAAAGGCTTGGAGTGCCTTATGAACAGTAACAGACGTGTTTTTCCATATTCTTCAAGATTTTAGATAATTTTGTTCGTGCTAACCCTCAGATTTGCACGTGTTTCAAGGTCAAACAAATCAAACACCTGGGTAATGTTAGGCTTTCTCTTAGCTATCTGACGATGTAATTTTTTTCACATTTTAACAATGTTAAGCCTTTCATCTTTAATTTTTTTTGTTTGTGTGTCCGTTTTTGGGCAAAAACCACTGTTTGGCCTTTTTTTCATTGTAAATTAACTATTCATTGAAATTTCAAAAAAATTACATATTTAGAAACTAGACTCCATTCTACAAATATTAAAAAAAGAAAAAAATGATTTTTGATTAGTTTTCAAAATTTATAGGGGTAGCACGGCCAAAATTCTATTTTTTAGGATGTGTCCACTTTGAAAATTAGTAAAAAATCAAATATTCATCAAATAATTATCAGAAAAATCGGGCATAAACTACATGCTATTAGCTAATTCCTCACTAAAGTGATTTTAAAAATACCAAAAAAAAGTTGACCTTTTGAGGGAGCCACAAAACATGCTATGTTATGTTTTTTTGACAGAAACAACACCAATTTCTGTGGCTCCCTCTTTTGAACCCCTTAATCTATGCCATTTTCAAAAAATAATAGTAGTTTAGAAAGTAGACTCGGAGCACTACGAACATTGTTTTGGTTGCATCTCCAAATTTTGAGTGTAACTATGCTCAATTTCTCATCCAAGGCCAGTATTTCCTGATTTCAGAAAAAAAGTGGCCACTTAAGACCCCTTTTTGGCCCCCCATCTTCCTGCACTTACCCTAGTGGTTCATGCTCTAGTTTGTTGGAGACATTTCTTATTGGGTTGTCACTTTGAGCTCCATTCAGATCATCATAGCCTTCAGTATATCTTTACTCAACTAAATCTGAATGCCCATCAACGGTGTTGGTTGGAGTTCCTCTATGAGTATGACTTTGATGTCCACTACATCAAAGGGAAGGAGAACATGGTTGTTGACGCATTGAGTCAGAGGTGCCACAAGCTCTTGACCTTGACTCTGAGTGTGGACTTGAGAGGTCGTATTATTCAGCATTTTCCAGAGGATGAGTGGTTTCTTGAGGTGCAATAGGAGATTAGTTCACAGAGGGCCCTTGTGGGCAAGTTTGTAGGGTATTCACTTGAGGTAGATGGGTTCATCATCGACAGTGCATCTATGTACCCCGCGTAGGTGACCTATGTACTGTAGTGTTATCAGAGGCTCATAGAGCACCATATGCGGCACATTCGGGGGCGAAGAAGATGCATGCCGACCTACGACAATTGTACCATTGGGCGGGTATGAGACGAGATATAGCAGAGTTTTTTGCTCAATGCCTTGAGTGTCAGAGGGTCAAGGCTGAGCATCAGCATCTAGTGGGTCTTCTATACCCACATGATATACCTGAGTGGAAATGGGACACCATTTCCATAGATTTTGTTGTTGGTCTTCCTATGTCTTTGCGTCGCCATGATGCCATCATGGTGACAGTCGACAAGTTGACCAAGGTGGCGCACTTATCACCTGTACGCACGATGTACAATGCACTAGCAGTGGCGAGGGTATTCTAAGATGATATTGTGAGATTACATGGAGTACCTCACCACATCATTTTAGATAGAGATCTAGTTTTCACTTCAGCATTCTGAAGAGCCTTGTAGCAGGCGTTGGGCACACAACTCAACTTTAGCTCTGCTTATCATCCCGAGATAAGTGGATAGATAGAGTCGGTGAATCAGGTACTGGAGGACATGCTTCGGATGTATGTTATGGACCATCAATCTAGATGGGAGGAGTATCTGTATCTAGTTGAGTTTGCCTACAATAATGGGCATCACAGCTTGTTGGGTATGCCTCCCTTTCAGGCTTTATACGACAAACCATGTAGGACACCATTGAGTTGGGATCGGATAGAGGACATAGTTGCCATTGGTCTAGAGCTAGTTCAGGATATGGAGCAGTAGGTCACACTAATTAGGCAAAGGTTATAGGAGGCACATGATAGACAGAAGAAGTATGCAGATGCTAAGAGGACTGATTGGAGCTTCTCAGTGGGTGATAGGGTATTCCTTAGAGTGCGGCCACACGAGTCCTATCCATTATGGAAAGGGCTCTAAGCTTGCACCACGGTTTGTAGGACCCTTTGAGATTTTGGAGCGGATAGGACCAGTTGCCTATCGTCTAGCATTGCCACCTAGCCTGTCACGTATCCACGATGTCTTTCATATTTCTATTTTGAGGTGATATATTTCTGATTTATCTCACGTACTACACTAGAGTGCTCTATAGGTAGAGGTGGACGGGCAATTGGCTTTGGAGCCAATTAACATATTGGCTCATCGGACGCTAGGCCTTCGAGGTCGAGAGCTGGACCAAGTTAGGGTCCAGTGGGATCGTTATGATGAGGTCGCAGCGACTCCGGAGGATGCAACTAATTTGAGGGCACTCTATCCTCACCTTTTTGACGACTTCCGGGAGGAAGTTTAGTCTTAGGGGGGAAGATGTGAGGCCAATTATTTTACCTTCCTTATTTTGATCATTATGCTTTTCAGTTGATGACATTATCAAACTTTTTAGAGACTATGTTTCATTATGCAAACTTGATTATATCTTCTAATTATGATAGGACATTGATTAGACATGTGTGATTCGATTTGAACATATTTGATGCTATTTTATGATTTGACATACGAGATATAAATTTGATGATGCTTGAGATGATATTCTAATTATTTATGTGATGTGGACTATTTGACATGTGATTGAAAAATACAATTTAATTCAGAATTATGTTATTGAGGATTATTGTTGTGTTCTATGGCATGTATTTAATTCCAGTTGCTTTGGCTATGATTATCATAATTGACACTTGATCGAGATATGAAGGTTTTACATTCCCAAGCCACGGAAAATTGGAGGTAGAATTCACACTATGTTATTCCCTGTGAAACTGATCCATTCCTAAGAGGGATAAGGATCACGTTTGAAAATTGAATGTGATTTAAATGCTTGATTTTTTTTAATCTTTTGGCCTAGTACCCTGTGTTTAAATTAATTATTAATAAGTGTTGTATAAATTTTATTTGATTTACACCACTTGGTATTTGTTTTATTTTTTGAGGCCATTAAAATGGATTTATGACCCTTTTGTGAACCTTAGTGTCCCAAAAGTTACCCTAGGTGATTACCCATGGGTCTAGGGTCAACTTGGACTATCTAACCCTAGGAGTAACTCACTTGTGGTCACTCTAAACTATGGTTTAGTCAAAGTGACGAAATTTGAAATTAGGGAAGGTGGGAGATGAGTCATGCTTTGGGAAAGACTCATCACCCTTCCCAAAATTTAGGAATCCCTTCCCAAGGAGGACTTGGGAAGTCTCCAAGACTCCCAAGTGTGTGGGATCTCCCTCCAAGACTCTCACACACATGTGAGAGCATCTTGGAGGGAGATGGCTCTTTGAGAGAATAAGAGGATGCCATATGGCATCCCTTATCCTCTTGGAGGTTTGATTGGGAACGCCACCTCACCACTTATCCTTTCACACATGTGTGAGAGCACAAATGGATAAGGTGAGGATTGAGATGGAATGGGAGGATGGCACTTGTCATCCTCACACTTCCTCTCCCTTGAGGAAGGAGAAGGTGACAAGTGTCACCTTCTCATTCCTCAAGGCCAAATTGATGGCCTATATTATCTCCTCTTGTTGAGGAGTGTGGGGTTCTTGCATTCTAGAGTTTTCTTTCTATTTTGGAGGAATTTGGAAAATTTGGAGGAATTCTTGGAGATTGGAAGGTTTGGGAAAGCTTGGAGCTCTTCACCAAACGTGCTTCCATTATAGGGCTTTGAAGGTAAGCCTCTTAAACTTTGTTTCTTCACCCTTGCTTATTTAATGTGTTGTGATGTAGAATTTGGTTGTTTTGTTGTTGCATTGTTTTTCTGTAGGATGGGAGTATGGTGAGAGCACCTCCATTGGAGGTAATGCTCAACTTGTTTGGGTAGGGGAAATGAACCTCCTTGAGGTCACTCCTTGAGGTGATATTTATGCCTTGAGGGCTTCTCATTGTTGTGGAGAATATTTTGCAATGGCAAGAGTGCCATGGAGATTATTTGTGATATTGGAGAGTTGTGATTTTTTTTTAGAGATTTTTGGCTTGAGGCCATGAGATTGGTATTTTTATTATTTGGGTGGCCTTTGAAGTAGAGGGGTCCATTCCCTACCCTCATCAAACTCATTTTCATGAGTTGAGTTATGTGTTAAACCTTGGGGCTGTTTTTGTGTTGTTGTGTTTGATTTTTGTTGTGGAGTGTTCCACCGGTGTGAAACCCTACTCCCTAGCTCAGGGGTGACCCACTTGCGAGTCTATGTTAGGGAGGAGGGCATTTCGAAGTGGATGGGTTGATCTTCTTTTGGTTATGTTTATTTGCAGGTGTTTAATGAAGAATGGAGTTGAGAGGAGTACCTTTTTGGTGTTCGTATAGTTTCTTTGTTTTTTCTATTGGAGCCATGGCCATTATGGCCTTATTGTATTTATTTGGGCAAGTTTTATGCCCTTGGAGTTGGGTGTGAAAAGTGGTGCATTATAAATTTTCTGTTTATTTTAATTAAAGTTGTTATTACCTTATTTGTGGAGTTGGCATTGTGTTGGTGAAATGCATGTGATGATATAAATAATTTTATGTCATTGTTTTCTCAAAAAGAAAATATGCATGTGTTATAATGTTGTTGTTTAGATCTTATTGTAGATGAAAGAAAAGAAATGCATTCTCTGTTTTGTATAATGCTTTCAAAAAAAATTAAGATTGTTAGTAAATAAATATTATAGCTGACAAGATATAGAAAGTTTGAGCATAGTTATCTGTTTGTCATTTTGAAGGTCAAATTACTAATTACTGTAGAAAAGTTAGAGGAGAATGCCTATCTTACCTTACAGATTTATTTCAAGACAAAAAAAAGAGAGAATATATATATTTCTGTTCATATATGTTCAAAAGGAAATTTATTGCTAAGGCATTTATATTGATTCAGAAATGAAATGTTAAATAAAAAAAAAAAATGGGTTGGAGTTAAATGGGAATGTTAGCATTCTGTTACTATTTCAATGTTTTGAGAGAATGGACACTATTGGAAAATACAGATTTATGCATGTTTATAAACTCATAAATACACTTGGTTGCTTTAGTCTCTAAAATTCTATGGCTGTTATTTTAATGTTCTTTACCACTGTGTGAATATAGAAAAAAAATAGAAGAAAGAAAAAAAAAAAGAATATACTTAATGTATTGCTTCTTTTTGTTGTGTATATTTTAATATGTGTATGCACTTATATATATATATATATATATATATATATATATATAAGAGTGCATACATATATATATATACAATATTAAAAAAAAGAGAAGGTTGTATTTTACTGTGTTATTATATTATACAGTATGTATATATACCTGTATGTATATATATAATCTATATACATTTAGTATGTACCAAAATAGAGTCTAGGTTTTATGGAAAAAGCATAAAAGAAAACATGTATTTAAGAAAGGAGAATTTATGTGTTAAACCCTTTGTTTTGGGCAGAAGCCCTAATCCCATCGTTGGAGTTGTTTTTTTTAAATAAATAAATAATAAAAAAAGAAAATGGATAGGGAGGGACGACGGCTCAGCCGCCACACCCCTGCCTCTGTTTTAATCCTTGGTGTGGGGAGGGGGACGTGCCTTCCCCCACACCCGTGGGTGTGGGGGAAGGCACGGGTGTGAGGTGAGGCATGGGTGTGGGGTGAGGCACGGTCCCCTCCCCACACTTCCCCCCTTGCTCAACGCAGACCTCGTAATCCCTTTTGACAGCGCCACTGCCGATTTCCACTTCGCTGCCCGTCGCCTGCCACCGCTGACTTCCACTTCGCCGCCCCTCCCCTTCCACATCTTTAACCTCTTTCAACATGATATAAATTTATCAGTTATTCAATGGAGTATATATATATATACACACTTAAATCTTTCATATCAACTCTGTGGTATTTACCTCTGTGGAAGGAAATGGAAGCTCCTTCCATGGCTTCCCCACCATTCAAACCCTAACCCTGCAGCATAGTAGAAAACAAAACAAGAAAATAAAGAGAGATGAGGAAATAAGAGATTAGGGCACAATGAGGAAAAAAAATAGAATAGAGGAATTAGGGCATCTTGTAATTAGATAACAATTTTAAAATGTGATTAGGGTTATTTTATTTTAGGAAGCAATATGATTTTTCATTGAGAGGATATTTTATTTGTGAGGAGATTATTTGTGGGGTTTTTATTTTATTCTTTATTTTAGACCTCTATTTCCTTACTAGCTTTCATTTATTTATTTTTTTCTCTTGGGTTCTTTTAAATTGGTTTCTAACTCTGAATAAGTTAGGTTTGCATTTTGAATTATTAGCTTGTGAAATTATTTTATCTTGGGGATAATTTTTTTTATTCAATTGGGAAGAATTTTTATTCCCCTTGATCTAAATTTATCTTAATTGGGATATTAATTTTTATTCCTCCCTAGCGGGATTTTTACCCTTTTTATTTATTATCTATTTTATTATTATTTTACGAGATGAGTTATTTAAACTCTCCCCCCTTCTAAATTAAATATTCGAGTTACTTATTAAATATAATTATATTTAATAATGGACTCAACTTTTCCTTTTGATTTTATCCGACGTCTTCTCATTAAATTTTATTTTATTATTTTATTTTTAAATCATTTTAAATTTGGTTCTTCAGTTTTAATTTAATTATTATTCTTAAATTTTATTTATTTCCTTTTTGACAATTCTATTTTAAATTTTATATTGCGTTTGTCGAAAACGCGTTATGTTGTCAAATTTTTCCTAGACTTCTAGGGTTTGATTTATGTGTTATTTTAGTAATTTTCAATCCATCATTCCACTTTAATCATGCACCATCTTGCCATTGTTTTACTTAATCACTTTTTGATGTCGTTTTAAGACCTGAGTTAAGTTAGGGCTCGATGTTAGCAAAATCATCTTCACACCTAGGAGACTAGGGGTTCAAATTTAAATCAGTCTACCCCTAAAAGTGACACACTTCATGTCGCATACCCCCTAGATGGCTTTCACCATCATGGTTTTGTTGACATGTTTACGCCTTATGCGTATTGCCACCGAGCACGCAGACGCGTGTGAGGGGGTTCCTAAGGATAAGTAGGAGAGTTTTTCGTAGCTCATGTCATGACCACATGGAAAATGTGGACATGGCACATGTGTTGTGTGTCGTGACCCCATGAGAAATGCGGGCATGACAGATAGGCTTTGGATAATGTAATAATTTGATTTTTGACATAAGTCAAAAGATGGGAAAAAGAACCCATCGAGCTCCTTGACAAAATAAGGGTTTGAAACCCTAAAACATCATTTGTGTTTATCGTTCTTTTGGCTCTAGTGAGCCACCGCCATGCTGGTAGGGTTTGGAGGATTTCATACATTATTTTCTGCTATTTCGATGGTCATTCCTGAGTTTGACTACGACATTCTGATGTAGGGAAGGTGAGTATAACTCAAAGTTTTTATCTGGCATTTTGTTTTCCTTTTATAGTATTTCTACCTTAATGGACGTAGCCATACTATTCTTCTTCCTCTGCAACATTCTTTGATACGTATTCTTTGATTCTTCTATGTGTTCATCTTGAAATTGTGACAAAAAATGATGAGAAACCTCAAAAGAGGTCACGGCCATGCTATCTTCTCCTCTGTAACTAAAAAAGTAAGCTTTCTTCATTTCTTTGACTGTGTATTCTTTGATATATCGACTTGGAAAATGAGGCTTCTTTGTAAAAACTAATATGGGTATCTGATTTTTAAAGAAAATGTTTCTTCTTTTGCAATGGCCGTGCCAATGAATGTGTTTTGTAGCATTTTCCTTGTCTAAATTTCTCACAGCCATTTCATAGCATATGAATCTCATATAGTCGCGACCAACTGGCTGCTTTTTTTGGTTAAAAGTGACAAAGTCTCATTCAAACTGGTGAAATGTTTGTGGGTCTGCTCCAAAAACCCTTATCTCGTTTTATTCCTACAAATGGCTCATTGAAACTATAGCATTACATGATTTTGAAATTGCTCTTTTCAGTACTTTCATAGCAATATTTATATAACTGTGATTTCATTGTGATTGTGATAACATTTAGTAACTGTTCACTACTTTTTACTATGCAAACTGTATTTCCTACTGTGTCTCTTTGTCACCTTTTGCTCTTGGTGTAGTGTCTTTCAACTCTCTGTATGCTTTATGAATGAAGACTGCACGTCGAGATCATATTGCTGCTCCTTGACACTTATACAATTATGACTCACTTGATGTAAATGGCATCCTTAACTCTCCTCTGTAGGTGATATATATACACATATGTACTCATGGTGTCCTCTATAGGATGACTTTTACATGTTATGTTGCTCTTCTCAGCTGTGTGTGAACTCCCATTGTACATCTTTTGACAAACATGACACTTCTGCATACTTTATCTAGTCTGTAACACTTAGCATGCATATTGCAGTTTACTTGTATGACATTACATCAAGAGTACCTATTGAAGAGCCTGGGTAATGGCAACTTCTGTGTATAGGCTGCATCTGTTATCTTGATTATGTGATCATCATGGGTACCTTTCAATTTGTAAAACTTGATCTTTGTAACATGGTCTGCACTTTTGGCAATGCAATCTAGTGCATGCACATGATAATTGAATGATAGCACCCTACTGTAACTTGGTAAATGAAAATGATGAAAAGATTTCTTTAATGAAGTCTCTAATTTAAGTTATTTCACTTACATACTTTTGCCGTCCTTTGGATTTCCATGCTATCTCTGCCTGTATATGCCATTTGTAACTCTTTCTAAGGTAGTTTCTTTAATCCTTGCTATTTGCCATTCTCTTGGCATTTTGAACTACACTGTACATAATAGCACAAGACTGTTCATATTATGATAGCAGCTTTATCTAGAGATTCAAGAATGTATGTGTGATTGTAGTCTCTGTCCATGCTCCTTTTGTTTTATATATTTTTGAACTATTCCTAATGATGGATCTGAGTCTTTAAGACTATTATGTTATTTATGCTCTTTGACACTTGGTTATGGGCTCATTTCATGCTGGAAAAATCATGATTATGACTGCTACAATCACCAATGACTATCTATATTGGCTACTCCATTATGATTTCTTACATGGTTTATGACTGTCTCAAGAGATCATAACAGTGATCTTTTCTTTGATGGAGACATGAGGTGCCTCACCTTTCTCTTCTTGCTATTGAGACAAGAAATAAGAACCCTATATTTGTCTTTGCTGCTCCTTTAGCTTCTAGAAGGCTGTAATAATTAAGTTGTTCCATCATGGCTGTACATCTTCTTTTATGCTTATTTGCATTGATGACATGATTGCCCTCTTGCAAAGCTGGTGGTTGTTCCTACTTGTTACCTGCAGCTCTTGGCTATCATGATGATTTCCTTTCTTGATGGAATATGTTATTGTACTGCTCCTTATACAGTCTTGTCATTTGGATTTGATATTCATTATGCATTCTGTACCGCTGCTCATTTAGTGAGACTATACTGTATCATTAATGTTGTTCCATTCTTTCATCACTCTCCAGTTATTAACTATCCTTGAACACTGTACCTTCCTTTGTTGTTATGACTCCTTGTACCATTGCAACTTGAATGACATATATGAATAACAAAAGAAGATATCTCATTTATATTAAAAGAATGGAAAGTACCTTTCTCCTCTGCTCACTGTACCTTCCTATACTTCATAATGGCAACATCATAGATGTACCTTGCTCCTTTA
This sequence comes from Cunninghamia lanceolata, assembly GCA_027924645.1. NCBI lineage: Eukaryota > Viridiplantae > Streptophyta > Pinopsida > Cupressales > Cupressaceae > Cunninghamia > Cunninghamia lanceolata. The sequence goes on along the minus strand of BSBN01000591.1, from coordinate 5,995,968 downwards.
GACCTGATTACTTATCTCTGTGGTATAGCTTCTCATTGTTTTATCATTTATGGCTGTACTCGATGGTACCCTTTGATGACATGGAATTATTATGAAACATCACACTTCATTAATGATAAAGAAAGTGGAACACTACCTTTTGTATTTGCATGATTACTTGGAAATTGATCATTGATGAGCTATTAAATGTAGTATAACAGGAACATGATGTGATTATGCTATCTATTTGTTCAACTAGATATTTGTGCATAATGGTATCACTTTGAGCATGCTGGGCTCGACCCTTGTGGGAGCCACATTTTCTCCACATGCTTTAATGTCTTCAAATGAGCAACATTACTTGTCCTATACCTGCACAGTGAACAAACACGTTAGTATAAAAACATACCTGATGGTATTGATTGATCCTCTTCATGATATTCTAATTTATGGCACATGTGTTATTAGATCTTTCATATGATATGCATGATGTGAGAAGTTGATGTCTGCTTGATAAAAGCATATGATAACATTAAATATCTAGAGCTCTTACATGTTTTTTCCAAATTTTTTGCAAGTACAACTGATACAGCTAGAGCTGAAAATGAGGACTGAAGATCAATTGTCCACTAGCTCAACAACCTGCTTGCCCAGGTAATGATGGATATTTAGTTTTATCATGTGTTCTTCCTTATTTCTTTTATCATCAGATGTATAACTTGCATATGTCTGCATTGCTCAGTTTAGTTACTCCCACTGCTTGTGCGGGACACATTTGAACACTTCTTTTAAACATGATCAGTTAATTTATCTTATGCACTTGATGTATGTGTGTTTCATTTTAATCAATGCATATGATAGAGTAATTGAAACTGAATGTACGTTCCAAATATGACATGAAATGACAGTTCAAATGAATATCTTTCTTTCTTTCTTTCAAATATGATCAATTGAATAATCAATCTGTCTTATAACTGGACTAAAAGATAACACTATGTTAGATCAACTGTATTTCTTAAATGATTGATTCCTTGACATCTTGATTCACTTGTTATGATGATTCATCAATCCTGATTGGACTGATAGGTTATCCTGACAACTGAATATCTATCTCTTGTTTTGTCAAGAGATCAACTATTCATTAAATATAATAACTTCAAAGTTTTCTTTTATTCCTTCTGAACAACTGCACTTAGGTCTAACTAAATTTAGTGTGAACAAAATTTAGTAACACTTCCCTCATTAGATTAGCATAGGAAGTGTGTTCCACGTACCTTGCTTCCTTTCATGGAGCGTAACCTTTGCAAGTTGGAAAGCCTCCATTAATGGAGCGAATCACCACATGTATAGCCAACCGAAAGGAAGCCCTTACTAGAAACCTTTGTGTAGTGGCCCAAAACCCCTATCTGTTGGTACAAGAGGACATAAGATTAGACCTCTGATAGCCATCCCACATTTTTGTAGCTTATGGCAGAGATAGCAAGGTACCTCAATATTTATGTGTCTTGAGGACTTGGAACTTGGTGTGCTGGAGAAGTGAGTGCACTGTAAGGGGGAGCCTGTGCCCCAGGTTCCTAGAGCTATACACCATAAGTAGACGCGACTGGGTAAAACCAAGTGGGAACCTAATAGGTATTGTCTCAGCTAGCCTAGGTGGTAATTGTTATTGAATGGATTGTGCATGAGTGTTTGCTAGCTTGTCTTCTTTCCATAAAATTGTCAAAGTTGTCAAAAACAAACTCCCTGTCATGAGATAACTTCATCCTAATCAACTTCACCTCATTGTCCACTTTCACTCTAGAGTACATCCATCCACTTTTACCTTGACCTTGGAGAAATTTTTTTCATTTGTTGGACCCCCTAGCCATTTTAGTCCAAAATCATTTTTTACCAACCTAAAATTTCCCACAAGACCTTTAGCATTTGACCTTAGGAAACACCTCACCAATATATCCAAAACCAATCAACATTGATCAACCAAAACATATCCAAAAAGCAATCTTCTGTAAAAGATTTAATCTAGATCTTATCCTTCATCATCCGTATTTTATTTGAGGGTCATTAGTCTACCTTTCAAGTGAAAATAATTATCCATCCTTTTGGCTTAGGGTCATTAGTCTAACTTGAGTAGAAGGAATCATCCTTGAAACCAATCCAAAAAGATCTAGGTTTTGTCCAAGCTCATCCTTTTGATTTTAAACTATCATCCAAACCAGCCATCACATTTTTAACCTCTTTAGCCAAATTCATCCCCAAAACACCATCCTATTCATTTCCAAAAATGTCACCACCTTTGGGTCCAACCAACTTCTAATTCATCTCTAAGGTCATTCTCAAAACATCAATCCATTTCATCCCATAATTAGGTTCATCCCAAGATTATTGCATGCCCTTGACAAGATTACAAGCTAAGAAAATTTGAGAGATGGGGTCATTTGGGTTAAACATGAACATCAGAATGCCCCAAATCGATCACAATAACATACCCCTTGGGTTAAATACGAACCTCAGAATGCCCCCAACTGATCAAAATAACATACCCTATGATAATTCACTTCCACCTTCACTATCATCCAATGCACCCACAATTGATCAAGATGTCCTAGATTTCATGCAAGATCCTGACAGCATGGATGTACTTAATAGGGTTCTCTGATTGGATCCAAATAAGTATGTGGAGTATCTTATTCGATACAGGGCTTCTTTACCTATGGTCACTGCGTCATCCACAAATCCCACAAAGGTTAACGCCACCACGTCCACACCCCAAATCACCCTTAATATTCCCCCCCAAACCATGCATATGAATGCCTCTACCAGCATAGCATCAATTGATCCTAACACTACGGCCTTCATAATGCAACTATTTTCTGAACAACCCTCTAACACCACCAACACTTCGAATACCGTAAATGTCCAAACATCACAAGCTGACCTAAACACAAACCCGCAAATTCCACCGCATATCCAACAACTCATTACTGTTCAACAATACCTGGCCCAACAACAACAAAACCAATGACAACAAAATCCCCCACTACTGAACCAAAACACACAAGTACTACAATATCTTCAACAACTTCTTCAAGCACAAACAAATTCCACACCGCAACCACCTCCAACACTGGATCCCTTGAGTGTTGTTCTGCAAAATATCAAAGAACTTCAACTGGGACCCAAAAAGAAACAATATTCCCTTGAGGATATATGTCCTTATCCCTTTGATAGGACTCTATACATGCCACCCTTTCCTAAACATTTTGAAATGCCAAAATTTGAAAAATACAAAGGAAGGGGAGATCCTCGAGAACATTTACGAGAATTTTACATCGCTTGCCTTGAAGTCTCATACAACGATACTTTCCTGATGAGACTTTTCCCTTGAAGCCTTGGTGGACAAGCCACTGAATGGTTCACACGTCTTCCTCTTGGCATCAAAACATTCCAAGAACTCGCAGAGAAATTTATAAACCATTTCTCTTATAATTTCAAACATGAGGTTTCAATGACTGACCTTTGTAACACAAAACAATGGAATGGGGAATCATTTGCCTCCTTTTTACAAAGGTGGCAAGCCTTGGCAAGAAAAATACTATGGCCTATTCCTGAAAAACAACTTGTGACCATGTTTTTCACCAACCTAAATCCTGAAATGGGATTCCATTTGCAAGTGCTATGGGCTTCTACCTTTGAAAGGTTATTGACAAAGGAACGACCATTAAGAGAGATCTTATCGCTAAAGGCTCGATAAAACTATATGACAACGGTAAGAACGATAACAATAACAAAAACACAAACAACAACAATGCTCAAACAAGTGAGAAACCCCGCTTTTGGAATAAGAATAAAAACACTCTCAACGACGGTGTCACAGATGTGAAAGCCGTCCAAAACATTCAAAATAATGCACTACCTACTATGTTAAGCAACAATGTAAACATACCAAGAGGGCCACATAGACTAAATGATAACCCTAGAAGGAGATTTACGCCTTTAGGAGAACCTATTGAAGATGTCTTGGATAGATGTGTGAAAGAGAACTTGATAAATCTTCCCCTTGTTTGGCCATACAATGAGAATCAATTCAAACCTTTGTGGTTTGATGAGAATGCATTCTGTGAGTACCATCGTGTTAAAGGACACATAACATTGAATTGCATGAGATTAAAGCATCGCATACAGGATCTCATAGAATCAGGGAAAGTCACCCTCCAAGACTCTTCTAATCCATCCCCAAACACAAACTTGGGAGCATACAAGGATCCCCTCCCTGATCATAACAAAGGCAAGGCCTCTTCATCATCCAACCAAACATATCATGTTGTCCCCCCTCCAAACTCTTTCAATTTTATTGTGGGTCAGATAGAGAAATGTTTCAGCCATGTTAATACCATCACTATTCGAGTTAAAGCCCCAGATTGTGCTATCACAACTCGATGTAGTCGTGTTACCATTCATGGTGCCACTCCTAGTCAACCATCCACATCTAACCAACCTCCATCATCTATACCTCCTAAACCATCCACACATAAATATAACCTCCTAGATCATCTAGGAAAGACACCTACCCAAATATCCATTCTCGAGCTTCTCTGTACATCTCTGCTCCACAAAGAAATTCTTGATAAAACCTTGATAGAGACGCAAGTCCCCACTGATCTAAATGTGGAACAATTCCAAGCTATGATAGCCCATATCGTTGCACCCCATCGGCTCACTTTCTCAGAAAAAGATCTTCCCACAGTTGATGCTTCCCACAACGAAGCACTTCAAATCAAAGTTATCGTCCATAAACATATCATAAAAAGGGTTTTAATAGATGGTGGTTCTAGCCTAAATCTGTGCACTCTAAAGCTATTAAAACACTTGGGATATTTTTATGTGGTCGTAGATGCTAGTGAATCCCTTACCATCAAAGGATATGATGACACAGAGAGATTGTCCAAAGGAACTATCAAGCTCCCTATTCAGGTAGGACAGAAGATTTTGGAAACAAAGTGCCAGGTCCTTGACCTTGATCTTCCCTATAATATTCTTCTTGGTTGACAATAGATTCATGCCATGTAAGCCATCCCTTCAACCTTCCATCAATGCCTAAAGTTTCCACATAACGGTACAAAAGTTACCATCTATTCCGATCCTCGTCCCTTTCAATACTGTAGTTTTTTGGAAGGGTATGACTGTACCTTCTATCCGTATAATCATCCTGTCATGACCCCATCTAAGCCTAAATAAAAAGCCCTATCATCCTCCACCTACATTGATCCTACTGATTTGCCATCAACATCACAATCATCTCCTTACCCCGAAATCAAGATCAAGGCAAGCGACAAGGGATGTAGTGAGCATGATTTTCATGGCGCATTCTTTTGTGTTGGCCACTTACCACCATCCCCCAAAACATATGGCACTCCTAGGGAGAATGAATTTTCCACCATAGTAATCAAATGCAAATCAACACCTACTTTTGAAAAGAAACATCTCTTGGAGCTGGATGATCTCAAAGACATTTCTTCATGGCTATACAAGGATGAAAAAGACCAAGAAGTCCCAACTTTGCCAAAAAAAATTTATGGTAAAGGACTCTAGATCGTTAAGAACATGGGATATAAAGGACAAGGGGGCATGGGCTTGCATGAACAAGGGATCATGGAACCAATACAAGCAACAAGAAAACACTACTACCATGGGTTAGGCTATGGAAAACTAGAACCAAACCCTACAGAATGTGAGTCTACTTTTGTCGAGGATGCTAAGGCCTTCCCAATAATTAATGACATCAATGAAGAGTACCATCATGACTCCTTTATTGACCTTGTCGAGCTATTTGAATAATCCATTCGTACCATCTTCACATTATCCTCCATGCCATCCACCTCTGATGACCTACCTCTCATATATCCTCAACTATTCAATTGGGACCAATAAGGACCACCCGTCCTTGATGGTGTACAAAATGACGAGGCTCTAGCTGAATTCATGGGAGTGAGAAATCATTTCCCCATGGGAGATCATAAAGTAGGATACATCATGGAGCTTAACACTTCTACTTACTTTGGGGAGACCACCCAATTTCTTAGTCACAAAATGATGAAAATAAAAATAACATCCCTTGGCGAAAACCACTTTGTGGCGCTTTCGAACGATAAAAAAGTAAAAATAAAGGACGTATCTTCTGGTGAAAACCTCTCTCAGGAGCTAGAGGATTAGAGATTGGACCTCCTTGAAGTGCCCAAGTTTTATCAAGAAAGATCACCCATATTGGTGGAAGAGTCACATGAAATGAATCTTGGGATAGAGGATGAACCTAAAATTACATACCAAGCTGAATCATTGACATCAAAAGAACAAGAGGCCTTCTTGGATTTCTTCAAACAAAGAAGCATCAACTTTGCATGGACCTATGCTAACATGCCTGGGCTAGATCCTGCCATCATAGTTCACCACCTTGTAGTACATCCAGATGCAAAACCTGTAAGGTAAAAATTGAGAAAGATGAATCCGTAGGTAGCATTACTTGTTAAAGCAAAATTGAAGAAACTATTAGATGTAGGGTTCATTCGACCCATAGATTACCCTCAATGGGTGTCAAATTTAGTACCAGTTATGAAAGTGACTGGGGGCATCCATTGCTATATAGACTTTCGAGACCTCAACAAAGCTTTCCCTAAAGATGATTTCCCTCTTCCTAACATTGACATCATTGTAGATCTTACTATTGGACATGAAATGCTATCACTCATGGATGAATTTTCTGGATATAACCAAATCAGAATAGCAAAGGAAGATCAACATAAGACATCATTCACAGTATCATGGGGAACCTATTGTTGGGTTATGATGCCATTCAGTTTGAAGAATGCAGAAGCGACATACCAAAGAGCCATGATAGTTATCTTCCATGACTTCTTTCACAAAATAATGGAAGACTATGTAGATGAGTTATTGGGAAAATCAAGGACAAGAGAAGAACATTTAGATGTGCTAGCAAAGATCTTTGACTGATTGGAACAATAGAATATAAGACTGAACCCCAAGAAGTGTGTCTTTGGAGTAACCTCCGGGAAACTCCTGGGATACATAATGTCAAGAAGGGGAATAGAAGTCAATCCTAATAAAGTTAAAGCCATAATGGAAATGCCTTCCCCTACGACACTCAAGCAACTTAGAAGCCTTCCAGGGAAGTTATAGTCTATCCGCCAATTCATAGCACAGCTTGCCGATAAGTGTCAACCAATTCAGCAGCTTCTCAAGAAAAATATAGCTTTTCAGTGGGATAACAACTGTCAACGAGCCTTCGAACAATTGAAGAAGTACCTCGTTAACCCACTAGTCCTCATGCCATCGAGACTAGGACAACCTCTTCTCCTTTATATATCAACAACAAAAACAATAGTTGGGGCTTTATTGGCACAACATGATGAACAGGGAAAGGAGAGGGTAATTTATTACATCAGCCACGCATTAGTAGCTTATGAGCTTAACTACACACCTATAGAGTGAGCATGTCTGGCAGTGGTCTTTACTCCTCAAAAGTTAAGACACTACATGCTTAACCACAAAATGAAGCTCATCGCAAAAATAGATCCATTGAAATATCTGTTAAACAAAGTGGCTCTTATAGGAAGGACATCAAAGTGGGTAATGATTTTGAGTGAATTTGATATTGAGAATATGGGAAAAAATGCCATCAAAGGATAGCTTATTGCAGATCAGTTAGTAGATGCTCCCATCCCAGCAGAGCATCCAGTGTTATCTGAGTTTCCAGATGAGTCCATATTGACAGTTACACTAGTAGAAAAAACATGGAAGATGTACTTTGATGGGTCTTATACTTACCACGGCTCAGGGGCAGGTCTTTTATTTGTAACTCCTCAAGGAGATACAATCCCCATGTCATACAAGATCACATTTTGATGTACTAATAACGTAGTTGAATATGAGGTCCTCATCATAGGAGTCCACATGGCAATCAAATGGAAAATTGAGAAGTTGACAGTATATGGTAATTCCCAATTGGTCATCCAACAGGTGAATAATGAGTATAAAACAAAAGATGACAAGCTCCTGCCTTACAAGAGGATAGTAGATGACTTCAAGGATTTTTTTCATGACATCCACTTTGAACAAGTTCCAAGGCTCAACAATAAATCAATTGATGCAATGGCCACCATAGGGTCATTAGTTGACATGAAAAAGGACAACAAAAGGTGTGAATTCCTGATAGAAGAACTTCCTATACCTACTTATGATGTTCCACAATATGAGCTTGTATGTGACATTGTTGGTCCTTTATCCCCATGGTATCAACAAACCTATATGTACCTTCATGACAACATCCTTCCACCCAACCTAACCTCTGCACAATGAAAAACCTTCATTCGCCAAGCATCCCATTACACCATTATCGGTGACACCTTATATCAAAGGGGTCTCGATGGTACTCTTTTGAGATGTCTTGATTTTAGAGAGGCTGAGGATACCTTGCAAGAAGTACACAAGGGTATTTGTGGGGTGCATTCTAGTGGACCAACCTTAGCTAAAAAGATTCTTCGCACATGATATTATTGGTCGACTATGGAGAAAGATACACATGAATTTGTAAAGAAGTGCCTACCTTGTCAGCAGCATGGAGATCTTATACATGGGCCATCACAAGAATTTCAACCAATTACAACTCCATGGTCTTTTTCACAATGGGGGCTCAACCTTGTAGGTAATATTCACCCACCATCTTCTAACGGCCATAAATTCATCATCACCACCACATAATACTTTAATAAGTGGGTAGAGTCTCTTCCACCCACCTTCACCACTGGTATCCAAATTTCCACATTCATCCTTCACTATATAATTTGCTGATACAACATCCCACATTCCATCGTTATAGATAATGGAAAGCCTTTCAAGAACTAAGAGGTTCACACTCTCTACGATAAATTCCATATCCAACATCGCTTCTCCATGCCATATTACTCGCAAGGCAATGATCAGGCTGAAGCTTCAAACAAAACTATCTTGTGTATCTTGAAGAAACCAGTCAATCAAGCTAGCTGCGACTGGCATTTGTAGCTAAATCCTGCCCTATGGGCATATCGCACTAGCATTTGTACACCCACAGGAGCCACACCCTATTCATTAGTGTTTGGTTCTAAGGCCATAATACCTATTGAGGTCGAGCTCCCTTCTCTTCACACCTCATTGAAGAATGTCATCACTGAGGAGGAATACTAGGTTGCACGATTGAATGAACTAGAGTTGCTAGATGAAAAGAGCCTCAATGCTCTAAATCATCTTCAGGCTTATCAAAATCACCTACAGAGAAGTTATAATAAGAAGATCAAGAGCCAAAGATTTGAGGTAGGCGACCTTGTCCTTTTGGAGAATCAGAAAAATATGCAAGAACATCCTAAGAAGGGAAAATTTGAGGCTAATTGGTTAGGCCCCTTTATTAACACAACTAGCTATGGATTAGGAGCTTATCAACTTTCAACAACAGAGGGGCAACCTCTAGAAGAACCAACGAACATCATGCACCTAAAGAGGTTCTACGCATGACCCATCTCATATTCCAAAAAAAAATGAAGAAAAATTAAGTGCAATAAAGCCTTCCAATGGTGAAAATCACTTTGGTGATGCCTTGGATAAGTACCATGGTGAAAACTTGTTTCAAGCGCCATGTGTAGCGATTGGTTCTACCATCTCATAAATCCCTGCATCCATTCACAATCATTTGCATTATTCACATTTCATAGCTTGAAGTTTTCTGCATTTCACCTTTGTCATCCGCATTTAGCCTTGTTATCCCACCCTTCATAGCATCACCCAAACATAAAATCCCAGAGATAGGATCCTTGTATGCTCTTTTGTATAGTGAATCCTAGAAAAAGCCAAAAAAAAATTATAAAATGTCTTGAAAAAATCCCTAAAAACTACAAAAAGACTTGAAAAAATCCCTAAACATCATAAAACGTTCTGAAAAAAAATCCAAAAACACCATAAAACATCTTGAAAAAAATTGAAAAACATCATAAAACGTCCTAAAAAAATCCAAAAACGTCCTGAAAAAAATCCAAAAACATCATAAACGTCCTGAAAAAATCCAAAAACATCATAAAACCTCCTAAAAAAATCCAAAAACATCATAAAATGCCCTGAAAAAATCCAAAATCATGATAAAATGTCCTGAAAAAACTACAAAAAAATCACAATATTCCCCAAAATACAAAAAAAATCAAATATCCATAAAAAATCCACTCAAATCTATCCATCACGTCACTCAAGCAAATCCAATCAAATCACGCCAATCTGTCAATCAAAATCACATCACTCGAATCCCATCAATAGCATCAATTGCATTAATCCGAACCTTCATTATCACCATCATCATCAAACAAAATCAGAACTACATATCATCTCTCTCATTAAGTGCCTTGATCCCGTGGATACGGGTATGTAGGCAGTCTGGAGTATGAAGAAGGTACCTAGATTTAGGCACAAGATGATCTCCCCCTCATAATACTCATCATTCATCTCACCCTTATCCTCACCATTCATCACTTTCTTCTTCCATCATCTATCTCCCACATCATCAATAAACACCCAGAACTACATATTCATCATGTCTCATCATCATCGTGTGGTGCTTTGATCCCGTGGATATGGGTATGTAGGCAGTCTGGAATATGAAGGAAGTATCCAGTACGCAAGTACCAGTGATTAATTCTTCCATCCCCCTACCATCTTCTCTTTCTTCCATCATCTATCCTCATCAATCCATCACTTCTTCCAATCAATCTCACTCCAAAGCAATAGATCCAAATGCAAGTCATAATTTATCTATACCAATCAAGTCAATCAATCTTGCCAACTTATCCAATCGTAATCAATGGTCTTGATCCTAATCTTGTCGTAAACCAAATCAATCAATCAATCATCATCATCAATGGGATATATCATTCATGCATCCTTGTGTTGATCTAGGGATATATTGTTCCCCACAATGACAACACTCTTTATCATCATCAATCAATCATCGGTTTACATCTTGACAGGGGCAATACCTTGTTTGTTTTTGTATCATTTGTGCATGCTTGCTTGCTTGCTTGTGTGTGTTATCTTTTTATCTTACATTCTGTATCATTCCAGCTAATATTCATATCTTGTGTATTTTGGAATGGCTTTTTACATTATCCTTTGCATCTAAGGTCACATCATACCTTTTGTACATTATGACTTTAATGCTCTAATTTTTTCTTCCTCATGTGTTAGACAAGGTTGTATTACGCTGGGGCATGAGACACATTGTCACCTTGGTCCTCATACCCTGGTGCATAACGTCTAGTGCTATATCAAACATCATGATTTCTCACTCATTGCAGCATAACCCCTCATTCATTTGTTCTATTAATTTCTCCCTTGACCAATCCCTTTCATGTCAAGAGCCTAACTGTGTTCTTCTAACCCGCCTATCCTCTCGAGGGGGCATCCTCATCCTATCATCTATCTTACCATCTTTTCTTCTATCCATACCTTACCTTCTTTGAAATGATGTTACTCGACACAAATTTCATCATCTTGAACATCATCTCAAAGAGGGGCAAAATGTAGACACCTAAAAATGTCCAACACCTTGTCATTAACATGTCTTGCCCTAGGTACCCAGGTCATCACCTAATTAGTTAAATAATTTTATTTATTTGACTAATTTATTTTATCCCTTTTCAATCACATCATCCTATCTTCTATAATTAAATAAATTTTAATTATTTATTTAATTATTCATGACCCTTAATCTTCTCTAATTAAATAATTATTTTTAATTATTTCATTAGTCACTTATCTATTTCTCTTATAATTAAATAAATTTTATTTATTTAATTATCCACATCATCTTCCATCACAATCCAAATTAATTAAATAAATTAAATATTTATTTAATTAATAAAATCCTAATAAAATCATCTTGCTTTCTTTCTAAAAATACAACTCATGCATATCTAATTAATTTATTTAATTAGATATCATTTATTGCACTAACTTTCAATTCTAACATTTCTAATGTGATCAAAAGTTTGCTAAAGTTTCATAAGAAAGATGTATGGAAGATCACAACAACATGGGCATCCTAATAAGCCTCTGGTATAGGAACCAGTTACTCAAAAATGGAGAACTAAGGATCTAGGTGAGTGACTTTCTTCCCATGTTTATTATCTCATGGCATTTAATGAACCCCTTTTGGGTGGAAGCATTGATAATTTGCAAACTATAGAAGAAAGGGGAGAGCATAGAATTATATATGCTACTAAGAATGTTCTTGAAGGCCTGGTAGGTTTCGAGGGAGATGAGATTTATTATGTGGAACCACATCCGGTCCCATGAAATGATAAGGGTACCCCTATGAGAGAATCTCAAACCAATCTAACACTGAATCCCATTGACCCTAAAATAACTATCCTTTGTATAAAGTTGCCCTCTCCCAAAGTAGGAAAGGTTAAATCCATCAATACCAACAGTGGTCTTGAGATGAACCAAACCTCTGGCTCAAACTAGATTGATGAGGACTTGGAAAATGAGGTTAAGGGGTTAACCCGAAGACTAGCCCGGATGTAAACATTAAAAAGAAAAGAGGAATTATTGCTCATACTACAAAATATGAATAAGCTAGGTCTCTCTAATGACAATGGTTTACTTGATGCGCCTATAGTAAATAGATTACCTCAAAGCGCCCAAACCCCACTACCCAACCTAAGCCTTTGATTCAACTCTAGGAGAGTGACGAACTGTTTTCTATATCTACTAATTGTTTTCAAGTTCCTCCTCGAAACCCACATGTTGAGATAACGGGGCCAGATTTTTGCCAAAGACCCCTTGTAGTGCCTAGAGCAAAACCCTCGCCAAATTCTCATAACGTATATGTACCTCCACCAACTAATTTGTTGACTCCTCCAAGTCCTCCAACAAACCTAGGAAATGACAGGTGTGGCCCTTTTGCATACCCTATTACTAGAAGACCGATGCAGTTAGCCTGGTATAGAAAAATTGATTTCTCTGGTATACAGGGATATCCAAATCCCATTGAAAACATAGTAAGAGATGTTATCCCTAGGTTTTCTGGAAATAATGCAATAAGCGGTGAGGATCACTTGAAGGCATTCACCACTGTGATGGATGATTTTGAAGTAGAATGCAAAGATGTAGCCATTAAATTGTTTATTCAGTCCTTGATAGAAGATGCAAGGGAATGGTATAAGAGCTTGCTAGAATTTAGTATTGACTCTTGGCTAGGATTCAAGAGGATTTTCAAAGAGCAATACAGAGATAATAATGATCCATGATTTGTTGTGACTGAGTTCAAAAGCATTCAAAAGGGAATAAATGAAAGTGTCCATGATTTCAATGCAAAGTTCTTCAAAGTGAGTAATAAGATCCCCCCTCATTTACAACCAAATGAGGCCATGTGCCTAGTAGTTTACCAAAATGCTTATGATCCCAAGATGTGGTATGAATTGAGAAATAGAGAGCCACAAACTCTCAGGGATGCTTTTAGAGAAGCCTTACATATTGAAAATAATAGAAAAGCATCTGGAAAGACTTCTAAGAGAAGTGATGCAAGAATTATCCCATAAGAAAGGGGGCAGAGCAATAGGGTTCCCATTACTGGTGAATATGATAAATTGTGGAAGGAAGTTAAGGAATTGAAAAGCTCTTTGGTAAGAAATGATAAAAGAATTTCCAATGAAAGGCCTCCTTTCAATAGACAAGAGAAGATGCCTAGGTTGGCTGACCAACCTTATAAGACAAATTAGCGAGATGGGAAGCCAGTCCTCCCTAATGATAAAGGAGGTGGATCTAGGCATACCCTGACCCTTTAAGGAAAGAAGTGCATGCCATAGACGAAATGCTATGGTGTTTACAATGCCAAGCTCCACACTCCTCTACTTCATGTGTTGTGGCTATATCTATGAGTAACAATGCATCCCTATATGAGGAATGTGAGGAAGGGGACAACTATGAGGACCACAATGTAAACATGGTTTTTAAATAGGGGTGCACCATAGAGGATTCGGATTCTTCTGACGATGAGTACTCTAAGGATAAGGTTGCGATTGACAAGCCGAGATCGGTTGAACAACATTCCATCCTATGTGTGAATGGAGATAATGATGGTGTCCTTCAGTTGAACACCAAAAATGCCAATATCAGGTTGAGAAAACTTTCTACCAAGGAGATCAAAGCTTTGACTACCTCCAAAATTACCCAAGTCAAAACTGATTATAACTTGAGAAGTAAAAGGAACCAGGGAGAAAGCAGTGCAAAGGGTAATGCAAGAAGCATTTGAATAAAAGAGGAGCAACGTCTGCCTAATCCCAAGAAGGAGACAAGATTTATGAAGGTACCTAAAGAAAGTGGGGATAGGCCCCATCCACATCCTAACCCAACCCCTAAAGCTAAGGTAATAGAAGAAAAGGAACTTACCAAGAAAATCCATGTGGAGCAAGGACCCGATAAGGAGGACACTTCTCCCACCCCTACAGCCAATAATAATGATAAGTGCACTAGCACAATACCCAAATATGTTCCAATAGACATGGCCCGCATATTTGGCCAAATAAGGGTGATTGTTCCTTTATTGGAGATGATGACGATACCTGAGCATAAGAGTAGAGCTGAGGCCGCAATAAATGACACAACTCCTAGTACATCTGAGATAGCACATGGGTAGGTCAAACAACTTGACATAAAGAAGGTACCAATCAGAGAAGTTAATAAATATGGTGCCAAAATACCCGAAGTATACCTAGGTATTACCCTGCAAAAATGCCCTTCTCAAGTTGATCCGTTCTTTGTCACTCTCATGATAAAGGGGAGATTTGTGAAGAACTGCATGATTAACTTAGGGGCCTCCATAAATATAATGCCTTTGGGTGTCATGGAGATTCTAGGATTGCAAGTGACCAGAGCATATGGAAAATTCTTTTCCATGGATTCTAGGGAGGTCCCCATCATTGGAATCATCAAGGATATCGGCTTAAAACTCGCTACTTTCCCTCATAAAGAATATAAGATGCACATTACTATGCTAGATATTCCACCTATGTACGAGATGTTATTATCAAGAAAATGGGCCTCTACTGTGGGTGGTAGCATCCAGATGGATTCCTCATATGCTATGATTCCCATGGATGGTGAAGATGTGAGGTTGGACAGAGAAAAGAAATCTCCCCAAATAATTGATGGCATTAGTGAGGAGGATGATCAGGTGTGTTTCTTGGATGAAGATGTAGACAACTTCAGGATAGAGAATGATAGTGACGCCCCTTTAGATCATAAGTTTGAGCTAATTGATGATGAAGAAGGATTATGGTCTATGCATTTTGATTAGGCATGTTCAAAAGAGGGCTCTAGTGTAGGGGTTGTGTTAATGGCTCCTTCTGGAAAAGCATTTTGGTCTTCATTTAGATTTGGCTTTGTTTACACTAATAATGTTGCAGAATATGAGGCTTTGCTTATAGGCTTGAAGATGACTCTTAAGCATGGTGTCAAAAAATTCAAAGTTTTGGGAGATTCTGAATTGGTAGTATCACAGGTCAGGTCCTAGTATGCTTCAAAAAATAGAAGGCTTAGACAATATAGAAATGCAGTATGGAACACTATTGAAGAATTTGATGCTTTTGGCATTGACTAGATAGAGCAAAATAAGAATGTCATGGAAGATTTTTTGGCAAATATTGCAGTTAAATATGAAGATATCATACTTGCCAGAATTTCCAAAGTTGAGATATTGACTAGACCCTCTATCTCTAATAACATTCATCACTGGCAAGTGTTCAATGATGATCAAGATCTTTACAAGTTCATGAATTGCATTGATGAATATCATGCATAGGAAATTGATTTTCAAAAATTTGTGGAGACAGTAGATGGAAAACAAACAGTGTTTGGTAATGAGATCATCTAATTAAAAACTAATAAAATCCCAAGAGGACTGGTGGCTCTAGAGAGGGTTTTTGATGGAAATGACAAGCAAACTATAAGGTCTACTCCAGTACACCCAAATGACCTTGAGGTCAACTTGGGAACCAAAGCCCAGCCAAGGCTAGTTTTTATGGGTAAGCATCTAAACCCAAAAATTAAGGCAATTTTGATCTCTTTTCTCAAAAAGCACATAAAAGTTTTTGCATGGTCCTATGATGATCTGAAGGCATATAGAGAAGACTTGTTTCAGCATGAAATCCCTTTGAAACTAGATGCAAAACCTTTTAGGCAGAAGTAGAGACCTATTAATCCTACTCTATGACCAAAAATACAGCAAGAGTTGGTTAAGTTAAGGGAGGGATTATCAAGCCTATTAGACACTCTACTTGGGTCTCAAACCTTGTTCCTATTAGGAAGAAAAATGGAGATATTAGACTCTGTGTGGATTTTAGAAACCTGAACATGGCATCCTTAAAGGACAATTATCCTCTACCAAATATGGAGGCAACTGTACAGAGGGTAACTAGCTGAGTTACTATCTATGATGGATGGTTGTTTAGGGTATAACCAAGTGATGGTTAAGGAGTCTGAGCAGTATAAAACTGCATTTACTACTCCATGGGAGACATATGTATACATTAGAATGCCTTTCAGGTTAACAAATGCTGGGGCTACTTTTCAAAGAGCTATGGATGTGGCTTTTTCTGACCTCATAAATGTCATAATGGTAGTATACCAAGATCATTTGACTGCATATTCAAAAAGGGAACATGACCATTGCTCTCATTTGGATAATTTTTTTGAGAAATGCATGAAGTTTAGCATCTCTTTGAATCCCAAGAAGTGTGTGTTTGGAGTAACAGAAGGGAAGCTCTTAGGCCATGTAGTGTCCAAAGAAGGAATTAGGATTGATCCAGAAAGGGTTGCTGCCATAGAAAGAATCCCAATACCCAAAAGTATCAAGGGGATTCAATCTTTCTTTGGACAAGTGAACTTCTTAAGGAGGTTTGTTACAAATTTTGCTGAAACTACTAGATCGATATCTAAGATGATAAAAAAGGAAGAGGATATCGCTTGGAGTGATGAACCAACTTGTGCTTTTAGGAGGATCAAAGGATCTATTAAGGAGGCTTCTATCTTAAAGTCCCCAGACTTTTCTAAACCATTCCAACTATTTTCTTTTGCCTCTTTCCACACCATAGTTGTAGTTTTGTTGCAGAAAAATAGTGAGGGTTATGAACAACCCATCTCATTCTTTAGTAAATCTCTTCAAGCAGTTGAGTTAAAGTATGACATAACTGAAAAGTAGGCCTATGCCTTGGTGAAATCTGTTAATAATTTTAGGCCCTGTTTGGTTGGGGTGACCATTATTGCCTATGTACCAACAGCCATTGTTAAAGATGTATTTACTTAGCAAGAGGTAATAGGGAGAAGGTGTAGATGGATTAACTGGATCCAAGAGTTCAATATTGACATCTAGATTACTAAATTGGTAAGAGGATAGGGGTTGGCAAAATTGATGGTTGAGTCAAATCTAGAGGGTAACCAAATCAACAATATTGAGATTAAGGATGAAATGGTTGACTGCGATATGAGAGATTCTGAATGGTATAAGAATATTGTTCGTTATTTAATGAACATGTCTTGCCCAGATGGAATGATGGATAATCAAAAAAGAACATGGAGATTATAGGCCATAAAGTATGTAATCATAAAGGGTGAACTCTGGTGGAGAAAGTTTGAAGGTATTCTGCTTAGATGCATAAATAGTGATCAAGCCTTTGAAGTTCTAAAGGATATGCACCATGGTGTTTGTGGGGGTCATTATATGGCTAAAACAACAGCCCACAAAGTCTTGAGGACCGGGTATTGGTGGCCCATTCTTTTCAAGGACACTCATCAAATGGTCAAAAGCTGTGATACCTGTCAAAGATTCTCAGGTAAATTAAAATTCTTTGGGAATTTACCTCTTAGGCCTATAGCAGTGGAAGCCCCCTTTCAGCAATGGGGATTGGATTTCATAAAAGAGATAACTGAGAAGTCAAGTGGTGGACATAGCTAGATTTTTAGTGGCTATTGACTATTTTACTGAGTAAAGGCAATCCCCACTAAAAGGGCAACCAACAAGGTTGTGGTTGATTTCCTGATGAACAATATTATAACTAGGTTTGGTATGCCCATCATGATAATTTTAGATAATGCAATGTGCTTTAGAACTGAGGAGTTTACCATTTTTTGTAGCCAATATGGGATTTCAGTCTCTTACTCATCCCCATATCATCCTCAAGGAAATGGATAGGCTGAATCAAGCAATAAAAACTTGATGAAGATTGTTAAGAGGATCATAACAAAAAACAAGAAAGTTTGGGATACCAAATTGAGACTCGCGGTCTGGGCTGATAGAGTGACAATGAAAAAGGCTATTGGTCAAGCCCCTTTTGATCTAGTGTATGGCTTAGAAGAGAGAATGCCCATAAATAATCTGTTACCTATCTTCAAGTTTATCCAAGAACATGATGGTGACATCTCTGATTGTATCTAAAATAGGATGTATCAGGTGACTCAACTGGATGAAACTAGAAGACTATCCCAACTAAGAAACATAAAGTTGCAATAGCAGGTTAAAAACTTGCATGACAAAAAATAATCTAAAAGGAAGTTTCAGATAGGAGATATGGTGCTGCTATGAAATGCTAGGTCCCAAGACAAAGGGAAACATGGTAAATTTGATGCCCTTTGGCTTGGACCATATCTAATCAGCAATACCCACGGCGAAGACTCTTATTTCTTACAGAGTCTGGTTGGGGAATTACTTGAATTGCCAATGCATGGACAATTCTTGAAATCATACTTTTCATAAGGTATGATTCTTTTCCATGCATATTTTAGTTTTAGTTTTAGGTAGTTTCATGTTTTAGTTTGTTTCTTTTTAGGTTAGTTTCTTTTCTTGTTGTGATGTGGTCTACTTCTCCAGAGTTCTTCTATGATCTCGTTCTGTTTAGGCTAAACAAACGTCCCCGAATAGAGCCACTATTGGAACCCTATCATTTTTTGTACAAGTTCTAGTGTTTTTCCTCATGCTCATGTCATTAGGATGATGGATTTCCATACTTAGGGTTCTTTGCAAATTTGAGGAAACACTAAAACCTTAAACCCCCATGCCAAAGTAAAAGGTGAAGGTGAAAATCGTTATATTCCTTTAGTGACCGCTTATTCCCGTTACCTATGGTTTAAGTTGCCCTCTTATGTCCCCCTTGATACGTTGTCTGACCAACCCCTCAGCAAGTAATTACCTTTCTATCCCATGCCCTAAAAATCTTTATTAGACACAAAGGTCCAGTCCTACTAACTCTTTGTTGATAGGTGGTAACGTATGGTTCCATTTCTGCCATTCCGCCAGCAATAAAATATTGACAAAAGCAGCACCTGTGGAATTACGAAAGGAGTGACAGCTAGTTGGTGATTCTTGAGGATGGAAAGATGGTGGGCCTAGGACAAATGCAAAAGGGTTTCTTTATATTTCCACTATTCCACCATGCTTCACCAAGAGGACCTTCTGAATGAATGTGGAATTATGGAATAAGGCACTAGCTCATAAAAAAACCATTTTTAGTTACTACAAAGGCAATAATGGTGGGTCTTATCCAAAGTAAAAATAATTTTGAATCTCTCCGCCATTCTGCCAATCTTCATTTCACAACCTCAGCTAGTATCCGTAGAAAGATGAAAGTTTGACACGTGGCTACTATGGCTCAGGAAAGGTTCCAGCGGGGAAAGGGCATGTTCTAATGCTACGCTTTTGTTCCTCCACCAATCTGCTGGGTTATAAATTTATGGGCCTCGCCAAATTACGGAATGACAGAAGATTGCCATGTAACTAAAGTGGCATAATATCTATGGTGTGTCTGTTCTAGCAATAAATTAGAAAATAATCAAGGATAACTTCCTGATTGGTTTAGCAAAAGGTTTGGACGTGTCGTACATCATCAAGCTCTCATGATTGATCATGGCCTTCACTTCTCTGCCAACATTATAAAATCTGACACTCAGTATTCAAACTTCCCTTAGAGTATGATTTTGCATATCTAGTTCACCCAAGTTGAAATGAAGATGGACATGACTAATCCCAGTCCTGGATATATGATATTAATACAGTTCACACCTCAAATCTCTTCCATACACACTACTCCAAGATACATTGAAGTGTTGGAACATAGAAGTTGAAAGTTGCTACCATACCTTTGGTGCCAAGATCAAGGTGATTGTGTGGGATCAATCCAGTGAGTTGTATGTTCCTCTTACTATACTTTGCTTTTCCATTAGGGTTTTTTCTATTTCTCTTTGCTCATAAGAAAAACCTTTGCGGTGTGACTTGAGCTAACCTCTAAAAATTTAGAGAGAAATCCCTCACCCTAATTCACCATTAAAAGAATGACCCCACCTAAAGCCCAGGTTTCTCCACCTCCCAAAAATGAGCCTTGCATGAAGACATAGTGAAACAACTCCCTAGCTCTGGTGCACAAAGGGTACGAGTAATGGGCCTTGAAGGAAAGGAGGGATTGGTTGATAAATTTGCTGATTGTAGAGATGTAGAGATCCCTATTCATGGCTGGTCACTTTTTTTCCATTGGTGGGGCAAAAGGAATGCTCATGCGCTGATATCATATGTATGGGAAAGTGATCTGGGAAGGTTAGTAGTCACTAATGTGTTTGAGGATATTGAACTACTCCAAGCCATGGCATCTCATTATGATGAAACATCTAAGACAATTAGGAGCATGAAGGGGGGAGTTACGGTGGAAATTAGTAGAGAAGCAATTGCTATGGTCTTTGGGCTAAACTTGGCTGCTTCCATAGAGATTGATACAAACAGGTTTAAAGCCCTATATACGAAGGACAAGAGCAGTTATAGAACTATATACTTGCCTAGGTTCAGGGAAAAGGGACCAAATGGTAGATCAATAGAAATTCCCCAAAGTGAGCAAGAACCTTTCAATCTGAGCACTTTTGAAGATTATTTTGCTAACACTTACTTTGCTCTCTATCAAGTGATATGGGAGGACAAGAAGGAATGCATCCCCATTGATTTTACGTATATGGTTGCTAATATCCAGCATCCATCTCAGAATGTTTAGTTTGACTTTGCTTCATATCTGGCAGAGCATATACATCAAGGGCTAGTAAACATTAAGGAAAATAGGGAGCCAGTTAAGTTCAGGTGGTTTTCATTGCTTTTCCATATGTTTCTATTTTATGGGAGCACATAGATGGTTTGGCACCCTAAATTAGGGGTTAATCATGTTGATAACATGGGGAATATGTTGCCTATCCAATGTTGGACCCATATATGGGATAGGCATGATCCCAATTCTAGTTACATATTCTTCAGGGATTATTTTGTAGTCACTATACTAAGGCATTTCAAACCAGATATACCTAGGATTCCAGAACCATTGTTGAACTTCCTCAAACCTGCAGTGAGGTGTTGGTAAGAGACACTAATAGGCATGTTAGGTGTTGTCATTGATGTCAAATGAATTCATCTTAAACATTTGCATTACATCAATGGATCATACCAGAAGTTAGAGTGAAGATTTGTCTAAGTCTGGGTAGTCAAAAACAAAGTATGTGATAGGGTCTGATAAGTTGGTCCAGATCTCTCCGGTGGTAAATCACAGTGTGCTACGGATCTAAGGGAGTGATGAGGATTGTCAAGATTATCGAAATCTATAAATTTAGTCTTTGGTGATGAAGCATTCAAAAGTTATAAGCATCTGAGTATCAGGTTCCAGTTAGTCAGCTCGGTCAGAAGAACAGGCTGACCTAGTATTTGATCTTGGTCCGGATGAAGAAAAAATGTTGGTCAAGTAGTTTGTGATATTCAATGGTATTTGGAAACATGATTAATGATTTGAGAACACAAGTTTTTGGTCCACGTTGTTGATTGTGCATGGATTTAGCTGACAGAGCAAAGTTATTAATAAATGTTCTAAGTTTAATTGAAGCTGACTACAATTGATTCAATCT
Source organism: Cunninghamia lanceolata (assembly GCA_027924645.1). Taxonomy (NCBI): domain Eukaryota; kingdom Viridiplantae; phylum Streptophyta; class Pinopsida; order Cupressales; family Cupressaceae; genus Cunninghamia; species Cunninghamia lanceolata. The sequence continues at coordinate 5,973,984 of BSBN01000591.1, read as the reverse complement.
CTTGATGCAGATATATATAGCCGATGGATTCGAGTGTTTTGGTGTGTGTGGTGGAATATAGTGATGAAGTGTGAAAAGGCATAAAGAAGTGTGAAGGTGAAGATCTAAACTCAGATTATGGCAAAAGAGTGAAACATGGCAGAGTAAGAATGAAGTGTGTAAAATTAGTATTATATACTTAACCAAAATTGAACCTCTGCATTGGTAGATGCTATTCATCAGTTCAAATATTCTGTAATCTTCATATAATCATTTCTTGTAGGAAGTGAGCCTCCTATAGGCAATGAGCCTCTTTGAGCAGTGAGCTCTGGGCAGTGATCCCGAAGGCATGTGCCTTCTTCATTTGTAATAATTTTAATAGAGTATAATTTCTTGTGGGTTAACCCCCACCGTGGTTTTTCCCTTAACTAGGTTTCCACGTAAAAATCTGTTATGTGTGTTGATTATCTTTATGCTCTTGTGTTGTTGATTTATGCTTTCATGATTACATCATTAACTTGTTGATAAGTGGTAAAGAAGATTAATTGCAGCAATTGTTAAAATTCTGAGACAACTGATTCACCCCCCCTCTTAGTTGTCTACCCTTATTTCAACAATTGGTATCAGAGCAAGGTTCCTTGGAAGAAGTTTAACAACTTAAAGAAGATCTAGGAAAGTGTTACAATGAATTCATCCAAGTTTCTGATGGCATGAATGAACAACTTCAAGTTGCTTTAGAAAATCTTAGTCAGTCTAGGTCAGAAATCAAAGAACTAAAAGAGAACCTTAAAGAGGCCGATGATTTCATTGAAACCTTAAAAGGGCAACTAAGAAAATCCAATGAAAAGAGAAGGGAGCTACTTCAGAGGTTAGCAAGTATGAGTGAAGACACTGACTTGAATGAGGCCTTAAAAGAGAAGACAAGGGAATATGAGAAGCTAAAAAAAGAAGCTATTGTTCTAAAACATGAGATGGAATTTGGGGTGATGAGATTAACCAAATAAATTGAAGAAAAAAAGAAGAATGAAGAAAACCTAAATCAAAGTTTGAAAGAAAGAACAGAAGAATGTTGCAGATTGGACAGAATAATTGGCCACTTAGAGTCAGATCTACAAGAATCCAAGGAAAATGATGAAGAGCTTGAGAAGCAAATTGTTATTCTCAAACATGACCTAGAAATTGCAAATGAATACAAGGAGAAGTTCAAGATAAGCTCAACTAAACTTGAAGTGCTACTTGAGAGTCAGAAGAAGGCTGATGATAAGCATGGTCTTCAGTATGAGAAAGGTGAAAGCTCCAGATATAGACAAAGAAATTTTCAATTAAGGAAAGGGAGTAACAAACCTAGAAGACCTCCAGTAAGATAGCCTAATGCTCAAAGGTATCCATCTTTCAATGGAAATTATTTCAATTGCAATAAATTTGGTCATAAAGCTACTCAGTGCAGAAGCAGAGTAAATCAAAGTGGTCCATCCTTCTCCAGTCAATGCTTCAAGTGTAAGAGGTATGGTCATAGATCCAATGAATGTAGAAGTATGATAATGAATAACTCTAACAATAGAGGAAATGGAAGTTCTTTCAATAGAAAATGCTTTGTATGAAATAGATTTGGACATATGGCTAATTAGTGTAGATCAAGAGGAAATCAATAAAATGGGCAAAGAAATGTTGTGTGCTTTAATTGTAACCAATCCAATCATATTGTAAGATTCTACAGAAGCAAGAATAATGAAAGAAGAGGTCTGATAAACAGAAAACTGGATGAGCACGGACAAGACAAAGGCAAAGGCAAAGTTGATGTAAATGAGATCTAGAATGAAATGAACAAGACATGGGTAAAGAAAGGTATAATAAAAAATGGTGATGGGTCCGCACCAGAATCCGGTCATGGTAATTCCTCTAGGAATTAAATCAGGAGCTCTGGCTTAGGGGGAGCTACATTGAAAATCAAATTCTCCTAGCTAGTAAGTGGGTGCCTAAATCTGGCACAATGAGAGAAGATAATTTGGATTATTATAGATCAATTGAAAGGATTTGTAGAAGAAAAGAAGCAAATGTGATTGATTGTAGAGCAATTGAAGATTGTCTGCATGCAGAAACAATGCAACCAGATGTATTAGGGTAGAGCATTTATTACAATGAAAAATTAGGTTTTGTGGAGCATAAAAAGGCCATTCATTCATCATTTGAATCACTTTACATTTGAAGAGAACAAGCAGAAGAGCACCTAAGATAAGATTTCAAGGATTTGAAGTGCGAACAGAAAATTCATTAGCTAACCCTAATTCTGTAGAAGAAAAAGGTATTTTCTGCAAAACTTTGAACTTGTCATCTTTTGCAATAGCTACACCATTGGTTGTTGATATTATTGAAAGGCCCTGACCCAAATTTAAGAAACATCCTCACAAATCAGTAGAAGTTGACCAGTTAGGTGCCTTTTCAAATGTTTTACATGGTGTATTGCATGTTGAAGATATTAGGGCCTATATTCATGCAAGCATAGATGAATTTGGAGACTCAAGGCTAGTAGATTTGTTCAAGAATCAACTAGGGATGAAATTCATGGTCTTAAACCTAAATATAAGGCACTACATGATAAACATTTTATTCAGATTCTAGGGTTTCCATCATTTGATGAAGATGGATGGTTCTAGTATGTTTTAAGTTGAATGCATGATGGGTTTATATGGCTGATGAAATCATTCAAGATTACAAAGGATGTTATCAGGATTGTAACTGGGTTAAATTCAACTAGTGGTTTACCCATGCTGAAATCCATGAAGAACCAGACCGTGACTGATGCAACTGGTGCCAAATTTGACAAAAGGGCAATGACTATCAATGACATTGTTGATCCGGATGTAAAGTTTGCCTCAATGGTAATTGGGTACAAAATTTATCACTCCAGCAGGGATAACTCTATTTCTGGAACTACCATATATGTTGCATACCAAATGTTAAAGGAAAATGTCGATTATGAGCTGTGTGAGTTATTACAGAATCAACTGATTGAAAACTTAAACAAAATAAAAAAGGACAAGAAAAATACCTTTAAGTATGGTACTTTGGTTCTATGTTTGTTTTTCTACTTCATGAATGAGGTGCCTAGAATAAAGGGTGTGCACTAGACCAATGATAAGCCAAATGCAATTCAGATAAGAAGTCATCTCAACAGCATTGGTGACTCTAGTGCATAGAAAACTACAATCTGGGGATATTTCAAGAAATTTCAAAGTATGATGCATTCCGGGGATAGAATCCCTAAGTCAATTGTTGAGAAATACAAGAATGAAATTTGTTTCATGGTGGACACTGATCAGTGCTTAATGGAAGTAGTAGAACCTAGAACTGTTTGGATCATGCCCATGGGGTGTGAGGTAGATGAGAAAGTTTTGGACATGTATGCTCAACATCTCTTGATCAAACCCAAGGATGATTCTATTGAGAGATTTGGAACTTATGAAGAGCTTGGTGTGAAGCTACATGTTGAACTTAGAAAACCAAAAATCAAGAGAAAAGTTCAAAAGAAAGTGGAAATGTATGCAGAGAGGATAGGGGTAAGCAAAGAGGCAGTAAGAGAAGTCAAAAAGAGAACTGAGCAAGCTGAAAAAGAACAGCCTAGTACTCTGTAAGTCTCCACCAGCCAATCCAAAAAAACTAGGAGCTCTGTTACTGCCCTTGTTCCCCCAAAGCCTGCCAAACTTAAAAAATGGAAGACAAATCATCTGGTAAGGAGAGAAAAAGGACAAAAGTAATGGCCAAGAGGTCATATGGTAGTATATAGGAGGATGAAGAAAAGATAGACTTAGATGATGATCTTAAAGAGATGAAAGCCACAGGCACTACAACTATAAAAGTGCCTAAAGAGAAAAGCCTTCAGGGAGGAAAAAGATAAATAAGAAGCAAAAGTCTGAGGATAATGTTGAGAAGTCAACTCCATTTGTAGGGGAAATTGCCAAAACAATCACTGTTGATGGTAATTTGAAACCAATATCTGAATTCTATGATCTATACAATGATGCAGACAAGAGACTTTTGGAAGATGCTATTATCAAATACTTGAATGTTTTCAACAAAGTATTAGTAGAGATTGTGTTAGAAGTTCCAAAGAGCCTAAGAGACATTTTGGAAATGAGAAAAGAAGCTGCCAAGACAAAGGATATGGAGCTAAGGGAACATGTACTAACTAGTCTATGTCCAGTGATATCAACCAAAGAAGCAAATAAATTTTTTAAAGAAGTCAAAAATCAATTCAGAAGTAAGATAAGGATGAATAAGTTGATGATTGGAGACATAGATGAAGTTGTACAAGAAACTAAACAAATTTTAAGAAAAGCATTGGACAAAAATAAATTCTTTGTGGTTTCAAATGAACTTGTTGATGACACACCAAATCTAGATGATGAAGAGTAGCAGAAAGATGAGCAACCAACTAGAATAGTTGATGACTCCATTCTAGAGGAAGAAGAAGACCTGAATAAAGAAGATAAAATGGAAGAAGATCAAGAAAAAGAAACAGATGATGGAATTCACTCTCCCATTCAGGATGTCAAGGAACTTGACAATACTGCCACTGAGAATACATCAAATCCTCTAGAAGAGAATGTAGAAGATGTCTCTGTGTTGGATAGAAGCAAGAATGCTTCAAATGAAGATGCAGAAAAGGTAGAAGTAGAGAAAAGGAAAGAAAATGATGGACAGGCTAATATGGGTAACTCCCAAAGAGGAGGAGATGGAGGCCCTGAAGAGCACAAGTTAGAAAGATCATCTTGGGCAAGAGACACTGCAGAAGAAGTAAAGGAAATTTTGGAAAGAGATAAACAAATTGAAGAAGATTAGGACATAATACAAGGTACAATAACTTTTAATACCTTATCTCTGGTGCAAAAGATAAAACTGACCTCTATTGCTCAAGCCAAGGCTAGAGAAGATATTTTGAAGTTTCATATAGAAGACAACGAGCTACTTGGCCTTGCATCTAGAATTTTGGAGAAGATCATGCCCACCTTTCAAAAGGATTCTTTAGCATCTCCCTCTGGCCAATTGAAAAGTCTCATAAACTCTATAAGTTCTCATTTTGAAACTCTAGAGAAGTCTGCAGAAGTTAAATTTAAAAATGAATTCAATGAGAAAAGGTTTGTTGAGATAAAGAAAATAATTAGCTATGATAGATCTGGGCTTGATACAAGTGTAAAGAGCATTCAAGATGCTCTATCTAAAGGAGCAAAGATCTACAAGTTTTGTCTAAATAGGTCTAAAGCAGTTGAAGATATTGAGAAAAAGATTAAGGACATAGAACTCAAACTGTCTAATATTTCTCAATCATATAGTCCTTTAATTGAGTTGGTATTAACCAAAGAATACCAAGTAGTGAGCCAGCGGAATGAACTAAGTAATTTGGGGAGGAAAAAGGCCAAAGTTCTAGGTAGATTGGATGAGCTCTGGGGAGTGATCTCCCCTAAATTAGAGACCATGTATGCTCTATTGGTAGAGTCCCAAACAACAGTAGCTACTAGTGACCCTACTGAACTCCAAAAGGTAGAATCACTAGCATATTTGTTTAGTGGACATATATTTGTTTTCGGTAGTACTAAGAAAAATTGGGACAACAAATTGGCAAAATTGAAAAACATTTTTGGTGATATATTTTTGCTGATGACCAAAGCCTAAGGATAGTATGTTTATATGCAAAAGTATGAAGAGTTTTGACCCTTGTACATAAAATTTTTGTATGACTTTTGGTGTACGGATCCTAGCCTTTGCCATTGATGTCAAAAGGGGAGAGGAAGAACAGTGAAAAATGAGAGATTCTTCAAAGGGGGAGCAGTGAAAATCCTAAGTGCACATTGTAAGGGGGAGTTTGTCTAACACTTAGCCATTTTTCAGTAAGTGTTGCCATCAATGCCAAAGGGGAAGATTGTTGGTAAGAGACACTGCTAGGCATGTCAGGTGTTATCATTGATGGCAATTGAATTCATCTTACACATCCGCATTACATCAATGGATCATATCAAAAGTTAGAGTGAAGATTTGTCTAAGTCCGGGTAGTCAGAAACAAAGTATGTGACAGGGTCCAGTAACTTGGTCTAGATCTCTCCGGTGGTAAATCACAATGTGTTACAAATCTAAGGGAGTGATGAGGATTGTCAGGATTATCTAAATCTAGAAATTTAGTCTCTGGTGATGAAGGATTCAAAAGTTATAAGCATTTGAGTATCGGGTTCCAATTAGTTAGCTTAGTCAGAAGAAGAACATGCCGACCTAGTATTTGATCTTGGTCCGAATGAAGAAAAAGTGTTAGTCAAGTAATTTGTGATATTTAGTGGTATTGGACAACATGATTGATGATTTGCAAACATAAGTTTTTGGTCTGCGTTGTTGATTATGCATGGATTCACCTAACAGAGCAGAGTTATTAATAAATGTTCTAAGTTTTATTGAAGCCGATTACCGTTGATTCAATCTCTTGATGTGGATATATATAGCCAATGGATTCGAGTGTTTTGGTGTGTGTGGTGGAATATAGTGATGGAGTAAGTGTGAAAAAGTAGAAAGAAGTGTGAAGGTGAAGATTTAAACTCAGATTATGGCAAAAGAGTGAAACAGGGCAAAGTAAGAATGAAGTGTGTAAAATCAATATTCTATGCTTAACTAGATTTGAACCTCTGCATTGGTAGATGCTATTCATCAGCTCAAATATTCTATAATCTTCATATAATCATTTCTTGTAGGAAGCGAGCCTCTTGTAGGTAGTTAGCCTCTTTGAGTAGTGAGCCTGAAGGCATGTGCCTTCTTCATTTGTAATACTTTTAACAGAGTATAATTTCTTGTGGGTTAACCAACACCGTGGTTTTTTCCTTAACCAGGTTTCCACGTAAAAATCTTGGTGTTATGTGTGTTGATTATCTTTATGCTCTTGTGTTGTTGATTTATGCTTTCATGATTACATCACTAACTTGTTAATAAGTGATAAAGAAGATTAATTGCAGCAATTGTTAAAATTCTGAGACAACTGATTCACCCCCCCTCTCAGTATTCTACCCTTATTTCAACATCAGGGTCCCTCCTTTACACATCAAGCACAATTGGGGTGATTTTATCCCCCATGAAGAGGGCACAATTTTTAGAGTTTATGGTACCCCTGTCAATCCCCACGTTTTACCTAAGTATGTGCCATTGAGGGTTGGTTTCTTGGAAATAACTTGAAAATTGATTGAAATAGACATAATTCACCTAGCAAGATATAAGAAGGGATCTTTCTTTCCTTTCTTAACGGTGTTCTCTGACTTCAAGATGAATAAAGATGGATTTGCCAAGTTAAATATAAAATTGTTGCCTTTCAAGATGAGACAGGAGAAGGCTAGGTTCTCTAATCCTAAAGGATTCATCAGTGGCATTAGGAAGATTGTCAATAGGTCTTACATTCCCTATCAGGTTTTCTTTCTTGAGGATGTTATTAGGAATTCTCCAGATGACAAGGAGGTGATGATAAAAAGAATGAAATGGACAATCTATGTCAAATATGAAGAAAGAATGAAGTAGAGGAATCCCTCTTACAAGGGACTGTTCTCAGAGGTTAATGACCCCATCCAAAGGATAAAGAAGATCCTATCTCATATTGATGAATTGATAGATGTACAAGACAATGAATCTGCTCAAGTTCCAGTGGAAGGAAGGCCTTCATGTCAGCCCCCTATTAGAAATTTGATGAAGTGTACCTTTAAAAGAAGAGCCAAGAATGAAGATGTCAAGGGACAAGCTTCACATGTCCCTCCAGCAACTCAATTAACTCTATCTTTGTCATCACATCCTCAACCATCCCTCCTTTCTATACTAGTAATTGAATGTGGTTCTTCTCCTAAAGAGCCTTCTCCAAAAAGAAGGAAGGTTGAAGAAAGTCCTTTGGTTGACTATCCTGATGATGAGGAAGAAATGGAAATAACTAAGGAAGAGGTATAGCATGAGATGCCATCCCCCAGTCAAGATGTGCCTGAGGAGCTACCTATGATTAGAATTTCTGATATTGCCATGAAGGGAAATGATGTTTTAGATGATATCAGAGCTATAGCATGCAGGAATTTTATAGTGATGATGATTTTGTCAATACTAAGGAATTTTCTAATTTCTTGTGGAGAAGCAGGAGTGAGTATGAAAAAAGATTAAAAGAGGAAATGTCTCATTCTCCTCAGGAAACACCAGATCAAGTATCCATCAGGATACTCACACAAATGAAGGAGGTCAAGGACATTTCTCTAGATCAAGGCAGACAAATGATTAGAGATAGTGGAATCCTATTGCTTCTTGAATGGGATATAGCTTCTGCTATTGTTCTAGACACTACAAGAAGGCAAGACAAGCAGATTTTATCCACAGAAGAGGAGGTTGAAGCTGCACTAATAGGTACAAAATTTAACCCAAAGTGGGAAACCTTATCCATATGGGCTTTGGCTCCTAACACTAACAAGCCTCTAGTTGTTGAGCCTGATAGGGATTTTAAGGGTTGCTTGATAATAAAGAGTCTCTGAGACCCCCATTGAAGAAGCACCTAAAATGGTAGTTGAGGGTGCAAAGTTTAGTAAAGTAGCCACTAGTACTCTCTAGAAAAAATATGATGATTTGCTAAAGGAGCATATGGGCATGTTGCCAGAATACAATAGATTAAAGGAAAAGGAAATACAATGGCAGCAACAGGCCTTAGCATCATCCTCATCACAGGCAGCTTTGAAAGTCAGGGATCTTGGTTTCATTTTTTCTGATCTTCCTTCTTCATCTAAGTCTGTTCTTGAAAATGAAAAATGAGGAGTTAAGGTGACAAATTGATTCATTTGAGGATATCCGTACAAATGATTTTGATAGTGTAACATCAAAAATTGTCCTTCTGTATGGAATGGTGCAATTTCCCTTGGTTTAGCTCCTCACTCTTGGTGACCTCTCAACCTTTTCTTTTTTAGCCTTCCCGAAACCCTGTTTGACTAGGTTTAGAAGCAATTCATTCACTTTTTGAGATGACTTATTGATAGAACCCAAAAAAAGATTTGAGACTTGGGTCCCTAGGACCTGAAAAATGTAGATCTGAACTGAAATTAGGGGCTAGGACTTGGGTGCCCATGCCCTAGTCCTCCCCTATTTCATGGGATTTTAAATTTTGGCAGGGTGTCGGCTCCCGCCATATCCCTTGGGATTCTATTTTTAAATTCTTAGTTTTTGCGTGATATCAAGTCATTATTTCAAAATTTGAATTTCCCTAAAGCTAGGTACAAAAAGACATTTGAAAATCATTTTATCATACACAATTCTTATGCAATCTTGATGCCAAAACTTTGCTACAATTGCTATTGAAGATTAGTGACTTGTTGAAGCTCTTGAAAGTATTTTGTATTTGCTATCATGGAGACAATGGATGGAGATTAGGAAACAAGATCTTGAGTCTATCTTGCTCTTCCTAGGGTTTGTACACCCTTTGCATGATCGGGAAAAGGGTTGAAGCCTCCAACAACAAGCTTGGAGATCCTCTGCAGACATTGCTAATTCGCCTTCTTGTTCATGCAAGTCTTCATTATTTTCATCTCCTTGAGGTGAAGTTGTACGTGTTTATTGATGCAAAGAAAGTTGTTGATCTTCCCTTGATTGAGACATCTAGGGTTTGAATTTCTGCATACACATTGCTAGGTTTGCACACACTTTTACAAATCTTTTCCTTTGGCTATTGTTGAGATAGGAATACCAAAAATGAGGCTTGACTGAGGCAAGATCCTATATAGCCACAACATCTTCTCTCTTTTGTATGTGCAGATTGTGTTTTGCAGGTTTCGATAAAAAAAGCTACAGAAGGGAAGATATTTCAGACAAAGTTGCGACATACTTTCAAATTTTAGAATTTTGACACTTTTGGGACACTGGAGTAGGTGCCCTAGTCCAACCAGGAGATATTTTCAGGATCTGGAAGCCATTTAATGTCTTAGACACCCTGTGCAGAGGATTTTCATGTTTAGAAACTTTTAGGACATTGAAGTGGGTGCCCTAGTCCAACTAGCCCTCAAAATTTGGGTGCATAGTCTCTAGAACCCTATCTCTGCATTTCTCTAATCAATTTTCCCAGTTGTTTCATCAGTTTTTGTATTTTCTAGATTTAAGGCATAATTAGGGTTTTACTTGGTTGAAAGGAAAACACTTGATAAAATCTTGATTAGGGCCTTAGGTTTCCCAACCACGCAAGCAAAAGGGATAGACAAAGTGATTAGAAGCTTTTCCACAAGCTCAATCCTTGTCCTCCCAATGCTTAGTAGTGAGATTGTGATATTTGACCTAGTTGAGACAAGTTCACAATTTCCTCCTAAACAAATAGGCAACAAAAAGATAATTGGTCTATTGTCGTAGGTATTTTAAGATTGTTGATGGACAAAGTATCAAGCCATGCAGTTGGGATCTACAAATGTTATTGTGATTTATCACAAGTTATTAAGAAGATTGCATATGATAAGAACCAAACAGTGCCTCTATTGAATAAGTGGATCCCTAGGATTGTTTCTCTGGTAGGTATCTGTAAGGGAGCTAATCACGATCCCAATGCTCCCATGAATGTTAAGCAAGTTTATATGGTAGCCAAAGAAGCAAGAGAATCTCAGTCATTTATAAACCATCTTGAAGAAAAGGTATTAAAATTAGTTCAGGGTTTTGATGATGATAAGGTTGGAATAATTCCTACTATAAAAATTGAAAGTGGTGACATCAAGCCTTCCCAATCTTGGATTCTCCAATTTAACAATATTGTTCCTATCATTTCTTTCTTTATTTGTCAAGATAACAGGATAGATATTTCCTTGTTCAGGATTTAGTATCAACAAACTATGGGATTCTTGTCGACTAGCTGCTGATTTTACAAGGGAAGCTGAGTCAGTCTTGGCCAAATACAAAAATAAATATCTATCTTGTGTGGATAATCTCATCAGTTTCCAGTGGCCCACCAAGGAACAATATCAAACTTGGGATAAAAAATATAATGAGTTGCCTGATATTTAAGAGTAGTAACGGTGGAGTCTTCATATTCCCAAAATGCAGGTAAAAAGTAGATCGACATAGTTTGTTACATTTTCTCCCAAAGGAACAAATCTCGAGTATAACTTATCTTGTGGACATACTTCTAACAACTTCTATTCCTATGAGGGTTATCTGCTTAAAATTAGTTACCTCTATTTCTGGACTAAGTGCATATTTTTTGTCTAGTGGAAGGATGACATCTATTTCTAGGTCTGAAGCTTGTTTTGCTCCCTTGTTTTCTATAAAAGGGAATTCAGGACCTAGTTACAAGGATCTTGGAGAAATTTTCTATGACCATAGTATATTATCAGATTGACTTGTCTTTATTTTCTAGGTGTGTTTTTCAGAGGATAAAATCGTTTGTATTTGCAACCATTGGTATAAAGTTGTGTTAAACTCAGCATTTTTTAATACATTGTTGAAGGTTCAGACCATATTGTCTCCTATAGTTGTATCTTGTGTTATACTTTTGAATGAATTGATAAACTATCAATATTATTCATCTTCACAATTTTTCCTGTGTAAGAATACCCATTCCAAAAGGCTTTTACTCAAAGAATATATTTAAATGCTTCGAGGAGGATATTAAATATAGCATATGTATGCAGGGATAAGTAAGAATGAATAGTTTGATCTAATTTCAAGATGTGGAAATGTAAGGCATCATTACATTATTCTAAATAGAGTTATGTATACATCTTTGATACTGAGTTCATTTATCTTCATCCTTTGACTCTATGACCCTAGATTTAGGCACTGATCTTTTGATGTTTATTGTTTCCACTTAAACCTCCCCAATCATTTCATTTGTAGAACGGTCTTAAATTTCTATATTTCACTTTAGGTCATTTATTTTACATGTTCCTCTGTAAAGAAATAGAATAAAAGATTAAGGAATTAGCCCATCTCTTTACTTTATCAGACAATCTTTGAGCAATCTTAAAGGAACATATCTGTCATTGGAGCAGTGTTATCAAGAAAATATTTCATGAAGCCCTATCCATTTGAATAGAACACTATCTTCCCCAATAGAAAAGGATCTCCAAAAAGGAATCAGAACAGCCTCCTTGGTCCCACAGAGCCTAAAGTGTAGAGGAAAGAGGGATTGAACACCCCTATTTTCTATTCGTTGGCTAATCCCTCAAGGCAGGTTAGTTATTAGAGAATGGCTATCCTATAGACCTATGCAAATTTCCTTGAGATTAGGTTGGGAATTTAAAACAACCAACACAACCATTGATGTATTAAATAAAGCAACTAGTTTAGTCTTAGTTTGTTGTAGTTAGGATTTCATATTGTTATTCTTTTCAATAAAGGCTCATGTATAAGTAAGAGCCAGTTTGTCTCTCTTAGTTAGTTCCAATTTTAGTGGAATAGTTTACTTTGCAGTCGAAGGAAGATATCTCATTTTTCAATCATGTATCCATGCCCATTTTAGTATAATTTTGAATGAAAATAAAGGGGAATTTATGTTGAAGATGGTTTTGAGTTCAGGAGGATCATCTCTAGCTAGGAAAGTACGGCCCGCTTCACAAACTTGGAGGAGATCTCTCGATATTTATTCATGTATTTTTTTTTGCGTCTTTCTGTTAGTGCCATCATTTCTATGTTAATTTTATGTTGTGTATTACTTTTATGTGTAATCATTTTAGATATTGTCACTTGTAGGTTTGTCCTTTAAATTCTAAAAAATACCAAAAAGAGATATTTGTCATTCAAACAACACTGTTGTATTCAGAGTATTTCGTTGTTGTGGTTTGACAATTGATGCACATTTACTTCTAAAGTTTCATTTCAGCAAACTAGATAGTTTCCTTCAAGCATATGTGTTTATTTCCAAGCAATCAACATAATCTATATTTCTGCATCTATGTTTCCTTTGAAAGCAATTAGAATAGCTACCATTACTTGCATGTGTGTTTATTTCAGCAAGCAAAATAACTTGAATTCTAGTAAGATCTCTATATCAATCAAACTAAAACCATCCATCCACAAGATTTGGACTCCACTCCAAACCCCCCAACACTAAAGAGTCTTATCGTAGATCGCTCCAGACACCTCCCGATTGATAATTAAATGACGATGAATTAAAGATAACTCCAATGACCTCATCACTTGGTATCAGAATAAATTACATATTTGAAAACTAGATTCAAAATACTACATTTCATATTACTAGACTTTCTTAAGATTCTGTGTAAGTGCTTCGAATTTTGACTCCAACTATGACAAACTTTAAATTTCAGGGAAGACAATTCCACTTTTTAGCCAAAAAGTTGACCAAACTTCTTGCACTTACCCATATTGTGGTAGTTGCATGGTTAGATGGTTTCAAGATTGTGAATGGTTATTAAAAAAATCTTGCAGAAACACACCAGCTTTTTGCGTGCAGGTATCTTTCCTCCAAAGATAGCTCTAGATTTCCTCCTAAAAACTTTGGAGCTTTGCAGAAGACATCAAAAGTTGAAGGAAGAATTGTAGTTTGGTACATGGATCATGAATGACCAAATATTTGAAGGAAAATGGAACCACTCTTATGATAACAAGGTTTATCTAGTGAGAAGGAGTTCAAGTTACAACTGTGTAGTGTAGAGGTCGCCAATATTGATTGTTTCAGTTTCTTTCTCTCTTTTATCATCCCTTGTGGTCTATTTGTCACTTTAGTTAAAGTCTTGTGACACCTTTAGTTTCATTGTAACATCTCTTGATTGCCTAAATTATGTAATAAGACATGGATATTTGATTTTGAACTGTGGTAGAGAATAATTAAGTTTTATGTATTAGAACAACACTTGATATATATAGAGAATTAGAAGTAGAAAAAAATTAGTCTTTTGTTGCATAGATAGATAGATAGATTGAAAAGAAGAAATGGCCTTCAAATATTTGTGTCAATTGTATGCATATTATGTTTATGAACAATCTAGAATAGAAGAGTAGATAGCTTGGCATTTTTTACTCTCATTCATTAGCCTAGTCTCCTTTCCAATGATGTGGAGCAAGGGCCCACTCCCACTAACAAAGAGAGGCTAGTATTTCATTTTTGTTTGGTTATTTCCAACTTGGTATATTAGTTTTTGTTTCAATATTAGAAGAGATCTTTGTTATGGTATGATTTATCTTTCTATTTTACAAATGATGATTGAATTCTAGATTAGATCTTGGTTATTAGTTATTCCTTCCTAGTTTAGATTTATTTCCTACAATTATGAGTGGATTAGAACTATTAGGCTTATTTTATAACAATTAGATTCATTTTTCAATAGTAATTAAATGCATGAGCTTGATTGGGAAAGTTAGTTTAATTCTAGAAAGTAGTCTGGGACTGTTAGTTATTAGTTCTGTTGTAAACTTTCATCGATACACTATCCTGGATTGACACATGATTATATCGAAATGCAAGGTGAAACGACCCTCATCAAGTATCATTCAGGTTTTCAATCATACTGTTTGTAGCTTGAGTCATGGACATTGTAGTATTGAATCTAGACTCCTTAAATGGAAATGAGAAGGATAGTGAGATCTTGGGATACGCATACAAAATGCAAATCCTAAGAGGCAAATAAATAAAATGATTTTAAATTTTTTATTTAATCTAATCAATACAATAAAAAACAATAAATAAAATAGCCTTAGATAATAGAGTTGAGACAATAACAACATAAAACACACTTCTCAAAATGGCAAAGGAGAGAAAATGAACTTATATTTAGAAGTGGCAATGGAGTACTTTGTTGTGAACTACTCTCAGTGATCCAAAATGATGATCTATATTAAATATATAAATGTATTGCTCTAACAAACTACAAGATAATTTGTTCTTGACTCTAGTTTAATTCCATGACTATGAAATTGATCTTCTTACTCACGGATATTTACTTTGGTTCCACAAAAATGATCATTTTCTTCACAAATGGCCCACACTCACTTGATCACCTAAAACTTGTTCACCTTAATTATCCAAACCTATGATTACACTTGATAGTATTAATAGATAGCATTGGAGTTTTCTATTTAAGGGGCATTCTCCTTAGTCAAACTCCTTAAGTGGATTTAACAATTTAAAAAAGGATCAAAGACATAGAAGTAAGCATGTAGTATACCTGCTCTGTCATTGAGATAATGTTTCTATCTAATAATAAAATGTTGTGTTATGTTAAGTTCTCTAAGTGATAATGTGATTATTGTAATTGAGGGTGTTTGATGGATGTTTAACTCTACAAATGAATTAGGGTTTTATCCTTTTATACCTCACCCTAGTGCACAAAGTGAGTAATGTCTAGTAGGAAGAAAGTCAATTTGGACCCAGTTTGAAATTTGAGTTTGGAAGTTATGGGATCAAAACCATTACTTTATATCTAAACCAACTTTAGATCCACACATGTGGAATTCACTAGGTCATATAATGTAAGATTTATAGATTAGATCAAGGTCCTGGAGATAAATGGAGTCAAGACTAGTCAAGGCTTTGGTGAATTGCTAGCTTTTACATAAAAATATCCACTTGTACACTAAACATTGCATTCAAGACAAGCATGTCAAATTGTGTCCAAGATGTGGAGGTTCCACCCTTGCAACTATATGTTAGAAATAAATGATATATACACACACACACATATAGGTATATGCATATATGTATACAAGTATAACATATATGTACACACACACACATTTATATATGTATATGTAAATATATTTATATATGTATATGTAAATATATTTACATATACACACACATGTGTGGGTTTTTTTAAAGATAAAAATTACTTGAAAAAGTCAAATTAGAGTACCCAATTTTTTAAGAATAAATTTTAACCCTAACAAATATATTTAAATTCTATACATTTAATGAGATAAGATGTTGTCTTTATGGTTTTCAAATGTTTATTGATTATTTAATTTTTTATTGCATTGACCATTTTTCTTGGCTAAAAGTTTAGCATTCAAATTTAGGGCTTGATGTTTAGGCTTCACAATCCTAGGCTCATTACTTAAGGAGGGTTCAACATTTAGGGTAGAGGACTTAGAGTTTTTGGTTTAGGGTTTAGGGTTTAAGGTTCACAATCAAGGTCCGAATTCCAATTTCAATGGTTCAAATTTCAATGTTTAACAATGATATTAAATGGTCTATATTAACTACTCATTTTTGTCTTCAAATTAAATTGTTTATTTGCATGGTTTAACATTAAGGTTCATTATTAATGTTTCAATAATTAAGGCACACGGTTCAACCTTTAGGGTTTAGGGTTGAGTTTAAGGTATAAAGTTTAGGTTTAAAGGTTTTTGGGTTTTAGGTTCTTGGTTGAAACTTTAGCGTTCAAATTAAGGTCTTGATGTTTAGGCTTCACAATCTTAGGCTTAATACATAAACAGGGTTTGAAATTTAGGGATAACATTTTAGAGTTCATAGTGTAGGGTTCACATTCAAGGTCCATTTTTTAACTTTTAAAGGTTTGACATTCAATGCTTAACATTGAAATTTAATAGTCTATTGTGAATACTCATAATTTTGTGTTCAAATTTAGTTTTTGATTTAACTCATTTAACATTAAGGTTTATTATTAATGGGTTAATATTCAAGCTACACAATTCAACCTTTAGGGGTTAGGGTTGAGTTTAAGGTATAAAGTTTAGGTTTCATGGTTTTGAGTTTTGGGTTCTTGATTGAAAGTTTTGCATTCAAATATGTGGCTTGATATTAAGGCTTCACAATCCTAGGCTAATTACTTAAGAAAGGTTTGACATTTAGGGTTGAGGGATTAAAGTTCATGGTTTAATGTTTGGTGTTCACATGCACGGCCCAAATTTCAACTTTAAGGGTTCAACATTCAATGTGTAACATTGAGATCTAGTGTTCTATATTGATTACTCATCATTTCATTCTTACATTTAGTTATTTATTTACATGCTTTAACATTAAGGTTCATTGTTAATAGTTTGAAAATAAAAATAAAAGGTTCAAACTTTAGGGGTTAGGATTGAGTTTAAGGTATAGAGTTTAGGTTTCAAGATTTTGGGTTCTTGGTTGAAAGTTTAACATCTAAATTTAGGTCTTGATGTTTAGGCTTCACAATCTTAGTCTCATTACTTAAGGAGGGTTTGACATTTAGGGATTAGGGATAAAAATTCATGGTTTAGGATTTGGGATTTACATTCAAGGACCAAATTTCAACTTTAAGGGTTCAACATTCAATCTTTACCAGTGAGATTCAGTAGTCTATATTGAGTACTCATCATTTAATGTTTGGTGTTCACATTCAAGTTCCATATTTTAACTTTAACAATTTAATATTCAATGTTTAACATTGAGATTTAGTGGTCTATATTGAGTACTCGTCCTTTCATGTTCAAATTCAATTGATTATTTACATGGTTTAACATTAAGGTTCATTGTTAATGGTTTGAGAATCAAGGCAAAGGGTTCAACCTTTAGGGGGTTAGGGTTGAGTTTAAGGTATAGAGTTTACACTTCAATATTTTGGGTTTTTTGGTCCTTGGTTGAAAGTTTAGCATTCAAATTTAGGTATTGATGTTTAGGATTTACAATCCTAGGTTCATTACTTAAGTGCGGTTCAAAATTTAGGGCTAAGGGTGTAATGTTCATGGTTTAGGGTTTCAAGTTCACATTGGAGGTCTAGATTTAAACTTTAAGGGTTCAATATTCAATTTTTAATATTGAGATTCACTAGTCTATATTGAGTACTCGTCATTTCATGTTCAAATTCAATAGTTTGTTTTCATGGTTTAAAATTCAAGTTCATTGTTAATAGGTCAAGAATCAAGGAATAGGGTTGAAGCTTTAGGGTTTAGGGTTGAGTTATAGGGTTTAGGTTTCAAGGTTTTGGGTTCTTGGTTAAAAGTTTAGTGTTTAAAATAAGGCCTTGATCATGTTTAAACTTCATAATCCTAGGCTCATTACTTGAGGGGTTTTGACATTTAGGGTTGAATGTTTAAAGTTCATGGTTTAGTGTTTAGGATTAACATTCAAGATCCAAATTTCAACTTTTAAAGGGTTCAACATTCAATCTTTAACATTAATAGTTATTGGTCTATATTGAGTACACATCATTTCATGTTTGAATTTAGTTTTTTATTTTACTTGGTTCAACATTAAAAGGTTCATTGTTAATGGTTGAATAACTAAGGCACATGGTTCAACCTTTAGAGGTTAGGGTTGAGTTTAAGGTAGAGAGTTTAGGTTTGAAGGTTTTGGGTTCTTGGTTAAAAGTTTAGCATTTAAATTCAAGGCTTGATGTTTAGGCTTCACAATCATAAGCTCATTACTTAAGGAGGGTTTGACATTTAGGGATAAGTGTTTAGAGTTCATGGTTTAGGGTTTAGGGTTTAAGGTTCACATTCAATGTTTAATATTGAGATTCAATGGTTTATATTGAATACTCATAATTTCATGTTAAAATTCAATTGTATTTTTACATGATTAAACATTAAGGTTCATTGTCAACCGGTTCAATAATCAAGGCATAGGTTTCAATGTTTAGGGTTTAGGGTGGAGTTTAAGGTATAGAGTTTAGGTTTGAAGGTTCAAGGTTTTTGATTCTTGGTTGAAATTTTAGTGTTCAAATTTAGGGATTGATGTTTAGGCTTCACAATCATAGGATCATTACTTAAGGAGGGTTCAACATTTAGGGTTTTAGGTTCACATTTGAGGTCCAATTTTTAAATTAAGGGCTCAACATTCAATCTTTAACATTTAGATTTAGTTGTCTGTATTTCAAGTAATCATATTTCATGTTCAAATTCAGTTGTTTATTTACATAGTTCAACATTAAGGTTTATTTTTAATGGTTCAAGAATCAAGACATAAGGTTTAATCTTTAGGGGTTAGGGTTGAGTTTAAAGTATTAAGTTTAGGTTTCAAGGTTTTGGATTTTTGGTTCTTACTTGAAATAGTATTCAAATTAAGGGATTGTTGTTTAGACTTCACAATCCTTGTCTCACTACTTAAGGAAGGGTTGAGATTTAGTTATCAGGGTTTAAAGTTCATGGTTGGGGTTTGGGTTCACATTCAATATCCAAATTTTAGTGTTAAGGGTTCAACATTCAATGTTTAACATTAAGTTTTAGTGGTCTCTATTGAGTAAACATCCTTTCATGTTCACATTTAGTTTTTTATTTGCATGGTTCAACATTAGGGTTTGTTGTTAATAGTTCAAGAATCAAGGCATATGATTAAACCTTTAGGGGTTAAGGTTGAGTTTAAGGTATAGAGTTTAGGTTTCAATGTTTTTGGTTTTGCATTCTTGTTTGAAAGTTTTGCGTTCAAATTTAGGGCTTGATGTTTATACATGATAATCCTAAGCTCGTTACTTAAGGAGGGTTCAACATGTAGGACTGAAGGTTTTGAGTTCATGGTTTAGGATTTAGGGTTAATTTGGAGGTGTTTGCATATGGTATTTAGTGTATAGTGTTATTTTATCTTAGTGTGATTGGGGATGTCTTATTATGGTATTGTATTGTATGAATGTTGTTACTTCTCGTGAATAAGTATTGTGAACATGTGTGCTTTATGATGATATGATTTATGAGTGCTTGAATTGATGTGTTGTAATGTCTTTGTTGTTTTAGTATGTTCCTTGGGATGTTATTAATGTTACGAACATGTGTTGTGAAAGTGGATCATCTTGGATAATCTATTTGGACTATAGATTTGATTGTATGTCTATATAAATGTAAAAGTGAAATGAACCAAAAAAATCACTAGACCTTGTTTGTTCTTCACACTCATGGATTATTGTCTTAGAGAACTTTATTGCCAGACTAATGATTGGGATGAAAGGGAGTCCTCTTATGTCTAGGTTCAAATACCTTCCCCGTCAATAGTTGGAGCTTGGAGGGAGTAGCTTGCAATCCGAGTTAAAGATTTCATATGGATATTGTATTTTGAGTAAGGTAACTTTTATGTATGTAGCTAATTGAATCATTGACCTAATTGTACTTATTGTAATTATTATTATGGGTTGTAATATATGAGCCAATGTATTATGGAATATAGAATGATGTACTATTCATTGGTTATGCTATCTTGTGTACTTGTGGAATTGTTTGATTAATGAAATTCACTTTATGAGTACTTGTATATATTTACATTCCTAGTTATGGGATATGTTTGCAAATAATGGTAAAGTAAAGAAAATTTTCTAGCCACTTTTTGGGCTATGTTATGAATTAGTCCCCAGATACACTTCCTATTAAGTTTCAAGAAAAAGAAGCAAACCACAATCTCCCATTTTGAACTTCTTAAGACAACTCTAATTAAGCTTTGGTGATGTTTATGTGGCTCATACTTTTTGTGATATACAATGTTGATTGCTTGGTAGACATTTCCACATATTTGCAACATCAACATTTTTATGGCCTAAGTACTGACCTATCTTGTAGCCTAGAATTTTATAAATTTTCTTAATAATAAATTTTGTTGATGGTTACACATATATCTCATGATTTAAACAACCACTACCATATTGTCCACTTCTATAATGTAATCTATGGGATTATTTTTATTTTTAATGACAATGGAGTTGCTTCCATTCAAATGTTCCCTACTATTATAATGGATACACAAAAATATTCATTTATAATTTTATATGTACCTTGGGACCTCAAGTGTGATACTATTAGTGATAGTTACAAAGTGTTTTATCTTTTATAAGAATAGAAGGTACTTCATAACAAATTCATTTATGCTGTTGTAGACATTAAATAAACTCATTACAAAGACTTATAATAACTTAGAAATGTATGTCTTCTCATAACTATAGAGTTGTCAAATGCATTTGCATGAGATGAAGAATTAATATTCATCATTCTAGATTCTTTCCTAAAAACTATTTTTCTTTCCTTCATTATATAGAACATGTATGCTTATGATAACATCCATTTTTAAATCAACTAAACAAAAATTGTAACCACAACTCATAAGTCTTTGGACATTATGAAATGAATCCCCCATTATAAATTTTTGACATGAATCAAGTACAAGAATTCAATATTCTTAATATAATTGTGATTAAGGATTGTAAACAAATATTAGATGTGGCATATGGAATTTAGTCTCTACTAGCATTTGCTAGGTGTATGACTAATGCAAAATTATTCAATTCCTATATTACTAAATGGAATTTAATTTTACTACCATTTGTTAGGTTTTCTACAAGTGATTAAAGTAGTCAATTTGACCATATTATGAATATAATACTAATTTATTCTTTTCAAAATTATGATGTCTCCCATTGTGTTTCTCTAAAATTTCCCTCATTCTTTTGAGTTCCTCTTGTTTTAAATTATATTGTCACTCCAAACACTTATAAAGTTCCCTATTTAATTCTCTCCTTACCACCTTCATACCTTCATCTCATTAGTATTAATTTATAAATCTCATCATGCACAATTTTGTAATACCATGAATGTACAATTATAGTGCAATATAAATTATGACATTATTTTTACATATACAAATGCTATTCTTTTCTCTCTAACATCAATATATAAACCTCATTATGTGAATTTTTTAGGTTTCATGCATAACCACTAATTACAGCTTAAACACACTTGTAAATTTTTTCACTTCTTCATTATAAATTATACTAGTTTATTTCTAATTAAACCAAATAGGTTGAAATCAATTTAAATTAAAAAATATTTGCAAATTCACAAGTCTATTAGCTATCTCACCAAGCAAATGGATGTGAAACAATATGAGAAATATCTAACCATAATGACACAAAATCTACACACACTTATATAAAATTACATAATGAATCCAGAATGTGTAATTAAATGGTTAACCTAACATAGGCAAAAGATAATACAGTTAATCCAAACAAAAGAACTATACAAAATGGCAAGGATAATTGTGAGCCCTCCTCTCCCATTTCTTGTTGGTCAAGCATCTTTTCATTTAATTGAAGTGTTCCTCACCTTTTATTTTTTACTCTTTCTCCACCTCCTCTTCTAGCTTTTCATTTCATACATATATAGATTTTACAAAAATAATTCAATTAAATGTCCATGTTATCATAAAATAAGTCTTCGACAAATACCACAATAGGGTATATAAGTAGTGATCTCCATTACACTATGCATCTAATTTTAGGAAGCCAACATCATAATCTAGATTACCAAATACTCAAAACAAAAGAAACTTTCTAGAAACTGAAAATAAAACTTTATTCCTTCATTAAGGGAATTGTCTAACAAACCAAAAGCAATTGCCAACTTTTCACTATAATGGCAGAGAAATAATTCTTTTCTCTCCTTTTCCACATCACTAAGTAAATGTCTTGAATCTCGAAAATACCCTGCTGCCTTCATCTCCCAAGCCAATTTCTCCAACCTTGCATAGATCTATGTTTATAGATGTGATCTGTCTCCTACCAAAAAAGCACCTATCATTTTATGGCCTTCAATCCAATTACATCCAGGGATCTTTTTAGTTCCTCTATCTTTCATCAATCTCCTTACCCTTTGAACCTCACATGGCCTGCCCACTTCTGCATAGATGCTTGAAAGAAGAATATAAGTCATAGGATTTTTAGGATCCAAATTAAAAAGCAGCATCACTGGAAATACTCCTAAGCCCATATTCATATGTGATCTGCGGACACCAAGAAAATACATCCACACAACCACCATAGGTTTAACTGGCATCTTAATGATAAAGTTTAGGGTGTGCCTGAGATAGGTAGAATGGATGAGAAGGTCAACCATGCACACATAATGATCAATTGTAGGTTTAATGCAATAAGGGTTACTCATGTTATTGAAGTATGTACAGCCTTCATCCACTAAACATGCATGGCTGCATGCATATAAAACACAAACAAAACTTAAATGTCATAATATGTTCTAGAGTGCTTCATTAATTCAAAGATTTTGAGAGTGTCCTTGCAAAATCCATTTTGTGTATATTCTGCAATCATTGCATTCCATGAGACCAGATTTCTTTGAGGCATTTTGAAAAACATTTCACATGCCTTGTCTATGCTTCCACATTTTCTATACATGTCTACCAGAGCGTTTCCAACTATAATATTTGACAAAAATCTCCCTTGCATTATGCTTTGATGGATGTCCATACCCTGTTCGAAAGCACAAGCGGGGATGATACTGGCTTTACAACTGCTAATTGTATTTGCTTGAAAGTGTCTAAAGCCTTGTCAACAAATCCATTTTGCACATATCCTGCAATCATGGCATTCCATGAGACCACATCATAGAGGCATTTTGTCAAACAGTTCACGTGCTTTGTCTATGCTTCCACATTTTACATACATGTCAACTAGAGTAGTTGGAACTACAACCTCTGATAAAATTCCTCTATCCTTTATGCTTTGATGGATGTCCATACCCTGTTCCAAAGCTTCCACCTTGCATAGGCTGGGAGGATGCTGGCAAAGGTTGCAGAGTTTATCTTTACACCTGCCAATTGCATTTACTTGAAAGTTTCTAAAGCCTTTTCAACAAATCCATTTTGTGAATATCATGCAATGAGGACATTCCAAGAGAACACATTTCATTGAGGCATTCTATCAAACAATTGCCGTGCCTTGTCCATGCTTCCACATTTTGCATATTCTGCAATCATGGCATTCGATGAGATGACATCTCTTGGAGGCATTATGTCAAACAGTTCACATGCCTTGTCTATGCTTCCACAGTTTCTAAAGGTTAACTGAAAATAAAACCTTATTCATTCATTAAGGAGATTGTCTAACAAACCAAAAGCAATTGCCAACTTTTCACTATAATAGTAGAGAAATAATTATTTTCCCTCCTTTTCCACATCACTAAGTAAATGTCTTGAATCTGGAAAATACCCTATTGCCTTCATCTCCCATGCCAATTTCTCCAACATTGCATAGATCTCCTATGTCTATGGATGTGATCTATCTCCTACACAAAAAAAAAACATATACCATTTTATGGCCTTCAATCCAATTATATTCAGGAATCTTTTTAATTCCTTTATTTTTCATCAATGTCCTTACCCTTGGAGTTTCACACCGCCTGCCCACTTCTGCATAGATGTTTGAGAGAAGAACATAAGTCACAACATTTTTAGCAAGGTTGCATGGAGATTGGTACCGATATTGGTACGGGAGACTAGTACCAGTACCGGTACGTCTGTTTTCGAAAAATAGGAGACGGGTGTACTTGGAGACACCATTTTTTAAAATATTATTTAATAATTTTATTAATTTATTAATATGCTAACATTAAAATTGAAAATATCATGACATTGAACTTTTAAAACAAGAGAACTGATAAAGTTTAAGTTTATAGCTTACTTGTAACCTATGTCACAAGATTCGCCGAATTTCGGCCATGACATTCAAAATTCGGCAGATTATAAAATTTCTTTAAAAATCTTTGAAAGCGCATGAAATTCGTTTGGCAGTTGAATTTGCAAGGGCCTCGTACCAATGGTTGAACTTGGACTGTCTCCTACGCCTTGCGCCCACTCCTGATGCCGTTGAAGACAATTTTCCGGCACTAATACGACGCTAATAAGAACAACCGATGAATTTAGGAAAATTTCTGATGCTAATTATTTTTTACTGTGCGAGACAATTTTTTGAGCGCTATAATGCTCGCATATTTTTTATAGCGTGAGACAATTTTCAAAGCACTATAATGCTCACATATAAAAAAACCTATCGGCTAATTAAAATACAATTACATATAGTATATTAACATTTAGGTATAGTAATTAGTATTTTATATTTATATTTTTTTATTTAAAATGTAGTATATTTATTCATTTGTAGTATATTTATTAAAATGTAGTGTATTTTTATTTTGTTTTTTAATTTTAAGTTTTTTAAATAAAATTTAGATTTTTTATTTTGTTTCTTAAACTTTAAAGTTCAAATGTAATGTATATTTTATTTAATAGATTTATATTTTTATAATTATAAAATAAAATTAGTATTTTTTAATTTAAAATGTAGTGTATTTATTTAAAATTAGTATTTATTTATTTATATTTTTTATTTAAAATGGTGTATATATATATATATTACAAATTTATGTTTGACGAATTTAATCATCAATTTTTTTTCCAAACTTTTCCTTCTCAAATTTATTTCGAATTTCATTCTTGCCGAATTCGAACCTTGTAACTTAGCTTGTAACAATTTAATATAGCTTACTGTATATATATTACTTATAGGCTTATAGCTTACTTGTAACAATTTAATATAGCTTAATGTATATATATTATTTATAGGCTTATAGCTTACTTGTAACAATTTAATATAGCTTAATGTATATATATCACTGTAGACACTAGTATTGAGATTTGAAGTCCGTAGGACTCAGAATCTATTGAGCTTGGGAGAAAACAGCGAAAAAATTGAAGGTAAAAAAAGAAAAAAAAATGGAGACGCTTTTTTATTGACACATGGTACTTGGAGACGAGTGGGAGATTCGACCAGAAGTCTCCTACAAAGGGAGATGTACCCAATCAAGTCTCCGAGACGGGAGACATGTACCAGTCTTCGAGACAAGTACCAGGGGATCGGAGATGGGTCTCCGTGCAATGTAGATTTTTAGTAACCAAATCAAAAAGCAGCTTCGCTGTAAATACTCCTAAGCCTATATTCATATGTGATCTGCAGACACCAAGAAAACACATCCACAGAACCACCACAGGTTTAACTAGCATTCTAATAATAAAGTTTAGGTTGTCTTCGAGATAGCCAACACGGGTAAGAAGGTCAACCATACACACATAATGATCAATTGTAGGTATAATGCAATAAGGATTACTAATGTAATTGAAGTATGTACAGCTTTCATCTACTAAACCTGCATGGCTGCATGTACATAAAACATAAGCAAAGCTTATAATGCATGATATGTTCCAGAGTGCTTCATTAATTCAAAGATTTTGAAAGCATCCTTTTGTGTATCTTATGCAAACAGTTCACGAGCCTTGTCTATGCTTCCACATTTTCTATACATGTCTACCAGAGCGTTTCCAGTTATAATATCTGACAAAAATCTCCCTCGCATTATGCTTTGATGGATGTCCATACCCTATTCGAAAACCCCATTTTGGCACAGGCGGGGAGGATGGTGGCTTTACAACTGGCTTTGAAAAGTTTGTAAAGCTTTGTCAACAAATCCATTTTGCGCATATCCTGCAATCATGGCGTTCCATGAGACCACATCGCTGAGGCATTTGTCAAACAGTTCACGTGCTTTGTCTATGCTTCCACATTTTGCATGCATGTCTACCAGAGCAGTTGCAATTACAACATCTGACAAAATTCCTCTATCCTTTATGCTTTGATGGATGTCCATACCCTGTTCCAAATCTCACACTTGGCACAGGCTGGGAGGATGCTGGCAAAGGTTGCAGAGTCTGGCTTTACACCTGCCAATTGCATTTGCTTGAAAGTTTCTAAAGCATTCTCAACAGATCCATTTTGTGAATATCCTGCAATCAGGACATTCCAAGAGAACAGAGTTCTTTGAGGCATTCTGTCAAACAGTTGACGTACCTTATCCATGCTTCCACATTTTGGATGTTCTGCAATCACGGCATTCGATGAGATGACATCTCTTTGAGGCATTCTGTCAAACAGTTCACGTGCCTTGTCAATGTTTCCACATTTTGCATACATGTATACCAGGGCAGCTGAACTACACCATATATCCTTTATCCTTTGATGGATGTCCATACCCTGTTCCAAAGCTCCCATTTTGGCACAGATGTTAAGCGGGCTCAGTTGTGAGGTAATCCTACGCAAAGAGCAATCCTTTCTGGTTAACAGAGAAAGATCCTTATCTTCTCCCTTGTCACCTCAATGAAAAGGACAATAAAACAATCTGGAAACCCTTATTCTTTTTACTAAAAATGAGGATTACATTCAATATAAAATTTCGAGATAGCCCACAGGAAAAATCTACCATGTTCTCGTGCATTGGCCCACCAGTAACATCATTTCTGTCACCGACATATTAATGCTTATCTTGAATAGTAAAACCACCGATGCATTTAGATTTCTTTATATCCCAAATATCTAGATAGTTTTTTGAGAGAGCTTGAATCTGGTTTTGTTGGGCAATGGCTTCTCTGGCAAGATTGTATGGGAAAAGAGTGATGGGTGTTCAGAGGCAAGCTTGCAGAGCCTTCTACACTAGAAGTAAAGACAAGGTGCTTAGTGAGGAAGAAAGGGCTTTGGAGACTGTCTACATACAGGTCAGTCTTGTGATTGCTTTCCTTCCTCTTAAATTTTCATAATTTAGAAAAACAATTATTTCAGATTTGAGGATATAATGATTAAGGTTTCTGGGTTCTCAACATGCAGAAAATGGAAAGGGAGAGGTTGGAAAAGTTGAAGAAGAAGATGGCAAAAGAGGTGAGTATGTTTATATATACATTTTTAGTGTTGATATAATTTTTTTGTCTTAGAGTATGTGAAAGTATGAGTTTTTATGTGTGATATGTATTCTGTTGGTTTTATCAGAAACCAGGAGATATTAAAATGGAGGTTTCTACAGAAAACATATCAGCAGTGAAAGCAGAGCATATACTTGCAGCTGGTTGAGATTGGGAAGGAATAGTTGAAATATGCAGATGAAAGTGTATATGTAATAGGTAGCTGGTTGGTTTGACTTCCTTGGGTACATTTGTATATGTTATATAGCTCTACCATGACACTGTGTATATGTTATATAGCTAAACTACCTTATTGTCAGGCTACAGAAAAATTTATGTTGGATATGTAGAAAGCCGAAAGTTTGGCTTGGGCTTGTAGAAACAATAGTTCCTTGTATCTTATATATATGGAAAGTTTAAACTTAATATGACGAGTCCAGGGCGTAAATTTGACAGTCGACCTTGCCTGTCAAGCGATTTTTTTATGACAGTTATTTATTCAATGGTGCCCTTCAAATACTATGGCATGCCTTAGTATAAGTAAATCATATAAAAATCAAATATATATATCATCATAATCTTATATAAATTTTGACAGTTTGTCCAAAATATCTCCTTTCATATGATACAGTCTTTTTAAAATTTTGATTGTATTTTACAGCAAAAATGCCTAAATACAGTTATACAACTGAAATTTAAGCCTCGATGACAGACAATGACTTTTAAGGTAATTTAGATTAATAAATTGGTTGAGGACCTATTAAGTATATATTTTGTCCTTATCTTCAAGGCATAATATATCATTGGATTTTTTTAAGAATGTGTTTATAAAGCATAATTTATAAATTTATTAATAATATAGTTGTAATAGATTAGTTTTGGATTTTTTTGGATTGGGTTAGTCTTTATGGAATAATTAGTGTACAAATGGTATTTTTTTTGGGTACTAAGAGTTAATATATTCATTGAACCTAGTTGATTCTACCTCTAGATATTTTGAGGAACCAATTCCTACTCTTAGTTTATCTATCTACCTATTTAGTTCGATTATGCAACATGAAATTGACCCCAACATTTTTAAAAGTCAAAATTCAAATTAGGTCAATTTTGCCCCCTTCTCTCTTTGCCACCTTCACACCCCCCAACTAGTCATTATGCACCTACCTAAATTGTAAAATATTTCAAATTGTATTTTAGGGTGTTGTATAAATGAACAAATCCTAATTCATTTCAACAGATTAAAAGACATTGGATATCTATCTAGCTCACACTATTTCTATCATTATTCAAAGAGCACATATGAGCTTTCAATGCTACACCATGATGTAGTTCATGGACAGATGGTCCAATTAAGGACTATCCAACCATGTAGCCAAAAAAATAAAGCAAAATTCCATAGAAACATAAAACTACTTTATTGATTTCACAACTTTAGATGATTGCAACTTGTTGCAATGGGCTTCCTACATGCTAGGACATAGCCATTTGATTACTAACTAGGATTTACAACTTTGAAAACTTGCCACAATGGGCTTCCTACATGCCAAGCCATAACCAGTTGACTACTAACTATGAAATCACGCTAATCAATATAACTTATTACACTCCTACATGCTACACTATCAACTTCCGTATTTTCAGTATCAAAATCCATGTTGGACCTCTCATGCTTATGTTTGCACTTTTCAACTCCAAACCTTACTCTCTGACTCACAATCTTCGTTGATTCTTCAAACAATCACACACCATGAATAAATAACACTCTCAAGCCTCAAAGATGATCTACACCAGCTACAAGGTGGCATAAAGATCTAGGCCACATGAAATGTGTTGTCAACTAGTGTTAACAAACTTCTAAATTCATGTGGTGGTAAAAGTGGAGAATCTCCATGCAGTGTTCAACATACATCCTCAGGGGTCTAATGAGTCTTCACATTTATTCCTTTGTTGGCACAAACTGTAAATAATTTGATGCAAGTAGAAAAGGTTGCAACTGTGTAAATCTATCAGCGTAATAGATGTTTACAAACTCAATAACACTCTTTTGGTGATCCAATTCTCTTCAAGAATGGATATGACATCCATTCATCACTGTATAGTATAATTCCAAAACTATGATGCCAACTTTCAAGCTACAATGAAATGTGGTGGCTCCTTTTGCAACTAACTGATAACTAAAACCCAACCAATAAACAAATGAATTGAAAGGAAACTATTTTTGGGTGATGCAATATCATCTCAACACCCAAGGATGCTCCTACATTACACACCTGAGGTTACTAAAAAATGAGTATAATTTTCTAGGATAGTCTATCCTTGCTCAAGAATTCAAACCTATAACTTTTTTGACCTGTTCTTTCCATCTCTTTAGGTATGCCTTAAGTGATCTATCCTATATTCTATCTTCCTCTGCATTTTCCACCATCTCAACAAGCTTCCTCTTTTTTGGTTGTGGTACTATGTTCCACCAATCATCTTCTACGCCACATTCTCTTGGCTTGCATTCAATCATAATCTTCTTGCCTTTCTTATCTTCATCAAATTGTATACCCCATTTGTCACCCACCTTCTTTGATCAATTTCCTTCTGTTGTATACCCTTTTATGTTGTTACTTGTCATATCTTCCACTACCATATATTTCTTAGTACATCTCCTCATCCTATCGCTCATTTGTCCTATCCTCCAGATGGATTCCCTTTTGATGTAGGAGCATCCAGAGGTGTAAGGGCAATCTTGCATCACCCAAAAACAATGATGATTCAAAATTGATGACTTTGTTTTCACTTATTTTCAAAATTTGTATTTCTTGTTCTATAATCGCTTGAATAATGATGTAGAACCTTCAGTTTTTCCAAACTGCTAAAAATAACAAACTACTATTTTAGGAAAGTTTACATTTGCGCACGTATGGAAGTGAAAATTTATAGGAAGATTCATAAATGAAAACTAAGACCTTTGGCAAAGGAATCAAACAAAGATCATTTGTGGGCTAAAAGATATTAAAGTTTATGTTTCTCAAAAAACCCCTGAAAAAGTTTTAAAGTCAGGTTTGAGGCACTTAGAGGCCCCGTACGGCCCCGAAAATGGGCAGAATCAGAAAAGCACATTCAAAGTGCACAGAGAACTCCACGATCTTTCTAATGCTTCAAACGGTTCGTCAATCAGACACCTGAATCAAAAGTTATGGCTCCCAGAAGTTGACCTATTATTGGAGAGATGCAAATTTCAAAATCTGGTTGGAGGCCATTAAAAAGGGCTATTTATGACTATTTTTGGGAACCCTTGGCAGTAATAGAGATAACGGGGAAATTGTAGAGTCAGGAAAATGTGGGAAAATAGAAACCCTAGTTGATTTGAGGCTACAGAAGGCAGCAGGTTCTAGAATCTAGAGATAGGAAGTTGTAATGTGTTGCAGCCTGTGGAGGATTCATCCTCTGATTGGATTTTAGCTTCTTTAGTATAATGTGTTGTCCAAATAAATAAAATATGTCCCTATTTTCTGTGCGCAATTTGTGTTATTGTGTGTTTTGTGATTTACCCCCTTTATCAAGTGGTATCATAGCAAGGGTTCTTGAGTGTGTAGATAAATCACCGACCGTGAGGCGATTTGCACTAGGACCTGAGGTTGTGGGTTTTCTATAGAGATCAAAATGCCTCCATGAAGAAATCATGGTGGGAGAAATGCTTTGACAGAAGAAGATTTTAGAGCCTTGCAAAGGCAAATCGATGCATTGCAAGAGGAGTTGCAAAGAGGGTTTGAGTCAAGAACAAGAGAAGAAAGCAAAGATGAAGCTCAAGAAGAGTTATCTGAGGAGGAACAAGAAGGTGCAGGAGATCTTGCAAAAGTTAGGTTGTCAAGGGCCATTTCAAAGATTGGAAAGAGACCAAGGATTGAAGTCTCTACCTATTCTGGGAATCTAAATCCAAAAGAGCTTATTGATTGGATCAATGATATGGAAGAATATTTCGAGTATGAAGATGTGGAAGATCCAGAATGGGTCAAGTTTGTAAAAACAAAGTTGAAGGACCATGCCATTATTTGGTTGAAGGAGGTCTAGTTAGAGAGAAATAGAAGAAGAAAATGAAAGATTACCAAATGGGATCAAATGATGGACAAACTAAAGAAGCAATTCATTCTTGTTGACTATGAGTTGCAGTTGTTAAAGAAGCTACAAGGATTGAAGCAAGGTAATAAGTCTGTTAAGGAGTATACAGAAGCTTTTTATAAGATTACTATCATGACATGCCATGCAGAGGCCAACAAGGAGAAGGTAGCCCATTACATTAATGGGTTGAGGCCAAGTATTCAAGAGGAGTTGAGCCTGGTCAGAATAAAAGATGCATACCAATTTTCCCTAAAATTGGAAGAGAAGCTGAATAAAAGATTTGAAAGAAAGAAAAGGGGAAGAGGTCAACGAGAAAGGACTAGTGGAAGATCCTATGGAAGCCGAAATGAAGATCAAAAGAAAAGTGAAGAAGTTAGCACTAGTCGAAATCAGAGAGGAGATAATGCCTACCGCCCTCGTGACCAAAATAATGGTGAACAAAGAGGAAGAGGAAGAGGTTGACCTGGGAAGGACCTAGAAGAGGAGGTTTTCGAGGAACCTATTTCCAATGTGGAGAAGGCCATCGAGCATACAAGTGTCCACAACATCAAGGAAGGACAAATAGAAGACCTGAAGGTAATGCATGAGTTGCACATGTAGATGAAGATGCGAAGTCTGAGCATTCTGAAGATGCTGATACGAGAGAAACCCTATTTGTCAGAAGAACCTTGTTGAATGAGGAGAAAGAACCGGATTAGAGGAAGAGTTTATTCGGCACAAGGTGCAAATGTGAAGGTAAGTGTTGTGATATTATTATTGATAGTGGAAGCACTAACAATCTTATTTCAGAGGAGATGGTTAACAAGTTGAATTTGACTATTTTTTAAATCTTGTTGTGCCACACATCCTTAGAATCAATGCATACCATTGGTCCCCAAAACAAACTTGAACACTGTTACCAAACTACTCCTCAATCTCCCTTAGTGGAATCAAATCGTGTCTCCTACCATGCTTCCATATCATGTAGGTGTTAACTCTCCATTCATATACAAAACTCCTATCAAATTGCCAAGGTCTTCCTAACAACAAATGACACACATTCATTGGTGCAATGTTACACATCACCTCATCATAATATGCTTCTATCTTGAATCTCACTAAATATTGCTCCTCCACCAATATTTTGTCTTCTTATTGCAACCAACCAATCCTATATGGGTGCAGATGCTTCAATATTTCTAGTCTAAGCTTGTCAACCATTTCCTCAAATACCAAGTTGTCTATACTTTTTTCTCTCCAAAACAATATTGTATCACTTACCTCTTTCCTTGCTTCTTATTCTAAACAAACTCTTTATATGTGCTAGTTCTCTCCCACTATCACATCTCAATGCTCTCCTCAAAACAAGTTATTTTCCATATTCAAGTTCCCTCTTTGAACTAGGAGACCTATCATCCACAATTGTAGTTATTGCATTACCTTCTACCCTCTTTCCACATCACTCAAATGTTCTATGGTCTTCTTATCTACACTCGAAACAAGTTCCTATAAAAGTTCTCTGCTCTTTCCTCTCATATCCTCCTCTACTTTGTTGAGATTCTTTGTGGTATATATCATTACCTTCTTCATCTTTGTGGTAATATTTACCACCATCTCTACCTTTACAGTAGGTCGTACTGTAATCTCTTCAGTTTCTATGGTAGGAACCATCATCTTAATTCTCTCCACATTGGGAATCTTGACTTCCTCCTTCATTTCAGTACAAGTTACCTCTATTGAATATTAGGAACATTGAGAGGGGGGGTGAATTAGTGTTCTAAACATCTTTTCATGCACTTTAACTTTCAACCATTTCCCAAAATTAATTAAACAAAGGTACAACATACACATGAACAACAACCATAAGAACATGACACATGGACACCAAGACTTTTACGTGGAAAACTCAAAATGGGAAAAACCATGGAGAGGATTAGCTGTCAAATATACATTTCAATATTTACAAATAATAATGTTCAGGCTTGGTCACTCCATGGACCTGGAACATACTGGCTCACTGCCCTAAAGTACAACTAGGTCTAGCAGGCTCACTACCTCAACCCTAAACCTAGCAAGATTGCAACAAGGGCTGTTAAACCCTATTAGAGGCTCACTGGCAGGCTCACTGCCTTGATGAAGAAAGATCACTATCAAGTACAAAGCAAATTACACATGAAAACTGAATACTACATAAGCATCTGTCACTATGCCAGGGTGCAGTCATTTAGCAACTAAATTTTGAATCCCAAGTCTTCATCACTGCTGATCTTCTAACTATGCTCCGCTATTCCCATGTTTGCATCACATCCACGCACTCACCACACACACAACTAAAATTCATCACCTTTATATATCCACATCATGATTTGATCCACAATCAGGTTGGCATCCAAGAAATGAAATGTGTACATAGAAAGATGTAGCTTGTCGGCTTAATCCAATGCACTATATATTATGTGGACCCAAATCTTTTCCCAAACATGTCCATATAGGTCAGATTTAATCATTCAAACACTTAGATAGATCCTTCACACACTATCTCTTCTCCACACAATGATTTATCATACTAGTCAACCTGTTCCTTAAGAGTATGCTTAACAGGTTCATTTGTTGACTTACAACTTTTACTACGAATCACCAAACACCTCCAAAACCATATCAAGGACTCTTTACACCTTCCCAAACTTATCCTCAGAACCAAAAGGTATGATATCATCTTGCAGAGAAATGCGGACCATCAGAACTCAGACTCTATCTTGGTCAAACTCTGTCAAACACTGTACCAATACTCAGCAGCTTGCAACTATCTTTTCGGTGGACTTCAGATTTCCCAACTCTGGAATTAGATACTTCATATAAGTGTTTACAACATCTCAAAACTGCATAACAAAACACTCACCTATGGAGGAATGCGGACCACTGCACTATACCCTATTCACTGTTCCTGCTATACCTTTGCTTACCTGGACTTAAACATTTCGTCAAGGTGACTTCCAAAGGAAGTCAGGACTTAATCTCTGAAGCAGAACACTATCAAACAATTTAGAACATCATACCTGAACCGCATTGCCCGATCATCATCTGTGGAGGCATACTGTCCAACTTACTGTCCTATACTCTATGAGCATCCATACTTAGCCACTTCTGTCAACTGGACCTAAAATCTGATGTGATCTTTGAGTTGTGTCTCCCTATCATGTTGATGAGATCTCTAAGCCTTGTTGCCATCAGTGACAACATACAATTCCATACCGGAGTAGTGTCTCTTGCCAACAACCTCTCCCTTAATCCCTTGGGTTTTTTCCTTTGTCACTTCACCTCATCTTGCTACTCTAGAATATCTCTTATCTTTCCCTTTGGTGGTTCTATCTCTCTTCTAGCTTCTGATGCAATTTCCTTTCTGCGATGAGTGTCATTTGGTAAGCCTCTTCCACTATTTGGATATTCACATACTCAATTCCTCTTGAATATATTCCCTCAAACTATTGATGTGTTTTGTCACTTTCTTAACTCCTTCCTCATGATGTCCAAACTGAATTGTTAGCCTATAGTACTATTCGGTGTATTCTTTCACAATCATATTTCTCTATCTCAAATTATGCAACTCCTTCAATAGCTCCAATTGATAATTTTATGTCTAATGGACTTGTACTTCAATTTCTCTACCATCCTATCCCACTTTCCTATACTAGGTTTACCTTTCCTATTCCTCTCTAACTAGACTTCCTTCCACCATATAGCTATTGTATATGTTTTCATTGATGTCAAAGGAATGTTGATTAGAGGAGCAGATCAAAGAAGCATGTCAGAGGATTAGAGGAGCATATTAGAGAAGCAAATTAGAGGAACAATGATGATCAGTATCATTTGTACACAGTTGTACCTTATCTTCTGAAGTTCATGGGTATGTGAAAGTTGTCAAGTTGAAGGATATGATGACATGAAGAAGTTGTGATTTCTTATTTTTGGTGAAAAGAGTTATAATTGATGTTTACAGTGTTGTGAATGTTGCATTCATTGTCTCTTGATGAAAAGCAATGCATGAGATATGAAAGAAAATGCATAACATTTCAAGTTGTCAATGGCACAAGGATTTGTATTGTAGAAGCTCAGAAGAATGCTCCGCATTTCTCCACATTTGAAGATATGGCCTTGCAGTTTGGATGATAGTTAGATATAGATAAGAAGTATGCATGATCCAAGTTTCAGAGCTTACAAGTTACCACAAAATTTATTAGAGTTAGCAGAGTGTGAACAAGTCATATTCCTATGAAAAGTCATCAAAGACAACTAAAAGCTGCTGCATTTCACTGTATTTGCATATATGACTTGGCGGTTTGGAGATCAAGTAAAGAAAAGGTACAAGAATAATATACTCAAGTTCCAAAGGATACAAAGTTCTGCAAAACTTTTTAGAGTCAGTTGAGTAAGAACAAATCATGTTGCAGTTTAGGGTTATCAAAGGGAGAAAGTAAAAGTCATCGCATTTCACAGTACTTTAATGTTTGGATTTGTTGTTTGAAAGATAAGTTTAGAGAGTCTGTATTATACTCAATTATGATTTCATGTGTTCTGGTGTATCAAAAATATGTTTCTCAATGTTATATATCAAGACTGTGTAACCAAACTGTGTAAGGGATACCGACATCAGAGTTTGATTGCTTGTACCAACAAGAAGAAACATGAAATGGTAAAAGGAGTGTATGAGAATGTTTTGCAAGTCATATAATGTTTGTGACATGAACTGCATGATGATATCTCTCTTCTCTAGTACCGCATAGGGTCTAGAGCTAATGTATGAAAGGATAAGTGTTTTCAGTGTCGACATGATGATTGTGTTGTGTGTATGGAAGTGTGTGCCTATAGGAAAGATTGGGAGAAGGTAAAATGGGTCCAGTAGACCTCTTGGTATGAAACTCTTATGAGTTTTCATGCCTACATTACCATAAATGATTTGGGAGCTGACAAGAAAGGCCATTACATGTTTCATGTTTCATCAAGGCCGACAAAGATGATGTTTTGAAGACTTGTGGAGGATATATATGAAGGATAGAATATTGTTTTGAAGTGTGTGAGTGTGAGCATGTGTGAAAAAGATATATGGTCTAGAAACTGAGAAGTTGCTCTAAAAGTTATGATGCATAATCCATAACCAAGGTAGTATTGTGTTGTATTGCGGAGGTGTGGAGAAAATAGTAGAGATGTTTTACTAGATGTGTTGAAGTCATAAGTCAATGCCAAAGTATTAAAGGAGATGATGTAGTGGAGGTGATTGAACCATCAAAATTAATCAAGTGTTTTGGTACAGAGGTTGGAGCCTAATTTTTGTTAGTGTTGTAGCACTTCAAGGAGTTGTAACTTCCTTTGGGTTGGAGCCCAT
Organism: Cunninghamia lanceolata; assembly: GCA_027924645.1. Lineage (NCBI taxonomy): Eukaryota > Viridiplantae > Streptophyta > Pinopsida > Cupressales > Cupressaceae > Cunninghamia > Cunninghamia lanceolata. The sequence continues at coordinate 5,937,094 of BSBN01000591.1, read as the reverse complement.
GAAACTTTGTATTAGGGAGTTGGAGCTGTTGGCAAGAGACACTATATGGATTCATGGTTGTTGTCATTGATGGAAACAAAGGTCATCCCACATATCCGCAAGTCATGGTGTGTCTCTACCGGAAGTCAGAATGAAGATTGTTGTGGTCCGGTGAACAAGAACAGAGCATGTGGCAAGGTCCAACAGATTGGTCCGGATCTCTCAGAGGAAGTGTCTTGGTCCAGTGCGGATTTGAGGAAGTCAAGAGGACTACCTTGAGTAGTATATTCCAAGGATTTAGCCTCCGGTGATGAACAAAGAAAAAGATATGAATAGTTGAGTACCGGATTCCTGAGAGACAGTGAAAACAGAGGAAGAACTGACTGACAGAGTATCAGACTATTTTCCGGATGTGTTACTGTTGATGGTAAAGGTTGTGAAGGCATGAATCATGTTTGGCCGACATGATTAATGATATCTACAAGTATATGCTTGATCCGCATTGCTTGGTGAGCAAGGATTCAGCCGACAGAACAGAGTTTGTAAGAAACTAGACTGTTCCGGATGCCGACTAGAAAGGTGATGAAATTACTTGTGCGGATATATATAGAGGATGGATTTAGTTGTGAAATGTGTGATTGTGTGAAGGCATATGCAAATAAGTGCAGAACAGAGCAGAAGTAGTAAGAAAGATCCGGTATGTGAAAGGATAGCAGAATAAAGAATAGAGGAAAGATGAAGTGCAGCAGATCAGTGTACTGAGCCTAAACCGGAACTGAACACCAGCATATGTAGATGCTTCCAATCAGTTCAAGACTGTGATTCTTATCACTTTGTAGACAGTGTGTCTCCTTGTAGGCAGTGGGCCTCTTTGTGAGCAGTGTGCTCGGGCAGTGAGCCCTAATTGGCAAGTGCCATTTTTGTAATTCCCTATTCTTCTAATAGAGAATAATCTTTGGGTTAATCACCCCGTGGTTTTCTCCCTTAATAGGGTTTCCACGTCAAAAATACTGTGTCATGTGTTTCTTATTTCATGGTAATGTTTTTGTGTTTGATTCAGTGCTGCATTAATTAATAAGAAAGTTCAAAAAGAAAATAAATAGGATAACTGATTCACCCCCCCCTCTCAGTTATCAACAATTGGTATCAGAGCCAAGTTCCTCCTAATAGAGCCTAACAGCTTGAGGAAGATCTGGGAGTTCAAATGGATGCATATGGTTTAAGGGAGCAACTCAAGACTGCCCTTGAGGATCTTGAACAGTCAAATTCTGAAGTCAATGAATTAAAGGAAAAACTCAAACAGGCTGATGAATTCATGAGAGAATTAAAAGACAAATTAAGTCTCTCTATGAAAAAGAGAAAGGAGCTGCTCCAACAATTGGCAAGACAAAGTGAAGAAAGCAATACAAATGAAGAATTGACTGAGCAAACCAAATTATGTGAAAAGTTATCAAAAGAAGTCATTATGTTAAGACATGAAATGGAATCAGGAACTATAAAGTTTACTCAAGAGATTGAAGAAAAAAGAAAAGCTGAAGACAATCTAAGACAATCTCTTAAAGAAAAATCAGAAGAATGCCACCAGATGGACAGGATTATCAGACATCTTGAATCTGATCTTGAAGATGCCAAAGATAATGAAGAAAAACTTGAGGATCAAATTGCCTCTCTCAAAAGAGATCTTCAAACAGCAAATGAATATAAAGAAAAATTCAAGATAGTTCTGCCCAACTTGAAGTACTTCTTGGAAGTCAAAAGAGGACAGATGACAAGTATGGTTTGGGATATGAGAAAGGAGAAAGCTCCGGATCCGGTCAAAAGAATTTTGGATCAGAAAATCCAAGGAATAGGCCTAGAAGACCTCTGGTAAGACAGCCCAATGCTCAAAGATATCCATCTTTCAATGGATACTGCCACAGCTGCAACCACTTTGGTCACAAAGCTAATCAGTGCAGAAAGAGAATGAATCAGATTAATTCATCCTTCTCCGGACAGTGCTTTAACTGCAAAAGGTATGGACACAAATCCCATGAATGCAGAAATATGCAAGTAAACAATTCATTCAAAGGTAGATGCTTTACATGCAATAGAGTAGGTCATATGGATAATCTATGCAGATCAAGAGGTTATCAGTCAAATATGCAAAGAAATGTTATTTGCCAAATCTGTAATAGGTCCGGTCATAATGCTAAAATCTGCAGAAGCAAGAATCAGGACAAAAGAGGTCCGGTGTATAATCAGAATCAAGACAAGGGTAAACAAAAGATGAATGCGGATGAAGTTAGGAATCAGATGAGCAAGATTTGGGTGAAGAAAAGTTCAGAGAATGTAGAGGTTGGATCCGCACCAGACTCTGGTGCTGATATTCCTTTCAGAAATTAAAAAGTGAGCTCTGGCTCAGGGGGAGACTCAAAGAAAATCCTGTTCCCCCAGCCAATCAAGTGGTGCCGGATGTGGCACAAGATGCGGAGTAAAGGGTTTAAAGATATAAGTCTTGAGATGATCCAGATAATATTTCAGAGGTCCGCATGGAGATGTGAAGAAGCTGTGATCGATCAAGTAAGACCTGTTCCGGGAGATGCTCCGGAATGACAGAGGATTACAAAAAGGTCCAGAGAAATCCGGAAGTGCATTATCTTATTCTGCGGATTGGACAGAGTGTTTGGGATGTCCTTGTGATGTGTTATCTCGATTTATTCATAATTGAAAGATCCGCATGATGTTCATAGATCAGGACTGATCCAGGATACTCCAAGCTATCCGGACAAGGCAAACCGGAATAATATAGTTGAAGCATTTATTGCAAACAGATATTAGGGTCTGCGAAATGATATAAGGGATTTCTCAACAATCATTTGATCATTCCACATCCAAGAAGAAGCGAAAAGCGGAGCTCTGCAACAAAATTCATCAAGTTTATCGAAGATCTCCTGCCGAAGTCATTACATACAGAAATCAATCCAGCTACTCCGTGCAACCGAAGACGCAAAAGGTATTTTCCACTTTCGATATCTTGCTACAAATCTTTTGAAGAAATGGCTACTCCAAATATAGTAAAAATCTCAGATAGGCCCCGATCTGAATTTAAGAAACATCCATACAAGTCATTGGAGGTAGATCCCTTAGGAGCATTTTCCAGTGTTCCTCACGGAGTTTTACACATAGAAGACATTAGGGTTTACATACATTCAAGCATTGAGGAATTTGGGGAATTCAAATTGAGAGATCTCTATCACAAACAACTGATAGACAATGCTTTTGAGCTTAAACCAGAGTATAAGGGTATCCAGAAGAAACAATTTGATCAATTCATTCATTTCCCCTGCTTTGAAGAAGATGAATGGGTCCGGTATGTACTGAGCAGGATGCATGACAACTTCCTATGGCTGGATAGACCCTGCAAGATCACAAAAGAGGCAATTAGAGCAGTAACTGGTCTATACTCTTTCGGAGGGATACCTATCCTCAAATCTGTCAAGAACAACATTGTAACTGAGGCCACCGGATCAAAATTCGATAAGAGGGCAATGACCATTGAAGATATTTCGGATCCAGATATCAAGTATGCATCCATGATAATAGGATACAAGATCTATCACTCCAGCAGGGAGAATTCTGTATCCGGAACTACAGTATATACTGCCTATGAAATGCTAAGGAAGAATGCAGAATATGATCTCTGCGAACTGCTCTTAAGCCAATTAATGGAAAATATACAGAAAATCAAGAAGGACAAGAAGAATTCCTTCAAGTATGGTACTCTTATATTATGTCTATTCTTCTACTTCATGAATGAGCTGCCCGGATCAAGTGGATGGGCATGGCAGAATGACAAACCTGTTGCAGTACAAATAAGAGACTATCTACATGGGCTTGGGGATGCCAAAGCAAGAAATACAGCCCTATGGGGATACTTCAAAAACTTCCAAAGCATGATGCAAGCAAGAGAGAATTCCCCAGTCTCTTGTTGAAAAATACAAAGACTCTGTGTGCTTTATGGTGGACACTGATCAGTGCCTAATGGAGGCAGTGGAGCCAAGGACTATCTGGATCATGCCCATGGGGTATGAAGTGGATGAACAGATAGTGGAGCTGCATGTTCAACACATGCTAAGTCAGCCCAAAGATCCAAAGGCAGAAAGGTTTGGAACCTTTGAGGAGCTGAGTGTAAAGATACATGTAGAACTCAGGGAACCTGAGATAAAGAGAAAGGTGAGAAAAGAAGTAGAGCACATTGCTCAAGGCCTAGGCATCTCAAAAGAGGCACTTGATGCCAGCCGGGAAAAGAGAAGAAAATCTGAGGAAGAAAAGAAAGAGGCAGAAAAGAAAAGCAAGAAAAGTGCTCCGGTGGAATCCTCAACCCGGACCAGATCATCAAAAGGATCCACACCTATTAAAACCAAAAGCTCAAAACCGGAAGTCCAGGGATCCGGTAAGAGATCCAAGACAAAAGCCTCAAGAGCTTATCAAAGCCAAAAGGATGAAGAAGAAACTGAGTCAGATGAGGGAGTGAAAAAATAAAGAAACAGAAAAAGAAAGGATCCGGTAAACCATCTTCTGGCCGAGACAAGGAAGAAATGACAGAAGAATTTTCTAAAAAGCCCACCCTGTCTCTAGACAGTGTAGTCAAATCAGTCACTGTGGATGGGAACCTTCAACCGGTGGCTGAATTCTATGATGACTACAATGAGGCAGATCAAAAGATCCTGCAAGAAGCCATAATAAGGTACTTGAACATCTACAATAAAGCTTTTATTGAGATTATTTCTAAAATTCCTAAAAGCCTAGAAAAGGAATTAGAAATAAGAAAGAATAATGCTCATGCAAAAGATCTTGAGATCCGGGAGCAGATAGCTATTCAGCTATATCCTCAAATTGATCCCAAGACAATGAACATAATATTCAAAGATTGCAAAGATGAGTTCAGAAGTAAAGCCAGGATGAATCAACTCATGCTTGGTGAGACTGACAAGGTGGCCAAAGAGACAGAAGAGATCCTCCGGAAAGCCTTCAAAAGTTTCAATCTTCCTGTTGTAGAGGACTTAGGTGCAGAAACAGCTGTGGACTTGGAACCCTCTGCTCCAGAAGAAGTGGCCTATGAACAGGCTAGCATCTCTCCTCCGGTTTCCCCTACAGTCTCTGGATCCAAAGAAGAAGAGAAATTACAGGAGAAGGAAGCAGTGGTGAAAGATACAGAGGTTGACAGTACCAAGGGTGCAGAGAAAGAGAAGACTCCATCAGAGAAGACCATGACTGATAGCGGTAAGAATGTGGAAGGAGATAAAATCCCAAAGGACAGTTCCAAGACTGCAGAAGAAAAGAAACATCTGTCTCCGGCAAGAGACACTGCACAAACTGTTCAACAATTTTTGAGCAAAGAAACAATAGAAATCGATGAACCGGAGCTACTACAAGGCCCATTCAGCTTTGATTCCCTCTCTCCGGTGCAGACAATGAAGATAGCCTCATTTGCAAATGCTAAGGCAAATGAAAAGCTCCTAAAGTCTCATATGGAAGACTGTGAGTTGATAGAGGCTGCCTTCGGAGTGCTTGAGAAGATTATGCCATCGGTCCAGATAGATCCGGCAGCCTCCTCTTCCGGTAATCTAAAAACCTTAGTCAGCAGTGTTGATACACATTTTGATTCTCTAGAAAAATTAGCTGAAGAAAAGGTCCGGAAGGAATTTTTGGATAAAAGATTTTCAGAAGTATTAGGATTAATCTCTAACGATAGGAGAAATATGAGTATTGGAATAAAGAGCTTAGAAAATGCTCTTAAGGATGGCGGTGATATTTACAAATTTTGTATCTCCTGGTCAAAGGCAACAGTTGAAATAGATAAGAAAATAAAAGCGGAACAGGACAAACTACACAGTTTGTCTCAAAGTTTTGATCCTCTCTCTTCCATAGTAAATCAAGAATGTCAAACTATTGCAATCACAAATGCAATAAAGAACTTTGAGAAGGAAAGGAAGAATATTACTAACCGGATGGGAGAACTTAGAAGGATTATAATCCCTAAGTTAGAAACTATGCATGAGGCCATCAGTGATGCTCAGACCACCGCCCAAACAAATGATCCAACAGATCTCAAGAGGGCAGAAGCTTTTGCATTTTTGTTGAGTGGTCACATTTCAATTTTAGATAGAATGAAGCAAAGTTGGGCTACAGAACTGATCCAACTGAAGACATCTTTTGCAGACATTCTTCAGTATATGTGAGTATGTAAATATGCGGCTATGTATAGAAATTTTTTGAAAATTTTGGTGTGCGGACCCTACCCTTTGCCATTGATGTCAAAGGGGGAGTGAGGAGCAGTGAAAAATGAGGAATCCAACTAAGGGGGAGTTCCAGAAATTGTATATAAAGACAGAGCATCAGCAAAGGGGGAGCATAGTGTAAACACTTAGTCATTTTTCACTAAGTGTTGCCATCAATGCCAAAGGGGGAGATTGTTGGCAAGAGACACTATATGGATTCATGGTTGTTGTCATTGATGGCAACAAAGGTCATCCCACATATCCACAAGTCATGGTGTGTCTCTACCAGAAGTCAGAATGAAGATTGTTGTGGTCCGGTGAACAAGAACAGAGCATGTGGCAAGGTCCGACAGATTGGTCCGGATCTCTCAGAGGAAGTGTCTTGGTCCAGTGCGGATTTGGGGAAGTCAAGAGGACTACCTTGAGTAGTATATTCCAAGGATTTAGCCTCCGGTGATGAACAAAGAAAAAGATATGAATAGTTGAGTACCGGATTCCTGAGAGACAGTGAAAACAGAGGAAGAACTGACTGACAGAGTATCAGACTATTTTCTGGATGTGTTACTGTTGATGGTAAAGGTTGTGAAGGCATGAATCATGTTTGGCCGACATGATTAATGATATCTACAAGTATATGCTTGATCCGCATTGCTTGGTGAGCAAGGATTTAGCCGACAGAACAGAGTTTGTAAGAAACTAGACTGTTCCGGATGCCGACTAGAAAGGTGATGAAATTACTTGTGCGGATATATATAGAGGATGGATTTAGTTGTGAAATGTGTGATTGTGTGAAGGCATATGCAAATAAGTGCAGAACAGAGCAGAAGTAGTAAGAAAGATCCGGTATGTGAAAGGATAGCAGAATAAAGAACAGAGGAAAGATGAAGTGCAGCAGATCAGTGTACTGAGCCTAAACCGGAACTGAACACCAGCATATGTAGATGCTTCCAATCAGTTCAAGACTATGATTCTTATCACTTTGTAGACAGTGTGTCTCCTTGTAGGCAGTGGGCCTCTTTGTGAGCAGTGTGCTCGGGCAGTGAGCCCTAATTGGCAAGTGCCATTTTTGTAATTCCCTATTCTTCTAATAGAGAATAATCTTTGGGTTAATCACCCCGTGGTTTTCTCCCTTAACAGGGTTTCCACGTCAAAAATACTGTGTCATGTGTTTCTTATTTCATGGTAATGTTTTTGTGTTTGATTCAGTGCTGCATTAATTAATAAGAAAGTTCAAAAAGAAAATAAATAGGATAACTGATTCACCCCCCCCCCCCTCTCAGTTATCAACAGGAGCTTCCTTTGGGTTGTTGCCCATAAAATTTATTGTAAACCTATTTTTATTTGTGAGGCTGGATTTGGATAGTAGATCCAAGTAGCTTTCTCACTGTGGTTTATCCCATCTTGGGTTTCCCCGTAAACATGGTGTTGTGTGCTTGTGTGTTCTTTTGTTTCTCATGGTTTAAATGCTTATATTTGATTGAATGCTTTTAGAAGGAAAGAATTTTATTAAGTATTGATTCACCCCCCTTCAATACTTCTATGTGTTAAACATTGGTATCATAGTGAGGTTCCTTGGTGTAGCCTAAAAGTTGAAGGTAGATCTTGGTTTTAAACACATGGCTGAGGAAGGATCCTCTTCTTCAAACAAAGCACCTCTATTTGATGAAACCAACTATGCCTACTAGAGTGTAAGGATGGAAACCTATCTTACCTCTCTAGGGTATGTTGTTTGGAGAGGTGCAATGGATAAGTATATTGATCCTTCTCATCGCCTTACAAATATGATTGCGAAGAAGGCCCATGAGAACAATGCTAAAGCAAATAATGTTATCTTAAGTGGTCTAACCAATTTATAGTTTGTCGAGGTAATGCAGTGCAAGACAACCAAGGAAATATGGGATAAACTCAAAAATCTCTATGAACAAAATGATAAAGTAAAGCAAGAAAAATTACAAACTTACAGAGGAATGTTTGAAAATTTGAGAATGAAAGAAGAGGAACCATTGCTAACTATTTGCTTTGTGTAGATGAATTTGTCAATGGAATCATATGGCTAGGTGAAGAAGTGAATGACTCACAATTTTAATTCAAAAGTTTCTACTATTGAAGAAGCCAAATATCTGAATACATTTACCATGGATGATCTATTTGGGTCCCTCGCTACCTATGATATGAGAAATGAAGTCTAAGGTACATCCAAAAGGGAAGCTACTTTCAAAGCTACAAAGAAAGAAGGAACTTCTAGCCCACACAGTGAGTTTGAGGAAGAAGAAGCAAACTTTGTGAGAAAGATAAAAAAGGGTTTAGGAAAGTATAAAGGTAAGTTACCTTTCAAATGTTTTAAATGTGGAAAGATTGGTCAATATGCATCTAAATGTCCTTTTAGAGAAAATAAAAATAGCAGCAAGGGTTTCAAAAGGAGTAACTTCAAAAGGAACCTCCTTTCCAAAGAAGACTACAACTCTTCAGAAGAAGCAAATCACTACTCATCAGATGATGAAAGAGGAGAGTCCCTATTCATGGCTATGGTAATCTCTGACATTTTTGACAGGACTATAGATGAAGAAGAATGTGAAGTTCATTTTGAAGCTGAACTTATTTCTTTCTCTTAAAGACTTGGAATGTGTAAGGAAAAAGAACAAAGAACGAAAAGCCCTAATTGAAGCCAAAACAAATGAATGCACAAAACTTGAGGAAGAAATATTTTCACTTAGAAAAGAATTGGAGAAAGTATATGATCAGCTGGACAAAAATAACAAATTTGGAGAGAATCCTAGAAATCCGAATGACCCTGAAGAAGCAGATCTCTTTCCAATCATGTCTCAAGGAAGAAGATATGAAAGATCTTTCCATGCAAGACATATCTTCATAAATAGGTTCGTTCATGCCTTTTTTGGTTATTAAATTATCTACAATAAATTTGGTTATAAGGCTATGGAATGCAAGTCTAGAATGAATAAAAGAAATGTTGTAAGTAGGGATCCTCTTGTTTCACTAGTAGATGTCAATGTGATAAGTCATATTTGCAACAATTTTGGACACATAGCAAGATATTTTAGAAGTGGATTAGCAATATCAGAAACTCAAATGACAGATATTAATGAGAAAGACAAAGTGAGTGACACTTCCAAAAGGCATGAAACAAACAGTAAGGTTGAAAATTTAATGATTGTATGAACAACATTTCATGCCCAAGGACAAACAAATCCCTAGGTAATAGATAGTGGATGTTCAAGCCACATGACAGGTGATAAGAGAAAATTCATAAATCTTGTAAAGTGGAATGGTGGATCAGTCATGTTTGGTGATAATACATCAGAAAAAATTTGTGGGAAGGGAACATAATTATTGATGGAAGATCTAAAATAGAAGATGTTCTATATGTATAAGGTCTCAAGCACAATCTTCTTAGTGTAAGTCAGATGTGTAGCAAAGGATGCAATCTTATATTTCATGCACAAGGATGTGAAATCAGAAGAACAAATACTGACAAACTGGTGGCAGAGGGTTCTAGGACAGAAAATAATTTGTACAACCTAAGTGGTTCTAGTAGAAGAGATTATTTTCTAGGGTAGACAAATGAATCTTGATTGTGGCACAAAAGGATGGGACACATCAATTTTGACAATCTTGTGAAAATCAGCTCCATATAAGCAGTAAGAGGCATGCCAAAGATTACCAAGCTTACAAGCACATTGTGTAAAAAGTGTCAAATTGGGAAGGAGACTAGGACAAGGTTCAAGACCAAGGAGTATTCTTTTACAAGGCCTTTGGAATTGATTCATACTAATTTGCATGGTCCTACCAAGACAAAGAGTCTCCAAGGTGAGAGGTATTTTATGTTGCTTATTGATGATTACCCTAGGATGACATGGGTTACAATTTTGAAAGAGAAATCAGAAGCTTTTAGTAGATTTAATATTTTCAAGTCTGTGGTTGAAAATAAAATAAATTCTAGAATGAAGTGCTTAAGGTCTGATAGCGGTGGAGAGTTCACATCAAATGAGTTTGATGAATATTGTGAAGAACATGGAATAAAGAGGCACCTGTCTACTACAAGAACTCCTCAGCAAAGTGGAGTAGTAGAAATGAAGAATAGGATAGTCCAAGAGATGGAAAGAACAATGTTGAATGAAGCCAAGCTGCCTAATGTATATTGGAAAGAAGCAATCCATACTATTGTCTATATTCTTAACAGAGGTTAACTAAGAGTGAACAACTCTAAGACACCATATGAGATATGAAAAGGAAGACCTACTTCTATCAAGAATTTTAGAATTTTGGGAAGTAAATGCTACATCAAAAGAGATGAAGGTTTGGGAAAGTTTGACTCAAGATCTGATGAAGGAATTTGTCTTCAATACTCAACTAGGAGCAAAGCTTACATATGTTGAGAGTGAAGATAGTTAAGAGTGAAAATGTTAGGGTTGATGAAGAGACACATCCATTTACACATGAGAAAGAAGATTGTTGTTCAAATGAATCTTCTTGCACAGAAGAAGAGGAAGACGTTGAAGAAAAGGAAGAAACACAAGATAAGGCCACCAAGACTCCTGCTAAGTATGTTTAGAAGAACCACTCAGAAGATCAAATAATTAGAGACAAGAATGAAGGAATATAGACTAGAAGAAGATTTGTAAAGGTAAATGAATAGGTAAACTTCTCTTTTCTATCTAAGGTGGAACCTAAAACCTTTGCTAATGCTAGCAAGGATGAAGGATGGATCCAGACAAAGGAAGAGGAACTAAATTAGATAGAGAAAAACTAGACTTGGGAATTGGTGCCAAGACCTATAGACAAAAATGTGATAGGAACAAAATGGGTGTTTAAAAATAAATTGAATGAAGATGGAGAAGTGGTTAGAAAAAAAAAGCAAGATTGGTCTGCAAAGGTTATTCACAAGTGGAATAAATTGACTTTGAGGAGACATTTGCTCCTGTGGCAAGAATGGAAGTAGTTAAGATGTTTCTTACATTTGTAGTTCACAAGGACTTCAAGGTATATCAAATGGATGTCAAATCTGCTTTCTTGAATGGTGACTTAGAAGAAGAAGTTTACATAGAGTAGCCTAAAGGATTTAAGCTATCAAAAGATTAGAACATGGTATGGAAACTTAAGAAGGCTTTATATGGTCTCAAACAATCCCCTAGGGCTTGGTATGCAAGGTTGGACAAGTATTTACTCTAGCAGGGCTTCAAGAAAGGTACAACAGATAACAACCTATATATCAAAATTGAGAATGAGCAGATATTAATAGTAGTATATGTTGATGATATAATCTTTGGTGGCAATAATGAAATGTATAAGAAGCTTGTAGAAGAGATGTAGAAGTAATTTGAATTGCCTATGTTAGGTGAGATATCATTCTTTCTTGGACTTCAAACCACTCAATCAAATGAAGTTATCTTCATCCTACAAGAAAATTATGTCAAGGAGATGTTGAAAAAACTTGGTATGGAGGATTGTAAACTAGTGAGTACTCCTATGGTAATAGGTTTTCATTTGAGTAAAGATGATGAGCCGACCACAAGTTGGTCAGACTCTATATAGGTCTATGATTGGGGGCCTACTATACTTAACATCATTTAGACCTGACATTATGTAAGTTGTCTATATGGTTGCAAGGTTTCAAGCTGATCCAAATGAATCATGTGTGAAGGCAGTCAAAAGAATTTTTAGATACTCAAGAAGAGCACTCTGGATTTTGGACTATGCTATCAAAAGGTTGATGATTTTTTCCTTAAGTGCATATACTAATGCAGATTGGGCTGGCAGTGTTGATCATAGGTGAAGTACCATTGGTGGAGATTTCTTTTTGGGAGATAGATTGGTCTCATGGTTTAGTAAAAAATAAGATTCAGTTTCTTTATCAACACCAAAAGCAGAGTATATAGCTACACAACATCGTGTTGCACTCAAGTATTGTGGATGAAGCAAATATTGAAGGATATAAAGGTAATGTATGATGAACCAATTCCTATCCTATGTGACAATACAAGTGCCATAAATATTTCAAAGAATCTAGTGAAGTACTCTAGAACCAAGCATTTATCCATCAAGTATCACTTTTTAAGAGAAAAGGTTGCAAATCAAGAAGTAAAATTGGAATATGTACCTACAAAGGATCAGGTTTTAGACATATTTACAAAAGCTAGGATTTATTGCCCCTCCTTATAACTAGATGCACAGATGATGTATCTATCCAAGGGGAGCAGTTCAAAGTATATTTATTATCTCTAAATTAATGCTAGCTACCTCTCTGGGGGAACAGGTAGATAAGAGACTATGAAGGATGACAACCTTGGATTGCATAGATAGGGGGAGCTTGTATGTTTTTCCTAGTACAAAGGAAGACTACAAGGCCTTTTCCATTGATGTCAAAGGGGGAGAAGAATTTGCATATCAGGTTAGTGTTGCCATCAATGACAAAGGGGGAGATTGTTGCATATGTTGTCATTGATGTCAAAAGAGTAGTAATCATTGAAGTCAAAGGAATGTTGGTCAAAGGAGCAGATCAGAGAAGCATATTAGAGGATCAAAGGAGTAGATCAGAGAAGTAGATCAGAGGAACAATGATGATCAGTATCATCTATACACAGTTGTACCTTATCTTTTGAAGTTTATGGACAAGTGAAAGTTTTCAAGTTGAAGGATATGTTGACATGAAGAAGTTGTGATTTCTTGTTTCTAGTGAAAAGAGTTATGACTGTTGTCTATGGTGTTGTGAATGTTGCATTCATTGTCTCTTGATGAAAAGAATTGCATGATATATGAAATAAAATGTATAAGGTTTCAAACTGTCAAAGTCACAGGGATTTGTATTACAAAAGCTCAGAAGAATTCTCTGCATTTCTCTGCATTTAAAGATATGGCCTTGCAGTTTGGAGGATAGCTAGAGATAGATAAGAGGTATGCATGATCCAAGTTTCAGAGCTTAAAATTTACTGTAGAAATTTTTAGAGTTAGCAGAGTGTGAACAAGTCATGTTCCTATGAAAAGTCATCAAAGACATAATTAAAAGCTGCCACATTTCATTGCATTTGCATATATGATTTGGCAGTTTGGAGATCAATTAAAGAAAAGGTACAAGAATGATATACTCAAGTTACAAAGGATAAAAAGTTTTGTAAAACTTTTCAAAGTCAGTTGAGTAACAACAAATCATGTTGCTATTTAGGGTTATCAGAGGGAGAAAGTAAAAGCCACCACATTTTACCGCACTTTAAAGTTTGGCTTTGTTCTTTGAAAGATAAGTTTAGAGAGTCCATATGTATGCCCAGTTCATGTTTCATGTGTTCTAGTGTACCACAAATATGTTTCTCAATGGCCTATATCAAGACTGTGTAAGGGATATCTACATCAGAGTTTGATTTCTTGCACCAACAAGAAAAAGCATGAAATGGTAAAGGAGTGTATGAGAATGTTTTGCAAGTCATATAATGTTCATGATATAAACCACATGATGATATCTCTCTTCTCTGGTACCACATAGGGTCTAGAGCTAATGTATGAAAGGATAAGTGTTTGCAATGCCGAGATGATGATTGTGTTATGTGTATGGAAGTGTGCATCAGTAGGAAAGATTGGGAGAAGGTAAAATGAGTCCAATAGACCTCTTGGTATGAACCACTTTGTGAGTTTTCGCGCCTACATTACCACAAATGATTTGGGAGCCGACAAGCAAGGCCACTACATATTTCATGTTTCATCGAGGCCAACAAAGATGATGTTTTGAAGACTTGTGGAGGATATATATGAAGGATAGAAAATTGTTTCAAAGGGTGTGATTGTGAGCATGTGCGAAACGATCTATGGTACATAAATTGAGAAGTTTCTCTAAAATTTATGATGCATAATCCATAATAGAGGTAGTATTGTGTTGTGTTGCAGAGATGTGGTGAAAATAGTAGAGATGTTGAAGTCATAAGTAAATGTCAAAGTGTTAAAGGAGATGATACAATAGAGGTGATTGATGTTGAACATATCTGGAGATTGAGAGTGTAGGTGAATCAATATATTCTTAAACTTTAAAAAAAATTTATTTATAGCTTAACCATCAAATCACTTTAACCAAAAGAAGAAGAACAAAAAGTAAAACATGCACCACACAAAGACACTAGGATTTTTACATGGAAAACCCAATAAGGGAAAAAACACGGTGAGTATTAACTCACAATATATGAAGCTCACTTCTATAAAAGTTTACAACTTTGTTTTAGGGCTACAACCCAAGGAAGCTACTACTCCCTACTCACTTGCAAACTAAGGCTACAACCTTAGGACAAGATACAAGGAACTACTAAAGAGACTCACTGTCTGATAGGAGGATACATGAGAATTACAATGAAAACATAAACTACTGTAAGAAAGGCATTTGACTTATGCTAATGTTGTAGTCCCTTATTTTGTACAATTACACCATTACTCTGAATTCACACACTTCATGCTTAACAACCTCTTCAATCTATACTTTGCACTTACAAAATGATTTTGTTCTTCTATAAGTGCCCTCCGCAACAACTTAAAACTTTTATTAGGTTGGCACAAAAAAGACCTTTAGATGAAATGTGTGATAATGTATAGGTCGGCTCAGAACAAATACATTATGAAGAGAAAATAAGTTGTGGATCACTACACATGGTATAGCAGGGTCAAATACATCACCACACATCCTCCAAAGCAAAATTCATTAACTAGGATCAACCACAAATAAAGCAAACTAGAATGTTAGTTCAACCAACATTACCACTGCTAAATTGTCCATCTTTACATCACTGGGGAGAAACCAAAAACATCATGCAGACCAAGATGTGAACAATGAACTTTCTCAACACAATCCTTACACCCATCTCCTAAAATATCTAATTATTATGTGCTACTACAGGAAGAGAAACATCTTGAAATGATGAGAACAAAGCATCATGGACTGACTGTGACATATGAAAACTTAGGATATCGCATTGCGATCCACTAACACATCTTAAACTCTTAAGAATGAACTCATGCATCATTTTGAACATATCTTCAAAACTGCATGATCATATCTAACATTGTGGAGGAATGTGGGGCATTCTTAACTCAATTGTACTATAATCCAGACAACAGTCACATATAACTCTTTACAAACTAACTTGAAAAGTTTATGCAGTACTAGAAACAAGAAGGATTTGCATGTACTTCAAACCTGAGACATATTGAGATATGTAGAATGTTCACATAAACTCTTATAGCCAATCTGTACATTCTCCAACTTGTGCAAGTACTCAAACATGTGTCCTGTGAACAATTAGGCATCTGAAACCATCTATAGTACACTGTTGTTTTAGAAACTGAACTTGTAGACCACCAAATCACTTGATACTGCACAATAGTATGCACTGAACATCCATGAACATGTTTAGAAAACTGCATGGATAAATCTTCACTTCCAGAGGAGTGTAGAGCATTCCAACAAGTCTTCATCATTAGTTTACTCTGTCAAATAACAGATCAGAACTCTGTCACTTATAAATTTCACTACTGAAGGTATAATGACTTGAAATCTTGGATATAACTCCTCCATATGCCAATCAACTTATCTTCTGAACTATAAGACTAAATCTTGCTTTGTGGAGGAATGTGAACCAAAACACAATGACTCTACCTTATAGCATACATTGTAAATGCCTTAGCAAAACTTATGCAACTTATCTCTAAGTGTGGTACATCAAACTAGTAAGATATCAATGTAGACATATAGGAAGCATATTAAAATAAGTGTACTCAACTTCGCAACACACTTAGCCATCAGGATGATTACCATTCTTCCTCATACTACTAACTCGTACCAACTGATACTACATATTAACTATCTCCAGAGCACATACTTTTGACATCAATGACAACTAATCTTATCAAGATGCAACAATCTCCTCCTTTGTCATTGATGGCAAAACCAAAATGATGTGGACAAACACTCCCCCTTAGATGTACATTCCTCTCTCTCCTCCTTTAATGTCAAGGACAAAGGGCATAATATTTTCTACTTATAACAACCCAAAAACTGTGTACACTCCCCCTTACTATATGATTTTTACAAACAACACTCCCCTTGAGATGAAGATGACCAAAAAATGATGCTATGTACACAAGAATAACACTACAAGCCTCCGTAAGTCTTATACAAAGACAAAATTGTCTTATCTACAATACTCTTACAACTCACTTAGAAGGTAGAATGCTTTTGTAGATTACCTTGATTTGAGCAAGAGTGGATACCTAGTTTGCTTTTGTTGAGGACAGAATGTGACTCTGACATTCAATTTGTAAACATAAGTCCTCAGCTTCCTCCACAGTGCTTGGAGTCTTCATTTTCAGATCAACCTTTTCTACTTTAGCTAGTATCCCAGATAATGAAGCAAGTCTCAAGTTGACTACTTCCCTCAGCTGACCAACCTGCTTCTTTATTTGCTCTCTGTGATTCCTGAAGTAATGACATATGTGAATGTAGATTTTCTATTTGTACCCTAGTTGATCCATCCTTGTCTTTTGACAAGTCACATATCTCAACCAATTTAGTGATTTGTGACTCAATGGAGTCAATCTAAGTTTTGATATTTTTGATAGAACTTGGCCATTTCAAGTAGAATAGGTATAATACGGTGGCTTCATCAATATATTCCTTAAACTTCTTCAAATTTCATTACAATTTGTTGTGTGCATTGGCACACCGGTCTGATGCATCAATCATTCTCTTTTCATTTATTTTTCTTAATGTCTCTTGCTCTATTTTTTTCTCACTATAAGATGAATGATCTTTGAAGGAATCCATCAATATTTTCAATTTTTGTTCTAGAGGCAAGGAGGAATCAACATTTACCTCAGTTAACTCTCCTAAATGATATTTACTGCCTCATCAAGAAGTTCAGTCTTCTTCAAATGATCTTGCAGAAACTCCTTTCTTGTAGAAGCATGTAGAATGTCACCAAGTTGTAATTTATGAATAGGAGAGATATTGGACAAGTCAACTTGTCCCACATGAGTAGGAATCTGTAGGAGTTGAGGTAGTACCATAGGTTTAAATTGCATCTGCAGCCCCAATAGGTCTTTGAAAGAATCTAATGAAGAAGAGTCTTGACCTATCTGCATACAAGCATCTTGCTTCTTCTCTGTTGTATCAGGATTATCTTTTCGCTTCTGCTCATCACTTGTTGAATTTTTTGGAGGGGGGACATTATGTTTTCCATCATGATTAATATTCTCTGGAAGGGGTACATTCACTTCACTTTGATCTTCTATATTTTGTGCATTTGTATTCTCCGGAGGCCTAGTGTCCTCATTCTGCTTATCAATTTTCTATATTTCATTTCCACCAGTCACTTTGTCCTTAGAGGCTGATAAGTCTATGTCTTGGGTGGGCATATCAGAAGTATTCAGAGGAATTTGTTCCTCAGCAGCCATCTCACCTCTCTTTATTTCTTGAAGGATTTTGGCAGTCTTTTCTTCAGTCTCTCTCTCCATTATTTCTATCTCTTCTTTGTCCATGCCCATTAGAGTTTTTATCTTGTGTTTGGTTCTAAATTATTGGGCTTGTGTTTGAGCTAATTTAACCTTTTCTTCATGGGAGATGGAAGAACCAACCTTTTCTAGTGCTTGTTTCCTCATTTTAGCTTTTTTTGCCACAACTTCATTGCTCTTATTGCTAAGTGTCTCTACAAGACTTGTTGGAAGTTGATCAATAATTTCATTTAAAGCTATATCGAAGCCCATCATATACATAACTATGGCTTTCTCAATCATGGCTTTGTCAACATGAGGCATTTCATCATAGAGATCTGCAATTGCATTTATAGTAGCCTCAAGCTGTAGAGGCACATGTTCATATGCTTCCAGAGGAGCCTTCTTTGTTTTCTTTGTCTTTTCTTTTCCTTTTCCTTTATATGTTCCTTCCTCCTCTTGTTGTCTTATTCTTTTCTTTAATATAAAGGCTTCCTTTTCTTCTTCTTCATCCTCTTTATCATCCTCTACATTCATTGGATTTACCTTTCCCCTTTTTGCCTATACCTTAGGCCTTGGTTTCTTCTTTTCACTAGTCTTGGTTTGCACTAGTGCTTTAGTAGCAGTTCTTCTACTACTAGGAGATGACTGAACCGGTCTGAAAGGTTTAGAAGTGGTAGTGGTAGATGCAGACCTACTTGTCCTTCTAGGAGTAAGTGTGTCTTCTTTTGTAGGTTCCTTAGGAGTATCAAGCATCTCTTCCAACTTTGATTTCATCTTCTTTTCCTTTTCTTTTATCTCCTTCTTGTTTCTATTGTTTGGTATCTCATCATAAATACCAAACCTCTCAGCAAAGGAATACCTAGGTTTGTTGAGAAAGATTTCAACCTATCCAGTCCAATTAGGTCCAAAGACCTTATAGGGAAATGTAGTTATCCACACAGTTCTTTCTTCCACTACCTCCATGTAGCAGTTGTCCTTGTCTACCATAAATGTGATATCATTCTTATATTTCTCCACAATTTGATGTGGTATCCTATCCCTCCTTTGCATATTAGTTTGGAAAGTTTTGAAAAATCCCCAAAACATTGTGTCACAATGTTTGGTGTCTAGAAACCTACGCATGTAGTCTCTAATCTGTTGTGTAATAGGAATATCCATTCTCTAAACCATATTCTTCATACTGAGCAATTCCTTCAATAAATAGAACATGAGACAAATGATTAAAGAGCCATACCAAAATTTGTATCATGTCTCCTTGGTTCTCTTCAAGTTGTTTATCAATTGCTACCACAAGAGTTCACAAAGGTCATAATCCTTTCCTTCCTTCACCATTTGATGAGCAGTGTAGATGGCGGTGGCGATAGCAAACCCCTCTCTGTTTGTGTAATATACCTTGTATGTGATGCCCATTGTGGCATATAAAACCCCTAGGTCAGTGATGTCATCTACAGTTAAGGTTATTTTGTCAAATTTTTCTCTTGTGAGCTTCATGACCTCTTCATTCTTCACAACTTTTAGTGTAGGCACAGGTCCGAAGGAGCACAATCCAGCCACAACTCTAATGGCTTATTTTGTGATCATGTAGGGTTGATCAAGGCAAAGGAATTCATCATGAACCCGATTCAAAACAATTTTGACCCAATCATCCTCATAGCAAAAACTAGGAAAACTCGTCCATACATTTAAGCATTTTGCTTCTACATTTGCATACTCCGTCTTGAGTTGAAAGTCATCACCCAAGAGATGATTATTTCTAAATTCTTCCAACTTCAAATGGTTATATTCATTTAGTTATGAGTGAATGTATATGCGGTCATCTTCTATATGCAGTACATTGATGGGAACGCGAGAAAATGCTCCATCCTTATCGGTCTTAGTGGATTTGAAAGAGTTTTTCTTGAATTTTAGTCTTGGTCTTTCCACAACATCAATAACCACTAGTAATTCCATGATAAATCTTCCAAAAGACTAGGGTTTTACAAGCAAACTTGAGGAATACCTATGAATGTTGTCATTAGGGTTTCATGCAAGCTTTGCTGAAAACCTTCTTCTCTTACTTAGCTATTGCACACACTTGATATCAATCAATTGAGATCAATTTTGATCAAGTTGGGAATAAATAAGCTTCACCTCTACTTGAGTTTCTCTACATTAAATTTATTTGACACACAACTTCTTACTATCCTGAGATAACCCAAAGATCTATGACCCTTCAACAAAACTTCCACAAAGAGTATATTTTCTCTGAAACTTTGAGTAAATGTCATATTATCACTAGCCAAACACATCCATGTCACCATTAACCATTATGTTGAAGATTTCAGCATCTTATGCTTTACAGGGGTTTGAAAAGACTTACAATTGTAAATCCCCCTGAGCCAATACTTGCTTTCAGCTTCTGGAAGATCCATCTACACCAGGCAGAGGTACAGATCCTTCCTTTACTTCACTTTCTTCCTTCTTTCACATCTTATTCATTTCCCTCTTTTGATGATCAATGTCAATATTCTTTTGAGGAGTAGAAGATCTTACATTCTTTCCCTTGTAGAACCTTCTAATGTGTCCTGATTTATTGTAATTGTAGCAGGTGATCCTATATTGCTAAGCATAATCACATCTTCTCACATTAGATATATAATTAGCAGCCTTATGACCAAACTTGTTCTATGTGTAGCAGTAACCATAGAGTGGTTGTATTCATTTAGTTGTGAGTGAATGTATATGTAGCCATCTTTTGTATGTAGTACATTGATGGGAATGTGGAAAAACGCTTCATCCTTATCAGTCTTAGTGGATTTGAAAGTGTGTTTCTTGAATTTTGGTCTTGCTCTTTCCACAACATCAATAACCACTGGTAATGCTATGATAACTCTTCCAAAAGACTAGGGTTTTACAAGCAAAACTGAGGAATACCTATGAATGTTGTCATTAGGGTTTAAATGCAAGCTTCAATAAAAACCTTCTTCTCTTCCTTAGCTCTTGCATACACTTGATATTATTCAAACGAGATCAATTTTACTCAAGTAGGGAATAAATAAGCTTCACCTCTACCTGAGTTGCTCTACATTAAATGCATTTGACACACAACTTCTTACTGTCCTGAGATAACCCAGAGATCTATGACCCTTCAGCAAAACTTCTACAAAAGAGTATATTTTCTCTAAAACTTTTAAATGTCATATTATCACTAGCCAAACATATCCATGTCACGATTAACCATTATGTTGAAGATTTCAGCATCTTATGCTTTACAGGGGTTTGAAAAGATTTGCAATTGCAACTCCCCCTGAGCCAATACTTTCTTTCAGTTTCTAGAAGATCCATCTACACCAAGTAGAGGTACAAATCCTTCCTTTAATTCACTTTCTTCCTTATTCTTTCACATCTTATTCATTTCCCTCTTTTGATGATCAATGTTAATCTTCTTCTGAGGAGCAGAAGATCTTACATTGTTTCCCTTGCAGAACCTTCTAATGTGTCTTGATTTATTGCAATTGTAGCAGGTGATCCTATATTGCTAAGCATAATCACATCTTTTTACATTAGATATATAATTAGCAGCCTTATGACCAAACTTGTTGTATGTGTAGCAGTAACCATATAAGAGTTGAGAAGTCATAGCATTGTTCTTGTTCATGAAACTATTCCTCATCATGTTAATTCTGTATTCATTAGCCTTTTTGCAAGCATGACACTGACCACGAAATGAAACAACATCATATCTTTGAGGCACAAATGTTCTTCTACTCATGTAATCATTTATTCTTTTCCTGGGTCTACAATCAATATCCTTATGCCCAAAATTATTGCAAGAAAAACAATGACCCTTGAAAGATTGATTGAACCTAGTAGGGGCACATTGTTTTGTAGGTGGAGGACCTCTGAACCTTCTTTGTCTCCAGACAAGAATGAATCCATCTTCTTTTGCATCTCTAGAGGCATTCTTCTTGGGATCTTCAGTGCAAGATTTTTCCTCCTTTATTTCAGACTTTCCTTCTACTTTGAAGTTATCATATAAGTTTGCAGATGCACTGGTTATAGGACTCTTCCCTTTTTCAAAAACAAGACCAGATTTTTTTTTAGATGGCTTTTGAGAGTTAATCAACTCATCAAAAAGTTTAGAACCTCCTTTTAGTTTTAAACCTTTATCAATTTGTTCTTTTGCTTTTTCGAGTTCTTTTCTCAGAGTGACAACTTCTTCCTCAAGTTTTGAACATCCAACAACTTTCTTATTGAGCTTCATATTTAAGCAGTCTTCAATCTTCTCGCCTTCTTCAACCATGAGTTTCAATCTAGAGATCACATATTCTGCCTCCTTGAGTTTAATGTCACATCCTTTATCTCCTTCTATTTGAGCTTTCAGTTTGCCAATTTCTTCTTTTGATTCTCTGGCTTGTGTCTTCCATTTTACAATTGTCTCCTTTGATTTTTTAAGCATGACCTCATATTTTAGGTTTAGTTCTCTTGCTTCATCCAAATCCTCAAGGGTTGACTAGAATTCTCCTTCAAGGTCTACCTCATCTAGATTAAGGTCCCAACCTTCAGGTTCCATTGCTTCTAGATCTCGTTCTGGAGAAAACACATCATTATTCATAGCTTCAGATTCCACGTGTTCAGATGTAGGATCTACCTCAACTGTTAGGCTTCTCAAAGGTACTTGGTTCTGATACCAATTCTTGAACACATCCAAAGACTGAGAGGGGGGTGAATCAATCTATTCTTAAACTTTAAATCAATTTCATTTACAGCTTAACCATCAAATCATTTTAACCAAAAGAAGAAGAACAGAAAGTAAAACATGCACCGCACAAAGACACCAGGATTTGTATGTGGAAAACCCAATAAGAGAAAAACCACGAAGAGGATTAACTCATAATATATAAAGCTCACTGCTATAAAATTTTACAACTTTGTGTTAGGGCTACAATCTATGGAAGCTACTACATTCAATTATACATATAAATTTTAACAACTTATGTATATCATTGAATGTATATATATATATATCATAAGTTCAGATTCAGGTATATAAATTTTGATAGTAATTATATATATTAGATTGAATAATCAAGTACACAACAAATTAGGGTATATCAATTTACATGATATATATTCCTATAGTGCAAGAAATTAGAGTATATTGAAATGCACAACACAACAAATTAGGGTCCTAAACTAGGGTTTCAAACCAAGTTTAAATTTAGGGTGTTCGTAGAACTTGTAGTCCACCACCATAAAAATGGTGGCAGATTGCAATGTGCTTACCTCAAATGCATAAATCTTCATTCGAATATCGCTTTCCAAATGCCATTGTGGGTGTCATTCGCAACTGTAGGTCTCGCTCGTCTCCACAATGGTCTCACTTTCTTTCACTTTCTCTAAAATAAGCCGACAACTTTGTTTTGTCGGCTCATATAGCTAATATATATATAACTATTACCTTCGAACAAATATTCTCTTCGTTTGAAGGTATTATTTTAATATTTTTTTAATAATCAAGAATCTTCATTCAAAGAAAAACCTTCGAATGAAGGTACTTGATAAATGTTGTCTCCCTCCCTCCCAAATTTTTTTGTCCCAAGTTTGGGACCCATTATTGTGGGATTACCCTTGCACTAGATGATCTCTATATGAACAAGCTCTATATCTTTCTATAAGATCTCTATTTCAATAGATTATTGTTGTGTGTACTTATTTAGTATAAAAAAGGTGAATGATGACAACTAAGATGCACACTAGATCAAACCCTTTTCCATATAACATTCAAGAACAAGATTGAGCCAAATCACTACTAAATGAAGGTGGACTTAGCTACAAATCTTGTACTCAAGTATGCTATAGAGGAATCAGATTTATTTCAGCCTTTCTATCAAACCCTAGGTTAACAATGCATGAAACCCCAGTTTAACAATGACAAGATTATAATAGAAGATATACAACAACAATAAAGAATGCAGTTGCATAGGAATGATCAAGAAGATGATAGAACCTATGTCCCAGAAGCAAAGGTGGCGGATGACTATTTCGAGACTGCCCAAGTCTTGGATGGAAGATTCTGCCAAAGGCCTAAACTAGAAAGATATTGCAAATGATGTCTTGATGCCAAATCTAAAGTCAATAGAGGAAGAAAGACTAGGGTGCCACCACCCAAGTCTTACACAGATGAATATTCCATAACTATTGTTGGATCCTAAAACCCTGATCTTCACTTAGTCTTCTTATATCTTCATATTCTCCAGATCTCACTCCTGTAACCTATATGCATGAGAAGATAAGAAGGGGTTTGGGGGATATGGTGTTTAGGGACTTTCCTCAGTCAAATGATGATAAACAACAATGATATCACCTATGTGATGATCCCTTAGGATGATGAAGATCCTTCAACTCCTAAAGTGGATAGATGTCAACTTCATGCCTAGCATCATAATGAATGCTCTTTCTTGCTTCACTGCAGTATCATAAGTTGGCTATCTCTATATTGCTTACAAATGAACTCAAAAACACACTTATATATATGCTTTCCCACTCACAAATACACAATAACAACAAAAAATCTACTCTAGAATCATAATGAATGCTCTTTCTTGCTTCACTTCAGTATCATAAGTTGGCTATCTCTATCTTTCTTACAAATGAACTCAAAAACACACTTATATATATATATATGCTTTCCCTCTAACAATCGTGAAATTAAACCAAAAGAGATTACAAGGAGAAACCTTTTTAAAGGTCCTAGGCTGACATAAACTTAATTTTGCCTCAACCAATAAGGAGGGACTTGGTTGGTGGTGCCCAAGTCTTTGAGCTCCTTTTGGGTCTGGGATAAGATAAAATATGGGCCCCTTATTCCTAATTTACATTGGTGTTGGGTAATTTTGCATTGAGATGAACATTTAGAATGAATAATGTAATCACAAGGACCTATGAGCTAAACAAGGAGGTAAAAAGACATGTGGACACTTTTTACTCCATAACATTTATCCCACAATTTAATGTGTATGATCTTACAATCAGTACATGCATTAAAGTACGGTCCTATAACATCAAACACATTAGACACTAGAGTGAAGACACTCCCTAAGTTTGCAAGACCATATCTAGCCCCCAAGCTTAGGAAAATGTAAGAAAACACTTGGCAGTCACACAAAACATATAGAATATAATAAAGAGGCACGTAATACATGGAGAAGACATGAACGTAGTCACATAATACAAAAAAGTATACACATAGAGAAGACATGATTAAATGATCATACTACCCTAACTAGGTTATGGGGGGAGCTCATCACTACACTCCACCATCAAAGCATACAAAACACACAGTGTGGTGGGAGCTCATCACTACGTGCCTCCACAAAACATGCAAGACACATGGCATGGGGGGAGCTCATCAATACCTACCTCCACAAAACACGCAAGACACAAAAAACATACGGAATACACACATAATACATGAGCACCATAGAGTGTGTCATTGACACACTATACGTCTTATACAAAGAAAACACGAGCACCAGGGAGGAACTCATCGCTATGCTTTGCCATCTAAAACATGTCAAAAACACCTGATGATTGAGCTACATTACCACAACCACCAAAAACATGCTTAAGGGTGAATAACTCAAGATCCAACTCTACCTCCATAGAGGACTTTTTCGAAAGGATGTGCAACCTACTCAAGGGAATACATCATCATGTCTTCCATAGAAGGGATTTTTCCAAAAGGATGTGCAACCTACTCAAGGGTATACGTCATCTTGCCTTCTGTAGAAGGAATTTTTCCAAAAGGAAGCACAACCTACTCAAGGGTATATGTCATCCCACCTTCCAAAGAAGGGCTTTCAAAAGTATACAACCCCACCTGCATCATGGATGTATCTTATGGTGAAAAAGAAGTATACACAAACACACAACAAAGTACACAACCCTACCTACATCACGAAGATGCCTTACAGTGAAAAGGAAGTGTACGCAACATAATTTATCACAATATCTAAGACTTTACCACAATATATGCCCCCACCTTAAAGTGGTTGCTTCTTCTTGCTGGTAGCAATCAAGTTTAAGGTAAGGTGAAAACACACAAAGGAACAAGAGCTTTTGCCAAGCCCATGCCCCAAAGTGACATGTGCTTATAATCACTGAATTATTCCCAACAATCATGATAGAAACACACCCATATCATTTTCTAACAACCATTGATCAATAATAATCTTTGGTTAGAAAATCTATTCCAAGATAATAACCAAATTATTTCATGAAACATATCATTAAAACACACCAAGACTATACTTATGGGTTTGGAACTGGGTATATCCAATAATAATCTTTGGTTAGAAAATCTATTCCAAGATAATAACCAAATTATTTCATGAAACATATCATTAAAACACACCAAGGCTAAACTTATGGGTTTGGAACCGGGTATATCCATGAGGTTATACTTCAGGTATCTCAGAATCGAGTGTATCTACAAGGTGAGACAAAAGTAATTCAAAGTGCATAGAAGTAGATTTAGAGTATTGCAAAGGCTTGTTACAATCACAATACAATACACGATTACATCACAACACAAATTTATTCTAGTATTCAATCGTCAGTTAACAAATTACCCCCATCTTCACATATGGACTAGGTCCATTTTTGTTTTCTTGTTAGGGACACACGGTCATTATCAGAAGTGTAAATTTGTTGTTTTCATCCACCAACTAGTAGAGCCATAGTCACAATGGAAGAATGAAATCACAAAAAATGAGAGAGGAGACAAAAGTGACTTAGGTTCGCAACATGGGAAGATGCCCCCAAGGTACCACACACAAAAATTACAACAAGAGAGAGGAGCAGAAGAATAGAGAAACAAATAGAAGACATTTCACAACAGAGGCGGTCTCCTTGTATCCTTTGCCTTACAAGAGTAGATCAAGGGTCATCCAAGGAGACCTAAACAACACTTAGCGCTACACGGGGGAACACAACACATCAACATACATACCTAGGAGGAGGCCACCCTTGAGAGAAACTAGAATAGGTGCTACATCAACTGTGGCTAAATGAGGGAGAAATACTTACCTGTAGTCACACAATGCTTGATGCTTTTGATGCTTCATCTGTTGAAAAAGTTTCTAACATGATATTTCCTAGTGGACAATCTATGTCTATCATCTTAGGATATATCAATTTGAGTGTTGGAATTGTTGATATTGTGTTAAAATTAAGAGTAGGATGATGGTAAGCTTTGGCGGGCTGCAAAGGATGGTATCCAATACTAGCTGAAGAGCTATGTGTAACAACTTCTAATGGTACTTTGATTCCTTGTTGTTTTATGCCACAACCATTACCTACATAGTTACAATTTTTTAAAGGATTTTAAATCCACAACCATAGAGAAGCTTGCATAAACTTTATTGATAATGTTTGAATAAACTTTGTTTGTTTATTTGTTATATACCTCTTGCTATAGATAATGTTTGAATGATATGTTTGAAGCATAAATAAACTTTATTGATTGATGAAGGGTAGACAAAACTGCCCCCATGGCATGAATCCATGGTCTACCAAGAATGATGTTATATGAAAGCATATTGAGCATGACATGGATAAGGGCAGATAATGTCACAGGTCCAACCTTTATGGGTAAAGTTATGGTACCTAGTGATTATCTACCAATACAGTTATTAAAGCCACAAATGTTAAGTTTATCTGATTTGATTAAAGATGTGTCAACCTTGATTTTGTGTAGCGCATCAATGCTACAAACATTAAGAGTAGATCCATTGTCAATCATAGTTCACTTTATCAAACTTTTATTTATTATGATAGAGATTACAAGATTATCATATTGGTTTTGAACTTCAATTGATGGTAATTCATGTTGTTGATACATAATATCCATTTTTGTCGAGTGTATATAATCTAATAGAGTTGCTACATCATTTGGCTTAATAGTAGGTGGTACAATCACCTTTTGTAAAAATTCTTGGAGCATTCCATGGTATGTAAGAAATGTTTTTATGAGTTCCTAGAGAGAGATCTTAGCAGAAGTAGCACAAAATTTCTCTACAAGATCATAATCTCGACCAACATTATGAGTAAGATGAGGTGGTTGAGGAAGAATAGCTTGAGAAGTTGGAATGTTCAACTATTGTTTACTTTATTTATTATTTTGCATATTGTATGTGTGAGCAACCACATTGTATTTGGGTTGTTGCAACATATTTTGATACATTTGATTTCTTTGAGTAATTTGTTGTGTATAATTGAGAGTGTAACCCAGGGGTCGAGGTGGTGTTGGAGCACCTTGAACCGTAATCACTGATTTGAAGTGAGGGGGCACATTAGGTGCCTTATGTACAATGATTTTAGGAACATTAGTACACTTATTCACTATCCCCTTAGTAGGTTGAATAAGTCTATTAATGATGATTGAATTAACACTGTTTTACTTTGATTAAACTCAACATCCATCCCCAAAGGATTTAATGTGAGAGACATTTCTTCATTCACCAATGCTTCATCTTTTGAAGGGAGAGAATTGGCATGAAGGGAAGGCAAAGTGTTGTTAATATAATTGTTGATGATTGTATCTTTAGTGATGTCCTTGAGGGGTTTGAACATACAACCAAAGGAGAACTATCCATGGTCTTTGCATCCATAGTGATATCCAATGTGCTTGAACATTCAATCAAAGGTAGGAGAACCATAGGATGAGCCATAGAAGCCTCATGTACTACAAAAGATTTAAGATTATTAGAAGAACGTCCATTATCTACCCATGGAGGATCCTTTTTGAGGAAAGGTTCTTCATCCACAAATGTTTCATCTTTCAAAGGGAGAGCTTTGGAATGAAGAGAAGGTAGGGTGATGTTAAGGAATGTATCAATGATTTCATCTTTGTTTACCAAAATTTCCTCATAAGTGGGAACAACTTTGGGATAGGGATCCAAATAATAGGGTGAAATAGACAAAGCTAGGTAACAATCACATGTTAGGGTTAGCCGGAAGAAGATATCAATTAAATGCAAATAAAGATTAAACAGAGGAATGGAAATACACAGAAATAATAATAGCGAGAGACAAGTTTTAACGTGGTTCACCCAAACTTGGGCTACATCCACCAAATAGAGAGTCCAATATTATTATCCAGTAAATTAAACTGATTACAATCGGCAATCCCTGCAACTCAATACCGCTGCAAAATGCTACAATACAATATGTCAAAACCCTAACCCTTAGCCACTTTTTATCAAGCTTTTTGTCAGTTACAAAAATAGGGTTTTCTTATGTCGGTCAATGAAAAATAACTCCCGCTGCCCCTTGACCCCGTCTTGGGGGCGCTACCCCCAAATCCCCGCAAGGGGCGCTGCCCCTTGACCCCGTAGGAATTTGGGGGGAAACCATGCCAATAAAAGTGGGGTAAATATAACCTCCGAGTCTGATTAGGCTCCATATAACAACATCACATGTATTAGAGACTAGTTCCATGGAATTATCATAAATTGTGGTATAAGTAGAAGAACTATCATCATCATCTTTCTCATGACAATTCATGGAGATGATTTTAGAAAGGTTTTTTAATATCAAAGGATATACACTCATGAGATTTACAAAGCTATCAAAATCATATATACATCCAATGATTTCATATAAAGAATATTTAAAGATATCAATATCATACATGGATGCCATATGATCTAATACATAAGGATGCATATTAATGAATTTGTAAAAACTTTGAAAATATTTGATAAATGCATGCAAAGATACCAAAGAGGATCAATTAGAAGATGCCATAATGAAATATCTTGGCTAAACAATGTACAATTAGCTCTACTCATTTATCAAATATGACCAATATGAGATACTTTTGTACACCAAGATACTAGCTTGAGGAAACCATGTTTTTGAAGCTTTTTACAAAGATAAAAACACACTAGTGTAGCTACAAATGTAGTGATCACAATGTTAAAAGAGCTACACAAAAAG
Organism: Cunninghamia lanceolata; assembly: GCA_027924645.1. Lineage (NCBI taxonomy): Eukaryota > Viridiplantae > Streptophyta > Pinopsida > Cupressales > Cupressaceae > Cunninghamia > Cunninghamia lanceolata. Next base: position 5,907,395 of record BSBN01000591.1, on the reverse strand, counting down.
GTAATATAGACAACTTTAAGATTTCTTGCAAAGAAATGCGGAAGAGATGTCAAACTTCTTATGTTGAAATACACAATGTGTAATTAAAAATATATGAATTTTCAAATATATGATGTGAAATGATACAAAATTTTCAAATGTATATTGATAAACATGCAATAAATCAATGCAAGATCTGATTTGAACAAGTAGAAAGATGTAAATTCTCAAACATATAGGTTCAACAAAATGTTTAGAATGAAAAAGGTGAATGATGACAATAGGATGCACACTAGATCAAACACTTTTCCATATAAAATTCAAGGAAAAGACCAAGCCAAATCACTTCCAAATGAAGGTCGACTTAGCTATAGATCTTGTACTCAGGTATGCTATAGAGGAATCAGATTTAATTCAACCTTTCTATCAAACCCTAGGTTAACAATGCATGGAACCCTAGTTTACCAATGACTAGATTATAACAGATGATATACAATAGCAATCCAGAGTCTAGTTACACAGGGATGATCAAGAAGATGATAGAACCTATTTCCTAGAAGCAAAGGTGTCAAAGGACTATTTCAGGATTGCCCAAGTCTTGCATGGAAGATTCTACCAGAGGTCTTATGTGAGGCCGATTATTTTTTTCCTTCCTTATTTTGATCATTATGCATTTCAGTTGATGACATTATCAGACTCTTAGAGACTATGGTTTCATTATGCAGACTTGATTATATCTCTTGATTTTGATATGACATTGATTAGACATATGGTGATTCAAGTTGATCATATTTTGATGCTATTTTGTGATCCGACATGCGAGATATATTAGATGATGTTTTGTGATGTGATTTCTAGTTATTATGTGGTGATGATTATTTGACATGTGATAGAAAAAATGCAGTTTAATTCAGAATTATGTTATGGATGATTATTGTTGTATTCAATGGCTTGAATTTAATTCCAGTTGCTTCGGCTATGATTATTCATGATATGATTGACACTTGATCGAGACATTCCCAGGACAAGGGAAATTGGAGGTAGAATTCACACTATGTTATTCCCTATGAAACCGATCCATTCCCAAGAGGGATGAGGATCACGTTTGAAATTGAATGTTGATTTAAGTACTTGTTTAATTTTATCATTTTGGCCTAGTACCCCTTTGTTTAATTAATTAATATTAAGTGTCGTATAATTTTTATTGACTTACACCACTTGGTATTTTTTTTAATTTTTGAGGCCATTTAAAGTGGATTTATGACCCCCTAGGTGGTTACCCATGGGTCTAGGGTCAATTGTGACTAACTAACCCTTGGTTAAACTCACTTTTGGTCACTCCAAACTATGGTTTAGTTAAAGTGACGAAATTTGAATTAGATAAGGTGGGAGATGAGCCATGCTTTGGGAAAGACTCATCTCCCTTCCCAATGTTTGGGAATCCCTTCCCTAGGAGGACTTGGGAGGTCTCCAAGACTCCCAATTGTGTGGGATCTTCCTCCAAGACTCTCACACGCGTGTGAGAGCATCTTGGAGGGAGATGGCTCTTTTAGAGAATAAGAGGATGCCATATGGCATCCCTTATCCTCTTGGAGGTTTGGTTGGGGATGCCACCTCACCACTTGTCCTCTCACACATGTGTGAGAGCACAAGTGGATAAGGTGAGGATTGAGATGGAATTGGAGGGTGACACTTGTCACCCTCGCACTTCTTCTCCCTTGCAAGTGGCATTGGAGGAGGAAGAAGTGTCACCTTCTCATTCCTCAAGGCCAAAATTGTTGGCCTATATTACCTCCTCTTGTTGAGGAGTGTGGGGTTCTTGTGTTTTGGAGTTTCTTTCTATTTTTGAGCAATTTTGGAAAAGTTATAGGAATTCTTGGAGGTTGGAATGTTTGGAGAAGCTTGGAGCTCATCACCAAACGTGCTTCCATTATAGGGCTTTGAAGGTAAGCCTCATGAACCATGTTCTTCACCCTTGCTTATTTATTGTGATGTGTTTGTGTTTTTTTGTTGGTTGTTGTTTCATTCTTTTGTGTGGGATGGGAGTATGGTGAGAGCACCTCCATTTGGAGGTAAGGCTCAACTTGTTTGGGGTAGGGGAAAGGAACCTCCTTGAGGTCACTCCCATATTGTGATATTTATGCCTTGAGGGCTTCTTACTTGTTGTGGAGAATATTTGAATGGCAAGAGTGCCATGGGAGTATATTTTAAGATTTTTGAGGAGTTGGATATTTGGAGGTTTTTGGCTTGAGGCCATGAGATTGGTATTTTTGGTATTTTGGTGTGGCCTTTGAAGTAGAGGGGTCCATTCCCTACCCCCATCAAACTCATTTTCATGAGTTGTGTTTTGTGTTATCCTTGGGGTTGGTTTTTATGTTGCTTGTTGCTTTGCTTGTTGTGGAATGTTGTAACCATGTGAATCCCTACCTCCCTAGCTCGGGGGTGACCCACTTGTAGGTCTACGGTAGGGAGGAGGGCATTTCGTAGTGGCTGGGTTTTTCCTCCTTGTTGTGTTTTGTTTGCAGGTGTATATATATATGGAGAAATGGAGTTGATGAGAAGCCCATTTTTGTGTAGCTTGGTCCTTTGTTGTTGGCTGTTTGAGCCATGGCCATTGGGGCCCTATTGTATTTATTTGGTCAAGTTTTTGCCCTTGAAGTTGGCTGTGGTAAATGTTGAAATGTAAACATTCGGGCTATTTTATTTGAAGTTGTTTATCCCCTTTATTGTGGAGTTGGTATTGTGTTGTGAAATGCATGAGTTGATTTATTTCTGTCAAATGTTCTTTGCATAAAAAAAATATAAATATATCTATAAATGTTGATGTCTATGTTTTGGTGCAAATTAGATAATATGAAGGAAGATATAATGTATTCCTTTCTGTTATTTGTATTGTGAATTCTATATTATGAGTTGCTGCTATGAGAAGAAAATGGATTGTTAGAAGTTGCCCTCCACCAGTTTCTCCGCCCCTTCACCCCCTTAACCTCCAATGTTTGGATGGCGGCGGCGCTGCCGCAAACCCTTGGCTCCCTCTGCCCTACTCCATTTATCCCTGCAGAAAAACTTAGATCTTTCACATACAGTTTTTATTTATATAATACTTTTACACCTTTCACTCTATTATAACACAAAAAAAGAAGGGAATTTCAGCTTATACAAATATAAACAATAAACAGAGTATGGTTGTCTATGCATCTTGAGTTGAACAACCATTTTTACCTCTGGTTATTATCATGGCGGCCATGGAACCTTTTCAAACCCTAACCTGCAACAAAGGAGAAAACAAGCAAGGAAGAAAACAAAGAGAAGAATATGTTAGAAAGTTAGGGCAACCTAAAGGATAACAATGAAATAGAGATTAGGGCTTTTACGAATTACAAAACAATATTTATTTGTGAGGAGTATATGAGGATAATAGTTTTATTCTTATTTATAAATCCTCTAATTTGCCTTGACCTTAATTCATTTCTTGTCCCCATTTAATTTTACTTAAGTTTTAATTGGGAATTTTTGTATTTTGTTTAATTGCCTTGTGATTTAGATTTTATAAAGGCGATATTGAAGTTTTGTTTTAAATTTGGGAGGAATATTTCCCTTTGTATTAAATTCATTTCGGTTGGGATAATTGTTTTATTTGTTTTCCTAGCGCGATTTAATCGTTTTAATTATTTATCTATTTTACTATTATTTTACGAGAAGGAGTATTTTAATCTCCTTCCTCCTCATTATTCTGAGTTCATTAATAAATGTAATGTCGAAATTATATTTATTAACGGACTCCATTTTTGAAATCCAATTTGGCGTTTGTTATTATTTTATTATATTATTTCAAATTTTTATTCTTTTTTGCAAGGTCAATTTATTTGACCTTGGCAAGATATCATTTGGGTATTTTATATTGTTTTAAATTGTTCTTAAGTTTAATTTTTTTATTCTTAAATTTTATTTTATTTCTCATTGGAGTTTTATTTTAAAATTTTTATTTCGATTATTGAAAACGCGTTATGCTGTCGAATTTTCCCTAGATTTCTAGGGTTTAATTTTTACGATATTTTATTTACTTTTATTCCATCATTCCACTTTAATCATGTGTCCATCATGCCACTATTTTTCTTAATCATTATTTCGATTTCCTTTTGACCTGAGTTAAGGTTAGGTCTCGAAGTTGGCAGAATCATCTTCACACCTAGGAAACTTAGGGTTCAGATTAAAATCAGTCTAACCCTAAAAGTGACACACTTCGTATCACATACCCCCTAGATGGCTATCATCACGCAGGGGACTGCATGGGACAACGCACCTCCCTAAATTATGTTGACATGTTTACGCCTTATGCGTATTGCCACCGAGCACGCAGACGTGTGCGAGGGGGTTCCTAGGGATAGGTAGAAAAGTTTTTTCGTAATTCGTGTCATGACCACATGGAAAATGTGGACATGACACGTGTGTTGTGTGTCATGACCGCATGGAAAATGCAGGCATGACATCTTAACTGGAAAGATGATGCAAATGATGTCTTGATGCTAGATCTAAAGTCAACAAAGGTAGAAATACTAAGATGCCACCACCCAAGTCTTGCATAGAGGAATATTTCATAATTGTCATCAGATCCTGAAACCCTAATCTTCACTCAATCTTCCTATATCTCCATATTCTTTAGATCTCGCTCCTGTAACCTGCACACAAGAAGATAAGAAGGGGTTTGGGGATTATGGTGTTTAGGGACTTGCCTTAGTCAAATCTCGAGATAGCATTCAAGATTACCAAGTCAAATCTCAAGATAGCATTCAAGATTACCAACATCATTATTTGATAGAGAGTACATGCACTCATGGGGGCATAGGCTGAAAACAAAGATGATAATGATGAATCAAATAATGATATCACCTATGTGATGATCCCTTAGGATGATGAAGATCCTTTAACTCCTAAAGTGGATAGATGATAGCTTCATGCCTACAAAAAACACACAATAACAAAACAAAAATTTGCTCTAGAATCACAATGAATTCTCTTTCTTGCTTCACTTCAGTATTATAAGTTGGCTATCTATATCTTGCTTACAAATGAACTCAAAAACACACTTATATATGCTTTCTTGCTAACAATCATGAAATTAAAGCAAAAGAGCTGATAAGGAGAAACCTTTTTAAAGGTCCTAGGATGACATAAACTTAATTTTCCTCAACCAATCAGGAGGGACTTGGGTGGTGGCGCCCAAGTCTTTGATTTTTTTGAGTCTGGGATAAGATAAAATATGGGGCCCTTATTCACAATTTACATTGGTGTTAGGCAATTTTGCATCAAGATGAACATTTAGAATGAATAATGTAATCATTAGGACCTGGGAGCTAAACAACGAGGTAAAAAGACATGTGGACATGTTTTAATCCATATCAGTACTAACCCTTATAGGTCTATGAGGAAGATTCTTCCTTCTCCTTCAACTCCTTGTGGATTGTGACATCCATTCAACTAGGGTTTCATGCTCATAGTAAATCTATTTCATTATTACAGTCTTTATCGCATGTTTTTCCTCTGCTAAGAAAGAGAACACACTCTTTATCACACATATCATTGTTGTTGTGGAGGTGGGAACACCAATACAATATTTGACTGAGGCAAGCCCCTAAATAACACAACCGTTTTTCCTATTTTATGTGTGCAGATCCGAATCGGGAGTTTTTGACACCTGACGAGTGATAGGAGAATAGAAGCAACATATACATTCACACACAGACTTCGTTAGGACCAAAACCCTAGAACCAAGGTGCCCAATACCTGAGTCCTCCTAGATATGCTCTAATTTTCAGCTGTAGGCTTCGACAACTCTGCTCCTTTCTGATCGTCCTTCTATTCTTATACAATTAGTCTATAAAACCTGTAAGTTCTTCTTTTTGTCATTTAGGTCACTTAAAACCCTAGTTCTTTCTATTATCAAATCAATCTCATCCATTACAACAAAAAGAACCAAGCCCCAAACAACTTAACTCTCCCTTGAGGACTATAGCCAAACACACAATTCTTGATTGGCTTGTGTTCTAATGTTTGATAGAAAGGATTGATCTAATTAGTTCACAATTAGTTAAATATCTCATTTTCTATCTTACATTTTGGTGAACCTGACGTATTACACATAAACTTCTTTGCTTAGATCTGTAGCTATTTTTAATTAGTTGATGAATCTAATTAAAACATTTATGTTGCATATCTTCTTTCATCTCATGTATTTAGTTTAGAAAGAAAAACAATCATACATATTTATTGTTGTGGTTACCAAAATCTCACATTTTGGTCAACCTGTTGTATCCTACATTTATGCAACTCTATTTGTTGTGTTTTATTAGTTGAGAAATTGATTGGACACTTCTATTATTCTTTTATGTGCTTACAAAATAAACTATTTAGACATGTCAAACAAAAATCAAAACATGTTACCTTCTTTTCTTACATCACTATCTACTTTTGCTAAAAGAGTTGTTCCATCAACATCTACTTCTACTTCTACCACATCTTCCGTTGTCCATGATAATTCCATGACTCATCCTATTGGTATTCCTCTCTTAGTTGCACATTGAAGCCTCTTGGATATCACTAAGGATGTGAAGACCCCTTTTCTTCCTCCATTAGTTGCATGTTCAAGTCCCTTGGATATCACTAAGGATATGAAGACCTATTTTCTTCCTCCTTTGGTTGTATGTTCAAGTACCTTGTGTAATGTCAGAAAATGTCCCCTTGGGGGCTTTTCCCTCATAAGGTTTAGCTCTCGGGTCTTTTGCATGCATTTAGGACATCTTGCATCATAATTTGGCATCTCGATGGAATGAACCCTACGTATCATGACAAATTGGACCTAGGGGGGCCCCTTGAGCTTAACTCTACCCAAAATAGGGGGGGAGGACTTGGGCGTTTGTGCCCTAGTCCTGCCCTATTTTGTGTTAGGCCCAAATTTGAAGTGTCAGTTTATGACCATTATTTTGTCCCCAGGCCAACATGGTAAATTTGAATTTACGAAATCTTGGCAAGAGTGCTTGTAGTTGCATATAAAAACATGTTCAGGCATTCATTTAGAAACTAGATTGCAATTATATTTCAACTAGCTATCAACTTGTGATTCAAGGCTTTCATTGTGTTGCAAGAGCAGACTTGTGTGGTTTATGTGTTTGTATTTGTAGATTTGAACATCCATTTCCTCATGGAATGAAGAGCATCTTCCTCCCATGAGATCTTCACTACAAGGTGACATTATATTGTGTTTTCATAATTATTTCATTTGGATTTTGCCTCTGCCTCACAAGGGCACACATTCTCTATCTGACAATGATGTTCAGAGACTTAAGTGTCCTCTGGGGCTTGACTAAGGCAAGCCTCTAAACCCCAGAACCCCCTACCAAAGTTTTCATGGTTGTAGGTTATAGGTTGAGGAGTTGGACAAAGTGAAGTTGCAGGAAGACATCTTGGAGTGTCAGAATTGCAGAACAGAAGGAAAATCTACCCCCTGGACTTGGGCGCCCGCTCATTAGTCCTTGAAGTTTCATGACGGGAACATCTCTGGTACAACAGATACAAGTTGCAGACCTTATTTCCAAATCTCGACAAAAAGTGGGGCCTTGGATTTGGGCACCCGCTCCTATGTACCCGACTTTTCTGCCTCAGAACCCCAAAAATAGGTACTCTATGATTTGTTATTTTACATCCCTCTGCAAGAGCATTTTCTGTAATTCATTTGTTTATTGTCGCATTTGCAAAATTAGGGTTTTGATAGTTAATTAGACATAAGAGAAGAAAAATTGGTAATCAAACACCCTAATCCAAGATTCCCTACATTTGTAAGTTACCAAGGACTTGATAGTGCTCTACCACTCGATCCTAAGGTCCTTGAATGTATTTGGGTGAAAGGAGGATTCAAACACTAAACTAAACAATCCAAATTTTACCCTAAACATTTTGGTGAACCCATGTTTTTGGACTTAATTGAAAATTTCTACATGTTTGTCTTTAGATTTGGGTTGATTTCATTCATTCATATAGTCATTCATCTTATTGCACTAAGAAAATTACAAAAAATTTAAAAATTTAAAAAAATTGCATTGTTAGGGTTACTAATTTGTATCAATTCTTTCTAATTTTCCCCAATTTATGATTTTTGCATCATATCTGATATAAAATAAAAAAATACAAAAATTCAATAATTTTCATTACATCTTCATCATATAATTGCTAGGGTTTTGTAAAAATTTTGGCAATTTTCATATAACCTAGTAATTCCAAAATCTAGGGTTAGTAGGCAAAATCTTCTTTTAGACTTTTCTACTGATTTTAGAGGCTCATTCAAACTTTCATTTGGATTTATTCATGTATTTTAGTGTAAATTTGCATTTAGAATTCAAATATTTGCATTTTTGCATAGAAAATTTCAACAAAAAAACTAGTAATTTTCATGCATTTTCATTAGATTTGCACTTGCATTTTGCATGTTAAAGCTTGGAAATAATTTTTAGATCTAAGAGTATTTAATTTTAATCATAAATCAAACCTAAAATAATTCATATAACATTTTGTGTCAAGATCTCAAACCTAGGGCTTGAAAAACATCGATTTTCACTAAATTTGGCCTTATCGACTCTCTAAATTTGCACCATAGGCATGTTGTGAAGGGTATTTTTGCACAAATTGGTTGTTATCAAGTTAATAATTTTATTCCCCTCCTAAAAATATTCACAACACCTTCTTATTGGCCTCTTGTATTGAAAATTTGGTGAAAAACTACATATTTTTGCTATTTTTGCCCTAGGGTTTGGCCTAGTTTGCACTCCAAGTGTGTTGTGACTAATTTTTTGGATTGAGGTGACTGATATAATTAGTTTATTTTCTTCACCTCCTAAAATTCATTACAACACCCCTTTTTCTAGGTCTTGGAGTTGAAAAACCGTGAAAAATAGCCTATTTTTGCTATATTTTCACTAGGGTTTGACCTTAAGTGGCACTAAAAGTGTGTTCTGAGGGATATTTTGACACTAAGTGGTTGTTATTACTGATATAATTTTATTTCAAGCATCATTTTCCTCACAACACCCTTTGTTATGCTCTTTTGCATCAAGATTTGGTAAATAAATTGTAAATTTTGACATATTTTCACTATATTTTGACTTGTCATTATCTTGGATTTGCATCAAGAGTGTGTTGTGAAGGATCATATTGTTGTTTTGGACTGATATCAGACACATAATTTTCTTCCCTTGACTAAAATCCTTACAACACCCTTTGTTTCATTCATTTGCATTGAAAAAGGCACAAAAAATCAAGCATTTAAGGCCATTTTCACATATAGTTTTTACACTTGTCTTTTGCACCAATTTTGAAAAGATTTCAAAATCTAATTTTGCATTGATTTGAGAATATAAACATGGCCTCTAATTGCAAAAACAAAAATAGGTTTCCTCCTAGACCTTACATGAAAAGAAAGGCCCCTGAAACTGAAATTGTGTTTACACCTCACGATAGAACAATTGGAGACTCTGAAGGGCCTTTTTACATCACTGTGAAAATAATGGGAAATCCTATGGATGGAACTCTTATTGATCCTGATTGCATTACTAATTTTTCCACTAAAGAGTTCCTCTTTTCAAATCAATTAATGGAAGGTTCTTATGACCCTTCAAACATGGTGATTAAGACACATACGGGTACCTTTATAAAACCTCTGGGTAAGATATCATTGTTGATAACACTATCTGGAAAACATGTTGAACAATGGTTTGATGTTGTCCCTATTTTTGACCTCTTCCGTATTAAATTGGGACACCCTTGGTTAAAATAAATGAAAGCTATCCCTTCAACAATACACCATTGTCTAAAATTCCCTTTTGACGGACGTGTGATTACCGTCCCTCGCAATAAGTATAAACCTTTGGTTGAGAAAAAGCATTACATATTGAATTACTTTTGGGATAAAATTGAAAAGGAACTGGAGCCATGAACATACTTTCCCTTTTTGAGCTATAGAAACTACAAAGCAAAACTCTTACATCGAATGCCCGGTCCCTCTATACAAGAAATGACAAAAGATAAACAACCTGCGTGTGAAGAGAATCTTAGACCGAAAGGACAAGGTCCCTATGTTGAGGTTCCTCCCCTAAAATCCTTACAAGGATCGGGAGGTCATTGTCGACAACAAAATATTCCACCGTGACAAATGAGGTTTGATCCCAGTGCTTCATCTTCTAAATTGCACAAACCTATGAAAGAGGAAAGCCCTATCTTACAAGAGATAAGTGGTAAAAGAAAATGAAATAGAAAAGCATGAGAAAGAAGAAGAAGAAGACAAGCTTATGCTATAAATCTTGCCTCTAAACAAGAAAACATTGATCCTAACATTGAACCAAACAAACATGATGAATAAGACATGAATTGGGCTATGGTACCTTATGTCCCACTTTCCTCTAAAATCCAGGAGTGGGAGGATGACGATGATTTACTTGATCATGAGACTTAGCACAAAGATCTTATAGGTAAGTATCTCTAACCCTTTATCTCTCTCATGATGTTCTTCCCCTGTGATGTGTTATGTGTTGTTTAGGCCTCTTGGGATGACCCTTGATTCTCCCGTAAGGTTCGGGATACCACGAGACTGCCTCTGTTGTGACCTTCTTCTATTTGTATCATCATTCTTCTATATTGCCTCTCTCTCTAATTTCATTGTTGTGTGTTGTGTCTTATGGACATAGCATTGTGGTTGGTGACTTGGGGGCACCCTCCTACGTGATTACCCCTAAGACACTTGTTTCTCCTCTCTGATTTATTGTTTCCCTTCCTCTAGTGTTTCTATCTAGCGAGCGGATGATGAAAAATATTTATACTGATGCAGACCTAGTGTCCCTTTCGAGAGAAATAAAAAAAATGTACTTAGTTCCTAGTATGACAATGGGGTTGTAATAAATTATCCGACGCTTGGCTAGTAGAAGCACTTTGTGCTTTCTATGTAGTGATTTGGATGGTATTCTATCTCATTTACAAACCTTAACAATACTACTGCTCTGTGCACCTTTGTTTGTCTTTGAATCTAGCCTTGGTGGTACTCGATTCAGAGAGCTTCATGATATAGCCCCATGGTTATCCTCAAACTCTGAATTTATTATATAACCCTAGCTCTTTGTGTGGTTAATCATATACATTGATGTTGTTGTTTATCATGATTATGTAGATACTAACATGTTTCTTGCAGGGATGTGTTTGTGGGAACATTTGGCGATCGTAAAGTACATGTCACCTTCGAGGGGCATGGACTTTGCGAGAGCTTGTGTTCTCTTGCATGTTTTCTTCCTACCTTAACATGCTTGATAGCAACCACCTTAAGGTGGGGCCATATATAAGGTAAGTTATGTATTGTAGATGCTAGCTATGTGCTTGTCCTAAGATGCAGTTTAAAGACTAACTCGATGAGTGCTTCTTGCATCCTGAGTTTATTTGCAATCAATCAATCATGTAAGCCCTCTGCAGAGGCGGGATATCGCGTATATCTTTTTTATCTTAAGCCCTCTACGGAGGCCGGGATGGTGTATTTCTCGAAGCAGATTTTATCATCCTATCATTTTCAAAAGTCCTTTGTGGAGGCGGGGAGCAGTTTTGTGACTAACTCAACCCTTAAGCATGTTTTTGGTGATTGTTGTGGTGAAGCCCAATCATCAATGTGTTCCTGTAATGTGCCTAAGATGGTGTTGGACCTAGAAATAGGTACACTCCATCGCTTGTCTGTCATTTTTTTCTCTGTCTTCGAGTGTGTGTGTTTGGCATGCTTGCTTTGTTTGGCATGTTCGTTGCTCCATATGCAGTCTAAAGACTAGCTCGATGAGTGCTTCCTACATTTTGGGAGGTTTTGTGTGTCTTAGGTGTGTGTTGCCCCATATATGCAGTATAAAGACCAGCGCGATGAGTGCTTCCTGCATTATGGGAGGTTTGTTTACTTTCCAGTACTTGCATCTATATTTCATATATATGAGAAAAAGAAAAGAAAATAAATCATGCCTATCTTCCATGCATTAATGTGTCTTTTATGCATTTGTTGTCTTCTCTGTGTTCTTTGTGACTGTAACTATCTTCTCTATGTTTTGTGTGCCTGTTACTGTCTTCTATGTGATTAGCATGTCTTCTCCGTGCTTGGTGTGTTTGTTGTGTTTGTGACCATACTTTAATGCATGTATTGGCCTCGCATTTATACATACATTAAAGTGGGGGCTAAATGTAACATCAAAAAATGTCCCCTTGGGGGCTTTTCCCTTATAAGGTTTAGCTCCTGGGTCTTTTGCATGCATTTAGGACATCTTGCATCATAATTTGGCATCCCGATGGAATGAACCCTAGGTATCATGACAAATTGGACCTAGGGAAACCCCTTGAGCTTAAACCTACCCAAAATAGGGGGAGGACTTGGGTGCCTGTGCCCTACTCCTGCCCTATTTTGGGTCAGGCCCAAATTTGAAGTGTCAGTTTATGACTGTTATTTGGTCCCTAGGCCGACACGGTAAGTTTGAATTTATGAAATCTTGGTGGGAGTGCTTGTAGTTGCATATAAAAACATGTTTAGGCATTTATTTAGAAACTAGATTGCAATTATATTTCAACTAGCTATCAACTTGTGATTCAAGGCTTTCATTGTGTTGCAAGAGCAGACTTGTGTGGTTTATGTGTTTGTATTTGCAGATTTGAGCATCAATTTCCTCATGGAATGAAGAGCATCTTCCTCCCATGAGATCTTCACTACAAGGTGACATTATATTTTGTTTTCATCATTATTTTATTTGGATTTTGCCTCTGCCTCACAAGGGCATGCACTCTCTATCTGACAACAGTGTTCAAAGACTTAAGTGTCCTTCAGGGCTTGACTGAGGCAAGCCTCTAAACACCACAACCCCCTCCCAAAGTTTTCATGGTTGTAGGTTACAGGTTGAGGAGCTGGACAAAGTGAAGTTGCAAGAAGACATCTTGGAGTGTCAGAATTGTAGAACAGAAGGAAAATCTACCCCCTGGACTTGAGTGCCCGCTCATTAGTCCTCAAAGTTCCATGGCGGGAAAATCTCTGGTACAACATATATAAGTTACAGACATTATTTCTAGATCTCGACAAAAAGCAAAGCCTTGGACTTGGGCTCCCACTCTCGTGTCCCTAACTTTTCTGCCTCGGAACCCCAAAAATAGGTACTCTGTGATTTGTTATTTTACATCCCTCTGCAAGAGCATTTTTCGTAATTCATCCGTTTACTGTCGCATTTGCTAAATTAGGGTTTTGATGGTTAATTAGACATAAGAGAAGAAAAATTGGTAATTAAACACCCTAATCCAAGCTTCCCTACATTTGTAAGTGACAAAGGACCTGATAGTGCTCTACCACTCGATCCTAAGGTCCTTGAATATATTTAGGTGAAAGGAGGATTCAAACACTAAACTAAACAATCCAAATTTTACCCTAAACACCTTGAATATCACTAAGGATATGAAAACCTCTTTTCTTCATCCTTTGATTGTATGCTCAACTACCTTGAATATCACTAAAGATGTGAAGACCTCTTTTCTTCCTCCTCTAGTTGCATGTTCAAGTACCTTGAATATCACTAAAGATGTGAAGACCTCTTTTCTTCCTCCTTTGGTTGCATGTTCAAGTACCCTGGATATCACTAAGGATGTGAAGACCCCTTTTCTTCCTCCCTTAGTTGCATGTTCAAGTCTCTTGGATATCACTAAGGATACAAAGACCTCTTTTCCTCCTCCTTTGGTCTCATGTCCAAGCCCATTGGACCTCACTAAGGATACAATCATAGATACTTTTATTAATATTTCTTCACCTACTCTTTATTCTGATATTCTCCATTGTAGTAATGGAGCATTCATGAAGGAAGAATCAAAGTTCACATCGAATCCCACATGGATATATGCTTATAAAAATCAAATCAACATAATTTATGTTTTCAATTCTCAAAAGGAACCTGTGAAACCTCAAATTATTGTGCATCTTTGTTCTAACCCTACAATCTATATTTGAGGTGTTCTAAACCCACCTTCACCTCCTGGTTACATTCTCAACTTTGCAAAACAACTTATTCAAAACAACCAATGTGTTCAAATTGTTGAAATGTAAAGTCAGTTTTACTTATTCTAGCAGTGATGAGTAGTCGACAACAAGATCTAGCTAGTGACCTTAGGTACCCGCCCAATGGGGCCGAAGGCCAAGGAAAGGAAACTGAAGGTTGTTGGACAAGTGGTCGTAGGGGGGCTGGGCATAGCCCGGGCTTGCCATGTCGAAGGCATTTTCTGGTGATTTTTTTGGTCATGTTCCACTTGTACACCATGCAAAAATTATATGTAGAAGTGCCACTCACGCTTTTATGCATGGATATCTATCTTTAGATTTGATTAGATTTTGCATGTACTTTTTTGTGATTATTTAAGTTAGTTGAGCTTGAATGCCAAGGCATGAGAAAAAGTTTTGTAACTACGAATTTTCTTCTGATAAGAAAACTGAGAGATCTTTGCGCGTGGTTTTTCCTAGAACATTACAATGTTTTCCACGTAAATCTATGTTGTCTATTTTGTGCCTTTATTGCTAATTCACTATTATTTCAATTTTGCACTGCATATTTTGATAACAGTTGGTATTAGAGCACACAATTTTGTGCAAAAATTATTTTGTGGGTTTTTCATCTTTGTGAAAAGCAATGATAAGAGGCACAATTACTAGATTTGAGGTTCAAAAATTCGATGGTTCTAATTTTGCTTTGTGGAAACTAAAGGTTCAAGCCTTATTGGTGAAGGATGGATGTGCCTTGGTTCTCAAGGGGACAATGTCAAAACCTACAACCATGATGCAAGAGGATTGGGATGAGAAAGATAACATGGCTAGAGCTACAATTTAGTTATCTCTAGTTGATTCAGTTTTATTCAATGTTGCAGAGGAGAAAACAACACATGACTTGTGGACTAAGCTCGAAAAGCTATATGAGACCAACTCATTGGCAAACAAAATTCTATTACGATGGCAGTTGTATAACTTGAGGATGCATGATAATTCTTTAGTCATAGATCATCTCAATAATTTTAAAACAATGATTAGTAAGTTGGCTTTAGTGGAGGTGAAAATTGAAGAAGAGGATAAAGTGGATATACTATTGTTCTCTTTGCTTGAAAATTGGGATCAACTAGTTATGGCGCTCAGTAACTCAACATTGAAGGGGAAACTTGTCTTTGAAGATGTGGTAGCTGTAGTAATTTCTGAAGATTCAAGGCAGAACAAATCTCAAGGGACTTCTTCTTCCTATGGTGCCCTTTTTGCAAGGGGCAGAACTCTTGAAAGAGAGAAAGTCGAGCATGGACAAGCTAGGTCAAAATCTAAGGGGTGGAAAAGAGTTAAATGTTGGAACTATGGAAAAATAGGGCATGTCAAAAGGGACTACAGGCTGCCAAAAGCAAACAAAGAAAATTCTAGCTCATAGCCATTGGAGGCAAATACAATAGAAGCTAAAGCACCATTGGAAGATGAAGAGGTTTTGTTTGTTAATCTGAGAGGTTCATTTCATCATGTTTGGATCATTGATTCTAGAGCCTCTTTTCACATGACTCCTCACAAGGACTAGTTTTTTTCTTGCTAGTCATGTGATGGAGGTATGGTTTACTTGGGAAATGATAACCCATGTGAATCTATTGGTGAAGGAGAGGTCAAAATCAAAATGTTTGATGGGATTGTAAGGACTCTTCAGCATGCAAGACATGTACCAGGCTCGAAGAAAAATCTTCTGTCCCTTGGAGTATTTGATGAGAAAGGTTATCGATTTAGTGGAGAAAATAGTTGTTTGAAGGTAACAAAGGGGGCATTGGTGGTGCTAAAGGGAGAAAAGGTTGGCAATCTCTATAGGCTGGTTGGAGAAACTTGTAGTGGAGAGGTTACAGTGGTATCAGATATAGAAATGGATTCATTATCTACTTGGCATCAAAGGCTAGGCCACATGAGCGAACATGGTCTAAAGGTACTGTTAGATAGAAATCTTCTCCCAGATGCTAAATCTAGATATTTGAATTTTTGTGAGCATTGTTTGTTTGGAAAACAAAATAGGTTGGGTTTTTCTAGTTGCACTACTAGAAGTAAAGAAATTCTAGATTTAATTCATTTAGATACTTAGCAAGCACCCGTTATATCAATAGGGGGTTCATCATATTTTGTTTCATTTATAGATGATTGTTCCCATAAGGTGTGGATTTATCTGTTGAAGAAGAAATATGATGTATTTTCTTATTTTAAGAAGTTTAAATCTTTAGTAGAGAATCAGAAAGGTAAGACAATTAAGTGTCTTATAATAGATAACGGAGGGGGATTTTGTTTAGGAGAGTTTAATCAGTTTTTTTACCATGATCCATGTGTACACCATGCAAAATTACATGTGGAAGTGCCACTCACACTTTTATGTATGGATATCTATCTTTAGATTTGATCATATTTTGCATGTGCTTTTTCGTGATTATTTAGGTTAGTCGAGCTTGAATGCCAAGGCATGAGAAAGAGTTTTGTAACTATGATTTTTCTTTAGAGAATAAAATTGAGAGATCTTTTCCCATGGATTTTCCTAGTACATTACCAGGTTTTCCATGTAAATATGTGTTATCTATGTTGTACCTTTATTGTTAATTCACTATTATTTTAATTTTGCATTGCTTATTTTTATAAATGTTGGTATCAGAGCACATGATTTTTGTGCAAAAATTGTTTTGTGGGTTTTTCATCTTTGCGAAAAGCAATGATGGGAGGCACAATTATCAGATTTGAGGTTCAAAAAATTCATTGATGGTTCTAATTGTGCTTTGTGGAAACTAAAAGTTCAAGACTTATTGGTGATGGACGGATGCACCTTGGCTCTCAACGGGACAATGTTAAAACTTACAACCATGAATCAAGAGGATTGGGATGAGAAAGATAACATGGATAGAGCTACAATTAAGTTATCTTTGGCTGATTCAGTTTTATTCAATGTTGTAGAGGAGAAAATGACACATGACTTGTGGACTAAGCTCAAAAAGTTGTATGAGACCGATTCATTAGCAAATAAAATTCTATTATGATGTCAGTTGTATAATTTGAGGATGAATGACAATTTTTCAATCACAGATCATATCAATAATTTCAACACACTGATTAGCAAGTTGGCTTCAATGGAGGTGAAAATTGAAGAAGAGGATAAAGTAGCTATACTATTGTGCTCTTTGTCCAAAACTTGGGATCAACTAGTTATGACACTCAGTAACTTAGCATCGAAGAGGAAAATTGTCTTTGAAGATGTGGTAGCCATAGTAATTTCTAAAGATTCAAGGTGGAAGACATCTCAAGGGACTTCTTCTTCCTTTGATGCCCTTTTTGCAAGGGACAAAAATATGGAAAGAGAGAAAGCTGAGCATGGACAAGCTAGGTTGAAATCTGAGGGGAGGAAAAGAGTTAAATGTTGGAATAGGGCATGTCAAAAAGGACTGTAGGCTGCCGAAAGAAAACAAAGAATATCCTAGATTGCAGCCATTGGAGGAAAATACAGCAGAAGCTGAAGCACCATTGGAAGATGGAGACGTCTTTTCTACTAATCTAAGAGGTTCATTTCATCATGTTTGGATCATTGATTCTGGAGCCTATTTTCACATGACTCCTCACAAGGACTGGTTTTCTTCTTATCAGTCATGTGATGGAGGTATGGTTTCCATGGGAAATGATAACCTGTGTAAATCTATTTGTGAAGGAGAGGTCAAAATCAAAATTGTTGATGGGATTGTAAGGACTCTTCAGCATGTAAGATATGTACTAGGCTTGAAGAAAAATTTATTGTAACTTGGAGTATTCGATGAGCAAGGTTACTGATTCAGTGGTGAAAATAGTTGTCTAAAGGTAACAAAGGGAGGATTGGTGGTGCTAAAGGGAGGAAAGGTTGGAAATCTCTACAGGCTAGTTGGAAAAACTTGTAGGGGAGAGGCTACAGTGGTATCAGATACATAAATGGATTCATTATCTACTTGGATCAAAGGCTAGGCCACATGAGCGAACATGGTCTAAAGGTACTGCTGGTATAAATCTTCTCCTAGGTGCTAAATCTAGAGATTTGAATTTTTGTGAGCATTGTTTGTTTGGAAAACATAATAGGTTGAGTATTTCTAGTTGCACTACCAGAAGTCAAGAAATTCTAGATTTAATTCATTCAGATACTTGGCAAGCACCGGTTATATCAATAGATGGTTCGTCATATTTTGTTTCATTTATAGATGATTGTTCCCGTAAGGTGTGGATTTATTTATTGAAGAAGAAATCTGATGTATTTTATTATTTTAAGAAGTATAAAGCTTTGGTAGAGAATTAGAAAAGCAAGACAATTAAGTGTCTTAGAACAGATAACAGAGGGGAATTTTATTTAGGAGAGTTTAATCAATTTTTTGGCCACAACGTTCCACATATACGCCATGCAAAATTATATGAGAAAGTGTCACTTGTGCTTTTATGCGTCGATATCTATCTTTAGATTGGATCAGATTTTGCATGTGCTTTTTCATGATTATTTAATTTAGTCAATCTTGAATGCCAAGACATGAGAAAAAGTTTTGTAATTTTAAATTTTCTTCTAAGAATAAAATTGAGTGATCTTTGCCCATGGTTTTTCCTGGTACATTACCGGGTTTTCCACATAAATCTATGTTATCTATTTTGTGCCTTTATTGCTAATTCACGGTTATTTCAATTATGCACTGCTTATTTTTATAACAATTGGTATCAGAGCATACGATTTTGTGCAGAAATTATTTTGTGGGTTTTTCATATTTGTGAAAAGAAATGACAGGAGGCATGATTCCCAGATTTGAGGTTCAAAAAATTTGATATTTCTAATTTTTCTTTGTGGAAACTAAAGGTTCAAGCCTTATTGGTGAAGCATGGATGCGCCGTGGCTCTCAAGGGGACATTTTCAAAACCTACAACAATGAAACAAGAGGATTGGGATGAGAAAGATAACATGGTTATAGCTATAATTTAGTTATCTATGGTTGATTCAGTTTTATTCAATGTTGCAGAGGAGAAAATGACACATGACTTTTGGACTAAGCTCGAAAAGTTGTATGAGACCAAGTCATTGGCAAATAAAATTCTATTACAACGATAGTTGTATAATTTGAGGATGCATGACAATTCTTCAGTCACAGATCATCTCAATAATTTCAACACACTGATTAGCAAGTTGGCTTCAATGGAGGTGAAAATTGAAGAAGAGGATAAAGCAGCCATACTATTGTCCTCTTTGCCTAAAAATTGGGATCAACTAGTTATGGCACTCAGTAACTCAGCACCTAAGGGGAAACTTGTCTTTGAAGATGTGGTAACCGCAGTAATTTTTGAAGATTCAAGGTGGAAGACATCTCAAGGAACTTCTTCCTTTGATGCCCTTTTTGCAAGGGGTAGAACTCTGGAAAGAGAGAAAGTTGAGCATGGACAAGCTAGGTCAAAATCCAAGGGGTAGAAAACTGTTAAATGTTGGAACTGTGGAAAAATAAGGAATGCCAAAAAGGATTGTAGGCTACCGAAAGAAAACAAAGAAAATCCTAGCTCCCAGCCATTGGAGGAAAATACAACAAAAGATAAAGCACCATTGGAAGATGGAAAGGTTTTGTTTGCTAATCTAAGAGGTTCATTTCATCATGTTTGGATCATTGATTTTGGAGCCTCTTTTCACATGACTCCTCACAAGGAATGGTTTTCTTCTTACCAGTCATGTGATGGAGGTATGGTTTACATGGGAAATGACAACCCGTGTGAATCTATTGGTGAAGGAGCGGTCAAAATCAAAATGTTTGATGGGATTGTAAGGACTCTTTAGCATGTAAGAGATGTACCAGGATTGAATAAAAATATGCTATCACTTGGACTATTCAATGAGTAAGGTTACTGATTTAGTGGAGAAAATAGTTGTTTGAAGGTAACAAAGGGAGCATTGATGGTGCTAAAGGGAGAGAAGGTTGGCAATCTCTACAGGCTGGTTGGAGAAACTTTTAGTGGAAAGGCTACAGTGGTATCAAATACAGAAATGGATTCATTATCTACTTGGCATCAAAG
Organism: Cunninghamia lanceolata; assembly: GCA_027924645.1. Taxonomy (NCBI): domain Eukaryota; kingdom Viridiplantae; phylum Streptophyta; class Pinopsida; order Cupressales; family Cupressaceae; genus Cunninghamia; species Cunninghamia lanceolata. The sequence continues at coordinate 5,887,300 of BSBN01000591.1, read as the reverse complement.
GCTAGGACACATGAGCGAACGTGCTCTAAAGGTACTGCTAGATAGAAATCTTCTCCTATGTGTTAAATCTAGAGATTTGAATTGTTGTGAGCATTGTTTGTTTGGAAAATAGAATAGGTTGAGTTTTTCTAGCTACACTACTAGAATCAAAGAAATTTTAGATTTAATTCATTCAGATACTTGGAAAGCACCTATTACATCAATAGGGGGTTCATTATATTTTATTTCATTTATAGACGATTTTTCTCATAAGGAGTGGATTTATCTATTGAAGAAGAAATCTAATGTATTTTCTTATTTTAAGGAGTTTAAAGCTTTGGTAGAGAATGAGAAAGGCAAGACAATTAAGTGTCTTAGAATAGATAATAGAGGGGAATTTTGTTTAGGAGTGTTTAATCAGTTTTGGAGTGATCATTGTATTGCAAGGCAGTTGACGGTTCCTAGAACACCACGACAAAATGGTGATGCTGAAAGGATGAACCATACAATTATGGAAAGAGTTAGATGTATGATGAGAACTGCTATATTGGAGCAGAAATTTTGGGCTAAGGCTATTAATACAACCTATTTCTTGATTAATAGATCACCCACTACAGCTCTAGATCGTCAAATTCCTAAAGAAGTTTGGATAGGTAAACCTATTGATTAAATTCCTTTCTTCATATTTTTTGTTCTGATGCTTATGCTCATATTCCCAAAGAGGATAGGAATAAGTTGAACATGAAGTCCATGAAATGTATTTTCTTAGCTATGCAGAAGGTACAAAGGGGTATAGGTTATGGGATACTGCTGCCCGCAAGATTATTATTAGCCGAGATGTTTATTTTAATGAATAATTAGTGAAAGGAAGTAAAGAAAAATAAAGTACATAAACTATTCCAGTAGAGATGGAAAAGTATGATGCTAATATGGAGGTGCTAGATGAAAATCAGCCACCTATTCATCAACAAGATAATAATCATAATCAGTTTTTTGATGAGGTTGAACAACAACTAAATGAGCCACAAGGTAACACATTACCCCTTCTGAGGAGATCCACTAGAGTTATCAAACCACCAGCAAGGTATTATCCTAATTTTAATTCAACTTATGCTTTACTTACTAATTTTCGTGAGCCTAGTTCATATTAGGAGGCTTGCGAAGATGAAGATGCAAATAAATGGGGAGAATCCATGGATGAGTAGATGAGAGCTCTACATAAAAATAGATTGTGGGAGCTTATGCAATTGCCTAAGGGGAGAAAATCTATTGGCAACAAGTGGCTCTTAAAACTAAAAAGGGATATGAATGATAACGCAGAGCGATATAAAGCTTGTTTGGAGGCCAAGGGGTATGCACAAAAATCTGGTATTAATTTTGATGAAATCTTTTCACCTATGGTATGGTTAAGTACAGTTAGATTTGTGTTGGCTTTTGTTGCAAGTCTTGATTTAGAGTTACAACAGTTAAATGTTAAAACAACTTTCTTGCATGGTGATCTTTCTAAGTAAATTTATATGCAACAACTACAAGGTTTTGAGGAAAAGGATAAGGAGAATCTAGTATGCAGGTTGAACAAATCATTGTATGGTTTGAAACAAGTGTCAAGGTATTGTTACAAGTGATTTGATTCCTTCATGATGAGTTTGGGTTTTAGTAGATATGAGGCTAATCATTGTCCCTACTTTAAAAGGTATGAAGATGGTAGATTCATTATTTTGCTTTTGTATGTAGATGATATGTTGGTAGGAGGTACTGGCATGCAGAGAATCATCGGGTTAAAAACTCAGCTTCCTAGGCAGTTTGAAATGAAGGACTTAGGAAATGCAAATCAGATTCTTGGAATGAGGATACATAGAGATAGAAAGAACAGGAAAATTTAGTTGTCACAAAAGGCTTATGTGGAGAAGATTTTGTAGCACTTCAATATGAAAAATGCACAACCAATTAGTACTCCATTTCCTAATCATATTAAACTGTCTTCAGAATAGTGCCCTAGCATAGAAGCAGAGAAGACATAGATGTCTTGTGTATTGTACTCATCAGTAGTTAGTAGTCTTATGTTCTCTATGGTGTGCACCAGACCAGACATTGCACAAGCAGTGGGAGTAGTTAGTCATTCCATGGAAAATCTAGGTTGTGATCATTGGATGGTTGTGAAGTGGATTCTTAGGTATTTGAGGGGCACTTCTAATACTACTATTTGTTATAGTGGGAGTAGTCTTCAGGTTAATGGATATGTGGATGCAAATTTTGGTGGAGATAGAGATAAGAGAAAATCTACGACAAGTTATGTTTTCTCCTTAGTAGGAGGTGTTGTTAGCTGGGTTTCAAAGTCACAAATAATGGTGGCTTTGTCTACTACTAAAGCAAAATATATGGTAGTGACATAGGCTAGCAAGGAGACAATCTGGCTTCATAGACTCTTGGGTAAACTGCAGGTAAAACAAGATAACATGGTGTTGCATTGTGATAGCCAGAGTGCTTTACACTTAGCATGGAGCTCATCTTATCATGCCAGAACAAAACATATTGATGTATAATATCATTTTGTACATGAGGTGGTGGAAGGAGAACATGTCTCTTTGGCTAAGATACAAACTGATATAAATCAAATAGATATTTTGATGAAGCCTACTACTACGAGAGAAGTTCATATGGTGCAAAACTTCTCTTGGATTACACATCACTTGATGATAGGAAGCAATGACATTGGTCTCTCAATATGAGGTGTTATTCGCAAGGTAGAAACTTGACTTCAAGTGGGAGCACTCACACTTTTGTGCACGGATATCTATCTTTAGATTTGATCAATTTTTGCATGTGCTTTTTCATGATTATTTAAGTTAGTCGAGCTTGAATGCCAAGGCATGAGAAAAGTTTGGTAACTACGAATTTTCTTCTGAGAATAAAATTGAGAGATCTTTGCCCGTTGTTTTTTCCTAGTACATTATTAGGTTTTCTACTTAAATCAGTGTTGTATATTTTGTGCCTTTATTGTTAATTCACTGTTATTTTAATTCTGCACTATTTATTTTTATAATACAAAATGTGTTGCAACAACCTAGTTACGATACAATTTCTCACATGTACAACACTTGCAACAAAAAGAAAAATAAACAAACACTGACTGTTCCTATTCTCTTCCACCTTCTAAACCTTTTCTTCCTCCATCACCTCATCTTTCTCAATATGCTAACACAAAATATGATCTTCTTGAACTACTTCACACTACTCTGACTAAAATCTCACTCTAGGAATTAATACAAAACTCATCTACATACAACATGATTCTCCAAGAGGCTCTATAGAAGGTAGTCATCCCACCTTTTGTTAGACTGAATGATGTAGCCGTCCTATTAGATTTTATGTAGGCGAAGAGTTCAGATATCATCTTTCAACAACATGAGTTATCTCCTCTCGAAGTTCAACAACAATATGATCCTCTTATGATTTTGGTCATCATTAATAGAAATGGAATAAAGCGTACTCTAATCTATAATGGATCGGGTCTTAATATTTATAGCACATATTTATTGCATAAGTCAGTGTAGATACCTCTCGTATCAAGCTCGATACTCTTAATATACATGGCACATGTTACAGTCTATCTGATACAAACATAGTAAAACCATAATTTAATACTGGTCATGTGTAATACCACATGAAATCATCATGTATATTTGAAATTGAGTATGCCTTATATCTTATTTCCACATGTCATTTTTAAATAATAACATATATGAACATTATACTTCAAAATAATCCTAAAAGCATATAACCTCATCTATACATGATAGAACGTATAGCATGTAAATTTGAAAATGAGCATCATAAGAAAGCTTATCCAAAGCTAAATAGTCATATAGTGCCAAATCAACAAGAGAAAAGATTATATCTTTAACTAGGTCTCGTAACATCATCTTATGGTCACGTGATATTGATTTATATTTCTATAACATCAGATCTAATCAAATTGAAACACAAATAACAAAGTTGGTATCATCTTAATTCAGTATCCATCAAATACATAAATCTCATCTTGAGTTAAGTTAATTTCACTTCTTGCAATTCTACTTAACAAGACATATCATGAAGATAAGTTACAATCTTTAGTTCTGAATAGGTTTCATAGATGATGTGGCATCTCGATGGATTCCTCACCTTAGCTCCTCCTTCATACACTCAAAGATGATAGAGTATCATAGAAGTGACATCCACCCTACCATGAGGCCAAGATTTCATGCTACCCCACATAGGTAGCGCAACCTGTTCCAAGGAACTAGTTCTATAATATGCTACCCAAGATTTTTTTAAAGTTTGTACAATGATATCACAATGTTAGCACAAGAATACAAATAAATAGAACACCTCCACACTTTCTGATTACCAAGTTCCCAAGATGGGCGAGGTGAGAGCATACAGTGCTTTGGCTTATCAATCAAATGCCTATGCTTCAATAATGTTGGTAAATAATCACTAGGTATAATCACACTACTTGTTGAGGTTGGACCTATGACTTTGCCTACGCTTATTCATGTCATGCCTAGTACTCTTTCATATAATCTTCTTCTTGGTAGGCCATGGATTCATGCCATGGGGGAAGACCCATCTACTCTCCATTACACATTAAAATTCTTTTATAACAACAAACTCTACATAGTTGAGGGTGATCTGAATCCAGGAAGTTGCTTACAAGCATAAGCTAGATCTCAACCTCTTCTTTCTAGATCTATCAACACTTTGATTCCTTCTTCAACAAAACATGGCTCCTATTCTCTACTACTAACAACAGTGATGATTAAGATAGTACTTTTCCTTTGAGTGCATATTTTGGTGACGATTGGGGTTCGCTAGATTTTACACCCTCCTTTATTGGAGAGTAAAAAATCCCATTATCTAAACCTGAGATCTTGAAGGTGGCTTCAATTTACTCTATGCAATCTATTCCTTCTTCTAAACCCATCACTCAAATTTCTTCTATTTTAACAAATTCTGAAACACCTTCCTCACCTTCTATTCATGATTATGTACCTTCTTCTAATGCATCTCTTGGTGATGATTGGGGATCTTTAGATTTCAACCTACATGGGCCTATTGAATCTAAGATTGACCCTCCTCACCTTGACATCTCAACAATCAACAAGGATCCACACCCTTGCAAAAGGATCAATCCTTCTCCTCATATCAATTCTGCTACTACTTCTTCAACATGTCATCACACTTCTCATTTTGACAAAACTCATAATGTGACCTCCCCTCCTCTGTTTGATTTCAAGGCACGTTAATGGAAATGGTTTAGGATGTATGTAACAATGAGTTAAGGTTCTTGTGAAACCAAAACTACACTTTTCTAAAGTAAGTTTAGGTTTCTGACCTTCTCCTATGTCTACATCCCCTTCATCATTGTGTAATGTCTCTATGGCTCCTTTTTTTTTAGAAATCAAACTCCTCCCCACAATGGAAAGGCTTGCTTCCTATTCCACTCACTTCTTCTCTTCTATCTCAACAAAAATGTATTTTGAAGTGTCTACTCAACGACTGCTTGATCACTATTCCTCCTATGACATGCAAAAGTATCCACAAAACAGTAAATCAAAACTTCCTTTCTATGCATATCATTAAGTGCTTGGCCATTCCACTAGTGAATGTCGAGCCTTGCACATACAAAACTTAGTACCTTTGTGACATATGTGCTTGCATTTCCCCTTCTACTATAGCACCTATTCTTTCTTCAAATAATATTCTTCTCCCTATAAAATTATGATTGAGTCTCCTTTTCTATAGCATCATGCACCTTTGTCATCACATTGCGATAGACTCCACCAATTTTTAGTAGCAACACAATCCTCTTTCTCATGGTTGTTCTCACCCATACTTTGGGTGGCAGGGGGAAAACTTGTTCAAGGGGTAGGCATTCTTTCTAAGGATCTCCCCTCCTCTTATAGTTTCAGGCCTCTTCTTTAGCTTAAAACATTTGCATATTGTACATGCAAACATTTTAAGGGGGGGTATATATACTCTATTCACATGTGAATCCATCATGCCTCCTGAACTTTGGCCTATTTATGTCCCCTCCTACAGTGTCTTTTTTCATAGCACCCCTTGAGGGATTGTTTATTTTGCATTCCCTAAGGCATTTTTATTTTGCGCTCCCTAAGGTGTTGTTTATTTTATGCTTCTTGAGGCATTGGTAGCATACGGTCACCTAGCATAATGCAACTTTCTACCATGTGATCCATATAGTCTATGAGACACCTAGCATAACACAACTTGCTATCCTATGTGCTTCATACGACCTAAACTTGTTACACTCATGGTCACCTAGCATAACACAACTTGCTAGCTGGTGATCCAAGAGCATGTTTTGATCTACATGACCCATAGCGATAGAGCAAGCTAGTGCCTAAGTCATGTACTCTTATTCATTTGAATTGATTACTGCTCGTGTATTTGTATGTCTTCTCTCTTTAAAGCAATCAATCAACTCATTACATTCTTCTATCTCTTTTTTTAGAACTCCTCTATTTTTGGTTCTCTTTTACTTTTTGTTATGTTTTGGGGACAATACAAGGTGTTGAGACATCCTTTCAACCTAGGTCTCTTTACTTTGCTGACTCAAAATTTTATTTTTTGTTTTCTTATGTGTTTTCTCACTTCGTGGTTACATACTTTTGTTTTCCATGTGTACTCTATGCTTTATGTATGTTTCATCTATGCTCTATATATGCTACTTATTTTCATGTATGCTTCATGTTTTCCATGTATGCTCTGTGTCTTTCATGTATTCCTCATGTTTTCCATGTATGCTACATGTTTTCCATGTATGATTTGTCCATGAATGTTTTGTGTGTATGTGTGATTCATGCTATGTGTCTTATGTTTATGTAACCTCTTTATCTAAGTATTGTAGACTCGTAAAATCCTAAGCTTGGGGGATAGCACATCTCCCAACTTAGCGACATTCTATGGCTTCAATGTCTTGGTAAAGAGATTTGTCATCCCAATAATTTAGCTAGTGTATGAGCGTAAGTTCATATCCTCACTAAAGTGGGGGATAAATGTAGTGTATAAAATTGATACCTCTTGCAATTATGCCCTAGGTTTGGCACCTATTTTGGCTTATATGTTCATATCTGTTTACAATATGCGATTTCTAGTACTCTTCTAGGATACAAGGCTTTATCCTCTGACATCTGACATTTAACTTGAGCCCAAATCACCAGGACTAGGGTGCATAGCACTTGGGTCATGGAAATTTGGCCCTAAGAAGATATATTTGAATGTTGGATTTACGACTTAAGCGATGGACCTTGTTGGTCTCAACTCAATTGGGCCCTCAGAAAGTAAGTGAGATTCATATATAAACAAGTCTCTCTCACTCATTTACACTAGATGATCTCTCTATGAACAAGCTATGTATCTTTCTACATGTTCTCTATTTCTGTAATTATTGCTATGTGTACTAACCCTTGGAGGTCTGTGAGGAAGCTTTTTCCTTCTTTAACTCCTTATAGATTACAACATCCATTCAACTAGTGTTTCATGCTCATGGTAACTCTATTTCATTCTATTTCATTATTATAGTCTTTATCACATGTTTTGCCTCTACTCACTAAGAGCATGCACTCTTTATCACACTTATCATTTCTGTCATGGAGGTGGGAACACCAACATGAGGTTCGACTGAGGCAAGCTCCTAAACAACACAACCGTTTTTCCTCTTTTATGTGTGCAAATCTAAATCAGGAGTTTCCAACACCTAACGAGCGACAAGAGAATAGAAGCAACATATATAGTCACACATAGACTTCTATTGGGAATTAAGGTGTATTAACCTTACAGTTCCTAGCATTTATTATCTAATTATTTATTTAATTATTTGCCTATGATGTATTTAATGTTGTGCATCATGTTTTGTCATTTAGTGTGAAGTGGCATGGTGAGATGCCACTCCACTTGTAAGGTGACTTGGATGGACAAGTCAACCCATGAATATCTACGCATCCCATTTGAGGTGGCACTAATATGCCATGTGTCGGCATCTTGTGACTTGTGTAAGAACTTATGACATATGATAGATTCTATGACATGTAAGAGCCAAGTATAGATATTCCTATAACAGGTGAAGACAAGTGTCATGAAGCATCTAAATGCATGAGAGGAAGGAATCTTTAGGCACCCAAGTTGGGTTATGACATGCTGTAAGAGTAATATGCTATATTTAGGCAGTTATGACAAATTCTCATACAATTGTAAGACCTGTCATGTATGATGGATTCTATGACAGTTTTAAGGTGCGTACGAGCATTTGTCATGGCCTATCATTGTATGGAACACTCCACATTGGGAAGTCAAACCTGCATGTTATGATGGTTGTAAGAGAGGTGTATGCACGTTGTACGAGTGTCCTTAGGCATGGGAAATGGTCCATGAGGCCAAGTTGGACACCCACCTCTAGAAGCTTCTCATTTATGCCTTGTAACTCTATATATTTAGGTTCTTTGAGTAGTATGTTTATGGTTCATTTGTAGGTATCGTTATGCTGCCATAATTATTCCATATTTGACATTGTGACAACTCCTGAAAGAACTTCCATTCCAAGTGTGTTGTAATCCTTTACAGATCTGATAATACATTATGCAGGTTTTGGAGTGTGGGGTTTTTCACCCGAAAGGGTTTTCCCCACATACATCTTATGTCATTGCATTTATACTTGCTTACATAAATGCATTTTAATCTCTCTGTTAATGTGAATCATAAAGTTATAACTGGAAATATCTAAAGAAAATTTGCATAACTATCCCTCATTAGATTGGTGTAGGAAGTTGTTTCCTCTTACCGCACTTCCTTTCAGTTGGTATTAGAGCTTTGCTAGTTTTGGTCCTAGCTACTAAGTAGAGGTTTTTTTGTACTAATCTTCGATTGAGTGGGAGTTTGTGTAGAGTATTTTGTTATCTTGTTGCAGTGAGAAGATGCAAAGCACATTTGGGAGATTCAAGATCAAAAAATTTAATGGAGGCAACTTTGAGTTGTGGAAACTCAAGATGGAGGATATGCTGGTGGATAGAGACTTATGGCTTGTGATATTCAACACCAAACCCCAAAGCATGAAACAAGAAGAATGGGATCAGATGGATCAGAAGGCCAAGATTCTAATAAGGCTCCGTTTGGCTCATTATGTGCTCCTAAATAGCCATGAGGAGAAGACTGCAAAAGACCTTTGGAAGAAGCTAGGAGATGTTTATCAGGATAACTCCCTGGTGAACAAGCTATTCTTGAAGAAGAAACCAGTTTCTCTAAGGATGGAAGATGGAAGATCAGTTGTGGATCATCCCAATGCATTCAACATGATTGTTGCTTAGTTGAGCTCTATTCGTGTGAAGATGGAGGAGGAGGATCATTGCATGACACTACTACATTCTTTACTAGATTTATGGGACCATCTTGTGATGGTCATTGGGAGTACAACCACCACTTTCAAGATGGATGAAGTGGTTTCTTTGTTGTTGTCTGAAGAGATGCGAAGAAAGTCTTTTGAGTCAGCTAGGGAAGCTCTTGCAATTCGTGGTAGATCTAAAGAGAAGGGAAATAAAAAGGACAAGAAGAAAGAAGACAAAGGAAGATCGAAATCCTATGGGAGATCTAAGTCTCCTGAAAAGTCCAAGGCTTTATGTTGGAACTACGGAAAACCTGGTCATTTCTGCAAGGATTACAAGGAGAAGAAGAAAAAGAAGAAGAACCATGATTATGACTCTGAAAAGTCCTCTCAAGAAGATGGAGAAGCATTTGTTGCTGCCTTGGCAACACATGCATATGAGGATGTGTGGCTAATCGACTCCAGTGGATCTTTTCACATGACCTCCCATAGAGATTGGTTTTCAAAGTATGAAATGTTTGATGGTGGGAAGGTGTACCTGGGTGATGACTCTCACTTGAAGATAGTTGGTCGTGGAAGAGTCCTGATTGGATTCCTTGATGGTCAAGTGAAGGGGATCAATGGTGTTCTCCATATCCCTAGTTTGTCACAGAACCTTGTTTTTGTAAGTAAGTTGAATGATCTGGGTGTGCAGGTTATTTTCCTAAATGGAGGATGCAAGATGATGAGAGGAGCTATGGCATTAGCTAAGGGTGTTCAGATTGGCACTTTGTTTCAGCTTGATGTATGCGAGATTCAATGCAATAGTTCCTCTGTTTAGAAAAAGAGAGCTTCAAAGTCCTCATCCTCACCATCGGAACCAACAGCCAATAAGACTGTTGCATCTACATCTGATGGTCATGATTTTTGGGTACCCAAGGGTGCTCATTCTATGGAGATGAAACTTCCAGCTGAGAAAACAATGTTAAAGGCTTGGCCACATTGGTGAAAAGGGTTTGAGGACCCTGAAAAATAAAAATCTTTTTGAGGGTATGAATGATTGTAACCTTGAGTTTGATTTCTGTGAACACTGTATATATGGAAAACAAAATCATGTTTAGTTCTACTCTAGTTCTCATAAATCTTTTAACGTGTTGGATCTAATTCACTCTAATGTATTTGGTCTTGTTAATGTTCCTTCAATTTTGAAATCTTGTTGGGTGAATATTTTGTCGTTAACTCGCTAACGGCAAAATGGGTATATCAGCCACAGCTATGATGAGACAAAGTCTCTCCTCTCAGCAAGGGGAGGTTCCCTCTAATTACTTAACTTTTGTAAATCAAACACTTATCAAATTTATGTACACTAAAAACTACGTTTGTGGTGGTTCCATCTCATCTCATTCTCTTTTTTCAGAATAGATGTTTATATTTCAAACTCTTGATATAAAACTTATAAATTATCACAATATCACAGAAACACAAAGTTTTCTGTTACCTTACTCACTACTTGTAACCAGAATTATTTGAAGTAGAATGCAGCCCAAAGTCTTCACTCCTCTTCAATATGATAAAAGTAATTCAAATATAACCACTTGCGGCACAAAGTCCCCAAACTGTTGTATTCTCACAAACATGAACATATAACCCACAACCGATTCAGTAACACAAAGTTTATCAGAATCAAATTAAGAGCGCTCTTTAATCACTTGAAACAAACTCAACACTTCAATTATTATCAAATAAGATTATGATAGCAAGACATAAGAACAAAACTATCACAACACAAATAATCCCAAGATAAAGATTGGAATTGAACTTGCTTTCTTGTATTGATAAATATTTGAATATTGATTTTCAAATAAGCACAAAGTCTTGATTTGATTTTCGATTCGCCAGAGTTTTCTTGCAATAGACAAAAGATAGATATTTACAAAAGAGGTCCCCTTTATTTATAGGGAAAGACCTTGAGAAAATCTAGGAAATCTACAACTACTTTGACTTATTCAAAAATAGGAGTCCTTATTGACTTGGGACTTCCTATTTTTTACATGTAATTGCATACCAAAAATGTACATGTAAAAATGTCCAAAACTGTTTTGAAAGTACATTTGAAAATCAGAAAATAAACTAAGGGAAAAACCAGCTGCTTCAATTTGTGTCACCACCTTTTCTCACGTGGTCATCATACATAGTGAAGGTCGCCTGCATTTCAATGCTATCTGGGTTGAATGTGTTTTTGAAGATCATCTTGGCCCTCACTATGGCATCCCTTACTGTAGTGATTGACTTGGCATGATTGGTTAACCTGGTTTTCAGATTGTCCAAGGTTAACTGGTTGTCCAAGAGGTTGTCCACAGAAGTTATTGAAAATACTTTATCTTCAAATTCCCTTTGGAACATGTCTTCAAATTCTTTGACCATTTCTTCTGCTGACAGGAATTGGTTATCTTGTGATACCAAGTTACAAGGCAGTTCCTCCAACTTATGCAAAAGGTTGACATCATTTTCTTCGCTGATCTCTTTTGCAGCCTCAAGATCCTTGAGCAAATTCCTAAGCATACTGCTCCTGTACATCAGAGCTTCCTTAGTTTCAGTGTATGAATCCCTGTTAGAAATGGCGCCAATGGATATCAAGGTACTTATTTTCAGCTTCCTCATTTCCACCCACTTATCATGAGTATCCTCTGTGCGCTCAATATCATGAGAGATGGCATCAATGAGATCATTGAGTTCTGCCCTTACTTTCCTCATCTTATCCGTTTTCTCAAATACCTCCGTGAGCAAAGAGATTCCCTGGGCTCGCATCCTGTCCAAGTACTCTTCAAGTACTTTCCCTCGGAGGTGGGTCTTTTCTGCCTTCAGAATGACAGGGTCTTCTACAGATACGGCCTCTGGAGTAACTGCTTCTGAGTTCAAAGTGATCTTTCTTACCACCACAGTCAGCTGTTCCACCTTTGCCTTATAGTAATCTTTCATTTCTTTTTCCCTGTCAAACTTCTGGATCAGGATGTCCATGGCTGACTGCATATCATTTTTAGCGCTTTCATAGGTGATTTTGCCCAATTCAACCCTAGAAATTGAGTAGTCATTCATGTCAAAATTTTCAACAGTTGCATCCTGTGGGGGTTTTGCTATCTCCAAAACTTTCTGCCCCTTTTCTTCAAGTACCCTTGAAAGGATCTTTGGTTTCTTCGGAGCCTTAGGTTTTGCAGGTACCAGCTTGGTGAAATCAAAATCATCTGGAGAGATGACTTGCTTTTTTCTCTTTGGCGTGTAAGCTGACAACTAAGGTGGAAGCAGAGAAGTATTCACATTGGAGTCCATTCCTACCACTGGTGTTACTAGAACTGTGCTTGTGCTGGTGGTGGAAACAATAGGCGGGGTGTTGGTAAAAACCGCACCTGTTACATTGGCACTTGAAACTTGTTCAGTATGCATCACAAAATGATCAAACATAGATGTGTCACCAATATCAAAAGATGAAGATGACAAACTAGGAATGGAATCAGAAGAACGGAGAACATTCTCAAAAGTGCTATGGGGATTATCAAAGATTATTTTAGGAGGAGAGGGGGATTCAGAGGAAGGAATGATAATGGGGGAAGCAGGCACAGGGGGTGCAACAGGTGTATTGTCTTGTGGAGACAAAGCCTCTTTATCTTGTTGCTCTGAATCCTTGTCTTCGACATCCATCTCATCTGTAGCTGGCTCTTTAGTTGCCGGATCTTCAATCGCTGGCTCTTCGACTTCCATTTCTTTTGGTTCAGGTTCCTCCTCAACAACTTTGGCTTTCTTCGTCACAAATCTGATTTTAGGTTTATGTGTTTTAGAGGATGATGGAGCATCACTCTTATTCTTCGTTCTGTTTTCAACCCTCTTACCAGTCTGCTCTTGTACTTCAGTTTCTGAACCAGTGAGGAATTCCTTCAGCGTAATTCCTTTATCTTCCAGCCACTTATTGGTGTTAGCCAATATGGGTTCAAATCTCTTCTTTAGCGAAGTCAGCTCCTTTTGGGACCATTGAATTGGAGGTAGAGGAGTACCAGCTATCTATTCTGCTTCATACTTGACATCAACCAATTCACCATCATCCACAAGGTCTTCTGGAATATTAGCAAGTCCCAGATATTCAATTTGATCTAGAGACAGCCTGCTATAGTCCAGTTTCCTGATGTCTTCCTCTGTCCTCAAATCTATCCAGACATCTTCCACCATGGGTTCATGAAACTGTGTTTTCCTCTTGATTTTATCCTTCACACCCTAGTAGTCGAATTTTGGCCTCCTCTTGAATTGCTTCATGGTGACCAACTGCATTTCCGTTTCAATAGCCCTTGCCTTTGTGGCAGTCAACACTGAATATCTGCCAATTTCTACAGGAAATCTGAAGCCAGGCTTCTTGAGTTCCATCTGTTTGTTATGCACGACAATCATTTGCCTGCACAACTCCATCAAGACCAGTCTATCTGAAGGAAACCTCGGAAGCATATAAGGGTAGCCTTGGAAAAAGCCAACCCTCAAGTAGGAGAAAGATGGAAATTGCAAAAACATACAACCAAAACCATTAACCACTGTCCATGCCTCATCTGAAATTCTTCTCTGCTCCAGTTGGGGATTAAAAAGACACAAGAATACAGCAAAGAATGCATCATTCACTCTCCTGAAATGGTGAATTGAACCTTTCAACGTTAGTTGAGAATAATACTGGTATACTGGGACTACTCTTCTATCCCCTTCTGACGACAATCCTGGAAAAATCCTCATGGAGGCTGCAATGTATACCAGGTAGGAAGTCATGAAGAACTTGGAGGTAGTGGATACCTTCGTCAACTGATCATGCAAAGCGTTACTAATTTGCTCTCCCCAGAAAATAACCTGCTTGCCTTGGAGTATGACCTTAATGAAGGGATACATCCATTCATGAAATTGTGAAGAGGAAGACAAACCTCTTATCCTGCTGAGGAGGGTAATCAAGTCACCAATTTCTTCCACGAAATCACTTCGAGGAAAGCTGCGTGGCCACCTTGATAGACTTGACCTTGCGGTTTTCAACCATTTGTTGTTGATTACTTTCTTTGCCTTCTCTGGATTCTTGTCATATTCCTTTTGAGCGTCAACAAAATCAAGCTTCAATACCTCTGTCGCAGGAGGACACATGAACACCTTGTCAATGAACTCAGGATCCAACCTGATTATCACATTACCACTGGCGTCCACCACGGCTCTAATATCTTTGTTATAGAAATGTGCACACTGAAGAACAAATTCTGTATTGTGAGCCGCCACCGAGAAGGAGGAGACCAGATGAATATTACTTTCCACTATCTTCCTCATCATAGCATTGGGGTTGTTTGACTTGGTTCTCTCTACAAACTCAGCCATATCAACATGTCCAATCTCTGTATCTCTAATATCCTCAACATTAGAGTGGACTGAGGTGATTGGGAAAACACCTTGATATTTGTACTTCATAGCTTTTGCCTTCTTCGGGGACAAGTCAGTCATTTGGATGAACTTTTATCGAGAAGAAGTTTGACGTCGAACGGAGCTCCGCGAGAGAAACTACAACAGAAATCATGATCATGCAATTAGGGAAAATATGGGCAATCTGGGAAAATTGCATGTTGACGATCACGATCATGGGAAAACGAAATTGGAAATTTTCCAGTGTTAGGAAAATTTGAGATATTTTTTTGCACGGGCGGCAAAATTTCCCGCCCTTGCATATGAGGGTTTTGGTATTATGTGCATCGGCGGCGAATTTTGCCGCCTTTGCATATGTTTGGAAAATTTGGTACGAGCGGCGGATTTTACCGCTATTACATGCAAAGGAATGAAAAGTTTTATGTATGAGCGGCAAATAATGCCGATGCTGCATATTGGACAACCAGTTGCAAGTTTATGGCTTTCGATGTTCTGTCGGCGAATTTCACCGACACCACTTGGGGGAAGTTCTATTCATGTCTGAACGGTGAATTTCGCTGACAATGCACTTGATAGGTGTCTAGCGGTAAACTCGGCCGCTGCTGCATTTGACTAACATTTGCAAGTTTATGTGCGGAGGTCGGGATGTTCACCGTTTCAAAACTCGGCAAGGGTTACATGGTCTCCGAGCAGGCTCGGCGAAATCCACCGATATTACATCAATGGGATGTGCGAGGGTTTGGGGTATCTAAGACAAGCCCTAGGGTTTTCAGGGTAAAACCTAGGGTTTTCACGGGTGAACAAAACAACGACTATGAAATGAAAAACAAAACACAAAGAAAAGCGAAAACAAGAATCAAAACAAAGTGTTCTTGAAAAACTGGGAAGGAGGAGATGAAAAATGAGAAAGAAACTTACCCGTGGCGGAAGCGGAAACCCTAGTGCAATCCTCAACGCTAGATCCATCGGTGAGTCGGAATGGTGTGATCAAGCGGAAGTTGAGGACGTTGAGTGAATCGCTCAAAAGACTTGAGAATAAGGAATGACGAGTGACAAGGGGAATAAAATGCTTTTAAAAGGCTAAAACTGGAGTTTAAACACCTGGCACGAGTGGCCATTAATGGCACTCAACGGCAGAATCCTGAAGATCCCGTTCGGGCGGTAATTTCGGCCGCTACGACATCTTAGTTGACAAACATGCAACGTCGGCGAAAAAGGCCGTCTGAACATGAGCAAGTTGAAACTCCGATGAAAGACATGCGATGGCGGTGAATTAAACCGCTCTCGCATTTCGAACTCAAAACAATGTAATAGCGGCAAATTTTGCTGACATTACATTGTAACAAAAAACAAGCTTTAAGTAATATGTAAGAGCGGCAAATTTTGCCGCTCTTGCATATCAAGAGTCAAAAATTTACTAACTTAAAAACGATTAAAATTAACATCCTAACCAATTTACGACTTGAACTTTCCTCGCAAATATTGAGAAATTAATTCAAGGAAACGTCGTAAACAAGTTTTAAAATGTCAACTGACCTCACACTAGAACAAGAAAATCTTTTCTCGATTTGTGATCTTAGAGTGTAGATTCACGAAACGGACAAGTTTCGTGGGGTTGTCTACAAAAACGAGCGTAGCTGATTTTGAGAACAACAAATCTATATATTTTGTTTCATTTATTGATGACTATAGTAGAAGGACATGGGTGTATTTCCTTAGGAGTAAATCTGAAGTCTTTGCAAGATTCAAAGAGTTCAAAGCTCTTGTAGAAAACCAAAAAGATAGAAAGGTCAAATGTTTGAGGACTGATAATGGTGGTGAGATTTGCTCAACATATTTCAACAAGTTCTGTAAAGAATAAGGTATTGAGAGCCTGCATAAGACAACTTCATATACCCCTCAGCAAAATGGAGTTGCAAAGAGAATGAATAGAATGTTGATGGAGAGGGCTAGGAGCATCTTAAGTGGAGTTGGCCTAGAATAAAAGTTTTGGGCTGAAGTTGTTTCTACCGCTTGTTACCTGGTTAACAGGTCTCCTACATCAATGCTTGTTAATAAGACCTCTATGGAGGTATTGTTTGGTAAGAAGCCTTCACTTAGACACATTTGAGTATTTGGTTGGGAGTCATATGCACATGTGCCTAAGGAGAAGAGGTCCAAGTTGGAGAACAAGGAAGTTAAATGTATCTTTATCAGTTATGGCATCGGTGTGAAAGGGTACAAGCTATGGGATCCAATGGTCAAAATAGTTCTATATAGCAAAAGTGTGATATTCAAAGAGCTCATTCCTTAATCTTCTATTGTTTTACAACCAAAGAAAGATGAAAATAAAGATGATGCGGTTCATCTTCCTACCACCCCTAAGAAAGTTGAACCAAAGACACCTGTTGGACCTGATGAAGAGGAGAGCTCAAGCAATTCTGAAAGTTTAGAAGAAGATGATGAAGAACCTCAACCTCAACTTGTGAGGAGGTCCATGAGAATAAGGAGACAACCTGAAAGGTTTGGTTATTCATTGCATGATTCCAGTTGTATTTTTGCTTTGATTTCTAATGATGATGAGCCTAAGATTGTAACTAGGAAGCTATGGGTACGAAAGATGCAGGTTCTTGGAAGGAGGCCATGGAAGAAGAAATGTCTTCTTTGGAAAAGAATAATACTTGGGATTTGGTGCCTTTGCCTAAAGGAAGAAAGCCTATTTGATGTAAGTGGGTGTTTAAGAAAAAGTTTGGTTCAGATAGCAGCATTGAGAAGTATAAGGCTAGGTTGGTCATGAAGGGGTACTCATAGGTGGAAGGAATTGACTATGGTGAGATTTTGTCTCCCATTGCAAAGTTGACATCTATTCAGTTCATGTTATCTCTTGCAACAACGTATGATTTAGTGGTGGAGCAGATGGATGTGAAGACAACATTCCTTCATGGTGACTTGGAGGAAGAGATTTATATGTCAAAGCTAGAGCACTACATTGTGAAAGTTAAAGAAAATATGGTTTGCAAGTTGAATAATTCTTTGTATGGTCTTAAGGTGTCTCCTAGGATGTGGTTCCAGAAATTTGATCCCTTTGTGTTGAGTATTGAATTTCTAAAATTGAAATCAAATCATTGTGTTTATTTCAAATTTGACAATGATCACATTCTCATTATAGCATTGTATGTTGATGATATGTTGCTAATTGGGAATGGTAAAAATTTGATTTTTGATTTCAAGTCTCAGTTGTCAGCACAGTTTGAAATAAAAAATTTAGGGGCAGCCATGTACATTGTGGGGATGGAGATTAGAAGAATAGAGCAAAAACAAAACTTTGGTTAGGCCAGAGTAAGTATGTGAAGACCATGTTGGAGAGATTCAGCATGGAAGATTGTAGACCTTTGAGTGTTCCTATTACAATGGGGACAAAGTTATCTATTGTAGATTGTCTAAAGTCTCTTTCTGAGATGGAGGATATGAGCAGAGTACCTTATGCTAGTGCGGTTAGCAGTTTGATGTATGCGATGGTCTGTACAAGACCAGACATTGCCCAAGTAGTGGGAGTCCTTAGCCAATTCATGGCTAATCTTGGACGGACACATTGGGATGTAGTAAGAGAGTTTTCATATGTCTATGGGGTACTTCTAAATATTCCTTGTGCTATCATGGTTATCCTACTGGTTATCAACATTATGTGAGTATTCATGGATTTGTGGATTTAGATTGGGCAGGTGACATTGACATCGGGAGATCTATTAGTGCTTATGTGTTCACTATGTTCGGTGGTGCTATTAGTTGGATGAGTAAGCGGCAACCTATGGTCGCTTTGTCCATGACTAAAGAAGAGTACAGGGAGGATACTCATGCTTGTAAGGAAGCCATTTGGCTTAAGAGATTGTGTTTTGACATTGGGTTTGACACAAGGATGATTACTATTTCCTGTGACAACTAGAGTGCCATATGTTTGGCAAAGAATCCTATTTTCCATGCGAGGACCAAGAACATTGATGTGTACTACCACTTTGTATGTGATATGGTAGAGGATGGGAAGGTGAATTTGGAGAAGGTTGATACTTTGGCAAATGTTGCAGATTCCTTAACAAAACCAGTGAGCACAAAAAGTTTAGATGGTGTTCAGAGACTATGGGCCTCTTGGCCCCTATTAGTTAAATCCTGTCATTCTATTGGCTCTTGCAAGGTGTTCAACAAGTGGGAGAATGTTAAGAATTAAGGTGTCTCAACCTTGCAATTCTTAGAATTTATTATTTGATTATTTATTTAATTATTTGCCTATGATATATTTAATGTTGCACATCCTGTTTTGTCATTTAGTGTGAAGTGGCATGGTGAGATGCCACTCCAATTGTAAGGTGATTTGGATGGATAAATCAACCCATGAGTATCTAGGCATCCCATTTGAGGTGGAACTAATATGCCATGTGTTAGAATATTGTGACTTTTGTAAGAACTTATGACATATGATCCAGATTCTATGGCATGTAAGAGCCAAGTATAGAGATTCCTATGATGGGCGAAGACAAGTGTCATGAAGCATCTTTGCATGAGAGGAAGGCATATTTGGTCACCCAAGTTGGGTTATGAAGTGTTGTAAGAGGAATATGCTATATTTAGGAAGTTATGGCAGATTCTCTTACATATGTAAGAGTTGTCATGTATGACTAATTCTATGATAGTTGTAAAGTGCATAAGAGCATCTGTCATAGCCTATCTTTGGATGGAGCGCTCCACATTGGGAAGTCAAACCTACATGTTATGATGGTTGTAAGAGAGGTGTATGCATTTTGGAAAAGTGTCCTTGGGCATGGGAAATGGGCAATGAGGCCAAGTTAGACGCCCATCTCTAGAAGCTTCTCATTTATGCCTTGTAACTCTATATATTCAGGTGCTTGGAGTAGTATGTGTATGGTTCATTTGCAGGTATTGTTATCCTACAAGAATTACTCTAGATTTGACATTGTGATGACTCCTGGAAGAACTTGCATTGCAAGTGTGTTGTAATCCTTTACAGATTTGATAGTACATTGTGCAAGTTTTGGAGTGTGGGGTTTTTCACCCGAAAGGGTTTTCCCCACGTACATCTTGTGTCATTGCATTTATACTTGCTTGTGAATGTATGTTAATCTCTCTGTTAATGTGAATCATAACTGTAACTGGAAGGATCTAAAGTAAATTTGCATAACTATCCCTCATTAGATTGGTGTAGGAAGTTGTTTCCACTTACCTCACTTCCTTTCAACTTCATTAGGGCCAAAACCCTAGCACCAGGCCAACCAACACCCTAGTCCTCCCAGATCTGCTCCAATTTCTGACTGTAGGCTCTGATAACTCTATTCCTTCTCGATCTTCCCTCAGTTCCTATATAGTTGATCTATAACACTTGTAATTTGTTCATTTTGTCATTTAGGTCACTTAAAACCCTAGATCTTGTTATTCTCAAATCAATCTCATCCATTACAACAAAAAGAACCAAGCCCTAGACATCCTGGCTCTCCCTTAAGGAATGTAGCCAAACACACAAGTCTTGGTTGGCTTGTGTTCTAATGTTTGACAAAAAGGATTGATATAATTTGTTCATAATTAGTTAGATATCTCATTTTCTATCTTACGTTATGATTTTTAGGATTATTGCACTAAGCATGGCACCCAACATCAATATTTGGTTCCCTACACTCCTTAACAAAATGGTGTTGCTAAAAGAAAGAATAGAACACTAAGGGGGATGTAAAATTGTATGCTTTAGTCATGGTCTATGGCCCCATATTTTTGGGTTGAATAGTCAATTGTGCCAACTATATTCAGAACCACACTCCCCACAAGGTAATTTAGAATATCACTTCAAAGGAGGCTTGGTCCAATATAAAGCCCGATGTTTCCCTCTTCAGGGTATTTGGTAGTGAGGCTTGAGCATTCATACCAGATGGTTAGCATAAGGCAATGGAGAAGAAGAGTCAATCATTCATATTTTTTGGTTATTGTGAGGATGTGAAGGCTTATTGATTACTTGATCTAGCCACTAGAGATGTCTACCTTAGATGAGATGTCTAATTTGATGAGTCCTTCACACATGATGATCCTCCACCTACTTATTCTTCCTTACTACCTACTCTACCTTATTCATCACATGAAGATACCTTTGTAAGGCCTACTTTTCTCACTCCCTTGTTTTTTATTATTATTGCATTCAGTTTAGTGATATTTAGACATTTGGTACTCTTTATCCCGATATGCAGATTTCTGGACTCTATAATTATATTTGGTTTGATTAGATTAAAATGCCATGATGAGACTATATCCTGATTTTGAATTCCATTGATGCTTAGATGATTTGTGTTATGCAGTTTGATGACATTAGAATATTGTTATGAGATTGGAAAATGGAATTATGGTTTGAATTTACTCCTGAGTTCATAATTAGAAATGCAGTAAAAATGATATACTTGCTTATGATGTTATGTGATTTATTAATGCTTTAAATGACCATGCGATATCCTGAGTGTGCATTTACATGCTTCGGCTATAATATATATGTTGGATTAACCTGTTTGTTTCAAGTGCACAGGTGATTTTCCATGCCACGAAAAATCAGAGATCATCCCACACAATCTGTGAACCCCGTGTTGAACCAATCTAGTTCCAAGAGGAACCAAGATCAATTTTGTGTTTGCGTGTTGAATTTTTCGTAAAGTTGTGTATGGTGTCTTTTGGGCTAGGTTTACCCATTTGCAGTTGATTTATTATATTGTTGTAAATGTTTTATGTTTAATTGTCATATTTTGGATTTTAATATTTTTGAGACCACTGTTCTAGTGATTTTCTACATTCTAAGGTGCTCAAAATGGGTTAAAAGTGACCCTGGGTTGTACCCCTAGGGTCTAGGGCCCATTTGAGCTTGTTTAACCCTAGGTAAACTCTCATCTAGTCACCTAAACTTCACCCTGAAGTGAAGTGACGAAAATGGGAGTTTGTGAGGAGGAGAGGGATGAGTCTAGTCATCTACCTTATCCACTCCCCTTCCCAAGGTATTGGGATTCCTTGCCTTGAAGACTTGGGGGAGTCTTCAAGACCCCCAAGTGTGGGAGACCCACCTCCAAGGCTCTCACACATGTGTGAGAGCATCTTGGAGTGTATGGGCTCCCCTGAGAGGATATGATATGGACACATGTCAATCCTTATCCTCTTTGTCTCCACCTTGTTCTCTCACACATGTGTGAGAGAACACATGTGGAAGGGATAAGGCAAGGTGGGATGGGAGGGTGACACTTGTCACCTCCACATCCCATGGAGCCTACAAGTGGGAATGAGGAGGAAGGAGAAGGTGACAAGTGTCACCTTCTCATTCCTCAAGGCTCATGAGGTGAGCCTATATCATCCCCTCTTGGAGTGTGAGAGAGGGTTCTTGGCTTTTAGAATTTTCATTATTGTTTGGAGGTTTTTGTGAGAATTAGAGGATTTTTGGGTTGGAGTCACACTTGGAGGAGATTTTGGTGGTAAAGTTGGGAGCTCTTCTACAACTTCTTCATTTTGGGCATTTGGAGGTAGGAATCAAGGCTTAGGCCTTTCTCTATGTATTTATTTTTATTGTGTGAATGTATGTTTTGTATTCCTTTGTATTTTGTGTTGTGGGGAAATTTTACGGGAGTCTTGTTTTGAGTGTCTCCATTTTTGGAGGATTCAATGTGTGAGGGGTGGGAGAGGAGTGAACCTCCTCAAGGTCACCCTCTTGATTTACTTGAGGTTTTGACTATATGAGCATATTGAGGTGCATGAGTATGCATTTTTTTGAAGGCATGAGTGCCTTGAGGAGTTTGGATTTGATATCCTTTCATTTGGGCTTGAGGCCATATTATTTTGAGTATTATGAGTTTTGGGGATATTGTGGTGTGCACCTCTTGAGTAGAGAGCTGTCCACTCTCCTACCCCTTTGAATTCATTTTCAAATGGATTTTCGTTGTTGTCAATCCTTCGTTGGGTGTTCTACTTTATTTGAGTGTTTGTATTGTTGTGGAGTGTATGGAACCTTGTGTGTGGTGATCTCCAAGCTCAGGGGAGATCTCTTTTCGGATCTATGGTAGGGAGGAGAGCAGTTTAGTGGCTAGAAATTTGTTTCCCATTGTTTTAGTTTCGTAGGTTCATTTTAAAGTTAGTGGAGCTTGAATGAAGAAAGTTCCTCATGTTAAGTTGTGTTATTTTGGCTATCTTAGAGCCAAGGCCATGTGGCCATTGTATTGTAATTTTTGTTGTTATAAGGGTGGTTTTCTCCTCACCTTTGTTGTATGTTATAACTAACCTTTGTTGTATATTATAACTACCCTTTGTGTTCTTGATAATGGCAAAAAAAAAATGTTAGTTTATTGTTTAATTAGTATTTTGCTCAAAAGGAAAAAAAATGTGTAGTTATTTAACTTCTTGTAATATTTCTATGAAATGGAAATGAAAAGCATATCTAGTTATTTTGTTGAAAATATGATGTATGGGTTATAATGAATGTTGTAGTTTAAGAAAAATAAAGATAAAAAAAATATAGATATGTGCTTATATTACTTGATGTTCCAAAAAAAAGAAATATATATCTTTCATGTTACTTCTTGTTAAAAAAAAAAGAATATAGATGACCTAATTTATTATTACTCTCAAAATTGGTTCTCTAATGTTCTATTAGAGATGTATTTTTGTATGAAATATATACATATATCTATATATTTTATGTTAGTTGAATTGTGTAAGGAAGTATATATATATAGTGATAAATGCATTGTGTATATATGTGTGTGTGTGTGTGTGTGTGTGTGTGTGTGTGTGTGTGTGTGTGTGTGTGTGTGTGTGTGTGTGTGTGTGTGTGTGTGTGTGTGTGTGTGTGTGTGTGTGTGTGTGTGTGTGTGCATTGTATTATAATGCATTGTATTATATGTATAATGAGGCATTAAAAAAATCATAAATGATAAATGCATTATATTCTTTATGTTTTTCTTTATGTCTCATTATATATAATATCAAATATAATACCATTTTACAATAAAATCAAATATCATAGGATAGTGAGCAGACTGTTGAAAGTATACAGAGATAAATGAAATTTATTTTTTTGTTGCAGACCGAACCACCTTCCACCGTTAGGGTTTTATATTAAACAAAAAAAAATGTTGGGGGGACAGCGACATGGATGCCACCCCCATTTGCATATGCTGTGGGAAGAATGGGGGGGCAGACACCCCCCCACCTTCCCACCATTCGGTGGAAAGGTGGGGGGGTGTATGCCCCCCCATCCATCCCCCCTTTCCTTATTAAAACCTGTGATATATTTGAAAACAACATTCCTTCTCTGCAGTCCGCCGTCGACCATACCCCTCGGCCTTGCAGTTCGGCCTTTCTTTCTGCCGACTGTGATTTTATTAAATATCTTTAAATATATATAGACACGAAAATCTCTGTATTTTGAAATATATATATATACCCAGATCTTATGGGTATACTCTGTTTAAAAAAAAACACATACCCAGATCTGCTTGTTTTATTCAATGATATATATATATATATATATATATATATATATAGAGAGAGAGAGAGAGAGAGAGAGAGAGAGAGAGAGAGAGAGAGAGAGAGAGAGAGAGAGAGAGAGAGAGAGAGGGGGGGGGGGGGCTACCATAGCTTTATACCTGCAACAAAATAACAAAATAGAACAAATGAGGAGGAGGAAGAAGAGAAGAGAAAATAAAATAGAAAATGAGAAGAGAGGATAAACTTTTAGGATTAGGGCTTTTTTGAGAAACTTAACATTCTTTTTATTAGGGTTGAGGGAGAATGAAATTTTAAATTAGGGGAAAATAGTTGCCTGTGAATTTATCTTCCCCTTTCATTTCTTTTAGACTTGACTTGTAATTAATCTCTTGACCATGGGATATTTTAGTAGATGGGCTTAAATTTTGGTAATAGTTTCGAATTTAGTGGGATGGACTAATTTTATCCCTTGCCTTAGTTAATTGACTTTAATAGTGTAGAGTTTATTGCTTTTAGAAACTAGAAGATTAATTTGAAATTGTTTTTTCTTTGGTGGGATAAATATTACATAATTTAGAGAACTTTAATAAAATTCTTAGTAAGGTGGGGTTAATTGATTATTGACTTATTTAAATTTCGTTTAATTGGAGGGTAAATTTTATAACATTTATTTATTGTTTTTAATCTAACCTTTGATTTAATTTTTCTTCATAAATGTTACTGGGAAACCTTTTTAAAATTTATTATTTTGAACGCTAATAAGACGTTATGTTGCCGGATTTCTTCCAAAAATTTGATTGAGTAATTTAAATAAATTATTTATGCATTCATATAACATTTAATTTTCACCTTGTGATTACGTTTTTAATGCAATCGTATTTTAATATATATATTTTTGCTTAGTGTTAGGATTTAGATTTCGACACATGTCAGAATCCTGCCACATCACCTAGGAAACTTAGGGTTGATATCAATTATGATTCTAACCCTAACGGAGATGCTCCTCACGTCACCTAACCCCCTAGTAGGCTTACATCTCATAGGGGTTGCGAATGGAGTTTGCATACCCTGCCGATCGATTGACCTAGTGTGCACCTTTGTGCGAATGCCGCTGAGCACGCTGATGCATGTGAGGGGGTTTCTAGGGAGGCGTGGAAAAGTTTTTTGGTGTTTCGTGTCATGACCACATGACAAATGTGGACATGACATGTGTGTTGTGACCACATGGGAAATGTGGGGATGACATTTGGTATCAAAGCCCAAGTTTAAACACTGGGCTTATTTGGGCACATTATTTATTTCGCAATTTCATTTGATTTGTGAATACCTCATTTTGTAGGATGCCTCCTAGAGCGATGTGAGTGCGCTCATGCACCATAGCATCCATGGAGATACAGAATGAGTCTTCAGCTAAGGGTCAAGGACAACCAGTACCATCGGAGCCGCCAGTGCCATAGGCACCACCTGCTCCATATTTAGGGCCATAGATTGTTTAGGCCTTATAGGCAATTTTAGAGAGGTTACCATCAGCTGTAGTAGAGCCATGTGTCAAGCCGCGCATAGAGCCATGTGTCGAGCCCCGCATTGATCTGCTAGAGGAGCCACATGTTGAGTCATGTGTAGAGCCATGTGTTGAGCCTCGTGTGGAGCCGCAAATGAAGCCACGTGTTGAGCCGCATTTGGAGACATGTGTAGAGCCATATGTAGAGGTACCTGACACCACAATAGAGGAGGTCGATTCATTTTACAGAGCTCATAGTAGGAGCCCTCCGCATCAGAAGTGGCGAGACGAGGCTGTGAGGATAGAGTAGGTTTACCACAGACCTTATGACTATGGATGATGAGAGGTGGTGGATGAGCCTTTTAGAGGACATAGAGATTGTGGGGACCCCATTAGGGATTTACTTAAGCTAAATCCACCCACCTTCATAGGGACCACAGAGCGAGCCGAGACTGAGGCTTGGCTCATCAACTTGGATAGGTGCTTTGCGTTGCATCCATATGGAAGCAACACAAAGGCACACGTGGCAGTTCATCTTTTGAGAGATGCAACGGCGACATGGTGGCACACTAAGGAGTGCAAGCGCCGCCTATCACTGGATACTCTTACATGGGACACCTTCATTGAGTGCTTTAACGTGCATTATCTTTCAGATCACTATAGGTAGCGTCGGATTGATGAGTTCCACAACTTACAGCAACGAGGTTCCACTATAGCGCAGTATGAGAGTAGGTTCATTGAGCTATAGCGATATGCTGAGTACCTTCATGATGATAAGATTCTGGTTCACAAATTTATCAGGGGTTTGAATCATGGGATCTCAGGACCAGTGCGCAGGAAGACCCCTAGACCATGAGTGAGGCTGTCAAGAAGGCGTACATAGCAGAGGAGATTTAGAGTCAGGGTTAGAGCTCATGACCCCAGTTTCAGGACCATAGCCAACAATAGCATCAGGGTTTTCACCGACCACCACCACCACCTTAGAGAGGAGGATTTAGTTCTGCACCGCTACCTCCTAGACCTCCACAGTAGTAGCAGCATCAATAGAGGTCCAGGCCACAATAGAGGGCACATGGGGGTCAAAATCATAGTTGGCAGTAGCAGGAACGGCATAGGGATTAGAGACAACAGGGACCACCTATAGGGCCTGCTAGGTCACAACAGACTTTCTGAGGTTCACAGGGGTCCACGGGTCAATCTGGACAGTAGTAGATAGGTAGGACATAGTCTGGTCAGGTGCAGGCTCAAGGACCATGCTATGTTTGTGGTGGAGCAAGACATTTAGCCAGAGAGTGTCCATAGGGGTTTATGACAGGAGGACAGCCTCATGCAGGAGGGTCAGAGTAGACAGTTGGTGATGTGGGTAGGTCCCATTGTATGTTTACAGCAGTTGATAACCGCCAGGCCAACTTCCAAGCCTCAGTGATTGAGACCGCAAGTATGATTGGAGATGTCCCCATTGCTATTTTATTTGACTCTGGCGCTACTGACTCATTTATATCTCCATCGTTAGTGGAGCATTGTAGGCTAGTGGCCTCTAGGCAAGGCGATAGGTGGGAGGTTGAGTTGGCCATAGGGGCCAAGATGGTAGTTGATGCTTTGATTCACGACTGTTAGATATCTTTGGGGGCCTTCACCACATTATGCGACCTTAGGGTTATGCCTTTAGGATCTTATGGTGTGGTCTTAGGCATGGATTGGCTTGCAGCTCATAGAGCCAAGCTAGATTGTCATCGAAAGGCGATTAGCTGCTTAGACGATCATGGCACATCAGTTGAGATAGTGGACATTCAGAAACCCATAGCAGTTCGAATGATATCTGCTCAGGATCTTAAGCATTGCATGAGAAAGGGATGTCAGATGTTCGCCATCACTGTTAGTGATAGATCAGAGGATGAGCCAGAGGCATCATTGGATGACCACCCCATCTTGAGGGAGTTTGCTAATGTTTTTCCACTAGAGTTACCGGGGATGCCACCTTGTAGGGAGGTAGACTTTCATATTGATCTAGTGTTGAGTGTCGAGCTAGTGTCTCGTACACCCTACAGGATGACCACTCATGAGCTCACAGAGCTCAAATTGTAGTTGGAGGAGTTGCTTGAGAAGGGGCACATCCGACCTAGTGTTTCACCTTGGGGTGCACCGGTCATCTTCGTGAGGAAGAAGGATGGGTCGCTTCGTCTGTGCATGGATTATAGGCAGCTTAATAAGGTGACGGTGAAGAACCGTTATCCTCTGCCTAGGATTGATGATCTTTTCGACTAGATGCAGGGAGCCAGAGTGTTCTCTAAGATAGACCTAAAGTCTGGTTATCACTAGTTGCGCATCACAGAGGCAGACATCCATAAGACCGCCTTCCAGACTCGTTATGGCCACTATGAGTTCACTGTGGTACCCTTTGGCTTGACGAACACCCCTACAGTGTTCATGAGTCTCATGAATGGGGTGTTCCATACTTGGATTGATTCGTGATTATTTTCCTTGATGATATTCTTATCTATTCATGGACTGAGGAGGAGCATGAGGAGCACTTACGTCAGGTTTTGCAGTGCTTGAGGGAGTAGAATCTTTATGGCAACATGGCGAAGTGTACATTTTTTAGGACAGAGGTGCAGTATTTGTGGCACATCCTATCTGGTGATGGTATCTTCATAGATCCATCAAAGATCAAGGCTATCAGGGATTGGCCAGCTCCCACTTGTGTGGCAGAGGTCAGGAGTTTTATGGGGTTAGTTGGGTATTACCGCAGATTCGTAGAGGGCTTCTCTAGGACAGCACACCCCATCACTTCCCTTCAGCGGAAAGGGAAGAGTTTTACTTGGACTAACCAGTGCGAGAGGGCCTTTGGGGTCCTCAAGGAGCATCTTACCAGTGCTCCCATCTTAGTGGTTCCCGATCCAGTAGCAGATTTCATGGTTTGTACTGATGCATCACTAGAGGGATTAGGAGCCATACTTATGCAGGGTGGTAGAGCGATTGCGTATGAGTTGTGAAAGCTCAAGACTCATGAGATGAACTACCCCATGTTGGTAATCATTTATGTTTGGGGTTTTGAGTCAGGTCTCCTCCGAAAAATCCAAAAATCCTGACACCTTTGGCCTCTGCAGTTGTTAAAAATGCCAAAAATCAATTAAGGTGCAAGTCAAAATATGTTGTGGCAGGTCAGAAATCGCTATCGGCCCCTGAAAAGTGATAAAGAAATGAGTCAGACGCATGAGTAAGATACACATCCGGCCACAATTATCTATGTTTAAATGTTTCTGTGAGTGGCTGAGAGGGTCAAATTGTGCTAGTATCGCGGGACCACCAAGTGTTAAGCCCCAGTTTAGAACCACGTCGTTGCTTATGCTTCCCGCGGAGCGTGCCACGTGTTAGCAGCGGAAGCAGCCCCTTAAAGTTCCAGCTTGAGCGCAGAAGGCGCCATGTGTCAACTTCTGCCAAAGTTTCAATGCAGTTTCAATATATGTTTCGAGAGTGGCACAGAAGGCACCATGTGGAGGCACCCGAGGGACACAGAGAAAGCAGCTCAGAGCCCCGTGGGCAGTGCCAAGTGGCAACATCTGCCAGTGTTTCTAAAAGACTCTAAAAGTTTCACGACCTCTGCCAAAGGCTTCAAAAGACCCTTTATGTTTCTCAAGAATGTGCGGAAAGTGCCACGTGTCACTCTTTGTCGAAGTTCCTAAAAAGTTTCCAAGCAGGGGCGGAGTGTACCACGTGTCCTTTGTGGTTGCTGCCAATGCCGACACGTGTTAGACTCTGCATTGTTTCTATTTGTTTCCAAGTTTGGCGAGGGCGAGGTGGGTCTTGATGATGAGTCCCTGCTACACGGAAGGTGCCAGGTGGCGACTTCTGTTTATGTTTTGAGAGCCCCTATTTATAAAGTTTCAATGATCGCACGGAAGGCACCAAGTGTCATTCAACGGGGGCATTCTCTATATGTTGCAACAGGTGTACGGAATGCGCCATCTATCCCTTATGGTTGCTATGGAGCGTGACATGTGTCAGCTTCCGCAGGACTGTTCTTTTTGTTGCAATGGTCAGCGAAGTTGGAGGTGGGACCCTGCATTAAAATATCAAGTGGGGCAGAGGGCGCCAAGTGTCAGCCTCCGTCGGAGTGTTTCGAAGGAGGGTCTTTGAGTTTTAAGAGACCGCGGAAGGCGCCATATGGCGGCTTCTGCGGGAGTTTCAAGGGCCTCTTATGTTTCAAAGGTTTTCGCAGGCTATTTTATTAAGTCCCTTCTATGTCCCTCGGCAGTGAAGCAGAACCCGCCACGTGTTGGCTTCCGCCTAAGTTTCATGGAGAGTCTCTAGCGTTCCAAGGATGCTGCGGAGCTTGCCACGTGGCGGCTTCCGTGCATGTTTCCGGTAGAAGGCTCTCGGCAGGGAAGATAAAGGAAAAAGGAGTCAACAGTTGAAAATTCAAGTGTCTACCTGGCACGTGTTTATTGGCGTCGACTTTGCAGCGTGATTTAAGCCATGAATCTCGGCGGGAAGAAAGATTTTAATAGCTACATTTAAACGAATAGTTTCTTCTATGTCCCTGCATTTGTATTTGGCGGCAAGAGAACCTATGTGACACGCAACTGCTGTGTCCCGAGGCTGAAAATTGATTTGCCATTTATGGCAAAGTTACATAGAGGCATGGACAGATGAGACAAGCCAACCACCTAATTTAAGAAGGAAATCTTGGAGCGGCGGCTCAGATCCTGATCTCACCTGCTCTGTCCTCTGTTTCTGACTGCCGCTTTCAATTTTGAGTGCCAATCTGATCGTGCATTGTATCTGGCAAAATTTTGACTTGCCTTGTAATTAATGCTGAGCAACTCCTTGCTATAAAATGCACACTGTGTTACTCATTTTGGTTGTTGAAAACTAGACATATCTGGCTCTGTAATAAGATACAACTAGTTCTGGTTGCTCTGTGCAGGTGGTCTTGTGAGTTTATGTATCTCTTGTTGTATGACTCATGCATGAATTTACTGATTTCATGATTGGTTTTATATGAGTAATGCTATATTTGCATGTGTTTTGTTATTCTGTCTCCAGTATTGCATGTATCCTTCTTCTGAATCTGGATATCCAAGGGTGTCTTGGGTTCTAGAATATAGAATTCCTGTATTAAATGCTTGATCTTTCAACTTCTGCTCAAAGGGTAGATTAAAGTGTTTTCAGATTAAGTGTTGGGAAATATATACTGCAATAGGGATGCCATAAGTAGAGATAACTTAACACTCTGTTCTGGGAGGTATTTGTAAGGCAGATACCACAACATCCCCTTGAAATCTAGTTTTAGTGTGTTCATGCTGATCATTCATAGGTGTATGTCTACTGACTCCAAGCCCTGGATAGGCACCAATCTAGCTTTGTGTTGAGGTTATACACCAGGTCTAGGTTTGCATCCAAACATAAAATCAAATCCATACTTCCAAATCAACCATTAGGACCTTAGAAGTAGTTTAGGACCAAGATACTCTGATTCACAACTGAACATAAGCCCAAAGCTAGCCCCTTTGCACTTATCCCACAGTTTTGGTCTTCATATAGGAGGATTTATCTGCTTTGTATCAACATCCCAAGCCAACCCACAAGCATATTCTCATGGGTGTTGAATAGGGAATACCCCCTAGGTTTTGCAGAGCCTGAAGAAGAAGAGGAGATAAAATAGAGTCTATCTCCTACACTGTTGGCCCCTAGCCCAGAGATCCTGTTGATCACTGATGGCTACCTTGTAGGGAAATCTGGGAATGAGCATCCAGTCAGGGAAAAAACCAACACCCCACACATGACTTAGAGCTCACAACAGTGGTTCATGCTCTTGTTCGTTGGAGACACTTTCTTCTGGGTTGTCACTTTGAGCTTCATTAAGATCATCACAGTCTTCAGTACATATTCACGCAACTGAATCTGAACGCCCGTCAGTGGCGTTGGATGGAGTTTCTTTGTGAGTACAACTTTGATGTCCACTACATCAAAGGGAAGGAGAACGTGGTTGCAGATGCATTGAATCAGAAGTGCCACGAGATCCTGACCTTGACACTAAGTGTGGACTTGAGGGGACGCATTATTCAACATCTGCCTAAGGATGAGTGGTTTCTTGAGGTACAGCAGGAGATCCAGTCACAGAGGGCCCTTGTGGGCAAGTTTGTAGGATACTCCTTTGACACAGATGGGCTACTTAGACATCGACAGCCCATCTCTGTACCCCACGTAGGCAACCTACATGTAGTAGTTCTTTCAGAGTCTCATAGAGCACCTTTGCAGCACACCCAGGGGTGAAGAAGATGCATGCCGACTTACGACAACTGTACCATTGGGCGGGTATGAGATAGGATATTGCAGTTGTTGCTCAATGCCTTGAATGTTAGAGGGTCAAGGCCGAGCATCAGCATCCAGCAGGTCTTTTATACCTTCACGAGATATCAAAGTGGAAATGGGACACCATTTCCATGGATTTCATTGTTGGTCTTCCTATGTCTTCTCGCCACCATGATGCCATCATGGTGATGGTTGACAAGTTAACCAAGGTGGCGCATTTCTCACCTGTACGTATGACATACAATGTACCATCAGTGGCGAGAGTATTCTTAGACAACATTGTGAGATTACATGGGGTACCTCGCCGCATTATTTCTAATAGGGACTTAGTTTTCACCTCAGCCTTTTGGAGGGCATTGCCGCAGGTGTTGGACACACAGCTCAACTTCAGTTCCGCTTATCACCCTGAGATAGATGGTTAGATGGAGAGGGTGAACAAGGTGTTAGAGGACATGCTCCACATGTACGTGATGGACCACCAGTCTAGATGAGAGGAGTATTTGTATCTGGTTGAGTTTGCCTACAATAATGGGCATCATAGCTCATTGGGTATGCCTCCCTATCAGGCCTTGTATGGCAGACCATGCAGGACACCATTGAGTTGGGAACATATAGAGGACAAGGTTGCCATTGGGCTAGAGTTGGTGCAGGATATGGAGCAGCAGGTGACTTTGATCAGGCAGAGACTTCAGGAGGTGTAGGATCGATAGAAGTATACCCATGCTAAGAGACTAGATCGAAGCTTCTCAGTCGGTGACAGAGTATTCTTCAGAGTGCGGCCACACAAGAGTACAATCCGTTATGGAAAGGGCTCTAAGCTTACACCACGGTTCGTTAGACCTTTTGAGATCTTGGAGTGGATAGCACCTATAGCCTACTGCCTATCCTTGCCACCTAGCCTGTCGCGCATCCATGATGTGTTTCATGTTTCTGTTCTATGGGGTTATATATCTGATGCATCTCATGTTTTGGACTGAAGTGCCTTATAGGTAGAGGTGGATGGACAATTGGCCATGGAGCCAATTTGCATATTCGTTCGACATATGCTGGGCCTTTGAGGTCGAGAGCTAGACCAGGTTAGAGTTCAGTGGGACATATATGATGAGGTGTCAGCCACTTGGGAGGACTTAGCTAGATTGAGGGCACTTTATCCTCACCCTTTTTATGAATTCCAAGAGGAAGTTTAGTCTTAGGGGGAGAGGATGTGAGGCCTACTTTTCTCACTCCCTTATTTTTGATTATTATTGCATTCAATTTAGTGATATTTAGACATTTGGGACTATTGATCCCGATATGCAGATTTCTGGACTCTATACTTATATTTGGTTTGCTTAGATTAGAATGCCATGATGAGACTATATCCTAATTTTGAATTCCATTGATACTTAGATGATTTGTGCTATGCAGTTTGATGACATTAGAATATTGTTATGAGATTGGAAAATGGAATTATGGTTTGAATTTAATCTTGAGTTCATAATTAGAAATGTAGTAAAAATGATATACTTTCTTATGATGTTGTGTGATATTGTGAGTGTGTATTTACTTGCTTCGGCTATGATATATATGTTGGATTAACCTGTTTGTTTCAAGTGTGTAGGTGATTTTCCATGCCACAAAAAATTAGAGATCATCCTACACGATCTGTGAACCTCGTGTTGAACCGATCTAGTTCCAAAAGAAACCAAGATCAATTTTGTGTTTGCGTGTTGAATTTTTCATAAAGTTGTGTATGGTGTATTTTGGGCTAGGTTTACCCATTTGCAGTTGATTTATTATATTGTTGTAAATGTTTTATGTTTAATTGTCACATTTTGGATTTTAATATTTTTGAGACCACTTTTCTAGTGATTTTCTACATCCTAAGGTGCTCAAAATGGGTTAAAAGTGCCCCTGGGTTGTACCCCTAGGGTCTAGGGCCCATTTGAGCTTGTTTAACCCTAGGTAAACTCCCGTCTAGTCACCTAAAATTCAGCCTGAAGTGAAGTGACGAAAATGGGATTTTGTGAGGAGTGGAGGGATGAGTCTAGTCATCTACCTTATCCACTCCCCTTCCCAAGGCATTGGGATTCCTTGCCTTGAAGACTTGGGGGAGTCTTCAAGACCCCCAAGTGTGGGAGACCCACCTCCAAGGCTCTCACACATGTGTGAGAGCATCTTGGAGTGTATGGGCTCCCCTGAGAGGATAGGATATGGACACATGTCAATCCTTATCCTCTTTGTCTCCACTTTGTTCTCTCACACATGTGTGAGAGAACACATGTGGAAGGGATAAGGCAAGTGGGATGGGAGGGTGACACTTGTCACCTCCACATCCCATGGAGCCTACAAGTGGGAATGAAGAGGAAGGAGAAGGTGACAAGTGTCACCTTCTCATTACTCAAGGCTCATGAGGTGAGCCTATATCATCCCCTCTTGGAGTGTGAGAGAGGGTTCTTGGCTTTTAGAATTTTCATTATTGTTTGGAAGTTTTTGTGAGAATTAGAGGATTTTTGGGTTGGAGTCACACTTGGAGGAGATTTTTGTGGTGGAGTTGGGAGCTCTTGTACAACTTCTTCATTTTGGGCATTTGGAGGTAGGAATCAAGGCTAAGGCCTTTCTCTATGTATTTATTTTTATTGTGTGAATGTATGTTTTGTATTCCTTTGTATTTTGTGTTGTGGGGAAATTTTATGGGAGTCTTGTTTTGAGTCTCTCCATTTTTGGAGGATTCAATGTGTGAGGGGTGGGAGAGGAGTGAACCTCCTCGAGGTCACCCTCTTGATTTACTTGAGGTTTTGACTATATGAGCATATTGAGGTGCATGAGTATGCATTTTTTTGAAGGCATGAGTGCCTTGAGGAGTTTGGATTTGAGATCCTTTCATTTGGGCTTGAGGCCATATTATTTTAAGTATTATGAGTTTTGGGGATATTGTGGTGTGCACCTCTTGAGTAGAGAGTTGTTCACTCTCCTACCCTATTGAATCCATTTTCAAATGGATTTTCGTTGTTGTCAATCCTTGGTTGGGTGTTCTACTTTATTTGAGTGTTTGTATTGTTGTGGAGTGTATGGAACCTTGTGTGTGGTGATCTCCAAGCTCAGGGGAGATCCCTTTTCAGATCTATGGTAGGGAGGAGAGCGGTTTAGTGGCTGGAAATTTGTTTCCCATTGTTTTAGTTTTGTAGGTTCATTTTGAAGTTAGTGGAGCTTGAATGAAGAAAGTTCCTCATGTTAAGTTGTGTTATTTTGGCTATCTTAGAGCCAAGTCCATGAGGCCATTGTATTGTAATTTTTGTTGTTATAAGGGTGGTTTTCTCCTCACCTTTGTTGTATGTTATAACTACCCTTTGTGTTCTTGTTAATGGCAAAAAAAGAATGTTAGCTTATTGTTTAATTAGTATTTTGCTCAAAAGGAAAAAAGAATGTGTAGTTATTTAACTTGTAATATTTTTATGAAATGGAAATGAAAAGCATATCTAGTTATTTTGTTGAAAATATGATGTATGGGTTATAATGAATGTTGTAGTTTAAGAAAAATAAAGATAAAAAAAATATAGATATGTGCTTATATTACTTGTTGTTCCAAAAAAAAACAAATATATATTTCATGTTACTTGCTGTTTAAAAAAAAAAGAATATAGATGACCTAATTTATTATTACTGTCAAAATTGGTTCTCTAATGTTCTATTAGACATGTATTTTTGTATGAAATATATGCATATGTATATATTTATATATATACAAACTGGTGTGTATATATATATAAGTATATACATATATCTATATATTTTATTTTAGTTGAATTTTGTAAGGAAGTATATATATATATATTAAATATAATACCATTTTAATAAAATCAAATATCATAGGATAGTGAGTGGACTGTTGAAAGTATACAAAGATAAATGAAATTTATTTTTTTGTTGCAGACTGAACCACCTTCCACCGTTAGGGTTTTATATTAAACAAAAAAAATGTTGGGGGGATGGTGGCATGGCCACCACCCCCATTTGCATATGCTGTGGGAAGAATGGGGGGCGAACACCCCCCCATCCCCCCCTTTCCTTATTAAAACTTGCGATATGTTTGAAAACGACGTTCCTTCTCTGCAGTCCGCTGCCGACCATTCCCCTCGGCCCTGTAGTTCAACCTTTCTCTCTATCGAATGTGATTTTATTAAATGTCTTTATATATATATACACAAAAATCTCTATATTTTGAAAAAAATATATATATGTACTAGATCTTATGGGTATACTCTGTTTCAAAAAAAAAAACATACCCAGATTTGCTTGTTTTATTCAATGATATATATATATATATATATATATATATATATATATATATATATATATATATATATATATATATATATATATATATATATATATATATCATTGAATAAAACAAGCAGATCTGGGTATGTTATATATATATATATATATATATAACAAACTCCTTAACAAAATAAATAATAGGTATACCTCTGTGTATACCTCCATTTCTAGGGCTGCCATAGCCTTACACTTGCAACAAAATAACAAAATAGGACAAATGAGAAAATGAGGAGGAGGAAGAAGAGAAGAGGAGAAAATAAAATAGAAAATGAGAAGAGAGGATAGATAAACTTTTAGGGTTAGGGCTTTTTTGAGAAATTTAACATTCTTTTTATTAGGGTTGAGGGAGAATGAAATTTTAAATTAGGGGAAAATAGTTGCACATGAATTTATCTTACCCTTTCATTTCTTTTAGACTTGACTTGTAATTAATCTCTTGACCATGGGATATTTTAGTAGATGGGCTTAAATTTTGGTAATAGTTTTGAGTTTAGTGGGATGGACTAATTTTATCCCTTGCCTTAGTTAATTGGCTTTAATAGTGTAGAGTTTATTGCTTTTAGCAACTAGAAGATTAATTTGAAATTGTGTTTTCTTTGGTGGGATAATATTACATAATTTAGAGAACTTTAATAAAATTCTTAGTTTGACCTTTAATAAAGTGGGGTTAATTGATTATTGAATTATTTAAATTTTGTTTAATTGGAGGGTAAATTTTATAACGTTTATTTATTGGTTTTAATCTAACCTTTGATTTAATTTTTCTTCATAAATGTTATTGGGAAACCTTTTTAAAATTTATTATTTTGAACGCTAATAAGGCGTTATGCTGCCAGAATTTTTTTAGAAAATTGATCGAGTAATTTAACTAAATTATTTATGCATTCAGATAAGATTTAATTTTTGCTTTGTGATTATGTTTTTAATGCAATCGTATTTTAATATATATATTTTTGCTTAGTGTTAGGATTTGGATTTCGACACATGTCAAAATCCTGCCACATCTCCTAGGAAACTTAGGGTTGATATCGATTCTGATTCTAACCCTAACGGCGACATTCCTCACGTCGCCTAACCCCCTAGTAGGCTTACATCTCGTAGGGGTTGCGAATGGAGTTCACATACCCTGCCGATCGATTGACCTAGTGTGCACCTTTGTGTGTATGCCGCTGAGCACGCTGATGCATGCGAGGGGGTTTCTAGGGAGGCGTGGAAATTTTTTTTGGTGTTTCATGTCATGACCACATGACAAATGTGGACATGACACGTGTGTTGTGTGTTGTGACCACATGGGAAATGTGGGCATGACAACCTTACCACTTGAGGATACTTTAGTTGATGGTCTTGATCTTCCACCATCACCTCCACCACCACCTCCACCTCCTACTACTCATGTTTTGGCTAGATGGGAACGCAATACTATTGAGGAGGCTAGACCTTTAGTTTGTGATCCTATAAATTCTCACCACACTTGCTCACAAACTTCCAATGCTAGTATTTTAAGTCATGCTATATCTATAAGTCCATTGAGTTTTTCAGAGAATTTCAATATTCCAAAGTGGGATAGTGCTATGGAAAAGGAGTATTCTTCATTGATGAAGAATCATAAATGGGATTTAGTTTCTCTTCCCAAGGGAAGAAATTTGGTTTGGTACAAGTGGGTGTACTACACCAAGTATGTAGTTGATGATTCTATTAAAAGACATAAGGCTTGTCTTGTTGGCAAGGGTTTCTCACAAATTGAGGGCATTGACTACTCCATAGACCTTTTCCCTTGTAGCTAAGATGGATTCTATTCATCTTGTCCTCTCTAAATTGTTGTATCTTAAGGATGACTAGTTTTATAGATGGATGTGAAGAGTGCTTTCTTGCATGGTGATCTTCATAAGGAGATCTAGATGAAGCAACCTTCAGGTTTCGTGCAAGACCCTTCATTTGTTTGTCAGCTTCAACATTCATTATATGGTCTCAAATAAGCTCCTCAAGCTTGGTATGAGAAGATTGATGGTTTTTTGTTTTCTTTTGGTTTCACTTGTTGCGACTCTTCAATCACACTGTGTATATTTAAAGACATGGATATGACCTTTTGATACTAGTCTTGTATGTATATGATTTGATTCTTACTAGTATCTCCTCATCCATGGTTCAAAATATTAGCACACTTTGATGGACAACTTAGACACGATTAATCTCAAGATTTTGCATTGTTTTCTTGGTCTTCAGGGCCTACAATCTACAAGAAGATCTCCATTTACCAATAGAATTATGTCATTGATTTTCTTCATCGATTTAGCATGGTTGATTGTAAGATTTCTCCCGCACCATTTCAATCTAGTGTCATTTTGTTTGCTACTTGCACTACACCTAGAGTTGATGCTACTTTGTACAGATAATTAGTTGGTAGTCTTTTGTATTTGACACACACTCATCCTAATATCACCTTCATTTCTGGTCGTGTC
The DNA here is from genome assembly GCA_027924645.1 of Cunninghamia lanceolata. NCBI lineage: Eukaryota > Viridiplantae > Streptophyta > Pinopsida > Cupressales > Cupressaceae > Cunninghamia > Cunninghamia lanceolata. Next base: position 5,848,458 of record BSBN01000591.1, on the reverse strand, counting down.
TCCCATTTTTCTCATGATCCTCATGAAAGTCATTAGAAGGAAGCCAAACATATTTATCACACCAAAGGGTAATAGGATGATTAGGTGGTAGGCCAAACTTTTTCATAAGCTATCGAAGCGATAGAACCTCTTGGCTAGCAAGTACTGCACCTCAATACTCAGCCTTAGTGGAGATAATGCACTAACAAATTGCTTCCTGCAAGACCATGCAACTAGACTAGAACCAAGGAAAAAATGAAACCTAGAGTGGACTTGCATGAGTCAACATCACTAACCCAATCTGAGTCAATGAAGCCTACTATTCAAGAAGCTCCTATTGTGTATTAAATGCCAAAATATGTGGTTCCTCAAATATGCCTATAACCAAGGTGCCATTCAAATCTCTCGTAACCCAATTGGGCATTAAAGGATAAAGCACATTGAGATACAAATGCATTTCATTCAACAACTTATATCCATATTGTGTTCTCTCCTTAGAGTACTTGTCTACTCACAAGTAGGTTGCAAAAATCTTCACTAATTCTTTAGCATTGCCTCAATATCTTGAGTTGTGACATATGCTTGGGGTGAAGGAAGTTGTCCTTTGGGGGTCATCTTGAGTCCTTCTTCCTTTGTATTGTCTCTTTATTGGAGAGGAGTTTTTACCCATTGGGTTTTCTCCCTTTCTCTATTTGTGGGAGATTTTTATTGTACATGGGTACCTCATTAGACCTTGTTGTTGAGACCCATCTTTCATTGTTTAGATTACTCCCTATGTATCACTTAAGGGGGGTGTAAGTGTGAGAAGTGTTTTATCCTATCTTGATCACTTTTCGCTAGTAGACATTTTTACGTCACACTTAAGTTCACTTAGAGGCTTTTTAGACATGTGTATCACCTCATAGGGACTTTACACATGTCCTCACACTTGTCCCAAGTGTTCCAACATCTATCACACTCTTTGGAAGGTTGGTTAGTTGTTTACACTTACCTTCCTTCTTCCTCCTTGTCATTTATATAGAAGGATATCATTATATCATTATTATTCCCTTTTGCATAATTAATTTTGGTTTTATTGTGCTCATATTCATGTGTGGAAGCTCTTGGATTTTTGCATTCATCTATTAGATGCTCCAACAAGGAAATCATCTTATACTTCCTCATTAGATATATCATGAAAAAACAAAAGTATTCAATGATAAATCACCATCACTTGTCATAGAATAAGTATAATTTTCATGAATCTCATGAACTAGTGAATTCAAAGCATCTATTTAATAGAAGGAAAAATAATTGCAAGATCCATATGACAATAAATTAAATACATAATGATACAATGCATCCATGGAACATACTCGATCATCCCTATAGTAAAAGGATATATGATATGTTATGGATAAACAAATGAAATGTAACAAACTAGGAAAGTTTACACCTTGAAATCCTTTATATATAAGCATGAATGGAAGAAAATCCAATAGTGAATGAAATAATAAAACTTAAGGAACTATAGATGTAGAGGGACAAAAGGAATAAAAGATTAGGTGATGCTAGATCATGTAGGTTCAACATAGTGCAGGGAAATAAAACACACCCTATAATTATCTAGGCCTAATCTAGTGATGAAACAATAAAATATAATTATATCTAAAAATGAGACAAGACAATTATAAATTAAAATGAGAGGTTTATAAGTGGCTTAGCTCTAGTTGTAAGTTTTATGTAGTCAATCATTGATATTTTAACATAGACTATGCTTGATGATTATGATATGGATTTAGCCACCAAATAGATACATTGTTCTAACTTTCATTGACTTGCTCACGTGGTTTTTGCTCTAAATTGGATGATATCAAGCCTACATATTAGTCTCGGGATGAGTTGTCTTGGTGTGGATCTGTCATCTACTACTTTATTCTATCATACACGTGTTCTTCTCTTTGTGTGCCTATGAATGCATTAGTATCTAAGACAAGTGGTGCTAAAAGATATCTTTGGAGAGTTGTGTAGAAGAAAGACTTAGAGCTTCCTTGATAACAAGTCATCCCTTTGTTGATGAATAATGGAAAAATATATGGAAAGAAAGTATGTGGGTGCCAAGGATGATGATCATGTTGATGCAAGCTCTATGATAACACAAAACCAAACAATTTAAGAAATAATCTATTTTTTGAAAAGGACAACTTGTAAATAAAAAACATAAAATTTGAATTTAAAAGACTAAGTTATAACTAACACTTGCACCCATAGAAGGTTCAAAGAATATAACAATAGGAACAATCGACGACTTTAGAAAATTTCCCGACGTGTATTTTACGGCGTGAAACAATTTCGAACACTACAATACTCACATATAAAAAGCCTATTGGCTAAAAATAAATCTATTTAATAGTACAATGACATCCATTATTTTATTTAGAATATATAAATTATTGTAGGAAAAATTACCTATACAATTAAGAGTTGGAAAAAAAATCTTATTGAAATATAAAATCTAATAATAAAGTAACTTTACACAAAAACAAAACAATTTAAATATTAAAACACTATAATTATGAAATGAAAAAACATCTAAACGTTGTAAAAAGGACACTTTCACCTCATGTATTTCCAAGGATAGAGATAAGATTCCTTTCTTCGTAGGTAATTTTTATGTTTTTTTAAAGCTATAACAGTAGAAGACTTCTTTTGAAGAGGGCTTTCACACGGTGAAGATGCTTATGAAGGAGCTTTTGTCTATAAAGCACATCAATCAAGTCTTTTCATCAATCTATTCAACACTCAACATAGTCCACTTACGCGACAGGTTTAGTGGCCAAATTCGGTGAAAGAGACATAAAGATGCTTCAGTGGGCATTAGCTGGTGAAACAGTTAAAAAGATGCTTCTGCACTCATTTTCTGCACTTTTCCCCATCAAATATTGTCAAATCATCCACTGCCACGCAATTTGCTCTCTACTTTCTTCTTTATTCGTATGCAACGAAACTCCCTCTTATCTGCATCATACCATTACCATTAGCCTTTTGTCTTTTAAGTATTCCTGCATTAAGCCAGCTTTATATATTCTCCTTGTTTCTTTTTCACCTCAATTTATAGCAAAGCCTTAGCCTTAGGCTGTCAAGCAATTGAAATCCCAAGCCGCTTTTATCAGCATACTTGTTTGTTTCCATTTGTATCTAATGGCAGTCCCTTCTAACACCCCTAGACAACCCAAGTATGGGCGAAGAAATGCTTTTGATGGCCTCAGAAGTATCCTACATGTTAAGTTTTTTAGATCAGATATGCTGAATCGATTCCTTGTTTTGTTGTACATACCTCATCCTTGATTTTATCTTGCATATGTATTATGGGAGGAGGTGCCTTTGTGGTAGGGTTGCACCCCTTCATCCAATGCCTATACAGATCTTAACCTCCCGTAGCTACACAAACATCAACACTCCCTCTTAGCTAGGGAGGTATAGCAAAGTCTTCCTTGAGTCCTACTCAAGGGTATCATGTCTTGTCATGGATTCTCTCAACATGACGTCCACCATGGCTACTCCCATGTGTGGAAAAGAGTTCATCACGGAGTCACTCAACGTGATATCGTCATGGAGTCACTCAATATGACGTCCACCATGGCTACTCCCATGTGTAGAAAGAAACACATGTACAAGTGTCCATCACGGAGTCTCTCAACATTGTGATGTCATCATGGAGTCTTTCAACATGATGTCCACCATGGCTACTCCCATGTGTGGAAAAACACAAATACAAAGAATTCATCATAGAGTCTCTCAACGTGATGTTGTCATGGAGTTTCTCAACATGACATCCACCATGGCTACTCCCAGAGGGTGGGAAGAATTTATCACGGAGTCTTTCAACATGGCATCATCATGGAGTCACTCAACATGATGTCCACCATGGCTACTCCCATGAGTGGAAGAAAACAAGTGCACAAATGCCCATCACAGAGTAACTCAACGTGATGTCGTCATGGAGTCTTTCAACATGACGTCCACCATGGCTACTCCCAGAGGGTGGATAAACACAAGTACAAGAGAATCATCACAGAGTCTCTCAACGTGATGTCCACAATGGCTACTCCCATTAGTGGAAAAATATATCGTCATGGAGTCACTCAACATGACGTCCACCATAGCTACTCCCAGAGGGTGGAAAGAACCACATCTCTGTCTCAGAGATGGACAAGGGCTTTCACCTCAAATTTCTCCATCTAAGAGAAAAATGCATTAACAAGGGCTTTCACCTCAAATTTCTGTCTCAGAGAAAAATGCATTAACAAGGGCTTTCCCCTCAAATTTCTCCGTCTCAGAGAAAAATGCATTAACAAGGAATCTTCATGATGATGTGACTCCCTCTGAAGCTCCAAGTACTAGCATCAACCTCTTGACCTCCTCGTCCAAGGTTGCCTCTGTTGGTTTGTCAGACTCCCTCTTAGTTGTGAGTCCCAAACTTCACAACCCCTTGCAAGATCCTTGCCTTGACTTATCTCTGTCAAAGATATATTTCTTGTTGATCCACTTACTCTGTTTTGTGTATCCCTAGATACTCGGCCTCTTCATTCCCAACTCCAAGATGGTTCTATTTAGGATCTAATAAAATATCTGCCAACATTTCTCAGATTTTTGAAGCACAGTGGAAAAGCCTTACACTTTTCCAGATGCCAAGTAATAAATTGCAAGGCTCCATTCCACCCTCCATCGGGAACATTTTTTTGCTGGCTTAGCTAGATCCAAACTCATATTAAAAAAAACCCTAAACAAATGGGTTTGATCGAACGGGTGTTCGATCAAACCCATTATTATATTAATAAAAAAATAGGTCATTCGTGGGTTCGATCGAACACCCAATGACCCCGTGGTAGCACAGGGTTCGATCGAATCTTCTTTAGCATTCAATCAAACGTTTTGGTTCAATCAAACCTAGTCTTTATTTTTTTTTAAGGCATGGGCAATTTTGTTTCGTCAAAAAAATTGTAACCCATTATTGTATGTTGACACCAGTTAGTTATAAATTAAAATGAGAGGTTTATAAGTGGCTTAGCTCTAGTTGTAAGTTTTATGTAATCAATCATTGATATTTTAACATAGACTATGCTTGACGATTAGGATATGGATTTAGCCACCAAATAGATACATTGTTCTAACTTTCATTGACTTGCTCACATGGTTTTTGCTCTAAATTAGATGATGTCAAGCCTACATATTAGTCTTGGGATGAGTTGTCTTGGTGTGGATCCGTCATCTACTACTTTATTCTATCGTACATGTGTTCTTCTCTCTGTGTGCCTATGAATGTATTAGTATCTAAGACAAGTGGTGCTAAAAGATATCTTTGGAGAGTTGCGTAGAAGAAAGACTTAGAGCTTCCTTGATAACAAGTCATCCCTTTGTTGATGAATAAAGAAAAATATATGGAAACAAAGTATGTGGGTGCCAAGGATGATGATCATGTTGATGCAAGCTCTATGATAACACAAAACAAAACAATTTAAGAAATAATCTATTTTTTGAAAAGGACAACTTGTAAATAAAAAACATAAAATTTGAATTTAAAAGACTAAGTTATAACTAGCACTTGCACCCATAGGAGGTTCAAGGAATATGATGATAGGAACAACCGACGACTTTAGAAAATTTTCCGACGTTTATTTTACAGCGTGAAACAATTCCGAACACTATAATACTCGCATATAAAAGCCTATTGGTTAAAAATAAATCTATTTAATAGTACAATGACATCCATTATTTTATTTAGAATATATAAATTATTGTAGGAAAAATTACCTATACAATTAAGAGTTGGAAAAAAACTCTTATTGAAATATAAAATCTAATAATAAAGTAACTTTACACAAAACAAAACAATTTAAATATTAAAACACTATAATTATGAAATGAAAAAAATCTAAATGTTGTAAAAAGGACACTTTCACCTCATGTATTTCCAAGGACAGAGATAAGATTCCTTTCTTCGTAGGTAATTTTTATGTTTTTTTAAAGCTATAACAGTAGAAGACTTCTTTTGAAGAGGGCTTTCACACGGTGAAGATGCTTATGAAGGAGCTTTCGTCTATAAAGCACATCAATCAAGTCTTTTCATCAATCTATTCAACACTCAACATAGTCCACTTACGCGACATGGTTTAGGGGGCAAATTCGGTGAAAGAGACATAAAGATGCTTCAGTGGGCATTAGTTGGTGAAACAGTTAAAAAGATGCTTCTGCACCCCTTTCCTGCACTTTTCCCCATCAAATATTGTCAAATCATCCACTGCCATGCAATTTGCTCGCGACTTTCTTCTTTGTTCATATGCAACGCAACTCCCTCTTATCTACATCATACCATTACCATCAGCCTTTTGTCTTTTAAATATTCTTGCACTAAGCCAGCTTTATATATTATAAGTGTGAGACCGACATTTGCGGAGGGCTTTCACAAGGGGAAGATGCACATATATCTATCCTACACGTTTGCTCAAGTCTTTTCATCTTGTATTGCCTTGGCCTTCCGAGCATTCAACGGGCAATACAGTCAACTTACGCGGCAAAGTCGGTGAAAGAGACATAAAGATGCTCTGCACTCCTTCCCTGCGCTTTTCCCCAACAAATATTGTCCACTTATTCTCTGCTACGAACCTGCTCGCTACTTTCTTCTTTATTCATATGCAACTACCTAAACTCCGTCTTCTCTACGTTATACCATTACCATTAGCCTTTTTGTCTAATAAATATTTCTGCATTACCCATTTTTATCTGTTCTCCTTGCTTCTGTTTGTCTCAATTTATAGCAAAGCTTCAGGCTCAGCCTCTCAAGCATTTCAAATCCCAAGCATTCTTACTTGTATCTAATGGCAGCCTCTTATAATACCAGAAAAAGTGCTTTTGATGGCCTAATAAAAGCCCCACCTGCTCCTGCTTTTACTTCTACTTCTGCTTCTGCTTCTACTTCTACTTCTGCTTCTACTTCTGCTGAATACCTGCCCTACGATGTGTTTATAAGTCATCATGGAGGAGATGTTAAACACACGCTGGCCAGCGCTATCTACAAATTGTTAGATGCTACCGGACTCAGAGTTTTTTTGGACAAAGATGAGCTCAAGCTTGGGGATTTTTTCCCTGAAGCTTTAAAACAAGCAATGGCTAATGCTTCACTTCACATAGCCATTTTTTCTAAGAATTATCCACAATCCGCTTGGTGTTTGGATGAGCTGGAATTTATGCTGCAAACCCGCATCACATTTATTCCCGTTTTCTATCATGTTGAGCCCTCTGATTTGAGATGGGCGATTGAAGGAAAAGGATCTTATGCAGATGCCTTCTCCAACCATGAAATCAAGAAAAGGTACCCCACAAAAACTGTTCCTCTCTATTGTCTGCTGGATGCCCATTTGACTTTAAATATTAATTAATTAAAATTTTTATTCTCAATTATTATTATTTTCTCCTTTTCATTTCTCATGTATATGATTGTTCTGTTGTGCTTGTATGGTGTTCCACCTGAGCAGATACAGCTCAGAACAGCTTCGAGGCTGGAAATTGGCACTCCATAAAGCTTCCTTCTATACAGGCGAGACCATTAATAATCAGAGGTAAGTACAAAATAATCTTCCTCCCGCATTTAGCTTATCAAATCTTCCTTCACGTGTGTTTATGATTATTTATGTAAATTTGTCTTTCAAATATTAAGACATATTTTATTATATATATATGTTTATAAAATTTTGATGATCTATTATAGAATCTCCTTTTGTGATACACTCTTCTTATAATTTTAATTGTATTTTATGATAAAAAGAGTTAAATACAGTCATACAACTATTAAATTTAGGTCTTAAATTTTATTCAACATTAAGTTCGCTCTTTTTGGTTGTTAGATAAAAATGATACCTTATCTCAAATGAATTAGAAAGTTAATGTAGACTTGATTACTTTGATTTCCATATTCAGAACAAATTATATGTAGATTCTACACATAAATTATATTGAACATATAAATTTATGTATGGATAGCCACTCCTGTAAATGGAAAATAAAGCCCAATCCTCAACTTGATTTTAAAACCAAAACATATTACTAAATCCTCAACTTGATTCTGAAACCAAAACAAATTACTATGCATTTTTTGTCTACTAGATTATAACCTATGGTATTTTCCCCACAAAATATGTGGTTCAAACTCCACCCATTAATTGGGGCAATAAAGCTGGTTAGTCTAAATATCAAATTAGTCTTTAGGCACCCTTAAATATTACTCACACTTCTATCAATGCACAATTCTATCAACTTAGTATGGATGGTAATAATAACTTTTTATATTTTGATTAATAAAAAGTACATTGATTGAGAGCGCTTCTAGATTTAATTGTGTAGGATTTTTTAAATGTCACTATTTTCTATCACATTCCATAATTTATCATTAAAATAAGGAACAAATTTTTAGCAAGTCTTACTACTTAGAGAAGGAATTAAAATCCAACAAAGAAAAAACAATTAATAAGATGCAAAAATATATTGCCTCAACAAACAAGAAACTTATATGATATACAAAGAAGGGATGACAATTGACAATTTAAACATCATATATATATACTCTCTTATTTAAACATTCTTTTTTTAATTATAATATAATGATACTAAAAATATAACACTATTATTAATATGAAAAATAGGATAGAAATTATTCAAACCTTAAATTAAGAAAGAAATTAGTATTATAAGTATGAGAAAAATTATAAAATCAAGAAGGAATAATAATATTGTTAATACCATAATAATAGAGTTGTCATATTTATAATAATATTGCCAATATTATAATAATAGATTTGTCAATTTACGTGGAGAATAATATTGGAATTAAAATGATCCAAAAAAGTTAAGAATTCAATTAAAAATATCAACAAATCACCTAATTATAATATGGAGAAAAATTTAGCTAATTTATATTAAAAGTTGTAAATGATTTTAAGAATGATAAAAACAAGTATTGGTCTATTACTATGTTATTCCAATTTAAAAAAAATTAATTAAGATATATTATAGAAGGAATTCCAAAAAGGAAACAAAAACTTTATAATAAGACATAAGCATAAGAACTTGATATGAAATTATCAAACACTAAATCTAAACAAAAGAATTAAAAATATATATATTCTAAGGAATCCAACAAAAATATAATATGTAGTAGATTAATAAGATATTTAAATATATTATAGGATGCAAAGTAAAATAAAATATAAATAAGATATTATGAAAAATGAAAAGCTATTTATAAATTGAAGGATGCCATTAAATTATTAACCACAAAATCTAAACAAAAGAAATTAAAGTATCAAAGAAAATAAACTATAGCAAATAGAATTATATAAATAATGATACAAAATTAATATAATCTATAGTATATTAATAGGATAAGAATACAATTTTTTTTGGTTTTCACAATTACAATCATGTTCCACATGCATGATTGTAGTTTACCTATCTTGCTCCCTAAATGAAGTATGACCAAGTTTTATATATTAACAATGCCATGTATATATAGTGAAGGTATGTGCCAATGAAGTCAAAGTAACATAGATGTATTAAGAAATCATAGGTGGGGCCATTTGTAGAAATGAGGAACATTGAGTGAATGTGAGTATTGGTTTGGGCCACTCGAGACAAACAGGAGCACGCTCAACCTCCAAGAAAATAAGTATTGCAAAACAATAGACAATTGGAATGCAAAATATGGAATGATGAATTGACTTCCAAGATGTAGTACATATAGGGCATAATCGACTAAGAATAGTCAAGCCAATAATAGAAAAAAATCACTAAGAATAGTGGTGATCCAAGAATAGGAAAAGCAACCACTTAACTCAATTAAGCTAATCTAGGCATGCCAAATATAGCTCAAGGTTAAACATAGGCTGATGTGCACACCTAAGTAAGCTTAATATACACCAACACCTCCCTTAAGCATAGCTTAGGTGGGCTAAATGAAGATGGGTACCGGCAACTAGGTCTAATTAGGTACCCAAGTACAATGCAATGCAATGTAATCTCTCATAAAGAGAAGAAATGAAGAAAACCACGTGGGAAAAAAACTCCCCTCCAAAATGAGAGAAAAAAGATAAAAGAAGAGGGCTAGAAAACCTCCTTGAAGATGATAACTCTACACCAAGCCTGAAACCATGTCGCTCTGACTATGATGATGTAGATAGCTCCCCCATAGGAGAGTAAAAGAGACTGTAGCCCCCCCACAATGAAGTAGCCCCTATGCCAAAAGAGAATGCCCATGTATGAATGTTGAAAATGATCCATTTGTGGCAAATTACATTTCTCCCCTTAGGAAGAAATAACTCTAATGGTGAATTCTTAAAGAAGTGAGGCTAGGTGGTAAGTCTCATGATGTACCCTGACTCAGAACACTGCTCAAATGTCGTCATGTTGATGTTGAAATGAGTCTCAATCAAATCAGGAGGCTTGGGCCTAATTGAAATAAGCGACCTCTCAAAATCACGTGAAAACTGATGAAGAATAGGATCCGAAGAGCCAATGTATGAAAGTAGAATGTCAATGCACGCCATGTGGCTACAAAGCAAATCCCATGAGATGTCCTGCCAAGACTCACTAGAAGCCCTCGGTGACACCTCTTTGAACCCTGTAGTACTAGTAGGTGTATGAGTACTATCATCAAACAGTAAGATGAGATCCTCCAAGCTGTCATCAAGATCCGATATGTGAGACTCTACAAACAACCAAGAGATATCTGGTAGAAATATATCTTAATGAGGTGAATCAAGAAGATAAATGTGAGCCTGTTGCAAAGAATCATTGGAAGCTCTCAAAGAAGCGACTCTGGAATTTAATGAAGCAATGGGGGCTGAAATGGTGTTCTCGACTATAGATGGGGTATCAATGTATGCCAACCAAATAGACTGATCATCCCATGAGGATGTGTCCACACACGAAGAGGAAATATAAGTCTCAATATCATCCACAAGACCCTGGTTATCCACAGAAACATCAATTTTAGATGAAGAATCAAGATCTCCATACAGTTGTCGGATGATAGTCTAAGTAGTGAAAGGGCACTCAGTGTGCTCTATATGATGTAAAATATCTGTAGAAATAGTAATACCTATTAGTATATATAGACCATGTCTTTTTTGTTAAACTATTTATTCTTCTGTTTATAGTCACTTGGCTCATAAATGAGTCCAAGGAGATAGGGTAATTGATCATGTTCAAGATAGTGATTCTTTAACCCTTGTTTCTAGGAGAAATAGTTCTCTGAGGTTAGTTTGACTACAGAAGGATGAAAATAGATACCATAATCCATTAGGTACCCCCTAAGTTTGGAACTTTATCTTAGTTCATTGATTACAAAATAGTGTGTAGTTCCCCAAACTGAAAATATGGAAGAAAGTGTAGAAGTGTACAAGACACAACACAAAGGATACCCCCTTGATTCAAAATTAGACCCCCCCTTGAATTTGGCACTTTATCATGTAGTGTGTTAGGTCTAAGCGGGTCATTTAAAATTGTGCCCTAATTTAAAAAAAAAAATGTTTTAAATTTGACACTAACAATTTCTAAAAAAGGCCTAAAATTAGAGGGTGGACTTGGAGCCAAAAATAGCCTACTCAAAAAAAGGCACCTCCAAACTGAAAAAAAAGGTGTTGTAATTTTAAATCAAGAACTTCTAATTTTAAAAAAGCTCCCCCAAATTAGAAAACATCTTTTATTGACCTAGTTTTTAATACCTGTAGCCTCCTCCAAACAACAAAAAAAAGGGTGATGTGCAAAAACAGGGTCGAATTCCAAATAGAGGGGTCTTTCCTACTCTGTTGGACCGAAAAAACAAGGGTCTGTTTCATGCCTTCGCTAGTTTTGATATTGCTTTTATGCAGAAATGTCCCTCTTTCGGGCCTATGGAGGTCGCCTTCTCCTGCAAATTAGCACTCGCTCACCGTTGCCATGCAACTCATGCCTCTTTGAGCTGCGAATCTGCTTCTTTGTAGGCCGTGGGTTGCCTTCAGGTCATGGATCGAGCCTTGCTATGGGCCCTCCCTCTATGCAGACTCAAATCGATGCCTTTGCAAATGGTGGATAAATCTCTAAAAATAAAAGAAAATCACCTTCCTGTAAGGTCGACGCTTTTACAAGCTGAGGGTCAAACCTTAATGCCTCCAAAATGCCCAGATAGACCCTCCACGCCTTCAAACTCTACTGGATTGGGCCTTTGGGTTTAATGTCACATGCTCCTTTGATCAACATGCAGGGTTGTTAAATTGTAGCTAAACCTATGAAAACCAGGAATATTGGTAGAGTTGCAAATTATATGATTCCACAAATTAATTGAGATGAAAGATAAATTGTGAATAAAATCATAAATTAACTTAAGAATGAGTACAATATATAACAGGAGATGAGATATCTAGAATGACAACTGTCAACTAGAAAATCAGCATGCAGCTCCATGCAAGATTGCGAGTCAAAGATGAACTACCATAGTCTTTTGCTGTTCACTTTAGTTAGCTTATTGCATGAACGTTTCCCCGTTATTCACGGGAGAAAGACGCTAACACCCTCCCTTAAGTCTAACTAAGGAGACAAAAAAGAGGAAAGAAGAAAACCCAAGCAGGGCTTAAATTTGACAGTCAACCTTGCTTGTCAAACAATTTTTTTATGACAGTTATCTATTCAATGGTGCCCTTCAAATACATATCTTAGTATAAGTAAATCATATAAAAATCAAATATGTATATCATCATAATCCTATATAAATTTCGACAATTTGTCCAAAATCTCTTCTTTCATATGATACGACCTTTTTAAAATTTTCATTGTATTTTACAATAAAAGTGTGTAAATACAACTATACAACTATCAAATTTAAGCCATGAACCCAAGTGAGAAAAACTCCTAACCATTTATTCAAACTGAAGAAGAAAGTTGCAACTGTTGAAGAACTGCAAAGATGCCCTTCGGTTGGGATGATGCCATTGTTTATCCAATGCTCAATATTGTCTTGCTAGAAAGAAACTCTAGAAGCATACGAGGATGTGACTCTAGAATCTCATGTAGATAGAAATTTAGAACAGAAAAACACTTTTGGCTGCCGATTGGAGGAACAGTGCAGAGCTCGACAGTTAATTAGTAACTTTTAATATTCTAAGTTTGTTTATTCAAAAGAAAAATGAAAGAAACTTGTACTAGATGCTTTAAGTAGAAAGCCCCATATGGAACTTTATATAAGTTCAACTTTTACAAAGCTCCAAATTTTCCTAAATCTTTATCATGTGGTGTTCGCAAAGCACGAACAATTTTTAAAGAATTGATAAGGAAGAAAGTGAGGAGCATGCAAAGAAAAATTAGGGGAAGAAACATGCATGCATCTAGAAACAAAGGTTTACATCTACCTCCATTGTGGTGAAAATCTTCATAGAAATCTGCCTGCAGAATGAAGAGAAGAACTCGCTTGCAAAAGACATATCGATCACGCCATTAGCAGATCACTCCTAAACATGCAATAAATTTGCACAATATACAAATGAATTTGCACTCATACCAGGCTCAGCTCTAATACCATGTTAAATTGCAGCTAAACCTGTGAAAATTAGGAATACTGGTAGAGCTGCAAATTACATGATTGCACAAATTAATTGAGATGAAAGATAAACTGTGAATAAAATCATAAATTAACTTAAGAATGAGTACAATATATAGCAGGAGATGAGCTATCTAGAATGATAACTGTCAAGTAGAAAATCAACATGCAACTCCATGCAAGATTGCAAGTCAAAGATGAACTATCGTAGTCTTTTGCTGTTCACTTTAGTTAGCTTATTGCATGAATGTTTCCTCATTATTCATGGGAGAAAACTGATACTAACAAGGGTGCCCTTTCGTGCTTGGTTTATGGCTGGATGGAGCTTCACACACCTTTTCTATGTAGCACGATGCCACTCTATGTAGGCTAACACCTTCACTATAGATTCATGCCCTTATGAGCAAGGTCATGCTTCTTCTATGCATGTCGATGCCATCACTGCAGATTCAGGCCCTTCTGTGAGGGATGGAACCTTTTATGTAGCCCTAGATCATTGCAAATTGACCTCTACAATCTTTGTTTGTGTATAAAACACAACTTATACACAAGTTAGATTTGGATCTGCAAAAAGCAAGTTCCTTCCACACACAATACACATGAAATAGAAAGGATTTTCACTTTAATGCAAACAAAGGTGTTTTCAATTTAAACTTTACAAAAACACTAGACCGACACTCTTCTTTGACTAGGGTTGAATGACTTTCTATGCCCAAATAGGGGCATTCCTTCCTTGATCCTTTGCACCAGACTTAATGCAGATCCTGAGGTTTTATACAAATTGACCTTCTTTGGATCTAGGCCTTGCTTGGAAGAGGGGTCCTACAACACTATCAAAAACTCGAAGAATTCGAATAAACATCCACAAAATCCCACTCTAATACCATGTAGAAACCATGAACATTGAGTGAATGCGAGTATCGATTCAAGCCACTCGAGACAAACAGGAGCACGGTCAACCTACAAGAAAACAAGTATTGCAAAACAATGGACAATTGGATTGCAAAATATGGGATGATGGATTAACTTCCAAGATGTAGTACATATAGGGCATAATTGACTAAGAATGGTCAAGCCAATGGTAGAAAAAACTCACTAAGAATAGTTGTGCTCCAAGAATAGGAAAAGCAACCATTTAACTTAGTTAAGCTAATCTAGGCACGCTAAGTATAGCTCGAGGCTAAACATAGACTGATGTACACACCTAAGTAAGCTTAAATATAGAGCAACACAATTATTCTTTAAAACATCTCGATGGGTTAAACTTCATGGGCTCTATTTTGACTTATTGGCAATTCTTTTCATTTACTTGAAAAATCCATTACATAGGTGACGACATATTCTTGGTTTTATTCTATATCTTGTAGGCTCCATGGCCTAAATTTGATGGTCGTATGGTCATATTTATTTTTTTTGCCTTAAAACATAATTAAAATTTTGGAAGACTCTATTACATAAATGAGAAAATTTTGAACAAATTGCAAAAAATTATATAAGATCATTCTAATCTACAATATGTACTTTTAAAAAAATAAAATATATTTTCATATTTGAAAGGCAACTTTAAATGCATAATCATTACAAAATATTGACTTAATAAACAAAGTCGACCATCAAATCTAGGCCTTGCCTGTGGCATATTCTCCCTCAGGGCAAGTCTTGTTCTTTTATCTCTAGCCCAAGCCCACCTATCCTATGACTGCCGACACTTACTACTTCATCAACATGGATCTAGGAACCACATTGAGTCATCCCTATCTATAAGTGGATGGTGATGATTTGATTAATGATTTATACCTCCTCTAGTCTAGCCTCCCTACCTATGATAGATAGGGGACAACAGTAGCTCTATCTTAGCTGCCCTTCCCCTACCCATGTCATTCTTCTTGAATCCTCTACAAAACACTCAATGCCATTACTCCCACATGTTTTCTACTGTCATACCTCCCTCACACCAATCCAATGCCCTTATTGGTGTACATGCACTCCTAGCACTCTAGAATGAATTTGTGCTTTGCATGAATTGAAATTTGTGCCAATTCGCCTTCATGTTATGTACTCTTCTTTTTTAGAGGAAAGAAGCTTGATAAATTTATTCAAAAGTAGTGTATATACTTGATTTAATATAAATTTCATAATTAATAGACAATGAAATAGAATGTGATATTTCACCTGGGTAAACCCTTACGGATAAAAAAACTAAGCATAGTAAAATTCTTCTCTATTTTATAAAATTCAACCATTAACTAATACAAAAAGAAACTCTTACTTTACACTTGAGTATGTGCCAATATTTATAGCCACATCAAAAATGGTTTTACACATTACATGAATCATGCAAAAATAAACATAAGTTATGGGCAAAACTGGAAGAAACCTAAAATAACACCCAATTTTCTTTTTTTTTTTTCCAAAAAATGCAATCATTTTTTTTGTTATAGACACTAGATGAAATCACCCCACTTGACTATAAAATGTATAAAATATACAACACTTATCCTATGCTTTTTAACATACTAAACTACAATAACTTAGTAATATATGAAAAAGGAAAAAAATCGTACACAACCTTTCACATGGTTTCGTGGGCAACGTCAATGAAAGAGAAAAAAGATGCTTCTACACTCCTTACTTGTGTTTTCCCCCAACAAATAGCTATTATCCACTCATTCATTGTCACATAGTTTGCTTGCTTCCTTCCTTCTTTATTAATATACAATTCAACTCAATCTTTTTTGAGTCACACCATTACCATTAGTCTTTTGTCTTTCAGGAAATTCTACATTAAGCCATTTTTATCTATTTTCCTTGTTTCTGTTCACCTCAATTTTTAGCAAAGCCTCAACCTTAGCTTGTGAAGCATTTCAAACACCAAGCCACTTTTATCAACATTATTCTTTGTTTCAATTTCTATGTAATGGAAATCTCTTCTAAGACTACTGGACAACCCGAGTAAGGCCTAAGAAATGATTCTAATGGCTAAGAATTGTCCTTACTATATCTAGACAACAAGTGTATCCCATACCACATGCTTTTGATGCTCTAAGAATTGCCTCACCTACTAGTGCTTTTTCATACAATAATACCATTTGTATATACTTTTGTTGTCTCCTCATTTGGAACAAAACATGTACTATGATGTATTCATAAATCATTGTTTGACAATATTTCAGAGACATGCTATCTAGCAGTATTTATAATTCCCTAGATGCCACAAGAATACAAGTGTTTTTCAACAAAGATGAGTTGAAGCTTGGGGATTTATTTCTTAGAGCTTTAGAAGAAGCTTATGGCTATTTTCTTCAATTCATATAGCAATTTTTTTAGAGCATTATGCACAATCCTCTTGGTGTTTAGTAGGACTGGCATTTATCATTAAAACTTGAACCATAATAATCTTTGTCTTCTATCATGTTGATCCTTTTGACTTAAGCTGGGATTTTGGAGGAAAAGGAATACATGCAATGCCTTCTCTAAGCATGAAAAGGACATATACACTCTAGAACTTGTGCTTCAACAATGATGACAAGAACTTGTATTGGCATCATCAATAAGAATATTAAGTACCTTAATACTCAGTCCCATTAGAATTTAATAGTGACACCCCTTTACGCTTTTTTAATCATAAAATACTTTTTTATTTTTCATTTTCCTTGTACGAACATTCACATAGAGGTTTAATGTATAACCATCAATTTTAAATATAGACACACACACACACACACACACACACATATATATATATATATATATATATATATTTTAATGACCTAATAGGTATTTTTTAAAATTTAAAGTTAAATATTAAACTTCTATTTGAAATTTATATATTAATGTTTACAAGTAATTAAAATTAGAGTATTATATTTTTAGGTGTCCATTGTATTATGGAATCCATGACAAGTTTTATTATTTTATAGCTCTCAATGAGATCTTATTTATTATGACCAGCAAAGATATATATAGCTCTATTTATTAGGAAGATGACCTAACACACAATTGCATTCTTAAAAGTCATTAATAGAACCACTTTTCTATTACACTGAAGTCACTGGTGGACTCCCACATGCACTGTAGAGAATCTGCCATGGGACTTTTGATGTAGCGCTATTTTGAACTCTCCATTGCAACTCAAAGAATAGAAGTTGGAAAGATAAATACCTAAATACACACAATGCTAGTTGGAGGCATCATATACCTAACTATCACTTTATTGCCTTAGGGGTGGGGAGGAATTATAGCTATAGAAAGGGTCTATAGGGTTTAGGGCTTAAAATTCAAAGCTACATAGTTGATAAATAGTCCATGAGGGGTATCATATAGTCTAGAAGATTTCCTTTTGTCTACATAGTAGTATGGAGTCAACATAAAAACTCCTAACTTAAATTTGACAATCATTTACACATCAAATAAATAATATTTAGTATTTACACATATAATATTTAGTACATTTTTCAAAGTAAACAATACATGATAAAATAAAATAATTATTAAATAAAAATTAAAATTTATGTGTTCATAACTAAAATAATAAGGTAAAATAAAAGAATTGTGATATACACATTAGATGAGATTGCCCCACTTAACTATAAACCATGTAAAATATACAACACTTATCCTATACTTTTTAACATACTAAACTACTTTAATTTAATAATAAATGAAAGAGAAAACAAACAAACAAAATCATACACAACCTTTTACATGGTTTAGTGGGAAAGTCTATAGAAGAGACAAAAAGTTTCTTTTGCACTCCTTATTTGTTCTTCCCCCACAAAAATAGGTATTTCCACTTGTTCACTGCTACACAATTTGCTTTCTTCTTTCTTCTTTATTAATATGCAATTCAACTCAGTCTTCTTTGCATCACACCATTACCATGAGCCTTTCATCTTTCAAGCAGTTCTACATTAATCTAGTTTTATCTGTTTTCCTTGTTTTTGTTTGACTCAGTTATAGCAAAGCCTTAGCCTTAGCCTGTGAAGCTTTTTGAACACCAAGCCACTTTTATCAACATTCTTCTTTATTTCAATTTGTATGTAATGACAACCTCTTCTAACACTATTGGACAACTTAAGTAAGGCCTATGAAATGATTCTAATGGATAATAAATTTCCTCCTTGTTGTACTTGGGCAACAAGTGTAGCCCATGCCACATGTTTTTGATGCTCTGAGAATTCCCTCGCCTACTACTGCTTTTTCATACAATAATGCCATTTGCTTATACTTTTGTTACCTCCTCATCTGGAACAAAACATGTCCTATGATTTATTCATAAATCATTATGGATAAGATGTGAAACACATGGTAGCCAACAGTGTGTACAATTTCCTAGATGCCACTTAACAAAGATAGTTGAAGCTTGGGGATTTATTTCCTAGAGCTTTAGAAGAATCCACTTGGATACTTTCTTCAATTCATATAGCCATTTTCTCAAAGCATTATGCACAATCCACTTGGTGTTTAATAGGACTGACATTTATCATGTGAAAATTTACACCACAATTACTATCATGTTGAACCTTTTGACTTAAGATGGGATGTTGGAGGAAAATGAATATATGCAATGACTTCTCTAAGCATGAAAAGAAGGATACATACACTCTAAAAGTGTTTCCACAATGAAAACAAACACTTCCAAGAAGTTTCATGTTGTATTGGTCGCATCATTAATAATATTAAGTACCTTAATACTCTTCCTCCTATTAGAGTTTAATAGTGACACCCCTTTACACATTTTTTAATCATAAAATACTTGTTATTTTTCATTTTCTTTGTATTCATTCACTTGCAAGTTTAATGTATAACTATCAATTTTAAATAGACATAAATAGACCTTTTTTTTAAGGTAATAGGTCTCTTTAAAATTTAAAGTTAAATATTAAACTTGTATTTGAAATGTATACCTTAGTGTTTACAAGTAATTAAAATAGAGCATTATATTTTTAGGTGTCCATTGTATTATGGAATCCACAACAAATTTTATTGTTTTATAGCTCTCAATGAGATCTTATTTATTATGACTATCAAAGATGTATATAGGTCTATTTATGAGGAAGATGACATAATACATAGTTTGCATTCTTAGAAGTCATCAATATAACTCTTTATCTCAAATGTTTTCCTCCAAATTTCTTCCTTCAACCTTCATTCTAAAATTATAAGCAAATTTTATAAATTATGATTTATCTTTCTTTTTTTCACAAACTTTAATTTAATATAATTTTCTTATAATTCCATTAACCTATTTTGATTATGTCTCTATTGTGTACATAAAAACCAAAATACAATTGACATATATTTTAAAAAAAAACTATAACTATAAATTTTAGAATATAGCCAATGCAACGAATGTAGCCGAGGTCATGTTGTGCCATTCCTTCCACATACTTGCATGCCCTCTGCACATAAGTCACTAGTGGTATACCCAACCATTACTTTATTGACTTAGTGGAATAATAATTCATATAGTCCACAAGATTCCTTTTTTATACTAATATAAGGTTCTACATAGTAGTATGGAATCTTATGTCATGATCATGTATATAAAACTCCCTAACTTAAATTTGGCAATCATTTATACATTAAATCATTAATATTTAATATTTACACCTATAATATTAAATTTACTGTATTTTTCAAAGTAAATATGGTAATAAAATCAAATAAATCTTAAATAAAAATAAAAATTTATGTGTCCCTAAATAAAATAAATTTAAAGTAAAATTAAATAACTTTTAAATAAATAAAATAGTTCCAAAATAATATCTCTTTTTTAGTAGATAGATGTATTTAAAATGTCTATACTATTTCATAGATGTATTTAAACTATTTATAATAGTTTTAATTTTTTAAAAAAATATATATATATATAAATGGGGTGTTAATTTTTATATACAAAATATTATTATCTATTTACATTTGTTTAAAATTGACAGTTATAAATTAAATCTGCAAGTGAATGGATACGAGCAATTGAAAAATGACAACTATACATATTTATTTAAAATAGAGAGTCTTTTTTAAATGCTTCTATGAAGGGCAATTATATTCGAAACTACAATTCTATGAAGGGCAACAGCGTCTTTAAAAAGAAAAATGTCACTAAAAAAATTGTTTGACAAGGATAGGTGAAGGTCAAATTAAAAGCTCGTCTCACACACTTATCTTTTCAAATCTTCCGTAGCATGCATTTCAGTTCGTTTTATTCTCAGTTATTTCGGTTTATTTAATGAAGTTCCACATTTTCATTGTTCAGTGACGAGCAGAAGGGAGTGAAGAATGTTGTGGATCGTGTATTAAAAGTATTGAAGAAGGATCGGTTAGATGTTGCTAAGCATCCGGTGGGTTTGGATGAAGCTGTACAAGATTTTGAAAAGATTGCACTTCAATCTGCTGCGCCAATACAAATTGTAGGTATCTGGGGCATGGGTGGTGCGGGCAAAACCACCCTTGCAAAGCAACTTTATAATAAGAAATGCTCCACCACTCATGGGTCAAGTTTTCTTTTTGATTTTCGTGAAGCTGCAAGAAAAGGCCAATTGCATGAGAAACAAAAAGAACTTCTGAAGGACCTTAGCCTCACGGGTGAAGCATTTGACAATGTAGACAAAGGCAAAGAGATTTTAAAAAGCCGTTTGAGATCTGCTACTGTGTTTATTGTTTTAGATGATGTGGATCATACAGACCAGCTAGATGCCCTATTGCCAGCAAGGGAGAGCCTTGGCAAAGGAAGTCTGATTATTGTCACCACACGCGAGTTGCGTGTTCTGAAAGCGTGGGACATCTCCACTATATATAAAATCAGGACACTCAATGCTGCTCATGCCCAGCATCTTTTTTGTTGGCATGCATTCGGCCAACCCTCTCCATTGTTGGGATTCGAGGATCTTGCTGAAGAGTTCATAAATGCTTGCCAAGGTCTGCCTTTGTCACTCAAGGTCTTAGGGGGTCAGCTCTATGGGGAGTCTAGCAAGAATTACTGGCAGTCTGAATTAGACAAATTCTCCAGAATAATGCCAGACGACATCAAATTGAGGCTCAAAATAAGCTACGATGCTCTAGATAAAGAAGAGAAGGAGATGTTTCTGGATATAGCATGTTTCTTCATTGGAGAGAGAAGCAGTTTGGCCATTGCAGTATGGGATGGATCAGAGTGGAATGGTATGCACGGTTGGCAAAGGCTTGTGAATAAATGTCTTGTTGAACTAGAGTGGGATGGATATCAGAAGAATAATCTCATCAGAATGCATGATCATTTGAGAGATTTGGGAAGGGAGATTGCAAATCGACAGTCACCCTATCGTCTTTGGTCTCCACTGCAGATAATCGAGATTCATCCTCAACAGGTGAAGTCAGTGCTTTCTTTCATGGCTTTATTAATCATGGCATGGAACCTGCCTTCTAATCAGTTCTATTGCTTTAAACTATTTCTTATTTTTGCTTTTGATTATTCAGGAAGCAATACGAATCCGAGGAATCGTAAACGCAATTGGTGACAATTGTGGCCGCCGGGAAGGGAAGATCATAATACACACAAGCCAAGGAGAGCGTAGCCTCGCACCCTCTTCGCTTGGATTGAAGATTTTTGTTGGTAATGGAAAATTTATTGATGAGGAACATAGCGAACTATCACGCGAACTGGTCTGGCTTCGCTGTGTTGGCTTTAAGCACGAAAATATTCCATCGTGGCTTTCATTGAAAAAACTAAGAATTTTACAACTTTACTCCCCTCGGAGGTTAGAATATTTGTGGGAACGTGATGCGGATGTAAGTATCTTGCTTTATGGTACTTTATAAAATGTTCAACGGAAATATTTTTAATTTGTGCTCTGTACGTTAATTGTATTGAAAATTGGCTGCAGGCTTCTTTGCAGTTAAGAGAGTTGGATATTTGGGGAGGCAAAGAATTGAAGAAGATAGAAAGTTTTAAAAGTCTGAGATCACTGGAGACGCTCAAGATATATAAATGTCCAGAATTAGATGGGCTTCCAAGTCTTGCAGAATTAACTTCTGTAAAGAAGTTTGAATTGATAGAGTGCTACAAATTGAAGAAGATAGAAAGTTTAAAAAGTCTGAGATCACTGGAGACGCTCAAGATAGAAGACTGTCCAGAATTAGATGGGCTTCCAAGTCTTGCAGAATAAACTTCTGTAAAGAAGTTTGAATTGATAGAGTGCTACAAATTGAAGAAGATAGAAAGTTTAAAAAGTCTGAGATCACTGGAGACGCTCAAGATAGAAGACTGTCCAGAATTAGATGGGCTTCCAAGTCTGTCTTGCAGAATTAACTTCTGTAAAGAAGTTTGAATTGATAATGTGCCACAAATTGGAGAAGGTAGAAGGTTTAGATAGCCTAAGATCGTTGGAGACACTCAAGATAGTTGCCTGTCTAGAATTGGACACCCTTCCAAGTTTTGCAGAGTTAACTTTTCTAAAAGAAATTGAATTGAAAAACTGCAAGAAATTGAAGAAGATAGAAAGTTTAAAAAGTCTGAGATCACTGGAGACGCTCAAGATAGAAAACTGTCCAGAATTAGATGGGCTTCCAAGTCTTGCAGAATTAACTTCTGTAAAGAAGTTTGAATTGATAATGTGCCACAAATTGGAGACCGTAGAAGGTTTAGATAGCCTAAGATCATTGGAGACACTCAGGATAGTTGCCTGTCTAGAATTGGACACCCTTCCAAGTTTTGCAGAGTTAACTTTTCTAAAAGAAATTCAATTGAAGTACTGCCAGAAATTGAAGAAGATAGAAAGTTTAAAAAGTCTGAGATCACTGGAGACGCTCAAGATATATAAATGTCCAGAATTAGATGGGCTTCCAAGTCTTGCAGAATTAACTTCTGTAAAGAAGTTTGAATTGATAGAGTGCTACAAATTGAAGAAGATAGAAAGTTTAAAAAGTCTGAGATCACTGGAGACGCTCAAGATAGAAGACTGTCCAGAATTAGATGGGCTTCCAAGTCTTGCAGAATTAACTTCTGTAAAGAAGTTTGAATTGATAGAGTGCTACAAATTGGAGAAGGTAGAAGGTTTAGATAGCCTAAGATCGTTGGAGACACTCAAGATAGTTGCCTGTCTAGAATTAGATGGGCTTCCAAGTCTTGCAGAATTAACTTCTGTAAAGAAGTTTGAATTGATAGAGTGCTACAAATTGAAGAAGATAGAAAGTTTAAAAAGTCTGAGATCACTGGAGACGCTCAAGATAGAAGACTGTCCAGAATTAGATGGGCTTCCAAGTCTTGCAGAATTAACTTCTGTAAAGAAGTTTGAATTGATAATGTGCCACAAATTGGAGAAGGTAGAAGGTTTAGATAGCCTAAGATCGTTGGAGACACTCAAGATAGTTGCCTGTCTAGAATTGGACACCCTTCCAAGTTTTGCAGAGTTAACTTTTCTAAAAGAAATTGAATTGAAAAACTGCAAGAAATTGAAGAAGATAGAAAGTTTAAAAAGTCTGAGATCACTGGAGACGCTCAAGATAGAAGACTGTCCAGAATTAGATGGGCTTCCAAGTCTTGCAGAATTAACTTCTGTAAAGAAGTTTGAATTGATAATGTGCCACAAATTGGAGAAGGTAGAAGGTTTAGATAGCCTAAGATCGTTGGAGACACTCAGGATAGTTGCCTGTCTAGAATTGGACACCCTTCCAAGTTTTGCAGAGTTAACTTTTCTAAAAGAAATTGAATTGAAAAACTGCAAGAAATTGAAGAAGATAGAAAGTTTAAAAAGTCTGAGATCACTGGAGACGCTCAAGATAGAAGACTGTCCAGAATTAGATGGGCTTCCAAGTATTGCAGAGTTAACTTCTTTGAAAGAAATTAAATTGGAAGGGTGCAACAAATTGAATATAGAAAGTTTAGAAGGATTGATATCATTGGAGAAGTTGGAAGTACGTGCCTTGTTGAAGCACTGTGGGAGATTGAAGTCACTGGTAATCGTAGGAAACAACGTATCAGTTGTTGAACCATTCATCAGGAGTTCCTTGCAGGTAATAGAAAATAGTTGAATTAGAAATATAAAATTCTTTTTATTATTATGAGACATCTGATTTTGTGCTGGCTTGTGCCTTTTGCAAACAATGTGCAGAAATGGCAAGGACAATTGATAATATGCACGAGGGCAGTGGTTGATGTGGGCTCGCTGAAAAACTACTTCACCTCTTCTCCTCTGAAAGGAGAAGTCGAAAATGGATTATTCGGAGGCTTAAAATTGAGCAGGCGGGAGTGTTCCGCCAATGCCAATGCCATTCTGATAAGTTTTATTATAGATGATGTTTATCCCAACTTACTCTTCCAGATATATACCGATGGAGGCAATCATTTTTATGCCGAATTGACTAATGGGAAATGGCTATGGATGGGCGTCTTCCCACAAGGTTCAAATTGGCTTCACTCAAACCAATACGGAATTTGCGAAAGAGAGGAGCATACTAGAGGCTTTCAGTCAGCTTTCCCAAACGTAAGAGTGCTGAACGAGTTATATTTATATGAAAAATAATCGTAAATCTTTTCATCAAAAATAATATTTTAAGTTTTGATTTGTCTATGGCTGTATATATTTGTGATGGTGTAAAAGGAAGAATTCTCGGTTAAGAAGGATAGATGAAATAAAGGCACAACTTAATATAGGAGTCTCTATATCATTTGAGACTTGGAGACAGATAAATGAAGGCAATGAATAATAGAAAGTACAACTAAATTATAAATAGTAATAAATGTATCATAGATTATTTAATTTTATAATAAAAAACTGATTGTCTTTTGTTAATAATGAATAATTTTATACATTTCAAGGGTTGGATTTGCATTAGAAAGTCCTATGTATAGTTTTGGTTCTCAAAATAGTCATCTACAATTTTAGACATGACACTCAAAACTAAGGGTTGGGGATGAATGGCAACCTATGGTAATGAGACAAAATCGTGACTAGACCATGGGCAAGGACCAACTTTTGAGGTAGAGTATTCTTCACTTTAGGCTATACTAGGTTTGGGAGGGTAATCGGTAAGGTTCTTATAAGATAGTTAAAGAATAATAAGACAAATACAATTGACCTTGAAAGCAAACCCACCCTATGCACATGAAACTCCCAAAGACTTTGTCACTAGAGGTTTAATATATAGGCTAGCAACTCAAAACCTAAGAACCTCCTTTATGCATATAATAGCACCCTTGCATATGCAACTAAAAATTGAAACAAATTTATATCTCTTTATATGAATCCACTTAAGATTTTCATAAACGTGCAATCTACAACCACACTTACACAATTATCTTAATGTGAATTAGCTTGGGCTCACAAAGATTTGATATAGGTTATACAATTGAATCATGAAAGTGGGCATAATCTAATCTTCTCCTAGGGTACCAAGAAACAAAGAGAGGTATTTAAATGAGAAAGATGGATCACAAGGCCAAAAAGGACCAATGCATATCTATGGAGAAATAAAGTCATAGTTAGAAGAGGGATGTATTTTGATGAGCCCACAATAAAGAATTAGATTTGTATACATATGTAAGTCAAAGATAGTAGGAACATTACATGGTTAAACACACTTAAAATATCTATTTTCAATCAAGAACATCCCATTTTTATTAGTGAAAAAACTTACAAAATCCTTTGCAATATTTTGTAGCATTGTCATGCCAACTAATCTTTAAAGCAACCAAACCAACTATGCAGAGTTACTGACAAACCCAAATTAATATTGTTAAATGTCATAAAAATATTGTATACTAGAAAGATAATTACAAATGGTTGCATACTATTAGGATAGGATCATAAATAAGTAAATTTTAATAAAGCAAGTGTTGATTTCTTATGCCTAAATATGGTACTAAATGATCTAAAAAAAATTGCCATTACTATACATAGCAATGTGATAAGGTTATACTTGACTAGTATACATAATATAAGCAATAGGATATGATTTCAATAATCTAGGCATAAAAGTAAATTCTTCTAATGATTATTGATTGGAGAAAGAGTATTTATTTAAAATGTCATTAGATTACTTGCAAAACAAATAGGACTTTTATTATTAAAAGGTCTAATCACTAAAGTTCTATGTTGTGAAGTAAGCACTTTCAATTCATTGTTAAGACTCTGTAGTGTTATGCAAGTTGCTTTACCTATTGGAAGAATATCAATTTATCATTTGTTTCATGAATACCACAATGAGGAAGGTCAGTTTCATTCCTCTGTTAACCTAGTATGAGTTTGTTTGGATATACTATTCTGGCAGAAATGAGACTTTGACTCCAAACATACTTACCCAAGGTGTTTCAAATTGCACTCATGTAGACATCAATGCAATGCCTCAAACATTCGCGCTCCGGATCCATGAATCTCTCGGAATGACAATGATTCACCCATTACTCCAACAAACCAACAAACAAAAGAATGATCCATTGCCACAATCAACAAATGACACCGCGAAATGATCGTAACAATCAAAAAGTAAACCAAAATCAACCAAACTGTACTAAAAACGACATAGTGAGAATGCGACGCATGATGATCAAAAGCGACAACACAGCCAACATTCCAGAAATCACAACTGAAACAACAAACTTGAATAAAATCACACAACTGAAATATTATCTTTTTGTTGATGCAGGATTACATTGTGTGCTCCGGTATTAATTATTGTCTTATCTTTTCTTAGACCTATGTCAAGGCCACTGTGTATGACTGTTGTTTGTCTGGCTATGGTGGTCTGTATTCTTGATGGACAACTTGTGCCTGCTCTGTTTATATTTGGAGATTCCACTATGGATGTGGGGAATAATAACTATTTGTACACTCTTGTGAAGAGTGATTTTCCTGCTTATGGCAGGGATTTTGACACCCATGTTCCAACTGGCCGGTTCTGTGATGGGAGACTGACCACAGACTATGTTTGTAAGTTTTAGAAAGCTTGAATATCTCCAAGTCAGTCAAGTATGAGTTTAGAGGATGTGGGTGGTGGATTTTTAGCACTAAAGAAAGTCTTTCCATGATGTGGTTGCTCAAATTTATGGTGTAGAAAGATTTTAGCTGATGTGGTTACTTGCATTTCAATGCTTTTTTCTTGAGATAGTAGAAGTGGTTCTCAAATTTATTGCTTGGAAATCTTTTAGATGATGTGGGTAGTTCAATTTTATTGCTTTTATTTATTTTTGAGATGAAGAGGACACTGAAGTTTTAATGTTCTTACTTGTTAGATAATATTGACCGAGGGTAGATTCACATGTAATGGTTGTATGTCCTTGGACAGGTAGGGGTAGTTTGTGAGATGTAGTAATCTAACACTACCATGACTGATCTTAACTACTGATTTTATATAAATATACCAAGCTTTGCTTGTTTAACTGTATTATCTTTACCATTTCTACTGGTTGGTAAGTCTTGGTAAGCCAAAAAGCTTTAAGGTACTCACGTTTTTGGATGATGTGGTTATTTAAGATTTATGTGTTAAGTATGTAGTCTATGGTTAGATATGATAGCTCTTTCTTCTTTAAATATGAAGATTTAGTCTGTGTCATTTTCTCATGTATTTATGTACTTACATTTTATAACCCTTAGTCCTCTTTTGTTGTTAAATAAGAACATTAAGAACAACCTTGTCTATAGTTTACTCATGGATGAATGCAACCAATTGACTTGTAGGTACAATATTTCCATTTGAATCCAAATGCAGTGTTTTTTATTTGTTTTTGCTTATTTTGTTGTTTTTGGGTGAGAGCTGAAATGCATCAAGTTTGCCTTTCATTTTTACTCTTCTCCTGTGAAATTTTTGTGAGTTTAATAGTGGATCCAGAAGAAACCAGTCTATTGGATTAAGATCAAGATTTTTTTTTAAAATATTTTATTTTCGATGTCTGTCTTTGATTTGCAGCTGAAACATTGGGTTTGACATCCTTCCCACCTGCTTATCTCAGTCCTGCGGCCTCTAGTAAAAATATTATCACTGGCGTGAACTTTGCATCTGGGGCTTCTGGAATATATGATAACACTGCAAATCTCTACGTATGCTTATTGCAAGATTGTACTTTCATGTGGACGCCACTGTTTTCAGGCAATACAATTTTAATTGGTTTTTGTTTGCTGCTTTCTATTTTGCAGAATGCCATATCCTTGACACAACAGCTGTAAAATTTCTATCAATACCAATCCAAACTAATAAGCTCGGTGGGAAAACAGAATACTTCATCTACTGTGTCCCAGGCTCTGTACATCCTTAGTTCTGGTGCCGGTGATTTTATACAGAACTATTACATTAGTCCTGTTCTTCTCAAGACTTTCACCATTTCATAGTACATAGACTCTCTTATATTGCCAATGCTCTCACAATTTGTCCAGGCAAGAATCATACCAAACTTCCATTTCTCTTTAATGCTACTTTTATTAGACCAATAAATGAGTAGCTTTTAAGCTTTAACAATATAAGTCGTGTGTATATGAATACTCTAATTAAATGAACGTTTCTGCAAAGTTTGTATTCACTGGAATATTGTTTCATCTGGTGTTCAGCTTTAAAATTACTTTTTAAGCTTTGTTTCAGTATTTATATGTGATATTTTAGAATAGAAATTTTTCATTAATGTCCATTGATTCTGTTGGATCTGTTAATTTTTGTGTAGCTTGGACAGGTGTTCTAGTCTCGGGTGGAGATTACGAGGCTGGAAACACAGCTGGAATAATTATCTCCATACCTAGATAATTGCTTTCTCGAGAGACTTCTAGATATTAGGGTTTAGAGTCTAATTAATCCTAGCCATTGATTAAAATTAAATCATGGCCATTGGTTTTCAATGAGGGGATTATAAAAGAGGATCAATAGGCATTTGGAAAACACAGATCCGAGAAGTATTTGCAGCGATAGCAAATAAATAAATTTGCGGTGATAGCAAATTGATTTGCAGTGAAAGCAAAGGGCGCAGTGATAGCGTTGGAGAGCAGTGGAATTGCCGGATAAGGAAAATATTGCCGGAGCAATTTCAGCAGGAACAATTGAGGGAAGGGAATTTACAGGAAAGAAATTTCCAGAGCTCTGCCAGTAAGAGGCAAGCAATTTTGTATCTCTTGATTTCCTGTAGTTGAATAAAATTCATATCTGCTGACTGGTTTTCCCTTCGGGGTTTTTCCAGGGACAATTTGTCCAAAACATTGTGTTCATTTTATTTTTCTATCTCCGTGATTTTTCCGTGAAGTTGCAGCTGTGTTATTATTTAATATTTGCTGTAAATTATTTAATTTTTCGGCAGCCAAATAATCTTATAAGATAGGAAATTAATAATCAGTAGCTGCAATAGATTTTTCACATGGTATCAGAGCAGATCTGAGTGCAGAACAGGCACAGGGAGAAAGGAAAAATAATCTAGGGTTTATAAAACCCAGTTTGACCTCTTCAAATTATTATTTTCTTTTGAGATGGCCTCAGCAGGTTTAAGAGATCAGGACAGATTGGATGGAGCCTCAAATTTTGGTGTCTGGAAAGCCAGAATTTCTTTATTGCTGGAAGAGAATGGTATCAAGGATTATGTGACCACTGTTGTACCTGTACCTACAGACGCAACACAGCTCATAGCATATAAGAAGGAAGATGCCAAGGCAAGGAGGCTGATTCTTGACGGTGTTAAGGATTATATTGTTCCGCATATTGCAGAGTTGGATATAGCAAAGACGATGTGGGATGCCATTATGAATCTGTACCAGAATGCTACCCTTAACCGAAAGCTGATTCTCAGAGAAAAGTTAAGGAATACCCGGATGAATAAGGGAGAAGACGTCACAAGTTACCTCACCAGACTTAGACTTGTCAAGGATGAATTGGCAGCTGTTGGAGACAAACCAAAGGATGATGAGCTAGTACGAATAGCCCTAAATGGGTTTACTAAGCAGTGGGATGTCTTTGTTCAAGTTATTAATGGACGAGACACCTTACCGAGTTGGGATCGACTATGGAGTGACTTCACTCAGGAGGAGCTTAGACTAAGTCTTGTCAATGGAACCAGCAGTAATAGTCAGAAAAGTGAGGTGGAACAGGAAAACGTTGCCCTAGCAGGAAAAGGGAAAGCGAAGAAGGGGTCTGGCAAATGATCAAATCCAAAAAGTGAGAAGAAGAAGGACTTATCTAAGATCAAATGCTATGGCTGTCACGAGTTCGGCCACTATGTCAGCGATTGCCCACAAAGGAAGAAAAATGAAAAGAAGGGCAAGAAGCAGACGGCAGCTTCAGCAAGTGTAGATGAGCTTTCTAGTAGAATGGAGGATGAGTTTGCACTCATAGCTTGCCTAACTAGCTCAACCTCACAGGGTGTTTGGTATATAGACAGTGGGGCGTCATTTCATATGACAGGAGTTAGGGAGTACTTCTCCAGATACAAGGAGGAGGACATCAGATTCCAGATTCAGATGGGGAACAAGTCCAAGTGCAATCCAGTTGGGAGAGGGACTGTTCTATTTCAGAGGGAGAATGGCAAGCCTATTTCCATTCATGATGTGTTGTATGTGCCAGGCTTGGGCATGAATCTAATTTCCGTATCTGTCCTTCAGGATAAAGGCTACAATGTACTCTTTAGAGGGGCGCATGTTTTAATCAAGCATAAGGATTGGAAATCACCCATAGCTATTGGAGTTAGGAGCGGCCAACTTTATAGGTTGCAGTTTGATACTCCTAAGGCACTAGTGAGCAGCAGTAATCCTAGAGATCAAGGAGAGCTATGGCATAGAAGGATGGGCCATATACATCATGGAGCACTTAAATTGCTTCGTGAGACAGTGACAGGTGTTCCAGACGTGAGCACAGAGCATGATGATGTATGTAAGGGATGTGTATTGGGGAAGTTTGTGAAAGCAGCTTTTCCAAGGAGTGACACCAGATCCAAGGGGGTTCTTGATCTAGTACATTCAGATATATGTGGACCAATGTCAACGAAGTCTCTCAGAGGATATGAGTACTTTGTTACTTTTATTGATGATTTCTCCAGGAAGACCTGGATATACTTCTTGAAGACCAAGGATGAGGTCTTCAGTCACTTCCAGGAGTTCAAAGCTCTTGTGGAGAATTCGACAGGCAGGAAGGTAAAGGTTCTTCGGTCAGACAATGGAGGTGAGTACAAAGGGAAAGAGTTCCAGGAGTTCTGTACCAGGGAAGGAATCAAGAGAGAGTGGACTGTTCCTTACAACCCGCAGCAGAATGGGGTTGCTGAGAGGAAGAATCGTTCTATATCGGAGGCAGCAAGGGCTATGTTGTATGACCAAGATATGCCACGATACTTATGGGCAGAGGCATGCAGTACAGCAGTATACATACAGAACAGGGTTCCACATAAGGTATTGGGCAAGATGACACCAGAGGAGGCATTCTCAGGGAAGAAGCCAGATGTTAGTCACTTCAGGATATTTGGGAGTTTGGCATTTTGTCACATTCCAGGGGCTACACGTTCCAAGTTAGATCAGACTGCAGAGAGAGGGTACTTTGTGGGGTACAGCGAGACCTCAAAGGCATATCAGATATTTATTCCAGGGACCAAGAGGATTATAGTCAGGCGTGATGTCAAATTCATGGAGGACAAGGCATATAGGAGGTCCAGAGATTTGCCAGCAGATGATCAGAATGAGCAGCCAACAGAAGCTCCAAGGATTGTTCAACCAGAATAGGGGCAGCGAAGCACGAGTACAGTTACTAGTACAAGCACAGGCTCAGGTGCTGAGAGTTCGCAGAGTATGGAGCAACAGATACAGCAAATCCAAGAGATGCATCAAGAAGATATGGAGTTTGATATTTCATCCTCTATAGTTGACAGGAGGAACCGTGAGGTTCAACAGACACATAAGGATACTCAGGAGTTTGTGGGAGCTCCTAGGACGAGTAATAGACAGCGGAAACAACCAGCTAGGTATAATGACTATGTGGCATTGGTTAGTCAGTTGGTAGATAGTGAGCCTTCTAGCTATCAAGAGGCTACACAGCAACAGGTGTGGCAAGATGCGATGGTTGAGGAATATACCTCAATAATGCAGAATGATGTGTGGGAGGTTGTGCCTAGACCGACAGATAGGGCAGTGGTTGGATCACGTTGGATCTATAAGATTAAGCATGGTGCAGATGGTAGCATCGAAAAATACAAGGCAAGGTTCGTGGCCAAGGGGTTCTCTCAAAAGGAGGGAATAGACTATGAGGAGACATTCGCTCCAGTGGCCAGGTATACTTCTATACGAGCCGTAATCTCACTTGCAGCGCATATGGGATGGCAGATCCATCAAATGGATGTCAAGACGGCATTTCTTAATGGTGAATTGTTAGAAGAGGTATACATAGAACAACCAGAGGGCTTTGTAGCACACAGCAGCGAAACCCACGTGTGCAGATTGAAGAAAGCTTTGTATGGACTCAAGCAGGCTCCCAGGGCGTGGTATGAGCGCATTGATAGATACTTGCAGGGAATAGGCTTTGTGAAGAGTGAGGCAGATGCTAACCTCTACTACTTAGTGGTTGGGGGTGAAATTATCATTCTTGTTCTATATGTGGACGACTTGTTTTTAACAGGTTCACTGGGGCTTATAGAGGAGTGCAAGAGGGACCTTGCAGCAGAGTTCGAGATGAAGGATTTGGGGCTTATGCACTACTTTCTAGGCATGGAAGTGTGGCAGACAGATGGAGAGATTTTCCTTGGACAAGGGAAATACTGCATTGAAATCTTGAAGAGGTTTGAGATGCAAGATTGCAGAGCCATGTCTACACCTATGATCACGAATTGGAAGAAGGTAGACACATCCAAGGAAAAGGATGTAGACCCCACCTTATACAGGATGTTGATTGGATCTCTCATGTATTTGGTCAACACTAGGCCAGATATATCCTTTGCAGTAAACTCTCTTAGTCAGTTCATGGTTGAGCCGAAGAGAGTGCATTGGATAGCGGCAAAGCATGTGTTGCGGTATTTGTGTGGTACAATCGAATATGGGATCAGATATGCTCGAGGTGATGGTATCAAGTTGATAGGCTATACTGATGCAGATTGGGCAGGTAGTGCGGTGGACAGGAAAAGCACTTCAGGGTGCTGCTTTAGTTTGGGATCAGGAGTTGTCTCTTGGTACAGCAGGAAGCAAAAGTCTGTGGCTCTGAGTTTTGCAGAAGCAGAATACATAGCAGCTAGCATGGCAACGTGTGAGGCTATATGGCTTCGGAAGTTGCTAGTAGCCTTGTTTGGTCAGAGGGTTGAGACTACAGTGATACACTGTGATAATCAGAGTTGCATCAGATTATCTGAGAATCCAGTGTTTCATGATAGGTCTAAACATATAGACATCAGATATCATTTCATCAGGGATTGTGTACAGCGGAGGGTTGTTCAGCTACAGTATATACCTACAGATCAGCAGGTAGCAGACATTTTAACAAAGGCATTGGGGAAGGCAAAATTCATCTTCTTCAGAGGTAAGTTGGGTGTTATGCAGAACACCTTCCTCGCTAAGAGGGAGTGTTAATTTTTGTGTAGCTTGGACAGGTGTTCTAGTCTCGGGTGGAGATTACGAGGCTGGAAACACAGTTGGAATAATTATCTCCATACCTAGATAATTGATTTCTCGAGAGACTTCTAGATATTAGGGTTTAGAGTCTAATTAATCCTAGCCATTGATTAAAATTAAATCATGGCCATTGGTTTTCAATGAGGGGATTATAAAAGAGGATCAATAGGCATTTGGAAAATACAGATCCGAGAAGTATTTGCAGCGATAGCAAATAAATAAATTTGCGGTGATAGCAAATTGATTTGCAGTGAAAGCAAAGGGCGCAGTGATAGCGTTGGAGAGCAGTGGAATTGCCGGATAAGGAAAATATTGCCGGAGCAATTTCAGCAGGAACAATTGAGGGAAGGGAATTTACAGGAAAGAAATTTCCAGAGCTCTGCCAGTAAGAGGCAAGCAATTTTGTATCTTTTGATTTCCTATAGTTGAATAAAATTCATATCTGCTGACTGGTTTTCCCTTCGGGGTTTTTCCAGGGACAATTTGTCCAAAACATTGTGTTCATTTTATTTTTCTATCTCCGTGATTTTTCCGTGAAGTTGCAGCTGTGTTATTATTTAATATTTGCTGTAAATTATTTAATTTTTCGGCAGCCAAATAATCTTATAAGATAGGAAATTAATAATCAGTAGCTGCAATAGATTTTTCACAGGATCTATGGGATCCATGCAATTTGTGTTGTTCTAATCTTCCATGACATCTGTGGTATGAGATAATAAGTCATAGGATCATTTCTCCTACTTGCAAGACAAGAATAGATCTTCTCTCGGAATTTTTTTCCAACACCCTGTTTTTTCTTCTTTGTAGAAAATCTGTATAAATCTGGGGCTAGAAGAATTGGAATAACTTATCTCCCTCCAATGGGATGCCTACCAGCTACCATCACCCTCTTCGGACACGGCAGTAATGAGTGTGTCACTCGCCTGAACCAGGATTCCCTTCTATACAACCACAAGCTCAACAGTACAGTAAACAGGTTAGGAACCAAGCTACCGGGGCTGAAAATTGCAGTGTTTGACATCTACACTGCTTTGTTAGACATTGTTCAGCACCCTTCAGACAATGGTAAAGATTCCCAATTCAAATACCTTATTTCAATCATTAGTTTTTCATGAAATTTTCGCTCAAAAAATGAGGTGAATGTGGGGAGAAAGAGGGTTTCCAACTTTCCACTACCTTTTTTGGGATACAAAGTTATTTGGATCAACTTTTCTGGCCAAATTTTTCTCTAAAAGCTCTTTTTCTAATTAATATGGATAACAGAAGCTTGAGTTCTCTGATAAATACTTTTTTCCCCCAATAATTGCAGGGTTTGCAGAGGCTAGAAGGGCTTGTTGTGGCACAGGTACAATTGAAACATCAACTCTTTGCAATTCAAACTCAATTGGAACATGTGCCAATGCTTCCTCCTATGTTTTCTGGGACATGTTCCATCCCTCTTAGGCTACCAATGAAATGCTTAGCAATTCACTTATTCTTCAAGGGATCTAACTTATTTTTAAATATTATGTTGTAACATTTATTATGTTATGTTTTGACTATATATTATAGAAGTTTTAGCCATGATGCCTTTATAACTATTGTGAAGTTTCACAGGTAATATAGCAGTGAATGTGTAATGGATTTGAAAAAGCACTGCTGAAGAGATAAGTTGTTAAAGAGGGCTTTTTCAGACAATATTTTACTTATTTTTGTTGTCATGAGAATGGAAAACACTGCAGAAGAAATGTGTTCTGCAAAAATAATGTTGGCACTTTCAGGAATATAAAAGTGACAATGTTTATTTTGAAAGATAATTTTATATAGCTGAACAAGGGTTTTGATTAAAGATAAATGATGTTTTTACAGTTAATAAAATACAGATGTGAGTTTTTTTATTTTTTATTTTTTTTGACACTCCTCATCAAGGATGAGAAGTCATGAATTAGTGAGCACCTTATATAATATAAACTATCAACTTCTTATACAAACTATCAAATGATAACTAAAAGCAGCAGACATACCATGTAGCAGCAGCGTCTGGTTTCCATGTGTTTTAACTTATCTTTTATCTTATAAAGTTAACTCCAGTGAGGTACATGGAAAAACCTGAAAAAACAACATTTAGGTTTTAAACCAGCACATTTACGTAAAGCCTTCAATTGAATCATACACAATGCTTAAGAATAAAATAGAGATTCAACATAAAACTTTATAGAATCTCATGTTCATTCTCAGAAAACTCAGACATATGTTGTCATATTTCCCTAACATTGTTCTCACTTCATACAAAGAGTGACTCAACGTTTTGTTTACTAAATTACTATTTATACTAGAACGTGTTCTCCAAGATTATATATAGAAACTAAATCTATCTTTGTTTAACTATTTATACTGCTACTAACAAAAAAAAATGTTTTACTATTTATACTGCCATCAACAAGAAAACACACAATGTGGACCAATAATATGTAGCAGTATCAAAAGATGACGACCTTTGTCTGCAACCCACGCTCTTAAAAAGATTGTGTCATCCTCCCTCCTCTTGCCCTTTATGGTGAAGTCCTTATTCTTAGAATTCTTTTCTAGGAAATTGGGAAAATGCACAGTCTTGTGGTGCTCCCAAGCATCTTCTTCATTCTCATTTAAAACTATATTCCCACAGGTAGGATCTACCACCTGCAAGTTTCTATGTTCCATATGATCCATTATTACTCCTTTCCGGCTATCTTTGGTGTCTTTTTCATCGATGCTGCATGTTCTTAGCACTGCATGCTCTGAATCATGATTATTGAGCTGTAAGAAAGGGTCATTTAAGAGATCTCTTGCAGGCAACCTTCTAGAAGTAGTTTCCAAGCACTTCTCCACAAACTGTCTCACTTCAGGATCCTCAATTCTGTACAGGGCTTCTGGTTTTCTCCCCTAGATATTAAAACAGGGCCCAATGTCAGTTGGGAGTGCATTCAACTAGAGCGTGTTCTCCAAGATTATATATAGAAACTAAATCTATCCTTGTTTAACTATTTATACTGCTACCAACAAAAAAAACTGTTTTACTATTTATACTGCCATCAACAAGAAAACACACAATGTGGACCAATAATATGTAGTAGTATCAAAAGATGACACAATGTGGACCAATAATATGTAGTAGTATCAAAAGATGACCTTTGTCTGCAATCCACACTCTTAAAAAGATTATGTCATCCTCCCTCTTCTTGCCCTTTATGGTGAAGTCCTTATTCTTAGAATTCTTTTCTAGGAAATTGGGAAAATGTGTAGTCTTGTGGTGCTTCCAAGCATATTCTTCATTCTCATTTAAAACTATATTCCCACAGGGAGGATCTACCGCCTGCAAGTTTCTATGTTCCATATGATCCATTATTACTCCTTTCCTAGTATCTTTCGTGTCTTTTTCATCAAGGTTGCATGTTCTTAGCACTGCATGCTCTGAATCATAATTATCGAGCTGTAAGAAAAGGTCATTTAAGAGATCTCTTGCAGGCAACCTTCTAGAAACAATTTCCAAGCACTTCTCCACAAACTGCCTCACTTCAGGATCCTCAATTCTGTACAGGGCTTCGAGTTTTCTCCTCTAGATATTAAAACAGGGCCCAATGTCAGTTGGGAGTGCATTCAAC
Source organism: Cunninghamia lanceolata (assembly GCA_027924645.1). NCBI lineage: Eukaryota > Viridiplantae > Streptophyta > Pinopsida > Cupressales > Cupressaceae > Cunninghamia > Cunninghamia lanceolata. The sequence continues at coordinate 5,810,734 of BSBN01000591.1, read as the reverse complement.
TAGATTGTTAGTACCAGCAAGCAAGAGACAGGACATCAGAGATTAGAGCAAATTGACTTTAACTTCTTCCAAGTAATTAAAAAAGTTCAGTGTGATTTTCTATTTCAATCCTACAACTGGATGCACAATGATCACATGAAAATTGGAAATAGAAACCAGAACTGCATAACTTACGAATGTTACTTTTTTGTAAATTTGAGCAGGATTAGTGCATTCACTATAAGGATACTCAAAGGTCACCATTTCCAACAAGTGAAAGGAAGCAAAGTACGCGGAACACACTTCATACGCTAATCTAATGAGGGAAGTAGATTGCAAATTCTTTTTAATCCTTACAATCACAATGTTATTAACCCAACAATAGAGATCTTGCAACAAACACATACACAAGAATGTAAGAGAGAAGAAGAGACACACAAGATATAACGTGGGGAAAACCCTTTCGGGAGAAAAACCCCACTCCAAAACACAGCTCAAATGTATTCCGTAAATAATGAAGGTTACAATATAGTTACAGAGCCAGTGTTCTTGCAGGAGTCTTCGACACTTGTATCTAGAGATAATCCAACATCATAACAGTACCTATCAATCACAGAATACATCTCCTCTCCAAAGCACATGTTTATATAACAAATACAAGTTAAAAATGGCTCCACATTGAGATGGGTGTCCAACATGGCCTCATGGCCCAAAACCCATGCCTATGGACACTTGTCCAACTCTGTAGGATGCTCAGGACACTTGTCAAGTCACCCCATCCCAAGGAGGTCGCCTATTTCCAAAATGGGCTATGACAGATGCTCTTACGACTCTTACAACTGTCATAGAGTCTGTCATAGCTGTCATAACTTACAGTTGTAAGAGAATTTGTCATACACAGGCTATAAATAGCATATTCTCTTACAACATGTCATAGTCCACCTTGGGGCACCCAAAGATGCATTTTTCAAAGATGCTTCACGACACATGTCTTCCCCTGTCATAGAACATTCCATTTATGACTCTTACGCATCATAGACTTGTCATAGGAATCCGTCATAACCGTTTCGGTCAATATTCCCTTACACACTATCTAAGATGCCGACACAAGGCAAAATATTCCTACCACTAAATGGGACGCCTATCTCCTCATGTGAGGAAAAATTTACAACTTGTCATCTTCCATGTAGGATGACACATCACCGTACCAACTCCCATAAGATGGCAACATAGGATTTGCATCCTAATTACACAATAGACAATAAATACAATGAAGTAATAAAATGAATTTACCAAGGTTGAGACACCTTAATTCCCAACATTCTCCCACTTGTCGAACACCTTGTAAGAGCCAATGGAATTAACAGGATTTAACTGCTATAGGCCGAGAGGCCTGGATAGACTCCAAACACCATCTGAACTTCTCTGTGCTCACTGGTTTCGTCAATGCATCTGCAACATTCTTTAAAGTGTCTACCTTCTTCAAATTCACCTTCCCATCCTCTACCATGTCTCACACAAAGTGAAACTGTACATCAATATGTTTTGTTTTGGCATGGAAAGTTGGATTCTTTGTTAGGCAAATCACACTCTGATTGTCACAACAAATCGTAATCTGTCTTACATCAACACTAATATTTGAACACAATCTCTTAAGCCAAATGGTTTCTTTGCAAGCATGAGTTGCTACCATATACTCAGCTTCTGTCATGGACAAAGCAACCATAGGCTGTCGCTTACTCATCCAACTAATTGCACCACCAAACATAGTGAACACATAGGCATTGGTGGATCTCCTGCTATCAATGTCACTGCCCAATTAGAATCCACAAATCCATGAATACAAACCGAATGCGGAGGTCATGTAGGATTACCATGATAGCATATGGAATACTCGGAAGTACCCCTCAAATATCTGAACACTCTTTTAACTGCATCCCAATGTACTCGTCCATGATTAGCCATAAATCGACTAACGACTCCCACTGCTTGGGCAATGTCTGGTCTTGCGCAAACCATATCATACATCAAACTGCCAATAACACTAGCATAAGGTACTCTGCTCATGTCCTCCACCTCACTAGGAGATTTTGGACAACCATTAACAGACAACTTTGCCCCCAAAGAAATAGAAACACACACTGGTCTACAATCTGCCATGTTGAACCTATCCAACACGGTCTTCACATACTTACTCTAGCTTGACCAAAATTTTCTGTTAGCTCTGTTTCTTCTGATTTCCATTCCTAGAATGTACCTGGCTACCCCTAAATCTTTCATTTTAAACTGTGCTAACAATTGAGACTTAAAATTAGAAATCATATTCTTACCCATCCCAATTAGCAAGATATCATCAACATATAATGCAAGAATGAGAATACGATCATTATCTAACTTGTAGTACACACAATGATCTGATTTTGATCTCAGAAAACTAATTGACAACACAAACGCATCAAACTTCAAGTACCACATCCTAGGAGACTGCTTCAAACCATACAAAGACTTTTTTAACTTGCAAACCAAATTTTCTTTACCTTTCACTATGTAATGCTCTGGTTGTGACATGTAAATCTCTTCCTCCAAATCACCATGAAGGAAAGTTGTATTCACATCCATCTACTCCACCTCTAAGTCATAAGCTACTGCAAGAGACAACAGAAAATAAATAGATGTCAGCTTTGTAACAGGAGAGAAAATTTCACCATAATCAATTCCTTCCACTTATGAGTACCCCTTCGCACCAATTTGGCCTTGTACATTTCAACACTACCATCTGTATTGAATTTCTTCTTGAACACCCATTTGCATCCAACAGGTTTCCATCCTTCAGGCAAAGGCACCAAGTCCCATGTTTTATTCTTTTCCAAAGAAGCCATCTCATCTTCCATGGCCTCCTTCCAGGACCCTGCATCTTTCATGCCCATAGCCTTTGTCATAGTTCTAGGTTCATCAGTGTTAGTAAGCAAGGCATAAGCACAACTAGAATCTAGCAATGAATAACCAAACCTCTCAGGTTGCTTTCTGATTCGTGTAGACCTCCTCAATGGCTGAGGTTGAGGTTCTGTGTCTTCTTCTGAGCTTTCAGAGCTGTTGGAGCTCTCCTCATCATCAAGTCTCATAGGGTCTGTCGGTTCAGTCTGCTCAGGGGTAGAAGGAAACTGAACCACATCTTCTTTTTTTTCTATTTGTTCTGGCTGTAAAACAACGGAAGAAGGTGTTAGCTCTCTGAAGATAACACTTCTGCTATACAACACATATTCAGCCACAGGATCCCAAAGCTTGTATCATTTCACACCGACACCATAGCCAATGAAAATACACTTAACATTCTTGTTCTCCAATTTAGACCATTTCTCCCTAGGCACATGTGCATATGCCTCACAACAAAAAACACGAAGATATTTAACTAAAGGCTTCTTACCAGACCACACCTCCATAGGTGTGTTACCAACAAGAGCTGATGTAAGAGATCTGTTTACCAGATAGCAAGCAGTGGCTACAGCTTCAGCCCAAAACTTTTGTTCGAGGCTTGCTCCACTAAGCATACTTCTAGCCTTCTCCATCAGGGTCCTGTTCATCCTCTCTACAACTCCATTTTGCTACAGGGTGTAAGGAGTTGTCTTATGTCTTTCAATCCCATGTTCTTTACAGAACTTGTTGAACTTTGTTGAACAAAACTCACCACTGTTGTCAGTCCTCAAACACTTAATCTTTTTACTAGTTTGATTCTCAACAAAAGATTTAAACTCTTTGAACTGACTAAAGACTTCAGATTTGCTTCTGAGAAAATAAACCCATGTCCTTCTACTGTAATCATCTATGAAAGATACAAAGTATACAGAGTTGGAAATCCAAGGAACATTAACTGGACCAAACACATCAAAATGAATAAGATCCAACACACCAGAAGACTTATGAGAACTCAAGTAAAACTGAACACAATTTTGTTTTCCATATACACAATGTTCGCAAAAGTCGAACTCAAGATTACAATCATTTAACCCCTCAACGAGGTTTTTATTTTTCAGGGTTCTAATGTAGGAGTCCAGGACAACACTGAGAGGGGGGGTGAATCAGTGTTGTATTAGTTTTCAAACATTTTACAACTTTTTGCAAGCTTTCTCTTACAGAACAAATAGAAAAGAATACATTAATGATTGGTTTAGTTTATATGCACAAGACTTACAATATCAGATGTAAACAAAAACATGATCAAACCATAAATGTGCACACACAGAGAAGAAATCAATGACACAAGCTTTTTACTGAGTGGAAAACCCTCAAGGGTAGAAAAACCACTCATGAAGTGCCTCACTGGCTTAACTTTAAAAACATCTTACAAAGCCTCACTGGCTGAATATTATGTCTCACTGACAATTGAGAGGTCTCAGTGACCTACAAGCCTCACTGGCATACTGTGCCTCACTGGCAAAAATGTTTAGAAGCACCAGCTTCAAGGAGCACCAACCCCTAATATAGAACAAACTGAAAACAAGAATTCAGAGGGTTTCTCTGTTTCAATACAAAACATTTCTTCTCTCTCATGTGAATGGCCACTCTATTCAAAATTAATCCTGTATCCGGATCCACTCAACAACACTGCATACTGAACCACACAATCATCTGTATAAAAATGCTTTCAACACTGCCTCATCGGTCCTTACCCAAAACTCAAAAAAAATAATACATCTGAATAACCATTATATGTAAATTAAATGTTTTTTCACCTTTCATCTTCTGTATGTTTCATTTCTGTCAATCTTTCTCACAAAAATATCTTCTTGAAAACCTTTCATATTCCTTCAATCTGATTATCTTCTCTGCATCATTGTTATCCTATTCTCTTTCATCTCCTTCACACTCTCTTTACAATTTTTTTTTTTGTTTTTCTTCTTTACAAAACTGATCCTTCATATTCCTGAAAAGAAACTTCATTTTGTATAAGTTTTGTATAAGACTTTTCATCTTCATACAATCTCCTCTACACAATATCTTCAATAATAAAATCTTCAAATCCTCTTTAAAAAAAAATTCTCTGCATATTCCTGCAAACAAACTCTTTATCTTCTCAACACTCTTCAATAATAATATCTTCCCTTAAAACAAAGATTTCTTCTTTTAAAAAAAGTGCTTTTATAAAGCTTCTATATCTTAACTGCCATGAGATATAAAAGATTAGAAAGAAATCCTTTAAATGATCTTCTAAAAACAATTATAGGAATCACCCAAAATATTCCTTTCCAATCGGGCTCAAAGATAGCAATTAAAAAAACAAAAAAACTGCAGTTATAAAAGAGTGACGTCCCAGTGACCGTCAAATGTTATGTGCAGGGGTCGGGCTTTGAGTTTTAAATTAGAACCATTGGATCATGTCTTCGTGGCTTTTGTAATTTTAAACTTAACCTTAGATTTAGGTTTTGTCGCCCGAATGCTCATTGGAGGACCGAAGCTATAGGTTAAACAAGGAAAGGGGCCGGTCACCACCATGTCTTAGGAACCCTCCAAACGGTGACATTTAAGTTGTAAACCCTCTATCACAAGTCACCAATTGAATATAACAAAAGTGCCACAAATGTAGATGGGTAAATATGAACAAAGGTTTTAAAGACTTAAACAACCTTTTGATACACATTTAGTGCATTAGAACTAGGATTTCAAGAAATTAACCTCCTAGCACTTGAAATAATTACCACAGGGATAACTGCACACCATGACCACAGAGATAACACTGAATAACTCTGTATAACCCTGCATAGATTGAATATATTCTGCCACTTTGTTTTGCAACTAAATAAAAGAACCATGACATTGATTTCGTACCTGAGTTCACACCAAATGCCTTGCAACTTATGATTCTGTGCCATGAGCTATCATCAACCAACTTAGACCATATGAACTATTATTAACAACACAAGAAGCATCAATCAATTAACAACATGATTTCATCTAACTGATCATCCAACAAAGAAGGCATCTACTGCAGACAAAGTGTCATCAATGTATTCCTGTGATCCTGTAAGCACTTGAAACACCAATAAAGTGAGTATGATTGATACATGAATGTTATCAAACACTTGTAATATTATCAACCCTGCATATGATGATGATCTTATCAAAACATGAACTAACATTATTCTTCATAACTCCTGACTATCTTTGATGATCTTGATGTCTTGATATGAAGATCAATCCCAACATCCATGACAACCTGAAAGACACCTCAACACAACTGTGATCAAATGAAGATCATGCCACAGCTGTCACTATGAAGACCATTCCGTGTTATTTGTATCAAGCCACTGTCACTTGTAAACAACATGATGTCTACATCTGTAAAGATCATTGCATCTGTCTTGATATGATATCATAAACTTATCCTTGTTCCAACCTTGATGACCAAGCATTCATACTAACCAAGCTCCTGATTAGTGACCTTAATATCAACCCAAGATCCTTAATATCAACCCAAGATCCTGCAAGACCTTTTTGACATCAATGACAATCTGACACCATCATCTAAGACCCTTCTCACCAATGTGGCCAAATCTCATGTGCCATAACATTGTCTTTTCAGTAGGAAGCTTAATTTCCAAAGCATGTGCACTACCATCAAGATTTGTTACAACAGATTTCTTCACTGCTCGTTCAGATGGTGGGGATGAAGTGGCTGCAACTCTTTTCTTTGAGTCAGAGGAACTATTGCACTAAGAAGTGTATGTCTCTAGCTAAAATAGAGTACCTCTCCGAGTACCCTTCGCAAGCACCATACATCCTCTAGTCATCTTGCATCCATCCTTCGAAAAGACAACTTGCACACCTGCATCATTCAACATACTTATAGAAAGCAGGTTATGTGCCAAGCCTAGGATGTGCATAACCCCAGAGATCCCCTTCACTCATCCATCAGGGAATCTAATAGAGACTCTTCCACGACCAACATTCTTCAGATGAGAATCGTCACCCAGGTACACTCTTCCACCATCAAACTCTTCATATATCATGAACCAGCTTCGATGAGAGGTCATGTGGAATGATGCACCATAATCTATCAACCACACATCCTCAGATGCATAGGTGGCCAGGGCTGTGATGAAAGAATCACCATTATCTTGTGACTTGTCAGAATTTGAATCTGGGGCATTCTTCTTCTTCTTTTCCTCTTTGCATTCCTTTCAGAAATGCCCAGTTTTGCCATAGTTCCAACAGAGAGCCTTGGACTTTCTAGGAGATTTGGATCTCCCACGAGATTTGGATCTGGCCTTATCATCTTTCTTGTCCTTTTTCTTTCCTTTCTCCTTGGATCTTCCATGAACCACAAGAGCCTCTTTGGCTGCCTCCAAAGACTTTCTCCGTATTTCTTCGGATAACAGCAAAGATACCACTTCATCCATTTTGAAAGTGGATGTGGTTCTCCCAATAGCCATTACAAGATGGTCCCAAGAGTCCAGAAAAGAACAAAGCAAATTCATACAACGATCCTCCTCTTCCATCTTCACACCAACGGATGTCAATTGTGCAACTAACATGTTGAAAGCATTCAGGTGATCTGCAACCGATCCTGCATCCTCCATCCTCAGAGAATACAACTTCTTTCTCAGAAAAAGTTTGTTCACCAGGGACTTGGCCTGATAAATATCACCCAACTTATTCCAAAGGTCTTTTGTTGTCTTCTCCTCATGGACATTTAATAGGACAAAATCAACTAGACTAAGTCTTATGAGACCCTTAACCTTTCGATCTTTGAGATCCCAATTTGCTTGTGACATTGCGGTTGGTTTTACAAAAGATACAGTTTCCCATAGGTCACGATCAACAAGTAGGTCTTCCATCTTAACATTTGGATTAGCATTTTGATAAGTAAACTAGAGGCTAGAGGAAGGTGGGACATAGTTATATTGGTGTATAGGATTCCCACTTGTTACCCTAGAAATAATGTTAACATTGTTACCAGATTGTGTAGTGGTGGTGACAATGGAAGAAGTAAATGTTGAAATAGAATATTTCGACATAGGTATCGACACTTGTGTCCCCATTTGGAATTGAGAGGATGTGTTTTTGATGAGTTCTGCACAACTAGCCGATGACATAATGTCATTATCCACTATGTGGGTCAAGCTACGTAGAACTTCCACACCTTGAGGATCATCAAGTAACAATCTTCTTAGATTCTCTATGATCGGGACAACCTCCCCAGCCAAAATTTTTGTGCCTAAGAATTGTTGGAAACTAGCTAGCTCACTATCTAGCTTATGAATTCATGCCTTAGGAACACGGGCCATAGAGTTCTCCAGAGAATAAAGAGAAGATTGTGTCTTAGAGATCATCAGCAAGGTGGGAATGTGATCTAAAGATGATTGCATTCCAAAACTTCCATGTGTGAATAGGTTAAAGAATTTAGGTTTCGATGTCGGAATACTAGAGCTACTCATAGCATGAAAACCCATTAGAATTTGATAACTTCTTATTATAGGGAGTTTAGATTTAGAGCAATGGGTCACAAAACTCATAAAGTTACAACAAGTTTTATGACACTCAAGTGCTCCTAGGAAGCAATAGATGGAAGAAAGTGATGACAAGATGAATATGTTGATGATATGTTAGAAGAAAGAAGGGTTTTTGTTTGGTTTTTTATTTTATAATCTAAAAGAAAAGAAAAATGTTTAAATGTTTTGCTTTCTAAATTAAACACATAGGATGAATAAGATATGTAGTAATAAGTGTCTAATTAATCATTCAACTAATCAAACACAATAATGAGATCTATAAGTGTAAGTGTAAGATATGTTGGGTTCACCAAAATGTGATATGGGAAAATAGGTCTAGCCTAATCAAATAAATTAACCTAGTTCAAGCTTTCTCCATGCCACATTGGAACATAAATCAACAAAGATTTTTATGTTGGCCTACAGTCCTCAAGGGAGAGCTGAACTGTCTGGATCTTGTTCCTTTGTTGCAAAGAGAGAAGATTGATAACTAATGATTAACTAAGATATGTAATGTGGAGATCTTAATGAAAAATTGAGTAAATTGAGATATTACTATAACAGTGTACAAGAAACAGAAGCATAGCAAATCAGAGCAGATCAGAGGGAACCTATCACTAGAAGTGGGAGTGAACTAGGAAGGACACTAGTGTTGGGCACTAGGGTCCTAGAGTTTTGGATAGAATTCTATTTGTTGATGTCCATCTCTGTACCTTTTGCCTTTCTGTCGCTCGTCACTGTCAGAAGTTCTGTCTTCGGATCTGTACATAAGAGAGAGGGAAAATGGTTGTGTTGTATAGGGGTTTGCCCTAGTCAAACCTCGTGATGGTGTTCCCACCTCCACAATAGTAAATGATGATTAATATAGAGTGTGTGTTCATAATGAACGGAGGCAAAACAAGTAATAAAGACTGATGTAATTGAAATAGGTTTACCTTAGCATGAAACCCTAGTTGGATTGATGTCGCAACACAATCACATACAAAGATTCGATGGAAGATGAAGAAGCTTCATCAAATACCTGCAAAAGAGTTAGTGCAAATAATAATCACAAGTAGAGAGCTTCAGTAAGTTAGAGGTTCATTGTAGTAGAATTCACAAGATCATATCATGTCACATTGTCAAGGTGTTGTAAAGATTCTTTAGAGAGATATCCCCAAATGAGGGAAAGAGACTTGTTTATATATGAATCAAACATCCTTTCGAAGAGTCATTTCATTTGAGGCTGACAAGAGAGATGCATCGTTCAATGCACAAAGCTGACAATTAAATTCAAAACTTTTCAAGGCTAATGAATAGGACCCTAGCGCTAGGTGCTAGAGTCTAGGCCCAATTTGCCCCCGAAATGCTAGTTCTAATGGTTTTAACACATTCTCTTATGCAATAAATGAAACGGTCACATCACAAATAGAGAGGATCATGTACATTAAACAAAGGGCCAAGTCTAATGTGAAATTGTGAGTGGCAACAATTTATGACACTACAATTAGATGCATCAAGAAACCATTTACCTTCATCAATTTGTTAAGCTTGGAGTCAAAAGGGACCTTGCTAGGTTTGTTTGGACTCTTCCCCTCCTTATTTTGCTTGGGTGAATTGACTCAAAAGGGGAAAGCTACCATCTATCGTAGAGTGAACACATCATTGGTAAAGGGGGCAAACACTCCCAAAAGGGGTGAATGGCAATAGTGAGTAGTAGATGACTTTTTCAAGAAAATTTTCCTAAAACAAAGTTGACCCTTGGGTCTGATTTGACTTTATATCTACTTAGTTTAGTCAAGTTTGTTATCCTTTGTCAATTATTCTTCCTTTTGTGTTGTAAGTTATGTCTTGAGAGGAAAAAGATAGACTCTTGCAAGACTAGGTCAGAACGGTGATTCTCCCTACCATTCAACCTCCCCATCAGACATTCCTTGTGGTTTGGATGCCATTTCCACATCATTCAGGATGTGTGAGTATGTTTTGGTTTGTATTATGGGATGGAATGATAGTTGAGTTTCCTTGGACTAGGAAATAAAGGTCTTTTCATGTTCATGTCTTATTTGTTTGTGAGAGATGGGGTTAGTGATCTTGTAAAATTTCACCATAGTTAGAGGAAACTCTACCCTCTCATATGGTCGTCATGATGAGGTCACCACATGATAGTTTGTAAGTCTTTTGCATGTGTTGCATATGTAGTTGTGCTTTGTACATTAATGTCATGTGCTACATTAGTGTCGTGCATTATGTCACAACATCTCTAGTGTGTAGGTGTGCATTATGGCACACTTGTGTCACAATTGTATCACAAAACAATGTTAGTCTATGCACTTACTACTAATGTCTTGGGTGAAAGCTTAGGACATTATAATACACATGCCATAAATACATAGTCATAGGGCTCAATTTGACCTACTTGGTGCATAAAATAGACTCATACCAGGAACCCACTTCCCAAATCCTAAATTTCAAACCACATTAGTATGGACCAATCCACATGCCTATGCCAACTAATACTATGGACTCAACCATATGGCATGACCTAGTCCACTACATTCAAATTTCAAATCCTTACTTCGACTAACTGTTATATTGCTAGCTCACATGCTAAAAACTTTGAATTGAATAACCATGGATATGTATTTATAGAAATTCCTAGGTGATTAAAAATTATTTGGACTAGGAAATAATTCATTCACAAGAGTAATCAAGGCTACATCAATTCATCAACATTTTAAACTTTGAATTTGTCTTTACATGTTTGTCATATGTCTTCAACAACTTACTCATTTCTAAGAGCTTGATTACCTACAAGATAAGTCAAGCATTCCTCCTCTCATTGAAAGCAACCCCACTATATGTTCTTAATATCATCCATTTAAAAGTAGGTGCAAAATATATGAACAAATTCATAAAACGACATCATAAATATTAATTCACACACAAAACCTATATAAAATTAGACCACACAATACAATCATATTAGTCAAAGTATACAATCACCACCATTTATTTTATTGAATGGCATCATAAATATTAATTCACAAAAAAAACTATATAAAATTAAACCACACAATACAATCCTATTAGTCAAAGTATACAGTCACCACCATGTATTTTATTGAATGAGATCACACATATTAATCCACACATCTAACCTTATCTAAGATTAAACCCCACAATACAATCTAGTCAAGTACATAATTACCACCATTTATCTGTCTACAAAATATCATATACAATTGGACAAAAAACTTACAAGATTTTATATCTTATATAACTTTAATATAGGTTGGCCTTTACCAAACTTCTAAAGAAAAAAACAAGAAGCATTCTCATATTGATCCTAAAATTTTTGTGTGCATATGGATAAGTATATACATAGAAATAATCTCCATCTTCTTTTTAATAAGAAATGAAACAAGGATTTGGAATCAACATTGAAAAGTTAGCTAAGGTCAATAAAGTTTTATTATTATTATTTTAATATTTAAAATGTTTAAATTAATTTTTTAAGAAAATAGTCCCTAAAAAAATTAATAAAATTATTATTTTTATCTATTGAAAATTTATGTAAAAGATGCCAAGAGATATTATTCTCAAGGCATCTATTTTTTATTAGATTTCTAATTAAAGTAGAATAGGCACCTCGAGAATGATATCTCTCGTCGTCTTTTACATAGATTTTTCAAAAGATAGGTATGCTAGTTTTACTAAAATATGGTTATATAGTCTTTCTAAAATTTTAGTTGTATTTTATGACAAAAATGTTTAAATATGGTTATATAATCTTCCTAAAATTTTAGTTGTATTTTATGGGAAAAAATGTCTAAATACAGTTTTACAACAATTAAAAGTAGGGTATTCTACATTCTATAGGATTAGCAACTATAACTTCTAAGTAGAGTGCAAATGCCCCACTCCACACTACCCCATAAATATAATTCCTAGTTGTTAGCTTCACTATGTATATTTTGGTGAACCCGACATGAAGGGCAAAGCCTCTTGGTTATGTTTTTTGAATTCCCATTGCTTGGATCCCACTTTCATCATCAAAGATTCTTGTTGTTGTCTAGGGTGGATCTCCTCTATCTCATCGAGGATTGCCTTCACCCACTCACCTCTGAGTCCAAGGCACATTTGTGAGACTAAACAAGAGAGAGATGGCTTAAGCTAACCGTGACTTGACCTAGGGATTCAACTTAGGGTTTGTGTGACCTAAGGTTTGAATTTGTTTGACCTTGTGATGAAACCAAGGGTTTTGACTAATGTTGATTAAACTTGACCTTGTGTTGGGACCAAGGGTTTGTAAACCTTCTATGTTGCTAATGTTTTTGTTCTTTTAAGTTTTTGGATTTTCTATGCATGCAAGCCTTTATGAATGCAAAACGTCTTTTTGTGCTTTTTTATGTTTTTGAAAATCAAAGTGCTTTTTCTTAATCTAGGAATTAGAAAATGTATGCAAACTAATATTTTATTACCTAATGCAATGTAATATATGTTATTGTTTGCTTTTTGAATAAGTGGGTCAATCTAATCTAAGAAAGTGAAATTCTTGTAATCTACGAACTTTGGAAAGGGAAACTACTTTAACAATGCAAATCTACTCAGCCTATCAAGGAAAAAGCAACATGTATTTACATATCCCAAGAGCAAAGTTTTAATTATCTAATTACTATGAAAATAAATAAAAAAACATGAAGGAACCTGGAGATGTGTGAGCCTCCACTGCCCTCAGAAATCCTTGTACTGGCAACATCTAATCTTGTTGTAGAGAGAGGTGATCCTCTAGGCGACAATAAGAAAAGAGAAACAAAATAAGCTTTGAATCTTTGAAAAGAGCGCAATGAGAGCTTGATGAGCACCGTGGCTTGTGATGTGAGCAATGTATGGACGCGAAATGAGATTGTATGAAATCTACATGAGATAACAAATAAAACAAAAAGGCTCCTATGTCCTGTATGAGCATGAGAATGCTTGATTTGAAGAGCAATAGCTTGCAAGAACTATGTGCACAAATGAAATTGCCTCCCTTAAACGGGGAGCTTTGAAGCTATGAAACAATGAAAGCTTTGAAGCAATACAATAGTGAAAGCTTTGAAAAACTAAAGAAAGAGGCTCAAAGGTCTGTGAAGAAGCTTGAAAAAGCTTGTGATGAAGGGAAGAATTCTCCAACTTTCCAACTTAGAAAATAATGAAGAGGTGAGGGGTATTTATAGGTTGGAAGATAGGATGAGAGTTGAAGAAGAAGACTTAACTCAATTTGATTGAAAAGTTAACTTAGAAGACACAAGAGTGATTTGGGTTAAAATTGGAGTGATCTACCTAGTAAAAGTTTATCGCTCAAGAAGAAGTGAAGAAAGAGGAATGCATGGGAATGCATGAATTGATAACTAGAGATAAAAAAGAGATAATTATACATGTGTAATGCCCCGCCACGAAACCCTAGAGATAAGCTTAACTTTGCAATGCAAAAGTGCAATTTTTTTTTTAATTAAAACAATGAAATCATGAATATTTATAACTAAGATAAGCTTTAACCTCTAGGGATTACATGGTTGCATTACTAATACTAATATAATCTAACTAGCAACCATGGTTCATTCCAAATCCAAATGCATCAAAAGAATCAACACATATATTTCTATCATAATATGACATTAGATAAGTGAATATCAAGATCTTGAATATAAGATTACAAATATATTTAAAATTTCCTTTACAAATGAATACATCAATACAATGTTAACAATGTTGCTTCCTCAATACATAGGAGTGTATACATCAATATAATGGTACATGGTTAATCTGATATACAAAGCATAAGTATTTGTCTCCTCAAACTAAATAAGAGCGGTGATATGCTACAAGTGATATATCCTCTTCGCACACGAGCAACAAGAAAGAGACCAAAGGAGATAAAACACAACCACCCGACCATGTGGAACCCTGAGGTCCACCCCCCGTGCTAGGAGATAACAATAAGGTCCCACAATATGAAATAGGTAGGAAGACAATAGACTGACAGATACAAAGTCTACCCTAGACTCTAACACAACACAATCAGAATGAACATCACTAGTAACTCAACCAACACTTCCAGAGGCAGTCACGAAACAACAAGGAAGAAAGACACAAAGAGGGAATGCTAGACTAAAGTAGGAAGGAGTGTCATCACATTGCTTGATATGGGTTGTCCTGGTAGACCTTCCTAGGCCCTGGCCCCCATCTTGGGTTGTCCTGGCAGCCTCTTCCAATCCCCGCCCCCCATACAAACTCATGCGGAAGAAACATACCCTTAATGAGAACAAGGTAGTTGATCTTGCCATTCCAGGCCTTCTCATCTCATCTCAAGCCTAAACGAGCATTTGAGCCATGAGTGAGGCATAACGTTATCTTATTTAATGAGATAAATTACCCAATCCCCTCGTAAATTAATAAATTAGGTTATCACTTGGTTACCAACTTTTAATGGGTTATCCTAGCTTGCCACTTTGGGCATCAACCCCTCATTGAAAGCCACTCCCCTATCTACATCTAGAAGAACCTATCACAAATACAATTATCCTCAGAACGACAAGAATAAAAGAACAATGCAAGGTATTTCCCTTCTTGCTTACAAAATATAACCACTAGACCCAACTCTCATATAGTTTGCCCAAAACAACATTCTTCCTCATTCATAGTTACCAAGGACCTCATACAAAACCAGAGTCATTATCTCAATACCATACAAAAAGTCAAAACATCACTCCCTAGGCCTCTGGACTATATTCTAACAACTTGCATTTCAACTCCCAATACAAACCATGACAACATTCACTTGTATAATATAATTCACACTAACCAAGGTAATTATCTAAATACAATATTTATAATCAACTTAAAAAAATCATAAAAAAATCAATACTAGTTTAACTTTAGATTAGTCAACATTTACATCTATAAACATTCTAATTTTCATTAATTCGATCTACAACTAAATTCGCCAATTTTCTTGATCTTATTTCCTTTCCAAAATAACATTCAATAATCCTAATAATCTATTCTTTAAAATTTCAATAACCTAAAGTAAAAAGGTCAAATATCATAACTAATATATTGTCTTAAATCTAATATGATATATATATATATATATATGTAATTTAATCCTAATCATTACATAAATAATTCTGAAAATTAGTAAAACTTTAATAATTGAAATTTCTAATAAAAGAACTTATTAACGAATGCAACTAAATAAGAAACTTTCGGTTAACTAATGCTTTTATAAATTGAAATTTTCTAATCAGGAAATTCTAGAAAGAAACTTCTAATAACATATTATTTATAACTGATATTGTAGTTGGAAAGGAAATGACTCTGGAGAATAACGTCTAAATGGATCATTAAAAGGGCTTTAGAAACTTCTAGCAAGTACGATCTATGAAGGCATCGATAGGGCACGCGGATAGGCTGAGAGAACGTCTTAAGGAGGTGTTGTTCTATGAATGCAGAATCACAAAAATGGACTTGTTGATTAGGCTTATGAACCTTTTAAGCAAGTGCAGTAGTGAACGCCATGTAGATGATTGCAAGTTATGCACAAAATGAATTTGTAAACAAAGAATAATCAAAATCTATGGCCTATGCCAACAACGTCAAGGCATATACCAAAACAGGAGTATAGAACAGGGCACGGTCATCCATTGAAGCCAAGAAGAACTATTTGTCAATATTATAGTTGGAAATGCTCAGGTAGACATGCATGCAGAAAATAGTGAACTGCTTGATAAATTACCTCTAAAAGATATCATCTGATGAACTGTGATGGTTGTAGAGAACACACAGAGAAGATTTATTTGAAAAGACTTTAGAAATTTTTAGGCAAAGCAACAGGCGTGTGAACTGTTTGATAGTTCACCCCTGAGGGAGGACATCCCATAAGATGAAATGATTGCAAGATACAGACAAAATGAA
Organism: Cunninghamia lanceolata; assembly: GCA_027924645.1. Classification (NCBI taxonomy): domain Eukaryota; kingdom Viridiplantae; phylum Streptophyta; class Pinopsida; order Cupressales; family Cupressaceae; genus Cunninghamia; species Cunninghamia lanceolata. The sequence goes on along the minus strand of BSBN01000591.1, from coordinate 5,794,331 downwards.
TTGTTAGAAGGCGCTGAAAACTAACAAGTGCGCATATTGTTTGATAGACGCTTCTAAAAAGGTCGTCCCTGAGATGAACAAATTGCAGGATAAGATCAAAGTTGAAATTTGTTGAAAGGTCTATGAAAGCTTCCGGGCAATGACAATTAAGACACGTCCTTCAACTAGGATGCACGACATAGGATATAAAGGCTGGAAGTTGTTCACACATCAATCTTATCGAACCCCTATTTTGTTGCATCTACAGAGTTTGTTTTATGTGCATGATAGATCTTCTTGCCCGTGCTGGGCATTCTAAAAGACATCCAAACTTGGACATTGTCAAACCCTATGGTATAAATGCTGATATGTTTACTTTATGCCTGAAGATTTCTTATAGTGTAGGCTTAGGATTAGCGACACTGCCTTTATATTTACATTCTATCAATACTTGCAGGTTATAATCTTCTCTCAAATATCGATGCAGATGAATTTGAAGAAGATAGAGAAATTACCATGATTCTAGGGTAAAGTTGGATTTAAGGCCACAAAATCGTATAAGTGGTAGATAGCATCTATAGGCAAAGGAGAGTCTAACTCAAATTTTAGAGTTGGATTTCTCAGGTAGATAGTATACGATGCATGATGCACAACGTAGGCATGCACGATGAGAATCTTTGGGACTGACATTAGAGGCTTTTGAGTAAAAGTGATTGGCAAGTATAAGATGGACATCCCTGGAATGCAATGAGTACGAGATACGTACATATTAGATTTGATGGAAGGCTTTCAACAAAACGTGATTAGCATCAGAAACAGGGTATGGTTTTCTATTAAGCAGACCGGCATGAAATTTTGTCAGGAATTAAAGTTAAAAATGCTCTGGTAGCCATATATGCAACAATGTAAGATTGGGAGCTGATAGAGAAAAAATGTCTCATAATGGCGACACCTCATGGAGAGAAATAACACAGAAAATGCACCGACTGGATATATTAAGGTGTGCTCAACCTTTTAAGCATGATTGTCATGATATCCTAAGGATACCCTAAGATTTATCAAAGAATGCTAGTTTTAAATGATGGAAATATGAGAAGTCTTTACACAGAGAATCAAATGCAGCATATACACACATATTGGAAATTCGTCGAAATATTTGAAAAGACAACAGAGATAAGATTCATAAATAAAAGAACATGTATCCAATGCCCAACAGATTAAAGGTTCAACATGGAATATCAATGCTGCTCCTCCCAAAACCTGTTTCCCCAATTTTTTTCAAAAAACCCAAAAAACCATGCTTTCCAAATTCTCGAGTGTCTTCCACAAATATCTATCCAAAAGAATAAAATAGTAAAAACAATAAATTCAGTTGCCCGTTAATAACCACCCACTCTCTCCATAAACCCTTACTCATGAAGAAATTCATTTAATATGCAATCAGACCAAGATTTCATTCTAATTTTTATTTATTTAAGTATTTACCATATCTGAGTCTTATGACAACTCTTAATTATTGAGATTTATTTTTATTACCACTTAACCAAAATAAGCACTTATATATATATATGTCAATTAAATTCCTATTTTAAAACACTTTATTAACCTCTCTAACATTATTATTTATTTAACAAAGTGGATTAATAATTTCTATTTTAAAGATGCAATTACACAATTACAACCTAGAAAACCACATGCCAAACAATACCTGGCGGCAAAACACGATCAAACAATAATGACTTACAATCATGCCCAAACCAACCTTACCAACAGGACACAGGACTGAAAACTCATCCTCTTCGAGGATGGTGACAAGCTGAGGGACCTTATGTCATCTCTATTTATCAATTCTCCGTTGGATTTAAGGTACGCTTAAACTTGTCGATTTAGGTGGAGTCGATGCCTAGTACCTACAACCTGCAACAAATGAAATGGTCAAACATATAAATATATAATCATCCAGTCAGACACATCATGAAAGACAATCCCAGCGTAGTAGGGTACTCATGCATGAGTAATGCAACATTGTCCCTTTCACAAAACACATCAACAAGTAACCACATCACGCATATTCATCAGTAATTGAACAACTAGATAAGAACATCATCAAATGATCACATAATACACATAGTAAGATTAATCCACATAGTCAATTAAGTCCATAACTGATCATAACATAAACATAAAACACCAGTACTAACAATATCATCAAGTGTCACCATAGCAGTAGGTCAACATCAATAAGTATGATCATGAAAATAGTAAATCCAAGATGTCATAATGTCTAAATAGAACAGTTATCAGTCTATCAGAAAGCAAAATGAGGGGCACTACATCCTCCCCCCCAAAATCAGGCTTACTCTTGGAAGCCTATAAACAAGTATGGATATAAGTCTCACATCTGGGATGCATCCTCTCAGGTAGCTGTAGTCTCATCATTTGGATCCCACTGGCCCCTGAGGGCGAGTCTTCTAGTGCTGTAAAATGCCTATGGGCTCCAAAGCCAGCTGCCCGTCCTCTACCTGTAAAGCATTCCAGTCAAGAACATGAACAATATCTAGATAATATGGCCTTAGAACATAAACATGAAATACATCATGGATGCGTGATAAACTAGGTCGCAAAGCAAGATGGTAAGCGACAAGACCGATCCTCTCCAAAACCTCGAATGGCCCGACAAAGCATGGTGCGAGCTTAGAGCCTTTTCCATACCGGATCAAACTCTTTCGTGGACACACCCACAAGAACACTCGGTCTCCAACCGAAAACTGACAATCATCCCTATGGGCATCAACATACTTCTTCTGTCTTTCCTATGCTACCACCAAATGCTCTCTAATACGCTCAACTGGCTGCTCCATCTCCCTAAGCATATTCGGTCCTAGGAGGACTCTGTCCTCAAGGCGATGCCAACTTAGTGGGCTCTGACAAGGACAACCATACAAAGCCTGGAAAGGAAACATACCAATAGAACTGTGATTCAATCCATTATTGTATGCAAACTCCACCAAGTACAAATAATCCTCCCAATGGTTCTACTGATCCATGACATACATCCTGAGCATATCCTCGAGGACCTGATTAACTCTCTCAGGCTACTCATCCATATCTGGATGATAAGCTGAACTAAAGTTCAATTGAGTCCCCAATGCATCCTATAAGGACGTCTAAAGAGCTGAAGTGAAAACTAGATCCCTATCAAATATGATCCTACGAGGAATTCCATGCAATCTAATTATGTCCTCCATGAAAATTCTGGCCACAGAAGAAGCATTATAAGAAGATCAAATAGGAGAGAAGTGTGCCACTTTCATCAACCTGTCCACATTGACCATAATGGCATCATGATGACGGGAGGATACAGGTAAGCCGACTATAAAGTCTAAAGAAATAATGTCCCATTTCCATTCTGGAACAAGATGCAGCTGAAGAAGACCTGCAGGATGTTGATGTTTTGCATTAACCCTCTAACACTCAAGACACCTCGAGACAAAATCAGCAATATCCCTCTTCATTCCGACCCAAAAATACAACTGACGGAGATCTGCATGCTTCTTCTTGACACCCAGATGTACTGAGTAAGGTGCCCAATGCGCCTCTAACATAATTAGGGTACAAAGACCCTCCAAAATGGGAACATAGATGCTACCCAAGTGCCACAAGAGACCATCTGACTCAAGAGAGTAACCAGCAAATTTACCCTCCAAGGTTCTGCCTGACTCAACCTTAGACCTCACTTCCTGATACCAGCTATCGGTAGGAAGTGTCGCAAGAATCTGACCTCTCAAATCCACTTCAAGAGTGACTGTAGAAAGCTCATGTCTCCGTCGACTAAGAGCATTTGCCACTACATTCTCCTTACCCTGGATATACTTCACCTCAAAATCATACACACAAGAACTCCATCCACTGCCTTTGCCTAGCATTCAAGTTTCACTGCGTAAATATATACTGTAAACTATGGTGGTCACTATGCAGCTCAAACTGATAGCCCAAAAGAAAATGTCTCCATCTTAGTAAGGCATGCACAACAGCGGCTAACTCCAGATCATGCGTGGGATAGTTCAACTCATGATCCTTGAGTTTGAGAGACTCATAGGCAATCATGCGACCATCCTGCATCAGAACTGCTCCTAGACCCTCCAAAGATGCATCGATACACACCACAAAGTCTTCAGTAGGATTAGGAACTGCCAAAATGGGTGCACTAGTCAATTGCTCCTTAAGAGTCTGAAAGGCTGCCTAACACTGCTCCGACCAAAGGAACTTCTTCCCTTTCCTCTGAAGAGAAGTAATGGGGTGAATTATCCTTGAAAAACCCTACACAAACTGTTGATAATAGCCTGCTAAACCCATAAAACTGTGAACCTCTGAAACATTAGTGGGCGTAGGCCAATCCATAATGGCTTGGATCTTCGAAGGATCCACAACAATGTCCTCACCCGAAATGGCATGACCCAAATATCTCACCTCTGTCTGAAAGAATTCACAATTTGCCAAATTTGCATATAGTTGATTCTCTCTCAGACACTGCAAAACCTACCGTAAATGCTCCTCATGCTCCTCCATCATCCTCGAATAAATCAATATGTCATCTAGGAACACAAGGACAAATCTGTCGAGATAGGTGCAAAATACACCGTTCATCAAGCTCATAAACATAGAAGGTGCATTCGTCAACCCGAATGACACAACAGTGAACTCATAGTGCCCATAGAGGGTGTGAAATGTTGTCTTATGAATGTCTACCTCAAAGGTACGCAATTGATGATGCCCTGACTTAAGGTCAATCTTAGAAAACACCTTAGCCCCGTTAATTTGATCAAAGAGGTCATCGATTCGCGGAAAGGGATATCTATTCTTCATAGTTACCTTGTTCAGCTGCCGATAGTCTATACATAGCCGAAGGGATCCATCATTTTTCTTTACAAAAATAATAGATGCTCCCCAAGGAGAAACACTAGGATGAATGAACCGCTTTGCTAACAACTCCTCTAACCGCAATCGAAGCTCCTTAAGCTCCTGAGTGGTCATCTGATATGGAGCTCATGAAATTGGTTCTGCTCCAGGGACAAGGTCTATCCTAAAATGAATGTCACGCTTAGGTGGCATCCCCAAAATGTCACTAGGAAAAACATCTGCATACTCCTTAAGGATAGGATGATCATCAAGGGACGTCTCTCGACTCTCCCCTAACTCCAAATCATAACTGTTATGGCAAACAACTAGCAACCCTGACGCATACATCTCTTTAGCTACATGGCAGAGATCATACACAAGGATATGGGTCTTTGTATGCCAATTACTTCTACCTCACTACCAGAAGCATCCAAACACCTCACTGACTTACGTCGGCAATCTATCATTTCTCGGTGAGCATCTAACCAATCCATGCCCAGCATTATATCATAAGATCCAAGGGGTATGATGTGGAGATCTATTGAGGTAAGTAGGGGACCAATCCTCAAATCACAACCATAGACGAGGGACTCTACCACTACCCTAGCCCCAGAGGCCAATTCAACCTGCCACCTAACATCTTACTTTGTTGCCACAAATCCATAGTGCTCCACTAAAGAAGGAGAAATGAAAGAATCAGAAGCACCAGAGTCAAAAAGAATGGAAATACCAATACCTCGCAACACACTAGAAGTCTCCACAAATGTGTCTCGATGCTCTGCCTGGTGGTTATCAACCGCTGCAAACACCCTGTGAGACCTGCTTGCATCACCTACGGTCAAGTCTAAAGCTGTTGGCCTCTGACCAAATCCTGCAACATTCTTCTGTGGACACTGCTTGACTATATGGCCATGCTAGCCATATGAAAAACATCATGTACCTCTACCAAATACTCCGCCACTCAGGAAAGCATTGGACTGCTGAAAAACTCCCTCTACTAACTGCAGACTAGGTGCTCTGAGCTGGCTGATTGGGATTACGATTTTTCTTCGATTGAGGGCCACCACCTTGCTGAGGCTAAGAATTCTTTGGTTTCAACTGGAAATATTGTTGCTGTTGCTACTATCCACCCTTAGCAGGTGCATGATGGCCTCTGGAAGACCTACTGCCTGAGACTGACCACCCCGAGACCTGAAGCCTATTGAAGGTGCACTACCAATCCGCACACATGTATGCCCTCGAAGAGCCAATGCCAAATTCTCGTCTACCAAATGGGCCTTCTCGACTGCCACCTCCATGGTCTTAGGTTCAAAGACACGAACTCCTCCACTGATATGGGCATTTAAGCCCCTAATGAAGTGTTGAACCAACATAGTATCATCATCGCCAATGCCTGTGTACTGATTAAGCTCATAGAATCTACGTTCATGCTGCTGTACTGACAAAGCCATCTATCTCAACTCATGAAACTCGTTAGCATGTTGTTGCTTCCAATGATCTAACAGGAAATGAGCTCTGAATCTCTCAAAAAACAATTCCCAAGAAATTGTACCAATATCCAAGTGTAACTTCTGCTCATTTAAACACCACCATGTAGAAGCAAAACCTCTAAGGTGCAAGATGGCACATCTCGCCTTGGTGTTACTACCATACAGATGCATGGCAAAACACCTACCCAAATCTAACAACTAGGTCTCTGCCTCCAAACCACTACCAGAACCATCAAAAGTGGGAGGGTGTGCCCTCAAAAGATCTCTCATGTGTCCTTCCAAGATAGTCTCCTGCTCTGCTATCATCTCTCTCCTTCTAGGAGACCTTTCTCTTTGCCTCACCTCTGACTGATCAACCTCCTGCCTAGGAGACCTTTCTCTTTCCCTCTCCTCTAGCTGATCAATCTCTTGTCTAGGACCTAGGTGAGCAAGGACTTCCACAAGCAATTTACGTAATTGAGCTCCCTCCGGCTGACCCTGATTCTCTATATTCTAACCCCCACTTTCCTGAGCACTCACATGAGGGGGACTAGGAGGAGGGTTACCGCCACCACCTCTTTTGCGTCCCCTACCTTGACCCTGACTTCAACCTCTAGGCATCTTCCTACACACACACACCACCACCAAAGGACAACCTCAGTTTATTAGGCGAGGAAGACAAAAGGGAAAATGTAATCTACAAAATCTAAGCAACTAGGACAACATAATGGTCTCATATAAAACTAGAGTACCCAGTGTTTAAACTTGGCTCTAATACCAAATGCAATGCTCCGCCATGAAACCCTAGAGATAAGCTTAACTTTGCAATGCAAAAGGGTAAATTTTTTTTAATTAAAACAAAGAAATCATGAATATTTATAACAACTAAGCTAAGCTTCAATCTCTAGGGATTACATGGCTACATTACTAATACCAATATAATCTAACTAGCAACCATGGTTCATTCCAAATCCAAATGCATCAAAAGAGTCAACACATATATTTCTATCATAATATGACATCAGATAAGTGAATATCAAGATCTTGCATATAAGATTACAAATATATTTAAAATTTCCTTTACAAATGAATACATAATACAATGTTAACAATGTTGCTTCTTGAATACATAGGAGTGTATACATCAATATAATGGTACATGGTTCATTTGATATACAAAGCATAAGTATTTGTCTCCTCAAACTAAACAAGAGCGGCGATCTGCTACAAGTGATATATCCTCCTCACACAGGCAAGAAGACAATAGACTGACAGATACAAAGTCTAACCTAGACTCTAACACAACACAATCAGAATGAACATCACTAGTAACTCAACCAACACTTCCAGAGGCAGTCATGAAACAACGAGGAAGAAAGACACAAAGAGGGAATGCTAGAATATAGCAGGGACGAGTGTCATCACATTTCTTGATATGGGTTGTCCTGGTAGACCTTCCTAGGCCCCGACCCCCATCCTGGGTTGTCCTGGCAGCCTCTCCCGATCCCCGACCCCCATACAAACTCATGTGGAATCAACATACCCTTAATGAGAACAAGGTAGTTGATCTTGCCATTCTAGGCCTTCTCATCTCATCTCAAGCCTAAATGAGCACTTGAGCCATGAGTGAGGCATAACATTATCTTATTTAATGAGATAAACCACCCAATCCCCCCCTAAATTAATAAATTAGGTTATCACTTGGTTACCAACTTTCAATGGGTTATCATGGCTTGCCACTTTGGGCACCGACCCCTCATTGAAAGCCACTCCCCTATCTGCGTCTAGAACACCCTATCACCAATACAATTATCCTCAGAATGACATGAATAAAAGAACAATGCAAGGTATTTCCCTTCTTGCTTACAAAATATAACCACTAGACCCAGCTCTCATATAGTTTGCCCAAAACAACATTCTTCCTCAATCATAGCTACCAAGGACCTCATACAAAACTGGAGTCATCATCTCAAGACCATACAAAAAGTCAAAACATCACTCCCTAGGCCTCTGGACTAAATTCTAACAACTTGCATTTCAACTCCCAATACAAACCATGACAACATTCACTTGTATAATATAATTCACACTAACTAAGGTAATTATCTAAATACAATATTTATAATCAACTTAAAAAAAATCAATACAAGTATTAGATTAGTCAATGTTTACATCTATAAACATTCTAATTTTCATTAATTCGATCTACAACTAAATTCACCAATTTTCTTGATCTTATTTCCTTTCCAAAATAACATTCAGTAATTCTAATAATCTATTCTTTAAAATTTCAATACCCTAAAGTAAAACGGTCAAATATCATAACGAATATATTATCTTAAATCTGATTTGATTTATATATATATATATATATATAATTTAATCCTAATAATTACATAAATAATTTTGAAAATTAGTAAAACTTTAATAATTGAAATTTCTAATAAAAGAACTTATTAACAATTGCAACTAAATAAGAAACTTTCGGTTAACTGATGCTTTTATAAATTGAAACTTTCTAATAAGGAAATTCTAGAAAGAAACTTCTAATAACAATATTATTTATAACTGATATTGTAGTTGGAAAGGAAATGACTCTGGAGAATAACGTCTAAATGGATCATTAAAAGGGCTTTAGAAACTTCTAGCAAGTACGATCTATGAAGGCATCGATAGGGCACACGAATAGGATGAGAGAATGTCTCAAGGAGGTGTCGTTCCATGAATGCAATGAATGCAGACTCGCAGAAAATGGACTTGTTGATCAGGCTTATGAACCTTTTAAGCAAGTGCAGTAGAGAATGCCATATAGATGATTGCAAGTTATGCACAAAATGAATTTGTAAACAAAGAATAATCAAAATATGTGGCCTATGCCAACAACATTAAGGCATACGCCAAAACGGGAGTATAGAATAGGGCACAGTCATCCATTGAAGCCAAGAAGAACTATTTGTCAATATTATAGTTGGAAATGTTCAGGTAGACATGCATACAGAAAACAGTGAACTGCTTGATAAATTACCTCTAAAGATATCATCTAATGAACTCCAATGATTGTAGAGAATGCACAAAGAAGATTTATTTGAAAAGACTTTAGAAATTTTTAGGCAAAGCAACAGGCGTGTGAACTGTTTAATAGTTCACCCCTGAGGGAGGACATCCCATAAGATGAAATGATTGCAGGATATAGACAAAATGAATTGTTAGAAGGTGCTAAGAACTAACAGGTGCGCATACTGTTTGACAGACGCCTCTGAAAAGGTCATCCCTGAGATGAACAAATTGCAGGATAAGATCAAAGTTGAAATTTGTTGAAAGGTCTATGACAGTTTCTAGGCAACGACGATTAAGCCACATCCTTCAACTGGGACGCACGGCTAGGATCTAAGGGTTGGAAGCTGTTCAAACATCAATCTCATCGAACCCCTATTGTGTTGCATCTATAGAGTTTGTTTTGTGTTCATGATAGATCTTCTTTCCTGTGCTAGGCGTTCTAAAAGACATCCAGACTTGGATGTTGTCAAACCTTGTGGTAAAAATGCATATATGTTTACTTGATGCCTGAAGATTGCTTATAATATAGGCTTAGGATTAGTAACGTTGCCTTTATATTTGCATTCTATTAATACTTGCAGGTTATAATCTTCTCTCAAACATCGATGCAGAGGAATTTGAAGAAGATAGAGGAATTACCATGATTCAAGGGCAAAGTTGGATTTGAGGCCACAAAATGGTATAAGTGGCAGATAGCATCTAGAGGCCAAGGAGATTCTAACTCAAATTTTAGAGTTAGATTTCTCAGGTAGACAATATATGATGCATGATGCATAGCGTAGGCATGCACAATGAGAATCTATGGGAGAGACATTTGAGGCTTTCAAGTAAAAGCGATTGGCAGGTATAAGATGGACATCCCTGGAATGCAATGACTACAAGATATGTACATATTAGATTTGATGGAAGGCTTTCAAAAAAATGTGATTGGAATCAGAAATAGGTTATGGTTTTCTATTAAGCAAACTGGCATGAAATTTTGTCAGGAATTAAAGTTAAAAATGCTTTGGTAGCCATATATGCAACAATGTAAGACCAGGAGCTGATAGAGCAAAAATGTCTCATAATGGCGACACCTCATGGAGATAAATAACATAGAAAATGCACCAATTGGATGTATTAAGGTGTGCTCAACCTTTTAAGCATGATTGTCATGCTATCCTAAGGATGCCCTAAGATTTATCAAAGAATGCTAATTTTAAATGATGGAAATATGAGAAGTCTTTACACAGAGAATCAAATGCAACATATACACACATATTGGAAATTCATCGAAATATTTGAAAAGACAAAAGAGATAAGATTCAGAAATAAAAGAACATGTATCCAACACTCGGTGGATTGAAGGTTCAACGCAGAATATCTATGCTGCTCCTCCCAAAACCAGTTTCCCCAATTTTTTTTTAGAAAACCATGCTTTCCAAATTCCTGAGAGTCTCCCACAAATATCCACCCAAAAGAATAAAATAGTAAAAACAATAAATTCATTTGCCTGTTTATAACCACCCACTCTCTCCATAAACCCTTACTCACCAAGAAATTCATTTAATATGCAATCAGACCAAGATTTCGTTCTAATTTTTATTTGTTTAAGTATTTACCATATCTGAGTCTTATGACAACTCTTGATTATTGAGATTTATTTTTATTACCACTTAACCAAAACAAGCACATATATATATATATATATAACATTATCAATTAAATTCTTGTTTTAAAACACTTTATTTGAAAGGAAGCTCGGTGTGTGGAAATCACTTCCTACACTAATCTAATGAGGAGAGATGTATGCAAATTCAATTTAATTCTTACAACTACAGCAACATAGAACATTTAACAGAGATATAGCAGCAATACACATAAACACAGAAAGTAGACAGAAGAGAGAGAGAGACAAGATATACGTGGGGAAAACCCTTACGGGTAAAAAACCCCACACTCCAAAACACAGCTCAAATGTATTACAGTAAACAATAACAGATTACAATACAGTTTCAGAGCTAATGCTCTTTCAGGAGTCTTCGAATGTCAAATCTGGAGATATTCTGGCAGCATAACAATACTCATACCAAAGTTATCTATCTCCCATCCAGGCACCTGTTTATATAGAGTTTACAAGGCAAATATGGAACCTTCTAGAGATGGGCGTCCATCTTGGACTCATGCCCCAAAACCCACGCCTAAGGACACTTGTCCAACATCCCATCCCGAAGTGGGCGCCTAGTCCCAAGATAGGTTACGACAGATGCTCTTACGCACCTTACAGCTGTCAGAGAATCCGTCATACACTGACTAAAAATATCATATTCCTCTTACATGTCATAACCTCCCTTGACCGCCCAAAGATGCCTTTCTCTCGTGTAAAGATGCTCACCGACACTTGTCATTAATTAAAAATCGGTTGAGGTTTCGGGAGCATTGCCCCCGAGCCCCCATGAGGGTGCTGCCCCTCGACCCTGCCCTGTACTGTGACAAGGAGCGCACCAGGGGTGCTGTCCCTGGACCCTGCAAGGGGCTACGCCCCTTGACCCTGTCTTGGGGGCGCTACCCCCAAACCCCCGTTAATTATTCAAGGGGGAAACTGCGGCTGCCAAAGTCACCAAAATTTACCCTGCTACATATACACAAGATGCTGACTATGTCAACTCAACATGGGATAAATAAATACAACATTAGGAATTTGCAAAGGTTGAGACACCTTAATTCCTAACATTCTCCCACTTGTCGAACACCTTGCAAGGGCCAAAAGCAATGACAAGATTTAACTGCTAGGGGCCAAGAGGCCCATAGACTCCGAACACCATTTGAACTTCTCTGTGCCCACTGGTTTCGTCAATGCATCTGCAACATTCTTCAAAGTATCTACCTTCTCCAATTTTACCTTTCCATCCTCAACCATGTCTCAAACAAAGTGAAACTAAACATCAATGTGCTTTGTTCTAGCATGGAAAGTTGGATTCTTCGCAAGGCAAATTGCACTATGACTGTCATAACTAATCGTGATCTGACCTGCATCAACACCAATATCTGAACACAATCTCTTAAGCCAAATGGCTTCCTTACAAGCATGATTTGCTGCCATATACTCAGCTTCTGTCGTGGACAAAGCAACAACTAGTTGTCGCTTACTCATCCAACTAATAGCACCACCAAATAGCGTAAAAACATAAGCACTGGTGGATCTCCTGCTGTCAATGTCACCTGCCCAATCTGAATCCACAAATCCATGAATATCAACAGAATGCGGAGGTCCAGAAACATTACCATGATAGAAAATGGAATACTCAGAAGTACCCCTCAAATATCTGAACACTCGCTTAACTGCATCCCAATGAACCCGTCCAAGATTGACCATAAATCGACTAAGGACACCCACTGCTTGGGCAATGTCTGGTCTTGTGCAGACCATAGCATACATCAAACTGCCAACAACACTAGCATAAGGTACTCTGCTCATGTCCTCCACCTCACTAGGAGATTTTGGATAATCCTCAATAGATAACTTTTTCCCCAAAGAAACGAGAACACACAATGGTCTACAATCTGCCATGCTGAATTTGTCCAACACAGACTTCACATACTTACTCTGGCTTAACCAAAGTTTTCTGTTGGTTCTGTCTCTTCTGATTTCCATTCCTAGAATGTACCTGGCTGCCCCTAAATCTTTCATTTCAAACTGAGCTGACAACTGAGATTTAAAATCAGAAATCGTATTCTTACCCTTCCCAATGAGCAACATATCATCAACATACAGTGCAACAATGAGAATACGATCACCATCAAACTTATAATAAACACAGTGATCCAATTTTGATCTCACAAATCTAATTGACAACACAAAGGCATCAAACTTCAAGTACCATCTCCTAGGGGATTGCTTCAAACCATACAAAGACTTCTTAAGTTTGCAAACCAAATTTTCTTTACCTTTTACCAGTAATGCTCTAGCTGTGACATGTAGATTTCCTCCTCCAAGTCACCGTGAAGGAAAGTTGTCTTCACATCCATCTGTTCTACCATCAAGTCATAAGTTGCTGCGAGAGACAACATGAATCGAATGGATGTCAGCTTTGCAATGGGAGAGAAGATCTCACCATAAGCTATACCCTCCACTTGTGAATACCCCTTCGCAACCAATCTGGCCTTATACTTCTCAATACTTCCATCTGCACCAAACTTCTTCTTGAACACCCATTTGCATCCAATGGGTTTCTATCTAGGAGGCAAAGGTACCAAGTCCCAAGTTTGATTCTTTTCCAAAGAAGCCATTTCTTCCTCCATGGCCTCCTTCCAGGAACCTGCATCCTTCATATCCAAAGCCTCTGATACAGTTCTAGGTTCATCACTGTTAGTGAGCAAAGCATAAGCACAACTAGAATCAAGCAATGTAAAACCAAACCTTTCAGGTTGCTTCCTTATCTGTGTAGACCTCCTCAAGAGCTGAGGTTGAGGTTCAACTTCTTCTTCTGAGCTTTTAGAGCTGCTAGAGCTCTCCTCATCATCAGGTCCAACATTGTCTTTTTGTTCAGTCTTCTCAGGGGTGAGAGGAAACTGAACAACATCCTCTTTCTTTTCTTTTTCTTCTGGCTACAAAATAGTGGAAGAAGGTGTAAGCTCTCTAAAGATGACACTTCTTCTATACAACACTTTTTCAGCCACGGGATCCCAAAGCTTGTATCCTTTCACACCAACAGAATAGCCGATGAAGATACACTTAACAGCTTTGTTCTCCAACTTTGACCACTTCTCCTTAGGCACATGTGCATATGCCTCACAACCAAAAACATGAAAATGCCTTACTGAAGGCTTTCTACTAGACCACACCTCCATGGGTGTCTTTCCAACAAGAGCTGATGTAGGAGATCTGTTTACCAGATAGCAAGCAGTGGCAACAGCTTCAGCCCAAAACTTTTGTTCTAGACCAGCTCCACTAAGCATACTCCTAGCCTTCTCCATTAGTGTCCTGTTCATCCTCTCTGCAACTCCGTTTTGCTGTGGTGTGTATGGAGTTGTCTTATGTCTTTCAATCCCAAGTTCCTTGCAATACTTATTGAATTCTGTAGAACAGAACTCACCACCATTGTCAGTTTTCAAACATTTAATCTTTTTACCAGTCTGATTTTCAGCAAAGGCTTTAAACTCCTTAAACTTGCTATAGACTTCAAATTTACTTTTGAGAAAATAAATCCATGTCCTTCTACTGTAATCATCTATAAAAGATACAAAATATACAGATTTTGATAACGAAGGAACATTAACAGGACCAAACACATCAGAATGAATGAGGTCCAACACACCAGAAGACTTATGAGAACTCAAGTAAAACTAAACACGGTTTTGTTTTCCATAAATGCAATGTTCATAAAAGTCAAACTCAAGATTACAATCATCTAACCACTCAATGAGGTTCTTATTTTTTAGGGTACACAGACCCTTCTCACCAATGTGGCCAAATCTCTTATGCCATAACATTGTCTTTTCTGCAGGAAGTTTAACTTCCAATGCACGATTACAACCATCAAGATTAGAAACTACAGATTTCTTCACTGCTCGTTCAAATGGTGGGGATGAAGTGACTGCTGCCCTTTTCCTTGAGTCAGAAGAACTATTGCATTGTGCAATGCATGCTTCCAGTTGAAATAGAGTACCTCTCCGAGTACCCTTAGCAAGCACCATAGATCCTCTAGTCATCTTGCATCCATCTTTCAAAAAGACAACCTGCACACCTACATCATTCATCATATTTACAGAAAGTAGGTTCCGTGCTAAGCTTGGGATGTGCATAACCCCAGTGATCACCTTCACTCGACCATCAGGGAATCAGATAGAGACTCTTCCACGACCAACGATCTTCAAATGAGAGTCGTCACCCAAATACACCTTTCCACCATCAAACTCCTCATACTTAGTGAACCAGTTTCGATGCGAAGTCATGTGGAATGATGCACCAGAGTCAATTAGCCACACATCATCAGATGCATGGGTTGCTAGGGCTATGATGAAGGCATCACCGTCATCTTGTGATTTGTCAGAATCTGAATCAGGAGCTTTCTTCTTTTTCTTCTTCTCCTCTTTGCATTCCTTTCAGAAATGCCCAGTCTTGCCATAGTTCCAACAAAGAGCCTTGGACTTTCCAGGGGATTTGGATCTCCCACGGGATTTGGATCTACCCTTCTCAACTTTCTTGTCCTTCTTCTTCCCTTTCTCCTTGGGTCTTCCATGAACTGCAAGGGCTTCTTTGGCTGCCTCAGAAGACTTTCTCCACATCTCTTCAAATAACAGCGAAGAAACCACTTCTTCCTTTTTGAATGTGGATGTGGTGCTTCCGATTGCCATGACAAGATGATCCCATGAGTCCGGCAGAGAACAAAGCAGGGTCATACACTGATCCTCCTCCTCCATCTTTACACCAATAGATGTCAATTGTGCAACCAGCATGTTGAAAGCATTCATATGTTCAGCAACAGATCCTCCGTCCTCCATTCGAAGAGAATACAACTTCTTTCTCAGAAAAAGTTTATTGAATAGGGATTTGGCTTGATACACATTCCCCAACTTCTTCCAAAGAAGTTTTGCAGTAGCCTCTTCATGGACATTTAACAACACAGAATCGGCAAGACTAAGTCTTATGAGACCCTTAGCCTTCCGATCCTTGAGATCCCACTCGTCTTGTGACATTGTAGCTGGTTTAGTTCTATTAACACTTTCCCAAATGTCTCGGTCAACAAGCATGTCTTCCATCTTGAGCTTCCACAGCTCAAAATTACTGCCATTGAACTTCTCCACTTCAAACCTTCCTAATGTGGTTGCCATCTCCTTGCTGCAATAGAAAATAGAATACTCTGCACAGACTCCCACTCAACCTAAGATTAGCTCAAGAAACCCTAACCCAACAACTAGGACCAAAGGTGATCAAGCTCTGATACCAATTGAAAGGAAGATCGGTGTGCAAAAATTGCTTCCTACACTAATCTAATGAGGAGAGATGTATATAAATTCAATTTAATTCTTACAACTATAGCAACATAGAACATCTAACAGAGATATAACAGCAATACACATACACACAGAAAGTAGACAGAAGAGAGAGAGACAAGATATACGTGGGGAAAACCCTTACGGGTAAAAAACCCCACACTCCAAAACACAGCTCAAATGTATTACAGTAAACAATAACAGATTACAATACAGTTTCAGAGCCAATGCTCTTTCAGGAGTCTTTGAATGTCGAATTTGGAGATATTCCGGCAGCATAATAGTACTCATACCAAAGTTATCTATCTCCCATCCAATCACCTGTTTATATAGAGTTTACAAGGCAAATATGGAACCTTCTAGAGATGGGCATCCATCTTGGACTCATGCCCAAAAACCCACACCTAAGGACACTTGTCCAACATCCCATCCCGAAGTGGGTGCTTGGTCCCAAGAAAGGTTACGACAGGTGCTCTTATGCATCTTACAACTGTCAGAGAATCCATCATACACTGATTAAAAATATCATATTCCTCTTACATGTCATAACCTCCCTTGACTGTCCAAAGATGCCTTTCTCTCATGCAAAGATGCTCACCGACACTTGTCATTAATTAAAAATTGGTTAAGGTTTCGGGAGCGTTGCCCTCGAGCCCCCATAATTATTCAAGGGGGAAACCACGGCTGCCAAAGTCACCAAAATTTACCCTGCTGCATATACACAAGATGCTGACTATGCCAACTCAACATGGGATAAATAAATACAACATTAGGAATTTTCAAAGGTTGAGACACCTTAATTCCCAAAATTATTAACCTCTCTAATATTATTATTTATTTAACAAAGTGGATTAATAATTTCTATTTTAAAGAACCAATTACACAATTACAACCTAGAAAACCACATGCTAAACAATACCTAACGGCAAAACACAATCAAACAATAATGACTTACAATCATGCCCAAACCGACCTTACCGATAGGACATAGGACTAAAAACTCATCCTCTTTGAGGATGGTGACAAGTTGAGTGAGCTTATGTCATCTCAGTTCATCAATTCTCCATTGGATTTAAGGCACGCTCAAACCTGTCGATTCAAGTGGAGTCGATGCCTGGTACGTGCAACCTACAACAAACGAAATGGTCAAACATATATATATATATAATCATCCGATCAGACACATCATGAAAGGGAATCACAGCATAGCAGGGTACTCATGCATGAGTAATGCGACACTGTCCCTTTCACAAAACACATCAACAAGTAACCACATCACGCATATTCATTAGTAGCTGAACAACTAGATAAGAACTGTTGGCAAGAGACACTATGTGGCTTCATTATTGTTGTCATTGATGGCAACAAAGTTTATCCCACACATCCGCGGCACATAGTATGTGTATACTGGAAATCAGATTGAAGAGTGTTTTGGTCCAGTGAACAAGAACAGAGCATGCAGCAAGGTCCAACAATCAGGTCTGAATCTCTGAGAGGATGTACCTCAACAAAGTGCGGACTTGGGGAAGTCAAGAGGAGTACCATGACTGCTACATACCAGAGATTGAGCCTCCAGTGATGAAAGAGTGAAAAGATATGAGCATCTAAGTGTTGGGTTCCTGACAGGCAGAGTAGACTAAGGAAGAACTGACTGGTAGAGCATCAGACTTTAATCTGGATAAGAAATTGATGATGGTCAAGCTATTTGAGAGATCATACATGGTTGGCCGACATGAATGATGACTTCTATGTCTATGTCTTTGATACGCATCACATATTAAGCATGGATTCTACCGATAGATTAGTGTCTTGGAAATATCTTGAGTATTCTGGTTGCTGACTAGAAAGATGTTGAAATCTTTGGTGCAGATATATATACCAGATGGATTTTAGTATGAAGAAGTGTGTGGGTGGAAATAGTGTGCGAGATAAAGTAGAGAGCAGAGTGGAAGCAGCAATACAAGTCTGCTATGTGACAGAACAACAACACTAAAGCAGAGGAAGAATGAAGTGCAGTAGATCAGTATATTGAGCCTAACTGGAACTGAACCTCAGCATATGTGGATGCCTCTCATCAATTCAAACACTTGGTTACCTTCCATAAACATTGTAGATAGTAAGTCTCTTATAGGCAGTGTGCCTCTTGTGAGCAGTGTGCTCAGGTAGTAAGCCCTAATTGGCAAGTGCCATTTTGTACTACTTATTCTTTTAATAGAGAATACAATCTTGGGTTTAACCCCGTGATTTTTTCCTTAACAGGGTTTTCCACGTAAAAATCCTTGTGTTATGTGTGTTGATTTTATTTCTGCTCTCATGATTATGTATGCTCTTAGGTTTTGATGCTGCACTAATATTAAAGAAGAAAAGAAAGTTAAGATATTTAAGATAACTAATTCACCCCCCCTCTCAGTTATCTTCCTTGTTTCCAACAATTGGTATCAGAACTAAGTTCCTCTAAATAGAGCCTAACAGCTTGAGGAAGATCTGGGAATCCCAATGGATATGTATGGTATGAAGGAACAACTTCAGTCTACCCTAGATGATCTTGAGCAATCTCACTCTAAAGTCAATAACTTGAGAGAAAGACTCAAACAAGCTGATGACTTGATAAATGAGCTAAAAGAAAAACTGAGTATCTCTATGAAAAAGAGAAAGGAACTACTTCAACAATTAGCAAGTCAAAGTGAAGCTAATGATACTAATGAAGATCTGAATGAGAAAAACAAGTTATGTGAGAAGCTATCGAAAGAGGTCATTATGGTTAGACATGAAATGGAATCAGGGGTTATGAGATTCAACCAGGAAATTGAAGAGAAAAGGAAAATTGAAGATAATCTAAAACAATCTCTCAAGGAGAAGTCAGAGGACTGCCACAAAATGGATAGAATAATTAGGCATCTAGAATCTGATCTTGAAGAAGCCAAAGATAATGAAGAACAACTTGAGAATCAAATAGACACTCTTAAAAGGGATCTTCAAACAACAAATGAATACAAAGAGAAATTCAAGATAAGCTCCACTCAACTTGAAGTTCTTCTTGAAAGCCAAAAGAGGGTAGACGACAAGCATGGCTTGGGATATGAGAAAGATGAAAGCTCCGGATCTGGTCAGAAGAACTCTGGATCAAGAAATCCAAGGAACATGCCTAGAAGACCTCTGGTAAGGCAACCAAATGCTCAAAGATATCCATCCTTCATACTACTACAATTGCAACAATTCTGGTCATAAAGCAACTTAGTGCAGAAGAAGAATGAATTAGACTAATTCATCCTTCTCCAGACAATGTTTCAACTACAAAAGATATGGTCACAAATCTCATGAATGCAGAAATATTCAAATAAATAATTCATTCAATGGTAGATGCTTTGCATGCAATAGAATTAGACATATGGCTAATTAATGCAGATCTAGAGGTTATCAGTCACATATGCAAATAAATGGTGTTTGCTACAATTGCACTAGAACCGGTCATATTGCCAAATTCTACAAAAGAAAGAATCGAGATAAAAAAGGGTCCGGTGCATCATAATCAAAATCAAGACAAAGGAAAAGGAAAAGTGAATGCGGATGAAGTTCAAAGGGAGATGAACAAGATTTGGGTAAAGAGAAGTACAAAAAATGTTGGGGATGGATCCGCACCAGAATCTGGTGCTGATATTCCTTTCGGAAACTAAATAGATGAGTTATGGCTCAGGGGGAGTCACAAAGGAAAATAAATTCCCCCAACCAGTTAATTGGTGCCTAAATTTGACACGTGGAATATTGCGGATTAACGGGCTCTCAGAGAAATGTCCAAATAACCCTCAGTAAAAATATGAAAGATCTGCAAGGAGTTTTGAAGAATTTGATCAGTCAAGATTGATCCGGTTTGACAGTCATCCGGTAAAGCAGGATCTTCATAGACAGATCCGGTATGATTCAAAAGAGAAATATCTTGATCTGCGGACTCATGGCATGATTGGAGGAAAGAAGATACATTGTTGATTATCATTAAAAATGATTCTAAGTGCATCTCAGTGGTTCGGAAAGATCTCTCTCAGAAAAAGGTAGCCAAATTACTTAAGTTGTGCATTTATTGCAATAGGAATTTAGGGTTTGCGTAGAGATAGAAAAGGGTTCTTTTATTCATCACTTGCACATTTGCATTTGAAAAGAAGAAAGGAAGAGCTCTGCAGCAAGATTGTTACAACCCTCTCAAAGATCAACCACAGAATCTGATTCAACCAGCAATCTTTTCCGATGCATATTGTGAACCCTAGAAGCGTGAAAAGGTATTTCTATTTCTAAACATCTCTCTTTAAATCTTTTGCAAAGATGGCTACTCCTATGGTTGTTAAGATCACTGGTAGGCCGCGCCCAAAGTTCAAGAAACACCCCTACAAATCCCTACAAGTTGATCCCTTAGGCGCCTTTTCTAGCATTCTGTATGGGGTTCTGCACGTAGAAGATGTTAGGGTATACATCCATGCAAATATTGAGGAATTTGGAGAATCAAAGCTGATGGATATCTACCATAAACAACTAATAGATGAAACCTTTGAACTCAAACCTTAATACAAGGCCATCTGGGATAAGCATTTTGGACATTGCATCCACTTTCTTTGTTTTGCAGAAGATGAATGGGTCCGATATGTTCTTAGTAGAATACATGACAACTTCATGTGGTTATTGAATCCATTCAAGATAACAAAGGATGCAATTGGGGCAGTAACTGGTTTGCACTCATCCGGTGGGTTGCTTGCTCTTAAATCGGTCAAGAACCAAACAGTAAGTGAGGCTACCAGATCAAAGTTTGACAAAAGAGCAATGACAATAGAAGATATCACAGATCTAGATATTAAATTTGCCTCCATGATAATTGGCTACAAAATATATCATTCCAGCAGGGAGAACTCTGTATCCGGAACTACAATTTACATTGCATATCAGATTCTAAGGGAAAATGCAGACTATGATCTATGCGAGTTTCTCCTGAGCTAACTGTTAGAAAACTTGCAAAAGATCAAGAAGGACAAGAAGAACTCATTCAAGTATGGTGGTTTAATACTGTGCTTATTCTTTTACTATATGAATGAGCTACCCGGATCAAGTGGTTGGGTATGGAAAAAATGATAGACCGGTTGCCATACAAATCAGAGATTATATGTATGGGCTTGGTGATGCCAAGGCTCAAAATACAACACTCTGGGGATACTTCAAAAACTTCCAAAGTATGATGCAGGCCAGAGAAAGAATTCCCCAATCTATAGTCGAAAAATACAAGGATATAGTGTGTTTCATGGTAGACACTGATCAATGCCTAATGGAGGCAGTGGAGCCCAGAACAATCTGGATTATGCCAATGGGCTATGAGGTAGATGAGAAAATCCTAGAGCTGCATGTCCAATACCTGCTGAGTCAGCTTAAGGACCCTAAGGCAGAAAGGTTTGGAACCTTTCAAGAATTGAGTGTAAAAATACATGTTGAACTAAGACAACTAGAGATGAAAAGAAAAGTGAGAAGGGAAGTAGAGGAAGTTGCCAAAAGATATGGCATTTCAAAAGAGGTAGTTGATGAAAACAAAGAAAAAATAGAAAGAGCTGAGAAGGAGAAACAAGAAGAAAAAAAAGGAAGTGTTCCCGTACAAGCCTCCTCCTGAACCAGATCCTCCAAGAGCTCTGCACCTGCTACCTCTAAGAGCTCAAAATCCTCAAAACCGGAAGACAAGACATCCAGAATGGGAGAGAAGAGAACGAAGACAAAGGCCACAAGGTCTTACATAAGCTAAAAGGATGATGAAGAAACAGAATCTGATGAAGAAGTTAAGAAAATGAGGAAGAAGAAGAAAACATCAGGGGAATCCTCTGCCAGTACAAACAAAGAAGAAGAGACAGAAGAATTTGTTGAAAGGCCTACTCTCTCCATTGATGATGTCATCAAGGCAGTCACTGTGGATGGGAATCTACAACCAATGACAGAATTTTATGATGAGTATAGTGACACAAACAAAAGGATCTTGGAAGAAGCTACAGTTAAGTACCTAAACATTTATAATAAAGCATTCATTGAAATCATCTCTCTAATTCCCAAAAGTTTAGAGAAGGTACTTGAACTCATAAAAGACAATGCCAAGGAAAAGGATTTGGAGATCTGGGAACAGATTGTAATTCAGCTCTATCCTTCCATTACTCCAAAACAAATGACCATGATCTTCAAGGATTGCAAGGATGAGTTCCGAAGCAAAGCAAAAAGGAAAAACTTATGCTCGGAGAGACTGGTCAGGTGGCAAAAGAGACTGAAGACATCCTTTGGAATGCATTTAAAAGATACAATCTTCCTATTGTAGAGGACATAGATGATGAACCTTCTGCCATGGATGACGAAGGACTAAGTACATCAAAAGAAGAATCTACTGAGAAAAATGCAGAAGAGCCAAAGGAGATAGGTGAGGAGAGGACTAAGGACTTGGATTCCTCTATTCCAGAAGAGGAAGTCCATGAAGAAGTAAACATCTCTCTTCCGGATCCCCCTGCTAACTCCAGAACTGAAGGATAAGGAAGAAAAGAGGAGAAATTGAGTCAAGTAGAGGAGAAAAAGGGAAGAGAACAAGAACACAGAGAAGATCTCTGATGACAAATCTGAGGTTGTAAAAGAAAAGAAGACTCTGTCTTTGGCAAGAGACACTGCAGAACTAGTGAAAAACTTCTTGACTAAAGAGATGATGGAAATAGATGAACCGGAACTATTTCAAAGACCACTCAATTTTGACTCCCTCTCTCCAGTCCAGACAATGAAGGTAGCATCTTTTGCTCAAGCTAAAGCAAAAGAAAAGCTTCTGAAGTCTCACATGGAAGACTGTGAGCTGATAGAGATTGCATCCGGTGTGTTGGAGAAGATCATGCCATCCTTCCAAAAGGATCTTTCTGCCTCTTCATCCAGTAACTTGAAATCTCTTGTTAATTCTGTTAGCACACATTTTGATTCTTTGGAGAAATCGGTAGAAGAGAAAGTCCAGAAAGAGTTTTTGGGAAAGAGATTCTCTGAAGTACAGGGACTCATAGCAAATGATAGGAGAAATCTAGATATTGGGATAAAGAGCCTAGAAAATGCTCTTAAAGATGGCAGAGAATTATACAAATTTTGTCTATCTTGGTCCACAGTGACAGACGACATTGCAAAGAAGGTGGAAGAACAAGAGAGTAAACTGTCAAGTTTATCTCAGAATTTTGATCCTCTCACCTCATCCATAATGAATCAAGAATGTCAGGCTATTGCCACTATAAATGAAATAAAGAGGCTTGAAAAGAAAAAGAAGAATAGAATAAGTAGGATGAGTGAGCTAAGAGGGATAATTATGCCTAAGTTAGAGGCAATGCATGAGGCCTTAACTGATGCTCAGACCACAGCTCGGACCAGTGATCCGGCAGACTTAAAGAGAGCAGAAGCTTTTGCATTTTTGTTGAGTGGTCACATCTCAATTTTGGACAGGACGAAGTAGAGTTGGGCAACAGAATTTGTCTAGTTGAAGACCACTTTTGCAGATATACTTAAGTATATGTAAGTATAACATGTATATATATACTTATGTGGCTATGTATAGGTTGGTTTTGCAAATTTTGGAGTGCAGATTCCACCCTTTGCCATTGATGTCAAAGGGGAGTAATGAGTAGTGAAAAATGTGGAATCCAGCAAAGGGGGAGCTCCAGTAAAAATGTACATAAGATAGAGCATCAGTTAAGGGGGAGTTTGCTAGGAGTTTGCTACGACACTTAGTCATTTTTCACTAAGTGTTGCCATCAATGCCAAAGGGGGAGATTGTTGGCAAGAGACACTATGTGGCTTCATTATTGTTGTCATTGATGGCAACAAAGTTTATCCCACACATCCGCAGCACATAGTATGTCTATACCGGAAGTCAGATTGAAGAGTGTTTTGGTCCGGTGAACAAGAACAGAGCATGCAACAAGTTTTGACAATTAGGTCTTGATCTCTCAGAGGATGTACCTCAAAAAAGTACGGACTTGGGAAAGTCAAGAGGAGTACCATAACTGCTACATACCAGAGATTGAGCCTCTGGTGATGAAAGAGTGAAAAGATATGAGCATCTAAGTGTTGGGTTCCTGACAAGCAAAGTAGACCAAGGAAGAAACTGACTGGTAGAGCATCAGACTTTAATCCGGATAAGAAATTGATGATGGTCAAGCTGTTTGAGAGATCATACATGGTTGGCCGACATGAATGATCACTTCTATGTCTATGTCTTTGATGCGCATCACATATTAAGCATGGATTTTGTCGACAGATCAGTGTCTTGGAAATATCTTGAGTATTCCAGTTGCCGACTAGAAAGATGTTGAAATCCTTGGTGCGGATATATATACCAGATGGATTTCAGTATGAAGAAGTGTGTGGGTGGAAATAGTGTGCGAGATAAAGCAGAGAGCAGAGTGGAAGCAGCAATACAAGTCCGGTATGTGATAGAATAGCAGCACTAAAGCAGAGGAAGAATGAAGTGCAGTAGATCAGTATATTGAGTTTAACCAGAACTGAACCTCAGTATATGTGGATGCCTATCATTAGTTCAAACACTTGGTTACCTTGCATAAATATTGTAGACAGTGAGTCTCTTGTAGGTAGTGTGCCTCTTGTGAGTAGTGTGCTCGGGTAATAAGTCCTAATTGGCAAGTGCCATTTTGTACTACTTATTCTTTTAACAGAGAATACAATCTTGGGTTAGTCACCCCATGGTCTTTCCCTTAACAGGGTTTTCCACGTAAAAATCCTTGTGTTATGTGTGTTGATTTTATTTCTGCTCTCATGATTATGTATGCTCTTATGTTTTGATGCTGCACTAATATTAAAGAACAAAAGAAAGTTAAGATATTTAAGATATCAAATGATTGCATAATGCACATAGTAAGATGGATCCACATAGTCAATTAAGTCCATAACTAATCATAACATAAACATAAAAACACCAGTACTAACAATATCATTAAGTGTCACCATAGCAGTAGGTCAACATCAATAAGTATCATCATCAAAATAGTAAATCCAAGATGTCATAATGTCTAAATAGAATAACTATCAGTCTATCAGAAAGAAAAATGAGGGGCACTACAACATGTGTGGGTGCATGAAATAGTTAGCTTTATCTTTGGCACAAAATTCCATGCAAACAAGAAGAAAAACAGGCAAAAATAGAGTTATTTTGAGCTAGAAACTTAAGTGAACTCACAACTGGAAATAGGATAGGGTCGACCATGGGTCGACCCTTTCACTAGTCATGGTCACCCGGGGGGAAAACCATGGGCGACCCTCAGAGAAAGGCACTTGGGTGAAAGTCTATGGTGGGATATGGAAGAGGAGATGAAAAGGAGGGGATTTGCCTCCAGAATCAGGTCAATCAAATGTGAAAATCAAAATCTCCACTTACAAAGTAGGATCTCCTGGGGGAGATCTGGAAATAATAGGGAGAGATTTGGATTGGTTGAGTGAAACTGAAAAACCAAAAGTTGGAGATGGATTGGGAGGACCTCTAGAAGGCCTCTAGGGGTGGGAATGGATGAAAAACACTAGGGGAAGGTGAAAACACACCTACAAGATGCATACAAGGCTCAGGAACAAGGTTGCAAGCATAGGAAAAATGAATTGACAAGTGTCAAAAAGTTTCGAAAGCGAAGAGAGAGAAAATGACAAAGGGGAAACAACACAAGGAGGAAGAAAAGACACGCCACTAAGAGAATTACTGTTGAGAGGATGTTATTTCACACTTACATGTACATGACAAGGATTGTGACTCATCATAGGGGTCCTCAGTGTGATTTTGGTGATTACAGAATCAAGTTCTCACAACTCTATTTAGTCCCTCTGTGCAACTGCTTTTTGGTTTTCGATGGTTTCAGGTGTAGCTCTTGTTTTCCCTATTTTAGCCCTAGAAACCCTATATTTAATAATTATTCATAATATTTCTCTCCTCGGCAACTAAGGGACCAATCAAGAGACCTCTTAACTCTCCTTTGAGGACTGTAGCTGAGTGTTGAGTCTCCTTGATTCGTGTTCCAATGTTATGTCGAGAAAGATTGATTTAGGGTGATGTATATGTTAGCCTAGGTCTCTTTTCCTACATAACATGTTCTTCACACTCATGGACTATTAGTTTAGATCACTTCATTGTCAGACTGATGATTGGGATGAAAGGGATTCCTCTTATGTGTAGGTTTAAATACCTTCCCTATCAATAGTTGGAGCTTGGAGGGAGTAGCTTGCAATCCAACTTAAAGATTTCATATGGATATTGTATTTTGAGTAAGGTAACTTTTGTATATGTAGCTAATTGGCTCATTGTCCTAATTGTGCTTATTGTAATTATTATTATAGGTTGTAATATTTGAGCCAATGTATTATGGAATACAGAATGATGTACTATTCATTGGTTGTACTATCTTGTGTACTTGTGGAATTATTTGATTAATGAAATTGACTTTATGAGTATTTTTACATTCCTAGTTATGTGATATGTTTTCAAATAATGGTAAAGTAAAGAAATTTTTCTAGGCACTTTTTGGGGTATGTTACGAATTAGTCCTCATATGCACTTCCTATTAAGTGTTAAGGAAAAGAGGCAAACCACAATATCCCATTTTGAACTTCTTAATATAACTTTAATTAAGCTTTGGTGATGTTTATGTGCCTCATATTTTTTGTGATATACAATGTGATTGCTTGGTAGACATTTCCACATATATGCCACATTAACATTTTTATGGCCTAAATACTGACCTATCTTTTAGCCTAGAATTTTGTAGATTTTCTTAATAATAAAATTTGTTGATGATTACACATATATATCCCATGATTTAAAGAACCATTGCCATATTGTCCACTTCTATAATGTAATCTATGGGATTATTTTTATTTTTAATAACAATGGAGTTGCTTCCCTTCAAAATTTCCCTATTATTATCATGCATACACAAAAATATTCATTTATAATTTTAGATGTACCTTGACCTCAAGTGTAATACTATTAGTGGTAGTTACAAAGTGTTTTAGCTTTTATAAGAATAGAAGGTACTTCATAACAAATTCCTTTCTTTTATTGTAGACATTAAATACACTCATTATAAAGACTTATAATAGTTTAAAATTGCATGTCTTCTTATAACTATAACGTTGTCAAATACATTTGCATGAGATGAAGAATTAATATTCATCATTCTAGATTCTTTCCAGAAGACTATTTTTCTTTCCTTCATTATATAAAAACATGTATGCTTATGATAACATTTCATTTTTAAATCAACAACACAAAAATTGTTAGCCACAACTCATAAGTCTCTAGAGATTATTAAATGAATCCCCCAATATAAATTTTTGACATGAATCAAGTACAAGAATCCAAGATTCTTAATGTAGTTGTGATTAAGGATTGTAAACAAACATTAGATGTGGCATATGGAATTTAGTCTCCACTAGCATTTGCTAGGTATACGACTAATGCAAAAGTACATTCAATTCCATTCTTACCAGATTGAATTTAATTTTACTACCATTTGTTAGATTTGCTACAAGTGATTAAAGTAGTCAATTTGACCATATTTTGAATATAATTATAATATTCTTTTAAAACTTGTGATGTCTCCCATTGTGTTTCTCTAAAATTCCCCTCATTCTTTTGAATTCCTCTTCTTTTAAATCCTATTGTCACTCCAAACACTTATAAGGTGCCTTATTTAATTCTCTCCTAGCCTCCTTCATACCCTCATCTCATTAGTATTAATTTATAAATCTCATCATGCACAATTTTGTAATACCATGAATGTATAATTGCAATGCAATACATATTGTGATTTTATTTTTACATATACAAATGTTATTCTTTTCTCTCTAAGATAAATCTATAAACCTCAGTATGCAAATTTTTTAGGTGCCATGCATAAACACTAATTATAGCTTAAACACACTTGTAATTTTTTTCTCTTCTTCATCATAAATTATACTAGTTTATTTCTAATTAAACCAAATAGATTGAAATCAATTTAAATTAAAAAATATTTGTGAATTCACAAATCTATTAGCTATCTCACCAAGCAAAGGGATGTGAACAACACGAGAAATATCTAACCATAAATGGCACAAAATCTACACATACTTATATAAAATTACATATTGAATCTAGAATGTGTAATTAAATGGTTAACCTAACATAAGCAAAAGATCATACAATTAATCCAAGCAAAAGAACTATACAAAATGGCAAGAGAAATTGTGAGCCCTCCTCTCCCATTTCCTACTGGTCAAGCATCTTTTCATTTACTTGAAGTGTTCCTCACCTTTTGTTTTTTACTCTTTCTCCACCTCCTCTTCTAGCTTTTCATTTCATACATATATAGATTCTACAAAAAAACAATTCAATTAAATGTCCATGTTATCATGACAGATATCACAATAGTGTATATAAGTAATGATCTCCATTACACTCTATGCATCTAATTTTAGGAAGCCAACATCATAGTCTAGATTACCTAATTTCAAGAGCAGGGGGCTATTCGAAGTTCTCAATCCCCGTAGAGCCTTGATTTGGGAACTTCTGGTGATTCTGCAGGGTTGGAGGATGATATTGTTTTGGCGGATTTGGCAAAGGAGGTGAAGACTTTAGGCAAAGAAAGGGGGTCTTCTCAGGATCTGGGTGTGTATCAGCACCCCCTTAAGAAAGTTCCATTTGAGAAATCCTCTAAATTTGGTCGTAAGAAGGATCTAGAGAAGATTAAATTTACTGGGGATTTATTAGTGGAATTTGGGTCTGTTAAACCCATTGATGTTCACTTTTCCCAACCTCCTCCATGATTTTTCTCTTCTAGAATGTTAGGGGGTTGAATAGCACCTCCCATCAAAAGGCTATTCATGATTTGGTTGCAGTTCATTCTCCAGACATCTGTTGTGTTCAGGAGACTAAGCTTTTAGTTGATATCATGCTTCAGTGTGCTTCTCATATCTGGTCGTTTGGTCAGTGTCAGTGTATTGGATCTTAGGGAAATTCTGGAGATTTTGCACTTTTTTGGGATGCACGAAAGATTGTTCCTCTTTGGTGGATTTCTAGCCATTCTTCTATTTCCATGGTTGCTTCTGCTTTAGAAATTGGTGAGACTATTTTGGTCACTAATGTTTATGCTCCTATCAATATCCATGGTAAAATTTAGCTTTGGGCTCATATTAGGTATGTCTGATCATGTGCTTCATATCTTGCTTGGGTCTTAGCTGGGGATGTGTTGAGTTTGGAGGAGAAAAGAGGGGGGGTGCCTAGGCTTGGTCCTGCTTGTGATCTTTTTCAGGTAAATGTGGATTCTCTTACTTTAGTTGATGCTAAGCCTTCTAATGGGATTTTCACTTGGAATAATAGACGAAGTGGGTAGGATGCGATCTCTAAACATCTTGATAGATTTCTTGTCTCCAATTTTTGGGTGGGGGGCAGCTTGTTTACTTATTCTGAGATTCTTGACTGGAGCGGTTCTGATCATTGGCCAATTAAGTTTTCAGCTTCTTTTTCAGTTCCAAAGAACCCTCCTTTTAAATTTCAGCTTATGTGGCTTTGAGACTCTTCCTTGCATGATCTCATGGTCCACTAGTGGAGAGATGGGGGCCCTGCTTATGGTACATCTATGTATTCTTTTATTAAGAAGCTACAATATGTTAAATATCACCTTAAGAGATGGAATAGGTTATGTTTTGGCAACCTTCAGGCCAAGAAAAGGGAAGCTCAGGCTCACGTGGATGTGATTACCTGCCAAATTCAGGACTTTGGATTCTCGGAGGCACTTGGAAAAGCTGAGTCCCAGGCTATGAGAGATGTGGAGTGGGAGCTTTGTGGGGAGATTTTTTGTAAATAGAAGGCTCAGATTGAGTGGATTCAAGAAGGGGACAGGAATACTACTTTTTCTACCAGTCGGTGTAGGCATACCGTAATAAGGGTTATATTTCCTCTCTAGTTAATTTTGAGGGTCTTCAGATATCTTCCCTGAAGGCTTGGTCTAGTGAGGCTAGACAATTTTACTCTACTCTTTTTGCTAAAGATTCTCATCTGGCTGAAGAGGAGGAGAGTTTGATCCTTGATTGCATTCCCTCTTTGATCACCAATGAGATGAATGATTCTCTCATCCATCTGATTTCTATGCCTGAATTGGAAGAGGTTGTGTTTGGGATGAACAAAGGTAAAGCTCTAGGCCCAGATGGCTTCCCAGTTGAATTTTTCCAGGAATTTTGGGATACTATTAATACAGATTTGTTGGAGGTTGTTCAGGAATCTCTTCATAGTAAACAAATGCTTCATGTCTTGAATTCTACTTTTCTAGTTCTCATTCCTAAAAAGAAAGGTGTTGATAAGCTTGAATTCTTTAGACCTATTGCTCTTTGTAATGTGGCATACAAGATTATTAGTAAACTGATTGCAGAGAGGCTCAAAATTTTTCTTCTTGTTGTCATTTTTGAGGAGCAAGGGGGATTTATGGCTGGTAGACAAATTTTGGATGGGCTGGTGGTGGCTTCTGAAGTCATTCACTCTATGGTGACTTCTAAGGAAAAATCTATGTTCATCAAGTTGGACATGGCCAAAGCTTATGACAGATTTAAGTGGTGTTTTCTTCAGAAGATTCTTTTAGCCTTTGGTTTTAGTCCAGACTGGGTAAGTTGGACTATGAGTTGTGTTACTTCATCTTCTTTCTTGGTTATTATGAATGGAGAACCTTCTGATCCTTTTAGAGTTTCCAGGGGTCTCTGCCAAGGTGATCCTTTTTCTCCTTATTTGTTTATTATTATGGCTGAGGGGATGGGCCGATTTCTCAAGTTTTGGGTTTCTCAAGGCTTGATTCATGGTTGGTAATGGGGCAATGGATTACCAAAGCTTTCTCATCTCTAATTTGTGGATGATACCTCTCTTATGGGGATGGCTCATCTTCGGAAAGATGAATCTTTTAGGCAGGCTTTGGATACCTACTTAGCTGCTTCAGGTTAGAAAGTCAATGAGCATAAGTTGTCTAGATCTTCTTTTTTAATACTCCTCAGGTGATTCAAAGGCAGATTGTGAATATTTTGAGGTTTCATATTGGGTCTCTTCCCTTTGTCTACCTGGGGATTCCTCTTGCTGTTGGTAGACAACCCAAGTCTTCCTAGTAGATTTTGCTTAATAAGCTGCGTATGAAGGTCACTCATTGGATGCATCGTTGGCTATCTACTACTGCTAGAGTGACTCTTCTTAAGTCAGTTATACAGGCTCTCCCTATTTACATGTGTTTCATTCATGCAGTTCCTATGTATTTCCCTAAGGAATTTGATGCTCTCTCACGACAATTTATTCACTTGGTAACTTGTCGACTACTAAGTGGAGCCTTGTTAAGTGGGAAACTGTGTGTAGACCAAAGAAAGAGGGAGGTCTCAGTTTACTTTCTACTCTTTTGAATGGACAGGTTCTTACAGCTAAGTTATATTGGCATTGGTGAACTAGTCAGCATCAACTATGGGCCCGTAATCTTACCCATAAGTATCTTAAAGATGTTAATTCTTTTGATGTTCCTCGCTTTCCTTTGGAGGGAAGGCGGTCTATGATCTGGAATACTCTGAAAATGGGGGCTAAGTTGGTTAAGAATGGGCTTTTTTGGATCTATCATTCAGGGTCTCAGGCTCTTTTTTGGCTAGATTCATTGGATGGTCACCCTTCTATCCTTTCCTCTTTTCCTCACCTCCAGTCTCTTTTGGATTAAGGCCATATCAACCATTAGCATAGTCATAATGGTTGTGTTTATTCAATGCAGACCATGTCATTATTTGACGTATAAATACTATGGTTTAAGCATGGGCTCGATCATGAATGCCTTGAGCCATGACATAATATGAGTTTCGATGTTTTAAGCTTGACCTCCGTGGCCACGAGCTATGGGTATAACTTGATAACATGGCAATATAGCCCAGCTTCCATAGTTGTGAACTCTAATGTATATAAGGAGTAAAATGAATAGAATCTCGGCCTCCGTGGCCTCGAGCTATGATACACACAAAAAGAAATTAAATAAAAATAGAGCCACTTGGCCTCCATGGTCTTGAGGAGTGACTTCATAAAGACTACAATATAATACCGCTTGGCCTCCATGGCCTCGAGCAGTGATACCATAAAGACTGCAATATAATACTGCTTGGCCTTTATGGTCATGAGTGAAGTCACAATAAGGAATTTGATTTAATATAGCTTGGCCATTGGCTTCGAGCATAGTTACAGTCAAGATTGCATTACAATGTAGCTTCGGCCGTTGGCCTTGACCTTAAACATAGACAAGAATACATTATTCTACCGCTCAACCACTAGTGTTGAGCTTAAACATGGACAAGAATACATCATTCTGTCACTCGACCGTTGGCCTCGAGCATAAACACAGGGAAAAAAACCTTGAGCCTCCAAACAAAAGAAAACTACCTCAAAGGTTTGCAAGCTCAACCTCCACGGCCTCGAGCTATTGCCATAGTATAACAAAAATAGAGTTATTACTAAGATAGTTAGACAACAAGGGTTCCAAACGATATATATATATATATATATATATATATATATATATATATATATATATATATATATATATATATATATATATATATATATATATATATATATATATATATATATATATAAAACAAGGGAGCTCAGTATAAGAAAATTAACTTGGGAACAGCCTTTCGAAAGTGAGAGTGATCCCAATTTGACCACCATAGTCTCACTCACAATCTTTTTCCTGCAATGAGCCAGAGCTCCTTCACTCCTATTTTTCCCCACACCAACCCTCATCCACCCTTGATAATCATCTTCCAAGAAGACTAAAGAAGTTATCCCTCCTCAACATTCACATGCCTAATATTATAGAGAACTACCACCCTTAACTAAGGTGGTGGGAGTTGCTTCTCCACTCGGCCAATTACCACGATCAAGACATACTCAAACATGACATTTGCCATAATATGGTGAGCTTGAAGCTCCCCTTCGCTCCTCAAAACCAATTATCAACAAAATTGACAATTCGATAATATAGAATAATAGACTTTACAAAAGTCACAACATTATTATTGTCAACCTCTAAAGAGGTTCCCTCTTATAGACATATGATAAGGGTTAAATATTAGTATATATAGTATTAAAGATTATCATTAAGGAAATGAAATCAAAAGACAATATACAACAAGATTGTCGGTTGTCAGGGTCGAGTAATACTCCCCCTAAATCAACTATATCCCTTAGTTGAATGACTAGGAAATAATATCCCCATATACAAATAGGATAACGAGAGATCTCTTCATCTCTTAACATGACTATCTCTCTACTTGTGATGATGTTCCAGGAATGTAGTCTAGTTGTCATATCTTCGCGTGATAGCATCATCAACAAGATGACTCACAAAGAATTCAATTGCTAAGAAAAGAGACATAACTCATCACAAATTACAAGGGATTCGGGAGGACATGGAGAACCAATGCCTAGATGGCTAATCAATCTTATTTTCACATCTAACCCTTCGTCCAGGATGATGCTCTCCTTCCTTCTTCGAAGGACGTTATATTTTCCTGTTCACACTCAGGACCACAAAACCATGATCAGTGCATCATTATCATATCCCATGATTCAAATTAATTAATATTCATAACTAATTATCATCAGTCATTAACCGCATAATCAAAGATTAAATGAGATATTTCTACAATATCAAATTAGTAGACTATGGTTAATCTTCCTGATTACCACAGAAGATAAGATTAATGCTAAATCATAAGTTGGGGATGTAACATACCTCCCCCCATAAGAATCATCGTCCCCAAATATTAATGGTCTTTAAAATCAACCAATATAATAATAAGAAAAATGTTGTGCCTCTTCAAGAACTTCGAAGGTACTCATATATCTAAGAGTCAGTTCGGAAGTCTTTCCAAACTTAATGAGGCTCTTTTAAAGTTTTACCCTTAAGGGGACTTTTTCTCCCACTGTGAAATGCATTTTGATATGCTTAGCATCTACATAACTCTTTTGTCTATCATTGGATTCCGCTAGCCTTCTTTTTATCAGATGGACTTTTTCTTCCATTTCTGATAGCATTTCTAGACCAAGGCTAACCCTATCTTCTAGCTTATCCCAACTTATAGGGGTTCAGCACTTCCATCCATATAATTCCTCAAATGGAGCCATCTTAATAGCTGAGTGATAGGAGTCATTGTAGTTGAATTCCACCATAGGAAGATAATCCTCCCATTTGTACTGCTGATCCATGCAGTACATTCTCAATGAGTCCGCCAACTCTTGGTTCACCCTTTCAGTTTGTCCATCCATTTCAGGATGATAAGCAGAGATTATGTTCAACTAGGTACCAAGTGAAGAGAATAAGGTTTGCCAAAATCTTGATTTCATTCGTATATCCCTATCTGAGATAATCTTCTCAAGAATGCCATGCAGTCTGACAGTCTCTTGAACAAGTTTTTGAGCAATGACGGGTGCCCCATCCATCAAGTTTCTAGGTATAAAATGAGCGACTTTGGTAAGTCTATCCACCACAACCAAGATAGCATTGTGCTCATTCCTTGACATAGGAACCCCTTGGACAAAGTCCATGCTTTTCCACTTAGGAATTTCATGAGGGTATAAAAGTCTCATCAGGTGATGGTGTTCCACCTTCACCCTCTAGCATTCCATACATGTAGCTACAAAATTTGCAGTATCCCTCTCTATTTCTTTCTTTCTAGAAATATAAGGGTTTCACATCAGCAAGTAACTTGGTTACTCCAGGATGCCCAGAATATGGTGCAGAATGAACCTCTTTCAACACCATATTCCTTAACTCTACTGAGTTAGGTACATACTTCCTTCCTTTAAACCTTAATAGCCCATTTGGTTCAAGGTTGAATCCCTCATATCTCAGATTCTATAGATTTTCCTCATCTAATGAGAGGAACCTCCTGTAACAATATAATGAAAAATGCATGAAATAACATAAATAGATATGAATAGCAGAAACACAGAAGGAATTTATTGATCGCAGGCAACTTTGAGGGGGCAACCTCCTTTGAGCAAGCTCAATACAATAAATTTGTGGATGCCTTCATTGGCCTCAACACGTACTTATATACTAAGTCTAATCTAAATAACTATTACTTCCCATGAATGTGGGATAATACAATATGCTCACGGGATCACTTACAAAGCATATGCATCCAAATGTAATATACTAACAAGGTAAATAGAAGGGTTAAACACGGGTTCTTAACATCCCCTCCCTCTTAGAAAAGCATTGTCCTCAAAGCTTAAGATGTGGAAATTGTTGTTGAATCTGAAGGAGTAGTTCCCATGTAGCATCCTCTGGTTGCATTATGTGCCACTGAATTAAGACCTCTGTGATGGATCTGGAGCGAAGCTGACAAGTGTGTCTGTCAAGGATTGCCTCCGGCTCCAAAATGATGGATCCTTCGTTATCCAGTTCTGGTAAAATAGTTTGTGCTTTGACATTGGTGCCAAGAACTTTCTTTAGACAAGAGACATGAAATACTAGATGAGCGCGGGAAGAAGGAGGAAGCTCTAATTTATAAGCAACCAACCCAATCTTCTGAAGAACCTTATATGGCCCACAGAACTTTGGAGCCAACTTATGATGCCCTTTGAGTTTTAGGGATGATTGCTTGTATGGCTATAGACAAAGAAAAACCATATCACCTACTTGAAAAGCGCACTCAGAACGGTGTTGATCAGCTTGTTGTTTCATGCGATTCTTTCCATGTGAAGATTTTCCTACAAGATGCGAAGTATCTGATCTCAGGTTTGGAGAACCGTGTCGACTGCTTGAACTAGTGAACTACTACGGGTGTATGGAAGGAGCACTGGCGGTGCCTGACCTAAGACTGCTTCATATGGAGTCATTTTAGATGGAGTGTGGTAGGAGGTATTGTACCACCATTCAACGAGAGGGGGCCACTTTGCCCACCGATGTTGTTATTCTGAGGTGAAGCAACGAAGATAAGTTTCCAAACATTTGTTGATAATTTCAGTCTGACCATCTCTTTGTGGGTGATACCCAAAACTCATCTTTAGTTTGGTGCCAGTGTGTCGAAAGAGTTCTGTCCAAAAACGGTTGGTGAAAGTTGCATCACGATCTGAGACAATGGAAGAAGGGATGCCATGAAGATGGAAGATCTGGTCCATGAAAATTTGTGCAACTAAGGAGGATGTATAGGGATGGATAAGGGCACAAAATGACTATATTTGGAGAGGCGATCAACCACAACCAAGATCACTATCTTTCCTCTAGATTTAGGGAGCCCCTTAATGAAATCCATAGAAATATTTGTCCAAATCCGTGTAGGGATGGGCAAAGGTTTGAGCAATCCAGGAAGGAGTGTCGTTTCACCCTTGTTGCATCGGTAGGTATCACATTCAGCCACCATCTGTTGAATTGCCCTTTTCATTCCCTTCCAAAAGAAGTTACGTCGTGCCCGCTCATAAGTTTTGAGGAACCCAGAGTGCCCTGCTAATGGAGAAGCATGGAGTTCATAGAAGATAGCTTGTTGAAGATCTATGCTTTGGGGATGCACTAGACGACCCTTGTATCATAGAGAAGCACCATCCTAAGTGTAATGTGGTACAAAAGAAGGGTTAGTGACCAACTGTTGAATGATGTGAGATAATGAAGAGTCATTGACATAGCCATGTTAGACAGATTCCAACCAATTTGGAACAGGCATAGAAATAGCTGAAAGGGAAGCTTGGTCATCAAATGTGCGAGAAAGAGCATCCGCCACAATATTGTCCTTACCCTTCTTATAAGTGATCTCATAGTCATAACTCATGAGTTTATTGACCCATTTTTTTGTGCTGGGGAGGAGACCTGTTGTTCTAGAAAATATTTCAGACTCTGGTGATCAGTCTTGATGCAAAAATGATTCCCTAGTAGGTATGGATGCCACTTCTGTACTGCATGCAAAATAGCCATCATTTCCTTCTCATATGTAGAGAGTACTAAATTCTTGCCAGAAAGGACTTTGCTGGTGATTGCAATGGGATGTTCTTCTTGAAGGAGAACAACACCAAGTCCATTGCTGCAAGCATCAGTCTCAAAAGTGAAGGTCTTGGAAAAATCTGGCATAGCTAGAACAGGTGTAGTACACATAGCTTGTTTCAGTTTTTCAAATGCACACTCAACAGCTTGTGTCCAGATAAAAGCATCATTTTTTAACATAGCTGTTAATTGAGCTACAATCTTCCTGTAATCCTTGACAAACTTGCGATAGTCGCTAGTTAGTCCCAAAAAACCACGGAGGCTCTTGAGTGTTTGAGGATGTGGCCAATTTTTCATGGCATCTATTTTTGTAGGATCCACATGAACCCCTTGGGCTGAAACAATACGCCCGAGATACTCCACTTCCTCCTGGCCAAAAACACATTTAGATCGCTTTGTAGAGAGATGATTATCAGAGAGAAGTTGTAGTATGAGATCCAGGTGTTAGAGATGCTCAGCCCATGTTTTACTATAGATGAGGATATCATCAAAGAAGACCAGAATGAATTTTCACAGGTAGGGCCGAAATATTTTATTCATCAATGCCTGGAATGTTGAAGGAGCATTAGTGAGGCCAAAGGGCATGACCAAAAACTCATAGTGGCCATCATGTGTGCGGAAAGCCATTTTAGGGATATCATCCTCATGAACCCGAATTTGGTGATACCCAGAACGAAGATCCAACTTGGAGAAAAAATGAGCGCCATAAAGCTCATCAAGAAGCTCATCAACAACAGGAATCAGAAACTTATCCTTGATTGTGATGTGATTAAGTGCTCGGAAGTCAATGCAAAGACACCATGATCCGTCTTTTTCCGGACAAGAAGAACTCGTGAAGAAAAGGAACTGGTACTAGGGCGAATAATACCTTGCTTCAGTAAGTCTCGAACGAGCATCTCAATCTCTATATTTTGGTGAAATGGGTAGCGGTAGGGCCTGATGTTCGGAGGAACTCTTTCAGGAAGGAGCTGAATACAGTAGTCCTCTAGTCGTGAAGGTGGCAATCCCATTGGTTCGGCAAAAACACATGTATACCTATCCAAAATTTGTTGTAGATCTGTAGGAGTACTGGAGACCGCTGATGGTTGCATCTGAATGGAATGGAGTTGAGCAAAAACACCATGTGAATTCTTCTTAAGAAGCTTTTCCATGCGATGTGAACTTATGATGCTGAGAGACCCTGGTTGTAAGCCCTTCAATGTGTGTTTTTGTTCATTTGCTGAAAACTGCATCCAAAGTTCAGCAAAATCCCATAAGATGGGTCCAAGTGTCCGTAACCATTGGGTGCCCAAAACCACATCACATCTGCCTAAGGGCAAGGCAAACATGTCGTAGCGCAGGTTATAATCTCCCATAGAGATATGCACATTGCGACACTTCCCTTTGTAAGGTAATGTGCCCCCATTGGCAATCATGACTTCAAAGCTGGAGCAAGGATGGACAAGACAATCTACTTGTTTGGCGATCTGAGGGTCAATGAAGTTATGAGTGTTACCAGAATCAATGAGTATTGTAAGAGGAAGCTTCTTGAAGAAACCCTTGACCCGCATGGTTTATGGGGTGGTGACTCCTACTAAAGCATGGAGAGAGATCTCTGGGTGGTCTTCCTAAGAAGTAGGGTCAACAAGTGGTTGCTAAGTGTCGACCTGGTCATGCACTGTATCCTGAGCATCCGCATAAACTTTAGTTTTAGGAGGAGAATCCACATCCAAGAGATAGAGCTTTTGCTCAACACATCTATGTCCCTGAGTAAATTTCTCATCACAATTATAACAAAGCCCTTTTTCTCTATGTACCCTCATCTCTGCTTCAGTCAAATGCTTGATAGGAGTTGTTCTAGGAGTTGGTGTTATTTGAGATTGTTGGGAAGCCATATTTCTGAATGGAATAAAATTAGATTTGGATCGTTGTTGAGTTGTGATCTTGTCCTCTGCCAACTTAGCCAACCTTAGGGCTTCCATCATTGTGCTGGGATGAAACATTTTAACCTCAGAGCAAATTGCATCCTTTAGACCACTGACAAAACAACTCCTGAATAATTCATCAGATAATCCCTCTGTGAGATTGGCCAATTTTTCAAATTCTATTTGATACTCTCTCACAGTGCCTGTTTGGCGCAGTTTAGTGAGTGCTTATGTGAAGTCATTAAAAGCACTAGGGCCAAATCATTGCAAAATGAGTTTGCAAAAATCTGTCCATTTTGGCTCTTCATGAGCTTTGATGTACCAACAGAACCATTGAAGGGCTTCATGTTCCAAATGAAAGGAGGCAAGTGGGACTTTGTTGACATCAAAAGTATTATGCAGACTGAAATATTGTTCTGCTCAGTATATCCATCCAGTCGGATCATCACCATTGAAGTGAGGAAAATCAAGCTTCAACCCATGAAAATTGTTGAAAGAAGAAAACCCAATGTCTGCAGAAGACTTTGGCTACCGTCTATTATTCATGGCTGAATGATGAAGATTGAGGCTAAGAATTTTTTCATCCAGATCTTGGAGTTTGGTCTTTAGGGTTGCAAGTTCATCCTCCATGTTTTTTGCTCTTACGCAGGTGACAACCATAACCAAGACATTTTTTTTGGGAATGGGTAGAAAGACAAAAACAGAAACTTTTTTAGTAAAAGAAAATTTGGATTTGAGAAAAGGGAAGCAGAAAATGGGAATTTCAGAAGTGGGGTGAAAGAATGGGAAAATTTGTCCAAGAGGGACAAAGGAGTAGAAATAGGAAATAAACACGGTGGAAAAATTTGAAGGCTATTGGGTGAGAATTGAAGAAGTTATGGCAAACCCTAAAAATAGACAAATATGAGATTTCTGGCTTCGATAAGTGGAATTTGGGATAGGGTCCTCAAGGAAGGAAATATGCAGAATGGAATTTTAGGGGTTCTAGCAGAGTTTGAGAGGACATGGAGCTGAAGAAAGGAAGATATGGCAAAAAAATGAAAATTTTATTTTATTTTATTTTTTCTGGAACTATCTGCCAACTGCTCTGGATGGATTCAATCTGCGACTTGCTGACTATCAATAGATATGGGCCCCAGGTATGTTTGGCTTCCTAAATGTTTAGGGGATTCACTCAGCTACCAATGTTGTCTAACATCTTGTGTATTGGAGCAGTACCCCTCACTCCACAACTCAAGCAAAACTGATAATCACTTTGCTACAAACGACAGCTCTTGGTTTACCTCATGGATGGGAACTAGTCAATTAGGTAGGGGTCGTTGCCCTTTTCACTGGCAGGTCTTCTTAATGGGCCAGCTACTTCGGGGCTCCTGTGGTACTCCTCACAATGAGTTTTAGGGCTATGCCTAGGCACTTCCTACAGTTAAGCAGATAGGGATTATTCCTTGATTCAAACTTGCAATTGAAATGAACAATATAGATGTGAAAAAAAGAACTATTACAATAATCACAGTGCTTGGAGGCCACTGCGAAAAAAAATTTCAATAGAAATTCCACCGAATGAGCCCAAGAAAGTGTGATACCAGATGAGAGGAACCTCCTACAACAATATAATGAAAAATGCATGAAATAACAAAAATATATATGAATAGCAGAAACACAGAAGGAATTTATTGATCGCAGGCCACTTCGATGGGGCAACCTCCTTTGAGCAAGCTCAATACAATAAATTCGTGGATGTCTTCATTAGACTCAACACGTACTTATATATTAAGTCTAATCTAAACAACTATTACTTCCCATGAATGTGGGATAATACAATATGCTCACGGGACGACTTACAAAGCATATGCATCCAAATGTAATATACTAACAAAGTAAAGAGAAGGGTTAAACATGGGTTCTTAACATCCCCTCCCTCTTAGAAAAGATTTTTCCTCAAAGCTTAAGATGTCAGAATTGTTATTGAATCTGAAGGAGTGGTTCTCATGTAGCATCCTCTGGTTGCATTCTGTGCCACTGAATTAAGACCTTTGTGATGGATCTAGAGCGAAGCTGACGAGTGCGTCTATCAAGGATTGCCTCCGGCTCCAAAATGATGGATCCTTCGTTATCCAGTTTTGGTAAAATAGTTTGTGCTCTGACATTGGTGCCAAGAACTTTCTTTAGACAAGAGACATGAAATACTGGATGAATGTGGGAAGAAGGAGGAAGCTACAATTTATAAGCAACTGACCCAATCTTCTAAAGAACCTTATATGGCCCATAGAACATTCGAGCCAAATTATGACGCCCTTTGAGTTTTAGGGATGATTGCTTGTATGGCTATAGACGAAGAAAAACCATATCACCTACTTGAAAAGTGCGCTCAGAATGGTGCTGATCAGCTTGTTGTTTCATGCGATTCCTTGCCATGTGAAGATTTTCCTATAAGATGCGAAGAATCTGATCCCGGGTTCAGAGAACCGTGTCGACTGTTTGAACTGGTGAACTACTGGGGGTGTATGGAAGGAGCACTGGCGATCCCTGACCATAGACTGCTTCATATGGATTCATTTTAGATGCAGTGTGGTAGGAGGTGTTGTACCACCATTCAACAAGAGGGAACCACTTTGCCCACTGATGCTGTTGTTCTAAGGTGAAGCAATGAAGATAAGTTTCTAAATATTTGTTGATAATTTCAGTCTAACCATCTGTTTGTGGGTGATACCTAGAACTCATCTTCAGTTTGGTGCCAGTATGTCGAAAGAGTTCTGTCCAAAAATGACTTGTGAAAGTTGCATCACGATCTGAGACAATGGAAGAAGGGATGCCATGAAGACGGAAGATTTGGTCCATGAAAATTTATACGACTGAGGAGTTTATATAGGGATGGCTAAGGGCACAAAAATGACTATATTTGGAGAAGCGATCAACCACAACCAAGATCACTATCTTTCCTCTAGATTTAGGGAGCCCCTTAATGAAATCCATAGAAATATCTGTCCAAATCCATGTAGGGATGGGCAAAGGTTCGAGCAATCCAGGAAGGAGTGTCATTTCACCCTTGTTGCATTGGCAAGTATCACATTCAGCCACCATCTATTGAATTGCCCTTTTCATTCCCTTCCAAAAGAAGTTACGCCATGCCTGCTCATAACTTTTGAGGAACCCAGAGTGCCCTACTGATGGAGAAGCATGGAATTCATAGAAGACAGCCAGCTAAAGATTTGTGCTTTGGGGAAGCACCAGATGACCCTTGTATCACAGAGAAGCACCATCCCAAGAGTAATGCGGTACAGTAGAAGGGTTAGTGGCCAACTTTTGAATGATGTGAGATAATGAAGAGTCATTGACATAGCCCGGTTGGACAGATTCCAACCAATTTGGAATAGGCATAGAAATAGCTGAAAGGGAAGCTTGGTCATCAAATGTGTGAGAAAGAGCATCTACCATAATATTGTCCTTACCCTTCTTATAAGTGATCTCATAGTCATAACCCATGAGTTTGTTGACCCATTTCTGTTGTGCTGGGGAGGAGACACATTGTTCCAGAAAATATTTTAGACTCTGGTGATCAGTCTTGATGCAAAAATGATTCCCTAGTAGGTATGGCCGCCACTTTTGTACTGCATGCAAAATAGCCATCATTTCCTTCTCATATGTAGAGAGTACTAAATTATTGCCAGAAAGGGCTTTGTTGGTGAATGCAATAGGATGTTCTTCTTGAAGGAGAACAGAACCAAGTCCATTGCCGCAAGCATCAGTCTCAATAGTGAAGGTCTTGGAAAAATCTGGCATAGCTAGAACAGGTGTAGTATACATAGCTTGTTTTAATTTTTCAAATGCACACTTAGCAACTTGTGTCCAGATAAAAGCATCCTTTTTTAACATAACTGTTAATGGAGCTACAATCTTCCCGTAATCCTTGACAAACTTGCAATAGTAGCCAGTCAACCCGAAAAAACCACGAAGGCTCTTGAGTGTCTGAGGATGCGGCCAATTTTTCATGGCATCTATTTTTGTAGGATCCACACGAACCCCTTGGGCTGAAACAATATACCTGAGATACTCCACTTCCTCCTGGCCAAAAACACATTTAGACTGCTTTGCAGGGAGA
Source organism: Cunninghamia lanceolata (assembly GCA_027924645.1). Classification (NCBI taxonomy): domain Eukaryota; kingdom Viridiplantae; phylum Streptophyta; class Pinopsida; order Cupressales; family Cupressaceae; genus Cunninghamia; species Cunninghamia lanceolata. The sequence continues at coordinate 5,750,902 of BSBN01000591.1, read as the reverse complement.
TGATTATCAGAGAGAAGTTGCATTACAAGATCTAGATGTTGGAGATGCTCAGCCCATGTTTTACTATAGATGAGGATATCATCAAAGAAGACCAGAATGAATTTCCACAGGTAGGGCCGAAATATTTTATTCATCAATGCCTGGAATGTTGAAGGAGCATTAGTGAGGCCAACAGGCATGACCAGAAACTCATAGTGGCCATCATGTGTGCGGAAAGCTGTTTTAGAGATATCATCCTCATGAACTCGAATTTGGTGATACCTAGAACGAAGATCTAACTTGGAGAAAAAATGAGCGCCATAAAGCTCATCAAGAAGCTCATCAACAACAGGAATCAGAAACTTATCCTTGATTGTGATGTGATTAAGTGCTCGGAAGTCAATGCAAAGACGCCATGACCCATCTTTTTACCGAACAAGAAGAATTGGTGAAGAAAATGAACTGGTACTAGGGAAAATAATACCTTGCTTCAGTAAGTCTCAAACGAGCATCTTAGTCTTTGTCTTTTGGTGAAATGGGTAGCGGTAGGGCCTGATGTTGGGAGGAATGCTTATAGAAAGGATCTGAATACAGTTGTCCTTTGGTCGTGAAGGTAGCAATCCCACTGGTTTGGCAAAAACACATGCATACCTCTCCAAAATTCGTTCTAGATCTGCAGGAGTAGTGGAGACTGCTGATGGTTGCATCTGAATGGAATGGACCTGAGTGATGACACCATGTGAATTCTTCTTAAGAAGCTTTTCCATGCGATGTGAACTTATGATGCTGAGAGACCCTGGTTGTAAGCCCTTTTTCTCTACGTGCCCTCATCTCTGCTTCATTCAAATGCTTGATAGGAGTTGTTCTAGGAGATGGCATTATTTGAGATCGTTGGGAAGCCGTATTTCTGAATGGAACAAAATTGGATTTGGATCATTGTTGATCTGTGATCTTGTCCTCTGCCAACTTAGCCAACCCTAGGGCTTCCATCATTGTGCTGGGATGAAACATTTTAACCTCAGAGAAAATTGCATCCTTCAGACCACTGACAAAACAACTCCTAAAGAATTCATCAGACAATCCCTCTGTGTGATTGGCCAATTTTTTAAATTCTATTTGATACTCTCTCACAATGCCTGTTTGGCGTAGTTTAGTGAGTGCTCCTGTGAATTCATCAAAAGCACTAGGGCCAAATCATTGCAAAATGAGTCTGCAAAAATCTGTCTATTTTGGCTCTTCATGAGCTTTGATGTACCAACGGAACAATTGAAGGGCTTCATGTTCCAAATGAAAGGAGGCAAGTGGGACTTTGTTGACATCAAAAGTATTATGTAGACTGAAATATTGTTCTGCCCGATATATCCATCCAGTCGAATCATCACCATTGAAGTGAGGAAAATCAAGATTCGGCCCACGAAAATTGCTGGAAGAAGAAAACCCAGTGGTTGCAGAAGACTTTGGCTGCCATCTATTATTCATGGTTGAATGCTGAAGATTGAGGCCGAGAAGTTTTTCATCCAGATCTTGGAGTTTTGTCTTGAGGGTTGCAAGTTTATCCTCTATGTTTTTTGCTCCTACACGAGTGACAACCATAACTAGGAGATTTTTTTTTGGGAATGGGTAGAAAAATAAAAACAAAAACTTTTTTAGTAAAGAAAAATTTGGATTTGGGAAAAACTTTTATGGGTAATTGGGGTTTGACTAGGTGTTGGACACTTTTTGAGGGACAGGGAAGCAGAAAATGGGGATTTCAGAAGCAGGGTGAAAGAATGGGAAAATTTGTCCAAGAGGGACAAAGGAACAGAAATAGGAAATGAACACTATGGCAAAATTTGAAGGCTATTGGGTGAGAATCGAAGAAGTTATGGCAAACCCTAAAAATAGACAAATATGGGATTTCTGGCTTCGATAAGTGGAATTTAGGATAGGGTCCTCAAGGAAGGAAATATGCAGAATAGAATTTTAGGGGTTCTAGCAGAGTTTGAGAGGAAACGGAGCTAAAGAAAGGAATATATGATGAAAAAATGAAAAAAAAATATTTTTTTCCTGGAACTATCTGCCAACTGCTCTGGATGGATTCAATTTGCGACTTGCTGACTATCAATAAATATGGGCCCCCAGGTATGTCCGGCTTCCTAAAGGTTCAGGGGATTCACTCGGCTACCAATGTTGTCTAACAACTTGCATATTGGGGCAATACCCCTCACTCCATGACTCAGGTAAAACTGATAACCACTTTGCCACAAACGACAACTCTTGGTTTACCTCACAGATGGGAACTAGTCAATCAGGTAGGGACCGTTGCCCTTTTCGCTGGCAGGTCCTCTCAATGGGCCAGCTACTTTGGGTTTCCTGTGGTACTCCTCACAATGAGTTTTAGGGCTATGTCTAGGCACTTCCCACAGTTAAGTGAATAGGGATTATTCCCTGATCAGAACCTGCAATTGAAATGAACAATATATACGTGAAAGAAAAAAACTACTGTAATAATCACAGTGCCTGGAGGCCACTGCAAAAAAAATTTAGCAGAAATTCTACCCAGGGAGCCCAAGAAAACGCTATGATACTAGATGAGAGGAACCTCCTACAACAATATAATGAAAAATGCATGAAATAACAAAAATAGATATGAATAGAAAAAACACAGAAGGAATTTATTGATTGTAGGCCACTTCGAGGGGGCAACCTCCTTTGAGCAAGCTCAATAAAATAAATTCGTGGATGCCTTCATTGGCCTCAACATGTACTTATATACTAAGTCTAATCTAAACAACTATTACTTCCCATGAATGTGGATAATACAATATGCTCAAGGGACGACTTACAAAGCATATGCATCCAAATGTAATATACTAACAAAGTAAAGAGAAGGGTTAAACACGGGTTCTTAACAAGGGCTTATTTTACTTGCTCGTAAAACTCATCTCCCTTAGATTTTTGTAACACTTGATTCCTAAAATTAGAGTGTATGGAGATCATGGAGGAGATGTGCCTCCTCCTACTCAAAACATCTGCCACTCGATTTTCTTTTCCTTGCATGTATTTAATCTCGAAATCATAATCTGAGATGAATTCCAACCATCTTCTTTGTTGAGCATTAAGATGTGGCTGAGTGAACAAATATTTGAGTCCTTGATGTGTTGTTTTTAATTCAAAAAGGTTTCCCGAGCAAGTAGTGTCTCCACATTTGTAGTGCATGAATGACTGTTACAATTCCAAATCACATGAGGCATAGTTTTGTTCATAATTTTTTAATTTATGAGATTCATACACAATGAACTGTCCATTTTGGACTAATACACCACCTAAGCCTTCTCCCAAGATGTTGGTAATGACTACAAATTGATCCTCTGGGTCAGGTACTTTCAAAATTGGTGCTGAAGTCAATTTTTCCTTTAGTAGGTCAAAGGCCTCTTGGCACTTTTCTGACCACTCAATTCTCTTTCCCTTTCTCTACAAGGAAGTTATAAGATGTGCAATTTTAGAAAAAAATTTCACAAATTTCCTGTAACTGAGCTTTTAGTTCCATTGGTTCTGTAGTGGTCATTCTATAGGGAGTTTTAGATATAGGTTCTGACCTTGGAATCATATCTATAGAAAAAATAAAAGCTCTTTTAGGAGGTAATCCTGGTAGCTCATCCAAAAATACGTCCTCAAAATCTCTAAGAAAAGGGTACCTGTCCATATTTGATCTCTCCTGATCTATGAACTCCCTATTCCTAACTCAGAAAAGAAATATTGGTATACCTAATGGTACACCATGGGTTCCATCATTTTTCTTGATTTGTAGCCAACCATGATGACCAACAAGCATCCCATACTACTTGCGGTCATCAATGGAGAGGGCTCAAGTGTGATAACACATAAAGTCCCTAGTTCACATAAGCTCCCATCATTTTTCCTAGTTCATAGCCAACTGTGATGACAAGAAAGCTTCCCATACTACTTGTTTTCAACATTGGCTAAGGACTAGGGTAAAAATGTACACATTTGGAACCATCTATGATGACAAACAAGCATCCCATATTACTTGTTACCATCACTGGTTAAGGAATAGGGTAACAATATACACATTCACAACCATATGTGATGACAAGCAAGCATCCCAAACTATATGTTGCCATCACTGGTTAAGGAATATGGTATCTGTCACCTCCACAGTATGATGACAACCGGCTAAACCACACCTATATCATAACCTGTTCCAATTTAGACTTGTAGATCTCAATCCTAACTCCATTTTCTTATCTAGCCTCGAAGTTATTTTCCCTATGCTTACTTTGGGTGGTGTCATTATGATGTTCCTCATCATCACCCCCATCATAGGCATGCATATTCAAGAGTTCCTACCCTCGTTCTTGTCTCTTTCAACAAGACCAGGATTTGGTCAAGCTTAGATTCAGAGTGCCTTGTAGGATGCTCTTCATCCTGGCTGTTTCCCATCCTAGTTCTAATCTGAACTTTTGCTGCAATCTACTTCTTCCTGAAGTTTGCAGATTAATCACGAATTAGTTTTTCCATGTCATTTAATTCATTTAACAAATCTTCTTACATTCATGTAATCTTTAACAAGAAAGGAAAGATTGTCAGAATTTGTCGTTGTATTGAAGTTTTCATTGGATTACATATAATCCACCAAAATTACAAAATTATATTTACACTTTTCTACTACAAGTCATTTTCAAGCTGGGATAGCTTCCCATGTTCATTTCTCAACTTTGAGATTTATCAATTCAATTTTAGGAGGTGGATGTACAAATAGGTACTCATCCACAACCTCCCTGGTTACCTCATAACCCTTAGGATTGTTTTCCACAGCTAATGCTTTAGGTGCAAAGGGTTTTGGTGATGCATCATTAGAGTTAGGAGTAGCAATACTAATTACTTTTCTCAACTCTTGCTTGATGCATTTAATGACATCAGTGAAGGTCTCCTCATCAATTAACCATGCTCCTACCAAGAAGCCAGTCTGTTCAAGTCTTTTCATTCTTGAGGATTGCTCCCTCAAGACCTTAAGGTAACGTCCATTCCTGTTACCTCTTTTTGGGTATGTTCTTATTCTTGGTATAAGAACATCCAAGCATTAACACCTGTTAATGTTGGATAAAAAAAATCATTTTGTAGTGAGCTCATAGGTCCATGTATTGAACCTAGTATCTCTGATACCATATGTAACAACAATTTCCATAATACTCAAGATTTAACTTAAACATTCATCTTAATCAAGAGATTAGTTAACACTTTGATAAAGCAAATCAAAATTTAACCATAAGGATTCATGATTATTTCATCAATTAAGCATGTTATTCTCATAGAATAAATCAAAGCTTACAATTATATTATCATATTACATAACATTAATGAAATACTTTCACCATGTATGTACAAGGTTATGCTCAAGGCATCGATATCAAATTATACATTACAATTGACCAATAGGTCATAAAATGTAAACACTATATTTGGAACCAATGACATCTATCTCCATAAGCCTCAGCTTGTCTCATGCTTGGGAAGGAGAGCATCATCCTAGTACTTTTCCACCAACCACAGACCTATGGTCCCCTACTCAACTTCCAAACTGGAAATGGCCCTACCCTTCACGTAAAGGTTAGATATTAGGAACCCTTAGGTTAGCCATTTGAGTATCTAGTGTTGTGTCCTTCCTAATGTCTCGCGGTCACACAACTATAGATCCACTCTAACTATGTAACACTACTGGAGACACTAGGCCATCTGGAGCACTATGGATTGACAATGCATGCAGATACGGATGCATTACTTTGGCCAAAGATTTACATACATATACGTTACACAATGAATGTCGTTGTATGTCCACCACCCTGACTCGACTTATAAGTTGTCATGTCCTACAGTATGCTTAATGCGACCTCTCTGGGTTTAGTAAAATGTGAATTTAGTTCAATTCATAGTCCAATACTAGGACAATTGACTCCTATCTAGGAGTTCATCAAATGTAATAGGTTACTTTCGCACCAAGGAACTTGTGACTCCTCGTCACCCTATTCCATTTTCCAACATGACAAAAGTCAAAACAAGTTTTTCAACTTCTGACCTTCCTAGGTTCATAGTTTCCTGTTGACCCATCCCAAGGTTTACATTCAAGATCATGACATTTAAGACTTATATCATAATAGTCTAATATGACGGTCTTACTAAAAAGACTCTATCTCAAGTAGTCTCATGAGTTTTAATATATTATACCTCATTCATGAAGTATGGGCATTCAAAAAAGATGGCTTCCATTTACGTTGAAATACAAGAGTTTCATACTAACCTTAGTATTCATTCTAATAAGTATATAATTATCTAGGACAAATAGCTCCTCCAATAAACTCGACAAGGCACTTAGTGCCACCTACAAGGTAATACAACTTACCTCTTAGATCCAGTTTCTCCTTCTTCAACAAGGAGTCAACATATCTTTTAATTACATAAGATGCATCATAGTTATCATAATAACTATCATTAGCAATCAAGCTCTGTTATAGGGAATCTGTGACTCCACATCACCTTATTCCTCTTTCTAATCATATCATAAGTCAAACCATATTCACCACCCTAGGTCTAGTATGCATGGGATCAATTTGATTCATTGTCCATACCTGGACAATCGACTCCCATCATAGGTTGATTACGGCTAACTGGGTTACTTACATAACATTGAACTTGTGACTCCTCGCCACCTCCTTCCACTCTTAGTCATTACACAAATTGAACCACATTTACCATTCTAGGTCTATCGTTGTTCACAACATCTAAATAAATTATCATATAAGATATAATCATATTCATACTATACTAGGCATTCCTTGCCTTAGTTAATTAGTGTGATTTTGCCATGAATGATGACTCTTATTCCCCTTATGAGCTTAGGTAGTATCTCTAAATCTTATTTAATAAAATAAAGGGTAGTTATCATTATCAGAACAATCCATTTCTAGTGCCTCAGCTAGCATGCAAGCTCCCACATAATATAATCTATGGTCTGAAATAATCATACCACCTTCTTAGCTGAAGGTAACAAGTATGATCATGGTATTCTAAATACCCTTATTAAAACACATACGACTTTTATATAAGTTGAGCCATCATTTGGGATGGATGCTTTAAGCATTGTTTTGGGTTAAGGTCGTATCGGCCATTAGCATAGTCATAATGGTTGTGTTTATTAAATGTAGACCACATAGTTATTTGATGTACAAATATTGTGGTTTAAGCATGTGCTCAGCCGTGAAGGCCTTGAGCCACGACATACTATGAGTTTTGATGTTTTAAGCTTGAGCTCCGTGGCCATGAGCTATAGGTATAACTTGATAAAATGGCAATATAGCTCGACTTCCATAGCCGTGAGCTTTAATGTAGATAAGGAGTAAAATGAATAGAAGCTTGGCCTCCCTGGCCTCGAGCTATGATACACACAAAAAGAAAGTAAAGAAAAACATAGCCGCTCAACCTCCATGGTCTTGAGCAGTGACTCCATAAGGACTATAATATAATACTACTCAGCCTCCATGGCCTCGAGCAGTGATACCATAAAGACTGCAATATAATATCGCTCAGCCTTTATGGTCATGAGCGAAGTCACAGTAAGGAATTTGATTTAATAGGGCTCGACCATTGGCTTTGAGCATAGTTACAGTCAAGATTGTATTATGAAGTAGCTTCGGCTGTTGGCCTTGAGCTTAAACATAGACAAGAATACATTATTCTACCGCTCGACCGTTGGCTTTGAGCTTAAACATGGACAAGAATACATTATTCTACTGCTCGACTGTTGGCCTCGAGCATAAACACAGGGAAACAAACATTGTAATACGGCTCAACCGTAAGGCCTCGAGCCTCCAAACAAAATAAAATTACCTCAAAGGTTTGCAAGCTCAACCTCCACAGCCTCGAGCTATTGCCATAGTATAACAGAAATAAAGTTATCACTAAGACAATTAAACAACAAGGGTATATATATAACAAGGGAGCTCGGTATAAGAGAATTAACCTGAGCACAGTCATTTGAAAGTGAGATCGATCCTAGTTTGACCACCATAGTCCCGCTCACAATCTTTTTCCTACATTGAGCTAGAGCTCCTTCCCTCCTCTTTTTCCCCAAACCAACCCTCATCCACCCCCAATAATTGTCTTCTAAGAAAACTAAAGAAGTTATCCCTCCTCAACATTCACATGCCTAATATTGAGGAGAACTACCACCCTTAACTAAGGTGGTGGGAGTGGCTTCTCTACTCGGCCAACTACCATGATCAAGACTTGCTCAAACATGACATTTGCCATAATATGGTGAGCTCAAATCTCCCCTTCGCTCCTCAAAACCAATTATCAACATTAACAATTTGATAATATAGAATAATAGACTTTACAAAAGTCACAACATTATTGTTGTCAATCTCTAAAGAGGTTCCCTCTTATAGACATATGATAAGGGTTAAATATTAGTATATATAGTATTAAAGATTATCATTAAGGAAATGAAATCAAAAGACAATATACAACAAGATTATGGGTTATCAGGGTTGAGTAATACTCCCCCATATCGACTATATCCATTAGTCGAATGACTAGGAAATAATATCCCCATATACAAATAGGATAACAAGAGATCTCTTTGTCTCTTAACATGATTATCTCTCGACTTGTGACGATGTTCCAAGAACGTCGTCTAGTCGTCATATCTTCTCATGATAGCATCATCGACAAGATGACTCAGAAAGAATTTAGTTGCTAAGAAAAGAGACATAACTCATGACAACTTACAAGGGGTTCAAGAGGACATGGAGAACCAATATCCAGATGGCTAATCAATCTTGTTTTCACAACATCTAACCCTTCCTCCAAGATGATTCTCTCCTTCCTTCTTTGAAGGACATTACATTTTCTTGTTCACACTCAGGGCCACAAAACCATGATCAGTGCGTCACTAATTATCACCAGTCATTAACTGCATAATCAAAGATTAAATTAGATATTTCCACAATATCGAATCAGTAGACTATGGTTAATCTTCCTGATTACCTCACAAAATAAGATTAATGCTAAATCATAAGTTGGGGATGTAACACAGACCTGTTTTTCTAATGTATTACGAGCGCACTCAACAACCATTCTATAACCTGTGGTTAGTCCAAAAAATAAACAAATGAAATAATGTAGTCAGAGTACTAGTTTGACTTGCACAACAAAGCTATTATATTTTGGAAAAATATCTGAAAATGTGTATTAAAACAATTTTGAAATTCTTGAAATATCATGTAAAACTTAATAAGTTTTGATAGTAATCTCCCATCTATACACTAGTGACTATCTAACACCTTGCAACTTAGATTATTTCTCTAATGCATCCAGAACATTAATAGTATCATAGAATTTGATGACATTTCTATAGTACAACTAGCACCTATTGCTACATATTTAACATTTCTTTGGGATATTGATACTTAAAGTAGAATTACAGAATCATATACCCTAAAAATGTAGCTTAAAGGATAATATTAGTGAAGTCATTTACATAATCCTGTCGCTTGAACTACAAAAACAACAAACAATGATCCATTGCACAATCGTTACAAGTTTAGCATATACCAGATATAATTGTATTGGATGGATCTTCATTGCTAAGTTAGTTTTTATGCCTCCCTTAAAAGTTTTCCATCCAAAACAACCAAAGAAGTGGTTCCATCCCCTACTTCATCATCTTGCACTTTGGAGATGTCTAGTTCAAAATAGTGTTAAGGAAACTAGCACAATAGTCAAAATAAAATTTGTAACTATCATTGAATCTAAAAAAGTCAATCATAGAACCTAGGATACCAACCATAACTTTGGCAGCAGGATTATCTATATGAAGAGATTTCAAGATGGTAGCACCATCGTTAGTTATAGTTGCACTATGTCGCCTACCTGTTGATTGCAAAATTTTATCCTACATAGGGAACCAAAGAGCTAAAATATATCAGATATTCAACATATACTATCAAATTTCAAGTCCTAAACTTGTTATTATAACACTTTTACTCCAAACATCCATGCAACAGATAAATGAACTAGATTATTGCTTATATACTATTATATTAATATATTTATCCCAATATGCCTTTTGCTCCAAACATCCATGCATCCAAAGCTTTTATACCATTTGCACATCCAAAAGCAATTAATGTTCTACATTTTTTACACTAGATATTTTATAAATATTCAACATGGATGCTGAATAGATCACAAGGTTAATTCAATGTGAGATAATTAAAATTTAGTTACCATTCCCTTATGCCCTAATGTTGTCTTCACAAGGTTAGCAACTGCCATGCCACCAATAATTGATGCTTGCATCAGAAAACCTTACATTATTAATTATCATTGTTTCTACATGCTATTCCTTCATTATCTAGGCCTTCTTGTCATCTACATTAAATATCCTATACTATTTTAAAACTAATTTAACTTGAGTTCAATTCCATATTATCATTTTGATTTATCTAATACAACCACATCTGTTGAACAAAGAAATCTTCTCTAGCCTATTCCATTATTCCATTCTGCAGGTACTTTGGTAGAATTAGCAATGCCAGTTGTAAGTTATGATTACCTCCTATTGAAAAATCATCTTCCAAGAAAAAATAGAATAGAAGCTATAATTAGAAATTAGAAGTAATAAAAGATGATGAACCATAGAAAAGTACATTTTGATTGGTCCCAAAATAAAGTGTTTCAAGACAGTATTATTAAAGTTTCATTCCAGAGATTATTATGTAGTTCAAAGACTTAAAGCTTGATGCATATCATCTACAAAATCCAAGAAATGATAAAACTAACAAGTACATGTTGTCTGAATGAGATTTTGATTCTGCTCGTTGTTCAAAACTATATCAAAGTGTTTGGAAATAATACAACATTTTCAGTAAAAAAGGTCATGTTTTCTAATATGACTATACTAGAAAGAGTGTCATCCAATTTGATCATAATTCACTCTGTCACTTTCTATGGTATGTTTTAACTCATTAATTTCTAATTCATTGTGGAATCAATATCACTTTCGACGAATACCCTCAACAAATTTAAACTTCTATTCTCAAGAAAATTGTCATGACAAGCTATCTAACTTATTTCGATAGCAGTATGTCTTCAAAATTTTTACTCATAATTGATTATCTTTTATACATAGCATTATGGTGTCTTAAACGTTATATCTAAGAAATGGTTTTCTTATGGCTTGCTGCTAGTTCTCACCACCTAGTATCTTGAGGATTATCTTTAATATTTCCATATGTGTCATTATTCTCCAATTTACTAATATATGGTATGTGTAGGATGATGGACCACATGGAAAAATCTTCTCAAAATTTTAAACAACATTTTTGGTATTGTCAATGGTACATTCAAAAGGTCTTTTTGGATCAGTTCTTTAGCTTTGTTCTCTAAAAAAGATAAACCCATTGGGAATGTCTCTTCGATTTTTTGGAAGTTATCTAATTCAAATCACTCCTCTTGATCCCCTGACAGACAGGTTAGTTTTCCTTGGGAATAAGAGTGGGGTTGATTTGTATCTGCCTACCTCAGTTGTTACACTGTTCTTGTTTTAAGTAGATACTGTAAGCTGATGTTTTGTTGTATATGTACTTTAAAAACTATGCAATTCAATGGATTCTTTGTACTAATTAGATTCCATTTAGAATACTACTTGTATGTTCTTCAGTTGTTTAAGTGCTAGTCTTATCTCTAAATAGGAATTGATCCCAGGTTTTATGGATTGATGATGGTATAATCTCAGTTAATAAATAGAGTTGAGGGAGACCCTTAGAATTTTGTAGTGTACTCCTCGAACTACTATTTGTTTATAGATTGGTGGATATATCATCCTAACTCTAAATTCAAGGCTTTTGATCCTTTATTAAATAAAGTCATTTTCTTATAATAGAATTTGGGCTTTTAATCTCTCAATTTTGTAAGAGCTTGGAGGCATCATTTGTAAAGGAAATTCTTCCCCTCATACTATCAACCACATGGTAATTCTTTTGGAATTCTTAGCTGGAATGATAGACTAGGCCACCTCCTGCCCTATACCAGCTAAAGAAGGTTTGGGTTAATCAAGAATATAAACACAAAGTGAATGCTTATTAATATATTATTATTATTATGTTGTTTGTGCTAATACTTTATTGCCTTGTGGTGGCATATGGAATTTCAATTCATTTTTTTTTTGCTTTTTGTAGTTTTGTAGAAGTTTAAAGGACAGATTGGCTCCCTTGCTTTCAACAGTTGATTGGTGGGCTAGTATCAAAAGCAAAAAGAAAAAAAAAATTGTTTGACCTCATGTACAACTATAGGTGGACAAATCTCTCCCTATTGACAGTCATATTGCAAGATGAACTAATGAAAGCTTCTGCTGCACCCTTCAGAAACAAATTGTCTTGTCTACATAAGACAACAACTTGACGAAGGGTATGGCATAATGATGGTACCTTAACAACATGATATTAATCAGTTTGAGAAATCATAGTTTTCAGTGTACCCTATGTTTTGCTTCAACCCTTACAATTTCTATGCTAGATACGTATTTGAAATGATTGTTGATGGTATCTGCAACATAATTGTTATCATAAACCCAATTTTCAAGGAACGAATAAAGCTTTATTTTGAAGACCAACTATTTCCTTTTATGCTATTCCTAACCTTTTTCTGAAAACCTATGCAGCATAGGTTGAGTATGGGTTCTTCAAGACAATGTAGACTCTCGTTTTATAAAAGAATTCATATTTTTACAGGTAACCATGTAATGCAATTTCTCTGAATACAACTGTGTAAAGATTTGTACTTCCAATGTTTCAGTTTATAGTTAGAGATAAATACATTTTTTTGGTTTTATCAAGCCTGTATAACTGAAACCCTTAGTTTTTTTAGAGAGTTCATCAATGTATCCAATCTCTACAAAAATCTAATCACCTTCAGTTTTCAACTTTTATTAAAGTAATACTCTACGAATGAAGCTCTATGTGTTTCAAGATATTTTCTTGAAACAAAATCCCATTCAACTTTTCTTGTTGTTTTCTCCAAAAAAAATCTTCTTGCATGAACATATCACTTTTTTAACCTCTTTTAGTTCATTGTTTTGGCACATGGCTACTAAGGAGTTTTCAATGTCTTATATATTGGCATCCTAAATCAATCTGGCCATCATGGTGGAATCCATAAAATCCATGACTTGACTTCAAAAGCTTTATCTAGGTTAAGGTAATAGCGGACTCTCCCCATCTTTGTTTAGCTATAGAAATAAATAATATTCTATAGTACTTGCTTAAGTAAGGTTTTATTTAAAAACCTACAATCCTTGGCAGAGGTTTTGCAAATGACATATCAAACTACATCAACTTGTTTTTCTATCTATAAAAAACCCGCAAAACTTGCTAAAGGTTTTGAAAATAAGGTATCAAACTAAGCCGCTTAGTTGCGGGAAAAGTTAAAACCCACATATAACCATCATCTCACGCAGTGAATGCTAGTTTGATCATTCATAGGATCTTGTAAAAGATGAGTTATTGAAGAATGTTAACATTGCCAAAAAATAACAACACCAAGTCAAAGTCGCAAAAAAGGATTTCTGTCATTGAATAAAAACAAAAAAATTACCATTTTGGCACGATCACCCTTCTCATCCATGGCCTCATCTTTGAATAACTTTTCATTCTGCACTTACATTACAAAAATGAACATCAATGATAAACCCTAACCCTTATGTTCTTGATCAAAATGGGGAAAGCAGGCAAGTTCATATTTATGTTCCCAAACCTACCACCATGAGTATTTACAAAGAGAAAGTGCCGCTCTTCCTAAAAAATTAGTTGCCAAAGAAAGTTCCACTCCAGTAGCTGCTACTACTGCCATTCACTGCAATTTGTGGAGAAGGCGAGGAGAAGGCATCTCCTGCCTCACCGCAATGACCAAGCCAAAATCCCCAAACATGGTGTGGTATTGTGGTAACTCACATTCTTCTCCCGCATTCTCGCAAAGAACCAAGCAATAAACCCTAAGAACAGTGTGGTGTTGCGGTGAAGAAATGAGTGAAAATTGATGAGGTTCTGTGACAATCCCAAAATTCTATTCTACATGTCAAGGAAAAGTAGAACTCCCATGTGTACACATTCTGTATATTGATATTACATAATAATTATTTGGTTTTGTTTTGTATTCTACATGTCAAGGAAAAACAGAGCTCCCCTGCAACTAATATGTACAAATTCTGTATATTTATATACATAATAATTATTTGGTTTTGTTTTGTATTCTACATGTCAAAGAAAAGTAGAGCTCCCCTACAACTAATATGTACAAATTATGTATGTTTATATACAGAATAATTATTTGGTTTTGTTTTGTATTCTACATGTCAAAGAAAAGTAGAGCTCCCCTGGAACAAAACTTTCTTTTACGATCTACTATGGTATCTTACAAGACATCATTGCCTATTTAAATATTGCCATCTCTTTTTGAAGACCATCCTTCAAGATGTGTGATATGTTTCAATATAATCAAGAAACATTTTTCTCAAGATCAAGCTACATTGATAGGCCCAAATGCGGCAAATTGTGGGGAAAACTTGTAATTAAGTATTTTCAAGGTGGCATAGTAATGGTATTTTAACTTTTATGATGAATCATTCTCAACATTAATATCTGTAGAAAACTAATTAGCTGACCAATTGTCCCCACAAAGCACACATGATCTACACCCCCAACATGTGAGGGAATGCCTCCATCATGTATGGGCAATTGATCAACCGCATAGGCTGGATAGATCCCTCCTTATTATCTAAGGTAAGCACACTTAGTAGTTAGAAATAATGGGAAGAGAGAGGATTTTGTACCTTACACCTTAGAATCTTAGCAAAGAGCTACTGCTAATGTCATTTTGCCATCACCCCCATTGCTCTCACTCCTACTCAGTTCACATTCTCTGTGAACAAGAGATCTTTCAAATCCTCAACTAGAGCACTCAAACCCACTAGGTGTGGGGGCAATTGCTGAGTCTACAAGCTTGGAACTCCACTCTTTCTTGCCCCTTCCCTTTCCTTCCAAATGTTGTGCACCTCTGACAAGACAAGTAGCCACCCAAATTTCTCACTAAAATTGGTGAGATAATGATATACACTGGACAAGTCTGCTAAGTTCTCCAAGCTTCATGAAGAGCTATCAGAAATTCATTTGGTCATTCAACTTCTATCAGGACTCCTTGATCTTGTTCGCGCTGGGACTCATGTCTTCTTCTATGTGGAGGTCATCCAATATGGGAATAATGCCCCTTCAAAACCTCTTCCATTTCAATGGTGAAGTCATACTTATTGTACGTTAGTTTAATGAAACAAACAAACTCATTAAGGAGAGTGCCTCCTTCTTAGCCAACAACATGGTCCAAGAATCTCTCCTGAACTTCTGCAACGTGGTGACAAAACTCTTTAAGCTCCTTCAATATCAACATTGGAGCTCCTTTCACGCCAAAACTAGGAAACCCTAGCCCTTTGTGATGCATGGGTCTCACAAGGTCAAACCTGGAAAAAACTCCTTTTCACTTTTGGTGCCCATATTTTTTTTTAATTACCTACTTTAATATCATATTGTCTAATTTTTATTTGTGTGACTAATTATTTAGTCAGTTATAGTTGTGATTTTACCCGACGATCAAATTAGTCATTTATAGCAGTGTTACAAAAAATTACTAGAATTTAGTCATTTTTAGTTATCATGACTAAAAGTTTTAGTCATGTAGTCATTTATTTGCCAAATTCTACTAGTTACTCTAGGTTTCTTTTTTTCCTTTGTTCTAGTCTAGTTGCATGCTCTTGCAAGAATCAATTTTTTATTGCATTATCATCCAATAAAGCTAAGTATCGAGGTGCAATACTTGCTAGCCAAGAGGTTCTATGGCTTCGATAGCTTATCACAAAGTTTGGCCTACCACCTGATCATCCTACTACTCTTTAATGTGATAACCAAAGTGCCATTCAAATCTCTCACAACTCAATTGGGCATCATAGGATAAAGCACATTGAGATACACATGAATTTCATTCAACAACTTATCCATATGGTGTTATCTCCTTAGAGTACTTGTCTACTAACAAGTAGGTTACAAACATCTTCACTAATCCTTTAGCATTGCTTCAACATCTTGAGTTGCGACATATGCTTGGGGTGAAGGAAGTTGTCCTTGGGGGGTTATCTTGAGTCCTCCTTCCTTTGTATTTTGTCTCTTTTTTGGAGAGGAGTTTTTACCCATTGGGTTTTCTCCTTCTCTCCATTTGTAGGAGACTTTTATTATACATGGGTACCTCATCAGACCTTGTTGTCGAGACCCATCTTTCATTGTTTAGATTACTCCCTAAGTATCACTTAAGGGGAGTGTTAGAGTGAAAAGTGTTTTATCCTATCTAGTTTACTTTTAGCTAGTAGACATTTTCACATCACACTTAAGTTCACTTAGAGGCTTTTTAGACATGTGTATCACCTCATAGGGACTTTACACATGTCCTCACACTTGTCCCAAGTGTTCCAACATCTATCACACTCTTTGGAGGGTTAGTCAGTTGTTACACTTACCTTCCTTCTTCCTCCTTGTCTTATATATACAAGGATATCATTATATCATTATTATTCACTTTTGCATAATTAATTTTGGCTTTATTGTGCTCATATTCGTGTGTGGAAGCTCTTGGATTTTTGCATTCATCTATTGGATGCTCCAACAAGGAAAGCATCTTAGACTTCCTCATTAGATATATCATGAAAAAAACAAAAGTATTCAACGATAAATCACCATCACTTTTCAAAGAATAAGTATAATCATCATGAATCTCATGAGCTAGTGAATTCAAAGCATCTAAAATAGAAGGAAAAACAATGGCAAGATCTATGAATGATAATAAATTAAATACATAATGATACAATGCATCCATGGAACATACACTATCATCCTTATAGTAAAAGGATATACGTTATTGTTATGGATAAACAAATGAAATATAACAAACTAGGAAAACACATTGAAATCCTTTATATATAAGCATGAATGGAAGACAATTCAATAGTGAATGAAGTAATAAAACTTAAGGAACTATGGATGTAGAGGGACAACAAGAATAAAAGCTTAGGTGATGCTAGATCTTGCAGGTTCAACATAGTGCAGGGAAATATAACACACCCTATAATTATCTAGGTCTAATCTAGTGATAAAACAATAAATATAATTACATTTAAAAATAAAATAAGATTGTTAGTTATAAATTAAAATGAGAGGTTTATAGGTGGCTTAGCTCTAGTTGTTAGTTTTATGCAGTCAGTGATTGATATTTTAACATAGACTATGATCGACGATTAGGATATGGATTTAGCTACCAAATCTACATTGTTCTAACTTTCACTGACTTGCTCAAGTGGTTTTTGCTTTAAATTGGATGATGTCAAGCCTATAGATTAGCCTTGGGATGATTTGTCTTGGTGTGGATATGTCATCTACTACTTTATTCTATCATACATGTGTTTTTCTCTTTGTGTACCTATGATGTATTAGTATCTAAGACAAGTGGTGCTAAAAGGTATCTTTGGAGAGTTGTGTAGAAGAAAGACTTAGAGCTTCCTTGATAACAAGTCATCCCTTTATCGATGAACAATGAAAAAATATATGCTAACAAAGTATGCTGGTGCCACAGATGATGATCATGTTGATGCAAGCTCTATGATAACACTTTGAACTATGGGAGATGTACTTATCCAATAATATGTTGACTTATAATGACCTTAGATGCTCAATTGAGATATTTAAGCATGTAAGAAACAATCTATTTTTTTAATGACCTTAGATGCTCAATTGAGATATTTACCTGCATGTAAGAAATAGTCTATTTTTTGA
Organism: Cunninghamia lanceolata; assembly: GCA_027924645.1. NCBI lineage: Eukaryota > Viridiplantae > Streptophyta > Pinopsida > Cupressales > Cupressaceae > Cunninghamia > Cunninghamia lanceolata. The sequence continues at coordinate 5,732,999 of BSBN01000591.1, read as the reverse complement.
AAAGATCGGCTCGTAAATATAAAAAAGTAAAATTTGAATTTAAAAGACTAAATTACAAAAATGAATCTATTTAATAGTACAAAGACATCCACTATTTTATTTACAATATATAAACTAGCACTTGCACCCATAGGGGGTTCAAGGAATACGCCGATAGGAACAAAATACGAGTTTAGGAAATTTTCCAGCATAATTTTTTTTTACGGTGTGAGACAATTCTAAGCACTATAATGCTCACATATAAAAACCTATCAACTAATTATTGTAGGAAAAATTACCTATACACTTAAGAGTAGAAAAAAATTAATTGAAATATAAAATCTAAAAAGAAAGTAACTTTACACAAAAGTATTAAAACACTATAATTATGAAATGAAAAAAATAAATGTTGTAAAAAGGACACTTTCACTTGTATTTCGAAGGACAAAGATAAGATTCCCTTCTGATTAAGTAGTTTTATTTTTTATTATGTGTGACAGTACAAGACCGACTTTTGCAGAGGGCTTTCACACAGGGGAGATGCTTTCGTCCATAAAGCACATCTATCCATCCTGCACGTTTCAGTGTTCAACACGCAACACACTCAACTTAGGCGGCAAAGTCAGTGAAAGAGACATAAAGATGCTTCTGCACTCCTTTTCTGCGCTTTTCCCCAACAAATGTTGTCGACTTATTCTCTGCTACGAACCTGCTCGCTACTTTCTTCTTTATTCATATGCAACTACCTAAACTCCGTCTTCTCTACGTTATACCATTACCATTAGCCTTTTTGTCTTATAAATATTTCTGCATTACCCATTTTTTATCTGTTCTCCTTGCTTCTGTTTGTCTCAATTTATAGCAAAGCTTCAGGCTCAGCCTCTCAAGCATTTCAAATCCCAAGCATTCTTATTTGTATCTAATGGCAGCACGTGCTTTTGATGGCCTAATAAAAGCCCCACCTGCTCCTGCTTTTACTTCTACTTCTGCTTCTGCTTCTACTTCTGCTGAATACCTGCCCTACGATGTGTTTATAAGTCATCATGGAGGAGATGTTAAACACACGCTGGCCAGCGCTATCTACAATTCGTTAGATGCTACCGGACTCAGAGTTTTTTTGGACAAAGATGAGCTCAAGCTTGGGGATTTTTTCCCTGAAGCTTTAGAACAAGCAATGGCTAATGCTTCACTTCACATAGCCATTTTTTCTAAGAATTATGCACAATCCTCTTGGTGTTTGGATGAGCTGACATTTATGCTGCAAACGGGCATCACATTTATTCCCATTTTCTATCATGTTGAGCCCTCTACTTTGAGATGGGCGATTGAAGGAAAAGGATCTTATGCAGATGCCTTCTCCAACCATGAAATCAAGAACAGGTACCCCACAAATACTGTTCCTCTCTATTGTCTGCTGGATGCCCATTTGACTTAAAATATTAATTAATTAAAATTTTTATTCTCAATTATTATTATTTTCTCTTTTTCAATTCTCATGTATATGATTGTTCTATTGTGCTTGTATGGTGTTCCACCTGAGCAGATACAGCTCAGAACAGCTTCAACGCTGGAAATTGGCACTCCATAAAGCTTCCCTGTATACAGGCGAGACCATTAATAATCAGAGGTAAGTACAAAATAATCTTCCTCCCGCATTTAGCTTGTCAAATCTTCCTTCACGTGTGTTTATGATTTCGTGTGTTTATGATTATTTATGTAAATTTGTCTTTCAAATATTAAGACATATTTTATTATATTTATATTTATAAAATTTTGATGATCTATTATAGAATCTCCTTTTGTGATACACTCTTCTTATAATTTTAATTGTATTTTATGATAAAAAGAGTTAAATACAGTCATACAACTATCAAATTTAGGTCTTAAATTTTATTCAACATTAAGTTTGCTCTTTTTGGTTGTTAGATTAAAATGATACCTTATCTCAAATGAATTAGAAAGTTAATGTAGACTTGATTACTTTGATTTCCGTATTCAGAACAAATTATATGTAGATTCTACACATAAATTATACTGAACATATAAATTTATGTATGGATAGTCACTCCTGTAAATGCAAAATAAAGCCCAATCCTCAACTTGATTTTAAAACCAAAACAAATTACTAAATCCTCAACTTGATTATAAAACCAAAACAAATTACTATACATTTTTTGTCTACTAGATTATAACCTATGGTATTTTCCCCACAAAATATGTGGTTCAAACTCCACCCATTAATTGGGGCAATAAAGCTGGTTAGTCTAAATATCAAATTAGTCTTTAGGCACCCTTAAATATTACTCACACTTCTATCAATGCACAATTCTATCAACTTAGTATGGATGGTAACAATAACTTTTTATATTTTGATTAATAAAAAGTACATTGATTGAGAGTGCTTCTAGATTTAATTGTGTAGGATTTTTTAAATATCACTATTTTCCATACATTCCATAATTTATCATTAAAATAAGGAACAAATTTTTAACAAGTCTTACTACTTAGAGAAGGAATTAAAATCCAACAAAGAAAAAACAATTAATAAGATGCAAAAATATATTGCCTCAACAAACAAGAAACTTATATGATATACAAATTAAAACAAAGAACAAAAATAAAAGAAGGGATGACAATTGACAATTTAAACATCATACATATATATACTTTCTTATTTAAACATTTTTTTTTTAATTATAATATAATGATACTAAAAATATAATACTATTATTAATATGAAAAATAGGATAGAAATTATTCAAACCTTAAATTAAGAAAGAAATTAGTATTATAAGTATGAGAAAAATGATAAAATCAAGAAGGAATAATAATATTGTTAATACCATAATAATAGAGTTGTCATATTTATAATAATATTGTCAATATTATAATAATAGATTTGTCAATTTATGGGGAGAATAATATTGGAATTAAAATGATCCAAAAAAGTTAAGAATTCAATTAAAAATATCAACAAATCACCTATGTATAATATGGAGAAAAATTTAGCTAATTTATATTAAAAGTTGTAAATGATTTTAAGAATGATAAAAACAAGTATTGGTCTATTACTATGTTATTCCAGTTACAAAAAAATTAATAAAGATATATTATAGAAGGAATTTCAAAAAGGAAACAAAAACTTTATAATAAGACAGAAAGCATAAGAACTTGATATGAAATTATTAAACACTAAATCTAAACAAAAGAATTAAAAATATATATATATTCTAAGGAATCCAACAAAAATATAATATGTAGTATATTAATAAGATATTAAAATATATTATAGGATGCAAAGTAAAATAAAATATAAATAAGATATTATGAAAAATGAAAAACTATTTATAAATTGAAGGATGCCATTAAATTATTAAACACAAAATCTAAACAAAAGAAATTAAAGTATCAAAGAAAATAAATTATAGCAAATAGAATTATATAAATAATGATATGAAATTAATATAATCTGTAGTATATTAATAGGATATTATAGGATAAGGATACAATATTTTTTGGTTTTCACAATCACAATCATGTTCCACATGCATGATTATGGTTTAGCTATCTTGCTCCCTAAATGAAGTATGACCAAGTTTTATATATTAACAATGCCATGTATATATAGTGAAGGTATGTGCCAATGAAGTCAAAGTAACATAGATGTATTAAGAAATCATAGGTGGGGCAATTTGTAGAAATGAGGAACATTGAGTGAATGTGAGTATTGGTTTGGGCCACTCGAGTCAAACAGGAGCACGCTCAACCTACAAGAAAACAAGTATTGCAAAACAATAGACAATTGGAATGCAAAATATAGGATGATGAATTAACTTCCAAGATGTAGTACATATAGGGCATAATCGACTAAGAATAGTCGAGCCAATAATAGAAAAAGATCACTAAGAATAATGGTGATCGAAGAATAGGAAAAGCAACCACTTAACTCAGTTAAGCTAATCTAGGCATGCCAAATATAGCTCAAGGTTAAACATAGGCTGATGTTCACACCTAAGTAAGCTTAATATACACCAACACCTCCCTTAAGCATAGCTTAGGTGGGATAAATGAAGATGGGTACCGGCAACTAGGCCTAATTAGGTACCCAAGTACAATGCAATGCAATGCAATCTCTCGTAAAGAGAAGAAATGAAGAAAACCACGTGGGGAAAAAACTCCCCTCCAAAATGAGAGAAAAAAGATAAAAGAAGAGGGCTAGAAAACCTCCTTGAAGATGATAACTCTACACCAAGCCTGAAACCATGTCACTCTGACTATGATGATGTAGATAGCTCCCCCATAGGAGAGTAAAAGAGACTATGTAGCCCCCCCACAATGAAGTAGCCCCTATGCCAAAAGAGAATGCCCATGTATGAATGTTGAAAATGATCCATTTGTGGCAAATTACATTTCTCCCCTTAGGAAGAAATAACTCTAATGGTGAATTCTTAAAGAAGCGAGGCCAGGTGGTAAGTCTCATGATGTACCTGACTCAGAACATTGCTCAAATGTCGTCATGTTGATGTTGAAATGAGTCACAATCAAATCAGGAGGCTTGGGCCTAACTGAAATAAGTGACCTCTCAAAATCACATGAAAACTGATGAAGAATAGGATCTGAAGAACCAATGTATGAAAGTAGAATGTCAATGCACGCCATGTGGCTACAAAGCAAATCCCATGAGATGTCCTGCCAAGACTCACTAGAAGCCCTCGGTGACACCTCTCTGTGAACTCTGTAGTATTAGTAGGTGTATGAGTACTATCATCAAACAGTAAGATGAGATCCTCCAAGTTGTCATCAAGATCCGATATGTGAGACTCTATAAACAACCAAGCGATGTTTGGTAGAAATATAGCCCAATGAGGTGAATCAAGAAGATAAATGTGAGCTTGTTGCAAAGAATCATTGGAAGCTCTCGAAGAAGCGACTCTAGAATTTAATGAAGCAATGGGGGCTGAAATGGTGTCCTCAACTATAGATGGGGTATTAATGTATGCCAACCAAATAGACTGATCATCCCATGAGGATGTGTCCACACACGAAGAGGAAATATAAGTCTCAGTATCATCCACAAGAGCCTGGTTATCCACAGAAACATCAATTTTAGATGAAGAATCAAGATCTCCATACAGTTGTCAGATGATAGTCCAAGCAGTGAAAGGGCACTCAGTGTGCTCTATATGATGCAAAATATCCGCAGAAATAGTAATACCTATTAGTATATATAGACCATGTCTTTTTTGTTAAACTATTTATTCTTCTGTTTATAGTCCCTTGGCTCAAAAATGAGTCCAAGGAGATAGGGTAATTGATCATGTTCAAGATAGTGATTCTTTAACCCTTGTTTCTAGGAGAAATAGTTCTCTGAGGTTAGTTTGACTACAGAAGGATGGAAATAGATACCATAATCCATTATGTACCCCCTAAGTTTGGAACTTTATCTTAGTTCATTGATTACAAAATAGTGCGTAATTCCCCAAACTGAAAATATGGAAGAAAGTGTAGAAGTGTACAAGACACAACACAAAGGATACCCCCTTGATTCAAAATTAGACCCCCCCTTGAATTTGGCACTTTATCATGTAGTGTGTTAAGTCTAAGCAGGTCAATTAAAATTGTGCCCTAATACTTAGCCTTTTAAAAAAAAATGTTTTAAATTTGACACTAACAACTTCTAAAAAATGCCTAAAATTAGAGGGTGGAGCCAAAAATAGCCTAATCAAAAAAAGGCACCTCCAAACTGAAAAAAAGGTGTTGTAATTTTAAATCAAGAACTTCTAATTTTAAAAAAGCTCCTCCAAATTAGAAAACATCTTTTATTGACCTAGTTTTTAATACCTGTAGCCTCCTCCAAACAACAAAAAAAAGGGTGATGTGAAAAACAGGGTCGAATTCCAAATAGAGGGGTCTTTCCTACTCTGTTGGGCCAAAAAACAATGGTCTGTTTCATGCCTTTGCTAGTTTTGATGTTGCTTTTATGCAGAAATGTTCCTCTTTCGGGCCTATGGAGGTCGCCTTCTCCTGCAAATTAGCACTTGCTCACCGTTGCCATGCAACTCATGCCTCTTTGAGCTGCTAATCTACTTCTTTGTAGGCCGTGGGTTGCCTTCAGGTCATGGATCGAGCCTTGCTATGGGCCCTCGCTCTATGCAAACCCAAATCGATGCCTTTGCAAATGGTGGATAAATCTCTAAAAATAAAAGAAAATCACCTTCCTGTAAGGTCGACGCTTTTAGAAGCTAAGGGTCAAACCTCAACACCTCCAAAATGCCTAGATAGACCCTCCACGCCTTTCAAACTCTACTGGATTGGGCCTTTGGGTTTAATGTCACATGCTCCTTTGATCAACATACAGGGTTGTTAAATTGTAGCTAAACCTATGAAAACCAGGAATACTGGTAGAGTTGCAAATTATATGATTGCACAAATTAATTGAGATGAAAGATAAACTGTGAATAAAATCATAAATTAACTTAAGAATGAGTACAATATATAGCAGGAGATGAGCTATCTAGAATGACAACTGTCAACTAGAAAATCAGCATGCAACTCCATGCAAGATTGCGAGTCAAAGATAAACTACCATAGTCTTTTGCTATTCACTTTAGTTAGCTTATTGCATGAATGTTTCCTTGTTATTCATGGGAGAAAACTGACGCTAACACCCTCCCTTAAGTCTAACTAAGGAGACAAAAAAAAGGAAAGAAGAAAACCCAAGCAGGGCTTAAATTTGACAATCGACCTTGCTTGTCAAACAATTTTTTTATGACAGTTATCTATTCAATGATGCCCTTCAAATACTATGACATATCTTAGTATAAGTAAATCATATAAAAATCAAATATGTATATCATCATAATCCTATATAAATTTTGACAGTTTGTCCAAAATCTCTTCTTTCATATGATACAACCTTTTTAAAATTTTGATTGTATTTTACAATAAAAATGTGTAAATATAACTATACAACTATCAAATTTAAACACTGAACCCAAGTGAGAAAAACTCCTAACCATTTATTCAAACTAAATCTAAGAAAGTTGCAACTACTGAAGAACTGCAAAGATGCCCTTCAGTTGGGATGATGCCATTGTTTATCTAATGCTCAATATTGTATTGCTAGAAAGAAACTCTGGAAGCACACGAGGATGTGACTCTAGAATCACATGTAGATAGAAATTTAGAACAGAAAAACACTTTTGGCTACCGATTGGAGGAATAGTGCGGAGCTCGATGGTTAATTAGTAACTTTTAATATTCTAAGTTTGTTTATTCAGAAGCAAAATGAGAGAAACTTGTACTAGATGCTTTAAGTAGAAACCCCCATATGGAACTTTATATAAGTTCAATTTTTACAAAGCTCCAAATTTTCCTAAATCTTTATCATGTGGTGCTCGCAAAGCACGTACAATTTTTAAAGAATTGATAAGGAAGAAAGTGAGGAGCACGCAAAGAAAAATTAGGGGAAGAAACATGCATGCATCTAGAAACAAAGGTTTACATCTACATCCATTGTGGTGAAAATCTTCATAGAAATCTACCTGTAGAATGAAGAGAAGAACTCACTTGCAAAAGATAGATCGATCACGCCATTAGTAGATCACTCCTAAACATGCAATAAATTTGCACAATATACAAATGAATTTGCACTCATACCAGACTCAGCTCTGATACCATGTTAAATTGCAGCTAAACCTGTGAAAACCAGGAATATTGGTACAGCTGCAAATTACATGATTGCACAAATTAATTGAGATGAAAGATAAACCGTGAATAAAATCATAAATTAACTTAAGAATGAGTACAATATATAGCAGGAGATGAGGTATCTAGAATGATAACTGTCAACTAGAAAATTAGCATGCAACTCCATGCAAGATTGCGAGTCAAAGATGAACTACCGTAGTCTTTTGTTGTTCACTTTAGTTAGCTTATTGCATGAATGTGTCCTCATTATTCACGGGAGAAAATTGATGCTAACAAGGGTGCCCTTTCGTGCCTGGTTTATGGTTGGATCGAGCTTCACACACCTCTTCTATGTAGGGCGATGCCACTCTATGTAGGCTGACACCTTCACTATAGATTCATGCCCTTATGAGCAAGGTCATGCTTCTTCTGTGCACGTCGACACCTTCACTACAGATTCAGGCCCTTCTATGAAGGATGGAACCTTTTATGTAGCCCTAGATCGTTGCAAATCGGCCTCTACAATCTTTGTTTGTGTATAAAACACAACTTCTACGCAAGATAGGTTTGGATCTGCAAAAAGAAAGCTCCTTCCACACCAATCCAATGCCCTTATTGGTGTACATGCACTCCCAGCACTCTAGAATGAATTTGTGCTTTACATGAATTGAAATTTGTGCCAATTCACCTTCATGTTATGTACTCTTCTTTTTTAGAGGAAAGAAGCTTGATAAATTTATTCAAAAGAAGTAGTGTATATACTTGATTTAATATAAATTTCATAATTAATAGACAATGAAACAAAAGATGTGATATTTCACCCGGGTAAACCCTTATGGATAAAAAAACTAAGCATAGTAAAATTCTTCTCTATTTTACAAAATTCAACCATTAACTAATACAAAAAGAAACTCTTACTTTACACTTGAGTATGTGCCAATATTTATAGCCACATCAAAAATGGTTTTACACATTACATGAATCATGCAAAAATAAACATAAGTTATGGGCAAAACTAGAAGAAATCTAAAATAACACCCAATTTTCTTTTTTTTTTTCCAAAAAATGCAATCATTTTTTTTGTTATAGACACTAGATGAAATCACCCCATTTGACTATAAAATGTATAAAATATACAACACTTATCCTATACTTTTTAACATACTAAACTAAAATAACTTAGTAATATATGAAAAGGAAAAAAATCGTACACAACCTTTCACATGGTTTCGTGGGCAACGTCAATGAAAGAGAAAAAAGATGCTTCTACACTCCTTACCTGTGTTTTCCCCCAACAAATAGCTATTATCCACTCATTCATTGTCACACAGTTTGCTTCCTTGCTTCCTTCTTTATTAATATACAATTCAACTCAATCTTTTTTGAGTCACACCATTACCATTAGTCTTTTGTCTTTCAGGAGATTCTACATTAAGCCATTTTTATCTATTTTCCTTGTTTCTGTTCACCTCAATTTTTAGCAAAGCCTCAACCTTAGCTCATGAAGCATTTCAAACACCAAGCCGCTTTTATCAACATTATTCTTTGTTTCAATTTGTATGTAATGGAAATCTCTTCTAAGACTACTGGACAACCCGAGTAAGGCCTAAGAAATGATTTTGATGGCTAAGAATTGTCCTTACTATATCTGGACAGCAAGTGTATCCCATACCACATGCATTTGATGCTCTAAGAATTGCCTCACCTACTAGTGCTTTTTCATACAATAATACCATTTGTATATACTTCTATTGTCTCCTCATTTGGAACAAAACACGTACTATGATGTATTCATAAATCATTGTCTGACAATATTTTAGAGACATGCTATCTAGCAATATTTATAATTCCTTAGATGCCACAAGAAAGCAAGTGTTTTTTTAACAAAGATGAGTTGAAGCTTGGGGATTTTTTTCTTAGAGCTTTAGAAGAAGCTTATGGCTATTTGCTTCAATTCATATAGCAATTTTTTTAGAGCATTATACACAATCCACTTGGTGTTTAGTAGGACTGGCATTTATCATTAAAACTTGAACCATAATAATCTTTGTTTTCTATCATGTTGATCCTTTTGACTTAAGATGGGATTTTGGAGGAAAAGGAATACATGCAATGCCTTCTCTAAGCATGAAAAGGAGGACATATACACTCTAGAACTTGTGCTTCAACAATGATGACAAGAACTTGTATTGGCATTATCATTAAGAATATTAAGTACCTTAATACTCACTCCCATTAGAATTTAATAGTGACACCCCTTTACACTTTTTTAATCATAAAATACTTTTTTATTTTTCATTTCCTTGTACAAACATTCACATTGAGGTTTAATGTATAACCATCAATTTTAAATATAGACACACATATATTTTTTAATGACCTAATAGGTATTTTTTAAAATTTAAAGTTAAATATTAAACTTGTATTTGAAATTTATGTATTAATGTTTACAAGTAATTAAAATTAGAGTATTATATTTTTAGGTGTCCATTGTATTATGGAATCCATGACAAGTTTTATTATTTTATAGCTCTCAATGAGATCTTATTTATTATGACCAGCAAAGATATATATAGCTCTATTTATTAGGAAGATGACCTAACACACAATTGCATTCTTAAAAGTCATTAATATAACTCTTTATCATGTTTTCCTCCAAATTTCTTTCTTCAACCTTCTTTCTAAAATTATAAGAAAACAATATAAATTATGATTTATCTTACAAACTTTAATTTAATATGTTTTTCTTACAATTCCATTAACCTATTTTGGTTATGTCTCTATCGTGTACATAAAAACCAAAATACAACTGACATATATTTAAAAAATAAACTAAAACTGTAAAATTTAAAATATAGCCAATGCAGCAGATGTAGCTAGGGTTGTGTTGTGGCATCCCTTCAACTATATAGCAAACTTGCATTTTGGAGAACCACTTTTCTATTGCACTGAAGTCACTGGTGGACTTCCACATGCACTATAGAGAATCTGCCATGGGACTTTTGATGTAGCACTATTTTGAACTCTCCATTGCAACTCAAAGAATAGAAGTTGGAAAGATAAATACCTAAATACATACAATGCTAGTTGGATGCATCATATACCTAACTATCACTTTATTGCCTCAAGGGTGGGGAGGAATTATAGCTATAGAAAGGGTCTATAGGGTTTAGGGCTTAAAATTCAAAGCTACATGGTTGATAAATAGTCCATGAGGGGTATCATATAGTCTTAGAAGATTTCCTTTTGTCTACATAGTAGTATGGAGTCAACATAAAAACTCCTTAACTTAAATTTGACAATCATTTACACATCAAATAATTAATATTTAGTATTTACACATAATATTTAGTACATTTTTAAAAGTAAACAATACATGATAAAATAAAATAATTATTAAATAAAAATAAAAATTTATGTGTTCATAAATAAAATAATTATAAGGTAAAATAAAAGAATTGTGATATACACATTAGATGAGATTGCCCCACTTAACTATAAACTATGTAAAATATACAACACTTATCCTATACTTTTTAACATAGTAAACTACTTTAATTTAATAATAAATGAAAGGGAAAACAAACAAACAAAATCATACACAACCTTTTACATGGTTTAGTGGGAAAGTCTATAGAAGAGACAAAAAGTTGCTTTTGCACTCCTCCTTTGTTCTTCCCCCACAAAAATAGGTATTTCCACTCATTCACTACTACACAGTTTGCTTGCTTCTTTCTTCTTTATTAATATGCAATTCAACTCAGTCTTCTTTGCATCACACCATTACCATGAGCCTTTTATCATTCAAGCAGTTCTACATTAATCTAGTTTTATCTATTTTCCTTGTTTTTGTTTGCCTCAATTTATAGAAAAGCCTTAGCCTTAGCCTGTGAAGCATTTTGAACACCAAGCCACTTTTATCAACATTCTTCTTTATTTCAATTTGTATGTAATGGCAACCTCTTCTAACACTATTGGACAACCTAAGTAAGGCCTATGAAATGATTCTAATGGATAATAAATTTCCTCCTTGTTGTACTTGGGCAACAAGTGTAAACCATGCCACATGTTTTTGATGCTCTCAGAATTCCCTCACCTACTACTGCTCTTTCATACAATAATGTCATTTGCTTATACTTTTGTTACCTCCTCATCTGGAACAAAACATGTCCTATGATTTATTCATAAATCATTATGGATAAGATGTGAAACACATGCTAGCTAGTAGTGTGTACAATTTCCTAGATGCCACTTAACAAAGATAGTTGAAGCTTGGGGATTTATTTCCTAGAGCTTTAGAAGAAGCCACTTGGACACTTTCTTCAATTCATATAGCCATTTTCTCAAAGCATTATGCACAATCCACTTGGTGTTTAATAGGACTGACATTTATCATGTGAAAATTTACACCACAATTACTATCATGTTGAACCTTTTGACTTAAGATGGGATGTTGGAGGAAAATGAATATATGCAATGCCTTCTGTAAGCATGAAAAGAAGGATACATACACTCTAAAAGTGTTTCCACAATGAAAACAAGCACTTCAAGAAGTTTCATGTTGTATTGGTCGCATCATTAAGAATATTAAGTACCTTAATACTCTTCCTCCTATTAGAGTTTAATAGTGACACCCCTTTACACATTTTTTAATCATAAAATACTTGTTATCTTTCATTTTCTTTGTATTCATTCACTTGCAAGTTTAATGTATAACTATCAATTTTAAATAGACATAAATAGATTTTTTTTAAGGTAATAGGTCTCATTAAAATTTAAAGTTAAATATTAAACTCGTATTTGAAATGTATACCTTAATGTTTACAAGTAATTAAAATAGAGCATTATATTTTTAGGTGTCCATTGTATTATGGAATCCACAACAAATTTTATTATTTTATAGCTCTCAATGGGATCTTATTTATTATGACTATCAAAGATGTATATAGCTCTATTTATGAGGAAGATGACCTAACACATAGTTTGCATTCTTAGAAGTCATCAATCTCATTTTCCTCCAAGTTTCTTCCTTCAACCTTCATTCTAAAATTATAAGCAAATTTAATAAATTATGATTTATCTTTCTTTTTTCACAAACTTTAATTTAGTATAATTTTCTTATAATTCCATTAACCTATTTTGATTGTCTCTATTGTGTACATAAAAACCAAAATACAAAACATATATTTTAAAAAAAAACTACAACTATAAATTTTAGAATATAGCCAATGCAACGAATGTAGTTGAGGTCATGTTGTGGCTTTCCTTCCACTCTTTAGCATACTTGTATGTCCTTGAATCACTTTTGTACTGCACATAAGTCACTAGTGGTCTCCCACATGCACTGCAGAGAAGCTACCACAAGAATTTGGATGCAACCCTATTTTGAGCTCTCCATAATACACATAGTGTTAGTTGGAGGCCTGGTATACCCAACCATCACATTATTGACTTAGTGGAATAATGATTCATATAGTCCACAAGATTCCTTTTTTCCACTAATATAAGGTTCTACATAGTAGTATGGAGTCTTATGTCATGATCATGTATATAAAACCCCCCAACTTAAATTTGACAATCATTTACACATTAAATAATTAATATTTAATATTTACACCTATAATATAAAATTTACTGTATTTTTCAAAGTAAATATGGTAATAAAATCAAATAAATCTTAAATAAAAATATAAATTTATGTGTCCCTAAATAAAATTAATCTTAAGTAAAATTAAATAACTTTTAAATAAATAAAATAGTTCCAAAATAATATCTCTTTTTTAGTAGATAGATGTATTTAAAATATCTATACTATTTCATAGATGTATTTAAGATATTTATAATAGTTTTAATTTTTTTTAAAAATATATATATAAATGGTGTGTTAATTTTTATATACAAAATATTATTATCTATTTACATTTGTTTAAAATTGACAGTTATAAATTAAATCTGCAAGTGAATGGATACGAGCAATTGAAAAATGACAACTATACATATTTATTTAAAATAGAGAGTCTATTTTTTAAATGTTTCTATGAAGGGCAATTATATTCGAAACTACAATTCTATGAAGGGCAACAGTGGCTTTAAAAAGAAAAATGTCACTAAAAAAATTGTTTGACAGGATAGGTGAAGGTCAAATTAAAAGCTCGTCTCACACACTATCTTTTCAAATCTTCCGTAGCATGCATTTCAGTTCGTTTTATTCTCAGTTAGTTCGGTTTATTTAATGAAGTTCCACATTTTCATTGTTCAGTGACGAGCAGAAGGGAGTGAAGAATGTTGTGGATCGTGTATTAAAAGAATTGAAGAAGGATCGGTTAGATGTTGCTAAGCATCCGGTGGGTTTGGATGAAGCTGTACAAGATTTTGAAAAGATTGCACTTCAATCTGCTGCGCCAATACAAATTGTAGGTATCTGGGGCATGGGTGGTGCGGGCAAAACCACCCTTGCAAAGCAACTTTATAACAAGAAATGCTCCACCACTCATAGGTCGAGTTTTCTTTTTGATCTTCGTGAAGCTGTAAGAAAAAACCAATTGCATAAGAAACAAAAAAAACTTCTGCAGGACCTTGGCCTCACAGGTGCAGCATTTGACAATGTAGACCAAGGCAAAGAGATTTTGAAAAGCCGTTTGAGATCTGCTACTGTGTTTATTGTTTTAGATGATGTGGATCATACAGACCAGCTAGATGCTCTATTGCCAGCAAGGGAGAGCCTTGGCCAGGGAAGTCTGATTATTGTCACCACACGTGAGTTGCGTGTTCTGCAAGCGTGGGACATCTCCACTATATATAAAATCAGGACACTCAATGCTGCTCATGCCCAGCAGCTTTTTTGTTGGCATGCATTTGGCCAACCCTCTCCGTTGTTGGGATTTGAGGATCTTGCTAAAAAGTTCATATATGCTTGCCATGGTCTACCTTTGTCACTCAAGGTCTTAGGGGGTCAGCTCTATGGGGAGTCTAGCAAGAATTACTGGCAGTCTGAATTAGACAAATTCTCCAGAATAATGCCAGACGACATCAAATTGAGCCTCAAAATAAGCTATGATGCTCTTGATAAAGAAGAGAAGGAGATGTTTCTAGATATAGCGTGTTTCTTCATTGGACGGAGAAGCAGTTTGGCCATTGCAGTATGGGACGGATCAGAGTGGAATGGTATGCACGGTTGGCAAAGGCTTGTGAATAAATGTCTTGTTGAACTAGAGTGGGATGGATATCTGAAGTATAATCTCATCAGAATGCATGATCATTTGAGAGATTTGGGAAGGGACATTGCAAATCAACAGTCACCCTATCGGCTTTGGTGTCCACGGCAGATTATTGAGATTCATCCTCAACAGGTGAAGTCAGTGCTTTCTTTCATGGCTTTACTAATCATGGCATGGAACCTGCCTTCTAATCAGTTCTATTGCTTTAAACTATTTCTTATTTTTGCTTTTGATTATTCAGGAAGCAATACGAATCCGAGGAATCGTAAACGCAATTGGTGACAATTGTTACCCCCGGCAAGGGAAGATCATAATACACACAAGCCAAGGAGAGCGTAGCCTCGCACCCTCTTCGCTTGGATTGAAGATTTTTGTTGGTGATGGAGAATTTATTGATGAGGAATATAGCGAACTATCACGCGAACTGGTCTGGCTTCGGTGTGATTACTTTGAGCACGAAAATATTCCATCGTGGCTTTCATTGAAAAAACTAAGAATTTTAGAACTTTTCCACCCTGACAGGTTAGAATATTTGTGGGAACGTGATGCGGATGTAAGTATCTTGCTTTATGGTACTTTATAAAATGTTCAACGGAAATATTTTTAGTCTGTGCTCTGTATGTTAATTTTATTGAAAATTGGCTGCAGGTTTCTTTGCAGTTAAGAGAGTTGGATATTTGGGGAGGCTACAAATTGAAGAAGATTGAAAGTTTAAAAAGTCTGAGATCATTGGAGACGCTCAAGATATATAGATGTCCAGAATTAGATAGGCTTCCAAGTCTTGCAGAATTAACTTCTGTAAAGAAGTTTGAATTGATAATGTGCCCCAAATTGGAGAAGGTAGAAGGTTTAGATAGCCTAAGATCGTTGGAGACACTCACGATAGTTGCCTGTCTAGAATTGGACACCCTTCCAAGTTTTGCAGAGTTAACTTTTCTAAAAGAAATTGAATTGAAAAACTGCAAGAAATTGAAGAAGATAGAAAGTTTAAAAAGTCTGAGATCACTGGAGACGCTGAAGATAGAAGACTGTCGAGAATTAGATGAGCTTCCAAGTCTTGCAGAATTAACTTCTGTAAAGAAGTTTGAATTGATAATGTGCCACAAATTGGAGAAGGTAGAAGGTTTAGATAGCCTAAGATCGTTGGAGACACTCAGGATAGTTGCCTGTCTAGAATTGGACACCCTTCCAAGTTTTGCAGAGTTAACTTTTCTAAAAGAAATTGACTTGAAAAACTGCAAGAAATTGAAGAAGATAGAAAGTTTAAAAAGTCTGAGATCACTGGAGACGCTCAAGATAGAAGACTGTCCAGAATTAGATGGGCTTCCAAGTCTTGCAGAATTAACTTCTGTAAAGAAGTTTGAATTGATAATGTGCCACAAATTGGAGAAGGTAGAAGGTTTAGATAGCCTAAGATCGTTGGAGACACTCAGGATAGTTGCCTGTCTAGAATTGGACACCCTTCCAAGTTTTGCAGAGTTAACTTTTCTAAAAGAAATTGAATTGAAAAACTGCAAGAAATTGAAGAAGATAGAAAGTTTAAAAAGTCTGAGATCACTGGAGACGCTCAAGATAGAAGACTGTCCAGAATTAGATGGGCTTCCAAGTCTTGCAGAATTAACTTCTGTAAAGAAGTTTGAATTGATAATGTGCCACAAATTGGAGAAGGTAGAAGGTTTAGATAGCCTAAGATCGTTGGAGACACTCAGGATAGTTGCCTGTCTAGAATTGGACACCCTTCCAAGTTTTGCAGAGTTAACTTTTCTAAAAGAAATTGAATTGAAAAACTGCAAGAAATTGAAGAAGGTAGAAAGTTTAAAAAGTCTGAGATCACTGGAGACGCTCAAGATAGAAGACTGTCCAGAATTAGATGGGCTTCCAAGTATTGCAGAGTTTAACTTCTTTGAAAGAAATTAAATTGGAAGGGTGCAACAAATTGAAGATAGAAGGTTTAGAAGGATTGATATCATTGGAGAAGTTGGAAGTACGTGATCTTGAAGGCGCAGTATAGAGTCAGCTTGAAGCACTATGGGAGCTTGAAGTCACTGGAAATCGTAGGAAACGACGTATCGGTTGTTCAACCATTCATCAGGAACTTGCAGGTAATAGAAAATAGTTGAATTAGAAATATAAAATTCTTTTTATTATTATGAGACATCTGATTTTGTGTTGGCTTGTGCCTTTTGCAAGCAATGTGCAGAAATGGCCAGGAGAATTGATAATATGCAGGAGGGCAGTGGTTGATGTGGGCTCGCTGAAAAACTACTTCACCTCTTTTCCTCTGAAAAAAGAAGTCGAAAATGGATTATTCGGAGGCTTAAAATTGAGCAGGCCGAAGTGTTCCGTCAATGCCAATGCCATTCTGGTAAGTTTTATTATAGATGATGTTTATCCCAACTTACTCTTCCATATATATACCGATAGAGGCAATCATTTTCATTTTTATACCGAATTGACTAACAATGGGAAATGGCTATGGATGGGCGTCTTCCCACAAGGTTCATATTGGCTTAAGTCAAACCGATACGAAATTTGGGCATCCAGCGAGGACAAAGATGTAAAAGTGAAAGAGGCATGGTTAGTGATGGGCGAAGAGAGGAGCATACTAGAGGCTTTCCGTCAGCTTTCCCAAACGTAAGAGTGCTGAACTAGTTATATTTATATGAAAAATAATCGTAAATCTTTTCATTAAAAATAATATTTTAAGTTTTGATTTGTCTATGGCTGTATATATTTGTGATGGTGTAAAAGGAAGAATTCTCGGTTAAGAATGATAGATGAAATAAAGGCACAACTTAATATAGGAGTCTTTATATCATTTGGAGACTTGGAGACATATAAATGAAGGCAATGAATAATAAAAAGTACAACTAAATTATAAATAGTAATAAATGTATCATAGATTATTTAATTTTATAATAAAAAACTGATTGTCTTTTGTTAATAATGAATAATTTTATACATTTCAAGGGTTGGATTTGCATTAGAAAGTTCTATGTATAGTTTTGGTTCTCAAAATAGTCATCTACAATTTTAAACATGACACTCAAAACTAAGGGTTGGGGATGAATGGCAACCTATGGTAATGAGACAAAAATCGTGACTAGACTATGGGCAAGGACCAACTTTTGAGGGAGAGTATTCTTCACTTTAGGCTATACTAGGTTTGGGAGGGTAATCGATAAGGTTCTTATAAGATAGTTAAAGAATAATAAGACAAATACAATTGACCTTGAAAGCAAACCCACCCTATGCACATGAAACTCCCAAAGACTTTGTCACTAGAGGTTTAATATATAGGCTAGCAACTCAAAACCTAAGAACCTCCTTTATGCATATAATAGCACCCTTGCATATGCAACTAAAAATTGAAACAAATTTATATCTCTTTATATGAATCCACTTAAGATTTTCATAAACGTGCAATCTACAACCACACTTACACAATTATCTTAATGTGAATTAACTTGGGCTCACAAAGATTTGATATAGGTTATACAATTGAATCATGAAAGTGGGCATAATCTAATCTTCTCCTCGGGTACCAAGAAACAAAGAGAGGTATTTAAATGAGAAAGATGGATCACAAGGCCAATAAGGACCAATGCATATCTATGAAGAAATAAAGTCATGGTTAGGAGAGGGATGTATTTTGATGAGCCCACAATAAAGAATTAGATTTGTAAACATATGTAAGTCAAAGATAATAGAAACATTACATGGTTAAACACACTTAAAATATCTATTTTCAATCAAGAACATCCCCTTTTTATTAGTGAAAAAACTTACAAAATCCTTTGCAATATTTTGTAGCATTGTCATGCCAACTAATCTTTAAAGCAACCAAATCAACTATGCAGAGTTACTGACAAACCCAAATTAGCATTGTTAAATGTCATAAAAATATTGTATACTAGAAAGATAATTACAAATGGTTGCATACTATTAGGATAGGATCATAAATAAGTAAATTTTAATAAAGCAAGTGTTGATTTCTTATGCCTAAATATGGTACTAAATGATCTAAAAAATTTGCCATTACTATACATAGCAATGTGATAAGGTTATACTTGACTAGTATACATAATATAAGCAATAGGATATGATTCCAATAATCTAGGCATAAAAGTAAATTCTTCTAATGATTATTGATTGGAGAAAGAGTATTTTTTAAAAATGTCATTAGATTACTTGCAAAACAAATAGGACTTTTATTATTAAAAGCTCTAATCACTAAAGTTCTATGTTGTGAAGTAAGCACTTTCAATTCATTGTTAAGACTCTGTAGTGTTATGCAAGTTGCTTTACCTATTGGAAGAATATCAATTTATCATTTGTTTCATGAATACCACAATGAGGAAGGTCGGTTTCATTCCTCTGTTAACCTAGTATGAGTTTGTTTGGATATACTATTCTGGCAGAAATGAGACTTTGACTCCAAACATACTTAACCCAGGGTGTTTCAAATCGCACTCATGTAGACATCAATGCAATACCTCAAACATTCGCGCTCCGGATCCATGAATCTCTCGGAATGACGATGATTCACCCATTACTCCAACAAACCAACAAACAAAAGAATGATCCATTGCCACAATCAACAAATGACACTACCAAATGATCGTAACAATCAAAAAGTAAACTAAAATCAACCAAACTGTACTAAAAACGACATAGTGAGAATGCGACACATGATGATCAAAAGCGACAACACAGCCAACATTCCAGAAATCACAACTGAAACAACAAACTTGAATAAAATCAAACAAAACTGAAATATTATCTTTTTGTTGATGCAGGATTACATTGTGTGCTCCGGCATTAATTATTGTCTTATCTTTTCTTAGACCTATGTCAAGGCCACTGTGTATGACTGTTGTTTGTCTGGCTATGGTGGTCTGTATTCTTGATGGACAACTTGTGCCTGCTCTGTTTATATTTGGAGATTCCACTGTGGATGTGGGGAATAATAACTATTTGTACACTCTTGTGAAGAGTGATTTTCCTCCTTATGGCAGGGATTTTGACACCCATGTTCCAACTGGCCGGTTCTGTGATGGGAGACTGGCCACAGACTATGTTTGTAAGTTTTAGAAAGCTTGAATATCTCCAAGTCAGTCAAGTATGAGTTTAGAGGATGTGGGTGGTGGATTTTTAGCACTAAAGAAAGTCTTTCCATGATGTGGTTGCTCAAATTTATGGTGTAGAAAGATTTTAGCTGATGTGGTTACTTGCATTTCAATGCTTTTTTTTTGAGATAGTAGAAGTGGTTCTCAAATTTATTGCTTGGAAATCTTTTAGATGATGTGGGTAGTTCAATTTTATTGCTTTTATTTATTTTTGAGATGAAGAGGACACTGAAGTTTTAATGTTCTTACTTGTTAGATAATATTGACCGAGGGTAGATTCACATGTAATGGTTGTATGTCCTTGGACAGGTAGGGGTAGTTTGTGAGATGTAGTAATCTAACACTACCATGACTGATCTTAACTACTGATTTTATATAAATATAGCAAGCTTTGCTTGTTTTACTGTATTATCTTTACCATTTCTACTGGTTGGTTGTCATATCCCCATATCGAGACGATTAATTTATATCAAGACGATTAATTTAATTCCAATTAAGGATTGGAATGATGAAGTTTTCAATCCGTAAGTTTTGCATAAGTCAAGAAATGTGATCCATCACAATTGGAATCAAACTTATAAACTTACCTCTGCACCATCAAGTTAATATGGAAAGACAGAATTGCATATCGATGTTTGGACACAAGGCATACGAGGTATAATATATTAAGCTATCGAAGGAATTCTAACTGTCATGCCCTCGAATATCCTAACATCCACATTAAACTAAACACAATATAAGAAGAAGACAAATTAATAATTAAAGGGATCCAAAGAGGGCGCCGATCCTCTAACAAGACAAACAATAAACAAACAAGAGATAATTACATAATTAACTAACTATGAACGACCCATCTAAGGAAGTGATGGTCATGAGGAAGTGTGACTCTTCAATAAAGAAGAATATATTAAGGCCTTCCATTGGGATCAAAGGGGAAATCATCTCACGAACCTCTCATCGATCATACACAGCAATCAGCAAACATAAAGATATTAACAGCGGCGACAGTCTCATAGCCTTCACCCATCGATTGTCAAACATGCCATAAAATATACACAGCCAATCGGTGATAGAGATATATCCACACAAAAGAAAATATAAACAGCAGATCGAAGCATATAGCAACAGCCTAGGCACTCGCTTCAAGTCTGCAGAATAAGGTACGTTCATGCTCGTCTTTGTTATACATACTCGATGCATTTAATACTATTGATTACGATAATGTTGGTTCTATATAAGAATGATTATGTGGATATTGAAATATGTTATTAAATAAATGATACTGAATTATATGAAAAGTTTAGATACATGAAGGGAGAATTCTTATCTTTAAACTATGAATAAGATCATAATATGAAATGAGGAATAGTGGTTCATGACCCATCAATTTAGATCCCAAGGATCGAGACAAAGGGAAAGGAGGCAAGGCAACATGGTATTTTGGTTGATGCCTAATTTGGTCAAGAGAACCTTACGGGCTAAAGACCCAATAGGCCTTATCTCAATGTTGGTCCACAGGACCCCACGGGGATAAGTTTCCCATTGTCTCATGTTGGTCAAAGGGACCCCACGGGACAATGGATAGGCCCTTGTCTCATGTTGGTCAAGAGGACCCCACGAGGCAAGGGATGGGCCTTTGATTTGGGTTGGTCTCCAATCAAAGGAATGGAATATGGACCCCATGATTGTACCTCCTATAGGCCCTCTCTCGTGGGAAGGTGAATCGATGAACATGTAGACCTAAATATAACTCTCTCAATGGATATGTGTGATAGTTATAGTGAAAGTATAATACATATGGTTTATGTTTATAAAGTTTGATTTAAGACTTCTTATGGTTTATTATGATTAAGATAGTTGAATTGGATTCTAATGTTCTCTTTTTGCAAGTTGAAATTGTGTTCAAGGTTGAGAAATTTTGGCTTGTGAAGAGGGGACATTACATTGGTAAGTCTTGGTAAGCCAAAAAGCTTTAAGGTACTCACGTTTTTGGATGATGTGGTTATTTAAGATTTATGTGTTATGTAGTCTATGGTTAGATATGATAGCTCTTTCTTCTTTAAATATGAAGATTTAGTCTGTGTCATTTTCTCATGTATTTATGTACTTACATTTTATAACCCTTAGTCCTCTTTTGTTGTTAAATAAGAACATTAAGAACAACTTTGTCTATAGTTTACTCATGGATGAATGCAACCAATTGACTTGTAGGTACAATATTTCCATTTGAATCCAAATGCAGTGTTTTTTATTTGTTTTTGCTTATTTTGTTGTTTTTGGGTGAGAGATGAAATGCATCAAGTTTGCCTTTTATTTTTACTCTTCTCCTGAGAAATTTTTGTGAATTTAATAGTGGATCCAGAAGAAACCAGTCTATTGGATTAAGATCAAGATTTTTTTAAAAAATATTTTATTTTCGATGTCTGTCTTTGATTTGCAGCTGAAACATTGGGTTTCACATCCTTCCCACCTGCTTATCTCAGTCCTGCGGCCTCTAGTAAAAATATTATCACTGGCGTGAACTTTGCATCTGGGGATTCTGGAATATATGATAACACTGCAAATCTCTACGTATGCTTATTGCAAGATTGTACTTTCATGTGGACGCCACTGTTTTCAGGCAATACAATTTTAATTGGTTTTTGTTTGCTGCTTTCTATTTTGCAGAATGCCATATCCTTGACACAACAGCTGTAAAATTTCTATCAATACCAATCCAAACTAACAAGCTCGGTGGGAAAACAGAATACTTCATCTACTGTGTCCCAGGCTCTGTACATCCTTAGTTCTTGTGCCGGTGATTTTATACAGAACTATTACATTAGTCCTGTTCTTCTCAAGACTTTCACCGTTTCATAGTACATAGACTCTCTTATATTGCCAATGCTCTCATAATTTGTCCAGGCAAGAATCGTACCAAACTTCCATTTCTCTTTAATGCTACTTTTATTAGACCAATAAACGAGTAGCTTTTAAGCTTTAACAATATGAGTCATGTGTGTATATGAATACTCTAATTAAATGAACGTTTCTGCAAAGTTTGTATTCACTGGAATATTGTTTCATCTGGTGTTCAGCTTTAAAATTACTTTTTAAGCTTTGTTTCAGTATTCATATGTGATATTTTAGAATAGAAATTTTTCATTAAAGTCTATTGATTCTGTTGGATCTATGGGATCCATGCAATTTGTGTTGTTCTAATCTTCCATGACATCTGTGGTATGAGACAATGAGTCATAGGATCATTTCTCCTACTTGCAAGACAAGAATAGATCTTCTCTCGGAATTTTTTTCCAACACCCTGTTTTTTCTTCTTTGTAGCAAATCTGTATAAATCTGGGGCTAGAAGAATTGGAATAACTTCTCTCCCTCCAATGGGATGCCTACCAGCTACTACCATCACCCTCTTCGGACACGGCAGTAATGAGTGTGTCACTCGCCTGAACCAGGATTCCCTTCTATACAACCACAAGCTCAACAGTACAGTAAACAGGTTAGGAACCAAGCTACCGGGGCTGAAAATTGCAGTGTTTGACATCTACACTGCTTTGTTAGACATTGTTCAGCACCCTTCAGACAATGGTAAAGATTCCCATTTCAAATACCTTATTTCAATCATTAGTTTTTCATGAAATTTTCGCTCAAACAATGAGGTGAATGTGGTGAGAAAGAGGGTTTCCAACTTTCCACTACCTTTTTCGGGATACAAAGTTATTTGGATCAACTTTTCTGGCCAAATTTTTCTCTAAAAGCTCTTTTTCTAATTAAAATGGATAACAGAAGCTTGAGTTCTCTGATAAATACTTTTTTCCCCCAATAATTGCAGGGTTTGCAAAGGCTAGAAGGGCTTGTTGTGGCACAGGTACAATTGAAACATCAACTCTTTGCAATTCAAACTCAATTGGAACATGTGCCAATGCTTCCTCCTATGTTTTCTGGGACAGGTTCCATCCCTCTCAGGCTACCAATGAAGTGCTTAGCAATTCACTTATTCTTCAAGGGATCTCACTTATTTTCTAAATATTATGTTGTAACATTTATTATGTTATGTTTTGACTATATATTATAGAAGTTTTAGCCATGATGCCTTTATAACTATTGTGAAGTTTCACAGGTAATATAGCAGTGAATGTGTAATGGATTTGAAAAAGCACTTATGAAGAGATAAGTTGTTAAGAGGGCTTTTTCAGACAATATTTTACTTATTTTTGCTGTCATGAGAATGGAAAACACTGCAGAAGAAATGTGTTCTGCAAAAATAATGTTGGCACTTTCAGGAATATAAAAGTGAATGTTTATTTTGAAAGATAATTTTATATAGCTGAACAAGGGTTTTGATTAAAGATAAACGATGTTTTTACAGTTAATAAAATACAGATGTGAGTTTTTTTATTTTTGAATTTATTTTTTTATTTTTTTATTTTTTTGACACTCCTCATCAAGGATGAGAAGTCATGAATTAGTGAGCACCTTATATAATATAAACTATCAACTCCTTATACAAACTATCAAATGATAACTAAAAGCAGCAGACATACCATGTAGCAGCAGCATCTGGTTTCCATGTGTTTTAACTTATCTTTTGTCTTATAAAGTAAACTCCAGTGAGGTACATGGAAAAACCTGAAAAAACAACATTTAGGTTTTAAACCAGCACATTTACGTAAAGCCTTCAATTGAATCATACACAATGCTTAAGAATAAAATAGAGATTCAACATAAAACTTTATAGAATCTCATGTTCATTCTCAGAAAACTCAGACATATGTTGTCATATTTCCCTAACATTGTTCTCACTTCATACAAAGAGTGACTCAACGTTTTGTTTACTAAATTACTATTTATACTAGAACGTGTTCTCCAAGATTATATATAGAAACTAAATCTATCTTTGTTTAACTATTTATACTGCTACTAACAAAAAAAAATGTTTTACTATTTATACTGCCATCAACAAGAAAACACACAATGTGGACCAATAATATGTAGCAGTATCAAAAGATGACGACCTTTGTCTGCAACCCGCGCTCTTAAAAAGATTGTGTCATCCTCCCTCCTCTTGCCCTTTATGGTGAAGTCCTTATTCTTAGAATTCTTTTCTAGGAAATTGGGAAAATGCGTAGTCTTGTGGTGCTCCCAAGCATCTTCTTCATTCTCATTTGAAACTATATTCCCACAGGTAGGATCTACCACCTGCAAGTTTCGATGTTCCATATGGTCCATTATTACTCCTTTCCTGCTATCTTTGGTGTCTTTTTCATCGATGCTGCATGTTCTTAGCACTGCATGCTCTGAATCATGATTATTGAGCTGTAAGAAAAGGGTCATTTAAGAGATCTCTTGCAGGCAACCTTCTAGAAGCAGTTTCCAAGCACTTAACCACAAACTGCCTCACTTCAGGATCCTCAATTCTGTACAGGGCTTCTGGTTTTCTCCCCTGGCTATTAAAACAGGGCCCAATGTCAGTTGGGAGTGCATTCAACTAGAGCGTGTTCTCCAAGATTATATATAGAAACTAAATCTATCCTTGTTTAACTATTTATACTGCTACCAACAAAAAAAATTGTTTGACTATTTATACTGCCATCAACAAGAAAACACAATGTGGACCGATAATATGTAGTAGTATCAAAAGATGACACAATGTGGACCAATAATATGTAGTAGTATCAAAAGATGACCTTTGTCTTCAATCCACACTCTTAAAAAGATTATGGCAACCTCCCTCCTCTTGCCCTTTATGGTGAAGTCCTTATTCTTAGAATTCTTTTCTAGGAAATTGGGAAAATGTGTAGTGGTGCTCCCAAGCATATTTTTCATTCTCATTTAAAACTATATTCCCACAGGTAGGATCTACCGCCTGCAAGTTTCTATGTTCCATAGGATCCATTATTACTCCTTTCTCTTTCGTGTCTTTTTCATCAAGGTTGCATGTTCTTAGCACTGCATGCTCTGAATCATAATTATCGAGCTGTAAGAAAAGGTCATTTAAGAGATCTCTTGCAGGCAACCTTCTAGAAGCAATTTCCAAGCACTTCTCCAGAAACTGCCTCACTTCAGGGTCCTCAATTCTGTACAAGGCTTCTGGTTTTCTCCTCTAGATATTAAAACAAGGCCCAATGTCAGTTGGGAGTGCATTCAACTAGATTGTTAGTACCAGCAAGCAAGAGACAAGACATCAGAGATTAGATCAAATTGACTTTAACTTTGTCCAAGTAATTAAAAAATTTCAGTGTGATTTTCTATTTCAATCCTACAACTGGATGCACAATGATCACATGAAAATTGGAAATAGAAACCAGAACTGCATAACTTATGGATGTTACTTTTTTGTAAATTTGAGCAGGATTAGTGCATTCACTATAAGGATACTCAAAGGTCACCATTTCCAACAAGTGAAAGGGAGCAAAGTATGCGGAACACACTTCCTATGCTAATCTAATGAGGGAAGTAGACTGCAAATTCTTTTTAATCCTTACAATTACAATGTTATTAACCCAACAATAGAGATATTGCAACAAACACATACACAAGAATGTAAGAGAGAAGAAGAGAGACACAAGATATAAAGTGGGGAAAACCCTTTCGGGAGAAAAACTCCACACTCCAAAACACAGCTCAAATGTATTTCGTAAATAATGAATGTTACAATACAGTTACAGAGCCAATGTTCTTGCAGGAGTCTTCGACACTTGTATCTGGAGACAATCCGACATCATAACAGTACCTATCAATCACATAATACATCTGCTCTCCAAAGCACATGTTTATATAACAAATACAAGGCAAAAATGGCTCCACATTGAGATGGGCGTCCAACATGGCCTCATGGCCCAAAACCCATGCCTATGGACACTTGTCCAACTTTGTAGGATGCTCAGAACACTTGTCAAGTCACCCCATCCCAAGGAGGTTGCCTATTTCCAAAATGGGCTATGACAGATGCTCTTACGACTCTTACAACTGTCATAGAGTCTGTCATAGCTGTCATAACTTACAACTGTAAGAGAATCTACCATACACAGGCTATAAATAACATATTCTCTTACATGTCATAGTCCACCTTGGGGCACCCAAAGATGCATTTTTCAAAGATGTTTCACGACACGTCTTCACCTATCATAGAACATTCCATTTACGACTCTTACGCATCATAGACTTGTCATAGGAATCTGTCATAACCGTTTCGGTCAATATTCCTTTACACACTATCCAAGATGTCGACACATGGCAAAATATTCTTACCACTAAATGGGACGCCTATTTCCTCATGTGAGGAAAAATTTACAACTTGTCATCTTCCATGTAGGATGACACATCACCGTACCAACTCCCATAAGATGACAACATAGGATTTGCATCCTAATTACACAATAGACAATAAATACAATGAAATAATAAAATGAATTTACCAAGGTTGAGACACCTCAATTCCCAACATTCTCCCACTTGTCAAACACCTTGTAAGAGCCAATGGAATTAACAGGATTTAACTGCTATAGGCCGAGAGGCCTGGATAGACTCCGAACACCATCTGAACTTCTTTGTGCTTACTGGTTTCGTCAATGCATCCGCAACATTCTTTAAAGTGTCTACCTTCTCCAAATTCACCTTCCCATCCTCTACCATGTCTCGCACAAAGTGAAACTGTACATCAATATGTTTTGTTCTGGCATGGAAAGTTGGATTCTTTGCTAGGCAAATTGCACTCTGATTGTCACAACAAATTGTAATTTGTCTTGCATCAACACTAATATTTGAACACAATCTCTTAAGCCAAATGGCTTCTTTGCAAGCATGAGTAGCTGCCATATACTCAGCTTCTGTCATGGACAAAGCAACCACAGGTTGTCGCTTACTCATCCAACTAATTGCACCACCAAACATAGTGAACACATAGGCATTGGTGGATCTCCTATTATCAATGTCACTGTCCAATCAGAATCCACAAATCCATGAATGCAAACCGAATGCGGAGGTCCTGTAGGATTACCATGATAGCATATGGATTACTCGGAAGTACCCCTCAAATATCTGAACACTCTTTTAACTACATCCCAATGTACTCGTCCATGATTAGCCATAAATTGACTAAGGACTCCCACTGCTTGGGCAATGTCTGGTCTTGTGCAATCCATATCATACATCAAACTGCCAATAACACTAGCATAAGGTACTCTGCTCATGTCCTCCACCTCACTAAGAGATTTTGGACAACCATTAACAGACAACTTTGCCCCCAAAGAAATAGGAACACACAATGGTCTACAATCTGCCATGTTGAACCTATCCAACACGGTCTTCACATACTTACTCTGGCTTAACCAAAATTTTCTGTTAGCTCTGTTTCTTCTGATTTCCATTCCTAGAATGTACCTGGCTGCCCCTAAATCTTTCATTTCAAATTGTGCTAACAACTGAGACTTAAAATTAGAAATCATATTCTTACCCTTCCCAATCAGCAACATATCATCAACATATAATGCAAGAATGAGAATACGATCATTGTCTAACTTGTAGTACACACAATGATCTGATTTCAATATCAGAAAACCAATTGACACCACAAAGGCATCAAACTTCAAGTACCACATCCTAGGAGACTGCTTCAAACCATATAAAGACTTTTTTAACTTGCAAACCAAATTTTCTTTACCTTTCACTATGTAATGCTCTGGCTGTGACATGTAAATCTCTTCCTCCAAATCACCATGAAGGAAAGTTGTATTCACATCCATCTGCTCCACCTCTAAGTCATAAGCTGTTGCAAGGGAGAACATAAAATGAATAGATGCCAGCTTTGCAACAGGAGAGAAAATTTCACCATAATCAATTCCTTCCACTTATGAGTACCCCTTCGCAACAATTTGGCCTTCAACATTTCAACACTACCATCTGCACCGAATTCTTCTTGAACACCCATTTGCATCCAACAGGTTTCCATCCTTCAGGCAAAGGCACCAAGTCCCATGTTTTATTCTTTTCTAAAAAAGCCATCTCATCTTCCATGGCCTCCTTCCAGGAACCTGCATCTTTCATGCCCATAGCCTTTGTCACAGTTCTAGGTTCATCAGTGTTAGTAAGCAAGGCATAAGCACAACTAGAATCTAGCAATGAATAACCAAACCTCTCAGGCTGCTTTCTGATTCATGTAGACTTCCTCAATGGTTGAGGTTGAGGTTCTGCGTCTTCTTCTGAGCTTTCAGAGCTGTTGGAGCTCTCCTTATCATCAAGTCTCATAGGGTTTGTCGGTTCAGTCTTCTCAGGGGTAGAAAGAAACTGAACCACATCTTTTTTTTCTATTTGTTCTGCCTGTAAAACAACAGAAGAAGGTGTTAGCTCTCTGAAGATAACACTTCTACTATACAACACATTTTCAGCCACAATATCCCAAAGCTTGTATCATTTCACACCGACACCATAGCCAATGAAAATACACTTAACAGTCTTGTTCTCCAATTTAGACCATTTCTCCATAGGCACATGTACATATGCCTCACAACAAAAAACACAAAGATATCTAATTAAAGGCTTCTTACTAGACCACACCTCCATAGGTGTGTTACCAACAAGAGCTGATGTAGGAGATCTGTTTACCAGATAGCAAGAAGTGGCTACAATTTTAGCGTAAAACTTTTGTTCGAGGCTTGCTCCACTAAGCATACTCCTAGCCTTCTCCATCAGGGTCATGTTCATCCTCTCTGCAACTCCATTTTACTATAGAGTGTAAGGAGTTGTCTTATGTCTTTCAATCTCATGTTCTTTACAGAACTTGTTGAACTCTGTTGAACAAAACTCACCACCGTTGTCAGTCCTCAAACACTTAATCTTTTTACTAGTTTGATTCTCAACAAAAGCTTTAAACTCTTTGAACTGACTAAAGACTTCAGATTTGCTTCTGAGAAAATAAACCCGTGTCCTTCTACTGTAATCATCTATGAAAGATACAAAGTACATACAGATTTGGAAATCCAAGGAACATTAACTAGACCAAACACATCAAAATGAATAAGATCCAACACACCAGAAGACTTATGAGAACTCAAGTAAAACTGAACACGATTTTGTTTTCCATATACACAATGTTCACAAAAGTCGAACTCAAGATTACAATCATTTAACCCCTCAACGAAGTTTTTATTTTTCAGGGTTCTAAGACCCTTCTCACCAATGTGGCCAAATCTCATGTGCCATAACATTGTCTTTTCAGTAGGAAGTTTAACTTCCAAAGCATGTGCACTACCATCAAGATTTGTTACAATAGATTGCTTCACTACTCGTTCAGATGGTGGGGATGAAGTGACTGCAACTCTTTTCTTTGAGTCAGAGGAACTTTTGCACTAAGAAGTGCATGTCTCTAGCTAAAACAGAGTACCTCTCTGAGTACCCTTCGCAAGCACCATACATCCTTTGGTCATCTTGCATCCATCCTTCGAAAAGACAACTTGCACACCTGCATCATTCAACATACTTATAGAAAGCAGATTCTGTGCCAAGCCTAGGATGTGCATAACCCCAGAGATCCCCTTCACTCATCCATCAGGGAATCTAATAGAGACTCTTCCATGACCAACAATCTTCAGATGAGAATTGTCACCCAAGTACACTTTTCCACCATCAAACTCTTCATATATCGTGAACCAGCTTCAATGAGAGGTCATGTGGAATGATGCACCATAATCTATCAACCACACATCCTCAGATGCATAGGTGGCCAGGGCTGCGATGAAGGCATCACCATCATCCTGTGACTTGTCAGAATTTGAATCTAAGGCATTCTTCTTCTTCTTTTTCTTTTCCTCTTTGCATTCCTTTCAGAAATGCCCAGTTTTTCCATAGTTCCAACAAAGAGCCTTGGACTTTATAGGAGATTTGGATCTGGCCTTATCATCTTTCTTGTCCTTCTTTTTATTTCCTTTCTCCTTGGATCTTCCATGAACCACAAGAGCCTCTTTGGTTGCCTCCGAAGACTTTCTCTGTATTTCTTCAGATAACAGCAAAGATACCACTTAATCCATTTTGAAAGTGGATGTCGTGCTCCCAATAGCCATTACAAGATGGTCCCAAGAGTCCGGAAAAGAACAAAGCAAATTCATACAACGATCCTCCTCCTCCATCTTCACACCAACGGTTGTCAATTGTGCAACTAACATGTTGAAAGCATTCAGGTGATTTGCAACTGATCCTCCATCCTCCATCCTTAGAGAATACAACTTCTTTCTCAGAAAAATTTTGTTCACCAGGGACTTGGCTTGATAAATACCACCCAACTTATTCCAAAGGTCTTTTGTTGTCTTCTCCTAATGGATATTTAATAGGACAAAATCAACTAGACTGAGTCTTATGAGACCCTTAGCCTTTCGATCTTTGAGATCCCAATTTGCTTGTGACATTGTGGTTGGTTTTACAGTAGATACAATTTCCCATAGGTCATGATCAACAAGTAGGTCTTCCATCTTAACATTTGGATTAGCATTTTGATAAGTAAACTAGAGGCTGGAGGAAGGTGGGACATAGTTATATTGGTGTATAGGATTCCCACTTGTTACCCTAGAAATAATGTTAACATTGTTACCAGATTGTGTAGTGGTGGTGACAATGGAAGAAGTAAATGTTGAAATAGAATATTTCGACATAGGTATCGACACTTGTGTCCCCATTTGGAATTGAGAGGATGTGTTTTTGATGAGTTCTGCACAACTAGCCGATGACATAATGTCATTATCCACTATGTGGGTCAAGCTATGTAGAACTTCCACACCTTGAGGATCATCAAGTAACAATCTTCTTATATTCTCTATGATAGGGACAACCTCCCCAGCCAAATTTTTTGTGCCTAAGAATTGTTGGAAACTAGCTAGCTCACTATCTAGCTTATGAATTCATGCCTTAGGAACATGGGCCATAGAGTTCTCCAGAGAATAAAGAGAAGATTGTGTCTTAGAGATCATCAGCAAGGTGGGAATGTGATCTAAAGATGATTGCATTCCAAAACTTCCATGTGTGAATAGGTTGAAGAATTCAGGTTTCAATGTCAGAATACTAGAGCTACTCAAAGCATGAAAACCCATTAGAATTTGATAACTTCTTATCATAGGGAGTTTAGATTTAGAGCAATGGGTCACAAAACTCATAAAGTTACTACAAGTTTTATGACACTCAAGTGCTCCTAGGAAGCAATAGATGGAAGAAAGTGATGACAAGATGAATATGTTGATGATATGTTAGGAGAAAGAAGGGTTTTTGTTTGGTTTTTTATTTTCTAATCTAAAAGAAAAGAAAAATGTTTAAATGTTTTGCTTTCTAAATTAAACACATAGGATGAATAAGATATGTAGTAATAAGTGTCTAATTAATCATTCAACTAATCAAACACAATAATGAGATCTATAAGTGTAAGTGTAAGATATGTTGGGTTCACCAAAATGTGATATGGGAAAATAGGTCTAGCCTAATCAAATATATTAACCTAGTTCAAGCTTTCTCCATGCCACATTGGAACATAAATCAACAAATATTTTTACGTTGCGCTACAGTCCTCAAGGGAGAGCCGAACTGTTTGGATCTTGTTCCTTTGTTGCAAAGAGGGAAGATTGATAACTAATGATTAACTAAGATATGTAATGTGGAGATCTTAATGAAAAATTGAGTAAATTGACATATTACTATAACAGTGTACAAGTAACAGAAGCATAGCAAATCAGAGCAGATCAGAGGGAACCTATCATTAGAAGTGGGAGTGAACTAGGAAGGACACTAGTGTTGGGCACTAGGGTCCTAGAGTTTTGGATAGAATTCTATTTGTTGATGTCCATCTCTATACCTTTTGCCTTTCTGTTGCTCATCACTGTCACAAGTTCTGTCTTCAGATCTGTACATAAGAGAGAGGGAAAATGGTTATGTTGTATAGGGGTTTGCCTCAATCAAACCCCGTGATGGTGTTCCCACCTCCACAATAGTAAATGATGATTAATATAGAGTGTGTGTTCACAATGAACGGAGGCAAAATAAGTAATAAAGACTGATGTAATTGAAATAGGTTTACCTTAGCATGAAACCCTAGTTAGATTGATGTCGCAACACAATCACATACAAAGATTCGATGAAAGATGAATAAGCTTCATCAAATACCTGCAAAAGAGTTAGTGCAAATAATAATCACAAGTAGAGAGCTTCAGTAAGTTAGAGGTTCACTGTAGTAGAAGTCACAAGATCATATCATTTCACATTGTCAAGGTGTTGTAAAGATTCCTTAGAGAGATATCCTCAAATGAGGGAAAGAGACTTGTTTATATATGAATCAAACATCCTTTCGAAGAGTCATTTCATTTGAGGCTGACAAGAGAGATGCATCGTTCAATGCACAAAGCTGACAATTAAATTCAAAACTTTTCAAGGCTAATGTATAGGACCCTAGCGCTAGGTGCTAGTGTCTAGGCCCAATTTGCCCCCGAAATGCTAGTTGCTAATGGTTTTAACACATTCTCTTATGCAATAAATGAAATGGTCATATCACAAATAGAGAGGATCATGTACGTTAAACAAAGGGCCAAGTCTAATGTGAAATTGTGAGTGGCAACAATTTACGACACTACAATTAGATGCATCAAGAAACCATTTACCTTCATCAATTTGTGAAGTTTGGAGTCAAAAGGGACCTTGCTAGGTTTGTTTGGACTCTTCCCCTCCTTATTTTTCTTGGGTGAATTGACTCAAAAGGGAAAAGCTACCATCTATCCTAGAGTGAACACATCATTGGTAAAGGGGGCAAACACTCCCAAAAGGGGTGAATGGCAATAGTGAGTAGTAGATGACTTTTTCAAGAAAATTTTCTTAAAACAAAGTTGACCCTTGGGTCTGACTTGACTTTATATCTACTTAGTTTAGTCAAGTTTGTTATCCTTCGTCAATTATTCTTCCTTTTGTGTTGTAAGTTATGTCTTGAGAGGAAAAAGATAAGACTCTTGCAAGACTAGGTCAGAATGGTGATTCTCCCTACCATTCAACCTCCCCATCAGACATTCCTTCTGGTTTGGATGCCATTTCCACATCATTCAAGATGTGTGAGTATGTTTTGGTTTGTATTATGGGATGGAATGATAGTTGAGTTTCCTTGGACTAGGAAATAAAAGTCTTTTCATGTTCATGTCTTATTTGTTTGTGAGAGATGGGGTTAGTGATCTTGTAAAATTTCACCATAGTTAGAGGAAACTCTACCCTCTCATATGGTCATCATGATGAGGTCACCACATGATAGTGTGTAAGTCTTTTGCATGTGTTGCATATGTAGTTGTGCTTTGTACATTAATGTCATGTGCTACATTAGTGTCGTGCATTATGTCACAACATCTCTAGTGTGTAGGTGTGCATTATGGCACACTTGTGTCACAATTGTATCACAAAACAATGATAGTCTATGCAATTACTACTAATGTCTTGGGTGAAAGCTTGCGACATTATAATACACGTGCCATAAATACATAGTCATAGGGCTCAATTTGACCTACTTGGTGCATAATAGGAACCCACTTGCCAAATCCCAAATTTCAAACCACATTAGTATGGACCAATCCACATCCCTATGCCAACTAATACTATGGACTCAACCATATAGCATGACCTAGTCCACTACATTCAAATTTCAAATCCTTACTTCGACTAACTGTTATATTGCTAGCTCACATGCTAAAAACTTTGAATTGAATAACCATGGATATGTATTTATAGAAATTCCTAGGTGATTAAAAATTATTTGGACTAGGAAATAATTCACTCACAAGAGTAATCAAGGCTACATCAATTCATCAACATTTTAAACTTTGCATTTGTATTTACATGTTTGTCATATGTCTTCAACAACTTACTCATTTCTAAGAGCTTGATTACCTACAAGATAAGTCAAGCATTCCTCCTCTCATTGAAAGCAACCCCACTATATTTTTTAATATCATCCATTTAAAAGTAGGTGCAAAATATATGAACAAATTCATAAAATGACATCATAAATATTAATTCACACACAAAACCTATATAAAATTAGACCACACAATACAATCCTATTAGTCAAAGTATACAATCACCATCATTTATTTTATTGAATGGCATCATAAATATTAATTCACAAAAAAACCTATATAAAATTAAACCACACAATACAATCCTATTAGTCAAAGTATACAATCACCACCATGTATTTTATTGAATGAGATCACACATATTAATCCACACATCTAACCTTATCTAAGATTAAACCCCACAATACAATCTAGTCAAGTACATAATTACCACCATTTATCTGTCTACAAAATATCATATACAATTGGACAAAAAACTTACAAGATTTTATATCTTATATAACATTAATATAGGTTGGCCTTTACCAAACTTCTAAAGAAAAAAACAAGAAGCATTCTCATATTGATCCTAAAATTTTTGTGTTCATATGGATAAGTATATACATAGAAATAATCTCCATCTTCTTTTTAATAAGAAATGAAACAAGGATTTGGAATCAACATTTAAAAGTTAGCTAAGGTCAATAAAGTTTTATTATTATTATTTTAATATTTAAAATGTTTAAATTAATTTTTTAAGAAAATAGTCCCTAAAAAAATTAATAAAATTATTATTTTTATCTATTGAAAATTTATGTAAAAGATGCCAAGAGATATTATTCTTAAGGCATCTATTTTTTATTAGATTTCTAATTAAAGTAGAATAGGCACCTCGAGAATGATATTCTCATCGTCTTTTACATAGATTTTTCAAAAGATAGGTATGCTAGTTTTACTAAAATATGGTTATATAGTCTTTCTAAAATTTTAGTTGTATTTTACGATAAAAATGTTTAAATATGGTTGTAT
This sequence comes from Cunninghamia lanceolata, assembly GCA_027924645.1. Taxonomy (NCBI): domain Eukaryota; kingdom Viridiplantae; phylum Streptophyta; class Pinopsida; order Cupressales; family Cupressaceae; genus Cunninghamia; species Cunninghamia lanceolata. Next base: position 5,697,122 of record BSBN01000591.1, on the reverse strand, counting down.
AATCTTCCTAAAATTTTAGTTGTATTTTATGGAAAAAAATGTCTAAATACAGTTTTACAACAATTAAAAGTAGGGTATTCTACATTCTATAGGATAAGCAACTATAACTTCTAAGTAGAGTGCAAATGCCCCACTCCACACTACCCCATAAATAGAATTCCTAGTCGTTAGCTTCACTATGTATATTTTGGTGAACCCGACGTGAAGGGCAAAGCCTCTTGGTTATGCTTTTTGCATTCCCATTGCTTGGATCCCACTTTCATCATCAAAGACTCTTGTTGTTGTCTAGGGTGGATCTCCTCTATCTCATCGAGGATTGCCTTCACCCACTCACCTCTGAGTCCAAGGCACATTTGTGAGCCTAAACAAGAGAGAGATGGCTTAAGGTAACCGTGACTTGACCCAGGGATTCAACTTAGGGTTTGTGTGACCTAAGGTTTGAATTTGTTTGACCTTGTGATGAAACCAAGGGTTTTGACTAATGTTGATTAAACTTGACCTTGTGTTGAGACCAAGGGTTTGTAAACCTTCTACGTTGCTAATGTTTTTGTTCTTTTAAGTTTTTGGATTTTCTATGCATGCAAGCCTATATGAATGCAAAACGTCTTTTTGTGCTTTTTCTTAATCTAGGAATTAGAAAATGTATGCAAACTAATATTTTATTACCTAATGCAATGTGATATATGTTTTTGTTTGTTTTTTGAATAAGTGGGTCAATCTAATCTAAGAAAGTGAAATTCTTGTAATCTACGAACGTTGGAAAGGGAAACTACTTTGACAATGCAAATTTACTTAGCCTATCAAGGAAAAAGCAACATGTATTTACTTATCCCAAGAGCAAAGTTTTAATTATCTAATTACTATGAAAATAAATAAAAAACATGAAGGAACTTGGGGATGTGTGAGCCTCCACTACCCTCAGAAATCCTTGTATTGGCAACATCTAATCTTGTTGTAGAGAGAGGTGATCCTCTAGGCAACAATAAGAAAAGAGAAACAAAATAACCTTTGAATCTTTGAAAAGAGCACAATGAGAGCTTGATGAGCACCGTGGCTTCTGATGTGAGCAATGTATGGACATGAAATGAGATTGTATGAAATCTAGATGAGATAAAAAATAAAAGAAAAAGGCTCCTATGTCCTGTATTAGCATGAGAATGCTTGATTTGGAGAGCAATAGCTTGCAAGAACTATGTGCACAAATGAAATTGCCTCCCTTAAATGGGGAGCTTTGAAGCTATGAAACAATGAAAACTTTGAAGCAATACAACAGTGAAAGCTTTGAAGCTTTGAAAAACTAAAGAAAGAGGCTCAAAGGTCTGTGAAGAAGCTTGAAAAAGCTTGTGATGAAGGGAAGAATTCTCCAACTTTCCAACTTAGAAAATAATGAAGAGGTGAGGGGTATTTATAGGTTGGAAGACAAGATGAGAGTTGAAGAAGAAGAGTTAACTCAATTTGATTGAAGAGTTAACTTATAAGACACAAGAGTGATTTGGGTTAAAATTGGAGTGATCTACACAGTAAAAGTTTATCGCTCAAGAAGAAGTGAAGAAAGAGGAATGCATGGGAATGCATGAATTGATAACTAGAGATAAAAAAGAGATAATTATGCATGTGTAATGCCCTGCCACGAAACCCTAGAGATAAGCTTAACTTTGCAATGCAAAAGGGCAATTTTTTTTTAAAATTAAAACAACGAAATCATGAATATTTATAACTAAGATAAGCTTTAACCTCTAGGGATTACATGGTTGCATTACTAATACTAATATAATCTAACTAGCAACCATGGTTCATTCCAAATCCAAATGCATCAAAAGAATCAACACATATATTTCTATCATAATATGACATTAGATAAGTGAATATCAAGATCTTGCATATAAGATTACAAATATATTTAAAATTTCCTTTACAAATGAATACATCAATACAATGTTAAAAATTTTGCTTCCTGAATACATAGGAGTGTATACATCAATATAATGGTACATGATTCATCTGATATACAAAGCATAAGTATTTCTCTCCTCAAACTAAATAAGAGGGGCGATTTGCTACAAGTGATATATCCTCTTCGCACACAAGCAACAACAAAGAGACCAAAGGAGATAAAGCACAACCACCTGACCATGTGGAACCCTGAGGTCCACCCCCTGTGCTAGGAGATAACAATAAGGTCCCACAATATGAAACAGGTAGGAAGACAATAGACTGAAAAATACAAAGTCTACCCTAGACTCTAACACAACACAATCAGAATGAACATCACTAGTAACTCAACCAACACTTCTAGAGGCAGTCACGAAACAACGAGGAAGAAAGACACAAAAAGGGAATGCTAGACTAAAGTAGGAAGGAGTGTCATCACATTGCTTGATATGGGTTGTCCTGGTAGACCTTCCTAGGCCCCGACCCCCATCTTGGGTTGTCCTGGCAGCCTCTTCCGATCCCCGCCCCCCATACAAACTCATGCGGAATCAACATACCCTTAATGAGAACAAGGTAGTTGATCTTGCCATTCTAGGCCTTCTCATCTCATCTCAAGCCTAAACGAGCACTTGAGCCATGAGTGAGGCATAACGTTATCTTATTTAATGAGATAAACTACCCAATCCCCCCCTAAATTAATAAATTAGGTTATCACTTGGTTACCAACTTTCAATGGGTTATCCTAGCTTGCCACTTTGGGCATCGACCCCTCATTGAAAGCCACTCCCCTATCTGCATCTAGAAGACCTTATCACAAATACAATTATCCTCAGAACGACAAGAATAAAAGAACAATGCAAGGTATTTCCCTTCTTGCTTACAAAATATAACCACTAGACCCAACTCTCATATAGTTTGCCCAAAACAACATTCTTCCTCATTCATAGATACTAAGGACTTCATACAAAACCAGAGTCATTATTTCAAGACCATACAAAAAGTCAAAACATCACTCCCTAGGCCTCTGGACTATATTCTAACAACTTGCATTTTGACTCCCAATACAAACCATGACAACATTCACTTGTATAATATAATTCACACTAACAAGGTAATTATCTAAATATAATATTTATAATCAACTTAAAATAATCATTAAAAAAATCAATACTAGTTTAACTTTAGATTAGTCAACATTTACATCTATAAACATTCTAATTTTCATTAATTCGATCTACAACTAAATTCACCAATTTTCTTGATCTTATTTCCTTTCCAAAATAACATTCAATAATCTTAATAATCTATTCTTTAAAATTTCAATAACCTAAAGTAAAAAGGTCAAATATCATAACTAATATATTGTCTTAAATCTAATATATATATATATCCTAATCATTACATAAATAATTTTGAAAATTAGTAAAACTTTAATAATTGAAATTTCTAATAAAAGAACTTATTAACGAATGCAACTAAATAAGAAACTTTCAGTTAACTGTTGCTTTTATAAATTGAAACTTTCTAATCAGGAAATTCTAGAAAGAAACTTCTAATAACAATATTATTTATAATTGATATTGTAGTTGGAAAGGAAATGACTCTGGAGAATAACGTCTAAATGGATCATTAAAAGGGCGTTAGAAACTTCTAGCAAGTACAATCTATGAAGGCATCGATAGGGCACGCGAAGGCTCTACTTAAATGTCATCCACTTCCACAGTCAGCATTGAGTCAATGCTAACGTGGAAGTGACCCCTGCTCATCCTCTTTGGTTCCTCCGTCCATCCCTCCGCCAGTCTTAACCGCAGACTTCACTAACCGCGGTAACAACACAACAGGCTAACTTTCAAATATTCCCGCCTTGAACTTCAGATTTTTCTTTTTTCTTATCGCCTTCGCTAACAAATTTTTTGATTTGTTTTTTGATTTGATTTGTTTTTTCATTTACCCCACTGCATGCTCATCACTTTTCATTTGGCAAATTCTTGTGGCAGCTCAGAAACCAACAGGATCAAACTGTGGGGAGCGTCCTGCTGCATCGCCGGTGGTAAATTTAAGTAGAGCAGTAACATTACACATTACACCTACAAATAGAATTTTCAATGCTCCATTCTATGCGTATCCCCTGTAACTGTGGCGAAGGGCATCTATGTGTTTTTTCTGTTTTTATTGCTCACACCGCCTTTGGCTTTTGCTTCTGGTAATATCTATTCTTCTTCTCTTCACTATAATAGATAGGTTTTATTTGCTGGTACGAAAGATAATATACTGTTTGTAGTGGAAACATTTAACGAAGTTTCTGAAATACTGATTGATTTGTAATATGAACGTGACTGAAGTGTCCATCGATGACGATGGAGATTACCCCGGATATTGCAAAAGTTGGAGCAGTGCATTTAAGGGGCACTGCCTCGCTGCCGCCGTGCGTTATCATAGCAGAGTATGGATGAGGAAGGAGATTTATCATTGCTGCGCACAATCACCGAAAGTCTTGGTCGAGCGGTGTGGCTTAAAACGATTGTAGTTATGACCCATGGCGCATCAGCAATAGTAGCCGATGGCCCTGATGGAGTTCCTTTCACCTTCCACATGTTTATAACCCAGCGATTGAATGTGATGCAACAACAAATTCATCAAGCTGCAGGAGCTATGGAACTTGAAAATCCTGTGGTTTTGGTGGAGAATCACTCTGCATTGACGGTAAAATTTAAATATATAAAGTAGTTCTGATATAGTTTTATGTTTTTTACATCAGGAAGAACCATTAGTTTTCCATTCAGCAGTCCATAGGTTTTTTTTTTTAAATTAATTTTCCATTCAAAAGTTTATGTTGGGACACAGCCTCTTTTAACCACAACGCACTGACAACGATTAATAACTTGCAGCATGTGCTTGAAAACTACTCTGCCTATGCTGGAAAAAGAGATTTGGTGAATGCACAGGTTTGGAAAGCCGAGCTTCTACTGCTGTGTTTATCGTCCAAGATCCTGACTGAAGCAAGAGCACACATCGCAAGGCCCAACCTATTTTCACCTTTGTCTTACATCATTTCTTCTCTGCTCGATTGGAGAGCTCAGGTGGAAGGCAGTCTGATAATTTTGGTTAGCTTGGAGATGGTTAATCTATTAAGGTTTGATGTTGGTTGGCACACATGAGGCCATATTAATCAATAATGGTTATGAATGATTTCAATCATTTGATCATAGCAACTTGGAATAATCTTTTATGATCCTATGATGTTAAAATTCTTTTTGACAAGACATTACTATTGTAGTAAGAAAGTAACAATAATAAGAAAGTAAGGGTATAATTTATTGACAAGAATTATTGTAAATATATGTGACTTTGTGTACTTCACATCACTTATTAGTGCCCATTTACTAATTTCACACATATTTTCACATTGCAAGTCTCACATATATTGCCAAATAGGTATACAATTATACTTTTACGTTACTAAATGCATTATGGCAGATGCATCGTTAGATAATCTGTTGTCCTATAAGAGCACATAATTAGAAATGATATGTGATGGATGATCTGTGGGCAATGATAATACTTGGATGAAACATATATTTGATCATTCCTCAGATATTGTATGTGTTGAAAGACCAAGTCACTTTGTTGTTGTAAATTGATATTTAATGAGAAATGTGGACAATTCATTAAAAAACCTTGTATTTTATCGTGCATGACACACAAATAAACAATACTTAATCATTGGATAGAAATAAAGTCCAGGTTGTGGGCATAAGCATAATCATAGACATTGATTAATGTGGTAGAACAATTCATCCTCCCATGCATAGGTGTAGGCGAGAAAATTTGGAAAACTTGTTCATTTACAAGCACCGAATTGTTCCTTTTCATTTACAAGCATTGAACTACTAATCTCTAATCTAATATTTTTTAGATCTAATAATAAGTAGACTAATAGTAAACTGAATGAACTTGCTTACAAGAATTCAAAAAAGAAAACAAGTAACAAGCTTTCAAAATGCAACAAGCCTAAGATCCTTCCATGCTTAATTATTAACAAAATAAAGAGGTTGAATTCTCCTATAATTTATAGTCAAAGACAAAAAAAGATATGGATATCAAGACATCAAGATGAAGAGTCATTATTTCAAAAAGTGACTAATCATTAAATAAAAGAAAAGTAGCTTTGACAGTAAATGTATATCTAAAAAGAATCTTAATATTGTTTGCCCCTAAATTAAGATGCTTCACTCCTATCCTTATCATGTGTTGCTGCTCTATCCAAATCATCATGCCAAGTACGCTTCTTGTTGTTCTTTGCACAATATGGAGTAGGAAACACAACTAAACCTTGATAGATGGTTGAACGTCTTCTAATATTCATTATTTCAATCAAATCTCTCTCTCTACGAAGTGTAGTGCCATGCCCATCCACAACATGCTTGAATGGTTGTATAGTGGGGTGTTGTAGTCCAATTTGACTAGATAGTGCCATGTCTCTACCCCTATTTATCAAGTCTTCTAATCCCTTTTCAAAAAAGGCTATTGTTCCATCATCATCTGTGCTTTGGATAAAATCTTCAATCAACTTTTTTTCCCTCATCATTGAATTTTTTTTTGCCTTCTCCACCTTGTGCTAAATTTAAATATTAATCAATAAAAGATATTAGTAGAATATAAACAAAAGAAATGGACATAGCATGAGTGTTTGAAAGTACATTACATTTGAGTGACATTGGTTCTCCTCCTCAACATCATCAAGTGCATATAATGTAGATCCAGTAGGTCATCTGATTCATCCTAATCCAGTTGCATATAAATAATTAGTAAGGGAATAATGACCATCTAAATTGAAAGAGAATGTAACAAAAGTATGCAAAAAAACACTCGCAAGGTGATTTTATATATCAATGCTAGTGTCCTCTTCATGAACCCATGTGCTCACACTAAAAATGTCATCAACAACTAGGGGAATATAATTTCTATTGGTGTGACCAATTGTTTCTCTCATCATGTTCATTTTGACTACATGCTTACATGTGTAACCCTGAGTTGCAAAGTTTCATGAACACATACAAACCTGGCATTGATCCATACACTTGGTAACAAATTTTGTGATCTCATTGACTTTGAACCCATGCAATACGGCTATCTATGACATCAAATTTCACGTGATCATAAGGAATATATAAAGCATGCACCCAAGACACATTCTCAACCTTTTCCAAATTAAAGTTTCTGTAGAAACTATTTTCTTTGCTGATTTGCATCCACCAATAATATGTGTATACATCCATAGTCAATTGGTTAGCCAGCCAATCCACTCTTCTATGTGATGCATATCGAATGGTCTTTAAAATCTGGTTCTTCAAATGTGAGTGATATGAGTCAATTGCACTATTTGTTTCTTGACAAGCATGCTTAAGAGTATGACAACATCTAGACCACATCCCCACCCTATGGATCCACCGCTCTTGAAAATAGTCATCAAACTTTTGATGCATGTCTCGAAAATGATGCACAAATAACCAAGCATCTTTAATAGTTGTCTCCTCATCTAGAGAGTGATGGATGATGGATCAGAACATATGAAACATTTCTCTTCTAGAAAAATCATCCTTCACCTTGGCTATCAAGTTCTTCAACCATATCCTCCCAACATGCCAGCTATAGGGATATATTTCACAACCAAAAACCTCCCTACAAGGCTACAATACAACTATAATTAGCATCCTAATTATATAGGTAAATATTAATAATGCACATTACTTACAAAAATAAAAATCACCTGATAGCATTAATTTCTGCTATAGCATCATCTACCATAAATGCATTGATTTTCCACTCGATCTTCTTCAAGAGAACTCTTTGCATAAGAATTCGCATCTAATATACTAAGTTAGATGTACATGATCTAGACATTATTATCCATGCAACTGGTAACCTCATGTGTTGGGAATCAAAAGCAAGCAATGTGTACAGTTGGAACTGCAAAAATAATTAGAGTACAAAGATTAAGATCATAAAGTATATATATATGAAGGAAAATATGATAAGAAAAATAATCTTAAATGTTTTACCTTCATTGCATTGGTTCCAAATGTAGAGTCCATTGCTAGCATGCTATTATGCTCATATTGTATCATCCAATCCAATTGTTGTGGTAGTTGAATCCCTAAAATAAAAGGCACATCTCCATCTCCGTTTTCTTCAACACTAGTTTCATTGAATTCTTGGTAGGCAAACCATTTTTCTAGATTTGCAACCACCCATTGTTTGACAGATTGTGCATCATTAGTATGTAAAACATATTTTGTTTGTTTGATTTTGCAATTTATGTTTTGTATATCATTCTTATTCAAGAAGTCATCTTTTTCTATTTGTCCTTTGAACAAGATTATCTTGTTCATGACCATTTCCCTATGTTTCATATGAACTACATTAGGAGATAAACCTAACAATAACATATTTTTTACCCAATCCTTCTTGATGCATCACTAAGAGGAGTAGACTTCTTCTTCTTCTTCTTCTTGACATAAAACTAGGTGGGATATGACTACCTCTTGGATTCCCCTTCAATAAAATCCTTTACTCTATCATTTTCAACCCAAGCCACTTGGAAAGTTGAATTAGTTTGATGAGGGCATATATTCCAAACAAGGCCCTCATAGGAAAAAGGACCGTCATGTGGCTTTTGGACCTCATGGGACATTATTTGTTGCATCTGAAAGTATACCAAAACCTTAGAATTAGACTATATTAAGTTTGTAGTTTTCCTCATCAAATATTATTAATAATATTGAACCCTAAATGGTGTAATAATATTAATAGTCAATTTTAATATCCGCATACCCATGATCAGATACATGACATATATGGCATCATTTTTTGAAAGAAAACAATAATACCCCTAGAGATAAAACTAAAATGAGAAAAAAACTAAAATACATTTCTTTCATAGGTTAAACATAATAAAAGATAGCAAAAAATATAATTTTGTATGCCATTCTCAGCGTATGCCATAGAGGGTGCTTTCATATGTCATAGGTAGAGTTAAAAAAAAGTTCCTTAACGAGGCTTTGATTTTCTGCAGTCCATTCCTCTAGGTATTGTTGAAGTACCTCCATCGTTTCCATGACTCCAAGCACAACGATAGTTATCACTAGACTATTTGAGGGGTAACCTCCTTCAAGTAGTGCTTAATACAATATAATTCATGGATGATAAAATAATAGCCTATGACCTATATTTATACTAATTTGAAGTTCAAGCTAACTAATATTTTCCATGAGTATGGGATTATTAAAAATACCTCAAGGGATGACTTACAAAATATATGCACCCAAATCCTTTATTGCATTAAGTAAATAGTTAGGATAAAGGGGTCCTAACATATCATGAGGAACCAAATCCAAATCTCCACTAACATATCTAGGGCTAAAAAAGTATTCAATGAAATTTCTAGTTAGAGAATTAAAAGGTGAGTAGACCATGCAAATTTTATCAAATCAACCCAAAGTTGTAGATCCTTTAGATAGAATCTAAATTCACTAATCAAGTAGTATCATCATCAATAAGTTTTTAATTAGAATGCAATATCTTTTTGACAATAATGAAGCATATATAGAACCATCATAATCATCACTTAAAAGATCCATATTATCACTTAAAAGATCCATATTACCATTATGTAAAAATGATGAAGTATAATCAATGTGATCCTCGAATAAATCATCATTATTAATCCATGAGTGATCATGTATAGGAACAAGAAGAGAAATAAAGTCATCTAAAAGGTCATCATCATCATGATGTGTAGCATATAATTTCCATTCATGAAATCTATAAAGAAGGATAAAGGTAAGAGATGATAAAATAAATGCTACATAGATATGGCATCCATATCCAAATCATATAATCACATTAATGAATCAAGGACATGGGTATCATGTGAAAAAATGAAAGGAATGCATCAAAATATAAAATTAATACATTTAAATCAGCTAAAAAAGAAACACCATTAGATGCCACATGCTCCTTGTAAAGTTAGTGTAGGAAGGTGTAAAACTAGCTTTCATAATGCAATCTTAAACCCTAAATATGAAATAAAAGGACAATGAAGATTAAGATCTAAAAAGAAAGATAAAAAAATAAGAGCTATGCTACATATGAAAAGTAAACCCTAGGTAAAGTCAAGTGTAGGCACAAGGATAGACAATAAATTTAAATACAAAATCTTAGAAAATGGTAGATCAATTAAGCTCTAAAGGCTAATGAAAAATTAGATCTAGAAAATTAAAAAAATATATCTGATTAAATTATAGATCGAAAATCTTAATTAGGCTTGCATGGTTGGGCATGTTTGTTGAGTTCACCAAAATGAAAAAGAAAAAAAATGGTTTCTTAAGCTAATTAGGTAAATAAACACAATTGAATATAAATTAACCTAAGAATACAAATGTGTGGGTGTTAGGTAGACATAATAGAATGGATCAACAAATATAAGATTAAAAGTTCAATCGTGCTATAAATAGTAATAAATAAACATATAAATTGCTTAGCTTTGTAAGTGATGAGTGATTACCATTTGTTGAGGATAATGAGACTTATGTGCATCAAAATCTATGGATGTTGTAGACACTCTTATAATTGGATGAGAATCATAATAATCCTTTTTTTGTCTATGCCCATTCATGTTTGATGTTTCACATCAAGTTCATTATATCATCCTAGTTCTATAGTTGTGAACTTGATCTTTATTGACTTTTGTATTTTTGTCTTATGACTTCTCAAATTTATAAACTTCTAGTTTGTGTTATTCAATGTAGAATTCTAAGGGATTTTTTTGTCAAGATGAGAGTATATTAAAACACTTTGAATGACAACAAGCTTCAAACATGCATATGAATTCTAGAATGGTTGTGATCAAATATACTATATTCCTTTCTTTATTTGAGTATAGGTGCAAATGATTTTTCTTTTGATAATTGTTGGTGTCATCCACCTCCCAAGAGCACAACCTACTGATAAAAACCTTCACAATACGAGAGAAGCACAAGGCTATTTCACAAGAATGATTAAAAATATATTGAGATACATGAGATGCAAAATATTGTACATTGGCCTTGCTTATAAAGGCAAGGACAAAGTTGGTGGCAATGACTAATTGTTAAATGAATGCACCAAAATACAACTACCAACTAATATCTAATAAGTACCTAATAATGCATTATGTTGCCTAAGTAAAACTTAAGCAAAGTAAATATGTTTTAAACCATATTTACTCCAACAATAATAAATGATTCTCTCTATGTATAAATGAGTGCAAGATGATGTCATTTTATACATAAGCATAACATTTAGTTATGAATATTTATGAAAAGTTAGCCTAGAACCAAATTGTAAGATGGGGCTAGTTGGCTAAATGTTTAATTTTAATTTTTAATTTAAAAGAATTAAGACCACAACTGCAAGGATAACCTCACTATTGTGGATATGACCTACATCAAATAGCTAGATTGGAGATCTATGTCCAATAGGATTGGATTATGGATTTAAAATTTAGATTAGGTATCAAAGTCAGCCAAATAAGCCAACTGAACTAAGATTATGTGCACATAAGCATAGGCATAAGTGATAATCATGGAACTTGATGCAAGTAAATCTAGGTACGCAAGCCCAATTATGCACAAAAAATCTATCATTTGTACCTATATAAATGCATTAAGAATTGCATTACATTATTAATAAGAAAAAATACAAATTATATTACATTCCATAAATGATTTTCAAAAAAAATATTGAGATTAGATTATTTATAAATACTTTGACATATATATTATATTTAATATTTTTATTCTAGAATCACTTTAAAATTAATTATCTAAAAGAACTTCATATATTAAGATGTGGCTATGTAATTTAACTTAAATTTCTATTTGTTAGTTAAAACAAATTACCAAAAAATAATAATTTTCAACATGTCATAAAATTTTAACTAAATACACATGTATGTGGCAATTTTGTATGGCCATTATTAAAGAATCACTTTAAAATTAATTATTTGAAAGAACTTCATATATTAAGATGTGGCTATGTAATTTAACTTAACTTCTATTTGTTAGTTAAAACAAACTACCAAAATATAATAGTTTTCAACATGTCATAAAATTTTAACTAAATACACATGTATGTGGCAATTTTGTATGGCCATTATTAAAGAATCATTTTAATAGTTAATTAAAAAAGTTCTTGCATAAATAGTTTGAAGACATCATTCTTGTTAATTATATCATGTATAATACTTCATCACATATCTCAATGAAATGACATTTTAAGGAGGTAATTGTTTTTCTAATAGTGGACATCATATTCAATTATAATATTTATTTAAAGAAAATTAAACAATTAAAGAAAAGTAAACAATTAAGGAGATTACATTGCTTAAACATATTTAAACTATTTACCTTTTCATAATTTATCATATTATCTAATTTCTTTGGTTCTAACTCTATTTTAAAATTTATAAGTTTTTTTTAATGTAGTATCATTTTCATATAAATTTGTTCTTTTATTAAATTTTAAAAAATATAAAAAAACTTATTTAAAAACAAACTAAAATAAAATCTCCAAACAAAAATTTTGTTTTATTTTTAAATATATTATAATAAAAAATGATTAAACCTTTAAAACAATTTTATTATTAACTTTTTTATAAATTGCTATTAGTATTAAATTTTATTGTTAACTTATTCTATAAATATTTTATATAAACTGAAATTGTTTAAGAGTATGATAATCCAATTAAATTATTACTCTAAATCAGAAAATAAAATAAAATTAGTATTTCATTTTTAAGAGGTGTAAGGGTTTGAGGGATAGGAAAATAATGATATTAGTAACTAAGATGTATTAATTATGATTTGATACTTTTACACTCAAGATTTTATTTGTGAGAAGATTTGAGTTTTCACATTATTAAGTTTTGGTGACTTTAAAATGGTTTAATGATAAATTAGAAAGCTGTTTTGAAGTGTGACAAATTCTAGGCAGAAGGCTAATAATATAACCTATGAGTTAATAAACTAAAATTGTTTAAGAATAAGATAATCAAATAAAATTATCACCCGATATCAGAAATTGAAATAAACTTACATAAATATCTGTATTTTTACAGATAGACAATTATTGCATTATCTTATTTTAGACAAGTCTGTATTACCATTTATTTACTCAGTTATATTGTGAACAATAGTGTTATTGGATCTGTACTCTCCCATCACAGAAGAAACACATAATCTCAGTGGAATGAGAATTCATTAGGATGGCTACTCATAGCATTCCTAATCTAACAACGACGATAACAAAAACAAGCAAATCTACTTTTCCAAGTCCACACAGTACAAACTCCATCCTCCTTAAATGCACTGCTCCAACTTTTGCAATATCCGGGGTAATCTTCATCGTCATCGATGGACACTTCAGTCATGTTCATATTACAAATCAGTCAGTATTTCAGAAACTTCGTTAAACGTTTCCACTACAAACATTATATTATCTTTCGTACTAGCAAATAAAACCTATCTATTATGGTGAAGAGAAGAAGAATGGATATTACCAGAAGCAAAAGCCAAGGGTGGTGTGAGCAATAAAAACAGAAAAAACACATAGATGCCCTTCGTCACAGTTACAGGGGATACGCATAGAATGGAGCATTGAAAATTCTATTTGCACGTGTAATGTGTAATGTTACTGCTCTACTTAAATTTACCACCGGCGATGCAGCAAGACGCTCCCCACAGTTTGATCCTGTCAGTTTCTGAGCTGCTACAAGAATTTGCCAAATGAAGAGCGATGAGCATGCAGCAGGGTAAATGAAAAAACAAATCAAAAAATCTGTTAGCGAAGGCGATAAGAAAAATAGAAAAATCTGAAGTTCAAGGCGGGAATATTTGAAAGTTAGCCTGCTGTGTTGTTACCGCGGTTAGTGAAGTCTGCGGTTAAGACTGGCGGAGGGATGGAAGGAGGAACCAAAGAGGATGAGTGGGGGCCACTTCCACGTCAGCATTAACTCAATGCTGACTGTGGAAGTGGATGACATTTAAGTAGAGCCACACGCGAATAGGCTGAAAGAACGTCTTAAGGAGGTGTCATTCTGTGAATGCAGAATCGCAAAAAATGGACTTGTTGATTAGGCTTATGAACCTTTTAAGCAAGTGCAGTAGTGAACGCCATGTAGATGATTGCAAGTTATGCACAAAATGAATTTGTAAACAAAGAATAATAAAAATCTGCGGCCTGTGCCAACAACGTCAAGGCATACACCAAAACAGGAGTATAGAACAAGGCACGGTCATCCATTGAAGCCAAGAAGAACTATTTGTCAATATTATAGTTGGAAATGCTCAGGTAGACATGCATGCAGAAAATAGTGAACTACTTGATAAATTACCTCTAAAAGATATCATCTGATGAACTGTGATGGTTGTAGAGAACACACAAAGAAGATTTATTTGAAAAGACTTTAGAAATTTTCAAGCAAAGCAACAGGCGTGTGAACTGTTTGATAGTTCACCCCTGAGGGAGGACATCCCATAAGATGAAATGATTGCAAGATATAGACAAAATGTATTGTTAGAAGGCGCTGAGAACTAACAGGTGCACATATTGTTTGACAGATGCTTCTAAAAAGGTCGTCCCTGAAATGGACAAATTGCGGGATAAGATCAAAGTTGAAATTTGTTGAAAGGTCTATGAAAGCTTCCAGGCAATGACAATTAAGGCATGTCCTTCAGCTAGGATGCACGACATAGGATCTAACGGTTGGAAGTTGTTCACACATCAATCTTATCGAACCCCTATTGCGTTGCATCTACAGAGTTTGTTTTCTGTGCATGATAGATCTTCTTGCTCGTGCTGGGCATTCTAAAAGACATCCAGACTTGGACGTTGTCAAACCCTATGGTATAAATGCCGATATGTTTACTTGATGCCTGAATATTTCTTATAGTATAGGCTTAGGATTAGCGACACTGCCTTTATATTTGCATTCTATTAATATTTGCAGGTTATAATCTCTCTCAAATATCGGTGCAGATGAATTTGAAGAAGATAGAGGAATTACCATGATTCTAGGGTAAAGTTGGATTTAAGGCCACAAAATGGTATAAGTAAGTGGCAGATAGCATCTATAGGCAAAGGAGATTCTAACTCAAATTTTAGAGTTGGATTTCTCAGGTAGATAGTATGCGATGCATGATGTACAACATAGGCATGCACAATGAGAATCTTTGGGACTGACATTAGAGGCTTTCGAGTAAAAGTGATTGGCAGGTATAAGATGGACATCCCTGGAATGCAATGAGTACAAGATACGTACATATTAGATTTGATGGAAGGCTTTCAACAAAATGTGATTAGCATCAGAAACAGGGTATGGTTTTCTATTAAGCAGATCGACATGAAATTTTGTCAGGAATTAAAGTTAAAAATGCTCTGGTAGCCATATATGCAACAATGTAAGCCATATATGCAACAATGTAAGACTGGGAGCTGATAGAGAAAAAATGTCTCATGATGGCGACACCTCATGGAGGGAAATAACACAGAAAATGCACTGACTAGATATATTAAGGTGTGCTCAACCTTTTAAGCATGATTGTCATGATATCCTAAGGATACCCTAAGATTTATCAAAGAATGCTAATTTTAAATGATGGAAATATGAGAAGTCTTTACACAGAGAATCAAATGCAGCATATACACACATATTGGAAATTCATCAAAATATTTGAAAAGACAACAGAGATAAGATTCAGAAATAAAAGAACATGTATCCAATGCTCGACAAATTGAAGGTTCAACATGGAATATCAATGATGTTCCTCCCAAAACTTGTTTCCCCAATTTTTTTTCAGAAAACCTAAAAAACCATGCTTTCCAAATTCTCGAGTGTCTCCCACAAATATCTGCCCAAAAGAATAAAATAGTAAAAACAATAAATTCAGTTGCCCATTAATAACCACCCACTCTCTCCATAAACCCTTACTCATGAAGAAATTCATTTAATATGCAATCAGACCAAGATTTCATTCCAATTTTTATTTATTTAAGTATTTACCATATCTGAGTCTTATGACAACTCTTAATTATTGAGATTTATTTTTATTACCACTTAACCAAAACAAGCACTTATATAATATTATATATATATATATATATATCAATTAAATTCTTGTTTTAAAACACTTTATTAACCTCTCTAACATTATTATTTATTTAACAAAGTGGATTAATAATTTCTATTTTAAAGATGCAATTACACAATTAGAACCTCGAAAACCACATGCCAAACAATACCTGGTAGCAAAACACGATCAAACAACAATGACTTACAATCATGCCCAAACCGACCTTACCGATAGGACATAGGACTGAAAACTCACCCTCTTTGAGGATGGTGACAAGCTGAGTGACCTTATGTCATCTCAATTCATCAATTCTCCATTGGATTTAAGGCACGCTCAAACCTATTGATTTAGGTGGAGTCGATGCCTGTACCTACAACTTGCAGCAAACGAAATGGTCAAACATATAAATATAATCATCCGATCAGACACATCATGAAAGGGAATTGCAGCGTAGTAGGGTACTCATGCATGAGTAATGCGACACTGTCCCTTTCACAAAACACATCAACAAGTAACCACATCACGCATATTCATCAGTAGCTGAACAACTAGATAAGAACATCATCAAATGATTGCATAATGCACATAGTAAGATGGATCCACATAGTCAATTAAGTCCATAACTGATCATAACATAAACATAAAACACTAGTACTAACAATATCATCAAGTATCACCATAGCAGTAGGTCAACATCAATAAGTATGATCATGAAAATAGTAAATCCAAGATGTCATAATGTCTAAATAGAATAGTTATCAGTCTATCAGAAAGCAAAATGAGGGGCACTACATCCTCCCCCCCAAAATCAGGCTTACTCTTGGAAGCCTATAAACAAGTATGGATATAAGTCTCACATCCGGGATGCATCCTCCCAGTAGCTGTAGTCTCATCATTTGGATCCCACTGGACCTTGACTTGCTTCACATCTTTGCCCCTGAGGGCGAGTCTTCTATGCTGTAAAATGCCTATGGGCTTCAAAGCCAGCTGCCCGTCCTCTACCTGTAAAGCATTCCAGTCAAGAACATGAACAATATCTAGATAATATGGCCTGAGAACATAAACATGAAATACATCATGGATGCATGATAAACTAGGCAACAAAGAAAGACAGTAAGTGACAGGACCGATCCTCTCCAAAACCTTGAATGGCCCTACAAAGTATGGTGCGAGCTTAGAGCCTTTTCCATACCGGATCAAACTCTTTCATGGACGCACCCACAAAAACACTCAGTCTCCAACCAAAAACTGACGATCATCCCTATGGGCATCAACATACTTCTTCTGTCTGTCCTACGCTACCACCAAATGCTCTCTAATACTCTCAACCGACTGCTCCATCTTCCTAAGCATATCCAGTCCTAGGAGGACTCTGTCCTCAAGGCGATGCCAACTTACTGGGGTCTAACAAGGACGACCATACAAAGCCTGGAAAGGAGACATACCAATAGAACTGTGATTCAATCCATTATTGTATGCAAATTCCACCAAGTACAAATAATCCTCCCAACGGTTCTACTAATCCATGACATACATCCTGAGCATATCCTCGAGGACCTGAATAAATCTCTCGGTCTACCCATCCATCTCTGGATGATAAGCTAAACTAAAGTTCAATTGAGTCCCTAATGCATCCTATAAGGACGTCTAAAGAGCTGAAGTGAAAACTAGATCCCTATTGAAGATGATCCTGCAAGGAGTTCCATGCAATCTAATTATGTCCTCCATGAAAATTCTGGCCACAAAAGAAGCATTACAAGAAGATCAAACAGGAGAGAAGTGTGCCACTTTCGTCAACTTGTCCACATTGACCATAATGGCATCATGATGACGGGAGGATACAGGCAAGCTGACTATAAAGTCTAAAGAAATAATGTCCCATTTCCATTCTGGAACAAGATGCAGCTGAAGAAAACCTGTAGGATGCTGATGTTCTGCATTAACCCTCTAACACTCAAGACACCTCAAGACAAAATCAGCAATATCCCTCTTCATTATGACCCAAAAATACAACTGACGGAGATCTACATGCATCTTCTTGACACCCAGATGTACTGAGTAAGGTGCCCGATGTGCCTCTGACATAATTAGGGTACGAAGACCCTCCAAAATGGGAACATAGATGCTACCCAAGTGCCACAAGAGACCATCTGACTCAAGAGAGTAACCGGCAAATTTACCCTCCAAGGTTCTGCCTAACTCAACCTCAGACCTCACTTCCTGATACCAACCATCAGTAGGAAGTGTCACAAGAATCTGACCTCTCAAATCCACTTCAAGAGTGACTGCAGAAAGCTCATGTCTCTGTCGACTAAGAGCATTTGCCACTACATTCTCCTTACCCTGGATATACTTCACTTCAAAATCATACACACAAGAACTCCATCCACTTCCTTTGCCTAGCATTCAAGTTTGGCTGCGTAAATATATACTGTAAACTGCGGTGGTCACTATGCAACTCAAACCAATGGCCCAAAAGAAAATGTCTCCATCTCACTAAGGCATGCACAATAGCGGCTAACTCTAGATCATGCGTAGGATAGTTCAACTCATGATCCTTGAGTTTGCGAGACTCATAGGCAATCATGTGACCATCTTGCATCAGAACTACTCCTAGACCCTCCAAAGATGCATTGATACACACCACAAAGTCTCTGGTAGGATTAGGAACTGCCAAAATGGGTGCACTAGTCAATTGCTCCTTAAGAGTCTGAAAGGCTACCTGACACTACTCTGACCAAAGGAACTTCTTCCCTTTCCTCTAAAGAGAAGTAATGGGGTGAGCTATCCTTGAAAAACCCTACACAAACCATCGATAATAGCCTGCTAAACCCATAAAACTATGAACCTCTGAAACATTAGTGGGCACAGGCCAATCCATAATGGCTTGGATCTTCGAAGGATCCACAACAATGCCCTCACCTGAAATGGCATGACCCAAATATCTCACCTCTGTCTGAAAGAATTCACAATTTGCCAAATTTGCATATAGTTGATTCTCTCTCAGACACTGCAAAACCTACCATAAATGCTCCTCATGCTCCTCCATCATCCTCAAATAAATCAATATGTCATCTAGGAACACAAGGACAAATCTGTCGAGATAGGTGCAAAATACACCATTCATCAAGCTCATAAACATAGAAGGTGCATTCATCAACCCGAATGACACAACAGTGAACTCATAGTGCCCATAGCAGGTGCGAAATGTTGTCTTATGAATGTCTACCTCAAAGGTACACAATTGATGATACCCTGACTTAAGGTCAATCTTTGAAAACACCTTAGCCCCCTTAATTTGATCAAAGAGGTCATCAATTTGTGGAAAGGGATATCTATTCTTCATAGTTACCTTGTTCAGCTGCCGATAGTCTATACATAGCCGAAGGGATCCATCCTTTTTCTTTACAAAAATAATAGGTGCTCACCAAGGAGAAACACTAGGATGAATGAACCCCTTTGCTAACAACTCCTCTAACCGCAATCGAAGCTCCTTAAGCTCCTGAGTGGTCATCCAATACGGAGCTTGTGAAATTGGTTCTGCTCCAAGGACAAGGTCTATCCTGAAATCAATGTCACACTTAGGTGGCATCCCCAAAATCTCACTAGGAAAAACATCTGCATACTCCTTAAGGATAGGATGATCATCAAGGGACGTCTCTCAACTCTCCCCTAACTCCAAATCATAATTGTTATGGAAAACAACTAGCAACCCTGACGCATACATCTCTTTAGCTACATGGCAGAGATCATACACAAGGAGATGGGTCTTTGTATGCCAATTACTTCTACCTCACTGCCAGAATCATCCAAACAACTCATTGACTTACGTCGGTAATCTATCATTTCTCAGTGAGCATCTAACCAATCCATACCCAGCATTATATCATAAGATCTAAGGGGTATGATGTGGAGATCTACTGAGGTAAGTAGGGGACCAATCCTCAAATCGCAACCATACACGAGGGACTCTACCGCTACCCTAGCCCCAGAGGCCAATTTAACCTACCACCTAACATCTTGCTTTGTTGCTACCAATCCATACTGTTCCACTAAAGAAGGAGAAATGAAAGAATCAGAAGCACCAGAGTCAAAAAGAATGGAAATACCAATACCTCTCAACACACTAGAAGTCTCCACAAATGTGCCCCGATGCTCTACCTGGTGGTTATCAACCACTACAAACACCCTGTGAGACCTGCCTGCATCACCTACGATCAAGTCTGAAGCTGTCTGCCTCTGACCAAATCCTGCAACATTCTTTTGTGGACATTGCCTGACTATATGACCATGCTAGCCATAGGAGAAACATCCTGTACCTCTACTAAATACTCCGCCACTCAGGAAAGCATTGGACTGCTACAAACTCCCTCTACTAACTGTAGACTGGGTGCTCTGAGCTGGCTGATTGGGATGACAATACTTGGCCTGCTGCCAATTATGATTTTTCTTCGATTGAGGGCCACCACCTTGCTGAGGCTAAGAATTCTTTGGTTTCAACTGGAAATATTGTTGTTGCTGCTACTGTCCACCCTTAGCGGGTGCATGATGGCCTCTAGAAGACCTACTGCCTGAGACTGACCACCCTGAGACCTGAAGCCTATTGAAGGTGCACTACCAATCCGCACACATGTATGCCCTCGAAGAGCCAATGCCAAATTCTCCTCTACCAAATGGGCCTTCTCGACTGCCACCTCCATGGTCTTAGGTTCAAAGACACGGACTCCTCCACTGATACGGGCATTCAAGCCCCTAATGAAGTGTTGAACCAACATAGTATCATCATCGCCAATGCATGTGTACTGATTAAGCTCATAGAATCTATGCTCATACTGCTCTACCGACAAAGCCATCCGTCTCAACTCATGAAACTCGTCAGCACGTTGCTGCTTCCAGTGATCTAACAGGAAATGAGCTCTGAATCTCTCCAAAAACAATTCCCAAGAAATTGTACCAATATCCAAGTGTAACTTCTGCTCCTTTAAACACCAGCATGTAGAAGCAAAACCTCTAAGGTGCAAGATGGCACATCTCTCCTTGGTGTTACTACCATACAGATGCATGGCAAAACACCTACCCAAATCTAACAACTAGGTCTCTACCTCCAAACCACTACTAGAACCATCAAAAGTGGGAGGGTGTGCCCTCAAAAGATCTCTCATGTGTCCTACCAAGATAGTCTCCTGCTCTACTGTCATCTCTCTCCTTCTAGGAGACCTTTCTCTTTCCCTCACCTCCGACTGATCAACCTCTTGCCTAGGAGACCTTTCTCTTTCCCTCTCCTCTAGCTGATCAATCTCTTGTCTAGGACCTAGGTGAGCAAGGACTTCCTCAAGCAATTTACATAATTGATCTCCCTCCGGCTGACCCTGATTCTCTATATTCTAACCCCCACTTTCGTGAGCACTCACATGAGGGGGAATAGGAGGAGGGTTACTGCCACCACCTCTTCTGCGTCCCCTACCTTGACCCTGACTTCAACCTCTAGACATCTTCCTACACACACACCACCAAAGGACAACCTTAGTTTATTAGGCGAGGAAGACAAATAGGAAAATGTAATCTACAAAATCTAAGCAACTAGGACAACATAATGGTCTCATATAAAACCAGAGTACCTAGTGTTTAAACTTGGCTCTGATACCAAATGCAATGCCCCGCCATGAAACCCTAGAGATAAGCTTAACTTTGCAATGCAAAGGGTAAATTTTTTGTAATTAAAACAATGAAATCATGAATATTTATAACAACTAAGCTAAGCTTTAATCTCTAGGGATTACATGGCTACATTACTAATATCAATATAATCTAACTAGCAACCATGGTTCATTCCAAATCCAAATGCATCAAAAGAGTCAACACATATATTTCTATCATAATATGACATCAGATAAGTGAATATCAAGATCTTGCATATAAGATTACAAATATATTTAAAATTTCCTTTACAAATGAATACATCAATACAATGTTAACAATGTTGCTTCCTGAATACATAGGAGTGTATACATCAATATAATGGTACATGGTTCATTTGATATACAAAGCATAAGTATCTGTCTCCTCAAACTAAACAAGAGCGGCGATCTACACCAAGTGATATATCCTCCTCACATAGGCAAGAAGACAATAGACTGACAGATACAAAGTCTACCCTGGACTCTAACACAACACAATAAAAATGAACATCACTAGTAACTCAACCAACACTTCCAGAGGCAATCACGAAACAACGAGGAAGAAAGACACAAAGAGGGAATGCTAGACTACAGCAGGGGGAGTGTCATCACATTTCTTGATATGGGTTGTCCTGGTAGACCTTCCTAGGCCCCGACCCCCATCCTGGGTTGTCTTGGTAGCCTCTCCCGATCCCCGACCCCCATACAAACTCATGCAGAATCAACATATCCTTAATGAGAACAAGGTAGTTGATCTTGCCATTCTAGGCCTTCTCATCTCATCTCAACCCTAAATAAGCACTTGAGCCATGAGTGAGGCATAACGTTATCTTATTTAATGAGATAAACCACCCAATCCCCCCCTAAATTAATAAATTAGGTTATCACTTGGTTACCAACTTTCAATGGGTTATCATGGCTTGCCACTTTGGGCACCGGCCCCTCATTGAAAGCCACTCCCCTATCTGCGTCTAGAAGACCCTATCACCAATTCAATTATCCTCAGAATGATAAGAATAAAAGAACAATGCAAGGTATTTCCCTTCTTGCTTACTAAATATAACCACTAGACCCAACTCTCATATAGTTTGCCCAAAACAACATTCTTCCTCAATCATAGCTACCAAGGACCTCATACAAAACTGGAGTCATCATCTCAAGACCATACAAAAAGTCAAAACATCACTCCCTAGGCCTCTGGACTAAATTCTAACAACTTGCATTTCAACTCCCAATACAAACCATGACAACATTCACTTGTATAATATAATTCACACTAACTAAGGTAATTATCTAAATATAATATTTATAATCAACTTAAAAAAAATCATAAAAAAAATCAATACAAGTTTAACTTTAGATTAGTCAACGTTTACATCTATAAACATTCTGATTTTCATTAATTCGATCTACAACTAAATTCACCAATTTTCTTGATCTTATTTCCTTTCCAAAATAACATTCAGTAATCCTAATAATCTATTCTTTAAAATTTCAATAACCTAAAGTAAAACGGTCAAATATCATAACGAATATATTGTCTTAAATCTGATTTGATATATATATATAATTTAATCCTAATAATTACATAAATAATTTTGAAAATTAGTAAAACTTTAATAATTGAAATTTCTAATAAAAGAACTTATTAACAATTGCAACTAAATAAGAAACTTTTGGTTAACTGATGCTTTTATAAATTGAAACTTTCTAATTAGGAAATTCTAGAAAGAAACTTCTAATAACAATATTATTTATAACTCATATTGCAGTTGGAAAGGAAATGACTCTGGAGAATAACGTCTAAATGGATCATTAAAAGGGCTTTAGAAACTTCTAGCAAGTATGATCTATGAAGGCATCGATAGGGCACACGAATAGGCTGAGAGAACGTCTCAAGGAGGTTTCGTTCTGTGAATGCAGACTCGCTGAAAATGGACTTGTTGATCAGGCTTATGAACCTTTTAAGCAAGTGCAATAGCAAACACCATGTAGATGATTGCAAGTTATGCAAAAAATGAATTTGTAAACAAAGAAAAATCAAAATCTATGGCCTGTGCCAACAACATCAAGGCATACGCCAAAACGGGAGTATAGAATAGGGCACGGTCATCCATTGAAGCCAAGAAGAAATATTTGTCAATATTATAGTTGGAAATGCTCAGGTAGAAATGCATACAGAAAAATAGTGAACTGCTTGATGAATTACCTCTAAAGATATCATCTGATGAACTGCAATGGTTGTAGAGAATGCACAAAGAAGATTTATTTGAAAAGACTAGAAATTTTCAAGCAAAGCAATAGGTGTGTGAACTGTTTAATAGTTCACCCTTGAGGAAGGACGTCCCATAAGATGAAATGATTGTAGGATATAGACAAAATGAATTGTTAGAAGGCACTGAGAACTAACAGGTGCGCATATTGTTTGATAGATGCCTCTAAAAAGGTCATCCCTGAGATGAACAAATTGCAAGATAAGATCAAAGTTGAAATTTGTTGAAAGGTCTATGAAAGCTTCCAGGCAACCACGATTAAGCCACATCCTTCAATTGGGATGCACGGCATAGGATCTAAGGGTTGGAAGCTATTCAAACATCAATCTCATCGAACCCCTATTGTGTTGCATCTATAGAGTTTGTTTTGTGTGCATGATAGATCTTCTTGCCCATGCTAGGCGTTCTAAAGGACATCCAGACTTGGATGTTGTCAAACCTTATGGTAAAAATGCAGATATGTTTACTTGATGCCTGAAGATTGCTTATAATATAGGCTTAGGATTAGCGACATTGCCTTTACATTTGCATTCTATTAATACTTGCAGGTTATAAAATAGAGGAATTACCACAATTCCAGGGCAAAGTTGGATTTGAGGCCACAAAATGGTATAAGTAAGTGGCAGATAGCATCTAGAGGCGAAGGAGATTCTAACTCAAATTTTAGAGT
This sequence comes from Cunninghamia lanceolata, assembly GCA_027924645.1. Taxonomy (NCBI): domain Eukaryota; kingdom Viridiplantae; phylum Streptophyta; class Pinopsida; order Cupressales; family Cupressaceae; genus Cunninghamia; species Cunninghamia lanceolata. Next base: position 5,672,398 of record BSBN01000591.1, on the reverse strand, counting down.
TGGATTTCTTAGGTAGACGGTATATGATGCATGATGCACAACATAGGCATGCACAATGAGAATCTGTGGGAGAGACATTAGAGGCTTTCGAGTAAAAGCGATTGGCAGGTATAAGATGGACATCCCTGGAATGCAATGAGTACAAGATACGTACATATTAGATTTGATGGAAGGCTTTCAACAAAACATGATTGGTTTCAGAAACATGGTATGGTTTTCTATTAAGAAGACCGGCATGAAATTTTGTTAGGAATTAAAGTTAAAAATGCTTTGGTAGCCATATATGCAACAATGTAAGACTAGGAGCTGATAGAGAAAAAATGTCTCATAATGGCAACACCTCATGGAGAGCAATAACATAGAAAATGCACCGACTGGATGTATTAAGGTGTGCTCAACCTTTTGAGCATGATTGTCATTCTATCCTAAGGATACCCTAAGATTTATCAAAGAATGCTGATTTTAAATGATGGAAATATGAGAAGTCTTTACACAGAGAATCAAATGCAGCATATACACACATATTGGAAATTCATCGAAATATTTGAAAAGACAAAAGAGATAAGATTCAGAAATAAAAGAACCTGTATCCAACACTCGGTGGATTGAAGGTTCAACATGGAATATCAATGCTACTCCTCCCAAAACCAATTTCCCCAATTTTTTTTTTCAGAAAACCATGCTTTCCAAATTCCCAAGATTCTCCCAAAAATATTCGTCCAAAAGAATAAAATAGTAAAAACAATAAATTCATTTCCCTGTTTATAACCACCCACTCTCTCCATAAACCCTTACTCACCAAGAAATTCATTTAATATGCAATCAGACCAAGATTTCATTCTAATTTTTATTTATTTAAGTATTTACCATATCTGAGTCTTATGACAACTCTTAATTATTGAGATTTATTTTTATTAGCACTTAACCAAAACAAGCACTTATATAATATTATTAATTAATATATATATACATTATCAATTAAGTTCTTGTTTTAAAACACTTTATTAACCTCTCTAATATTATTATTTATTTAACAAAGTGGATTAATAATTTCTATTTTAAAGAAGCAATTACACAATTACAACCTAGAAAACCACATGCCAAACAATACCTGGCAGCAAAACATGATCAAACAACAATGACTTACAATCATGCCCAAACCGACCTTACCTATAGGACATAGGACTGAAAACTCACCCTCTTTGAGGATGGTGACAAGCTGAGTGACCTTATGTCATCTCAGTTCATCAATTCTCCATTGGATTTAAAGCATGCTCAAACCTATTGATTCAGGTGGAGTTGATGCCTGTACCTAGAACCTACAACAAATGAAATGGTCAAACATATAAATATAATCATTCGATTAGACACATCGTGAAAGGGAATCGCAGCATAGCAGGGTACTCATGCATGAGTAATGCGACACTGTCCCTTTCACAAAACACATCAACAAGTAACCACATCACGCATATTCATCAGTAGCTGAACAACTAGATAAGAACATCATCAAATGATTGCATAATGCACATAGTAAGATGGATCCACATAGTCATGGTCACTCAGGGGGAAACCCATGGGCGACCCTCAGAGGAGGCACTTGGGTGAAAGTCTATGGTGGGATATGGAAGAGGAGATGAAAAGGAGGGGATTTGCCTCCAGAATTAGTTCAATCAAATGTGAAAATCAAAATCTCCACTTACAAAGTAGGATCTCCTGGGGGAGATCTGGAAATAATAGGGAGAGATTTGGATTGGTTGAGTGAAACTGAAAACCAAAAGTTGGAGATGGCTTGGGAGGACCTCTACAAGGCCTCTAGGGGTGGGAATGGATGAAAAACACTAGGGAAAGGTGAAAACACACCTACAAGACACATATAAGGCTTAGGAACAAGGCCGCAAGCACAGGAAAAAAGAATCGACAAGTGTCAAAAAGTTTCAAAAGCGAACAGAGAGAAAATGATAAAGGGGAAACAACACAAGGAGGAAGAAAAGACATGCCACTAAGAGAATTGCTGCTGAGAGGATGTTATTTCACACTTACATGTACATGACAAGGATTGTGACTCATTATAGGGGTCCTCATGGAGGCTGTGTGTGATTTTGGTGATTATAGAATCAAGTTCTCACAACTCTATTTAGCCCCTCTGTGCAATTGCTTTTTGGGTTTTCGACGGTTTCAAGTGTAGCTCTTGTTTTCTCTATTTTAGCCCTAGAAACCCTATATTTAATAATTATTTATAATATTTCTCTCCTTGGCAACAAAGGGACCAATCAAGAGACCTCTCAACTCTCCTTTGAGGATTGTAGCTAAGTGTTGAGTCTCCTTGATTCGTGTTCCAATGTTATGTGGAGAAAGATTGATTTAGGGTGATGTATATGTTAGCCTAGGTCTCTTTTCTTACATAAATGTTCTTCACACTCATGGACTATTAGTTTAGAGCACTTCATTGCCAGACTGATGATAGGGATGAAAGGGATTCCTCTTATGTGTAGGTTCAAATACCTTCCCTATTAATAGTTGGAGCTTGGATGGAGTAGCTTGCAATCCAACTTAAAGATTTCATATGGATATTGTATTTTGAGTAAGGTAACTTTTGTATATGTAGCTAATTGGCTCATTGTCCTAATTGTGCTTATTGTAATTATTATTACGAGTTGTAATATTTGAGCCAATGTATTATGGAATATAGAACGATGTACTATTCATTGGTTGTACTATCTTGTGTACTTGTGGAATTATTTTATTAATAAAATTCACTTTATGAGTATTTTTACATTCCTAGTTATGTGATATGTTTTCAAATAACGGTAAAGTAAAGAAATTTTTCTAGCCACTTTTTGGGGTATGTTACGAATTAGTCCCCAAATGCACTTCCTATTAAGTGTTATGGAAAAGAAGCAAACCACAATATCCCATTTTGAACTTCTTAAGATAACTTTAATTAAGCTTTGGTGATGTTTATGTGCCTCATAATTTTTGTGATATACAATGTGATTGCTTGGTAGGCATTTTCACATACATGCAACATTAACATTTTTATGGCCTAAATACTGACCTATCTTGTAGCCTAGAATTTTGTAGATTTTCTTAATAATAAATTTTGTTGATGATTACACATATATCCCATGATTTAAAGAACCACTACCATATTGTCCACTTCTATAATGTAATCTATGGGATTATTTTTATTTTTAATAACAATGAAGTTGCTTCCCTTCAAATTTTCCCTATTATTATCATGCATACACAAAAATAATCATTTATAATTTTAGATGTACCTTGACCTCAAGTGTGATACTATTAGTGATAGTTACTAAGTGTTTTAGCTTTTATAAGAATAGAAGGTACTTCATAACAAATTCCTTTCTTTTATTCTAGACATTAAATACCCTTATTATAAAGACTTATAATAGTTTAAAATTGCATGTCTTCTTATAACTATAACGTTGTCAAATACATTTGCATGAGATGAAGAATTATTATTCATCATTCTAGATTCTTTCCAGAAGGCTATTTTTCTTGCCTTCATTATATAAAAACATGTATGCTTATGATAACATTTCATTTTTAAATCAACCACACAAAAATTGTTAGCCACAACTCATAAGTCTCTAGAGATTATGAAATGAATCCCCCATTATAAATTTTTGACATGAATCAAGTACAAGAATCCAAGATTCTTAATGTAGTTGTGATTAAGGATTGTAAACAAACATTAGATGTGGCATATGGAATTTAGTCTGCATTAGCATTTGCTAGGTATGCGACTAATGTAAAAGTATTCAATTCCATTCTTACCAGATTGAATTTAATTTTACTACCATTTGTTAGATTTGCTACAAGTTATTATAGTCAATTTGACCATATTTTGAATATAATTATAATATTCTTTTAAAACTTGTGATGTCTCCCATTATGTTTCTCTAAAATTCCCCTCATTTTTTGAATTCCTCTTGTTTTAAATCCTATTGTCACTCCAAACACTTATAAGGTGCCTTATTTAATTCTCTCCTAGCCTCCTTCATACCCTCATCTGATTAGTATTAATTTATAAATCTCATCATGCACAAATTTGTAATACCATGAATGTATATTTTGCAATGCAATATAAATTGTGATTTTATTTTTACATATATAAATGTTATTCTTTTCTCTCTAACATAAATCTATAAACCTCATTATGTAAATTTTTTAGGTGCCATGCATAAACACTAATTATATCTTGAACACACTTGTAATTTTTTTCACTTCTTCATCATAAATTATACTAGTTTATTTCTAGTTAAACCAAATAGATTGAAATCAATTTAAATTAAAAAATATTTGCGAATTCACAAATCTATTAGCTATCTCACCAAGCAAAGGGATGTGAACAACACAAGAAATATCTAACCATAAATGACAGAAAATCTACACATACTTATATAAAATTACATATTGAATCTAGAATGTGTAATTAAATGGTTAACCTAACATAAGCAAAAGATCATACAATTAATCCAAGCAAAAGAACTATACAAAATGGCAAGGGAAATTGTGAGCCGTCCTCTCCCATTTCCTACTGGTCAAGCATCTTTCCATTTACTTGAAGTGTTCCTCATCTTTTATTTTTTACTCTTTCTCCACCTCCTCTTCTAGCTTTTCATTTCATACATATATAGACTTTACAAAAAAACAATTCAATTAAATGTCCATGTTATCATGACAAATACCACAATAGTGTATATAAGTAATGATCTCCATTACACTCTATGCATCTAATTTTAGGAAGCCAACATCATAGTCTAGATTACCTAATTTCAGGAGCAGGGAGTTGTTCGAAGTTCTCAATCCCCGTAGGGCCTTGATTTGGGAACTTCTGGTGATTCTACAGGGTTGGAGGATGATATTGTTTTGGTGGATTTGGCTAAGAAGGTGAAGACTTTAGGCAAAGAAAGGGGCTTTTCTCAGGATTTGGGTGTGCATCAGGACCCCCTTAAGAAAGGTCCATTTGAGAAATCCTCTAAAGTTGGTCGTAAGAAGGATCTAGAGAAAATTAAATTTACTTGGGATTTATTAGTGGAATCTGGGTCTGTTAAACCCATTGATGTTCACTTTTCCCAACCTCCTCCATGATTATTCTCTCCTAGAATGTTAGGGGGTTGAATAGCACCTCCCATCAAAAGGCTATTCATGATTTGGTTGCAGTTCATTCTCTAGACATCTTTTGTGTTTAGGAGACTAAGCTTTCAGTTGATTTCATGCTTCAGTGTGCTTCTCGCATATGGTCTTTTGGTCAGTGTCAGTGTATTGGCTCTTAGGGAAATTCTAGAGGTTTTGCGCTTTTTTGGGATCCACAAAAGATTGTTCCTCTTTGGTGGATTTCTAGCCATTCTTCTATTTCCATGGTTGCTTCTGCTTTAGAAATTGGTGAGACTATTTTGGTCACTAAAGTTTATGCTCCGATTGATATCCATGGTAAAATTCAGCTTTGGGCTCATATTAGGTATGTCTGATCATGTGCTTCATATCTTCCTTGGGTCTTAGCTAGGGAATTCAATTCTGTGTTGAGTTTGGAGGAGAAAAGAGGGGGGTTGCCTAGGCTTGGTCCTGCTTCTGATGTTTTTCAGGTAAATGTGGATTCTCTTACTTTAGTTGATGTTAAGCCTTCTAATGGGATTTTCACTTGGAATAATAGATGAAGTGGGCAGGATGCGATCTCTAAACATCTTGATAAATTTCTTATCTCTAGTTTTTGGGTGGGGGGCAGCTTGGTTACTTGTTTTGAGATTCTTGACTGGAGGGGTTCTGATCATTGGCCAATTAAGTTTTCAGCTTCTTTTTTAGTTCCAAAGAACCCTCCTTTTAAATTTTAGCTTATGTGGCTTGGTCCATTGGTGGAGAGATGGGGGCCCTGCTTATGGTACAACTATGTATTCTTTTGTTAAGAAGCTGCAATATGTTAAATATCACCTTAAGAGATGGAATAGGTTATGTTTTGGCAACCTTCATGCCAAGAAAAGGGAAGCTCAAGCTCGTGTGGATGTGGTTACCTACCAAATTCGGGACTCTGGATTCTCAGAGGCGCTTGGAAAAGCTGAGTCCCAGGCTATGAGAGATGTGGAGGAGTGGGAGCTTCATGAGGAGTTTTTTGGAAATAGAAGGCTCGAATTGAGTGGCTTCAAGCAGGGGACATGAATACTTCTTTCTTCCACCAGTCAATGCAGGCATGCCATAATAAGGGTTATATTTCCTCTCTGGTTAATTCTGAGGGTCTTCAGATATCTTCCCTGAAGGCTTTGTCTAGTGAGGCTAGACATTTTTACTCTACTCTTTTTGCTAAAGATTCTCATCCGGCTGAAGAGGAGGAGAGTTTGATCCTTGATTGCATTCCCTCTTTGATCACCAATGAGATGAATGATTCTCTCATCCATCTGATTTCTATGTCTGAATTGGAAGAGGTTGTGTTTGGGATGAACAAAGGTAAAGCTCCAGGCCCAGATAGCTTCCCAGTTGAATTTTTCCAAGAATTTTGGGATATTATTAATACAGATTTGTTGGAGGTTGTTAGGGAATCTCTTCATAGTAAACAAATGCTTCATGTCTTGAATTATACTTTTCTAGTTCTCATTCCTAAAAAGGAAGGTGCTGATAAGCTTGAATTCTTTAGACCTATTGCTCTTTGTAATGTGGTGTACAAGATTATTACTAAACTGATTGCAGAGAGGCTCAAAACTTTTCTTCTTGTTGTCATTTTTGAGGAGCAAGGGGGATTTATGTCTGGTAGACAAATTTTGGACGGGGTGGTGGTGGCTTCTGATGTCATTCACTCTATGGCAACTTCTAAGGAAAAATCTATGTTCATCAAGTTGGACATGGCCAAAGCTTATGACAGAGTTAAGTGGTGTTTTCTTCAAAAGATTCTTTTAGCCTTTGGTTTTAGTCCAGACTGGGTGAGTTGGACTATGAGTTGTGTTACTTCATCTTCTTTCTCGGTTATTATGAATGGAGAACCTTCTGATCCTTTTAGAGTTTCCAGGGGCCTCCGCCAAGGTGATCCTCTTTCTCCTCATTTGTTTATTATTATGGCTGAGGGGTTGGGCTAATTTCTCAAGTTTTGGGTTTCTCAAGGCTTGATTCATGGTTGGCAATGGGGCAATGGATTGCCAAAGCTTTCTCATCTCCAATTTGTGGATGATACCTCTCTTATGGGGATGGCTATCTTCAGAAAGCTGAATCTTTTAGGTAGGCTTTAGATACGTACTTAGCTGCTTTAGGTCAGAAAGTCAATGAGCATAAGTCATCTATCTTCTTTTTTAATACTCCTCAGGCAATTCAAAGGTAGATTGCAAATATTTTGAGGTTTCAGATTGGGTCTCTTCCCTTTGTCTACTTGGGGATTCCTCTTGTTGTTGGTAGACAACCCAGGTCTTCCTAGTAGATTTTGCTTGATAAGCTACATAGGAAGGTCACTCATTGGAAGCATCATTGGCTATCTACTGCTGCTAGAGTGACTATTCTTAAGTCAGTTATACAGGCTCTCCCTATTTATAGGTGTTTTGTTCATGCAGCTCCTATGTATTTCCTTAAGGAATTTGATGCTCTCTCATGACAATTTCTTCACTTGGTAACTCATCGACTGCTAAGTGGAGCCTTGTTAAGTGGGAAACTGTGTGCAGACCAAAGAAAGAGGGAGGTCTTGGTTTACTTTCTACTCTTTTGAATGGACAGGTTCTTGCAACTAAGTTATATTGGCATTGGTGTACTAGTCAGCATCAGCTATGGGCCCGTATTCTCACCCATAAGTATCTTAAAGATGTTAATTCTTTTGATGTTCCTTGCTTTCCTTTGGAGGGAAGGGGGTCTATGATTTGGAATACTCTGAAAATGGAGGCTAAGTTGGTTGAGAATGGGATTTTTTGGATTTGTCATTTAGGGTCTCAGGCTCTTTTTTGGCTGGATTCATGGGATGGTCACCCTTCTATCCTTTCCTCTTTTCCTCACCTCTAGTCTCTTTGTAATATTTTTACTATTGTAGACCGGGACACAGTTGAACATTATAAGGTTGTACACAGAATTGTGGGATGACTATTAGTTTTAGATGGAAGCACTATGCTGAATGGTCTTCGGGAGGATCTGAGGAGGATAGGCGTGAGATGGCTCAGATTCTTGCTTCTCGTGAATGCACTACTTTGGTGGGGCAGGATGTTTTGGCTTGGGCTGGCAGTAATTTGTTTGGGAAGTACTCTATTTCTACAAGTTATGTGCAGCTTGTTAGGTAGATGTTAGGAGACACCGAGGTTCCTTGGTGGAAGCAATTTTGGCACAAGTTTTCATGGCCCAAGTGCAACTTCTTCTTGTGGTTGGTGGTTCAAAATCAGTGTCTCCTAACATCATTTTCCAATGTTCTTTCTCTAGGGAGATTTGGCGTTTCTGGTGGAGTGTTTGAAACCATGCCTATTGGTGCATGTCTCCTCTTTGGCTAAGTTTTTTGATCGTTGGGGCATGACCCCTGTTAAAACCTTTTTTCTTCAAGTTTCTTGGGCTCTTGGACCTTCCTTTATTATTTGGAATATCTAGTTGGAGAGGAATCACAGGATCTTTCGTGATGTGATGTTGGGGGCCCATCACTTGTGGTGGAAAATTCTTCATTCTTTAGGTGAAACTGTTTCGGCAAATTATGATTTGGCAGAAGCAGTGGATCCTCAAGATGTTTTTTTCAAGCGTCTTCATCTTCCTCCTCAACAAGGTTGATTCATGAGAAACAAATGTCGACGCCCTCTTCAAAAGATAAATAGGGAGGGGCATTGGACTCCTCCTCCGGGAGTTTTGAAAATCAACACAGATGGTTCTTCTCGAGGAAACCCTGGTCAAGCTGGTATTGGTGGAGTTGGTCAGGATAGTTCTGGATTTGTGCAATTTATCTTTTCTGTTTATAAGGGTCTTCATTCTAACAATTTGATGGAGGCTCTTGCCATTTTATATGTTGTGGAGTGTGGCTATCATCTTGGATGGCGAAGGATCATTTGTGAGTCTGATTCCCAGGTGGTGGTGAATCTGTTGAATAGACAACATTTAGCTGATGTTAGTTGGCATTTAGCTTTGGTTGTTAAAAAGATTCTTAATCTGTGTGATTCTTTGGGTTTGGTTTCTTTCATTCATATTCCTAGAGAATGGAACGGAGTTGCAGATTGTTTGGCCAAATGGGCCTCTGATCACATGCCAAATTGGTACATTGTGGATTGCCCGTCAATTACCCCTGGAGTTGTCTCAAAAGTTGGACCACTTAGTGGAGCTTGACAGGGCTGAGTAATGCCCTTGCTTTGTACTTCTTCTTGTTTGAATAAATTTTTACCCCTCTTTTAGTTTAAAATAAAACCTTGTTCCCTCATTAAGGGGATTGTCTAACAAACCAAAAGCAATTGACAACTTTTCACTATAGTGGCAAAGAAATGATTCTTTTTCCTCCTTTCCACATCACTAAGTAAATGTCTTGTCGCCTCCATCTCCCAAGCCAATTTCTCCAACTTTGCATAGATCTCTTGTGTCTATGGATATGATTTGTCTCCTACACAAAAAGGATGTACCATTTTATGGCCTTCAATCCAATTACATCTAGGGATCTTTTTAGTTCCTTTATCTTTCATCAATCTCCTTTATTTGCATAGATGTTTGAGACAAGAACATAAGTCATCCAAATCAAAAAGCAGTGTTGCTATAAATACTCCTAAGCCTATATTCATATGTGATCTATAGACACCAAGAAAACACATCCACACAACCACCACATGTTTAACTGGCATCTTAATGATAAAGTTTAGGGTGTCCTCAAGATAGCCAACACAGGAAAGAAGGTCAAACATGTACACATAATGATCAATTGTAGATGTAATACAATAAGGGTTACTCATGTGATTGAAGTATGTACAGCCTTCATCCACTAAACTTGCATGGCTGCATGCATATAGAACACAAACAAAACTTATAATGCCATGATATGTTCCAAAGTGCTTCATTAATTCAAAGATTTTGAGAGCATCCTTGTAAAATCCATTTTGTGTATATCCTACAATCTTTCCATTCCATGAGGCCACATTTTGTAAAACAATTCACGTGCCTTCTCTATGCTTCCACATTTTCTATACATGTCTACCAAAGCGTTTCCAATTACAATATCTGACAAAAATCTCCCTTGCATTATGCTTTGATGGATGTCCATACCCTATTCGAAAACCCCATTTTTGCACAAGCGGGGAGAATACTGGCTTTACAACTGCCAATTGCATTTGCATGAAAGTTTCTAAAGCCTTGTCAACAAATCTATTTTGCGCATATCTTGCAATCATGGCATTCCATGAGACCACATCGTTGAGGCATTTTGTCAAACTATTCACGTACTTTGTCTATGCTTGTACATTTTGCATACATGTCTACCAGAGCAGTTGCAACTACAACATCTGACAAAATTCCTCTATCCTTTATACTTTGATGGATGTCCATACCCTGTTCCAAATCTCAAACTTGGCACAAGATGGGAGGATGCTGGCAAAGGTTACATAGTATGGCTTTACGCCTGCTAATTGCATTTGCTTGAAAGTTTCTAAAGCCTTTTCAACAAATCCATTTTGTGAATATCTTGCAATCAGGACATTCCAAGAGAACACAGTTCTTTGAGGCATTCTGTCAAACAGTTGATGTTCCTTGTCCATGCTTCCACATTTTGGATATTCTGCAATCACGGCATTCGATGAGATGACATCTCTTTGAGGCATTATGTCAAACAGTTCACGTGCCGTGTCTATGCTTCCACATTTTGCATACATGTATACTAGGGCAGTTGAACTACATCATCTGACAAAATTCCTATATCATTTATCCTTTGATGGATGTCCATACCAACTGGGCTTAACCAGCACACTCTAAGCTTTGACTTAGACATGGCTAGTGGGCCCTCTTCTCCGTTTCATCATATTTGTTTCATTATAATATTCCTTTGAAACCTATGATGTGTTCCACTGTGTTTTTTCTAAAATTCCCCTCATCCCTTTGAGTTCCTCGTGTTTTAAATCCTATTGTCACTCCAAACACTTATGAAATGCCCTATTTAACTATCTCCTAACCGCATTCAAACCCTCATCTCATCAATATTAATTTATAAATCTCATCATGCACAATTTTGTAATGCCACGAATGTGCAATTACAATGTGATATAAATCATTATTTTATTTTTACATATACAAATGGTATTCTCTTCTCTCTAACATCAATCTATAAACCTCATTATATGAGTTTTTCAAGTCCCATGCATAACCACTAATTACAACATAACCACACTAGTAATTTTTAACTTCTTCATTAGTGGTTTCATTCTAATAGAAACCAAACAAATTGAAATCAAATTAAATTAAAAAATATCCGCGAATTCACAAATCTATTAGCTATCTTATCAAGTAAAAGGGATGTGAAACAACATTAGAAATATCTAACCATAAATGACACAAAATCTACATACACTTATATAAAATTACATATTGAATCTAGAATGTGTAATTAAATGCTTAACCTAACATAGGCAAAAGACAATATGATTAATCGATACAAAAGAACTATACAAAATGGCAAGGGTAATTGTGATCCCTCCTCTCCCATTTCTTTTTGTTCAAGCATCTTTCCATTTACTTGAAGTGTTTCTCACCTTTTGTTTTTCACTCTTTCTCCACCACCTCCTCCATCTTTTCATTTCATACATATGTAGGTTTTATGAAAAGAGTTCAATTAAACGTCCATGTTATCATAAAATAAGTCTTTGAAGATACCCAAAAGTGTATATAAGTAGTGATCTCCATTGCACTTTATACATCTAATTTTATGAAGCCAAAATCATAGTATAGATTGCTAATACTCAAAACAAAAACAAAACCTTTTTTTCCCTAGTAACTAAAAATACAACCTGGTTCTTTCATTATTAGTGTAGGTCTCACATGGTGCATATTTTTATAGTGTGAGCCTATTTTTCAGACCACTTCATTTAGCTTCACCAATAATCTCCACAAGAACATTCTCCTAACCTTAAATGATGCAGACAATTGGCATCTCTCACAACAATTTCTCTTGCACCAAATAAACTTCATTGCATTGTGACAATCAACACATACTTGAAGGCTCTTAACAACTAGACAGCTAATAGTTGTTCTAAGGGGGGTGTCTGACAAACCAAAAGCAATTGCCAAATTTTCACTATGGTGGTAGAGAAATAATTCTTTTTCCTCCTTTTCCACATCACTAAGTAAATGTCTTGAATATGGAAAATACCTTGCTGCCTTCATCTCCCAAGCCAATGTCTCCAACTTTGCATATATCTCCTATGTCTGCAGATGTGATATGTCTCCTACACAAAAAAACATGTACCATTTTATGGCCTTCAATCCAAATACATCCAAGGATCTTTATAATTCCTTTATCTTTCATCAATCTCCTTACCATTTGAACCTCACACCACCTGCCCACTTCTTCATGGATGTTTGAGAGAACATAAGTCATAGTATATTTTTAGGATCGAAATAAAAAAGCAGCATCACTGTAAATACTCCTAATCCTATATTCATATGTAATTTGCAGCAACAAGAAAACACATCCACACAACCACCATAGGTTTAATTGGCATCTTAATGATAAAGTTTAGGGTGTCCTCAAGATAGCCAACACGGACAAGGTGGTCAACCATGCACACATAATGATCAATTGTAGGTGTAATGCAATAAGGGTTACTCATATGATTGAAGCATGTGCAACCCTCATCCACTAAACCTGCTTGGCTGCATGCACATAGAACACAAGCAAAGCTTGTAATGTCAAAATATTTCCAGTGTGCTTCGTTAATTCAATGATTTTGAGAACATCCTTGCAAAGTCCATTTTGTGCATATCCCGGAATCATTGCATTCCATAAGACCCCATTTCTTTGAGGCATTTTGTCAAACAGTTCACGTTCGTTGTCTATGCTTCCATATTTTCCAGACATGTCTACCAGAGCATTTCCAACTATAATATTTGGCACAAGCAAGGAGGATGCTGGCAAAGGTTGCGGAGTTTGGCTTTACAACTGCCAATTTCATTTGCTTGAAAGTTTCTAAAGCCTTGTCAACAAATCCATTTTCTGCATATCCTGCAATAATGGCATTCCATGAGACCACATTTCTTTGAGGCATTCTGTCAAACAGTTCACTTGCCTTGTCAATGCTTCCACATTTTGCATACATGTCTACCAGAGCAGTAGCAACTATAACATCTGACAAAATTCATCTATATTTTACGCTTTGATGGATGTCCATATCCTGTTCCAAAGCTCCCACTTGGCACAGGCTGGGAGGATGCTGGCAAAGGTTTCTGGCTTTACAGCAGCCAATTGCATTTGCTTGAAAGTTTCTAAAGCCTTTTCAACAAATCCATTTTGTGCATATGCTGCGGTCATGGTATTTCATGAGACCACATTTCTTTGAAGCATTCGCTTGAACAGTTCCAACGCTCCCATTTTGGCGTAGGATGGTAGTACGCTGCATATCTTAACTGGAGTTGGGGACCTGTTTGTTCTATATGGTGAAACAGTGCGGCTGCAGAAAGAGCAACCACATAAACAGAGCCCTGAGATCGAGCGGGAAGGGGAGTTCAAATTCAACTTGTCATCAATTTACAAGTAACCGCGGACAGTCACCGTTTGTTGAAACGCGCGGTTTATGTATTGTTAACGGAGGACAAACAGATATGACGAAACGGAGAAGAGGGCCCACCAGACACGTATAAGTCAAAGCTTAGAGTGTGCTGGTTAAAGCTCCCATTTTGTCACAGGCTGATGGTATGCTGGCATTCACCAAACTTCCACAACAGGGAAACAGTGAGTTTGGTTTGGCTTAGAGTGTAGCTGGTGAGATGTGCCACTAAACAGTCAAAGCTTAGAGTGTGTGAGATAAGCCCGGCCGTTGCTGGTTAACAGAGAAAGATCCTTATCTTCACACTTGTCACCTCAGTGAAAAGGACAAGAAACAAGCAAGGCAATCTGAACACCCTTATTCTTTTTACTAAAAATAAGGATTATATTAAAATATAAAATTTCGAGATAGCCCACAGGAAAGATTTACCATGTTCTCATGCATTGGTCCACCAGTAACATCATTTCTGTCACCGACATATTAATGCTTATCTTGAATAGTAAAACCACCGATGCATTTAGATTTCTTTATATCCCAAATATCTAGATAGTTTTTTGAGGGAGCTTGAATCTGGCTTTGTTAGGCAATGGCTTCTCTGGCAAGATTGTATGGAAAAAGAGTGATGGGTGTTCAGAGGCAGGCTTGCAGAGCCTTCTACACTAGAAGTAAAGACAAGGTGCTTTATGAGGAAGAAAGGGCTTTGGAGACTGTATACATACAGGCCAGTTCTTGTGATTGCTTTCCTTTCTCTTAAATTTTTATAATTTAGAAAAACAATTATTTCAGATTTGAGGATAGCTATAATTGTTAAGGTTTTTGGGTTCTCAACATGCAGAAAATGGAAAGGGAGAGGTTGGAAAAGTTGAAGAAGAAGATGACAAAAGAGGTGGGTATGTTTAGATATACATTTTTAGAGTTGTTGATATATTTTTTTTGTCTATGAGTATGTGAAAGTATGTAAGTTTTTATGTGTGATATGTGTTCTGTTGGTTTTATCAGAAACCAGGAGATATTAAAATGGAGGTTTCTACAGAAAACATATCAGCAGTGAAAGCAGAGCTTAGGCATGCAGCTGTTTGAGATTGGGAAGGAATAGTTGAAATATTCAGATGAATGTGCATATGTAATAGGTAGCTGTTTGCTTTGACTGGCTTGGGTACATTTGTATATGTTATATAACTAACTACAGTTCTACCTTACCGTCAGGCTACAGAAAATTTGTGTGGATATGTAGAAAGCCGAAAGTTTGGCTTAGGCTTGTAGAAACAATAGTTCCTTGTATATTATATTTATGGAAAACTTCAAACTTAATATGACGACAATGACTTTTAAGGTAATTTAGATAAATAAATTAGTTGAGGACTTATTAAGTATATATTTTGTCCTTATCTTCAAGGCATAATATATCATTGGATTTTTTATTGGCATTATTTTTGTACAAATGGTGTTTTTTTTGGTACTAAGAGTTAATATATTTATTGAACCTAGTCTGATTTTACCTCTAGATATTGTGAGGAACCAATTCCTACTCTTAGTTTATCTATCTACCTATTTAGTTTGATTATATAGCATGAAATTGACCCCAAATTTTTAAAAATTCATAATTCAAATTAGGCCAATTTTGTTCCCTTCTCTCGTTCCCACTTTCGCACCCCCCAACTAGTCATTATGCACCTACCTAAATTGTAAAACATTTCAAATTATATTTTAGGGTGTTGTATAAATGAACACATTTTAATTCATTTCAACAGATTAAAAGACATCAGAGATCTATCTAGCTCACACTATTTGTATCATTATTCAAAGAGTACATATGAGCTTTCAATGCTACACCATGATGTAGTTCATGGATGGAGGGTCCAATTAAGGACTATCCAACCATGTAGCCAAAAAATAAAGCAAAATTTCATAGAAACAATAAACTACTTTATTGATTTCACAACTTTAGATGATTGCAACTTGTCGCAATGGGCTTCCTACATGCTAGGACATAGCCATTTGATTACTAACTACGATTTACAACTTTGAAAACTTGTTGCAATGGGCTTCTTACATGCCAAGCCATAATCATTTGACTACTAACTATGAAATCATGCTAATAAGATAGAGCTTATTACACTCCTACATGCTACACTATGAACTTCCTTATTTTCAATATCAAAATCCATGTTGGACTTTCAATCTCATGCTCGCACTTTTCAACTCCAAACCTTACTCTATCACTGAGATGCTTTGTTGATCCTTCAAACAATCACACACCATGAGTAAATAACACTCCCAAGCCTCAAAGATGGTCTACATCGGCTACAAGGTGGCACAAAGCTCTAGGCCACATGAAATGTGTTGTCAACTAGTGTTAATAAACTTCTAAATCCATGTGGTGGTAATAGTGGAGAATCTCCATGCAATGTTCAACATGCATACTCAGGGATCTAATGAGTCTTCGCATATATTCCTTTGTTGGCACAAACTCTAAATAATTTGATGCAAGTGAAAAAGGTTAAAACTGTGTAAATCTATCAACCAAATAGATGTTCACAAACTAAATAACACTCTAAGTTTGGTGATTCAATCCTCCTCAAACATGGATATGGCATCCATTCATCATTGCATAGTATAATTCCAAAACTATGAAGCCAAATTTCAAGCTACAATAAATGTGGTGGCGCCTTCTATAACTAACTGATAACTAAAATCCAACCAACAAATAAATGAACTAAAATAAACTATTTTTGGGTGATGCAATATCATCTCAACACTCAGGGATGCTCCTACATTAGACATCCGAGGTTAATAAAAAATGAGTCTATAATTTTCTAAGATAGTCTATCCTTGTTCAGGTTTCCAACCTATAACTTCTTTGACCTATTCTTTCCATCTCTTTAGGAATGCCTTAAGTGATCTATCCTATATTCTATCTTCCTTGGCATTGTCTGCTATCTCACCAAGCTTCCTCTTTTGTGGTTGTGGTACTATGTTCCACCAATCATCTTTTGTACCACATTCTCTTGGCTTGCATTGAATCATAATCCTCTTGCCTTTCCTATCTTCATCAACTTGTTTACCCCATTTGTCACCCACCTTGCCTAATCAATTTCCTTTTGTTGTATACCCTTTTGTGTTGCTTCTTGTCCTATCTTCCCACAAAGAGAAAATGATAATGAAGCAGACTGTTAATGTGGAACAAAATTTTCTTAGTGGTATATAGGGAGATCACCTAGAAAACAACCACAAGCTAGAGAGAGCCCAAAAGGCATGACTCTGTTACTGAAATTATTTTATTATTATTTTTAATCTTGGACAGTTATCATTTGTGTAGGATAGTTCACAACTAGCACCCAAAATTCATAAATTTAGAGCAACCTATTTCCATTATTGTGTTCTTCTGAGTGAGAATGTCAAGAAAAATCCATGGTGAGAGAACTTGCATTTTGTATCAATTCATCCAAAATGGGCAAAGCAAGACCTCTGAAATCAATTTTGTGGGCAACTCCTGCTTTCTCAATGATAGGCCTCCCCAAATCATATGACTCTCTGTTCATATCGATACCTATGACCTACCATGGAGAAAACCAATCCAAGGTCAGAGTTTGAATTATAAGTTATAAGCAAAGCAATCCTACCTCAGAAGGTACCATGATAACCACAAATTTGGGTAGAGGAACAAATCAAAACATATGAAAAAATCCATGGGAAATTGAGAGACTAACCTTTCTGTCAGGGGGCAAAGCAAGGGCTGTGCAGAGCAGAGAATATCCTGTAAACACGCCAATCTCTATAGTCTTCTTGGCATTTATTAGTTTCAATAGGAGAATAAAAAATTGACCTTCATCAGGGGGAATGGCCATAAGGCCGCTGACAAAAACAACAGTAACTTTCATAGTTAACTAAACCCACAACATTTTCAATCAATCTAAACATATGAGTCTGTGGTGTAATAGTAATGAGGCACACTTCTAAGGGCATGGCATACATTCAAACCCTTCCACTTGAATTTATTTGATGGTGAAGGTGTACCTACAGGCTACTCCACAGAGGAGGCAAGGTTGTATACCTCAAAAATTATAGATTTTTTTTATATAAGGAAAAAAGGGGGATTTTTTTTCTACAAGTTTATAAGGAGATCGTTTATTAGTGTACAATTTTTTGCCTCGCTAAACCGACGGCACATTGTGGTTAACACGCTGGTTATTTATTTGGAGAATTGCTCCCCACTTAAACAACCCTAATGTTGTACCCACAACATAGTAGCTGTCTATGCCTTTCCCATAACCTTACTTTCTCCTAATTTTGAGACATGACTTTCTTTACAGAATGCACATGCATTCACCATTAAATCCACTCAATGATTAAAAAAAATAGATCTTATCGTGAATGGTTTGCGGTGAGTTCCCTGAGTTCCTTAAATAATTCTGGTTCATGGGGATAAAAGTTTGTTTGAAGAATATACTGCAAGAGAATTTGGATACGCAAGAATGTATATTGGATAAATTCATATGATGAAATGAATAATATACAAAGAAATTTAAGATCAAACTTGGTAATGATAGAAATGAATAATATACAAAGAAATTTAAGATCAAACCTGGTAGATTGCAGGAGATGTTTTTGAGTGAACTTTTGCTGTGCATTGGCATTTTGAGATTTGCTCTCGGCCGGGGCTTAAATTTGACAGTTGTATAGCTGTATTTAAATATTTTAATTCTAAAAACAATAACAATAAATATTTGACTTTATTCATGTAATTTATGTTAGAAACTGTTGAAAAAACAACTAATATCAAAATCTCACTTATATATATATATATATATATATATTAATAAAAACTTCTATTATTTAATATATATATATTTTTTAATAGAAATTTCTGTTAAGATTTTTTTAAGAAGTTGTCAATATTTTTTTAAGTTTTTTAATATATTATTCCAGTTTCAGCTTTTTCTAATACATCAAACAATTAAAAAAATAGAAAGAACTTGAATGCATATATCTTGGTATAAATACATTTTAAAACTATTTGTAATTTTTTTTAATAAAAACTTAATTGTATGCCTTGAAGGTGGACTGTCAAATTTAAGCCCGGCGAGTCTCCACCATAGATAACTGCAAGAGATCTTTGGAAACTCCGAGAAAAAAATAAAATTCCAGAGAGCTATTTAATCGGATGGGTGTGTTGAATCTAATATTAAATTAGATAGTGACTCAAAAATTAACAGAAAAAAGCAAAATATATTTATTAGCCGATAGGCTATTTTGCAGGAGAAGTGCTGCCAGAACATTTTTTTTCCGGCAATTCGATCATCCGATTGTGTCTGAATTTCTTTGGCGCTCCGGCTTCAAAAGCCATCACAGGACGAGATGTATTCCACGAAGTCTCTGATCTGTGAGAAGTGCAGCGAATTCGACCCTATGATCTCTGTTCCCTTTAGAGCCGATGGCTTCGGACCATACTCGAAGTTTCCGCTCATCAGCAACCTTGTCCAAAGTGCATAACAATAATTTATCATTTACAGCAATGTCTGCCAATGCAAAACTTATAAATACAGTAATTTTTCAACAGAACGAAAAAAGGGTGTATCAGATGCTTGCCATTTTTAATGGGGACTGCCGTACTGAAGCAGCAAACGATTAAGAGAAATGAAATACAGAGAAGAAGAATTTGAACTTTTTGAACGGAATGGAATCCGATTGGGTTTGTGGGACAGCGGGATTGCTGTATCCTGCGGGGCTATTTTCTCCTATTTATTTACCCGCATTCCGTTTTAGTTTCACAAAAGCATGCAGAAATTGGGTTCTTTCTTGAAATAATCTCCCGTTTGAAAGCCAATTTCTTTTTTCTGTGCTAGCGAGAGGATCCACTAGTTGAGCAACCTAACCTCAGATGTGGCAATTTCGAATCACTTCAAAAAATTTACAGTAACTTATTTGGCACAAAAATTTTACAGTAGCTTATTTGGCAAGGGCCCTTGTCATAACTAAGGTTTCGGGGCCATCGTTTTCTCTTAGATTTGCACCCTTGTTGAGTTGTAAAACTTGGCAATCTGGAGAAACATGGGATCTTTCCACGTCTGTGGGTGGATCACTTGTGATGGAAAGAATCTCCGGAGAAGGCCAGCTTCCTAGTTTCACCTAGAGTCTCATATTTGCATACACTTGGCCACAGACAATAGAAACTAAACTTTAAAAGGAAACTAACTTCGCAGTTTAAAGGCCTTATAACACTTTAAGACACAGTTTACAACCTGCATAAACACAGCTTCTTCAAAAAAGGGTATTGAAACATAAGACAAAGTCACAAGGAAACAAAAATACCTCACAAATGACCTGATCAAACACTTGATAACACCCAATACTGCAAAACAAGAAGGCAAAATATGACTATCAATGGTATCCAAGGTGTTCTCTATATTTCATATGCCAAAGAGAGTTTTAAAACATGCTCAAACTGAGTAGGATTGCAGAAAAATCACTAACTCCAAAATGTACATGTAAAAGAACTCCTTTCTCTAATGGCTCATATTCAATGCCGAACTTGTCAACAATTTGTTTGGGCATGACGGAACTGCTAGCACCTGAGTCAATCATGCACTTATGAACTAAATGATCCCCTATAATCAAAGACACGTAAAATGGTGGGGGTTTGACCTTTGAAACTTGTTGTTCTGCATTTTTTTTCAATGTTATTTGTCAAAACAACCTTAGACTTATCTATATCAGACTTTTGAGACAGTTTTAAATTTGATAAGGCTGATTGAAGCAAGTCTTTTTGGCCGAGGATACTTAGGGAATCCCACATAGACATGGATACATTCACCTTTTTCATATGCTCAAGGATATTGAAAGCAGATGTACCTAATTTAACTTCGCTTTTGGGGGCAGCCATGTCACCTTGAGCACAAGCTAGCTGAACTGGTGGATTAAGCTGCTCTTTGCCTATCAAAGGTTGACCTTTTGATAGAACTTGAATTTTCTTAGCATTTGATGGGTTAGAAACACCTTGACCCATGTTCAGCACTTGATGCCCATGAGTTTGAACCTTACCACATTGCTTCCCTTCATCAATAGCCCTTTTCTTGCTACGTGTATTATCTGCAACTGAAGAACCAACTTGGTTCATACCACAGAATTCTTCTCCTTGCCAGTTTAGGAGTGTTATCTCATGTACCTATTCTTCTTGCTGCTAAACAGGAGGTTCTACAGACACACGAGACTGCACTGTTTCATTAACCATATCAAGTTTGGTGAATCACCCTTATTTTCACATTTTCTAGTTTTTAACTTTCATTTACAAAAGGATTCCTTTTCTCTTTTCCTCTGCAAATCTAGTAGATTCTAGGTGATAACCAGCTAGGAAGTCGGCCTTCTCCAGAAGTTCTTTCCATCACAGGTGACCCACAGACCTGGAAAGATCCCATGTTTATCTAGATTGCCAAGTTTTACAACTCAGTAACAGGGTGCAAATCTGAGAGACAACAGCTCATCAACATGCTTTTTGTTGAGGTGTCAAATAGTTCCAAAAAAAAGGGTAGACCAATAGGTGTGCATTGAGTCAAGGTGGGCTATGACATCACATGATTGGTTGTTTTTTAAATCTAAAGGGCACATTTCATTCGATTATTAGTACTTATAGTAACACTAACAACCTTAAAGTCACAACTACTAGTAATAAACTTTTAAAAATATTAGGCCTTAAATGCACAAATACTATCTCAGCGGTTGGAACTATCTCACCTATTAGGTCTTTTCCCCTAGCGGTCATTTTACTTCTCTTTCATCCTTGTTGCATGCTTGCATGCTTTTAATGTCTTCTCAGATGTGATATGAGTCCTAATGAATAACGCTTGCTCTGCTTCATTTCCTATGTCATTTGACTAATTCTTGTAAGGGTAAAAGTACTTCACTTCAAAAGAACAAATAAAAATAGGTTAAATATATGTGGTACTAGATTAGATGAAAATGTTGGGCAAATTTTTAAACATGTAAGGTGTAAATTCAATCCAAAGAGATTGGAGTGCATTCCATAGAGTTTGGAAAGAAAACTATCCAACTTTAGTGAATGCCAAAGAAGCATTGTAAGGCACAACTCTCTTTAGATCAATTTAAGAAATAAAGGAAATATAGTTTATTTTGTTTACAATGCATAAAAAATGTAATAATCACTCTTGGTTATTACTATTTAAAAAAATTATTGTTTCTTTAGTATCATTGTATTTGAGTAGGTAGTTGTTGTCCATGTGCGTATGTGATGGAAAAAATTCCTTTTTGCCCATTGGTTCGGGCTTCGTATTGATCATTGCAATTTACAGTACATCTTTATGTAGTCAAACTTGAATGCATGTCAACATTGATGGATGGAATTTTTGTGCAAATATGACCTTGGTGTTTAGTACATCAAGGGAAAGGAGAATGTGGCCGCTGATGCTTCGAGTAGGAGGTATCATGAGGTCTCAGTTTTGACCTTGAGCACGCATCCATAAGGGCATCTTTTGGAAAGGTTAGCAGAAGATCCATGGTATCATGAGCTTAGAGTGGAGATAGAGTCCTAAAGGACCCTTGGGGGGAAGTATTCTGGTCATTCTCTAAAGCCTAACAAACTATTGAGACATCATGGTTGTATGTATGTCATGGTTTTTGGTGACCTTCACTTGGTAGTGATGACTAAGGTGCGTCATGCTCCTAATGTAATGCATCTTAGTGTGAAGAAGTTGCATGCCAGCCTCCATTAGTTGTTCCATTGGGTGGGAATGACGTACGATGTCACTGATTTGTTGCTAGGTGCCTTGAGTGTCTAAGAGTGAAAGCATAACATCAACACCCAGTAGGTCTCCTACAGTTGCATGATGTTCTTGAATGGAAATGGGACACAATTTCCATAGATTTTATTATTGGTTTGCCTATCTCTTCTTGTCATAATGATGCCATCATGGTGACAATAGACAAGTTGACCAAGGTTTCCCATTTTTCATCCATGAAGGCATCCTATAGTGTCATGTCTATGGCACATGCCTTTATGGAGGAAATTGTATACTTGCATGGAGTGTCTCGCAGGATCATTTGACTATGATACCATTTTCACGCCATTGTTGTGGATATCCTTGCAACATGCATTGGGTGCCCAACTTAATTTTAGTTGTTTATCACCCTGAAATAAATGGCTAGATGGGAAGGGTGAATCAAATGTTAGAGGATATGCTTTTCATGTACATAATGGATGAACAACCCTAGTGGCATGACTATTTGTACTTGGTTGAGTTTGCTTATAACAATGGGTATGATAGTTCTCTTAGTATATCACCATTCTAGGCCTTATATGAGCATCCATGTTGTACTCCCTTGAGTTGGGATAGCTTGAAGATAAAGTTGTTCTTAGTCTTAAGATGCTTCAAGACATGGAGTAGAAAGTGGTTCAAATCAGAGAGTAGTTGTTGACTACCCAGGATAGGCAAAAGAAGTATGTCGATGCCAAGAGATTGGATTGACACTTCTTGGTTAGTGATCATGTGTTTCTGAGAGTGTGACCACACAAGAACCCAATTTGTTTCTTCAAATTTTATGAATATTCTCAAAGAGATATTTCCAAAGTGTATTATGGTTAATTAGTATGTTTTTTTTCCTGTAGAAAATTGTTTTAAGATTGAGATTGTTTATTTTTATATAGTTTGATTTTAATAAACATGGCTCTAAATTTCTCTACTCCATGTTGAGCTTAGAGGAAAGTGGCAGTGAAAGCACTTGGTTCAGAAGTCCCTCACCACTAAAATTTTGGAAATTAACTCTAAGAGTGAGTGTATTTGCTCAAATTCAAAGGATTAGAAGATGAAGGGTGGGGCAAAGAAAATAGTGAAGATAAAATTTTATTTTGTTAGTAGGGGGCTGCAATCAAGATGGTGGCTTCCTCTCTTTGGGTAGTTTGCTAATGAAACTAGGCTAAAAAGGGCAGCAACAATGAATCTATTGAATCCACTGTTGTGCAGAAGACAAGAAAGGCCATAGAAAATGAGAGCAAGAGTAGTGAAGAGGAGAATTCAGTAAGGAGACGATCCAAGTTTGTGGCAGTGAGCTTCACTCCAGAGAAGGCCAAACTACTAAGGAAAACCCTTCAATCTACATCAAGTTTTGATAACTTGATGCATCATTCTACCATTGCTTCTCATTTGGATTCTCCTGAATCTTCTTCAAAGGAGTGAAGCCCCTCTTAATATGTCCAAACATGGCTAACTTGCTAAGTGTAGAAGATGGGATTATTTTAATTAGTTTTCCTACAGATCCTATATTTGCTTTCTTATAAATTCATGGTAGGAAATCACAACAACCCTAACATGGGGTTCCTCTGGCTTGTAAGTTCATGTATAATTATTATGACTAATGCACTTGTCCAATTTATGATTACCGACTAATTATGCATTTTATGTGCTGAAGATCCATGATGGTGTATAGGGCACTAAGTTAATGTCATTTGGATGCTGATAATCTTGTTATTATCTTTACTTAAACTTCAGAGTCTTTAATAAATAAATTCAGATTCAAGAAAAATGTGTGAATTTCATCAACTTTGTGGACTATGCAACATACTATCCCTAACATTAAAGGTCAATCAAAGAGTTTTAAGTTTTTATCCTATATATGGGTGTGAAAAATTCTATATGCTATTTAGGGAATACTTCTTATAGTGTAGTTTTATAAAAGGTTTGTGTATGTAAGTAATTTGAAATTTATTAGTTGATAGGCTTATATGTGGGAGATTTTGCTCCCGCCAAATTGTCAGCCTCATTGAAAATCACTACCATTTTTTTAATCACTATAAACATCACAATCACTGTTTTTTTGGTTTTCATCATTTGTTGGTTGCTGGGTCTTTTTCCATTCATGGTTTCCTTCCAGGGTCAACTATGAGGATTGCTAGTTTTTATTTTCTCCCTTGTTAAATACATTGTCTTGCCACTTTAATTTTAAGCATTCTAGTTTAAAACATAGCACGTTCTGTCACATGTTTCTTAGTACAACAAACAAAAAATCTTTCTAATAAAAGGTATATAGTTTAAGAAGTATAATATTTTAAATATTAGAGTGGATGGTAATATTTCTTAAGGATTAGATTTTTTATTAATATTTAAATTTTATGATAATTTAACATTTAAATTTTTTTATTTATATATAACTTTTTAAACAAAGATATTGAAATAAGATAAGTATAGAAAATTTGTAAAAGCCACAAACCATCTCAAAAGTAAAATGAAGTAATTAATCCACTTAAAAATACATCACAAATAACAAAAGAATGTGATGTAAATAATCCCCTTAAATACAATCATTACAAAAGATAAAATGGTGTAATTAATCCGCTTAATTACAATATCACAAGTAAAAATAAATAGATATTATAAATATGAATTAAAATGTCATTAAATCTTACAAAATCTCATGCTCAATCCAGGTAAAAGCACTATAAAATAATATACAAAGTCCATGGGAATTCATGTCATAATATATCCAATTTTGAGTTACAATAAACATGTACAACAAGAATAAATAAATCAACATGTTCATCAGTCACCATGAACCAAGTGGTCCTCCTATGAGCTGAGAGATGGGAACATGGCCCAAGTGCTTTTCCACCCAACCATGAAGCAATTACACTTCCCTAGATCCCTTCATGAAACGAAAAAAACCCAACCTTGAACAAAATGTCTAGCTACCTAGAACAATTGGCAAGTGGGAACACCCAATGCAACCTCATGTCTTAATGTGCAATTCTAAATAATGAAATGTAAATTGTCTCACAATAGGATGTGGCATATATATATATATATATATATATATATATATATATATATATATATATATATATATATATATATATATATATATATATATATATATAAGTTTGCAAGACAAAATATTCATCTTTTTCAATGACAACTCAATTAGATCTAATCTTTTAAAACATAGTAACATGGTCCAATTCCTGAAAAGAGGAAAAACCATCTCTGATAATCCACATTTGGCATCCTAGCCCAG
Organism: Cunninghamia lanceolata; assembly: GCA_027924645.1. NCBI lineage: Eukaryota > Viridiplantae > Streptophyta > Pinopsida > Cupressales > Cupressaceae > Cunninghamia > Cunninghamia lanceolata. The sequence continues at coordinate 5,646,695 of BSBN01000591.1, read as the reverse complement.
AAAGTGACCCAATAACATTCCTAGATAAGAATCTACTTCTTTCCCTGAGAATCAAGTAAATAATAAATAATAAAATGAAGGAATCAATGTTCACCAATAATTCATTTCAAAATTCCTTTCCCAAAACACTAATCAATAAAACACACTTTCTAAGTAATAATCCATCATTGTTACACACAATTGCATCCATAAGGTTATCAAATTGATATAATTACCAAGTTCATAATTCAGTCACAATTCACAACATAATAATCATTCTAAGTTATTTAACAATCTTACTGTGTATAAGCACAAAAATCACACACAACCTCCACGAGGACCACTAAGATGATTTTAATCCTTTTCACATACATTTAAGCGTGAAATAATGTCCTCTAAGTAGCAAACCTCTTGATGATGTGTCTTCTTTTTTTGTCTTGTGTTGTTTCCTTTTTGTTGCTTTCCCTCTCTCTTCATCGTCGATGCTTTTTGACACTTTTGTGACACTTGTCGGTGTACATTTTCTAAGCTTTTGACCCTATTCCTAAGCCATGTAAGCATCTTGTAGGTGATTTTTCACCTTTCCCCTATGTTTTTCATCCTCTCCACTCCTAGAAGCCTTCTAGATGTCCCCCTATCCATCTCTAATTTTGGGTTTTTAGTTTCACTGAACCAATCCAAATATCCCCCTATTATTTCCAGATCTCCCTCAGGAGATCCTATGGTGAAAGTGGAGATTTGGATTCTTGCACATGATAGACCTGTTTACGGAGACAAAACTCCTCCTTTTCCTCTTCTCTACCATCTCCCATCATGCATTTTCACACAAATCCCTTTCTTTCTGTATCTCCCCTAGGCGACCCTATTGGCAAAAGGGGTGACCCTGTCGTGCTTACATATACAATAGGTATCAAAGAGCTAAAGTATCAAAGAGAAAGACCATAGAAAAAGATAAACTTTCATTGATACATCCGAAGTTTACATATATAATAGGTATCAAAGAGCTAAGGACAAAATGCTCTCGAGAGAAGTATAAGCTCCACATGCAAGGGGGCACGAGGTTTGAAAAAGCAAGTCAAGGTTGGTTCCCTCTAATAGAACCCTCAGGGCTCCAGCTCCTCTATCTACGAGTATCGTTCATCGCTCCATGAGACCTATGAGAATGATGTGCTCTACTATGGGCATGTGATTGTGAAGGCCCCGCCATGCTAGCACCAAAACTCCCAACATTAAGGTGAGCCATCTCCTGTAGTACCTTGTTCTCACCCTAAAGCGTGTTTACTTGGGCCCTCAACTCTGTGATCATCTCACACCCATGGTAAACAGGAGCAAAAATGTCTACGTGTCATCCTACAGAAGGGGGCACACCAGGATCATCCAAAAGATAGTCACGTGGCATCATAGTGAAAGGAAAGGTTAATCCAACATTAACCTTGCGAACCAAGTCCCTCCATTCTTTGGCATTGCCTAAAGTGCCAAATCAGAGACAAGACAAAGTTAGTGTCGCAGGAAAAGCGAAAAGAGAGAAGAGAGAATTCAAAACCAAAGTCAAGGAAAGAGCAAGTAAACTAAACTCACGTGGATCTCCTAACTGCCAATCAGAGTCAAACTGATGCATCACCTCATCTGAATGAGGAGGTCAAGGAATAGTAGGAGGACCCTCAAGGATGTCAAGAACCTCATGCAAGACATCAACATTGTCAAAATCCTCATCCTCAAGGGGAGCCTCATCTAACGAACCATCACTGTCAGGAACATAATCCTCATCAGTAGACTCTGAGTTAACTGTTGCAGTCACAAATCGGGAAGGAGTCCCTCTCCCTCCCCTCCGTCCTCTAGAATCTCTAATGATAAAGACACCCAGAGTCAATAGTGTCCAAATGATGCTCCTCTATCTAATCTCCCCCATCTCCTGAACGGTCCTATAACAAGTGGACACTAGGGGAAGGTCCTCTAGGATCTCCTCGCCAAACTGCTGCAAGACTTAGTCTACCCAATGAGCCTCAACCTAACCATTGCGATCCATGATCTCTAAGACCTCACGGTAGTATGCTCTCACCTCAGCATCTTGGGTCCAAACCCCCTCCATATCATGATAAGGATCGACAATCATGTCATCATCTGTAAGGGTGGTGATGGTCGGAAGAGTAGCATCATAGTGTCCAACATGTGCCTACCGTGCTACTCTCAGAAGTCATTTGTTTGGAAGTGGAATAAGATTATGATAGGGTCTCACATGCTCAAAGATCCATGTCATAACCAAAGAAGAGTGGCTGAAAGCAAGAGCCTGTCATCGAGAGATTTAATAAAAATCTCTATAGACCATGGCTAGGATATCAGGTCCCCACATGTAAACTGTACCCTCCTCCAAACCATGAATGACAGGTACCCAACACCATCTCAGTCTAGTCGAGGCCTTTTCTCCTGACATCCTTGAAGAAATCAAACCAATCAGGAAGCTCCTTAGGAGTAGAATGCGAAGTCATGGTATGGAAGAAAGAAGAACACATGTCTGATCCCCAGGGTGACTAACCCCCATGAAAGCAACCAAAGTAGCCGTGTTCTCATGAGACTCACTAGCAGGAAGAAAGAGAGTTTGACCCCTCACAGGAACCCCAAGGATATGATACACATCATAGAGAGTGATAGACCACTCTTCAAAAATCTATGGGAAATTGAATGTGTTCCTATGTACGTCCCAGTAAGTCATGATGTCACAACATATGCGAGATACAGGATGGACCACGGGAACATGACAAACTCTGCCAAGACCTGTCCTCTTAAGCATGGCATGATCCTCTGCACTCATAGAAGCAAGCATCCCCAAAAGCCACCCTTGCTCTCAGCAAGCATTCCATCGAATGCGCCCCTCCTGCAAAGTTGAAAGAGAAGTTTAAGTTAGATCTCATAAACTTGTAAAAATCCAAAAAAAAGCACATAAACCATCAAAAATTGTAATAAATAGGCAGATTAAGTAACCAAATCATGTCAATTCAAAGTGAAAGAAGAGGTAAACAACATCAAGTGCAGCCAAGAATCAACCCAATAGGGTCATCCCCGGGTGACCCAGTTGCTAGTCAGGATCCCCTTGGGGCAACCCTATTCCAAAACAGGATCCCCCAGGGTGACCCTATTGTCAGGTAGGATCCCCCTGGGCAACCCTACCTGCCAAAAGGGGCGAGCCTAGAGAGTGACCCCTCAAGCAGAAATTGGTCCAGAAACCCTATTTTTTGACCGATTTCAGAAAATGAAAGTTCAATATGCCTCTAAACGATGAAATAAACACAATGCAACAAGAAAAATCACTAGAAATAGAAAATTTCAAGAGATTTTTCACAAAATTCAACTTAGGGTTTAGAGGAGAGTCTTTTACTGATTACACAACCAATTCTTTGCAGCTAAGGAAGAAGCAGCCATCTCTGCGATCCCCTCAATGATACCTTTCCAACGACTACTCACACAAATGATTCCATCATCATTTCACTTCGATCTCACAATTTGGCTCTCTTGGTTTTCCCTTAGCTTAGTTTCATTTCATGCATTTAGCTTGGTTTCTTGCTTTTATGCCTTTGTTTTGTGTATTGTTTTGCATGCTCTCATACCCACAAGTTCAAACCGAAAAAGGCAAGTCACTAGTCGAACTCAAAAGATCCATGGTAAGTTCATCATTTTAGTTTTTATTATTCATTTTGATGTGTTTAGATGTTGGACTGATACTAGTTATTACAGGTACACATTACAAAAAAATTAACATGTAAGGCCTAGTTCGAGAATGGTACCTACCTATTGCAAGTATGGGCCTAATCGGTGTTGTCATTGATGTCAACATACTCCTGTTGCATTGATGATAAGGATTGGATGAGCTAAATGCTGAGGATACTAAGAAAATTAGTCCTATCAAGAATAGAGAAGAACAGTATAGTCAGTGAAGTAAAGATCCCAGCTAAGATGAAGATCAGAGGATGCGCATCAAAGGGTTCATAGATATGTGTCTTATGATGATCTAGTAAAGATTTTAGAGGTCCGCATGATGATCTGAAGAAGTTATGGCCACTTAAGTAAAATCGGTTCTGGCAGATGTTCAAAGGTGACAGAGTGACACAGATAGGTCCAATGAGCTTCGGAAATGCAATATCCTGTTTTGCGGATTTAGTTGAGTGTTTAAGAAGTCAATGTGAATTGACAACTCAATTGGTTCGTGGTCTGGAGGTCATCTTTTCTAATATGACAGTGATGATAGACTGTGTTCTTGAGGTTTCGGATGAAGGAGAGAATGATTTCAGTAAGCATAAGTAGTGTGGATGTTCTTGGTGATTTAGGAAAGCTTGTGGAGGTCTTTGGATTGTGTCCAGTTCGTGTTGGTGGTCCGCATTGAAGATTGAGCTCGTAATTGAAGAATTATTTCTGGATGATGATGTTCTTCCTAAGTCTGGCTGACCGGATGAGTTACACATCCTGCGGATGTTCTTGAAGATGTTCTGTGGAGAATGGCATGTTCCTAAAGGAAGATTGAAGTCTTAGATCTTTGTGGCCGACAGTGTGCTGATCCGCGTGAAGCCTTTTTGTAATTAGTCATGTTACATTTATGTATTTGCTTTGTAATGTATGCCGACTTGAATGGTTATTCCTAAGTTGTTGTCTTGTATAAATAAGGAGTTGTAAAGTCATTTCAAAGGGTGTCTTGGAGATAAGAGTGTGGTAAAGAGCAAAGGAGCAAAAAATAGAATAGAAATATTGGGCTTGGAACTAACTCAAGCATGGTGAAGATGCTATTCTTCAGTTCAAGTATGTAATACTTATCATTCTGTAGACACAGTGTCTCTTGTAGACAATGGGCCTCTTGTGAGAAGTGTGCTCGGGCAGTGAGGCCTAATTGGCATGTGCCATTTTGTTCTTTATATTCTTTTAACAGAGAATACAATCTTGGGTTAGTCATCCCATGGTTTTTCCCTTAACCAATTTTTCCATGTCAAAATCTTGGTGTCTTATGTGTTAATATGGTTTTTCTCTTGATTTAATGCATTGTGTTTCCATGATTGATTCATTATTATACTGTTGAATTACAAAGTGCAATTAAGTGGCTAATTGGAAGAAAGTTTTTGGACAACTGATTCACCCCCCCTCTCAGTTGTCTGTTCTAAATCTAACAATTGGTATTAGAGCGAGGTTCCTCTAAAAGAGCTTAACCGCTTGAGGAGATCCAGGATGTCATCCCACAAGAAGGATAGTCCAAGGTTTGATGGAACCAATTTCACTCTTTGGAAAAGTCGCATGGAATGTCACTTACAATGTATGGGAATGCAGTATTGGTTCATGGCGTCAAAGAAGTATGAACCTCCATAGAATGGTCCGCGTATCGTAGATGAAATCAGAGATGCTGAAAATAATCTATGGACTAAAGAAGCTCTTCTAAGTGCCTTATCTGATTCAGAGTTGACAAATGTTGTTGACCTAAAAATTGCTCATGAGATTTGGGAAAAACTGAAACTTCTGCATGAAGGAGATAAGTATGTTAAATGTGCCAAGCTACAGAGTTTGAAAGGAAAATTCAAAAACCTAAAGATGAGAGAAGATGAAAATATCACTACATTTATGCCAAGAGTAAATAAGCTTGTTTGTGGCATTAGATGTGCTGGTGGAATCTTGGATGAAGATGAAATTGTTGGCAAAGTTCTCATATCCCTTCCTGATTCTTACAAATATAAGGTTTTTGCCATTGAAGAATTCAAATCCTATTCAGGTATCACAAGAGATCAATTGGTTGGTAAATTAGTTGCATTTGAATTGACCGAGTTTAGAGATGCCTCCCCCAAGACTAGATCTGCATTCAAAGCTAGTGCCTCTGTAAAAGGAAAACAAAGGTTTGATCTGGGAGAGAACTCTTCAAGGAAATTATCATGGTATTAAAAAGCAAGAAAAGACCCTGGAAGAAGATGAAGCAGAAGCTGCTCAACTTGAAGCCCTTATTGCAAAAAAACTACCAAGAGGATCCGGTAAGTATGAAGGGAAATTGCCTTTTAAATGTTTTAACTACAATAAGATTGGTCATTTTGTCTCAAAGTGTCTGGAAAGATTTTCAAGGCCAAACCCTAACAGATCAAGATTCCAAAAGAAATGTTACTATGTGCATGAAGATGATGATGATGAAGGAGTAACACATGATGAACTAGAGACAGGAAACAAATCCAGAAATGATTAGGTGTTTATTGCCATCAAGGAAGAAGATCCAATGCCCTCTGAATCTGTCAATCATAAAATTGTAGAAAGAGCTCTGGCTACCCAAGTTGAAGAAAAGGATGATTGGGTCATTGACAGTGGATGCTCCCACCATATGACTGGTGACAAAAATAAGTTCATAGATTTGGAAAGGTATGAAGGAGGAGTGGTAAAATTTGGTGATAATTATGCTGGTAGAATCAAAGGTAGAGGAACTATTCCTTTTGATGGAAAGAACAAAATTAGTAATGTACTGTATGTTGAAGGCCTGAAGCACAATCTTCTCAGTGTTGGACAATTGTGGGCAAAGGCTATGATCTTCGATTCAAAAATGGAAAATGCAAGATCTTTGAAAGTGCCGGAACAGAGATTGCATCTGGTACTCAAACTAAAGGTAATATCTTCCACTTGGTCGGTACTGGTAAAAGTTGCTTATTTGTTCAAATTGATCAGAGTTGGTTGTGGCATAGGAGAACGTGTCATGTGAATTTTGATAAAATCATCAAGATAAGCAACACTCAGGCTATAAGAGATCTTCCAAGACTTGTGAAACCTACTAATAGCTTGTGCAAAGAATGTCAGTTGGGTAAGCAGAACAGAGTCACATTCAAAAGTAAGGAACAGTCTTCTACCAGATTATTGGACTTAGTTCATACTAATTTATGTGGTCCGACAAATATCAGGAGTGTGCAAGGTGATAGATACTTCATGCTATTAATTGATGACTACTCCCAGATGATATGGGTGACTTTTCTGAAAGAGAAATCAGAAGCTCTTGAGAAATTCAAAATATTCAAATCTATGGTAGAGAATGAAATCGGATTAAAATTAAAATGTCTGAGGCCTAATAGAGGTGGAGAATTCACATCCGGTGAGTTCATAGAATTCTATGAGAAACATGGAGTAAAAAGATAGTTGTCCGCTCCTAGGACTCCACAACAGAATGGAGTAGTGGAGAGAAAGAACTGGACCATCTAGGAAGCATCTAGAACCATGATGTTGGAAGCAAATGTTCCTCATATCTGTTGGAGAGAAGTTGTAAGCACTGTAGTCTATACTCTCAATTGAGTACAAATCAGAAGCAATACCGGTAAGGCTCCTTATGAACTTTGGTTTGGCATCACTCCCACTGTGAGGTATTTCAGAGTCATTGGTAGCAAATGTTACATTAAAAGAGATGAAGATCTAGGAAAATTTGATGCTAGAAGTGATGAAGGAATATTCTTGGGTTATTCTACTCAAAGCAAAGCATACCAGTGTTATAACAAGAAATTAAGGAAGATTGTGGAAAGTACAAATGTGAAGATTGATGAACGTATTGAAAAACACTCAAGGTTTTATGAATATGATGAAGATGATCAAAATGATGTTTTTGTTCAAGAAGTCCAAGCTCCCTCTGAAATTTAGATTCAAACTGATTTGGTAAATCAGGAAGAAGAGATAAGTTTGAATGAACCTGTTCAAGAATCAGAAGTGCAAGAAACTCCCAAAGTTCCCAGGTATGTAAGACTGAATCACTCTGAAGATTAGATCATAGGTGATTAAATCAAAAGTGTACAAACAAGAAGAAGGATTGCTCAAGATTCAGAAGAGTATTGTCTGATTTCAAAGATTGAACCTAAGACAGTGAATGAAGCTTGCAATGATGAAAATTGGACTAAAGCAATGGAGGAAGAGCTGATGCAAATTGAGAAAACTCACACTTGGAATCTTGTTCCCAGACATAAAAATAAGAATGTGATTGGAACCAAATGGGTCGTTCGAAATAAACTGAATGAAGATGGTAAAGTAGTCAGAAACAAAGCTGCATTGGTCTGCAAGGGTTACTCCCAAGTACAAGGAGTTGATTTTGAAGAAACTTTTGCTCCGGTGGCAAGAATTGAAGCAGTTAGATTATTCCTTACTTTTGCTGCCTTCAAGGATTTCAAAGTATAGCAGATGGATGTCAAGTCTGCCTTCTTGAATGGTGACTTGGAAGAAGAAGTTTACATTGAGCAACCGGATGGATTTCAATTGTCTGATCACGGTGATATGGTATGCAAGTTAAAGAAAGCACTGTATGGACTCAAGCAAGCCCCAAGAGCCTGGTATGAAAGATTAGATAAGCATCTTTTAAAGATTGGTTTCAACAAAGGTACTGCTGACACTAATTTGTATTTCAAAATTGATCATGAAAATATCTTGATTGTTGAAGTGTTTGTTGATGATATCTTTTTTGGAGGAAGAGATAGTATGTGCAAGACTTTTGCAAATTAAATGAAAAGTGAATGTGAGATGTCCATATTTAGGGAAATAAATTTCTTCTTGGGTCTACAAATCACTCAAAAAAATAAAGGAATCTTCATTTTTCAGACCAAATATGTGAAAGAATTGTTGAAAAAAATTGGGATGGAAGACTCAAAGCCAATGAGTACTCCCATGGCAACTGGATGTAAGTTGAGCAAAGATGATGACTCTCCTAAGGTTGATCAGAAAAAGTACAGGTCAATGATTGGAGGACTATTGTATCTCACTCAAACTAGACCTGACATTATGAATGTTGTTGGTCTTATTGCTAGATTCCAAGCTGATCCTAGAGAATCTCATGTCATGGCAATCAAGAAGATTTTTAGATATCTAAAAGGGACAGTTGAGTATGTTTGTGGTATCCTAGAGATCATAATTTCTCTCTTCATACATATACAGATGTTGATTGGGTAGGAGATGTGGATGACCGAAAGAGTACCAGTGGTGGAGCATTCTTTTTGGGGAAGAGATTGGTTTCTTGGCTAAACAAGAAACAAGAGGCAATATCCTTGTCCACTGCAGAAGCAGAATATATTGCAGCAGCAGGAAGTTGCACTCAAGTATTGTGGATGAAGCAAATGCTAAGAGACATCAGAGTGGTGTATGAGGAACCTATCACAATCTTTTGTGATAATTCAAGTGCAATAAATATTTCAAAGAATCTGATGTTGCATTCAAAGACTAAACATATATCCATCAAGTTTCACTTTTTGAGAGAGCAAGTGAACAAGAATGAAGTCAGATTGGAGTTTGTGCCTTCCAAGGATCAGATTGTAGATATTTTTACTAAACCTCTTCCTAAGGACTCTTTTGAGTATCTTAGGGAGAAGTTAGGGGTTATTACCCCTCCGGTTATGAAATAAGGTGCACTGATCTGCATCAGTCCGGTGGATCTCATAGTCATATCTTGTGGTCTGGATTGATGCTTGGGAAGCTGCTACTCAAGGGGAGTAGCTGGTATGATTTTGAAGTAATACAAGTATGTGCCCTTTGCCATTGATGTCAAAGGGGGAGAGAAGACATGTGAAAAACAAGTGGTTGCTGATCAAAGGGGGAGCAGTAAAGGAAGAAAAGACATGTGAATGGTTGTTGTTGATAGGGGGAGTTGTGTCGATAAGAAGAAGTTCTTGTCTTGATGGTTAAAATAGTTTTCCACATCATATGTTGCCATCAATGACAAAGGGGGAGATTGTTGCAAGTATAGGCCTAACCGGTGTTGTCATTGATGTCAACATACTCCTGTTGCATTGATGATAAGGATTGGATGGGTTGAATACTAAGGATATTGAGAAAATTAGTCCTATCAGGAATAAAGAAGAACAGTAAAGTCAGTGATGTAAATATCCCAGCTAAGATAAAGATCAAAGGATGCGCATCAAAGGGTTCATAGATATGTGTCTTATGATGATCCAGTAAAGATTTTAGAGGTTTGCATGATGATCTAAAGAAGTTATGGCCAATTAAGTAAAACCAGTTCTGGCAGATGTTCAGAGGTGATAGAGTGACATAGATAGGTCCGGTGAGCTCTGGAAATGCAATATCCTGTTATCCAGATTTGGTGGAGTGTTTAAGAAGTTAACGTGAATTGACAACTCAATTGGTTCATGGTCTGGAGGTCCGCAAGCATCTTTTTTAATATGACAGTGATGACAGATTGTGTTCTTGAGGTTCCAGATGAGGGAGAGAATGATTTTAGTAAGCATAAGTAGTGTGGATGTTCTTGGTGATTCAGGAAAGCTTGTGGAGGTCTTTGGATTGTGTCTAGTTCGTGTTGGTGGTCCACATTGAAGATTGAACTCGTAATTGAAGAATTACTTCTGGATGATGATGTTCTTCCTAAGTCTGGCTGACCAGATGAGTTACACATCATGTGGATGATCTTGAAGATGTTCTGTGGGGAATGGCATGTTCCTAAAGGAAGATTGAAGTCTCAGATCTTTGTGGCCAATAGTGTGCTGATTCGTGTGAAGCCTTTTTGTAATTAGTCATGTTGCATTTATGTATTTGCTCTGTAATGTATTCTGACTTGAATGGTTATTCCTAAGTTGTTGTCTTGTATAAATAAGGAGTTGTAAAGTCATTTCAAAGGGTGTCTTGGAGATGAGAGTGTGGTAAAGAGCAAAGGAGCAAAAGGCAAAACATAAATATTGGTCTTAAATGGAACTGACTCAAGCATGGTGAAGATGCTATTCTTCAGTTCAAGTATGTAATACTTATCATTCTGTAGACAGTGTGTCTCTTGTAGGCAGTGGGCCTCTTTTGAGCAGTGTGCTGGAGTAGTGAGCCCTAATTGGCATGTGCCATTTTATTCTTTCTATTCTTTTAACAGAGAATACAATCTTGGGTTAGTCACCTCGTGGTTTTTCCCTTAACCAGGTTTTCCATGTCAAAATATTGGTGTCTTATGTGTTAATATGGTTCTGCTCTTGATTTAATGCATTGTATTTCCATGATTGATTCATTATTATGCTGCTGAATTACAAAGTGCAATTAAGTGGTTAATTGGAAGAAAGTTTTTGGACAACTAATTCACCCCCCCTCTTAGTTGTCTGTTCTGAATCTAACACTACCTTTCATGTAGGCTACCATCTCTGAGGGGGCAAATATGTAAGCACCAAAATCACGCACTGCCTCCACGATGACCCCTATCATGATTCAAACCCTTTTCACGTACATGTAAGTGTGAAAATAAATCCTTTTAATAGCAAGCCTCTTGATGGTATCTTTTCTTCTTGTCTTGTGTTGTTTTTGCTTTGTCGATTCCCTTCCTTCCCCATTTGTGACGCTTTGTGACACTTGTTATGACACTTGTCAAATTACATCTTCTATCTTTAGACCTTGATCTAAAGCCTTGTGAGTGTCTTGTAGGTGAGTTTTCACCTCTCTCCTTTGTATTTTGTCTAGTGCACCTCATAAAAGCCTTCTAGAGGTCCCCCGATCCACCTCCCACTTTCTGTTTTCGATTTTGACCTTCCAATCCAAATCTCCCCCTATTATTTCTAGATCCCCACTGGGGATCTGGAGGACGCAAGTGGAGGTTTGGATTCTTCCATGTGATTGACCTATTTTCTGATGCAGAATCCATTCTTTTCCTCCCCCTTGCCTTCTGCCATCTTATTTTTTGTATTCTGCATCCCTGATCCAAGGTCGCCCCTGGGGTGACCCAAGATCCTCATGGGTGATGTTGATTGATGAAGGTGGCGACCCTACCATCTTTTGACCTACAGAAAAATTGAAGTTTCTCTTGCGTTTTAGCTCTATTTTCGCTCGTTTTTCTTTCTGTTTGCATGAGTTTTGATCCTTGATATAGAGTTAACTATTTCATGCACCCACACATGCATAATTAACTCCATTTGATCTTAAATTAACTCTCCAATCAATCTCATGCACTCTTCTAACTCCATCTTGTTGTTCAGTGATAAGCTATCATTGCTTCATCACTCTCTTTTCAGTTGAGTTCACTGGGTAATCAACCTTGTTAACTCCCAAATCTACTCTTGTTAACTCATCAATCAAATGATTTAACTCTCCAATCCAATCCCTTCTTCAAACCTATAAATACCCCCTCCCCCAAGCAGAAAGGGAGGCAAATTCATTGTGCACACATCTCTTGCCTATTTTGCTCTCCAAATCTAGCATTCATATGCTCATACAGGACAAAAGTGCCTTTTATTTTTATTGTTTGAACAAGAAACTTTACGTTGCTTCTTTTTCTTATGCCATTGTGCTCAATCCAAGCTCACATCAAGCTCACACAAGCTTCGCAAAAGATTATTTTCTCTTCTTTGAGTCTTTTTGTCGTCGAGAGAACCAACTGCTGTCACAAAAGGATTCGAGGTTGCCTACAAAAGGATTACTGAGAGTAGTGGAGTCTTCAAATCTTCATCTATTTTTAGGTTCTTTTATTGCTTTCATAGTAATTAGATCATCACACTTCGCTCTTGGGGATAGTAACATTTTGCTTTTTCCTTGATAGATTAGATCTTGCATGTTAGATTAGTCGTTTTTGCATTCCTAGATCTACTTTATTAGAAAAAGCTTCTTCCATTATTTATTAGATTAGATTGCATTAAAAACACCAAAAACCCTCAAAAACATAGATTCAACCTTTCCTATAGGATTGCATGCACATTTATTTCATAGATTAGAATTAATTTCCTTTCCAAAAATACTCTAAAAAATACCAAAAAGATGCTTTGCATATCATCATTTAGCTTGCATTCATATAGATCTGATAAAATAGATAACACTGCAAAACCCTCGATTCCATCACGATGTATTCACAAACAAACCCTCGATTCTATCACGAGGTATTCACAGACAAACAAAGACAAAACCCTAGGTCAACAAAACCCTAGGTCAAAACCCTAGATCTGGTTAGAGTTAGTAACTACAGAACTTCCTCTATCCTGATTCATGAATGTGTCTAGGCATAAGAAGAGACTGGGTAAGGGCTATCCAAAACGAGATCGAGGAGTTACATCTGCAACCTCAACAACAGACACACATTCCACCACAAGAAGACCCATTTGTTCTATTGTTGATTAAGGAAATTAGGCAGTTACGACTACACAGAGCATTTCTCAGAGATATAGAAATAGTAGAAGCCATCAACGAGAATAACAGATTGCCCACATAAAGGTGGAATTCAAGGAACCCAAATAGAAGGAGAGAAACTAGTGACCCTTCGGGTCATAGGGTTATCTCAAGAACCACAAACACACAACAAAATGCATAACAACAAAGGCCACAGATCTTGTCAACCCCCCTTCACGAAGTCTATCTCTCAAATGAGCCAGACCCCCACCATGTCTCACCTCCTCTTGACTGGCTACTCTCACATGAGCGAGAGTGGCATGGCAGATCGACCCATGGTAAGGAGGGAAAGGGTCCATGTGCGTTTGAAAATCCAACCCGACAGCCCCTAGGCAACCAGAGTCATGATTTTGAGCGTGCAGGTCCTCCACAAGTTAGGAAAATACACTTGCATAAAAAAGCACAATGAGATCAAACACAAATTAGATATTAAGTGCACATTTAATTGTATATATTTGTCAACAAAACAAGCTAAGGCTGGCAGCCAAACACATGTAAGTGTTTTGAAATTGTATCTGACATATCAACATAAAGATCCAAATTGGAAATAAAACACACAAATCATAAAAGTTTGCACCCTTCCCGATAAACATTCAAACCCAACTGTCGCACCAATCCAGGTGTCACTTATAGATTAATCACAAATACACAACAAATAGAGGTACCATGTCAACACAATTTAAACCCATGTGTCCCATCTTTGATAGAAATGCTAATCCATTACAACCATATTTCCCATCGTAGCATAGCCTCAACAATTCACAAATGCATCCACCTGTCTCATCAAACATGAGACCTACAATATGTATCAGCAAGAGTTTGTCCCATCTCGCCAAGTAGGGTGCACACATACTAAGTCCTTCCTCTAAAAACCTACCTGCATCCAAAAATTAATGGTGTAAGGCCACCATTATTCATAAAAAAAATTTATGGAAACAAATGCAAACAATACACCAAATTAGTTAACTCAAGAATTAATGGCCCAAATCAATCAAATATGCAATTCATATCACCCAGAATTCAAATTTGAAATAGGACAAGGATTTAATTTAGCACACCAAACAAGCATAAATCAGATTCAAATAATTCCCAATTCAAATAGCCGTGAAAACCTTCAAGTATTCACTTATTCTATAGTGAGTGACATAAGAAAAGGAGTGACAAGTATAGATTCTAGTCCAGTAGATTCCATATTGTTCTAGGTATTCCTCTTACCGTTTTCCATTCTTAAGCTTTATATTGTTCTTCATTACAACCATTAAAGTCATAGGTTAGTAGTTGTGTTTCCTTGTCATAAAATGTAAGTGTGGTTCCTAGATTTTTGCATGTGTGAGTATGTTTATGTTGTACATGCCTTTAAGATATGATATTTTTTAATATGCAACTTACTATTTATTTTTTTATTACAGTAATAAGTTGTTTTGGTGCCATAGATAAATCAGTTTCCCTAGGGTTTATATTGAAAATATTACAGCCATAGGTTAGCATTTGTGTTTCCCAAGGGTTTATATTAAAAATATTATAGCCATAGGTTAGCATTTGTGTTTCCCTAGGGTTTATATTGTAAATATTACAGTCATAGTTTAGCATTTGTGTTTCCCTAGGGTTTATATTGCAAATATTATAGTCATAATGGTAGTCATTAGTTTTCTACAGTCCATGATGTTGATGATCTCAATGCTTCTGGATTTGACTGTGTAAGTTATTATAGTCATAGTTTAGCATTTATGTTTCCCTAGGGTTTATATTGCAAATATTACAGTCATAGTTTAGCATTTGTGTTTCATAGGTTCTACATTACCATTCACTCTGGTTATCTTATTCTCATATGTTTTTCATTATCATTCACTCTGGTTATCTAATTCTCACAGGTTTTTCATTATCATTGACTCTGGTTATCTTATTCTCATAGGTTCTACATTAGCATTCACTCTGGTTATCTTATTCTCATAGGTTCTGCATTATCATTCACTTATGTTTTCTTCGATGCTAGTTAAACTCTTACTATTTTTCGTTCGTAAGCTTTATATTGTGTTTCCCTACGGTTTATATTCCAACCATTACAATCATAGTTAAATAGTTGTGTTCCCCTATGGTTTATATTGCAATCTCTACAGTCATAGGTTAGTAGTTGTGTTTCCCTACATTTAGGATATGAGATCTGTTAAGCTCAACCTGATTGTTTTACATTTGTAAGCTTTTACCTATTTTACAGTTGTGTTTCCATATGAGTTATATTACAATCATTACAATCATAGTTAAAATGTGAGTGTGGTTTCTAGTTTGTTGTGCATGACTATGTTTATGTTGTACATGCCTAAGAGATATGAGATATTGTTAAACTCTAACTTATTGTTAAACTCGAAAAACTTGGCATACAATGTAATTCAGTGCTCGTCACTCCTCTTTTCCTTATGTCACTCACTCTAGAATAAATATAAGTATGTAAATTGTTGACAGTATTTCTAAATGTTAATGCAATAAACTAAAAAGAAAACACATACATAAACTAATTAATCTTCTATTCATGTATCAGTGTCTTCATACATAAAGATAACTGTCATTCAAAATGAAAATGCCTTCATATTTTTGTCAGAAGAAGTAAGTATATGTTGTTTTCCCTTCTTAGTTTTGATTGTACTTATTATGTGTAGATGGCTAAGGGTAATGTAGTGGTGACCCATACCAGAACCAAAAGAAAGAAAAGAGCCATGACACAGTTGCCCTCCCACAAATGAGGTTGTAAATTTCCCCCAGAAGTAGATCTTGTTGCACCAGTAGAGGAGAATTTTGCTCCTCGAATACCGCAGAATGAGGTTCCTACACCTCGAATACTACAGAAGGTAACAATGAAACAATGGTTGTGGTCTTCAAAGGACATGAAAGGGGAACTCTATGATGTTGAGGAAAATGACATGTCAATAAGGGGAGCTTCCGAAAAGTGGAAAATCCCAATAGCCATACTCTTCAAATGGCTAGGTAAACTTACAACAACATCCAAGAAAGGTCCACCAATAGTCCTCACTAAAGAGGAAGAACATCTGATTATGGAATGGTGCAAGGAAATGGCTAAGGTTGGCCATGGTTTTGAGACAGTCAATCTTAAGTTAGAGGTTGCCCAGATTTGTCAAAATAGGCCAAGCCCTTTCAGCAATGGGTTCTCGGGGAAGTTTTGGTGGATAGGTTTCAAGAACTGACATCCTAAACTTGCATTGCAGACTGTTGAAGGCCTAGACAAAGATAGGGCACTCAACCTTAGACCTGTTGTTGTAGCAACTTTCTACAATACATTGTCTACAGCATATGAAGCACCACCATATGGTCCTCATCACATTTGGAATTGCGATGAAACTGGCATCCATGCAAGAAGACATGGGTCTATGAAGGTGCTGGCCAGAAAAGGTAGCAAGAATGTCTCATACATTATTTCAAAGAGTCATGAATGGATAACCATTCTATATTGTGTCAATGTTGTAGAGTAGAGCATTCCATGCTTTTACTTGTTTAAGGGGAAACAAAACATACAAAATTACATTGTAGACTGTGAACCAGGTGCTTACATGGTAGCCAAACCCCATGCATGGATGACTAAAGACTTCTTTATGGATTGGTTGACATACATTAAAAACTTAGTTCCAGGCGGTGTGTCACCAACCAATAGGCACTTGCCGATTTTTGACAGGCATGGAAGCCATGTAGCGCTCGAAACCATTCAAGAAGCAATAGAGCTAGGTGAATATTTACTAACATTACCATCACACACCTCACATTAGCTATAGATGTTGGATGTGAGTGTCTTTTCACCTTTTAAATCTTACTTCAAATTAGAACGTGCAACCTTTTTGGCAAGGTTTAATCCAAACATTAAAGTGAGGAGGATAGAACTTACAATGTTAGGTAGCAAAGCATTGATAACAACTTTGATAGTTGAGAACATCAAAGTAGGATTTAAAATGACTGGGATATGGCCACTCAATCTAGATGCACTCATGGACGACATGCATCCCAATGACACATTTGAGGTTAGTGAGGATGCTTCTGCAATGGAAAACATTCTTGGCCTTTTAGGAGTTGTGTCAAGAGATGATGTAGAACAATTATAGTCCACTATTCTAGATGGACAATTATAGTCTGCAACAGAATCACAATAGTCACCTGATAGTTGTCCTGCTGATTCAGTTACACAAGTGGTTGCTAATCAACAAACTCCTCCCATCGTGGACAACCCCGTTGACCAATTTAGTGATAGTTTATGTCTTCCATCACAACGAATTGCTCCATCCTGGTTGGTGGAGGGAGAAATGAATCAAGGCATTGATTTGCATGTCCTAGAACAATAGGGTACTTATAGTTTCCCATCACCACCACCTACAATTGACCTATCTAAAGTTGTACATTACTATGCTGCTTCTTGCACTTTAGATTTAGGAGGCAATCAAGATTTCACTGAGGACTCATAGGCAGTGGAGGATAACATTGTCTCATAGTTGGATTAGACAGAACAAATAGAAACAATTTCACACATTAGCAAATTCCTCAAGTTGCCTGTGCACATTGTCCATTAAAAAAATCCAAAGGTGGTGCAATTTAGTTGAGCAAATAGTCTCAGCTATTGACAACAGATGACTACATGAATCAATTAATGCAACAAGAGGAAAGGAAGAAAGAGGTTGAGGAGATAAAATCCTGAAAGAGACAAGAGAACGAGAAGAAAAAGGCAGCAAGAAATGTGGCAAAGGAGTTGAAGGAGCAAGCCAAAATAGAGAGGGAGATACATCGTAAATAAAAAGAGCAGCAAAAAATACAATAGAAGAAGGATAGAGATGCCAAAAAGGAGCAAGAGATGTTTTAGAGGGAATAGGATTGAAAGGAAAAAGAGATTGAGGAGGCACAAGGGCTTTACAAAGAGAAAGGTAGTTAAAGGCCCCTACTAATCCCTTGTCTCAAAGTAATGGAGTATTCCATGATATTCTCAACATCAATATCCCTAACTTCTCCACAACAATGAATTATTCAACCATCTCCCAATCTGACTTCAGGTGCACTCAATATCCAAATTAGACTACCACTCGGGATATACAAATGTGTTCACCACTGTCCATAACACATGTCACTTGCAGCCAGTTTTCCAGTCCAACTCCCAGTCATGTAACTAGAACTCCTCATTGACTAGAAGGGGACGTGAACATGGCCAGTGGCACCCCAAGTAGCTAACCACCATTTCTGTATCATAGTAGCTAGATGTAGCATTATTTTGATTTCATATGCAATTGATGTTTTGGACAGTTTATAATTTTTCATATCTGCAAATGCACCCTTCTTGTTGGCAGTTTTAAATTTATGATAACTACAAATGTAGCGTTATTGTTTTGATTTGTAATGTTTTCTGATCAAATTATAGTGTGTGTTGTATTTATGCTTCTTGTTTCCACCTGTGTTCAATTGATAATTTCTCATTTTTAGTTTTTATTTTTTATTGAATTTGACAGGTGGGATGATGGGATTTGTCGATCGTAAAAAAATATGAATTTTTGCCATGCAATCGAAATGTGCTTGATCAGAATGCTAGTTGGTGCATGGCATGACGTGCAAAGTGGAATGCCTTGCCATGTTACCAAAAATCACTCTACCACCATATCACTCCACTGCCTCACATTAATCTCTCGCTGCCCCTTCCAATTCTTCTGTACACTCATCTTTACTGCACATCCCCTCTTACTACTTCCACGACATCTCATGTAAACTTTGAGCCAACTTGTATTCAATGCTCCCAGTGCCTTGCACACCTTGCCAACTTTAGAGCCTTTCAATCTACCATCTTCTCAAATTTTCTTCACGTCGATGCCAGAATGTGCTCACTTAAGTTCTCTACAACTTCAATCGTGCCACCACTACATGTTACACTCAGACTCCAGTGTCTCTTCTAGCTTCTTTATATTGTTACATATACATATATGTATATGTTTATGCATGTGGTATATACATATACATATGTATATACATATTCATATACAGACTTATACGAATGTATACATATGTATATATATGTATATGTATATGTATATGTATATACATATACATAAACATACACATATACATATATGTATATGTATATACATATAACTATACATATATGTAATTCAGTCATGCAAAGTTATTGTAACTTTTTAACGTGCTATTGATTAATTTGGGGGTGTTCTCTTTTTCATAGGTTCTACTTCATCTATTCAGTCATGTAAATATGCACACACACACACACATACATATACATATATATGAATATGTATATATGTTTATACTTTATACAATTATATTTGGTTGTTGCTCTTCAATTCAGACATATAAATATTGTTGGTTTGTCCAATGTAAGCAAAACAATGCAAGTAACCAATGTATGCATGTATGTATAAGTATATACTTTTTTATAGGTTTTGATTCATCTATTCAGTCATGTAAATATGCACACACACACACACACACACACACACACACACACACACACACACACACACACACACACATATATATACATATACATATATATGAATATGTATATATATGTTTATACAACTATATTTTGTTGTTGTTCTTCAATTTAGACATATAAATATTGTCGGTTAGTCCAATGTAAGCAAAACAATGCAAGTAACCAATGTATGCATGTATGTATAAGTATATACCTCTTTATACATATCTATTTTATTGTTGTCATTCAATTCAGTCATGCAGCTATTGTAACTTTTATAGGTGCGATGTATACAATAACAAATAATATTGTTGGTTGTTTCGGTGACATAGATAAATCTAGGGTTGTTTATTTTTCATTTCAGTAACAAATAATATTGTTGGGTGTTGGGTGTTCTATGGTAATACATGTACAATTGTTGATTATTGTTCTATGGTAATACTTCACAATGTGACATGGATGAATGGATTTTGGTAATTGTTACATTCAGTAATGGTAATACATGTTGTAACAAAGTCCAAGTGTTAATTATTGTTATATGGTAATACATGTCGATATATGCAATGAATTATTGGTAGTATAGTGCCAATGCCTAAACAATGTGAAAGTGATTCATATAGTTGCAAACTCAAAGGGATGAAAAAATAGTGAGTCAGAGTTAAACAAATCTCCTATCTAATTTGTGTAGCATGTTGTGGAGGTAATAGGAGGGGATGTGCATTAAACACGACTATACAAAAGAATTGGTAGGGCAGTGAGAGATTAATGTGATCTATGGAGTGAAAGGGTGGCCAACTTATACTCTTTAATGGTTCCATAGATAATTTTTGGGGTTGTTGAATTGTAGACCTTAATCTTGGAACCATCAAAAACACTTTCAACTTCCATCCATACACATATTAAAAATAATTTGCAGTGTGAAAATTTGTGCAATGATGAACACACAAATATAAGTTTTATCTATCCAAGATATACATGATGTCCATGGATCAAAACATCCATAGTAGATCACGTATACCTTGAACAGATAGACATATTTCAAGGTCTATCACTATTTGATGAACAAACAATACTTGCAGGACTGAATTGATGAAGCAAAACCTATGCAAAAGAAAATACCCCCAAATTAATCAAGGGCGCCTAAAAAAGATACAATAGTTGCAGGACTGAATTGGTGAAGCATGACCTATACAAAAGAGAACACCCCCAAATTAATCAATGGCAGCTAAGAAAGCTATAATAGTTGCACGACTTAATTGATGTAGTAGAACCTATAAAAAGAGAACACCCCCAAATTAATCAATGGCACCTAAAAAAGATACAATAGTTAGAGGACTGAATTGATGAAGCATAACCTAGGCAAAAGAGAACACCCCCGAATTCATCAATGGCACCTAAGAAAGCTACAATAGTTGCATGATTGAATTGATGTAGTAGAACCTATAAAAAAAGATAACACCCCCAAATTAATCTATGGCACCTAAAAACAATATATAATAGTTACAAGACTGAATTGATGAAGTAGAACCTATGCAAAAGAGAACACCTCCAAATTAATCAATGGCACCTAAGAAAGATACAATAGTTGCATGACTGAATTGATGTAGTAGAACCTATAAAAAAGATAACACCCCCAAATTAATCAATGGCGCCTAAAAATGATACAATAGTTACAAGACTGAATTGATGAAGCATAACCTATGCAAAAGAGAACACCCCTGATTTAATCAATGGCACCTAAGAAAGCTACAATAGTTGCATGAGTGAGTTGATGTAGAAGAACCTATAAAAAACATAACACCCCCAAATCAATCAATGGCACCTAAAAACAATACAATAGTTGCAAGACTTAATTGATGAAGTAGAACCTATACAATAGAGAACACCCCCAAATTAATCAATGGCACCTACGAAAGCTACAATAGTTGCATGAGTGAATTGATGTAGGATAAAAAAGATAACACCCCCAAATTAATCAATGGCACCTAAAAACAATACAATAGTTGCAAGACTGAATTGATGAAGTAGAACCTATGCAAAAGAGAACAGCCCCAAACACATTCTAGCATCAATGTGAAGAAAATTTGAGAAGATGGTAGATTGAAAGGCTCTAAAGTTGGCAAGTAGTGCAAGGCACTGGGATCATTGAATGCAGGTTGGCTCGAAGTTTATGCGAGATGTTGTGGAAGTAGTATATGTATATGTATATACATATGTATATGTATATGTCTATGTATATGTATATACATATACATATATATAAAGAAGCTGGAAGTGACACCGGACTTCGAGTGTAACATGTAGTGGTGGCAGGATTGAAGTTACAGAGACCTTAAGCCAACACATTCTAACATCAATGTGAAGAAAATTAATCAATGACTATTTGAATTGGGAATTATTTGAATTTGATTGATGCTTGTTTGGTGTGGTCAATTAAATCCCTGTCCTGTTTGGAATTTGAATTTTGGATGATATGAATTGTAGATTTGATTGATTTGGGCCATTAATTCTTGAGTTGATTTGTTTGGTGTATTGTTTGCATTTGTTTCCATAAATTTTATATGAATAATGGCGGCCTTGCAGCTTGTATTTTTGGATGTAGGTGGGTTTTTAGAGGAAGGAGCCACTATGTGCGCACCCTACTTGGTAAGATGGGACAAACTCCTGTTGATACATGTTGCAGGTCTCATGTTTGATGAGACAAGTGGATGCATTTGTGTGTTGTTCAGGTTATGCTACGGTGGGAAGCATGGTTGTAATGGGTTAGCATTTCAATCAAATATGGGACACGTGGGTTTGAATTGTGTTGACGTGGCACCTCTATTTTGTTGTGTAGTTGTGATTAATTTGTAAGTGACACCTAGATTGGTGCGACATTTAGGTTTGAATGTTTATGGGGAAGGGTACAAACTTTTATGATATGGTTGTTTTATTTCCAAGTTGGATTTTTTATTGTTTATTCTAAATTTATTTGTGCTTAATTTGCAAATTTTTTTTACTGGTCCACATGGCATTCAACGTGGACCATCAAAAATTAGGTGTGCACGTTCCATCTCCTCTCCCCTTTGCCAGATACAATTTCAAAACACTTACACTTGTTTGGCTACCAGCCTTAGCTTCTTTTGTTGACAAATATATATGACTAAATGTGCATTTAATATCTGATTTGTGTTTGATCTCATCGTCCTTTTTTATGCAAGAGTTTTTTCCTAACTTGTGGAGGACCGGTGTACCACTGTGGAAAATTAATCAATGTCACCTAAGAAAGCTACAATAGTTTGAGGACTAAATTGATGAAGAACAACTTATGCAAAGGAGAACACCCCCAAATTAATCAATGGCACCAATCCCAAATTTATCTAAGGCACCAAAAAATCTACAATAGTTGCATAACTATATTGATGAAGCAGAACCTATGAAAAAGAAGACACCCCTAAATTTTTCTAAGGCACCTAAAAAAGCTATCTATGTTGCATTACTGAATTGATGCGATTATTGCACCTAAGAAAGCAATATAAACCATTTAACTATAATTGTAATGATTGCAATATAAACCGCAGGGAAACACATCTACTAACCTATGACTGTAATGGTTGTAATGAAGAACAATATAAAGCTTACGAATGGAAAATAGTAAGAGTTTAACAAATCTCACATCTTTTGTGCATGACCAACTCATTGGCAAGCATAAATAATTGTGAAGTTAAATGATAACTTCTTTTTTGCATGACTGAATTGATGAAGCACAACCCACGAAAAAGATAACACCCCAAAATTTATCTATGGCACCAAAAAACCTACATGTTTTAAGTCACTGAATAGTTGAAGCAAAACCTAATTAAAATACAAATCCACAAAATTATATTTGGTTTATGAAATAGAGAACACACCCTAATATTTGCTACAACATCAAGAAAACCTAACTATATGATAATATAGAACCTATGATAATACGATAACTAGAGTGAATGATTGCAAATGCAATAAAAAATAAAAACTGAAACTGAGAAATTGTCAATTGAACATAGGTGGAAACAAGAAGCATAAATACAACACACATTGCAATCTAATCATAAAACATTGCAAATCAAAATAGTAACATTTCATCTATAGTTATCATAAATTTAAAACTACCAATAAATAAAACCCTAGGGAAACACCAATGCTAAACTATGACTATAATATTTGCAATATAAACCCTAGGGAAACACAAATGCTACACTTTGACTATAATATTTGCAATATAAACCCTAGGGAAACACAAATGCTAACCTATGATTGTAATATTTGCAATATAAACCCTAGGAAAACATATTTAGGACAAATAACCTATGAAAAAGATGAAACAAAAAACCTAATAAAAAGAGAAACCCCCAAATTTATGAGAGGAAACCCTGCAACAATATAATGAAAAATGCAAGAAATAACAGAAGGAATTTATTGATCGCAGGCCACTTTGAGGGGGCACCTTCCTTTGAGCAAGCTGAATACAATAAATTCATGGATGCCTTCATTGGCCTCAACACTTACTTATATACTAAGTCTAATCTAAACAACTATTACTCCCCATGAATGTCGGATAATACAATATACTCACAGGATGACTTACAAAGCATATGCGTCCAATAGCAATAGACTAACAAAGTAAAGAGAAGGGCTAAACATGGGTTCCTAACATCCCCTCCCTCTTAGAAAAGTTGTCCTCAAAGCTTAAGATGTGGAAATTGTTGCTGAATCTGAAGGAGTAGTTCCCATGTAGCATCCTCTGGTTGCATTCTGTGCCACTGAATTAATACCTCTGTGATGGCTCGAGAGCAAAGCTGACGAGTGCACCTATCAAGGATTTCCTCCAGCTCCAAAATGATGGATCCTTCATTATCCAGTTCTGGTAAAATAGTTTGTGCTCTGATGTTGGTGCCAAGAACTTCTTTAGATAAGAGACATGAAATACTGGATGAATGCGGGAAGAAAGAGGAAGCTCCAATTTATAAGCAACTAACCCAATCTTCTAAAGAACCTTATATGGCCCATAGAACTTTGGAGCCAACTTATGATGCCGTTTGAGTTTTAGGGAGGATTGCTTGTATGGTTGTAGATGAAGAAAAACCATATCACCTACTTGAAAAGTGCACTCAGAACGGTGCTGGTCGGCTTGTTGTTTCATTCGATTACTTGCCATGTCAAGATTGTCCTATAAAATGCAAAGAATATGATCTCCAGTTCAGAGAACCGTGTCGATTGCCTGAACTGGTGAACTGCTGGGGGTGTATGGAAGGAGCACTGGTAGTGCTTGACCATAAACTACTTCATATGGAGTCATTTTAGATGCAGTGTGGTAGGAGGTATTGTACCACCATTCAGTGAGAGAGAGCCACTTTGCCCACTAATGTTGTTGTTCTAAGGTGAAACAATGAAGATTAGTTTCTAAACATTTGTTGATAACTTTAGTCTAACCATCTGTTTGTTGGTGATACCCTAAACTCATATTCAGTTTGGTGCCAGTGTGGTGAAATAGTTCTATCCAAAAATGACTGGTGAAAGTTGATCATGATCTGAGACAATGGAAGAAGGGATTCCATGAAGACAGAAGATCTGGTCCATGAAAATTTGTGCGACTGAGGAGACAGAATAGGGATGGCTGAGGGCACAAAAATGACTATATTTGGAGAGGTGATCAACCACAACCAAGATCACTGTCTTCCCTCTAGATTTAGGAAGCCCCTCAATGAAATCCATAGAAATATCTATCCAAATCCGTGTAGGGATGGGCAAGGGTTTGAGCAAGCTAGGAAGGAGTGCCATTTCACCCTTGTTGCACTGGCAGGTATCACATTTAGCCACCACCTGTTGAATTGCCCTTTTCATTCCCTTCCAAAAGAAGTTACACCGTGCCCGCTCATAAGTTTTGAGGAACCCAGAGTGCCATGCCAATGGAGAAGCATGGAGTTCATAGATGACAGCCTATTGAAGATCTGTGCTCTAGGGAAGCACCAGACGACCCTTGTATCTCAAAGAAGCACCATCCCAAGAGTAATGCGGTACAACAGAAGTGTTATTAGCCAATTGTTGGATGATTTGAGATAATGAAGAGTCATTGACATTGCCCTGCTGGATAGATTCCAACCAATTTGGAACAGGCATAGAAATAGCTGAAAGAGAAGCTTGGTCATCAAATGTGCGAGAAAGAGCATCCACCACAATATTGTCCTTACCCTTCTTGTAAGTGATCTCATAGTCATAAACCATGAGTTTGCTAACCCATTTCTATTGTGCTAGGGAGGAGACACGTTGTTCCAAGAAAGATTTCAAACGTTGGTGATTAGTCTTGATGCAGAAATGATTCCCTAATACGTATGGCCACCACTTCTGTACTGCATACAAAATAGCCATCATTTCCTTCTCATATGTAGAGAGTACTAAATTCTTACTTGAAAGGGCTTTGCTGGTGAACATAATGGGATGCTCATCTTGAAGGAGAACAGCACCAAGTCCATTGCCGCAAGCATCACTCTCAATAGCGAAGGTCTTGGAAAAATCTGGTATAGCTAGAACAAGTGTAGTACACATAGTTTGTTTTATTTTTTTAAATGCACACTCAACAACATGTGTCCATGTAAAAGCTTCCTTTTTCAATAGAGTAGTTAATGGAGCTGCAATCTTCTCGTAATCCTTGACAAACTTGTGGTAGCAGCTAGTCAGTCCCAAAAAACCACGGAGGCTCTCGAGTGTCTGAGGATGTGGCCAATTTTTCATGGCATCTATTTTGGCAGGATCCACTCGAACCCCTTGGGCTAAAACAATATGCCCAAGATACTCCACTTCCTCCTACCCAAAAACACATTTAGACTATTTTGCACAGAGATGATGATTAGATAGAAGTTGCAGTACAAGATCCAAATGCTAGAGATGCTCAGCCCATGTTTTACTATAGATGAGGATATCATCAAAGAACACCAGAATGAATTTCTGCAAGTAGGGCTGGAATATTTTATTCATCAATGCCTGGAATGTGGAAGGAGCATTAGTGAGGCCAAAGGGCATGACCAAAAATTCATAGTGGCCATCATGAATGCAGAAAGCTATTTTAGGGATATCATCCTCATGAACCCAAATTTGGTGATACCCAGAACGAAGATCCAACTTGGAGAAAAAATGAGCACCATAAAGCTCATCAACAACAAGAATCATAAACTTATCCTTGATTGTGATGTGATTAAGTGCTCGGAAGTCAATGCAGAGGTGTCATGACCCATCTTTTTTCTGGACAAGAAGAATTGTTGAAGAAAAGGAACTGGTACTAGGGCAAATAATACCTTGCTTCAGTAAGTCCCGAACGAGCATCTCAATCTTTGTTTTTTGGCGAAATGGGTAGCGGTAGGGCCTGATGTTGGGAGGAATGCTTCCAGGAAGGAGTTGATTATGATGGTCCTCTGGTCATGAAGGTGGCAATCCCACTGGTTCAGTAAAGACACATGCATATCTATCCAAAATTTGTTGTAGATCCGAAGGAGTAGTGGAGACTGCGGATGGTTGCATCTAAATTGAATGGAGCTGAGTAATGACTCCATGTGAATTCTTCTTAAGGAGCTTTTTCATGCGATGTGAACTGATGATGCTAAGAGACCCTGTTTGTAAGCCCTTCAATGTGTGTTTTTGCCCATTGTCTGAAAACTGCATCCAAAGTTTAGCAAAATCCCATAAGATGGGTCCAAGAGTGCGTAACCATTGAGCACCCAAAACCACATTGCATCCACCTAAGGGCAAGGCAAACATGTCAGAGCACAGGTTATAATCTCCAATAGAGATACACACATTGTGACACTTCCCTTTGCAAGGTAATATGCCCCTATTGGCAATCATGACTTCAAAGATGGAGCAAGGATGGACAAAACAATCAACCTGGTTTGCAATCCAAGGGTCAATGAAGTTATGAGTGCTACCAGAATCAATGAGTATTGTAAGAGGGAGCTTCTTGAAGTAACCCTTGACCTGGATGGTTTGTGGGGTGGTGACTCCTACTAAAGCATGGAGAGAGATCTCTGGGTGGTCTTCCTGAGAAGGAGGGTCAACAAGTGGCTGCTGAATGTCGACCTGATCATCTACTGTATCCTGAGCATCTTCATAAACTTCAGTTGTAGGCAGAGAATCCACATCCAAGAGATAGAGCTTTTGCTCAACACATCTATGTCCCCGAGTGAATTTCTCATCACAATTATAACAAAGCCCTTTTTCTCTATGTGCCCTCATCTCTGCTTCAGACAAATGCTTGACAGGAGTTGTTCTAGGAGCTGGCGTGATTGGAGGTCTTTGGGAAACCATATATTTGAATGGAACAAAAGTGGATTTGGAGCGTTGTTGAGCTATGATCTTGTCCTTCACCAACTTAGCCAACCCTAGGGCTTCCATCATTGTGCTGGGACGGAACATTTTAATCTCATATCAGATTGCATCCTTCACACCACTGACAAAACAACTCCTAAAGAATTCATCAGACAATCCCTCTATGTGATTGGCCAATTTCTCAAATTCTGTCTGAGATTCTCTCACAGTACTAGTTTGGTGAAGTTTAGTGAGTGCTCTTGTGAAGTCATCAAAAGCACTAGGGCCAAATCGTTGCAAAATGATTTTGCAAAAATCTGTCCATTTTGGCTTTTCATGAGCCTTGATGTACCAACGGAACCATTGAAGGGCTTCATGTTCCAAATGAAAGGATGCAAGTGGGACTTTGTTGACATCAAAAGTATTATGCAGACTAAAATATTGTTTTGCCCGGTATATCCATCCAGTCGGATCATCACCATTGAAGTGAGGAAAATCAAGCTTCGGCCCACAAAAATTGCTGGAAGAAGAGAACTTAGTGTCTACAGAAGACTCTGGTTGCCGTCTATTATTCATGGCTGAATGCTACTAAAGATTGAGGCCAAGCATTTTTTCATCTAGATCTTGGAGTTTGGTCTTGAGGGCTGCAAGTTCATCCTCCATGTTTTTCGCTCCTGCATGGGTGACAACCATAACCAGGAGTTTGTTTTTTAGGGGAATGGGTAGAAAAACAAAAACAGAAACTTTTTTAGTAAAGGAAAATTTGGATTTGGGAAAAACACTGATGGGTAATTGAGGTTTGACTAGTTTTTGAACACTTTCTAAGGGACAAGGAAGCAGGAAATGGGGATTTCAGAAGTGGGGTGAAAGAATGGGAAAATTTGTCCAAGAGGGACAAAGGAGCAGAAATAGGAAATGAACACTATGGCAAAAATTGAAGGCGATTGGGTGAGAATCAAAGAAGTTATGGCAAACCCTAAAAATAGACAAATGTGGGATTTTTGGCTTTGATAAGTGGAATTTGGAATAGGGTCCTCAAGGAAGGAATTATGTAGAATGGAATTTCAGGGGTTCTAGTGAATTTTCAGAGGAAACAGAGCTAAAGCAAGGAAGATATGGTGAAAAAACAATTTTTTTTTCTGAAAACGATCTACAATGGCTTTGGACAGATGCAATCTGTGATTTATCAGCTGGCAATAGATATGGACCCCATGTATGTTCAACTTCCTAAAGGTTCAGGGGATTCACTCAGCTACCAATGTTGTCTAACGACTTGTGTAATGGGGTAGTACCCCTCACTCCACGGCTCAGGGAAAACTGATAACCACTTTGCCACAAATGACAACTCTTGGTTTACCTCACAGATGGGAACTAGTGAATCAGGTAGGGGTTGTTGCCCTTTTCACTGGCAGGTCCTCTTAATGGGCCAGCTACTTCGGGGTTCCTGTGGTACTCCTCACAATGAGTTTTAGGGCTATGCCCAGGCACTTCCCATAGTTAAGCGGATAGGGATTATTCCTTGATCTGAACCTGTAATTGAAATGAACAAGACAAATGCAAAGAAAAAAGAACTATAATAATCACAGTGCCTGGAGGCCACTGCGAAATTTTTTTTTTGGCAAAAATTCCACCCAGTGAGCCCAAGAAAGTGCTTTGATACTAGATGAGAAGAACCTCCTGCAACAATATAATGAAAAATGCATGAAATAATAGAAATAGTAGAAACACAAAAGGAATTTATTGATCATAGACCACTTCGAGGGGGCAACCTCCTTTGAGCAAGCTCAATACAATAAATTCGTGGATGCCTTCATTGGCCTCAACACGTACTTATATACTAAGTCTAATCTAAACAACTATTACTCCCCATGAATGTGGGATAATACAATATACTCATGGGAGGACTTACAAAGCATATGTGTCCAACAACAATATACTAACAAAGTAAAGAGCAGGGCTAAACATGGGTTCCTAACAATTTATGATTGGCATCAAAGAAAACCTAACTAAATGATAATGCAGAACCTTTGAGAATAAGATAACCAGAGTGAATGATAATGTAGAACCTATGAAACACAAATGCTAAACTATGACTGCAATATTTGCAATATAAACCCTAGGGAAACACAAATGATAAACTATGGTTGTAATATTTGCAATATAAATCGTAGGGAAATACAAATGCTAAACTATGACTGTAACATTTACAATAGAAACCCTAGGGAAACACAAATGCTAAACTATGACTGTAATATTTGCAATATAAACCCTAAGGAAACACAAATGCTAACCTATGACTGTAATATTTGCAATATAAACCCTAGGGAAATAGATTTATGAGAAATAAACAATGAAAAAGATTTATGACAAATAAATAATGATAACCTATAAAATAACCTATGAAATAGATGAAACAAAAACCTAATAAAAAGAGAAACCCTAATGAAAAATAAACAAACCTAGATTTATCTATGGCACCGAAGCAACCAACAATATTATTTGTTACTGTAATGAAAATAAAAACAACCCCAGATTTATCTATGGCACTGAAATAACCAATAATATTATTTGTTTCTGTTATGACAAAAAAACAACCTCTGATTTATCTATGGCACCGAAACAACCAACAATATTATTTGCTACTGTAATGAAATAAAAAACAACCTCATTTTTAAAGAGACCGATGCTTGAAGAGAAGATTAATTTCCATATAATTAGTGTTTTTATGAACATAGATTCCATAGTGTTCAAAAACACGAAAGCTTCATACCAACAACGAATTCTGCAACAGATAAAGGTCAAAAAAACAAATGCAAACACAGAGTAAAGAAGTGAAAACTAAATAATGGTGAGGCCTTAGTGAGCTTGCTCACCTGGGTCGAATGGATTGCCCCCGCAGACATTCACCAGCACGCAACCACCTTCACGCTTCGTCACCTACATGGAAACCCTTTAGCAGTTTGTTTTGACCCAAATTAATAAAAATAATGGAAACATAAGCTAAATCTCCTTCACCTGCATGGCATCAACGAACATGGGACATTGCATGGCAGTGCTCGAGCTAGATTTGATGTTCAAAAACCGGTGCCTAGCTGAGCAATGTCTAGAGTCCAAGCATACCATGTTGTGGTGGCAAGATGGAAGTTGTAGAGACCTCAACCGAGCACCTTCTGGCGAACAAGTTAGGAAAATTCAAGAAGATGGTAGATTGAAAGGCTCTAAAGTTGATGAGTTGTGCAAGGCACTGGGAGCATTGAATGCAAGTTGGCTCCAAGTTAATGCAGGATGTCATGGAAGCAGTAAGAGAGGATGTGCAGTAAAGGTGAGTGTCCAAAAGAATTGGAAGGGGCAGTGAGAGATTAATACGAGGCAATGGAGTGATATGATGGTGGAGTGATTTTTGGTAATGTGGCAAGCCATTCCACTTTGGATGTCATGTCATGCACCAACTGGCACTCTGACCGCCCACATTTCAGTCGCATAAATACGAATCCCGTCATCCCATGTGTCAAATGTAGCCAAAAATTTAAAATAATGATTTTTTATTGTTTATTATGAATTTATTTATCTGAATAATTAGCAAAAAAATTTATTGGTCCATGTGGCATTCCACGTGGATCATCTAAAATTGGGTGTGCATGTTTTGACTTCTCTCCCCTAATTCCTAAAATGCTAAGAACATTGCCTGAGTCAAAATCTTAGCTATCATGAGCTTTCCAAAGTCAACAACATTCGCATGGTTTTACAAATTAGTGACTTGGAGATTTCTATAGAGCTTCATCAACACTTTGTCTTTCTCCATCCTTTTGTCCACCATAACAAGTTTGACAATGTTGTCTAGGCCATTAATTTTCTCTTCTAAAAATTGTTGGGAATGATGCCATAAGGGAAGACTAGCTTCTAATTTCATTTCTTAAGACATTTAGCATTCTTATGCTATACTTATTCACATATGCATTTTAGCATTTACTTTTTCCTTCTTATGTGTCCTTACACTATGATCTTTTGTTTGCACCATGTTTGTTGTGCATCTCCTATTCTCATTTCACCTTTTATATTATGCTTTATGTTTTGTTTCCCTACCTAAAGACAGCTTTCCTTTTGACTCTATTCATGTCTTCCTATATGCCTTGTTAGTTCTTCTATTTTCATGGTTACCGTTTATGCTTTCCTATGTTACTTCTTTAGCTCCTTTGCTTTCCTATGTTCTATGTTTCGCTCCTATGCTTTCCCATATTTATCATGCTTGAGTAACTGTAACACGTGCTAACATGGCTCGACAAATCTATTAAGATCCGATTATAAATGGTGTGTTGCATCACAGAAGTGCACACAAAACTATTGCATAACTTTCATACTACTTGTAATCATACATGTAGAGTTTTGTAATATTGTCTACTTGTGTTAATATGAAATTTCTAATTATTTTTTTGCAATGATTTGAAGATCGAATATGTAATGCTCTATCATAACTCTGCAAAAAGATTGAAACAGATTTCAATTGATCTCAAATACAAAAGTGATTCATTTTTATGTAAAATTCTGTAATATTAATATTGTCTACTTGTGATAATATGAAATTTCTAATTATGTTATCACATTGAATTGAAGATCAGATATGTAATGCTCTATCATAACTCTCTGGAAAAATATTGAAACAGATTTCACTTGATCTCAAATACAAAAGTGTATACATTAAAGATATAATATTTTAGTTCATTGATTTTTTTTTGGGTTAATACTATTTTACCACACTAGGGGAGAGGAGCCAGTAGTCGAACGGGTTAACTTTGCGACCCTGTAGTCGTTACATGGAATATGATAGGACCTCCATTTTTTTTAGATATGTAATATGGTCTCTTATCTACCTACAACTAAGGTTTGGAGGTGTGACTCATCACGTAACTCGCTACATCACCACGTCTAGTAAGAAGTGTCCTTAAAATGAAAATTTGAAGATTCGACCAAAAGTTTATCATAAAATCCCCAATAGTTGAATATAAAGATACCATTTATTATTAGGAAAGTTTCATAATCCTATTTCAAATGTAACTTCTATAACTAAGAAATGATCACAAATTTTTTTAATAACCATTATTATTGTTATATGTTCTATAGAAGAACCAATAGTTGAACATGTATAACACTAATTATGTTGATTATATCACATATTTTCATTTATAAAACACCTTGTACAAAACATAAATTTATATAAAATTGTTTTAGTTTTTCCCTTAACACGCTAACTTTGTTTTAACTTGTTTTATATTTCACCCTAAATTTAGTTCATCTAAAACCTAAAATTGATTATTGGTAACCCTAATTTTGTACACTTAAAATCTATTTGTGTTATACATTTTGGCTATTCTCATAAGGCGGCGCACGGTTTGGAAGAATGCGCAAGGGTTTGCAGGAACGAGGGTGTGGAGGAACAGGCAGCGTGGGAAAATCGCAAACCAAAACCATTATTGATAGAGTTTAGTAAGTTATGTTTTTAAAGGTGTGTATCCACACCGCATTCTCAAAGGAATATTGTTTTCTCTGTTTCAATGGTACCTATGGTAGGATCTGATTAGGGGTTTCAACCTGGTCTCTGGTTTGATTTGGGTGAATTCATTTCTCCTGGTTCACCTCTAGCCGTCGAGGGTTCTGTGGGATAAAATACGTCGTTGTAGCTTGTTCTTCGTCCACTGCTTCACATTTTATGTAAATTTTTATAATGATTGTGTAAAGATTTTCCTAGATTTTGCAGGGTATAATTTTATGAAAAATTCTGCGTTGTTTTCCAGAAATAGAGTTAAATTATAAATGATTAGGGCTTTAGATAATTTGCAGTCTTAATTTTCTGCACAGATCTTTATCCTTTTCTATTTTCTTATTACTAGCCCACAAAATCACTGCACCTTTACCTTCTTGAGAGCAGCTGCAAACTAAAAACTTGTGCAGGCATATATATACTTTATTTGGCATGCCTTTATAGCCGTGGAGTCCCACATCATAGCCATGACTTGGAAAGGTATTGGGAAAGGTCCTTTTCCCCTTGCTAGCCTTTGGTGCCAACATTGGGGCCTCTTCCCAAATGCCTACGTGGCTTATCTTTAGACAGGCTCACACTTAAATCTGCGGACTACATGAATCTGCAGTCTCTTGTGGCTTATCTGTAGGTCCACATAGGTCTTTCATCCAACACGAACCCATTTCAACTCTTTCTCCTCTATTATCTTTAGTTCTATCCATGAAAAAGTTGTGTTTTTCTCATATAGTTGCCCATACAAAATGCCAATATAGGCAACCTTTTAATGGAGCACCGTCATTATTATTAGCCTTTTAATAGATGCTTTCTCTCAGCTGCATGAAAGTTGTTTGATGGTATTGGTACTGCTCTTTTAATCACATGCCTCTGCTCATCTGTATAGAAAAGTAAATTTAGTATTTCTAAATCTTTCACAACACGATAAAGTTTTGTCACAATCTTGGAAAGGGCTCACGCTTTTGCTTTTGGCCTGTGCTTTTGTCTTATATTCTCTGGGTTAGGTTTACTTCTTTCTTTATGGGTGTTTGTGCTGTTCATTATTTCAATTAAAAAGTCAATAGTAGATAACTTTTCATTCATTTACTCTTAATTCATTATGCTTATGCAGTAGTGGCACTTTGACAATTTAAGATCTTTTTCCATTTTTTGCTTCTAGAATATCAAAATTGAGGAGAGTTGCATTTCAATGTAGTAATGCTTATGTGGACTGTATTTTGAAGGTTTATAGGTTTCTTTTTAACTGTTCTGAATAGTATCTAGGCTACTAGGTTTCTTCTCGGTCAAGTTTTGTTTCATGCCCCTTCCCCACACGAGATCATATATGCCAGATTAGCTATGCAAATTTATATATATGCTCATGTGGGTTTTGTATCATTCATGGTTAGATATATCTAATGTCACTTCACATCCCTCTAGTTTCTGAAAGAGGTAATATGTTTGTGAACTCAAATTTTTTAATGTTTAATTTTAAGTAGATTTCAGTTTGTTTGTTTTTGTTAGAAATATATATGCATAAGTAAAATTAAAATTTCTATTATATTGTAATTGTTAATATATGTATGGTACATAAAAAACCGCATAATGAGATTTATAGTTTGAGGTTAGAGATGAGATAATAAAATTTGTATGGTAGAAATAAAATTACATTATATTATATCTTAATTTCATCCAACACAGACCCCTTTAAATAGCCGCAGACCCCTTTTTCATATAGCGGCATTTGATGACCCAAACAAGAAGTGTATCTTTGGGTGTCTTTAGCTCTACATCAATTATTTTATGGCAGTTTAAAATTCCTCATTTGGTTATTATACAATGCAATTTGTTCAGAGTTTCAAACATTTCATGTTCCCTGATTTACAGAGTGTGCTGTTCACAGTGGAGAGTCTTCAGTGTTAGGATGAGACAAATGTATCAATATGCTTGTAAATATAAGAATACAAATGCCCATACATTTCTTGGAGTGGGTTAATTGAATTGTATTTTATTGAAAGATTATCTATTATTATGTAGTGTTAATTATCAACATTATCTCCAATGTTTTGTAGGAAAACATAATTCAAAGGAAAGGGGAAAGTTGAGGTCAAAGCAAATGGTGTATAAGGAGTATGATGTCACCAAGGATTTCAGGTGAGGTCAATTTTGACCTCACTAAGGCAATGAACCATATTTTGTTTTTTAATATTTATCATTTTGTATTTTGTTTTATATTTTTCAAACATCATGTTAAAAGGCACACAAATGTGTAGACATATATTATATTGTGTATTTGTATGTATATGTATGTATGTGATTATATGTATGTCAATATTTATACGCCAATACACATAAATATACAAACCATTTATATGCATATACATAGAAAATATATTCACACACACACACACACTATATATATATATATATATATATATATATATATATATATATATATATATATATATATATATATATATATATTGTATGCATGTGTATTACAACAAATTGTATGTGTATATACATATTGTATGTGTGTGTATTACAACAAATACAAGTCATGTCATACAATATAAAGATACAAACTTCAATCAAACCATGTATTTATAAAATATAAAGATTACAACATATAAATGTATGTCTGTTTTTATGCATATACACATAAATATACATAAAAATATACATACATAAATATGTATGTATACCATATGTAAATGTACATACATACATAAATATGTATGTATACTATATGTAAATGTACATACATATATACATATGTATGTACATACATATGTATGTCTGTCTGTATTACAACAAATACAAGTTATGTCATACAATATAAAGATACAAACTTCAATCAAACCATGTATGTATAAAATATAAAGATTACAACAAATATATGTATGTATGTTTTTATGCATATACACATAAATATACATACATTTATATGTATATACATAAAAATATACATACATAAATATGTATGTATACCATATGTAATTGTACATACATATATACATAGGTATGTACATACTTAATACATATGTATATATGTATGTACATACATACATAGGTATATGTGTATTACAACAAATATAAGTCATATCAGAAACCTGGATCCAACCATGTATTACAACAAACACTTTGTAATAGCTATTATATTTTATTAGATCAATCCATAATTTGTTCAAAAAATTACATCATGATAACAAGGTGATTTGAACAAAGTACCATGGCATGATGAATCATGTACCCACCTTCCAAAATATCCATTTCCATGGAACAAGTCATACTTGAGGATTAGTTTTGCCTTCATATATTTCAGAAAATTCAAAATTCCAAAAAAAAATCAAATTCCATATGATTTCCCACTACACCATCCATGGAGGAAGCAAGGAGCAATTACCATCATTAACTGTGGTTGCTATGCTAGGACTCAATCCTCCATTTGCATGCTCCTTGGTAGGTGTTACTGGCATTTGTAGTTGGCTTGTAGAAACCTGATTATTGATTGGATAATTGGCTACAGATGAAAAACCAGGGGGGTAAATGTTAATCATGTCCCTAAGAATGTCATGTTCAGGAATAAGATTCAAGGGGTTGCTTAAACGCCTCTATCTGACAAGCTCCTACTTTGCCTTTTCAAACTCCCTCATCCTTTTTACCTGTTCCTTTTTCTTCTCTTTCTCTTGCCTTTGTATCATCTTTAGTTGTTCTTTCTGCTGCTTCTTCATTGCATTCTCAATTTTTTTCTGTTCTTTCATCTCCCTCTCAATAGCTCTATTGGCTTTTCTCTCCTCTGCCTGCTCTTTTTTCCTTGCCTTTATATATGCAATCTCTTTCTTTTGTGCTTCTTGCTCCATGTATATTTTTATGTACTCATCTCCAGTGAGTATTTGAGATTATTGGCTCAACCTTATTGGACCACCACTGTCATGAGAATATTTCTCATTCACCCTTGCATTTGGCAACTTCAAAAAAGATGATAACAATTGCATTTGGTTGCCTTCTGGTTGGCTACAATATTGATCTGTAATGTTTTCTTCTACCATGTTGTCATTTTCTCATTGTGAAATTCTTTCATCTTCTAGACTCTCCAGTTGTTGCATAGTAATGAATTATTCTGTTGTTTGTAAGAGATGGAGGAGGGGATGGCATTGAGAGTCCTACATCTTCATTATCAAAGTCAAGGTTGACACCAAGGTTTCTAGCACATTCCATCATGTATTCTGGTATACTTACCCGAGTAGGAATACTTAAACCTATTGTATCTTCATGTGCTTGAGTAGTAGAGTCATGATGTAATTCTTCACCAATAGAAGGATCATGTTGTAGTTGTGCCTCAATTGCAACATTTTCTTCTTGAAATCTTTCTGCATTCTTTTGAATATTAGACTCAGCAATTCCTGCAAATCTTAGAATACTATCAATTGCAATTGCTTCATTTTCATCACCAACATCAAATGCTCTGCTTGGATTCATGTCATTAGTAAGTGTTGTTGGGTTAAGTGGCCAAATACCAGTTCTTTTAAATCCTGCCTTGATGTTTTCTGCTGTGAGGGCCTTTTTGAATGCTTTGCTACATAGATGGGCTAACTCAAATCTATTAATTTCTAATTTATGATGCTTTGCCATCCACTTTGACCTCTCACTTTTAAAGTAGTTTTTGAAAGGAGAAAACACACTTACATCCAAGGGTTGGAGCTTGTGACTTGTGTGCGCTGGCAATGTAAGCAAATCAATTCCTAACATTTGTGCCTCTTGAATTGTGGGAAGTGCCACATGGCTACCGTGGCCATCAAAGATGAGCAAATGTCTCTTGGTAGGTGAAACTCCACCAGGTACAAATCTTGCAAAATGATGTAACCAATTAAGGAATAGTTCTTTGGTCATCCATGCATTAGGTTGCGCTGCCATACAAGCCCCTGGCTCACAACCTACAATGAAATTTTTCAATTGCCTTTGACCTTTGAAAAGGTAGAATCCAGGGATGCTTTGACCTGCAGCATTAACACAACACAATATTGTGATCCATTCTCTGCTTTTTGACATAATATATGGCACACTTCTTGCACCTTTTTTGGCTATTATCCTCATACCACAATTTCTCCCAGCTTGAACACCGGTCTCATCATAATTCCATATTTGGTGTGGCCAATATTGGTTTTCCTTATAAATTTTACCCAAGTTTTCATAAAATGCAGCTACAATGGAAGGTCGAAGTATGGTAGCTTTATCTCTATCTATGCCTTCTGCAGTTCTTAGGGCCAATTCAGGATGTCTTCTTTTAAACCCTGTCCACCATGATTTCCCAGGGAGGCCATTCTTAAAAGGATTTGGCCTAGTCTCACAAATATGAGCAACTTGTGTTTTCAACTGTATGATTTCAAGACCATATCCTAGATCTGCCATGTCTTGACACCATTGCACAATCTCTAGTTCTTCTTCATTAGATAATATGGTGGGTGGCCCTCTCTTTGTTGTAGTTGTGAGGCCTTGCAACCAATATGAAAGGGTTGTTGTAGGAATACCCCACTTCTTGGCAGCAGCTTGGATTGAGTACTCATTATCCTCAACATCTTTGATTGCATTGTCCATGTCTAACTGTGTCCACATTTTGTTAATGGAAACATTCTTAGAGGTAGTAGAAACTCTAGTCACCTCCAAATCTGGTATCTCACTTGGTCGATCTATAGTGCCCTCATTTTCAAGATTGCAATGAAGCATCACCTCTCTTTTTTGCTTGGGCAAAGGCCTTGCTCTCTGAACT
Organism: Cunninghamia lanceolata; assembly: GCA_027924645.1. Classification (NCBI taxonomy): domain Eukaryota; kingdom Viridiplantae; phylum Streptophyta; class Pinopsida; order Cupressales; family Cupressaceae; genus Cunninghamia; species Cunninghamia lanceolata. The sequence goes on along the minus strand of BSBN01000591.1, from coordinate 5,607,554 downwards.
CGATTCTTCTTGGAATGTTTCATGGTGAAATGTGAGGACTTTGTAGTCAATTTGAAATTAGATTGTATGAGTAAAACAGATAAATTAAATATATCTGTAAGAATCAATTGAAATGCATATGTATGAATAAAACAGATAAATAAAATATATCTAAAAGAAAATAATGGGAGTAAAAAATTAACTACAAGAGATGCATAAATGTGCAGTCTATGTGTGTTCTGACAGAAAGCTAACTCTTGTAATCTCTTCTACTCATATGTTGTTATTATGATTGGTTTACTTTACCATGGATTTACCATCTCCTTTCGGGACCGCTCCATCTACAAATGCAAGGTAGATGGAAATGATAGTTCCATGGGAAGTTTTAGATCAAAGAGGAATGTGGCTTCATCTCAGTGAATCCAGCTTCTATTTCAGCAACTAAATCAAAAGGGTTTGATAAGAAGTTAAAATCTGTATCAGATGTCAGTTTATCTATGTATAAAGTTTGTATGTAGCTAGTTCTTGTTGTATGTTGAATGCTATTCATACTGTCATAGCAGTCTTTTTGTATGTGATATGTATATTAACTTTTGGATTTATCATTAGAAGAAGAAAGAAAGTGATAAGATTGCAGACTTTACCTATAACTAGTCTATCTATTTATTGGGCAAAGCCGACAATCTTATCATTTTCATGTTCTTCTTAATGAAGATCATAATAAAAAATTATGGAAAACATTGATACTAAAATTACATATACAATTATTACCAAAAGCACATGAAAGGAAACATGTTATTGCAATTATTCTAAACTTGTTAGTTTATTGAAGGAAACATGTTATTGTAATTATTCTAAACTTGTTAGTTTATTGTTGAAGAGTATAAGACTTATACTTATAAATATATATGAAAGGAAACCTCTCAAAAGTTTGAACCTTGTCGCTGTTTCAAAGAATGATCTTTTGGGTTAACAGCAACTGGTATGATTGTTATTTATGAGTTTTAAAGGCCCCATGTTCGATTCCCCACAGCTCAGTTTGCAGGGGGTTACTAGCAAAATTTACCAGCAAAATTATTTATGGCATTGATGAGTAAAAGACATTCAGAATAAAACATCTAACAATTGCATATATTTAACAAAGAAAATTTATAAAATTAAATAAAACATCTAACAGTTCATATATTTAATAGAGAAAATTTAAACATCTAACAGTTGCATATATTTAACAAAGAAATTTTATAAAACTGAAAAAAGCATCTAACAGTTGCATATATTTAATAGAGAAATTTTATAAAACTGAAATGGTCTGGAAATTTTATAAAACTGAAAAAGCTTCATGTGTCATAGATGAATATGAACACAAGCTCCCTTGTGACACGTATTGGGAATTTTTTTGTTACTGTAGTGCCTCCATGGAAAATGGATTTAAATGAGCTATAGGGGTTGTTAATGGACTAGGATTGAAATACAATCTCCTGTGAGTTTTCCATACTATAAGATTTCCTTATGCGATTTCATACATTAAATTGGTGTCACTTGATTTAACAGAAAACTAAAATGGTCCAGAAATTTTATAAAATTGAAAAAGCTTCATGTGTCATAGATGAATATGAACACAAGCTCCCTTGTGACACGTATTGGGAATTTTTTTTGTTACTGTAGTGCCTCCATGGAAAATGGATTTAAATGAGCTATAGGGGTTGTTAATGGACTAGGATTGAAATACAATCTCCTGTGAGTTTTCCATACTGTAAGATTTCCTTATGCGATTTCATACGTTAAACTGGTGTCTCACTTTACAATAAAATATGCATTCTTTCAATTATAGAGACCTCAGACCATAGTTCAATATGATGAGAATGCTTTACCAACTACTCTTAATTCCCTGACTGATTATTAATATATCCCACAAAAATAAGTAGCTAAAAAGTTAAAGCAATCTAATTGAAAAGCCCTTCCTAATTCACCCTATTTTTAGGTTCATAACTTCATATGATTGGCTTAACCACCTTTATATCTTTGTCATTGCACTAATCTTCATTGCGTTATTCTATAATGCATGGTTATTTCATTTGAGAAATTTCTTTTGAATAATGCAGGAAAACCCCAAACCCAAAACCACCTTAAAATAATATACAAAAATGAGCAATAAGTTGACATCTATCGAAAAATGTAAGAAAGAAACAAAATCTGTAATAGAAATAAAACAATTTGAAACATATGCCATACACTTATTCAGCTCAAAATTAATCTTCAATTACAATTTTGACATGCTAAGAATGCACTCAGAAGTAGTAGTGTTGGAACATCTAAAACAATTTGAGAATATTGGGCCAATGCAAGCCCAACACTGCAAGATATTATAGGTAGAAATATTTGGATTCAAATGAACTTATGCAGAAATATTTAGACAAAGATAACGTACCTGGATATATTGATTGATTAAGTTGTTGAAGATGTTGATAAGAGCATATAGTAGACTTGATGTTGATCAGAGCAGATAAGTAGACTTGCAACTTTTGAACATTCACTACTATTTTGAACAAATTCGGTGAAAGTGACTTATTTTTACAATGGATTTAACTTTTTTAAATTTGATTGATCCATGGACTTTCATCCTATTGGTTGTTGTTGGTTGATACGGATTGAGCTGTGTTTATTCAATATTGATTGGTTGATTGGGTGTATTTCATTTGAATTTTTGAAGATTTTATTTGTTTGTTTATATTAAAATTTATAAATTTATGGTGAGCCTTACATGTGTTTTTAATATTGCAGGTACAATGGTGGATGAGAGTTCAAAAAAATGACATAAATGCACCAGTTGTGAGCAAACTGCATTAGAAGTTAGAATGAAATGTTGATTTTTAAATATAGAGGACATCAAATATACGCTGGATAAGTACTCTAGTTGTTGATAAGTACTCCAGTAGTTGTACACTATTTGACTGCAGTGGAATAAAAAAATTGGTTAACTTGTTCAAAATGATTTGTTGACAAGTACAAATTAAATCTTTATTTCTACCACTTTGTAACAATATTTGTGCACTTGAGATTTAGTACTTATATATTTTAGTTTTAAATGTGATGTGTAATGGATATATTTTTTTGTCACACACTCTTAAATATTAATGCAAGTAACTTTATTTTAAAATTGATACACACATGGTGGATAGATATAATGTATTATAAAGAACAAAACATATTACAAAATATTTAACAATATATGTATTTATAGTTTTTTTACTTGAGGATGAGAAGTTCTCAAGTGTTCAATTAAAGGACCCATAAGTCACATAATTGATAATATTTTAATTAATATTTGGAATGAATATTAACATGATATAACATTTATTTGTTTTAATATTAGTATATATAACCACAACTACTATAACAACAATAAGACCCCGTTCAACTACTGGCTCCTCTCCCCTATGTACAGGTACGCCTATCATCATATCCGTTGCACTCTTATACTGTGCTAGTTTTTTATTAGAAGTGTGACAGTACAAGACCGACTTTTGCAGAGGGCTTTCACACAGGGGAGATGATTCGTCCATAAAGCACATCTATCCATTCTATGTATGTAAGTCTTTTCATCAATCTATTCACTCTGCAATCTTTTCATCAGTCCATTCAACACTAACACAGTCCACTTACGCGGCAATGTTTAGCGGGCAATGTCGGTGAAATATGCTTCTGTACATGGGCAGACTCGGTGAAATAGTAAAAAAGGATGCTTCTACGAACTTGCTCGCTACTTCTCCTTCATTCATATGCAACTACATAAAGCTCGGTCTTCTCTAAATCATTACCATTAGCCTTTTGTCTTTTTTAAGTGTCTCAATTTACAGCAAACTCCACCCATTAACTTGGGCAATAAAGCTGGTCAGTCTAAATATCAAATTAGTCTTTTGGCGCCCTTAAATGGTATTCACATTTATCAATGCACAATTCTATCAACTTAGTATGGATGGTAAAAATATTTTTTTATATTTTGATTAATAAAAAGTATATTGATTGAGAGCACTTCTCGATTTAATTGTGTAGGATTTTTTAAATATGACTATTTTCCATCACATTCCATAATTTATTATTAAAATAAGGAACAAATTTATATCAAGTCTTGCTACTTAGAGAAGGAGTAAGTATGAAATAGGGAATGCAAAATGAAAGAGAGGGAATTAAAATCTAACAAAGAAAAAAATAATTAATAAGTAAAGAATTAAAAGAGGGGATAAGGTGCAAAAATTGATTGCCTTGAAACAAACAAGAAACTTAAATTATATACAAATTAAAACAAAGAACAAAAATAAAAGAAAGGATGACTATAATTTAAACATCATATATATACTCTCTTATTCAAACACATTTTTTTAAAATTATAATATAATGATACTAAAGCTATAATATTATTATTAATATGAAAAATAAGATAGAAATTATTCAAACCTTAAAGTAAGAAAGAAAGTAATATTATTTAAGTATGAGAAAAATGATAAAATCAAGAAGGAATAATAATATTGTTAATACCATAATAATAGAGTTATAATAGAGTTGTCATATTTATAATAATATTGTCAATATTATAATAATAGATTTGTCAATTTATGGGGAGAATAATATTGGAATTAAAATGATGGAAAAAAGTTAAAAATTTAATTATAAATATCAATAAATCACTTAATTATAATATGAAGAAAAAGTTAGCTAATTTACATTAAAAATTGTAAATGATTTTAAGAATGATCAAAATCAGTATTGATCTATTAGTATGCTATTCCAATTACAAATAAAAATAAAATAAAGATATATTATAGAAGGAATTCCAAAGAGAAAAAAGAACTTTGTAATAAGACAAAAAACATAAGAAAGATATAAAATTATTAAACACTAAATCTAAACAAAAGATTTTCTTTTTTAAATATTCTAAGGAAATTAATCCCACAATAATATAATATGTACAATATATTAATAAGATATTATAGGATGCAAAATAAAATAAAATATAAATGAGATATTTATAAATTGAAAGATGGTATTAAATTATTAAACATAAAATTTAAAATTAAAGTATCAAGAAAAATAAACAATAGCATATAAAATAATATAAATAATGAGAGGAAATAAAGAGAATTTATAGTATATTAATAGGATATTATAGGATAAGGATATTATTTTTTAGTTTTCACAATTACAATCATGTTCCACATGCATGATTATGGTTTACCTATCCTGTTCCCTAAATGAAGTATGACCTAGTTTTATATATTAACAATGCCATGTATAAATAGTGAAGGTATGTCCCAATGAAGTCAAAGAGAAACATAGATGTATTAAGCAATCATAGGTGGGGTAATTATTCTTTAAAACATCCCGGTGTGTTAAACTTCATGGGCTATACTTTGAATTTATTGGCAATTCTTTTCATTTAAGTTAGTAACATCCATTATATAGGTGACATATTCTTGGTTTTATTCTATATCTTGTAGGCCCCCTAGAGTCTAAATTTGATGGTCATATGGCAATATTTAGTATTTTTGAACAAATTGCAAAACAATATATAAGATCATTCTAATCTACAATATACTTTTTAAAAAATTTAAAAAAAAATTCATATTTGAAAGGCAACTTTGAATGCATTAATGTTTACAAGTAATTAAAATAGAGCATTATATTTTTAGGTGTCCATTGTATTATGGAATCCCCAACAAATTTTATTATTTTATAGTTCTTAATGAGATCTAATTTATTATGACTAGCAAAGATATATATAGCTCTATTTACTAGGAAGATGGCCTAAACACATAGTTTGCACCCTTAGAAGTCATCAATATAACTCTTTATCTCAATGTTTTCCTCCAAATTTCTTCCTTTAACCTTCATTCTAAAAGTATAAGCAACTTTTATAAATTATTATCTTTATTTTTTTCACAAACTTTAATTTAATATAATTTTCTTACAATTCCATTAACTTATTTTGATTATGTCTCTATTGTGTACATAAAAACCAAAATACAACTAACATATATTTAGAAAAAAAAAAAACTATAAATATAAATTTTAGGATATAGCCAATGCAACCTAGGTCATTTTGTGGCATCCCTTCTGCTCTTTAGCATACTGTCATGCCCTCCAATTACTTTTCTATTGCACATAAGTCACTAATTCCCACATGCACTGCAGAGAAGTTGCCACAAGACTTGAGCTCTCCATAATACACATAGTGTCAGCTAAAGGCCTAGTATATCCAACCATCACTTTATTGACTTAATGGAATAATAATTCATATAGTCCACAAGATTCCTTTTTTCTACTAATGTAAGGTTCTACATGGTAGTATGAAGTCTCATGTCATGACCATATGTATAAAAATCCCTTAAGTTAAATTTGACAATCATTTATACAGTAAATAATTAATATTTAATATTTACACCTATAATATTAATATTTACCATATTTTTCAAAGTAAACATGATAATAAAATCAAATAATTCTTAAAAAAAAAAAAATTTATTTGTCCCTAAATAAAATAAAATCTAAAATAAAGTCAAATAGCTTTTAAGTAAATAAAATAGTTCCAAAGCAATAATTTTTTTTAATTAGATAGATGTATTTAAGATTTCTATACTATTACATAAATGTATTTAAGATATCTATATAAGTTTTATTTTTTTAAAAAAATATATATAAATTGTGTTTTAATTTTTATATATATTTGTAATTGTTTAAAATTGACAGTTATAAATTAAATCTGCAAAGTGAATGGATACGAGTGAGTGATACATGACAACTATACATGTTCATAGAGTTTATTTTTTAAAATGTTTCTACGAGTATATTGGAAATTACAATTCTATGAAGGGTAACAGTGTCTTTAAAATTTCAAGCAGTTTTTAATTTGTGCTCTTTGTGTTAATTGTATCGGAAATTGGCTGCAGGTTTCTTTACAGTTAAGAGAGTTGGTTATTGGTGGAAGCCCCAGATTGTAGAAGATTGAAAGTTTAAAGAGTCTGAGATCACTGGAGATGCTACAGCTAGTTTACTGTCCAGAATTAGATCATGGTCTTATAAGTCTTGCAGAATTAGTTTCTGTAAAGAAGTTTGAATTGATAGATTGACACAAATTGGAGAAGATAAAAGGTTTAGATAGCCTAAGATCATTGGAGACACTCAGGATAGTTGACTCTCCAGAATTGAACACCCTTCCAAGTCTTGCAGAGTTAACTTCTTTGAAAGAAATTCAATTGGAAAATTGCAATAAATTGGAGAAGATAGAAGGTTTAGAACGATTGATGTCATTGAAGGCGCCGTGTAGTGTCAACTTGAAGCACTGTGGGGAATTGAAGTCGCTGGTAAGCCTAGGAAACGAAGTATCAGTTGTTGGGCCAGTGAATGATGTGTGCTCGCTGAAAAACTACTTTACCTCTATTCCTCTGACAAAAGCAGTCCAACTTGGATTATTCGAAGAAGGCTTAAATTTGAGGAGGCCGGAGAATGCCATTGACATTCTGAGGCTTAAAGTTATAGATTATGAGATCCAGATGCATAATGATAGAGGCAATGATTTTTATACCAAATTGACTAATGGGAAATGGCTATGGATGGGCGTCTTACCAGAAGGTTCAGATTGGCTTCAGTCAAACCGATATGAAATTTGGGCATCGAGCGAAGACAAAGATGCAGTAGAAGTGAAGGAGTTATGGTTAGTGATCGTCGAAGAGAGGAGCATACTAAAGGCTTTCCATCAGCTTTCCCAAGTGCTGAGCTAGTTTTATTTATATGAAAAATAATCGTAAATCTTTTCATCAAAAATAATATTTTCAGTTTTGATTTGTCTATGGCTGTATATATTTGTAATGTTGTAATAAGAAGCATTCTCGGTTAAGGAGGACAGATGAAATAAGAGCACACTTAATATAGGAGTCTCTATACGAGTTGGATGCTTTAAATGAAAGCAATGAATAATAGAAAGTACAAATAATAAATGTCGGATAAATTATATAATTTTATAATTAAAAAATAATTGTCTTTTGTTAATAATGAATAACTTTGTACACTTTAAGGTTTGGATTTGTATTAGAAAGTCTGATGTGTAGTGTTGATTCTCAAAATAGTTATCCACAATTCTACACATGACATTCAAAATCGAGGGTTGGGTATGAATGTCAACCTATGGTAATGAGACAAAGTTGTGACTAGACCATGCGCAAGTAAGGACCAACTTTTGAGGTAGGATAGCCCTTCTTCAGTTTAGGCTATACTAGGTCTAGGAGGGTTATCCCCAAGCTTCTTATAAGATAATTGAAGAAAAATAAGACAAACACAATTTACCTTGAAAGTAAAACCACCCTATGCACATGAAACTCCCAAATATTTTGTCACTAGAACCTTAGGCTTACAGATTCAGAACTTAAGAACCTCTTTTATGCATATAATAGCACACTTGTATATTCAACTAAAAAGGAAACAAATATGCAACTAAAAAAGGAAACAAATTTATATCTCATTATATGAATCCCCTTAAGCTTTTCATACAATTGTAATCTACAACCACACTTACACAATTATCTTAATGTGAATTAGCTTGAGCTCACAAAGATTCGATATAAATATGCAACTAAAAAAGGAAACAAATTTATATCTCATTATATGAATCCCCTTAAGCTTTTCATACACGTGTAATCTACAACCACACTTACACAATTATCTTAATGTGAATTAGCTTGAGCTCACAAAGATTTGATATAGGTTATACAATTGAATCATGAAAGTGGGCATAATCTAATCTTCTCTTAAGCTACCAAGGATCAAAGAGAGGTATTTAAGTGTCTATCTATCGATAAATATAGTCATGGTTAGGAGAGGGATGCTCTCTTATGAGCCCACAATAGAGAATTAGATTTGTATACATATGTAAATCATAGAAAGTAGAAACATTACATAGTTAAACATACCTCAAAATCTATTTTCAATCAAGAATGTATCCCATTTGCATTAAAGAAAAAACTAACAAAATCCTTTGCAATATTTCGTAGCATTGTCATGCCAACTAATCTTTAAATCAACCAAACCAACTACACAAAGTTATTGACAAACCCAAATTAACATTGTTAAATGTCATAAAAATATTTAATACTAGAAAGATAATTACAAATGATTGTATATTGTTAGGATGGGATCATGGATAAGTAGATTTTAATAAAGAAAGTATTGATTTCTTATGCCTAAATATGATACTAAATGATTTATAAAAATTGCCATCACCATACATGGCAATGCGATAAGGTTATACTTGACTGGTACACAATATAAGCAATAGGGTATGATTCCAATAATCTAGGCATAAAAGTAATTTTTCATATGATTATTGATCAGAGAAAGAGATTTATTTAAAAGGTCATTAGATTACTTGCAAAACAAATAAGTCCTTTATTATTAACAACTCAAAACACTAAACTATATTGTTGTAAAGTAAGCACTTTCAATTCATTGTTAAGACTTTGTAGTGTTATGCAAGTTGCTTTACCTATTGGAACAATTCTTAAACAAAATCCAAGTCAAGCTATTCATACTAGTTTATACATGTTATGCTATTTAGAATTAATATAAGTATTTGTGAATGTTGTCAAATGACATTTTTGGGATAAAGTTCTGCAAAAAATGTATATGGTATCTGTTGGAGCAACTAAGATCAGCAAGCACAAATTGAATAACCTTCCACAAGTGAAAAATGGAGCACAATAACATGTCTATCATTTACAATGAGAGTGTGTAAACTACAATGAGAAGCCTTGCATAAATAGGCAAGGAGAAGAAGGTAGGAAGGTAGGACTAAACTACTAATTACCCCTACAAGCATGCAACACTTGTCTAACTCACATGACATATGTGAGGGCAAGTGGCAAGTCAAAAGGAAATAGGTGTCTCACATGTGTGAATAGCTCAAACCTCCAAAGAGGTGATATCTAAACTAGTTAGATATTGACACTATTTACACTAACACACCCCCTTAAGTGCAACTTAGGGAGAAGCAATGATGCAGAGTGGAACGCAACAGAGGCAACCTAACAGGAAGGAGTAGCCAACAATACAAACAGCATGATAAAGTTCTCTATCGGCTGAACATCATCATCATATTTCCTAGAGACACCAACAGCATCATCATATTTCATCAGCATCATCATATTTCAGATGATCGCAAATATCCTCCTGTCGATTACTATTTACCTCCTCCGTTTGTCGCCTATCATCATCATCATGATAATCAACGGGCGCAAACATCCTCCGGTTGCACTGTTCATCGGGTGCCAAACACAAGCGGCATCATCATGATATTCAATATCACCTTCGTCAGCAGGATATCCAAATATCCGGTTGTCCAAATATCCTGATGACGTTCCACTTCAACAACTTGTCTTCGATGCTTCACTGCCCGACGATACAAGCAACAGCATCATGATATTAAACATCCGGTTCCTCGAAACCTCCTGATGATGCTAACACAACTTCCTGCCTTCGCCGATACCTTTCCACTTAGCGACAACAGGATAAACCCGCATAAAGGGATTTCTTAATATCCTGATGACGATGACGTCATATCCTGATGACGATGACGTCACACATCATCCTGATGAACTCTTCAACACTTAGCCAAAAAAACTCAACTTTCACACCCGCATCCGTTAGCGATATGCGGATGATGACCTTCCTCGAGGGATGATCCTGACTGCGATATATACACTGAGTATATATCCAACTCAAAACATCATGATGCACCTGCAACATGCAAATTTCAACAACTTCATGACCCGATTCTGATGGCGATGAATTCGCAGATGATGTTGCGGCTCGTTCTGACTGGAAACACACATGCAGACTCCTGTGTATCCTTCCACTGCATGAAAACACTCACAACCGCATAATTCCACAAAGATCATGTGACGACCGGGCCGGATCACCTCCAAACCAAAATCTAACAGTTTATCTTCTAGACCTAGCACGTGAGGATGCTAGGCTGATTTACAGCATGCTTCTAACAGATCTCCTGAACAATGCAATGCATAAACAGAAAACACAAATGCAATCTAAGCTATGATACAGGACCATTCCACCGATTTGCAGGATCAACCGGTGGAAGGGTTGAAAGTGGTCATTAGCTTGCAAAACGGAAAGGAAATCAACCCAGATGCAAACAGATAATGCAAAAGACGAGATCTTATTCAATTGAAATTCAATGTCCTGAATACAGTTTCACAATGTCTGAACTGCTCTCCTGAATATCTACTCAACACCAGTACATCAATATCAAAACTATATCAAACTATCTCTCTAAACCCTACAGATCGAAGGTATATATAACAAATCCTTCGAGTACTACTAACATCACTTCCCAGCAGCTGGGAGCTTCCAAGCGGCTGGGAGAGAGGACAGCTCAGACTCTCTTATCCCGATCTCTAACTGCCTACACATACTCCTATGCTGAACTATAACATAGCATCGGTCACAGTGGACCTTATTACATGATAAGTCAACCATACTAAAAATAGCCTACTGCCCTGTCATCATGCGGATAACTATCCGATATCCTGATCATGTACGTCATCATGCGGACCTATATCCTGATCATGTCCGGGTGCTCCTGCACCATACTCCCCAAAAGAAGAAATCTCAAGTCCACTTGAGATGAGAGTAGCAAGGTCGGCACCATGTTTCTGTATCTGTTCGGCAGTCATCCATACTGCTTCAGAAGTCGGCTGCCCCTTCCAAGAGACGAGGTACTCCAAGTACTTCTTGTTCCTGGTCTGTTTGACCACTCTAGTGTCCAAAATCTGCTGTATCTGTGGAGGATCATGTGGAGGAATGTCTTCAGCAACTGTATCCTGTAGGATATCCTGATCTGCATCTGGATTAGCCTTGTATGGAGTTAAGTCACATACATTGAAGATAGGAGATAAACCAAGATCAGGTGGTAGTTGGATCTTATAAGCATTCTGTCCATGCTTTTGCAAAATCTGACATGGTCCAACTTTCTTTTGCATGAGCTTAGTATACTTCCCCTTAGGGAGCCTGTCTTTCTTCAAGTGAACCCAAACCAAATCTCCAACAGCAAATTGAACATCCTTCTTCTTCTTGTCAGCATACTCCTTATACTTTAAGGTGGTTTGCTGGAGTTGGGTCTTAACCTGATCATGAACTTCTTTGATTGCTTCAGCAAAAGCTTCTCCATCTGCACTAACAGGATCTGCTATAGGTAGTTCTCGCAACTTTAAAATACCTCTGGGATGCATTCCATAGACTACCTGAAAAGGCGATTTTCCTGTGCTCCTGTTGACAGTATCATTATATGAAAACTCAGCTTGAGACAGAATATTGTCCCACTTCTCTCCATGCTGTTTTGTCAAGCATCTAAGTAGATTCCCTAAGGAACGGTTCACAACCTCAGTTTGTCCATCCGTTTGAGGATGATATGCAGAGGAAAAAGATAAATTGGTTCCCAGCTTCCTCCATAGGGTTCTCCAGAAATGACCCACAAACTTCACATCTCTGTCTGAAACTATGCTCAAAGGCAACCCATGAATTCTGACAATTTCCCTGAAGAATAAATCTGCAATATATGAGGCATCTGCAGTGGTTTTGCATGGCAAGAAATGTGCCATCTTACTGAACCTGTCCACTACAACAAAGACACTGTCAAATCCTCTCCTGGTCCTTGGTAAACCTAAAACAAAATCCATACTGATACTTTCCCATGGTCTGGAAGGAATGGGTAGGGGCTGATATAACCCTGCATTAGTTGACCTGCCTTTAGCCTTCTGACAAATTACACAGGTTTCTACAAATTTCCTGACATCTGACTGCAACTTAGGCCAGAAATAATGCCTCCTGACCAGATCAAGAGTCTTGTCTATACCAAAATGACCAGCCATTGCTCCACAATGTTTCTCCTTGATTATATTCAACCTCATAGAACACCTTGGGATGCACAACTGTCCACCCTTAAACAACAATCCATCTTGGATCAGGAATTCAGAGAACTCAGCATGGTATTTCTCCCCAAAAGAAGTACATACCTGATATATTTCTCCAAAATCTTCATCAGACTCATACATGGTCTTGAGTGAGTCAATGCCAACACTCTCTAACTGAATCTGATTTACTGTGAGAACTCTCCTGCTCAAAGCATCTGCAACTTTGTTCTTAACCCCTTTCTTATGCTTCAAGGTAAAAGTGAAAGCCTGTAGTGTTTCTACCCACTTCATATGTCTGTGGTTCAGCTTCTCCTGACTGTTGATGAAACTCAAAGCTTGATTATCTGTGAAGACTATGAACTCCTTTGGCATCAGGTAATGCCTCCATTTCTTTAGGGACTGAACTAGAGCATACATTTCCAGATCATATGATGAATACCTTTTCTTAGCATCATTGAGCTTTTCACTGAAAAATGCAATTGGTCTACCCTCTTGACTGAGTACTGCTCCAATGGCCATGTGACTGGCATCACACTCTACCTGAAAGATCTTATTGAAATCTGGAAGTGCAAGGACTGGCTGCTGTGCCACCTTCCTCTTCAATGCCTCAAAGGAATCATCTGCTCCTTGAGTCCAAACAAACCTGCACTTTTGTCCTCCTTTGATGGTATCCAACATGGGTGCACAAATATGACTGAACCCTCTGATGAACTTTCTGTAGAAGGTTGCTAACCCATGGAAACTCCTGACTTCATTCATGGTCTGTGGAGTTGGCCAATTCAAAATGGCACTCACCTTCTCCTTATCCATCTGCAGCTTTCCTTGTGAGATGACAAAACCTAAATATGTGATCTCCTGTTTCATGAACAAACACTTGTCCAAGTTTATCATCAGCTTCTCTTCATGTAGCCTCTTGAGAACCAGCTCTATATGCCTGAGATGTTCTTCTCTGGTGTTACTGAAAATCAGAATGTCATCTAAATAGACTATGACAAACTTACCAATAAATTCCTTCAGAACCTCATTCATCAGCCTCATGAAAGTACTAGGGGCATTAGACAAACCAAAAGGCATAACCTTCCATTCATACAAACCTTCATTTGTTTTGAATGCTGTCTTCCACTCATCACCTGGTCTAATCCTTATCTGATGGTATCCACTCTTCAAGTCTATTTTAGTAAAATACTTGGCATTTCCCAAACAATCAAGTAAATCCTCAATTCTGGGGATTGGAAACCTATACCTGATTGTGATCTTGTTGATGGCTCTGGAATCGGTGCAAAGTCTCCAAGTGCCTTCCTTCTTAGGTGCTAGTACAGCTGGTACTGCACATGGGCTCAAACTCTTCCCAATCAGACCTGAATTCATCAATTCTTCAATCTGCCTGGCTACTTCTGCATTCTGTTCTGGGGTAAGCTTATAAGCTGCTTTATTTGGAAGTGTAGACCCAGGAATCAAGTCTATGCAATGACTGATATCTCTGATAGGTGGTAGGGATTTTGGCATTCCCTCTGAGATAACACCTTTGTACTTATCCAATAACTCTTGGACAGCTGGGTCTATCAACCTTGGCTTCTTCTCCTTCTTGGCTTCTTGCTGTTGTTTCTTATTCACACTCATACAGGGGATTAGGGCATATGCAACTGCACCTTCTGCTGCCACTTCTTTCATAAACTGTTTGCCTTCCATCAGCATGACCTTCACTTCTTTGCCTTTAGACTTCTCCTCTTTCTCCTTCAATGGGAATAGTGTTACATCTTTACCATCTTTAGTGATTTTATAGGTGTTTTTGACACCATCATGCTGTGCCTTCAGATCATATTGCCATGGTCTACCAAACAAAAGGTTGCAAGCATCCATCTTGGTGATATCAAACAACAACTTATCTTTATATCCACCAATCTGGAATTCTACCCAAGCCTGCTCTTCTACAGTTGTCTGCTGACCTTGAGTAAGCCATGAGACTTTATATGGAGATGGATGAGGCAATCTCCTAAGCTTCAGCTTCACCACCATTTCTTCGGACACAAAGTTCTCAGTAGAACCAGAATCAATCAAAACTTTACAAGCCTTACCTCCTGCTTTGCAAGTGGTTCTGAAAAGGGACTTCCTCTGAGGGGCTTCTTGATCAGGTACCTTCATGGTAGTTACTGTCCTTCTCATCATCAGGGACTCTCCACTTTCTGGATATCCATAATTCTCAGGACCATTCACACTCTGAAAATCATTAGAACTTGTCCTACTCTGATTATCAGGTTCATTGACCAGATTTGTCCTCCTTTCACCTGCTGAGCTTGTGGCCTTGTCTGGACATCTGCTGGCTATATGGCCTTCTTTATTACAGTTGTAACACCTAATGGATCCTCTACCCTGGGATCTTCCTCTGTAAGGTCTTCTACCTCTGAAGTTTCCTTGCTGACTGAAATTCTCTCTCTGACTCTGACTATTGTTGCCCTTGCTATTGTCTTGACTAGACTCTCCTTGATATCCCTGTCCTTGTCCTCTGCCTCTGAAAGGACTTCTTCCACCTCTTTGTTGTCTTCCTCTTCCTCTGTTGTTCTGATCTTGCTTTCTCTTCAGCTTTTCTTCCACCTTCAGTGCCAACTGAAAACTTTTCTGCACTGTATCTGGGTTATGCAGACTCAGATCTTCCTGAATATTAAACCTCAGTCCATTAAGGTATCTGGCTACCTTTTCTTCTTCACTTTCTTTCACCTTGGTCTTCATACAGAGTTTCATGAACTCTTCTGTATATGAGCTGACATCTAGCTCCTTCTGCTTCAGGTTCTACTTCCTCTTGTGTAGCTGGATACTGTAATCCAAAGGGATATAAGCCTCCTTTACCAACTCCATCATCTTCTTCCATGTGGCAACTCTACGTTTTCCCTCCTGCACTCTATCATCCTGAACAAAGTTCCACCATGTCAAGGCAGCTTCTTTCATCTTTGATTGTGCTATCTTCACTCTCTGCTGTTCTGGTATCTCCTCTGTCACAAAGAAATTGTTCAGACAGTCTATCCATTCCATTACTGAATCAGGGTCCATCTTACCTGTAAACACTGGCAAGTCCAGCTTCACATCCATGGTTCTCCTCTCCATGGCCTTGAGGGCGTTCAACAGCGGTCTCTGGTCTGCAGGAACGACCTCCTCGCTCCAATTAGGGACATCCTCTTCTTCCCTATCATCTTCTCTACCAGAACCTACTCTGCTCCTCAACTTTGCTAACTCATCTTTCAACTCCTGATTCTGAGCCTTCACGGCCCTGCTTTCTGCAATCTGCTTCTTCACCAGAACTGCCAACTCAGCGTTGGTCATCTTTGTTGGGAACTCAGATGTTCCTTCTTCATCTGACATCCTGCTTATCTTTTCCAAAAGATCCTAACCTTTGCTCTGATACCACTATGATGCAGAGTGGAACGCAACAGAGGCAACCTAACAGGAAGGAGTAGCCAACAATACAAACAGCATGATAAAGTTCTCTATCGGCTGAACATCATCATCATATTTCCTAGAGACACCAACAGCATCATCATATTTCATCAGCATCATCATATTTCGGATGATCGCAAATATCCTCCTGTCGATTACTATTTACCTCCTCCGTTTGTCGCCTATCATCATCATCATGATAATCAACGGGCGCAAACATCCTCCGGTTGCACTGTTCATCGGGTGCCAAACACAAGCGGTATCATCATGATATTCAATATCACCTTCGTCAGCAGGATATCCAAATATCCGGTTGTCCAAATATCCTGATGACGTTCCACTTCAACAACTTGTCTTCGATGCTTCACTGCCCGACGATACAAGCAACAGCATCATGATATTAAACATCCGGTTCCTCGAAACCTCCTGATGATGCTAACACAACTTCCTGCCTTCGCCGATACCTTTCCACTTAGCGACAACAGGATAAACCCGCATAAAGGGATTTCTTAATATCCTGATGACGATGACGTCATATCCTGATGACGATGACGTCACACATCATCCTGATGAACTCTTCAACACTTAGCCAAAAAAACTCAACTTTCACACCCGCATCCGTTAGCGATATGCGGATGATGACCTTCCTCGAGGGATGATCCTGACTGTGATATATACACTGAGTATATATCCAACTCAAAACATCATGATGCACCTGCAACATGCAAATTTCAACAACTTCATGACCCGATTCTGATGGCGATGAATTCGCAGATGATGTTGCGGCTCGTTCCGACTGGAAACACACATGCAGACTCCTGTGTATCCTTCCACTGCATGAAAACACTCACAACCGCATAATTCCACAAAGATCATGTGACGACCGGGCCGGATCACCTCCAAACCAAAATCTAACAGTTTATCTTCTAGACCTAGCACGTGAGGATGCTAGGCTGATTTACAGCATGCTTCTAACAGATCTCCTGAACAATGCAATGCATAAACAGAAAACACAAATGCAATCTAAGCTATGATACAGGACCATTCCACCGATTTGCAGGATCAACCGGTGGAAGGGTTGAAAGTGGTCATTAGCTTGCAAAACGGAAAGGAAATCAACCCAGATGCAAACAGATAATGCAAAAGACGAGATCTTATTCAATTGAAATTCAATGTCCTGAATACAGTTTCACAATGTCTGAACTGCTCTCCTGAATATCTACTCAACACCAGTACATCAATATCAAAACTATATCAAACTATCTCTCTAAACCCTACAGATCGAAGGTATATATAACAAATCCTTCGAGTACTACTAACATCACTTCCCAGCGGCTGGGAGCTTCCAAGCGGCTGGGAGAGAGGACAGCTCAGACTCTCTTATCCCGATCTCTAACTGCCTACACATACTCCTATGCTGAACTATAACATAGCATCGGTCACAGTGGACCTTATTACATGATAAGTCAACCATACTAAAAATAGCCTACTGCCCTGTCATCATGCGGATAACTATCTGATATCCTGATCATGTACGTCATCATGCGGACCTATATCCTGATCATGTCCGGGTGCTCCTGCACCAAGCAATACAAAGATCAGGATGGGACCTGGCTACTAGGCCATGTTAGGTACCCATGTACAAATCAAATTATCATAAAGTGGAGATGAAAAGAAAACCATGTGGGAAAAAAACTTTCCTCCAAAAGAGAAATGATACAAATAGAATTGTACAAGGTAAGAAGAAAGATAGGAGGACTATACATGACCCCCCAAGGACTACTTCTAACACCAATGTACAAGAGATATCTCCCCATAGGAGAGAAAAAATGAGAAGGTCCATGGGACCCCCCCTGAAAATTTGAAGTAAAGAACTCCATGAGAAGAGATGGATCCTCCCAAAACTGAGATGAGAAGACTAATCATGCAACCTCCCCTCAAAATACCTCATGGAGTGTTGGTAGATGCTTGAGACTGGATTTTGAAGATGATCCACAAACATTGAATAGCATTTCTCCCCTTAGGAAGAAATCAAACCATAGAAGTGTGTAAAGAATCTTCCCATTTTGGATAGGAACAAGTATGAAGGTCTCTGAATTCTGCACATGATCCAAATACGCAAATGAAGCCTATGATGCCTTTGAAGGATGCTCAAGGATCTCCAAGCCAATGCTGATGTGTGACAAATGCTGAGATTTAGGTACAGGGACCATAGATGTATGGTGATAGCTAAACCCAGAAGAATCTGATACTATTGCAGAGGATGGCAAAATACATGATGATGGAGTTGAATATGTGGACATAAATATCTACATAGTCATTCACAATAGAAGTTGATGTAGGCAAAGTAAGAGCAATCATATATGAAGAAGACAAGGTTGATACAACTTCATAAAAGCTGTTGTTGAAAAGAAGATGAATGTCCTCAATAGTGTCTCCCAAATCTGTGATGTGGGAGTCTATGAAAAGACATGAAATGTCAGGTAGATATGCATCCCAATGTGGGGGATCTAAACATACGTTAACCATATCCTGGTGTGAAGAATCGCTAGAAGCCATTGAGATATCAACTTTGGATTCAGATGCAACAATAGTTGATGATGGTGCAGATGGGATCTTAATGAAAGTTATCTGACTACAATGTACATACCTAACTAATGATGTCTCACAAGCTAGCTTAGTGAGACCAGATTTTTCTGCAAGTGCTTTATTAAGATAAATAGAAACTTGATATGCATGAAGAATTTGTTTTCGCAGTTCATCAATTTTGTGATGATTACTTTCTTTTGTTGTATGTCATTTTAGCCCACAATAACCATATTTGATCTTCCATTTGTTATGAAGTTTATTGAGAATACTCAAATGGAAGGGGTTGTGGGTTAGAGACATGATCAAGTTTTAAGTACTATCTATGAAGAAATAAAATTTTACCCCCAAAAAAGACTATAACTGAGTTAGAAGCCCCCCTAGAAAGAAATGCAAGAAAAAATTACAACTTTTCGAAGATTGGATGTGAAATCAACCGTTTATAATGTATGGTGATTTTTACAAAATGTCTAATCTAAATATTAAATTTGTTTACATAGTTTAATTCCTTGTGAAATTTTGTGAAAATTAAAAAAAATTCGTGAAATTTCGATGTTGTGGACAAAAGTTATGCCCTATCAAAATTTACGATTACAATGAATTTCGAGGATTAAAAACTCGTCAAAAGGCATTTTTTTTTTATTTTGACTTCACCGAAGTGAAGTACATGAAAATTCATTTCCATCAACTATTCACACTCCCAGTTGGGAAATGGACCAGCTGGGATGCTCTAATGTCCAAAAAATGGAAAGGCTTACAAAACCTCCCACAAAGTACATTCCTTCATGCTCCTAGCTCAAATATTGATAGAGCATCAGTCAAATGGATTCTGCCTACCTCCCCTTTTGTTAAAATCAATTTTGATGGAGTGAGTAGAGGTAACCTTGGGCCTTCGGCCTTGGGATGTGTTATCAAAAATTATGAAGGAAAACTATTATCAGCAAAGGCCGCCAAACTCCCAAAAGGAACCAATAACATAGCAGAAGCTTTGGCCCTTTTGAATGCTATCCAATTAGCTCAATCAAAGGGATATAAAGAAATTTCCTTAGAAGGGGATTCATTGGTAATCATTTCAGCTTTGCAATCTGGGAAGGTAGAGAACTGGTCTATCAAATACATTTTAGACCAAGTTAGGGAGGCTTTGAGTTCTTTTGATGCATTCAAGAACTCTCATTGTTACAGAAAGGGAAATAAGGTGGCGGAATGGCTGGCAAATTATGCCCTTGATCATACAAAAGAAATAGTTTATTTTAATTCAGATCTTCATGAAGGTCTAGAAGCCTTAAAGTTTATGTTGGCAAAGGATGCAGGTTGCCCCTATTTTCATAACAATCCAAATACATGAGCTTCTTAAGACTTGCTTCTAGTATCCCTTTAGGCTTTGGCTTGCTAGGGATGGGGCAGGTGGGAGGACTAGAGCAAGATATGGGGTCCTCAATTAATTACAAATCTCCCCTAACAAATTCCTCTAATGACATGGCTTCCATGTGGACTCTTGTAATGTCTTCTATTTTTTGGTTGTCTCGCCCACCACCTTCCTCACCACCCCATGACATCTTCCAACTAGCGGCACCTACTCCCTCCTCAGTTTATTTATCCCAATAGTTAAATGCATTAAATGAGGCCTTTACCTTCTATCCTAGCAGATTTCCTCAGGATTTCCTTCTACGTCACACATCCTTCGTCCTCATTTTTTGTCCAACGTTCCCCTTGCCACTTTATCCCTCCCTGACACGGCAACTCAGATATCCAGGTCCCTCACTTTTGCTTGTTACTTCACCTCTCAGGCTACAATGCACGCCGCCACCGCTCGGTACGATTGCCTCTTTACTGAAGTCTATTAAATGTAGGGATGAAGAGGCCTTCAGTACGGGGGATGAATGTGTTGATAACTGAGAGGGGGGGTGAATCAGTTATCCTACTAATTTCAACTTTCAGTGCTTCTTTAATAGTTAATGCAACACCAGATCAAATAAGCAATCATAATCATAAAGGGAAATAATACAAATACACATGACACAATGATTTTGACGTGGAAACCCTGTTAAGGGAAAAAACCACGGGGTGATTAACCCAAGATAATATTCTCTATTAGAAGAATAGAAGATACAAAATGGCACTTGCCAATTAGGGCTCACTACCCGAGCACACTGCTCACAAGAGACTCACTGTCTACAAAAAATGAAAGTAACTCAATGCTTGAACTGATGAGAAGCATCCACACATGCTGAGGTTCAGTTCCGGTTAAGCTCAATAGACTGATCTATTGCACTTCATTCTTACTCTCTCTTGATGCAGCTGTACTTTCACATTCTAGACCTCTTCTACTATCTTCACTTCGCTCTTCTGCTTTTCTTTGCACAACTCCACACAACACACACACCTTCACATTTAAATCAATCATGTATATATATCCGTATAAGTGATTTCATCATCTTTCTAGTCAGCATCTAGAGCAGTCAATAATTTCCTCAAACTCTGATCTGTCAGCTGAATCCTTGCATACAAAGTAATGCGGATCAAGAATATACTTGTAGAAGTCATCAATCATGTCAGCCAAACATAACTTATGCCTTAAGAACCTTTTCCATCATCAGTAACACATCCGGAATAATGTCTGATGTTCTGCCAGTCAGTTCTTCCTCTGTTCACACTGTCACTTGGGAACCCGACACTCAAGTATTCATATCTCTTTAGCCTTTCCACATCGGAGGCTCAAACCCTAGAATCTATCAGTCAAGATACTCCTCTTTACTTCCCCAAATCCACACTTCACTGAGATACTTCTACTAAAAGATCTGGACTTGACTGTTTGACCTTGCTACCCGCTCTGTTCTTTCTTACCGGACCACAACATCTCTTCAATCTGACTTCCGGTATAGACACACCATGTCCTGCGGATGTGTGGAATGATCTTTGTTGCCATCAATGACAACAATCATGAAGCCACATAGTGTCTCTTGCCAACAATCTCCCCCTTTGGCATTGATGGCAACACTTAGTGAAAAATGACTAAGTGTGATACTACACTTCCCCTTGGTTGATGCTCTATTCTATTGTACATTTTACTGGAGGTCCCCCTTAGCTGAAGTCCACATTTTTCACTGCTTCTCACTCCCCCTTTGGGTGGGGTCCACACACCAAAATTTTCAAAAATTCAACTATACTTAGTCACATAAGTATATTTTTTGATTATATTTTACATAAACTTTAGTATATCTGCAAAAGTATTTGTCAATTGTACAACTTCTGTCGCCCAACTCACCTTCATCCTGTCCAAAATTGAGATGTGACCACTCAACAGGAAGGCAAAAGCTTCTGCCCTCTTAAGATATGTCGGATCATTGGTTCGGGTGGTAGTCTGAGCATCACTTATGGCCTCATGCATGACCTCTAACTTAGGGATAATGATCCCTCTAAGTTGACCCATCCGGCTAATTATGTTCTTCCTTTCCTTCTCAAATTTCTTTATTGCATTTGTGATTGCAATAGTCTGACACTCTTGATTTACTATGGAGGATGAGAGAGGATCAAAACTTTGAGACAAACTTAGTAGTTTATCCTCTTGCTCTTTTACTTTCTTCTCAATATCTTTGGTCACTGTGGGCCAAGATAAGCAAAATTTATACATATTTCTGCCATCTTTAAGAGCATTTTCCAAGCTCTTTATCCCAATATCCATAACTCTCCTATCATTTGCTATCAGACCCTGTACTTCGGAGAATCTCTTATCCAAAAACTCCTTTCGGACCTTTTCTTCAGCTGACTTTTCTAGGGAATCAAAATTTGTATGAACAGAATTTACAAGAGACTTTAGATTACCGGATGTAGAGGCCGAAGGATCCTTTGGGAAGGATGGCATGATTTTCTCCAATACACCGGATGTAGCATCTATAAGCTCACAGTCTTCAATGTGAGATTTTACCAATTTTTCTTTTGCCTTTGCATTAGCAAATGAAGATATCTTCATTGTTTGTACTGGGGATAGAGAATCAAAATCTAATGGCCCTTTTAGTAATTCTGGTTCATCCATCTCATTAGTTTCTTTTGTCAAGAAGTCCTTGACAGATTCTGTAGTGTCTCTTGCCAGAGACAGATTCTTCTTTTCTTCGGCAATGTCACTTATGTTCTTTTAAGCTTGACTTCCTTCTTTACTTTTCACCTCTTTTTCTTTCTCCTTTATTATTTCTTCTTCTTTAGATCCAGAGTCAGCAGGGGAAACTGGAGGAGAAATGTTAGTCTATTCATGGGCCACCTCTTCCGGAGCAGAGGATTCCAAGTCCTTAGCTATTTCTGCACCGATATTCATTACCTCCTTTGTCATTTTCTCAGTAGACTCTTCTGCAACACTTGTAGTTAAGGGATCAATACCCAAGTCCTCTATAATTGGAATGTTGAATCTTTTGAATGCATTCCGGAGGATCTCTTCTGTCTCTTTTACAACTTTGTCAGTCTCTCCGAGCATAAGTTGATTCATCCTTGCTTTGCTCCTGAACTCATCCTTACAATCTTTGAAGATCATATTCATTTTCTTGGGATCGATTGAAGGATATAGTTGGATTGCTATTTGTTCCCAGATTTCTAGATCTTTGGCTTGGGCATTGTTCTTTCTTATTTCAAGTTCCTTCTCCAAGCTTTTGGGGATTAGAGATATAATTTCAATAAATGCTTTGTTGTAGATATTTAGGTACCTGACTATGGCATCTTGCAATATCTTCTGATCTGCTTCACCATAATCATCATAGAATTCAACCATTGGCTGAAGATTTCCATCCACTGTGACTGATTTGATTATGTCATTAATGTGAAGAGTGGGTTTTTCAACATATTCCTCTATCATTTCTTCTTCCTTCTGTCCGAGAGAGGGTTCACCAGATGTTTTCTTCTTTTTCTTCATTTTCCTGATTTCTTCATCAGATTCAGTCTCCTCTTCATCCCTTTGACTAGCATAAGCCCTTGTGGCTTTTGTTTTTGTTCTTTTCTCTCTTTTGCCGGATGATTATGCTTTCAGTTTTGATGGCCTTGAGCTTTTGGCAGTGGTAGGTGCAGATCTCTTTGATGATCTGGTCTGGGTGGAAGACTTTACCAGAACACTTTCCTCACTTTTCTTTTCTACCTTTTTCTTTTCTTCCTCAGCCCTTTCCATCTTATCCCTATTGGCATCAAGTGCCTCCTTTGAGATGCCAAATCCTTTGGCAACATCTTCAACTTCTTTTCTCACCTTCCTCTTGATCTCTGGTTGTCTGAGTTCCACATGAATCTTTACACTTAGCTCTTCAAAGGTTCTGTTGGTTTTTTCCCAGACTGGATGCTTATTCCCAGATTTCCCTACAAGGTAGCCATCAATGATCAACAGGATCTCTGGGCCAGGGGCCAATAGTATAGGAGATAGACTCTATATTTTATCTCCTCTTCTTCTTCAGGCTCTGCAAAACCTAGGGGGTATTCCCTACTCAACATCCATGGGGATATGCATACAAAGGCTGGGATGCTGACAGAAAGCAGATAAGTCCTCCTGTAAGTAGACCAAAACTGCAAGATAAGAGCAAAGGGGCTAGCTTTGGGCCTATTTTCAGTTGTAGATAGAGGACTTGGATCCTAAAACTAATTCTAATGTCCTAATGGTTGTTTTAGAGTTTGATTTTGATTTTAAGTTTGGATGCAAAGCTGGACATGGTTGTAACACAGACACAAAGCAAGATTGGTGCCTATCCAGGGCCTGGAGTCAGTAGACATACACCTGTGAATGATCAGCATGAATAGCTAAAACTGGATTTCAAGGGGATACATATGATACTTGCCTTACAGACATCTCCCAATATAGAGTGTTAAGCTATCTATACTTATGGCATCCCTACTACAGTATACCCTTCTCAATGTTTAATCAGAAAATAGTTTAATCTACCTTTGAGCAGAAGTTAAAAGATCAGACATTCAACACAGGAATTCTATGTTCTAGAGTCTCAACATTCTTCAAATATCTAGACTCAGAAGAAAGATACATGCAATACTGGAGACAGAATTAACAAAACACATGCTAACATAGCATTTCTCATATAAATTTAACCATGAAATCAGTGGATTCATGCAAAAACATACAACAGGAGATACATAAACTCACAAGTTTTGCTGCACAGAGCAACCAAATCAGCTGTATTGCATTACATAGCCAAAAATGTTCAACTTTCAACAACCCCAAAAAATGGTAACACCATCTGCTTATAACAACCAGATAGTGTACCATAAGCAATTAATTACATGGCAAAAATATCAAAATTTGCCAAATACAGATCCCACCAAGGAATGGCGCTCAGAAGATATTAATGCAGCAGACAAAGAGGGGCCTCGAGCCATGCGCCATTATCTGAAAGTCTTCATCCACGATTAGGCAACTTCACTGTTTGTACCGTCGCCCATACCCCTGCACTATCGCCATTAAGAGTCTCAACCACCCGTAGCCACTCGGAGACTGTCACAACATTTCAAACAGAAATTCCCGCCAAAAGTAATTCGCTCAAAGTTGAAAATACACAGGGGAATAATCCCACATGCATGGTGAGGAGATCACATTAGTAGTTCATAAACATGGTTGCACACATGTTAGGCGTCGAGCATTTTGCCACGCTCGACACACAACCCTTCACCAAATACCCATCGCTGTGACACAAACCATTGGCCTATTCCATAATTCTCCTGCCGACCTTACTAGTCTCATCGATGCAAAACTACATACATCCCTTGTCTGTCGGTGAGACCAAAACCATCGGTGATCAACAAAATATCTACGCCGATGCCAGAGGTTACGCTGATGGCCATCCAAAACATCATCAAGTCATTCCCTCGGCGAGACATTTACCCATTGGAGCAACAAGAAACTCCTTGGCCGATAACACTGCTCACACCGATGCCAGCTGCACAAATCTCCTCGTCGCCGAGACAAAGACCATCGGAGCAACAAAAAGTTCTTCCGCTGATATAACAACTCCCACCGATGGCCCTATGGGCCTCATCCCTCCATCAACCAAACACATGCCGATGATACCATCGGCCAGACACCACTCCATCGGTGAACCCCTCGCCGTCTTACTCGATAGCCCCCATCATGCCGATGGAAAATCTCCATCGGTGAGAACAACACAAAAGTCACCCCGACATGCTGAACATCATTTCCCCTATCGGCCAGACCTTACTTTGTCGGTCTAGCATAAAATTACCTCGCCGATGAAGAATGTTACACCGATGAACACCTCCCTACCACCAACCTGATCTCCAAGAGACCTGCGAGGTCATGCCGATGGGCAAGAAAATATAGGGTTTAAGTGAAGAAACCCTTTAAACATGCAAAATCAACCTCCAGGTCAAAATGAGTGCCAACACTGGCTCTGAATGGGGATGTGCGGGTGCAAACCTGCAGCGAGAACCAGATCTCCGGGCAGACCAAGCAAAAAGCCAAAAAGCACAAACTGTACAAGGCACTTACAATATATACATATTTTTACAAATGTGCACAGAGAGAAGTCATCTATGCAAAGTAGAACTTAAGGAATTGGCCATGCACAGGCAATTCCAGAAATTCACCATCTAGGGCCTGGAGGAAATAAGAGTCCTCCCCATGAGTACTGCAAATCTAATATGGGCCCATCCATAAGGGTTCGAATTTACCATGTTTACCCCTGTCCTAATTTTTTGCATTCCATATAAGCACCAGATCATTGACCTGAAACTTCCTTTTTGTAGCTCTCTTGTCAAACAGATATTTCACATCTTGTTGTCTTTTGAGATTGATCTAGTGTGCTTTCCTTCTGTTCTCATCCAGTGCAACCAGCTAGTTCACTCTTTCTGTCATGGAGTCTTCAATCTCCTCATCATTTTCCTGGATGAATTTGTAAACTGGCAGGAGATTGTTTATAGGCAATATGGCTGATGCACCATATACCAGCTCAAAGGGTGACATCCCAATAGCCTTTTTTACTGTCACCCTGTCAGCGCATATTGCCAACTTTAATTTTGAGTCCCAAGCTCTCTTGTTCTTGTCTAGTATCCTCTTGATAATTTTCATGATGCTTTTATTGCTTGATTCTGCTTGACCATTTCCTTGTGGGTGGTATGGTGATGCATATGATAGATTTATCCCATATTTAGTGCAAAAATTAATAAACTCGGCTGATCTGAAGCACATAGCATTATCAGTAACTATCTTGAATGGTACTCCAAACCTGATGATAACATTTTCCATTATGAAATCCGTTATCACCTTACTTGTAGCTCTCTTAGTTAGAATGGCCTCAATCCATTTGGTAAAGTAATCAGTTGCCACCAAAATCTAACTGTGTCCCCCACTTGACTTGTCTGCAATTTCCCCTATGAAGTCAATTCCCCATTGCTGAAATGGAGCATCCACAGTTACAGTTCTAAGGGGTAAAGCACCATCATATCTCAATTTTCCTGAGAATCTCTGGCAAGGGTCACACTTCCTCACTAACCTTTGTGCATCTGAAAAGAGAGTGGGCCACCAATATCCTGCTCTGAGAATCTTATGGGCTGTTGTTTGGGTAGTATAATGTCCACCACACAATCCTTTATGCATGTCATTCAAAACATTGTTAGCTACATCTTCATCCACACATCTCAGCAGCACACCATCAGGGTTTTTCCAGTATAGCTCACCTTGAACAATAACATACCTGATTGCATGTAACTTTAAAGTCCTCTTTTGACTATCACTGAAATGGGAAGGACAATTCAGATTTTGCAAGTAGTATATAATGTCCTTGTACCATCCAGATCTTGATACATTTACATTCTCATTTTGGACTGCATTAACTTGGCATGCTTCCAAGTTTGACTATGCCATCATCTTGGCTAATCCTTGTCCTCTTACCAACTTGGTAATTTGTATTTCTATGTTGAACTCCTGCAGTTTGCTTATCCATCTACACCTTCTTCCAGTCACCTCCTGTTGAGTGAATATGTCTTTGACTGCTGCATAGGGTACATATGCAATTATATGTGATCCTACCAGGTATGGTCTGAAACTTTTGATGGCTCTGACTAGTGCATATGCCTGTTTTTCCATAATATCATATTTTAACTCAACAGCCTGCAAAGACATACTGAAGAAAGCTATGGGTTGTTCAAATCCATCTTCATTTTTTTGTAGCAAACATGCAGCAACAGTGTGAAAGGAAGAAAATGAAAACAACTGGAACGGCCTAGAAAAATTAGGAGATTTAAGAACAGGGGCCATTTTGATTGCCTCTTGGATACTCTGAAATGATTCAATTGCTTCACTTTCCTAGTGAACAGTTGCATCCTTCTTCATCATCTTGGAAATGTTCCTTGTGGTTTCTGCAAAGTTGGGAACAAATCTCCTAACAAAATTTATCTGTCCAAAGAAGGACTGAACTCCTTTTACAGTTTTTGGCATTTGAATTTTGTCAATAGTAGCCACTCTCTCTAGATCTATCCTAACTCCATCCTTGGAAACAATGTACCCTAGGAGTTTTCCTTCAACTACCCCAAAAGCACACTTCTTTGGGTTGAGAGAAATGCCATACTCTAGTGCTCTAATGAAAATATGCTCCAAGTGCATACAATGCTGCTCTTCCTTTTTTGAATATGCAGTCAAATCATCTTGATATACAGCCAGGATTGAATCAATCAACCCTGCAAAAGCAACATCCATTGCTCTTTGAAATGTAGCACCTGCATTTGTTAGGCCAAATGGCATTCTAACATACACATAAGTTCCCCATGGAGTGGTGAAGGCAGTCTTATACTGTTCTGATTCCTTTACCTTCACCTGATTATAACCTGAAAATCCATCCATCATGGACAAGAGTTCACAACCAGTCACTCTCTGCAACATAGCTTCCATATTAGGCAGTGGATAGTTATCCTTTAAAGAGGATACATTCAAGTTCCTGAAATCAACAAAAAGCCTAATATCACCGTTCTTTTTTCTGACTGGGACAAGGTTAGACACCCAAGTTGAATGTCTGATTGGCACAATTATTCCAGCTTCCCTAAGCTTTTTAAGTTCTTCTTGCATCTTTGGAGCTAAGGTAGGATTAATAGGTCTTTGCCTCTGTCTAAATGGTTTAGCTCCAGGCTTTAATGGGATCTCATGCTGGAATAAATCTTCCCTATAGGCTTTTAGGTCCTCATATGACCAAGCAAAAATATGTTTATACCTTTTCAATAATGCAATCAGCATACTTCTGATGTGTGGCTTGAGCTGCTTACCAATATATACTTTCTTGGGGGTCTGAGATGTTCCCAAATTTATCTCTTCTAAATCTTCCTTATTTGTGGGAGATGTCCTTGTGACCAATTTGTCTCTACTGTCAAAAGCTCTTTCCAAAGCTACTAACCCTCTAGGGATTTTATTAGTCTTCAACTGAATTATCTCCTTCCCCACAAGAGTTTCTTTTCCATCTATGGTTTCTACAAAAGCTTGGAAATCAATTTCTTGATTCTCATATTCATCTATGCAGTGCAAAAATTTTAACAAGTCCCTATCATCATTAAACACTTGCCAACTGCATATGTTCTCTGGTACTGCAGGCCTGATTTTAACTTCTACATTTGTAACATCTGACAGAGTGATGTCATCTGGTCTTATTGCAACATTAGCTAAGAAATCGGCCATAACATTCTTGGATCTCTCTACCCAGCCTATTGAAAATGCATCAAATAGTTCAATGGTATCCCAAACAGCATGCTTGTATTGTTTCAATCTTTTATTTTTTGAAGCATACCTATCTCTAATTTGGGATACAATCAGCTCAGAATTACCAAATACTCTTAGCATTTTGATTCCATGCTTGAGGGCTATATTTAGGCCTAAGAGTAAAGCCTCATATTCTGCAATGTTGTTTGTGCAAACAAATCTCAGCAAGAAAGAGAATTTGAGGAGCTTACCATTTGGAGAACAGAAAACAACTCCAGCTCCAGAGCCTTCTTTTGCACAAGCTCCATCAAAAAACATAGTCCATAAACCTTACTGGTCCAGCTCTTTAATGCAGACATTTTTCTCTTTATCTTCCTTATAATCTGAGACAACCTTGAAGTTATCACAGTCAGTGTTTACAAAGCATATCTGTTCCTCAGCTTCTTGGTCTTCCACTGTCTCTGATGATCTTTGTTCTCTAATTAGCTTAACATCCCTGCCATTTATTGGAATCATGGCATATGACAGGTCCAGCTGCATACTTCCACCAGTTAGTGCTGCCCATCTTCTTGACAGCAACATACCATATTGTGGCTTGATGTCAACCACCGTTATATTCATTTTATATCTTTTTTCAGGAAATGCTGCCAGTTTGAAATCTACATCCTTCATGATTCCAATAACTGGTACCTCTCTGGCATCCATAGCATAACATTTTCCACATGCCTTGTCAATTTTCAATCCAGCTTGTTGCATGATGGCCAAAGGCATGACATTTGTAGATGCTCCAGAATCAAGCATACAATTTCTGATTATTTTTCCATTTATAACCAGGGATACATAAAATGGTTCCACTTGTGAAGGACACTTTGTCATAGTCACTCCTAAATAAACTTCAGGAGCCTCATCTTCTTCATTACATATGACATGTTTCTCACCCTGGATCTGAACATTTTGTTTAGCTTGAAAAGGTGCCCCTGAAATTAGGGATATTGTCCTATTCTTGATTTCTTCAACCTTCATCAGTTCCATAAGTGGAACAGAGACTTTTACCTGGGAGAAGACTTGAGCTATATCAAATGGAGCATAATTTTGTATAACAGTTGTAGCTTGCTCCACAATCTTGTTTTTATCCTGAACTGATATAGCTTTTACTTTCATAGTTCCCTGATCATCATTCTTGTCTTGGGAACCTTTGCTTTGATCTTCAGCTTGGGGGATTATATTTTCTGGTCCTTGAGATTCATGACCTGTTCTTTGTCTAAAATTATGTTTATTATTAACCCACTGCCTCTTTTGTGATTCAATCCCCTTATGACCATGCAGTGGCTGACCTGCAGAAATACCTTCTGGCTGATGTGGGCTGCTTACTTGATTTTTACCTCTAAGATTGTAGTTGCTCTTGACTTGAGCAACTGCTACAGCTGTGAAGGCCCTAATTTCCTCATCAGAAGGTCGTTGTAAGTTACTAAGAAAATTGTGTGAGCTCAGAGCATACACATAGCTTTCTTCATTACCTTCATCACAAGAGTCCTATTGACAGGCCTGAATTCCATCATCTGTACTCTCATCAGCATCATAAAGAGGGTATCCATTGTTTGTGGACATCATATTAACATCATCATCTTGCACATAGTGTGGCTCATTGCATTCATTACAAGATGTAGCATTATCACACAAGGATTGAGCAATCATACACTGTGACTGTGAATGTGGCATTTGACAAATTATACACCATGGAGTATCATCAACAATATTTGCAGCTTTCTTTAGAGGATCAGGAGTTTCTTTGACATGTTGAGCTCTCTAATTTGTGTTGTTATGTGGGAATATAGGCTTACCATTATGCCAATTGGTATTATAAGGCATATCATGCAATGATGGTCTTTTTTCCTGCCTTTGGTAGACTTGCCTATCATAACCTATCCCTTTTTCACTTCTGGCTAGTCTATAGCTTAGGTCCTTAACAACATTTGCCAATTTGTCTAACTTATCTTCAGGGGCAGACGTATTACCTTGAGTGTTCTGAGGCTTGTTTGGATTATGCAGAATTTTCACATCATCCCTTCTGTTTGTCTTGCCTGATGCTTTCCTGTTATTCTCAATATTCACTGCAATTCTGAAAGCATCCCTGATAGTAGCAGGACTTTTATCTCTTAATCCATATGCAGTTTTTGCATCAAAGGCATTGCTATACAATATTATGCACATTGGTTCATTTGGCCTCATGTGATGTGGCAATTTGTTTAACACTTTAGTAAATCTTGCATTAAAATCTGCAACCTGCTCATTTGACCCTTTAGTGATACTGGTAAACTCATTTACAAAAAAGCTAGGGTCAGTTTTGTCACCATATTGCTCCTTGAACATCCTTTTAAAATCATCCCATGATGAAATACTCCGGTCAGGCAGATTCTTATACCATTCCTTGGCCTCATCAACCAAAGATTGCATGAATGACTTCATGAACACATCCTCATGTTCTACCTCAAAGTTATCCATGACATTTTGAAAAGCCTTTAGATGATCTTCTCCTGACACTGTGTTGTTTCCTGAAAATTTAGGCACTTGCAGCCTTAGATGCTTGTCAATGGGATTAGGATACCCAGGAATACCATCAAACACCAACTGTCTGAATCTATCTAGCTACATGGGCTGTCTATCAAACTGATTAACATTGATGTTTCTATTTGCATTCTGGTTTCTTACATTGTTCAGTGGTATCCTAGCATCATTCACATTTTGTCTTTGATCATTATGTTGATATTGCACTTCATTTCTCTGTTGATGTCTCTGCACATTTGCATTCTAAAGGGTAGGGATTGAATTATTTTGGGCAGTCCTTAAAGCTTGCACTTTCTGCCTCATGTCATCTCTGATTTTCATGGCTTGTAGATACTCTAATTCTGCTCTCAAATTTCTGATTTCTTCAGCTAACTGTTCTTCCTTAGGCATGGAGGTAGACAGTCTCATACCATTCTGGTCATCATCTTCATCATCCCTCAGAGACTCTGCTTCTTCAAACCTTTCACTAGGGTCGAGAAATGGGCATTCCTGGAACACTTCTGACCTCATTCTCATGCTACCACCCTGTTGCCTCTCATATGCACCCTGAGTATCAACTTCTGCATTTGAAAAGTAAGGCACATGCTATCCTGATGGCCTAGGGTTGTCTTGCGTATCATCACCTTTTCTGGGTGAACCCTCACGACTGACTGAGACAGCTCCCTTTCTTCTGTACATCATTCTTCTTGTTACTGGTAACTCTTCAAATAAAAGATTTTGTTGGGATCTTCTCCCTTGCATATAAGTTTTACTTTGACCGGTTGGGAGATTACTTCGGAGTCGCCACCTATTACTAGGAACTGTTTTCTTTTTGTAAACCAGGGTTCTTTCACAAATCCCCAGCGGAGTCACCAATTTCTGTTGGTTTTTTCCCAGACTGGATACTTATTCCCAGATTTCCCTACAAGGTAGCCATCAATGATCAACAGGATCTCTGGGCCAAGGGCCAACAGTATAGGAGATAGACTCTATATTTTATCTCCTCTTCTTCTTCAGGCTCTACAAAACCTAGGGGGGTATTCCCTACTCAACATCCATGGGGATATGCATACAAAGGCTGGGATGCTGACAAAAAGTAGATAAGTCCTCCTGTAAGTAGACCAAAACTGCAAGATAAGAGCAAAGGGGCTGGCTTTGGGCCTATTTTCAGTTGTAGACAGAGGACTTGGATCCTAAAACTAATTCTAATGTCTTAATGGTTGTTTTAGAGTTTGATTTTGATTTTAAGTTTGGATGCAAAGCTGGACATGGTTGTAACATAGACACAAAGCAAGATTGGTGCCTATCTAGGGCCTGGAGTCAGTAGACATACACCTGTGAATGATCAGCATGAATAGCTAAAACTAGATTTCAGGGGGATACATATGATACCTGCCTTACAGACATCTCCCAATACAGAGTGTTAAGCTATCTATACTTATGGCATCCCTACTGCAGTATACCCTTCTCAATGTTTAATCAGAAAACAGTTTAATCTACCTTTGAGCAGAAGTTAAAAGATCAGACATTCAACACAGGAATTCTATGTTCTAGAGTCTCAACATTCTTCAAATATCTAGACTAAGAAGAAAGATACATGCAATACTGGAGACAGACTTAACAAAACACATGCTAACATAGCATTTCCAATATAAATTTAACCATGAAATCAGTGGATTCATGCAAAAACATACAACAGGAGATACATAAACTCACAAGTTTTGCTGCACAGAGCAACCAAATCAGCTGTATTGCATTACAGAGCCAAAAATGTTCAACTTTCAACAACCCCAAAAAATGGTAACACCATCTGCTTATAACAACCAGATAGTGTACCATAAGCAATTAATTACATGGCAAAAATATCAAAATTTGCCAAATACAAATCCCACCAAGGAATGGCGCTCAGAAGATATTAATGCAGCAGACAAAGAGGGGCCTCGAGCCATGCGCCATTATCTGAAAGTCTTCATCCACGATTAGGCAACTTCACTGTTTGTACCATCGCCCATACCCCTGCACTGTCGCCATTAAGAGTCTCAACCACCCGCAGCCACTCGGATACTGTCGCAACATTTCAAACATAAATTCCTGCCAAAAGTAATTCGCTCAAAGTTGAAAATACACAGGGGAATAATCCCACATGCATGGTGAGGAGATCACATTAGTAGTTCATAAACATGGTTGCACACATGTTAGGCGTCGAGCATTTTGCCACGCTCGACACACAACCCTTCGCGAAATACCCATCGCTGTGACACAAACCATCAGCCTATTCCATAATTCTCCTGCCGACCTTACTAGTCTCACCGATGCAAAACTACATACATCCCTTGTCTGTCAGTGAGACCAAAACCATCGGCGATCAACAAAATATCT
Source organism: Cunninghamia lanceolata (assembly GCA_027924645.1). Classification (NCBI taxonomy): domain Eukaryota; kingdom Viridiplantae; phylum Streptophyta; class Pinopsida; order Cupressales; family Cupressaceae; genus Cunninghamia; species Cunninghamia lanceolata. The sequence goes on along the minus strand of BSBN01000591.1, from coordinate 5,572,991 downwards.
ACGCCGATGCCAGAGGTTACGCCGATGGCCATCCAAAACATCGTCAAGTCGTTCCCTTGGCAAGACATTTACCCATCGGAGCAACAAGAAACTCCCTGGCCGATAACACCGCTCACGCTGATGCCAGCCACACAAATCTCCTTGTCACCGAGACAAAGACCATCAGAGCAACAAAAAGTTCTTCCGCCGATATAACAACTCCCACCGATGGCCCTACGGGCCTCATCCCTCCATCGGCCAAACACATGCCGATGATACCATCGGCCAGACACCACTCCATCGGTGAACCCCTCGCCGTCTTACCCGATAGCCCCCATCATGCCGATGGCAAATCTCCATCGGTGAGAACAACACAAAAGTCACCCCGACACGCTGAACATCAATTCCCCTATCGGCCAGACCTTACTTTGTCGGTCTAGCATAAAATTACCTTGCCGATGAAGAACGTTACACCGATGAACACCTCCCTACCACAAACCTGATCGCCAAGAGACCTGCGAGGTCATGCTGATGGGAAAGAAAATATAGGGTTTAAGTGAAGAAACCCTTTAAACATGCAAAATCAACCTCCAGGTCAAAATGAGTGCCAACAGGTTCCAAACCTTTTTGCCTTTGGATCCTTTGGTTGACTTAGCATGTGTTGAACATGCAGCTCCACAATTTGTTCATCAACTTCATACCCCATAGGCATGATCTAGACTGTCCTTGGCTCTACTGCCTCCATTGGGCATTGATCAGTGTCTATCATGAAGCACACTGTATCTTTATATTTCTCAACCAATGATTTTGGAATTCTTTCTCTGATTTGCATAGTATTTTGGAAGTTCTTAAAGTACCCCCACAGAGCTGTATTCCTTGCCTTGGCATCCCCAATTCATGCAAGTAATCTCTGATTTGAATTGCTACTGGTTTGTTATTTTGCCATACCCATCCATTGGATCTGGGCAGTTCATTCATGAAGTAGAAAAATAAGCACAATAACAGTCCACCATATTTAAAGGAGTTCTTCTTGTCCTTTTTGATTTTCTGTATGTTTTCCATCAATTGGCTCAGAAGGAGTTCACAGAGATCATACTCTGCATTCTTTCTCGGCATGTCATAGGTAGTATATACTGCAGTTTCAGATACTAAATTCTCCCTATTGGAGTGATATATCTTATATCCTATTATCATAGATGCAAACTTGATATCTAGGTCAGTAATATCTTCAATGGTCATTGCCTTCTTATCAAATTTTGATTTGGTGGCCTCAGTTACAATGTTGTTTTTGACAGATTTGAGGACAGGTATCCCTCCGGAGGAGTATAAACTAGTTACTGCCCTAATTGCCTCCTTAGTGATTTTGCCAGGTCTGTTCAGCCATAGGAAGTTATCATGCACCCTACTCAATACATATCGGACCCATTCATCTTCTTCAAAGCAGGGGAAATGAATGAACTGATCAAAATGTTTCTCCTGGATGCCCTTATATTCTGGTTTAAGCTCAAAAGCATCATCTATCAATTGTTTGTGATAGATGTCTCTTAGTTTGAATTCCCCAAACTCTTCAATATTTGCATGTATGTAAACCCTAATGTCTTCTATGTGCAAAACACCATGCGAAACACTAAAGAATGCTCCTAGGGGATCTACCTCCAAGAATTTGTATGGATGTTTCTTGAATTTTGGGCGAGGCCTATCAGAGATCTTTACTATATTCAAAGTAGCCATCATTAGAGAATTTTACTGAGAGATATCAAGAGCGGAGAATACCTTTTTACGCTGTCTAGGGCACACGATGGAATCCCGATTGATTTGTAGGAATAATCGTCTTGATCTTTGAGAGAATTTGTTGCAGAGCTCCTTTTGTCTTCTCCTTGAGTGTGAATGTGCAAAAGATGAACAAAAGAAGCCTTATATTTCTGTACAAAACCCTAATTCCTTGTTGCAATAAATGCATATCTTAAGTTGTTTCGGTTGCTCTATTTTCCTTGTTTAGAGAGGGAGAAATTTATCCGGATCATTGTGATACTTGTATGATTGATGTTAGTGAAGAATCATACTATCCACTTCTTCTTTTGATCATCCCATATGTTTGTAGATCAAGATGTTTTAATTTAGATTCATTCCGGACCAAACTTTGTGAAAAACCTGTTTTACCGGAAGATTGTTTAACCAGATCAATTTTGGAAGGATTAGACTCTTCAAATCTTTTTGCGGATCTCTCAAATTTTTACCAAACCTTCTTTAGATGTTTCTCTAGGAACCCTTTTATCTGCAGCTCTCCTTGTGCTAGTTCTAGCACCAATTGACTGGCTGGGGAAAATGGTTTTCTTTGTGTCTTCCCCTGAGCCAGAGCTCACCTTTTAATTACTGGAAGGAATATCAGCACCAAAGTTTGGTGCGGATCCATCCCCTACATTCTCTGTACTTTTCTTTACCCAAATCTTGTTCATCTCACTTTGAACTTCATCCACATTCACTTTTTGTTTTCCCTTGTCTTGATTCTGATTATGATGTACCGGACCTTTTTTGTCTTGATTCTTGCTTCTACAGAATTTGGCAATATGACCGGATCTATTACAAATTTGGCAAACAACATTTCTTTGCATATTTGATTGATATCCTCTTGATCTACATTGATTAGCCATATGACCCATTTTATTGCATGCGAAGCATCTACCATTGAATGAACTGTTCATTTGCATATTCCTGCATTCATGGGATTTGTGACCAACCCTTTTGCAATTGAAACACTGTCCGGAGAAGGATGTATTGGTCCAATTTATTCTCTTTCTGCACTTATTAGCTTTATGACCAAAGTTATTGTAGTTGTGGCAATATCCATTGAAGGATGGAAATTTTTGAGCATTACGCTGCCTTACCGGAGGTCTTCTAAGTTGGTTCCTTAGATTTTTTGATCCAAAATTCTTCTAACAAGATCCGGAGCTTTCACCTTTTTCATATCCTAGGCCACACTTGTCATCTACCTCTTTTGGCTTTCAAGGAGAACTTCAAGTTGAGCAGAGCTTATTTTGAATTTCTCTTTGTATTCATTTGCTGTTTGAAGATCCCTTTTAAGAGAGACAATTTGATCCTCAAGTTTTTCTTCATTGTCTTTAGCATCTTCAAGATCAGATTCAAGATGTCTGATTATTCTATCCATCTTGTGGCAGTCTTCTAATTTTTCCTTGAGAGATTATCTTAGATCATCTTCAGATTTTCTTTTCTCTTCAATTTCTTGGGTAAACTTCATAACTCCTGATTCCATTTCATGTCTTACCATGATGATTTCTTTTGATAACTTTTCACATAACTTAGTTTTCTCTTTCAGAACTTCATTTGTATCATTGGCTTCACCTTGACTTGCCAATTGTTGAAGTAGCTCCTTTCTCTTTTTCATAGACTCAGTTTCTCTTTTAGTTCTTTTATGAAATCATCAGCCTGTTTGAGTCTTTCCTTTAATTCATTGACTTCAGAATTTGACTGCTCAAGATCATCAAGGGCAGACTTAAGTTGCTCCATCATACTATACACATCCATTTGAATTCCCAGATCTTCCTCAAGCTGTTAGGCTCAGTTTGGAGGAACTTGGCTCTGATACCAATTGTTGATAACTGAGAGGGGGGGTGAATCAGTTATCCTACTAATTTCAACTTTCAGTGCTTCTTTAATAGTTAATGCAACACCAGATCAAATAAGCAATCATAATCATAAAGGGAAATAATACAAATACACTTGACACAATGATTTTGACGTGGAAACCCTGTTAAGGGAAAAAACCATGGGGTGATTAACCCAAGATAATATTCTCTATTAGAAGAATAGAAGATACAAAATGGCACTTGCCAATTAGGGCTCACTGCTCGAGCACACTGCTCACAAGAGACTCATTGTCTACAAAAAATGAAAGTAACTCAATGCTTGAACTAATGAGAAGCATCCACACATGCTGAGGTTTAGTTCCAGTTAAGCTCAATAGACTGATCTGCTGCACTTCATTCTTACTCTCTCTTGATGCAGCTATACTTTCACATTCCGAACCTCTTCTACTATCTTCACTCCACTCTTCTACTTTTCTTCGCACAACTCCACACAACACACACACCTTCACATTTAAATCAATCATGTATATATATCCGCATAAGTGATTTCATCATCTTTCTAGTCGGCATCCGAAGCAGTCAATAATTTCCTCAAACTCTGATCTGTTGGCTGAATCCTTGCATACAAAGTGTATACGTCTAAAAATGACAAATCATCCTAAATAAATATTCTAAATATTTATTCCATTCTTCTACCAATTAAATAAATATTCTAAATTTATTTAATCGATTCATTGTTCCATAATTAAATAAATTCAATTTATTTAATTAAAATTCTTCTAAATGTCCTACACAATCAAATAATCATAAATTATTAAATTAATCCAAATTCCTCTATCCTAAGTTCTAAATTCAAAAATCTACCTCACCTTTACACCTCACCTTTTCCACCTCACCTTGTCCACATCATCAAGTTGCACATGTAATTAAATATATTAAATATTTAATTACCTATTTTTCTCTCACCCACATGGCCTATTTCTTCTCAAATCAGAAGTTAGTTAACTAATCAATCAAATCTGTTAACTAATTAGTCAGTTGAGTTCACTGGTCAATCTATTCTGTTGACTCCTCAATCAACCTAGTTCACTGGTCAATCAATTCAGTCAATCCCATAATCCACTCTTCTAACTGATCAATCAAGTCTGTTAACTATTCAGTCAATGGAGTTAACTCTCCAATCAATTTTGTCACATCCCCTCTTTCATGATGGAGCTGGGACACTTGTCACATTTCTACTAGTTGCACATTCCTCAACCATTCTCAGCCTTTGATCTTCATATCTCCTCTCAACCGTTGATTCCCATTCTTCCAAGTCTATAAATGAAGCTTCATCCCTCCATTCTAATCGTCCAGGCTTTTGACATCGTTACTCTGCAGAAATATCACTAGCGCGCCTTTGGTACCCTTTTACCATCTACAAGCTTGAGATCATATACTTGCCTTGGAGCTCATCTTCATTGCATATCACAACAGCCATTTACCATCAACTTCCTCGAACACAGCTTAAAAGAGTGCACTCTCTGAGGGCTCACTTCATCTGCAAAAGGACGATTGTAATAGGCAAACAACAGAAGCATCGGTTTCAGGGAAGGTTTGCTTTGTGTTGTTCATTGCTATTTTCGTTTATTCTTTCTTGTTATCTCCTATTCTGTTGATATTCGGGTTTAATATAATTCATTTGATTGATCCACATTTTACCCTTACATTTTGGCGCCCACCGTGATCTAACCCATTTTGTTTCTGAGTGTTCTGTTGAGTGTGTTTTGTCACAGCTTCAAGGGAGTTTTATTACAAATTTGGACCACACCTTTCATACACGACCTCTTATGCTCAATTGGACCTCACTGTTGAGCTCGGGAGGCCTCACAGGTGAAAAATAACATATCATTTGCCTACTTTAGGTTATTAGAAAATTTTTGAATTTTTTTTTAATTTTTCCAATATTTGCAAAAAAAAAAACAAAAAAAAAAATCATTTTTTTTAAGTTTTTAGAATTTATTTTATTCAGTTTAAAAAAACAAAAAAAACAAAAAAACCTGCAGGTAGCATTTAGATTTAATTTATTTCTGTTTTGTTTTACAAAAAAAAAAACAAACATATTTACAGTATTTTTTAATTTTTAATTTTACAATTTTATTGTATTTTTCTGTTAAAAAAAAATAAAATAACAAACTTTAAAAAAAAAACAAAAAAAAACAAAAAAAAAATGAATTTAATAAAAAAACAAAATTTAAAAAAATAAAAATAAAAAAAATTTCGCACGCCTGTCCAAGTGGGAACGACCCTGAGTGGTAACAGGCTAAAGCCAAGCCCTACCAAGCCACTTAAAATAAATTGTGCTTGAGGTGAAAACCTCCTGCAACGAGTGCTGTTGTGTTACACCGACGGCCAACCTCCCCCAAAACCCTCATAGGCATAACCCTTTGAGGCTGGGAGACTCCATAACGGAGAGTAGTGCCGCTGCATGTGTAACCACTCGAACGGTTGCCCTCATTAAACACCTCTTCTTCTAGTGGCCAAAAACCCTTGTAATCCATTTCGAGCCTAGGATTTTATACTTACTTTTTTTTAGTCCAAATAGAGTCAACAAAATCTCAAAAAAAAAAAATTAAAAAAAAAAAAAACCCTAAAAATATCTGTGTTTGCTGTGTCTTCTTGCCATAATTGAGAAAAATCAGATTAAAAGACTGACTTGCAACCAAGAAACCAAACAACACTGAAAAACGTGTCAAAAACTTTGCAAAATCATTCGAAGAAACCAGAGTTCCGCATTTATCCTCTGCCAGAATTGTACATTTACCTCAACTTGCTGTGCATTTACCTTCTGAAATTGTGCCTCTGAAGCTGCGTATCCAAAACAGTAGGCTTTTTCGGCCTTCTGCCAGTTTCTGTCAAGATGACAAACCAATTAGATGCCTTTGCTCAAAAAGTCCAATATCTGCAATTGCAAATAAACTCAAGTCCCTCGCCCCAAGAGTGTATAGCAATTTCTCAACAAATCCAAGTCTTACAATAAGAAATGGCAATCTTGAAAGCCGAACGTGTCAGCACTAGCTACACCTCGCCCCGAACTCATACATCTGTTTCCTGTCTTAATGATGCTCATGACAAGGCAAGCACCACCTTAAATTGGAAATCCTATACCACCCCATCTACTAGTCCTCCTTCGCCACCTTCTAAGACACATATCCCAAAGCATACCAGTTCTACACCAACACCACCCTCTAGTTCCTCAAACACTAAATGGATGACCCAAAAAGAATCAGATGAGTGGTGGGAAAGAGTTTTTCCAAATTTATACAACTGGAGAAAAGCTAGAGAGAAAGCTAAATCCCCTCATTCACCTATCCATACACCTACCAATGATGTGATCCAAGGGCTACTAGCAGAGAGTCAACCATGTCCCCAAATTCCAGTCCTTGACCTTACCAAAAATCCTTCATGTCATTCGCAACCCCTTGAGCTTATCGAAGAACCTCCTACCATAAACCAAAGTCAAGGTCCATCAAACATCTATGTTGTCAACCAAGAAGCTATCCAAGAGCTATCCACTTCCATTCAAGCAACCCAAGAGGTATGTCAAGAGTCTAATCCTAAGCATGAGGAAACATTAATCCGTAGTCTAAGTCAAGATCAAATCACTTTCTTGCAACCTATCCATAACATGTATCTTTTCCATGATCAAGATAATATCCATAATAATGAACCTCTCCATGAGCCAATTGATCCTATCCAACTCCCAACACCTATACATGAGAAGGAAATCCAATTCCATCCCATGCATAACCTTTATTTGTTCTATGATCAAGATATTCCCTATGAAGATGTCCTTGAGCAACTTGATCCCATACCCATTCATGAGCAAGAAGCCTCCATTTCTTCTATCCCTCTTCCATCTAATCCCATCCATGATCCAACAACTTTCACTTCCTCTGATGAGACACATGCCTCCCAAGTGCACATGAATGATCAACCTAATAACTTAGATCCTAAAGAGCATAATGATGATCAAGATTCTAGTGATCCTTCACCATCCATTATTGACCAAGCTGCAAATCCATTATCCTATATCCTTGGTCCCACTACCTTCATGCATGAACATTCTTTCTTAGAACACCAACAACCATTATCCTCTATCTCGTCTTCTCCATCCAATAAAGAACTTGTGTCTAGTGTTCCACCTACACATAATCCTGTTATCCACCGCATACTCCAGAATATGAACTATTAAGGTAAAGGCTTAGGCCTTCATGAACAAGGTATTTTGGAACCTATCTATGTCAATGTTCCTCCACCTTCATACGGCCTTGGATACATACCCCAAGGTGAGCAATCTCACGATGTTGGTACTTCCTCTACTCCTCCCAAGTCTACCACTTTCCATCGCAAACCCTATCATATCCCGAAAACATATGTTGCCATTTCACCTCCATCATCCTACATTTGTCAAAAGCATGTGACCATACACCTTCCACCATCCAATCTACCTCCGCTACTTCCAACTCCTAATAGCCTTCCGTGCATCCTACCTCCACTTCTTCCAACACCTTACCCATCCATCTATAAATCCTCTAAATATCCCAATCATGGCCAACAAATGCACATGTTGTCTAAACAACGAGCTTCCACCAACCTCACTTCCGCCATCCCCAGGGGATTCAAAAGCACAAATCTGGATGCCCCTACCTATAAAGTCAAAAATCCTAAGAGTCCTCATGACCTAGGATACAAAAGCCAAGAATCGAAGAAACATCTTTCTCCAAAGCTGCATACACCCACACACCTATATGCCAAGCTAAAAAAGGTGTGGGTTCGTATCCAACAAATGATTACTCCAAAAGCCACACAAAAGATGCATACACCCCAGGCCATACCTTCACAGGTACTATCTAAAAGCAAAATGGTTTGGGTGCCTAAACAAAAAGCCCTCAAGTTACATGAGGCATCTACCTCTCAAGAATCTCAACCATCCACTTTCTCCCATTCCATCCAAAAGTCTCAAATTCTTCCATCCCACATGGCAAGCAAACATCAACAAAATACTCTGTCTATGTGGATCCCTACATGCCTAAGTCATTCATCCACAAGCAACAGTCTCTGTTGCTTCCTACACTACTTTCCCATCACCAGCTTCAATGTTTATCATGGTATGTGCAACCGTTGGTCATGATTTCCTTCCATTCCACAACATTTTCATATTCCTCCATCTCCCCTTCCTTCCACTATTATCCTACATATCTTCCTCATCCTATTCCTATGGTCCATGCTTTTGTATAAACCTTCCCTCCGTATTCTGCATCATAATCCACTATCTACCTATGCCATATCACTTTCATGCCATCTCCTACCAACATCTATGAGAGCACTCGACATGGTCCATGCGACAACATCCATCTAGTGGGACTGTCACCTTTCACGGAACTAGATCCCTGAGTCTCTCCCTTCCATATCTGCGTTTTCCTACCCAAATGTTTCCAAAAAAAAAAAATGAATGAAAAAAAGTAAAGAAAAATCCCTTCATCCAATGGTGAAAACCTGTCAAACAGGTGCCTTGGATAAGTACCATGATGAAAACCTGGCAAACAGGCGTCATGTGTAAGTTGATCTTCTATGTCACCTACACTTGGGGGCACCTTGTCTCATCAGCGTATCACTTTTCTCCTACCAGTTTCCTTTCATACCATTTCCTATCCTATCCTCTATCCATTTCATACCTATACTATCCCATCCATCCATCTAATCTTCCTTTCCTCTATTCTTTGGTCTTGATAAAGATTGGGAGCACAATGTTGACAAATGTTTTAGATGTCTCTTGGCATACCTTACCCCTCCGAACCATGCAAATCGTTCGTTATCCTCTCATCCTCCTATCGTCATTAGCATTGTCATGAAAAATCCTAGGTACTCTACCTACAATGGGGCATGTTATTCTTATATGACATAGTCCTTGGAGATCACATCCTTGTTCCTTCTATCCAATATTGCCCATCCTCATACCTACCCATTCCATTCTTTATCACCTGTACATCTACCTATCTGTGGTGTTTCCTTGTCATCGGTATCATTTGTTCCATATCATATCTTGCCTAATCCATATCTGTTCCATATCGTGTCTTGCCTAATCCATATCTGTTCCATATCATATCTTGCCTAATCCATTTCTGTTCCATATCGTGTCTTGCCTAATCCATATCTGTTCCATGTCTGATCCATATCTGTTCCATATTGTGTCTTATCTAATCCATATCTATTCCATGTCTGATCTGTATCTGTTCTGTATCATGTCTCATCTGATCCATATCTTAGGTCCATCAAAGTCCAAGCTGTGAACTACGTTGCCTCTGCGCCGTCACGTAAGCAAGGCCATTATTCTAATGTGCCCCCGAGGCTTCCATTTCTTCCATGGTCCCATTCGTCCCCTTTCTTGTCTTCATTCTTGTCGTCTTTTTTCTAGTCCATCCATGGTCCATTAGGGTTTACCCCGAACTACGTTGCCTCTGCGTCGTCACGTAGGCAAAGCCATTTAGCAATGAGCCCCCGAGGCACTAGGTCAGTCCCTTAGGGTCTGTCTCCCCAATAAGGATTGTGCAATCTTCTCACCAAACAAGCAACTGCAAGCAGAACCCACGCCTCAAGCAGAAATCTTGACTGTGAGCATCTTAACCTATCCAATGCAAAGCAAATACCCAAGGTCTTCTAAATGATTTTATGCAAATTAAGGCAAGAACTAAACACATATCAATGCAAATATGCTTTGTAGATCGGAAACATGGTTAACAATTCGAGTCCAGATTTTTGCTATCATACCTTCCTATGCTACTTGAGGATGCCAAAAGCTAGAGATGCTATGATGGGAGCATGATTATTTTCTTTGTTTGCTATTTGTGGATTAAACTTGAGTAATGTGAAGCCTTGTCTAAGGACATGATCGGCAAAAGATCATCGAGGACATCAAAGGTCTAACATGAATGGGGGCAATCCTTGTTTGTTGAAACGCAAGAAGCACTTAGGTCATCTAGATTCAATTTTGACTAGATGCTTGTATTAACTTGCTAAATCACAATCCATGTAAGCGGTACTCAGGTCATCTCGGTTCAATTATACCTCGATGCTTGTATTCACTTACAACATTTCAGAAAAGTACCACAAAACGCAATGCCCAATGATGAAATAAAGCACTCCAATAGCAAAGCATCCATCCTATATCCATTTATACATCCATACCATACCCCATGCAATAAAGATCCAACAATGTAGAGTATCAATACAAATAAAAGCTTGTGAGTCCTTCTATCGAGTCTTTCTTCTATCAATCAGATTTCTATCTATCATCATATCTTTCATCCTTGTCCAGTCAGTCTGAGCAATGATCCAAATGCAAAGTCCATCCTTAATCCATACCAATCAAGTCAAGTCAATCTTACACAAATGATCCAATCACAATCAATGATCTTGATCCTTGTCTGGTCGTAAACCAACTCAATCAGTTAATCAATCAATTGTCTTATACAGGATGTAACATTGTCGAAATCAGACCAATACACGCGTCTTACACGACATGTTTCATTTCCTGAAACCAGACACTATCATTCGTGTTTCTCTAGGGATATATCGTTCCCCGCCATGACAACACTGTCGTATATCGTTATCAGTATATCGTTGGTTTACCACTTGACATGGGCAATACCTTGTCTGTTCTTGTGTCATTTGTGCATATTTGCTTGCTTGCTTGTGTGTGTCATCATTCTTCTTGCATCACGTATCATTCGACTCTTTTCTTCATCCCTTTTCCTCCAACCTATCCTAACCCCTTCGTCTTCGTGAGATTGTCCGTCTCTGAATCTTTCGCCCTTTTCTCGTCCAATCTCTCAAGGGGGCATCCTGTCGTTAAACTTGTACCAAGGGCAAACTGGGGCATATATCACTATCAGACTATTTATTCTTTGAAGCAACGCTGTAAACTGCATTGCATCAAAGAGGGGCAAAATGTATACGTCTAAAAATGACACAAATCATCCTAAATAAATATTCTAAATATTTATTCCATTCTTCTACCAATTAAATAAATAATCTAAATTTATTTAATCGATTCACTATTCCATAATTAAATAAATTCAATTTATTTAATTAAAATTCTTCTAAATGTCCTACACAATCAAATAATCATAAATTATTAAATTAATCCAAATTCCTCTATCCTAAGTTCCAAATTCAAAAATCCACCTCACCTTTACACCTCACCTTTTCCACCTCACCTTGTCCACATCATCAAGTTGCACATGTAATTAAATATATTTAATATTTAATTACCTATTTTTCTCTCACCCACATGGCCTATTTCTTCTCAAATCAGAAGTTAGTTAACTAATCAATCAAATCTGTTAACTAATTAGTCAGTTGAGTTCACTGGTCAATCTATTCTGTTGACTCCTCAATCAACCTAGTTCACTGGTCAATCAATTCAGTCAATCCCATAATCCACTCTTCTAACTGATCAATCAAGTCTGTTAACTATTCAGTCAATGGAGTTAACTCTCCAATCAATTTTGTCACATCCCCTCTTTCATGATGGAGCTGGGACACTTGTCACATTTCTACTGGTTGCACATTCCTCAACCATTCTCAGCCTTTGATCTTCATATCTCCTCTCAACCGTTGATTCCCATTCTTCCAAGTCTATAAATGAAGCTTCATCCCTCCATTCTAATCATCCAGGCTTTTGACATCGTTACTCTGCAGAAATATCACTAGCGCGCCATTGGCACCCTTTTACCATCTACAAGCTTGAGATCACATACTTGCCTTGGAGCTCATCTTCATTGCATATCACAACAGCCATTTACCATCAACTTCCTCGAACACAGCTTAAAAGAGTGCACTCTCTGAGGGCTCACTTCATCTGCAAAAGGATGATTGTAATAGGCAAACAACAGAAGCATCGGTTTCAGGGAAGGTTTGCTTTGTGTTGTTCATTGCTATTTTCGTTTAATCTTTCTTGTTATCTCCTATTCTATTGATGTTTGGGTCTTATATAATTCATTTGATTGATCCGCAATTTACCCTTACACAAAGTAATGCGGATCAAGCATATACTTGTAGATGTCATCAATCATGTCGGCCAAACATAACTTATGCCTTAAGAACCTTTTCCATCATTAGTAACACATCCGGAATAATGTCTGATGTTCTGCCAGTCAGTTCTTCCTATGTTCACATTGTCACTTGGGAACCCAACACTCAAGTATTCATATCTCTTTATCCTTTCCACACCAAAGGCTTAAACCCTAGAATCTATCATTCAAGATACTCCTTTTGACTTCCCCAAATCCGCACTTCACTGAGATACTTCTACTGAGAGATCCGGACCTGACTGTCTGACCTTGCTGCCTGCTCTATTCTTTCTTACTAGACCACAACATATATTCAATCTGACTTCCGGTATAGACACACCATGTCCTGCGGATGTGTGGAATGATCTTTGTTGCCATCAATGACAACAATCATGAAGCCACACAGTGTCTCTTGCCAACAGAATGTTGTCATCCATTCGTGTCTCTTCAATTGTAGCATTCATTTTGCAATTAATGGGAGGATTCTTTTTTACCTTTTTAAATTCATCTCTTCCTCATTTGTGATATCTTCCGCTTCTCTCTTCCTCTGTGTTCATCTAGTTTTTACTTGTGTTTTTGAATAGCGTCCATATTGTTATAGGGCTTGCTTCCAAGGAGGGCGAGGTTACAAACCTTCAAATCTTCTTTCCTCTCTTTCAGTGGGAGCCAACAATTAAAGGGAGTGTGGGATTTGTGGGATTTGTGGACCTGAATAGTGTCTTTCAGCTTGATTGCATGCTTGTCCAATTTGCAGTTCAGACAATTTGCAATTAGAGGTGGCTGCAAGGAACTCTAGAGAGGGAGATAAAATGCTTTGAGGTTGTGTCAGTTTTTATTTTGAATCTCATGGATATAGTGTAGGATGCTCATTTCATTCTCCCCATAGCAATGGGTGTCATCAATCGTCGCTTGTTCAATGTGGAGAGGTGGAATGAAGCAGTGGCTAACTATGACATCATGGTGGGTGGCGCCTGGGTTGGTGGTCTATTTCCTACATAAAATCTCCACACCAATAGGTCTTATGAATGCAAATATAGGAAGATGCAACATGGTCTTAGCTGCAGGTGTATCTGCTTGCTGGAGAGAGCCCTTAAAGGGCACGCTCATTCTGTGCCAAAGGCAGTTAGACAATGCTGTAAGGATCTCTTCTTAGCAATAAGGTTCCTCCGTTTTCAAGCAGCTGATCTAGCCCTATGCCATCGTAGATTCTCTGAAGAAGTCGATGATACATCAGAAGTGAAGGTGGAGGACCCCCTAGACCAGATAGAGGATGAAAAGATGGCTGCAATGGAGAGCGGTGTCTTGGGAGTGGTGGCTGGTGTCGAGGATTAAAGTTGTTTCTAGTGTTTTGTGTGATGGGTGACATTTGGTAGCGTATAGGTTTTGGTATTAGTCTTCTGTAGTTTTCCGTTATATACTTTTTTAGCATATTTTCTCTGTATCTGCTATGAGGGGTGAGGAAATATTGATCCCCCCTCTTAATGTATGTACCTTATTATTATCAATATAGTTATAATCTGGGGCTATACCCCTTATATTAAAAAATAAATAAATAAATAAAATAAAAATAAAAATAAAAATATTCACACTCAAAAAAATACTGCACCATTTGCAATATAGAGCAAAAAGAAAAAAATACTCTCCTTTACAAACTTTAGATGAGGCAGTGAAGCCTGACCACTAGGAGTTAGATAAATGTTATGTACAACATATAATGTAACATGAAATGTTATTTACAACATATAAGTTAGTATTCAACATATAACTTATTGTGAGGCCGATATATGGGCGTGAGGGTGGAGTGAAGGCCAAGAAGGCGGATTGGAGGGCGGAACCCAATGTAAAAGCCTGATGAAGAGTATGCCAACAAGGCAAGCTAGGGCCTATGACTGCGAAATAGAGGCCAGATTGATCTTAGGAGAGTTCTGAACAGATTCTAAGTGCTTGGACGTGATCAGAGAAGGCCAAATGCAAGCTAGAAGTTGTGTGAGCTTTTGCCTCCACGGAAATGGTGATCCTACAAATGACCACAAAACACCTAGAACAAACCAAGAATATACACAGAGAGAAACAATAGAGGATCACAATGCAAAAATGTCTCTAAAGCTACCCAATAGATCTCAAACATCAGCAGATCTCAAAAATGTAACTGCAATAGTGTGAAAGGTGACGACTTTGACCTCAACGTCAACCTAGTGTTTTTTGAAGCCAACCAAGGTGACTTCCAAAAGAGTGCTGCTAGAGCAAATGAAAGGGTCACAAGGGAGAAGAGGAGGGAAGAAACATGACAACTATCGTGTTTCTTCCCTCCTCATCTCCCTTGTGACCCTTCCTTTCTCGATTGTCTGTGTTCTCTTCTCATCCTTCTTTCTTATTTCTCTTTATGTGCTTCTATTTTAGTCCTTATTTTATTCTTGTGTTTATTCTACTAGGTGTTCCCCACTCCGTTGTCATGTTTCTTCCCTCCTCTTCTCCCTTGTGACCCTTTCGTTTTCCGATTGTCTTTGTTCTCTTCTCATCCTTCTTATTTCTCTTTATGTGCTTCTATTCTAGTCCTTATTTTATTCTTGTGTTTATTGTGTTAGGTGTTCCCCCACTCCGTTGCACTTTCCTTCTTTTGCATTTTGATGTGTGTTCCCTTCTGTAGCTATTTTTGTTGGTGCCTATCGTTATTGAACCAATTTTATCATTTGACCCTTCACTTAGCTCTTTATGTATTTTGGGACCCTGTTACATGTTATGATATTTATTGATTTTCTCTAATTTTTTGCTATAGTTTTCTCTTTTTTGTGCTTTCGGTTCTTGTCCTTAATTGTTATAGGATTTTTGTTTTAGGGTTTCCCCATCCCGTCTCTCCTTCTTTCCTTTTCTTTTGATCTTGGTTTCCCTCTTTGTCCTGTCCTTTAGTTCTTTTCATCATTTGCCTTTATTAGTCTCTCTCCAATTTTTTACTTAGCTCTTTATTCTTAGAACCTTTGTATGGGTCTCGGTCCTTTTTGTTGTTTTGTTACTTCTACTTTCATATATAGCTTCTCATTAATGTGCGTTGTACACACACACACACACACATTTATTCTCTTTTTTCTTATCTATTTTATTTAGGCATTTACTCAAATACATTTATGCATTTTTATTTATTCATCTGTTTATTTACATTCTTCCTCATTATCTTTTTTGCCTTTCTTTTTCTTCAATATGTTTATTTGTATTTACTCTTACTAATTTTATGTGTGTGTGTGTGTTGGTTGGTTTTTTGTCTTGTTTGCCTTTTTCTCTTAATTTCTTTTATAATTCATTGCTTGTTGGTTTATGTTGGACCTTGTGCATGAGCATTCTCTTGTTCTTAGGTGTTTAGTTAATTTCTTTTCCATCTTTCACCTTTGACACCTTGGTCCCTGTGCCTCTTCCTTCCTTTTATCCTGCTTGGTCTGCAATGTATCTATTACAATTCTCTTCTCTTGCTTTCTATTCTCCTGATGATGGATCATGGAGTATGATCTGAAACATTGAGGGAAAAATACTCACATAGTTTAATCCAGAAGCACTCATTCACATATTTATTCCTATTCTATTTTAAGCACACTTGATTATCATTTCCTCTTAAGACTACTAGAGATTATGGGGTTTGATCTTGTCATAGAGTCACATCACAGATGTTCTAATGCTTTGGATGGGTGAAGAGCTCACATGATGTACATATTACTTCCCATTGAATCATTGGAACACGAAGATCTCTAACTAAAGACCTATAGCTTGATTGGTACCATTTCCACCTAATAAGGTTTGGTGGTGTGCTCTATGATTACTATTTGTTAAGCTTTGCTTACTTATGGCAATTTTCATAGGTACACTACTATTTGGGAAATGAGTGTCTTGGTGTGGTATGAGACTTAGGCATTGGACATGCATGGATTATTGTCTTATCTTTTCTTCATGAGTGTTGATATTGTGTAATGCATTGTCTTCTTTCATGTATTTATTTTCTTGTGTTGTTGGTGTTCTAAATTATGTGACGTGTGATCTTGTTGTGTCAGAATGATTCGTTGGTATGTTTATGTGAATATGTTGTGAACTTTATCCCCATATGTTCATGTGTTTTGGAATCTATGCTTCATGTGTATGCTTAGGACATTTTTAAACAAATGAACTAAGAAAGACAATCACTCGATGCCACACTTTTGGATTATGGTTGGACACTTCTTTGCCTAGACTAATGGTTGGGAAGGAAAGGGACTTCCTCTATTCTAGGTTCAATGACTTCCCCATATTAGTTATAGATTCTTGGAGGATGTGAATATTCTAGATGAAGACTTGTTCATGTTTTCTTCTTCAAGATATTGTATTTGTAAGACCACTTATAGATGTGGCAAATTTGGGTAGATGGACTAATTTACTCATGCATATTTATTGAAGGGTTGCAGTTCTTGGCCCTATTGTATAATTGAGATAATGAGTTGTATTTGATGGTACATGAACTATCATACATTGTGATATGTACTTAATGAAAGTTGTTTAAATGTTCATTTCTTGATGATTTATATTACTTTCCTAATGGTGTAATATTGTTTATGAGAAGAAAAATTGTCTTATCATGTTTTTGGAGTTGCCACGCCATCTAAAATAAAGTAACATTTCATAATGGGAACCAATTAAGTGTCATGTGAATAAGATCATGTTAAGAAATTATAGATCTATAACATAATGGGAATGTAATTCCTTGCATAATTTTTTAGTGTGATTATAACTAACAACATCATTTGCTGCCATTTAATTTTGTATAATGCATCAATACCTTTGATAATAGTAGAAACATATTTATAAGGAAAACACAGACATAAATCAAGAAACATAATTTCATATTTTGAGGAAAATAATCTTAACATCCACCACTATAGAATTTTATATAATTCATTAATACCTTGAGGGATTTATATTTAAAAGGAAAACACATAGATATATACTAAGAAACAAAAATCCATATTTTCAGGAAAATAATATTAAAAAAATGAATGGACATGTATAGTAGTATATTAACAAACTGGGAAACGACAAATTACTATTTTGGTATCTAAAAAAGGATCAACATTAAGAGACCAATAATGAAGATATGCCCAAATCTAAACAATGGGTTGTATATCTAAACAAATGGGTATATACAACCATCAAAGGCTTGTAGGGCCATGGAAACCACCCACATCAACCAACTAATTTAGCTTGACTTCAAACTCTACCTCTACCTACACACTTACATTACTAAAATTGTGAGAACTATACAATATTAATTTCAATTTACAAGACCATTAAGAATTGGCCAAGAAAATAATTACATGTACCTACACTATTACATTACTAAAATCCTCAAACATATATACCTAAATGTGCCAAACCATAGGGAATTGGCTGAAAAATGACTAACACTACCTAAATTGTTACTTTGTAATAAATTCTAGAATTATAGTCAATCCTCGAATGGATGAATGATCTAACCAGTCTCAAAGTTAAAGATTAATAATATATCCACTTGAATTTACCAAGCCATCAAGAGCTTGCTAAAAATATGACTTTGTTATCTACACTATTACATCACACTACACATCCTAGAACTACTATATACACACATCCCACAACTATCATCTAGGTTTAACATTATGCATAAAGGTAACCAAACTTACCAAATAATTGAAATTGGCTCAAAAATAACTACCACTAAATGCATTATTAGATTGTTGAAACCATGCAATGATCCAATTCATACAATTTAACATTAAAACCCTAGAAAATAAAAAACCCTTATGTGGGCATGGTCTTTAGGTAAAAAAACCTACATTTTTCACATAATTCTACAAAAAGTAAAATGCTTAGGATAAATTACTAGAGTTCAAGGTAGACATGCTTCTAGTTCCATATCTCATTTTAAATTTCTAGATTAAATTCCCCATACCCACAAACAAACCTTGTTTTCCAATGGCTATGTGAGATTGTACACAATTGTTCAGCTTAAATGAAAACATGAAAAACCTCAAAACAATAATTAATCCAAATTTATCAAGAAAAAATATAATGAGTACTCATCATTGGGTAAGTGCACAAAGATGGGGTGCCAAAAAGTGGCCACAACCACTTTTGATCCCATAAGAGCAATAATGCGCTCATGTTATAACACACTCGCATTATAACATGCTTGTGTTATGGCCTAGTATTATCGATGCACACAAGTTTTAGGCTATCAAAAAAAAAAAAGTGGAACCCAGGACCTCATTTGCAAAATTTGGCATGCAAGTTTCACCTCTTCTATTCCACAAGCACATTTGACATATTTAATAGGAGTCCATGCTAACATAATCATAAAGTGAAGTAAACGCATACATAAAGAACATACCTTAGATTTCAAGATTCAAGTTGCCCAATTGCACAATTATGTCTACTTCCTTTTTTGGCTTCAAAATCCTCAAAAATTTGAGCTTTTTGGCAAGTTCCTTTGTATTCAATGTTGAATTCTATATAACTCTAATAGGATTAGTCAAATTTATGAAAAAAATAAATCTATGTCATCAAATTCAATCTAAATATATGAAAATTAACATTCAAACAATATGAAACATGAAAGTATTAGCTCAAATAATCAAATTCTATCTAAAAACATCCAATTTACTTCTTCTATGTTGAGGAAGCAAAAAAGGTGGTGGATTAAGTAAACAATGATTGTGTAAATGTCAACACCATGAAAAGCACCTTTTTTGTCTGATAATGCACAGAAAATAGACAATAATAGAGCATGTGGGTCTAATTCATGGATTACATGTGCCTTTTGTCCATTTTTTGGTTCCATGAAACATGCTCGCATTATAATGTGAGCATGTTTTGTCATGCATGGAAAGTTCTAATGTATTTTGCATCTAAAATTTATGTTTTTCTCAAAAAAATTAAGTGTTTTCTAAATTCTAAAATGACTACTATGACAAGATTTTCATTGTCCCTAAATTACTAAATACCCTATACCCAATACCCTCAACCGTAAACCCTATGCCTTAAAGTCTATATGCTAGACCCTCAACCCTATACACTCAACTAGAGAGAGAGAAGTAAGGAGGGAGGGAGAGGTAGAGAGGGAGAGACCTAGAGTGGGCATAGAGAGAGGTGAATGAGAGAGAGAATAGAGGGAAGGATAGATAGTGGAAGAGAGATAGAGAAGGTAAGGATGAGATTATTTTTCTTCATAATAACACAAGCATGTTATAATACACTTGTATTAGGTGAATGCATGCACATAACAAGAGCATGCTATAACACACTCACATTATTGTTTGATTTGGTAATTTCCACGCCTTTAGCTTGGATTTGCCCTGGGATTCCAACCCAAAGGCTTGGACCAAGTTTTGAATGTCCAAAGACATGTTTTGCAGATTGTAATTTTTTTTACATAATCTTGAGCGTGCTCCCTATTTAGGGTAAAATTGGATTTTGTTAATCTTTGTTGTTTAGATTTTAAAATCTACCTCTCCACTAAACATTGAAGGATCTAGGGTCTAATGGTGAGCATTATCATACCCTAGGTCACTTTCAAATGTAGGGAAACTTGGATTAGGGAATTAATTATCAATTTTTCCTTCTCCTATGTCCAATTGACCATTAAAACCCTAATTATGCAAATACGACAACAAATCAATGAATTACGAAAAAAAGCCCTTGCAGACAGGAGCAAAATATAGAATTACAGAGTACCTATTTTTAGGGTTCCAAAGCGGAACAATCGGGGACACTGGAGCAGGCACCCAAGTCCAAGGTACCTACTTTTTCAGGAAATTTGGACCTCCTTCTGACACTGATCAGCCCTGTAACTTCTATTTTCTAAAGTTTTTCTATGGAGGACACTGGAGTGAGCGCCCAAGTCCTGGAAGTGCTCCTTTGTCCATCTTTTCCTCAGATCCTGAATCCCTGATGCTTGCCAAGCCTTCCTGCAACTCCACCTTTTCTAAATGCGACACCTGTAACCTGCAATCACAAGACTTCGTTTGGGGGTTGTGGTGTTTAGAGGCTTGCCTCAGTCAAACCTCGGAGGTCACTTAAGTTGCCAAACACCATTGTTAGATAAAGAGGGCATACCCTTGTGAGGCAAAGGCTAAAAACCAAAGGAATCAATGATAAAAACATAATGATATGTCACCTTGTAGTGAAGCTCTCATGGAGAAAGGTGTTCTTCATGCCATGAGGAGATTGCTATAAATATCAATACACAAAACATACAAGTCTGCTCTTGCAACATAATAAAAGCCTTCAATCACATTGAGAACATAATAGCTTGCTAGCAATCATCTAGTTGAAATCTAGTTTACAAATGAATGCCTACAAATGCTTATATATGCATCTACAAGCACTCCCACTAAGATATTTGAAATTCAAACTTACTGTGTCAGCAACGGGACCTAATAATGGTCACTAACTGACACCTAGAAATTGAGGCTGCCCCAAAATAGGTCAAGACTAGGGCGCGGGTGCCCAAGTCCTCCCCCTCTATTTTGGGCAGGGTACAACTCAAGGGGTCCTCCTAGGTCCCATTTGTCATGTTACCCAGGTCTCATTCCGTTGGGATGCCAAAATATGAACTAAGATGTCCTAAATACACACAAAAGACCCGGGAGCTAAACCTTATGAGAGAAAAGCCCCCAAGGGGACATTTTCTGATGTTACATTTAGCCCCCACTTTAATGTATGTATAAATGCAAGGCCAATACATGCATTAAAGTAAGGTCACAAACACAGCAAACACATCAAGCATGGAGAAGACACACAATCACATAGAAGATAGTAATAGGCACGTAAAACACAGAGAAGACAGTTACAGTCACATAGAACATGGAGCAAACAATCATGCATGGAAGACACATTAATGCATGGAAGCCAAAAATGATATCTTTTCTTTTCTTTTTCTCATATATATATGAAATGCAAATGCAAGTATTGGAAAGTAAACAAACCTCCCAAAAATGCAGGAAGCACTTACTCGAAGGTGCTGGTCTCTGCATATGGGGCAACACACATGCAAGACATGCAAAACCTCCCAAAATGTAGGAAGCACTTACCTGAAGGTGCTGGTCTCTGCATATGGGGCAACAAACATGCCACACAAAATAAGCACGCCAAAATACACATACTTGAAGACATGGAGAAAACACGGCAGACAAACGATGGAGTGTACCTATTTCTAGGTCCAACACCATCTCAGGCACATTACAGGCACACACCGATGATTGCGCTTCGCCACAAAAATCATCGAAAACATGCTTAAGGGTTGAGTTAGTCACATAACCGCTCCCTACCTCTGTAGATGACTTTTGAAAATGCAACCCCACCTACGTCATGGAGACGCCTTACAGTGAAAAGGAAGCATGGCATACCACCCCACCCACATCACGGAGATGCCTTATAGTGAAAAGGAGGTATGAGCTCAAAAGTATACAACCCCACCCACATCACAGACATGCCTTACGGTGAAAAGGAGGTATATGCAATAGATAGATTGAGTGATTGTAGACAAACTTAGGATGCAGGACGTACTCATCGTACTAGCCTACACCTGAGGACAAGCACATTGCTAACATCTATAACAAATATCTTACCTTATATGCCCCCACCTTAAGGTGGTTGATATCAGTTATCGATATCAAGCACGTTAAGGTAGGAAGAAAACACACAAGGGAACACCAACTTTCGCAAAGCACATGCCCCCCAGAGGTGACATGTACTTTATGATTGCCAAATGTTCCCACAAACACATCCCTACAAGAAACATGTTAGTGTCTATAATATCATGATAAACAACAACATCAATGTATATGATTAACCACACAAAGAGCCAAGGTTATACAACGAATTCAGAGTTCAAGGATAACTGTAGGGCTATATCATGAAGCTCTCCGAATTGAGTACTACCAAGGCTAGATTCAAAGGCAAACAAAGGTGCATAAAGCAACAGTATTGTTAAGGTTTGTAAATGCGACAGAAACATCATGAAATTCACTACGTGGAAAGCACGAGTGCTTCCACTAGCCAAGCGTCGGATAAGATATACAACCCCATCATCATATTAGGAACTAAGTCCATTTTTTTAATTCTCTTGAAAGGGACAATCGGTCCGCATAAGTATAAATGTTGAAAGGTAAACAATAAATAAGAGATGAGAAACAAGTGTCTTTGGGACAGTCATGTAGGAAGGTGCCCCCAAGTCACCAACCATGATGCTATGTCCATCAGACACAACACACAACAATGAAATCAGAGAGAGGTAATTTAGAAGAATGATGATACAAATAGAAGGTGGTCACAACAGAGGTGGTCTCCAGGTATCCCGAACCTTACGGGAGAATCTGAGGTCATCCCAAGAGGCCTAACCAACACATAACACATCATGGGGGAAGCACGTCACCAGAGAGAGAAAGGGTTAGAGATACTTACCTATAGGGCTCTTGTCGGGCTAGAGATATATGCAAATCATCGTCACCATCTTCCCACTCCCTAATGATGGTGGATAGTGGGACATATGGTACCATAGCCAAATTCATATTTTGTTCATCATGTTGGTCATTGTTATGATTGTCTTTGTTTGGTTGAATGTTAGGATCAATGTTTTCTCTTTGAGATGTAAGGTAAGCTCATCACCTTCTCTTCCTCCCTTTTGCAAGTTTACGTTGGTGTGCTTTGCGACTTAGTTTTTGTAAAATAGGACTATGCTCTTTCATGGATTTTTGTGTTGTAGAGGAGGAAGTACCAGGATCAAAGTTCATTTGTCTAACTGGAATGGTTTCTTGTTGAAGCGTACTATCGTACTTTTTCTCTACCCTCTTAGTGATGTCCAAATGACTTGAATATTCAAACAAAGGAGGGACATTAAAGGTCTTCTTCCTTAGTGAAATCCAAGGTGTGTGAACAATCAACTAAAGGACGAAGGTTGGTGGGAGGATCCACAGAGGTAGGAATTTGATTATTGTTAAATGAATGCTTATTTTCCACCCACGGAATGTTCTTTGTTAAAGGGAGCTCTTCATTCACAAATGCTTCATCTTGGCCAAGGAGAGCAGTGGAATTACTAAAGCTATCCCTAGTCTTCTCATTTAAGTATTTAGTTATAGGGGAAGTAGGATAACCTATGGTATTATCATCATCCTTTCTTTTTCTACTCATGGAGAAGAACTTAGTTAAGCTTTCTAATATCATAGGATATTCACTCATGAGGGTTAGAAATTGGTCAAAATCAAGGTTTTTGATAAATGCATGCAAATATACCATTTAAAAATGACATGAAGGTGCCATTTCAATGTGAGATCAGATTTTTAAAATCCTTTTCAACTTTATGCAAAAGTCAAGTGTAAAACTATATGCAAAAAATGATCTTAAAATGCTTGATTTTTTATACTTTTTCAATGTAAGTGAATGAAACAAAGGGTGTTGTAAGGATTTTGATTAAGGGAAGCAAGTTTTGTGTCTAATATCTGTCCAAAACAGCAATAAGATCACTCTCAACACACTCTTGATGCAAATCTAAGATAATGCCAAGTCGATTATAGTGAAAATATGTCAAAATAGGCACTTTTTTCACCCAAATTCAATGCAAGAGAGCATAACAAAGGGTGTTGTGAGGAAAATGACGATGGAAAGAAAATACTATCAGAAAAAATAGCCACTTGATTCAAAAATACCCAACACAACATGTTTTTAGTGCCACTTAAGGTCAACCCTAGTGAAAATATAGCAAAATAGGCTATTTTTCACGGTATTTCAACTCCAAGACCTAGCAAAAGAGGTGTTGTAAGGAATTTTAGGAGGGACAGAAAATAATATCAATAATATTATTCACCTAAATCCATAAAACTGATCACAACACACTTGGAGTGCAAACTAGGTCAAACCCTAGGACAAAAATAGCCAAAAAGTGTAGTTTTTCACCAAATTTTTGCTACAAGAACCCGTTAAAAGGGTGCTGTGAATATTTTTATGAGGGGAATCAATTTTTTACCCTGATAACAACAAAATAATTCTAAAATATCTTTGACAACACACTTATAGTGCAAGTTTGGAGAGTCGATAAAGCTAATTTTAGCAAAAATTATCGTTTTTAAAGCCCTAGGTTTGAGATCTTGGACAAAAAGCTATTTTAATGTTTTGAGGTCTGATATATGATGGGAATTAAATACTCTCATATCTAAAAATGATTTTTAAGGTTAAACATGCAAAATGCCCATGTGAATTTAATGAAAATGCACCAAAATTACTAGTTTTTGTTGGAGTTTTCTATGCAAAATTACAAATAATTTAAATATAAATGCAAATTCACACCAAAATGCAAGACTATAGACAAATCCAAATTTTAATGAGCCTCTAAAATCAGTAGAAAAATTTGATAAAATATTTTGCCTACAAACCCTAGATTTTGGAATTACTAGGTTATCTAAAAATTATCAAAATTTCCACAAAACCCTAGCAATTAAATGATGAAAATGCAATTTAAATTTCTGATTTTTTGAATTTTTCTATAGTTTATATCAGATCTGATGCAAAAATCATGAATTAAGAAAATTTAGGAAGAATTGATGCAATTTAATAAGCCCAACAATGTAATTTTTTTGTATTTTTCCAAAATTTTCAATTTTTTTGAAATTTTCTCAATGCAATAGAGTAAATGCCTATATGAATGAATGAAATCACACCAAATATACAAACAAACACTCATCAAGTTGCAATTTAAGTCCAAAAACATGGGTTCACCAAAATGTTTAGGGTAAAATTAGATTTTGTTAATCTTTGTTGTTTAGATATTAAAATATGCCTCTCCACTAAACATTGAAGGATCTAGAGTTGAATAGAAAGAATTATCATACCCTAGGTCAATTTCGGATGTAGGAAAACTTGGATTAGGGAATTAATTATCAATTTTTCCTTCTCCTATGTCCAATTGACCATTAAAACCCTAATTATGCAAATACGACAATAAATCAATGAATTACGAAAAAAGCCCTTGCAAACAGGAGCAAAATATAGAATTACAGACTACCTATTTTTGGGGTTCTGAAGAGAAATAGTCAGGGACACTGAAGCAGGTGCCCAAGTCCAAGGTACCTTCTTTTTCGGGGAATCTGGACCTCCTTCTGACACTGATCAGCCATGTAACTTATGTTTTTTGAAGTCTATCTGTGAACGGCACTAGAACGAGAACCCAAGTCCTTGAAGTGCTCATTTGTCTGTCTTTTTCTCAAATCTTGAATCCCTAATGCCTGCCAAGCCTTCTTGCAACTCCACCTTTTCTGGATGCGACACCTGTAACCTGCAATCACAAGACTTGGTTTTAGGGTTATGGTGCTTAGAGGCTTGCCTCAATCAAACCCTAGAGGACACTTACGTCTCTGAACACTGTTGTCAAATAAAGAGGGCATGCCCTTGTGAGGTAGAGACCAAAAACCAAAGGAATCAATGATAAAAACACAATGATATGTCACCTTGTAGTGAAGCTCTCATGGAGGAAGATGCTCTTCATGCCATGAGGAGATTGATGCTCAAATCTACAAATATCAATACACAAAACATACAAGTCTGCTCTTGCAACACAATAGAAGCCTTCAATCACCTTGAGAACGTAATAGCTTGCTAGCAATCATCTAGTTGAAATCTAGTTTATAAATAAATGCCTACACATGCTTATATATGCATCTACAAGCAGTCCCACCAAGATATTTGAAATTCAAACTTACCATGTCAGCAACGAAACCTAATAACAGTCACTAACCGACACCCAAAAATTGGAGTTACCCCAAAATAGGGCAGGACTAGGGCATGAGCGCCTAATCCTCCCCCCTATTTTGGGTAGGGTACAGCTCAAGGGGTCCTCCTAGGTCCCATTTGTCATGTTACCCAGGTCTCATTCCATCAGGATGCCAAAATATGAACTAAGATGTCCTAAATACACGCAAAATACTGGGGAGCTAAACCTTATGAGGGAAAAGCCCCCAAGGGGACACTTTATGATGTTACACTCCCCATCAAGTTTGCACTTGTTTCAGTGACAAGTCCAAAAAATACCACGATAATGTTAAGCTCACTCTTAAATTTTGAACCATATAATTTTTTCATGTTTTAGGTATGTTAAGATTTTCATCTTTAATTGCTTTTGTTAGTGTATTCATTTTTTGTCAAAAACTAATGTCTGGTATTTTTGACTTTATTTTTTAACCGTTCATCAAATTTTCAAATAAATTACATTTTTAGAAATTAGACTCCATTCTACACGTATTCAAAAAAATCAGATTTTTTACTAGTTTTCAAAATCTTTTGGGGGGAGCACACTCAATTTTTTGTTTTTCAAGATGTGTCCACTTTGAAAATTAGTAAAAAAATCAATTATTCATGATAAAATTATCAAAAAAATCGGGGATAAACTACATAGTGTTAGTTGATTTCTCACTGAAGCAATATTTGAAATACTAAAAGAAAGTCAACATTTTAGGGGGGCCACACCAGACATTATGATATGTTTTTATGAAAAAATGTGACCAATTTGTGTGGCCCCCATTTTTGAACCCCTTAATCTCAACTATTAAAAAAAATTAATATTTAGAAACTAGATTTGGAGCACTATGACTCTTGTTTTTGTTGCATCTTCAAATTTAGAGTGTAACTATCTTCAATTTCTCATTCAACATCAGTCTTTCCTGATTTCATAAAAAAAAAAGTGGCCACTTAAGACCCTCTTTTGATCCCCCTTCTTTGTGCACTCACCCCATTTCATGTTAAAATTCAATAGTTTGTTTTCATGGTTCAACATTCAGGTCCATTGTTAACAAGTCAAGAATCGAGGCATAGGGTTCAAACTTCAGGGTTATGGGTTGACTTATAGGGTTTAGGTTTCAAGGTTTTAGGTTTTTGGTTAAAAGTTTAGTGTTCAATATAAGGGTTTGATGTTTAAACTTCATAGTCCTAGGCTCATTACTTAAGGGGTTTTGAAATTTAAGGTTGATTGTTTAAAGTTCATGGTTTAGTGTTCAGGGTTAACATCCAAGGTCCAAATTTCAACTTTAAAAGGGTTCAACATTCAATCTTTAACATTGATATTTATTGGTTTATATTGATTACACATCATTTCGTGTTTGAATTTAGTTTCTTATTTTACATGGTTCAACATTAAGGTTCATTGTTAATGGTTGAAGAATTAAGGCACATGGTTCAACCTTTAGAGGTTAGGGTTGAGTTAAAGGTATAGAGTTTCAAGGTTTTGGGTTCTTAGTTAAAAGTTTAGCATTCTAATTAAAGGCTTGATGTTTAGGCTTCACAATCCTAGGTTCATAACTTAAGGAGGGTTTGACATTTAGGGATAAGGGTTTAGAGTTCATGTTTTAGGGTTTAAGGTTCACATTCAATGTCCAATTTTCAACTTTAGGGGTTCAACATTCAATGTTTAACATTGAGATTCAATACTCATCATTTCATGTTAAAATTCAATTATTTTTTCAAATGATTAAACATTAAGGATCATTGTAAATGGTTTGATAATCAAGGCATAGGTTTCAACCTTTAGGGTTTGGGGTGGAGTTTAAGGTATAGAGCTTAGATTTGAAGGTTCAAGGTTTTTGATTCTTGGTTCAAATTTTAGTGTTCAAATTTAGGGCTTGATGTTTAGGCTTCACAATCATAGGCTCATTACTTAAGTAGGGTTGAACATTTAGGGTTGAGGGCTTAAAGTTCATGGTTTAGGGTTTTAGGTTCACATTTAAGATCCAATTTTTAAATTAAGGGCTCAACTTTCAATCTTTAACATTTAGATTTAGTTGTCTATATTGAGTACTAATGTTTTGTGTTCAAATTTAGTTGTTTATTTACATAGTTTGGCATTAAGGTTCATTTTGAATGGTTCAAGAATCAAGGCACAAGGTTTAATCTTTAGGGGTTAGGGTTGAGTTTAAAGTATTAAGTTTATGTTTCAAGGTTTTGGATTTTTGGTTCTTGGTTGAAAGTTTAGCATTCAAGTTAAGGGCTTGTTGTTTAGAATTCACAATCCTTGTCTCACTACTTAAGGAGGGGTTGAGATTTAATTATGAGGGTTTAAAGTTCATGGTTGGGGTTTGGGGTTCACATTCAATGTCCAAATTTTAGCATTAAGGGTTCAACATTCAATGTTTAACATTAAGTTTTAGTGGTCTCTATTGAGTAATCATGCTTTCATGTTCACATTTAGTTTTTTTATTTACATGGTTCAATTACATTAAGGATCATTGTTAATGGCTTAAGAGTCAAGGCACATGATTCAACCTTTAGGGGTTAAGGTTGATTTTAAGGTATAGAGTTTAGGTTTCAATGTTTTTAGTTTTGGGTTCTTGGTTGAAATATTTGCATTCAAATTTAGGGCTTGATGTTTATGCATGACAAGTCTAAGTTCATTACTTAAGGAGGTTCAACATTTAGGGCTGAAGGTTTTGAGTTCATGGTTTACAATTTAAGGTTAATTTAGAGGTGTTATGTATGGTATTTAGTGTATAGTGTTAGTTTCTCTTAGTGTGAATAGGGATGTCTTATTGTGGCATTGTATTGCATGAGTGTTGTTACTTCTTATGAATAAGTCTTGTGAACATATGTGCTTTATGATGATATGATTTATGAGTGCTTGAATTGATGTGTTGTAATGTCCTTTTTGCTTTAGTATGTTCCTTGGGATGTTATTAATGTTATGAACATGTGTTGTGAAAGTGGATCATCTTGGATAAGCTATTTGGACTATAGATTTGATTGTATGTCTATATAAATGTAAATGTGAAATGAACCAAAAAACATCACTTGACCTTGTTTGTTCTTCACACTCATGGACTATTGGTTTAGAGAACTTCATTTCCAGACTAATGATTGGGATGAAAGGGATTCCTCTTATGTCTAGGTTCAAATACCGTCCCCATCAATAGTTGGAGCTTGGAGGTGTTGAGAAAAACAAGTGTGAACAAGGTAAAATTGTAGCTATGTTGCTTTTAAATGTTTTCAAATCTAAAAATTAATCATGTGTGGTGTTTCAAATTTGAAAAATACTTTCAATATTATCCAATTTAGATGTATTAGTGTTTAGCCAATTTAATGAATAAGGTATGAAGAATTTAATCAAGGAAGTTGACATAGAATTTATGTGGAGTTCAACCCTTGAGGGAAAAACTCCACACCCAAAGAGATATTTATGCTTGCATTAATTCTTGTAATCAAGTTTACATTAACACTAAAAGTCTCTCTGAATTCTAGTAGCACTTCGTTACTCCTTCAACTTCAAAAACTTGTCATAGTTTCTACCAACCAAAGGCATCATTATAATTAACTATATCCAATAATAGGAGAATATTTCTTATACAAAAACCATGCACTCAATATTATGAACTCCAATGCTACATAATAGAAATCACCACTAAACTGAAAGTCTCAAACATGGATGCCCAAGAAGTCCCAATCAGACTTAGTCAACTAAAGTACTCCAACTCACACCAATTCCATGCAAACAACATGCATTACTTTGCATCACCAACAGGGCTTAAATTTGACAGTCGACCTGGCATGTCAAGCAATTTTTTTATGACAGTTATCTATTCAATGTTGCCTTTAAAATATTATGGCACATCTTAGTATAAGTAAATTATATAAAAACCAAATATATATATATATATATATATCAACATAATCCTATATAAATTTTGACAGTTTGTTCAAAATCTCTCCTTTCATATGATACAATCTTTTTAAAATTTTGATTGTATTTTACAGCAAAAATGCCTAAATACAGCCATACAACTGTCAAATTTAAGCCCTGATCCCCAATATGGATCTGTAACAACCTATTTGTATCAAGCAAGAGTCATGTAACAACCTATAACATCATGCAAGAGTCACGCAAATCTTGGAGCCTAAGTTAGAGTGACATGCAAGACACATGCATCGCCATATAAGTACATGCAACAACATGCAAGTGACATGCAATAACATGCAAGTCCATCCAAAATCATAGAAGTGACATGCAACAACATGCAAGTCCATGCAAGTGACATACAAGCCCATGCAAGTGACATACAAGCTCATGCAAGTATCATGCATCTCTAACTTCAATGTTAACTCCCACAT
Organism: Cunninghamia lanceolata; assembly: GCA_027924645.1. Classification (NCBI taxonomy): domain Eukaryota; kingdom Viridiplantae; phylum Streptophyta; class Pinopsida; order Cupressales; family Cupressaceae; genus Cunninghamia; species Cunninghamia lanceolata. The sequence goes on along the minus strand of BSBN01000591.1, from coordinate 5,542,168 downwards.
AAGTCTCATGCAAAGTATATGCAACATTATCCTAGAAGTTATGTCCAAGTCAACATGGACTTCTAGAAATAAACTCCAAGTCTCCATGGGCTCCACTTCCAAAGTGGGTGCCCATTATTTATCCCTCAAGTGTCTATGTGTTCAAGAACACTTTCCAAGAATCATGGAGACACAAAATAACTTAGGACAACAATGTTAATGGAACCTTTTCCTAATAAGAGGGAGTAGCTTGCAATCCAATTTAATGATTTCATATGGATATTGTATTTTGAGTAAGGCAACTTTTGTGTATGTAGCTAATTGGCTCATTGACCTAATTGTACTTAATGTAATTATTATTATGGGTTGTAATATTTGAGCCAATGTATTATGGAATATAGAATGATGTACTATTCATTAGTTATACTATCTTGTCTACTTGCAGATTTGTTTGATTAATGAAATTTACTTTATGAGTACTTGTGGATATTTACATTCCTAGTTATGGGATATGTTTGCGAATAATGGTATTTAGTAAAGAAAATTTTCTAGCCACTTTTTGGGGTATGTTACAAATTAGTCCCCAAATACACTTCCTATTAAGTCTCAAGGAAAAGAAGCAAACCACAATCTCCCATTTTGAACTTCTTAAGACAACTCTAATTAATCTTTGGTGATGTTTATGTGGCTCATACTTTTGTGATATACAATGTGATTGCTTGGTAGACATTTCCACATATTTACAACATTAATATTTTTTATGGCCTAAACACTAACCTATCTTGTAGCCTAGAATTTTGTAGATTTTCTTAATAATAAATTTTGTTGATGGTTACAGATATATCTCATGATTTAAAGAACCACTACCATATTGTCCACTTCTATAATGTAATCTATGGGATTATTTTTTTATTTTTAATGACAATGGAGTCGCTTCCATTCAAATGTTCCTTACTATTATAATGCATACACAAAAATATTCATTTATAATTTTATATGTAACTTGGGACTTCAAGTGTGATACTATTAATGATAGTTACAAAGTGTTTTAGCTTTTATAAGAATAGAAGGTACTTCATAACAAATTCCTTTCTTCTATTGTAGACATTAAATACACTCATTATAAAGACTTATAATAACTTATAAATGTATGTCTTCTCATAACTATAGAGTTGTCAAATGCATTTGCATGAGATGAAGAATTAATATTCATCATTCTAGGTTCTTTCCAAAAAACTATTTTTCTTTCCTTCAGTATTTAAAAACATGTATGCTTATGATAACATTCCATTTTTAAATCAGCTAAACAAATATTGTTAGCCACAACTCATAAGCCTTTAGACATTGTGAAATGAATCCCCCATTATAAATTTTTGACATGAATCAAGTACAAGAATTCAAGATTCTTAATGTAGTTGTGATTAAGGATTGTAAACAAATATTAGATGTGGCCTATGGAATTTAGTCTCCACTAGCATTTGATAGGTAGACTAATGCAAAATGATTCAATTCCTACGTTATCAAATGGAATTTAATTTTACTACCATTTGTTAGGTTTTCTACAAGTGATTAAAGTAGTCAATTTGACCATATTATGAATTTAACACTAATTTGTTATTTTCAAACATATGATGTCTCCCATTGTGTTTCTCTAAAGTTCCCCTCATTCTTTTGAGTTCCTCTTGTTTTAAATTGATTGTCACTCCAAACACTTACAAAGTGCCCTATTTAATTCTCTCCTAACCACCTTGGTACCCTCATCTCATTAGTATTAATTTATAAATCTCATCATGCACAATTTTGTAATACCATGAATGTACAATTATAATGTAATATAAATTGCAACTTTATTTTCACATATACAATTGTTATTCTTTTCTCTCTAACATCAATCTATAAACCTCATTATGTGAATTTTTGAGGTATCATGCATAACCACTAATTACAGCGCAAACACACTTGTAAATTTTTTCACTTCTTCATTATAAATTATTCTTGTTTATTTCTAATTAAACCAAACAAATTGAAATCAATTTAAATTAAAAAATATTTGCAAATTCACAAATATATTAGATATCTCACCAAGCAAAGGGATGTGAAACAACACGAGAAATATCTAACCATAAATGACACAAAATCTATACACACTTATATAAAACTACATAATGAATCTAGAATGTGTAATTAAATGGTTAACCTAACATAGGCAAAAGATAATACAATTAATCCAAACAAAAGAACTATACAAAATGGCAAGGATAAGTGTGAGCCCTCCTCTCCCATTTCTTGCTGGTCAAGCATCTTTTCATCTCCCTGAAGTGTTCCTCACCTTTTGTTTTTTACTCTTTCTCCACCTCCTCTTCTAGCTTTTCATTTCATACATATATAGATTTTAGGAAAACAATTCAATTAAATTTCCATGTTATCATAAAATAAGTCTTTGATAGATACCACAATAGGGTATATAAGTAGTGATCTCCATTACACTATGCATCTAATTTTAGGAAGTCAACATCATAGTCTAGATTACCAAATACTCAAAACAAAAACAAAAGAAAATAAACTTTCTAGAAACTGAAAATAAAACCTTACTCCTTCATTAAGGAGATTGTCTAACAAACCAAAAGCAATTGCCAGCTTTTCACAATAATGGCAGAGAAATAATTATTTTCCCTCCTTTTCCACATCACTAAGTAAATGTCTTGAATCCCGAAAATACCCTGCTGCCTTCATCTCCCAAGCCAATTTCTCCAACATTGCATAGATCTCCTATGTCTATGGATGTGATCTATCTCCTACACAAAAAAAATATGTACCATTTTATGGCCTTCAATCCAACTATATTCAGGGATCTTTTTAATTCCTTTATCTTGCATCAATGTCCTTACCCTTGGAGCCTCACACCGCCTGCCCACTTCTGCATAGATGTTTGAGAGAAGTAAGATGTTTGAGAGAAGAACATAAGTCACAGCATTTCTAGTAACCAAATCAAAAAGCAACGTCACTGTAAATACTCCTAAGCCTATATTCATATGTGATTTGCAGACACCATGAAAACACATCCACACAACCACCACAGGTTTAACTAGCATCCTAATGATAAAGTTTAGGCTGTCCTCGAGATAGCCAGTACGGGCAAGGTGGTCAACCATGCACACATAATGATCAATTGTAGGTGTAATGTAATAAGGGTTACTTGTGATTGAAGTATGTACACCTTTCATCCACTAAACCTGCATGGCTGCATGTACATAGAACACAAGCAAAGCTTATAATGTCATGATATGTTCAAGAGTGCTTCATTAATTCAAAGATTTTGAAAGCATCCTTGCAAAATTTATTTTGTGTATATTCTGTTCACGTGCCTTGTCTATGCTTCCACATTTTCTATACATGTCTACCAGAGCGTTTCCAATTATAATATCTGACAAAAGTCTCCCTCGCATTATGCTTTGATGGATGTTCATATATTCGAAAACCTCATTTTGGCACAGGCGGGGAGGATACTGGCTTTACAGCTGCCAATTGCATTTGCCTGAAAGTTTGTAAAGCCTTGTCAACAAATCCATTTTGAACATATCCTGCAATCATGGCAATCCATGAGACCACATCGTTGACGCATTTTCTCAAATAGTTCACATGGCTTTCACATTTTGCATACATGTCTACCAGAGCTGTTGCAACTACAACATCTGACAAAATTCCTCTGTCCTTTATGCTTTGATGGATGTCCATACCCTGTTCCAAATCTCACACTTAGCACAGGCTGGGAGGATGCTGGCAAAGGTTGCAGAGTCTGGCTTTACACCTGCCAATTGCATTTGCTTGAAAGTTTCTAAAGCCTTTTCAACAAATCCATTTTGTGAATATCCTGCAATCAGGACATTCCATGAGAACAAATTTCTTTGAGGCATTCTGTCAAAACAGTCGACGTGCCTTGTCCGTGCTTCCACATTTTGCATATTCTGTAATCATGGCATCCGATGAGATGACATCTCTTTGCGGCATTCTGTCAAATAGTTCATGTGCCTTGTCAATGTTTCCACATTTTGCATACATGTATACCAGGGCAGCTGAACTACATCATATATCCTTTATCCTTTGATGGATGTTAAGCTCACATTTTGGCACAGATGTTAAGCGGGCTCAGTTGTGCCACCTAAGGAGTCATAGCTTAGAGTGTGTGAGGTAATCCTACGCAAAGAGCAATCCTTTCTGGTTAACAGAGAAAGATCCGTATCTTCTCACTTGTCACCTCAATGAAAAGGACAAGAAACAAGCAAGGCAATCTGGACACCCCTATTCTTTTTCCTAAAAATAAGGATTACATTCAATATAAAATTTCGAGACACCACAGGAAAAATCTATCATGTTCTCATGCATTAGCCCACCAGTAACATCATTTCTGTCACCGACATATTAATGCTTATCTTGCATAGTAAAACCACCGATGTATTTAGATTTCTTTATATCCCAAATATCTAGATAGTTTTTTGAGGGAGCTTGAATCTGGTTTTGTTAGGCAATGGCTTCTCTTGCAAGATTGTATGGAAAAAGAGTGATGGGTATTCAGAGGCAGGCTTGCAGAGCCTTCTACACTAGAAGTAAAGACAAGGTGCTTTCTGAGGAAGAAAGGGCTTTGGAGACTGTCTACATACAGGCCAGTTCTTGTGATTGCTTTCCTTTCTCTTAAATTTTTATAATTTAGAAAAACAATTATTTCAGATTTGAGGATAGCTATAATTGTTAAGGTTTCTGGGTTCTCAACATGCAGAAAATGGAAAGGGAGAGGTTGGAAAAGTTGAAGAAGAAGATGGCAGAAGAGGTCAGTATGTTTAGGTATACATTTTTAGAGTTGTTGATATATTTTTTTGTCTATGATTGTGAAAGTATGTGAGTTTTTATGTGTGATATGTATTCTGTTGGTTTTATCAGAAACCAGGAGATATTAAAATGGAGGTTTCTGCAGAAAGTATAGCAGCAGCGAAAGCAGAGCATAGGCATGCAGATGGTTGAGATTGGGAAAGCATATTTCAAATATTCAGATGAAAATGTATATGTAATAGGTAGCTGGTTGCTTTGACTGGCTTGGCTACATTTGTATATGTCGTATAGCTCTACCATGACTGTATTTGTATACGTTATATAGCTAACTACAGCTCTACCTTATTGTCAGGCTACAGAAAATTTATGTTGGATATGTAGAAAGCCGAAAGTTTGGCTTGGGCTTGTAGAAACAATAGTTCCTTATATATTATATTTATGGAAAACTTTGAACATAATATGACGACAATGACTCTTAAGGTAATTTAGATAAATAAATTGGTTGAGGACCTATGAAGTATATATGTTGTCCTTATCTTCAAGGCATAATATATCATTGGATTTTTTTATTGTCATTAGTATCTGTAGTACTATTGTATATCATTGGATTTTTTTTTTTGTCATTAGTATCTGTAGTACTATTGTAATATTGTAATGAGTTCTTTTTTAGATTAATCTATGTACAGTAAACCAATCAAAACAAAGTATTTTTTTTTATGTAAAACAAATTTTAATTTTTTAAGCCTACATAAGAAAAAAATTAACAAAAATAATTGGGAAACGATTTATCTATGTTGTGATTGGCTCAAAATTTGACCTCTAGAGTAACAGATTTACTTGTTTAATTAAATTATAAGTGACTAAATTGTTATATTAAAGTAAAAATGAAATATTGATATATTTTTGTATATAAGTATATAGTATTAATATATTTTAGTGATCTAAATATTAAAATATTATATTGTGTAATATTTATATTTATATGATTATTTAATTTTCTTCATTGTAATTATAATATTTTAAATATCTATAAAATAATATAATTATTACTATTTTTATAATAAAATTTATTGGAGATAGATGGCACATGCAAGCGGAAATAGAGCTGAGGTAAGAGCGAGGGCAAAAGGTGCAGGTTGCGAAACGCAGGAGCAGAGCTTCCACGACGTAGCATATAACCGAGGCACATTAGCCAATCCTTGGTTAACGCTACACCATGGAATCTAGAAAGCAAGAAAAAGAGAGGGAGAAAACCAAACAGCCAGAAGAGAGCGGAAGAAGCAATCGAGAAAAGCCTACCAAAAATCAAGGAATATATGCTACGATCCAAGGGAGAAAACCCCTCCCTTGGAGGGCAATGTTAGTCACCACTTGGAACGTCAGGGGCCTCAATGCCCCTGACAAATAGCGTATGGAAAAATGCCATCTAGAAAATATGCCTTTAGACATTGTTCTTTTGCAGGAAACCAAACTGGGCCCTCAAGAGGCTAATCTCTTCTTGAAGCACTGTCACAAGTGGTCTGGGGCCTTTGTACATCTAATTGGTAACATTGGTGGCCTACACATTCTATGGAAGAAAACGACGATCTCCATATGTGACTTTACATGCAATCGCAATTGGATGCTCTATCGCGCCACACTCCATGCCTCAAACATCATCTTTATTCTGATAAGTGTGTACGGGCTGACCCGTTTAGAGGACAAAAGAAACCTTTGGAATGTTCTTACATCCATTCTATCAGCACTTAAGAAGGAAAATGTCATCCTCGGTGGTGATTTCAATGGCATCTACCCATTGGAGGAAAAAAGTGGTGGTTTGAGAAGAGAAAATGAGGTGATGAAAGACTTCTGACACTCTGTAGACTCCAACTTGCTGGTTGATGTGCGCCCAAAGAAAGGTTGCTTCACATGGACCAACAGATGTAGCAGCTTTTCACACATTGCGGAATGCCTTGACAAATTTCTCATCTCTAAGAGCTAGACGAATCTTTAGCTTAGGGTTCACTCTTCCATTCTCCCTATCTCACTCTCAGATCATTTTCCAATCTCCATCTCATTCAGTGTTGCCCCCAAGCCTAAAAAGAGTCACTTCAAATTTGAAAGAATATGGTTATGTGATCCCAATCTCTTGGCTCTCCTTGAAAATTGGTGGAAGGAAGACCCAAGGAAAGAGGCACCAAAAGTTTTATTTTCTACAAAAAGCTCTCTTTGATAAAGTAGCACATATTGGAGTGGAACAAGGTTTCCTTCAAAAACATCTTCAAGGAGAAAGCTAGGATCAAGGATGAACTTGCTACTCAAAACAAAAAAGTGATATAGTTCGGTATGTTTCTAGAGGAGTTTGAAAGAGAGATATCCCTCTTGGCTAAACACGTAGAGATTCTCACCAAGGAAGCAGAATATTGGAAAGCAAAAGCTTGGGAGTCTTGGTTGCAAGCTAGCAATAGGAATTCAAAATTCTTGCACAACTTGGTCAAAGATAAGAGAACCTTTAACAGAATAAACAACATAAAAGATGCATAAAATAATATCTAGAGTAAGTCAGAGGAAATTGAAAGCACTACTGTTCACTTCTTTTCATCCCTGCTAAACCTCAACAGCACTTCTAACTTACTTGATGACAATGAAATTCTTCAGTGTATACCAAACTCAGTAACGGCTGAATACAATGCGATGTTGATGGCCTCCTTCACCCTCGATGAAGTTAAAAAAGCCACTTTTGATCTACACCTCGACAAGGCATCGGGTGATGACATCATACACACACTTCTATGCTCAGCTATCAAATGATGGTACACTCCCTCCCATACACATGCTCTAATACCCCAAATAATGACAATATCTACTTAGACACCAAAATCTAATAATTGATTGCCTGGTCTCTTATCATTAAACAGACTTCTACAAACTTCCTGTCACAACAGTGATAGGAACCAAGATAGTTTTATTAAATAATCATGTAACAGATCATTCTTAGGCAATGGAAACTTTCCAGAACATATTCAGTGATAGGAAATCCAATTGAAACTAATTCAGGGATAGGAATTCAATGACAAGAATTATAACCTTTTATTCAATTCAGCTAGATAGGCTATGATTACAGAGTGGACACACACATATCTTCCTATGTCAAACTATACTCTTATTTAATGAAATTGCTTACAGAATGGAGAGACCTTCAAGATTGTTCCTTCACCCTTATTGAGGGTTTGATACAAGAAAGTAGTCACAGATGAACACATAATGTGTTAAGTCACACTTTCTTAGAAGAAACGAATGCTAAAGCATTCCTCACATTGACTCATACCTACCCGCAACTGCCCAAACCTCGTGGTGTTCATTGTCAACCTCATCAAGCTCATACTACTATCCAAATTCATTCAAAACCTCTTCCTTCTACTGACAGGAATTGGATTGCATATCTTAATCCGTTCACATGCCGTTAAAACTATCTTTAAACTATTTTGAATTCCACATAAAGTAACCTTGCTTCTTTATTTGGCGATAAGAACCCGCTCACTTCCACAATTAGATTCCTCTCTTCATTCCTCTCGTCCAACCACTTTCATAATGACCCTCACTTCCCTTCTCATTTGTTTCAACTCCTTTGTATTTGGCCTCTATCCTTTTGGCCTTCCTTCTCAATCACCCCCCCCTCTCCATTCTATTAACCGACCTCCTTTTCATGATCTCTTTCTCTTACTTGTTATCTCTCTTCCTGCCATTCTGGTAGTTTGAACATTGGGCATAAACTAACTACTTCTCAATGGTTTCATAACTAAATGATCAATAAAACAAATTAAAAGATTAGTTAAGCCAAAACTTAAGTTTTATGTCAATGATGCTCTTGCATCAAACTCCCTAGGGGTCAAAAGATCATGTACTCTTGCACATGTGGTTCTTCTACAAACTTATCTAATCTTTTCTTCCACTTCTTCCACAATCTCTCTGGCCCATATGCCACATCCTTCCAACATTATTGTGCAACACTGTGTGCTACCCTCATGAGGTTGTCTTCATCAATTATGGTCCACCTCCAATCTTTGATCCTCCTTTCATCCACATACAACACACCTTAAACAAATGGAAAGATTTTCATGTCTTCAACATCACACACTTCATCATCAATAGTTACCATTTCTATGTCATACTCAGCATGTTCATCCAACATTCTTTCCAGCCACTCTTTTTTTATGGCCAACTGCTGCAACAAATTATGTTTAGATTCATCTTCTATTTCATGACTCATCACATTCATCTCAAAATCTTCCATGAAAGCTACATCTTCTGCCTTCATTCCTGCAACAACTTCTGTATCATTGTCTTCAACCTCCCTTGGGGTGTCCTTTGTTGTCCCACACATTTGCAAACCTTTAACCTTTTCATTCCATCCTTGCTCAATGGTTGCCAACTACCCCCACAAATCTTCTTCAGTGTTTTCAGTTGTTGCTCCTCCTTCTAATTCTATCTCTGCATTACCTTCACCATTCTTTTGTTTGCCTTCTTCCTCTTGGATAATTGTTCCTCCCATATCTAAATCCGCACTTTCATGTTTTTCAACATATGCCACTGTTGTCCTCTTTTTATGTTCAACTCTTCCAACCAACTTTTTCTCTTTTCTGTCATACTTGTAGTTATTCATACTGCACTTTCCAATCTGCCTTTGCTTACCTTCTTGCTTCTTCTGATATTTATTCCTCCTCATCTCTTTCTCATCCACAAGCCTCCACATTTCCACCTCATATTTATAAATTTCATTCAAAGCCTCATAATCATCATCATCATCATCATGTAATTAGATTGTTTGCCTGGCACCTTGTTTAACTTTTCCTATCTTTTCTTTCAACAAAATCATCCAAAGTTTCAAATGCATCATTAATTAACTCAACTTGTTTACCTTTCAGATTACATTTGGCATTCTCTAACTTCTGCCAGTCTACTACCTCAATGTTCTCCACATCAGATTCCTTCGCACACTCTTTACCAACATCTTCCTTTTTAGCTTCCACTCTTTTATTTGTCTCAACATCACTTATTGCAGCACCACTTGCTTTTTCTGCTACCCCACTCTTTTCTCTCCATACTTTATTTGCCACAATGTTGGGCTGATCTCTTTTCATTACTACACTTGGTCTTCTTATCTTTTATCTTGAAATATGTTCTCTAGGCTTCCTTGCTTGCCAACTTACCCTCAAATTTGGATGCCACTTATTCATCTATAAATCTTTCATTCTTTGCACTTGCTTTTTAGTATAAACACAATCAAAAGCATCCATCTCACTGTATTTTCGCTGCTACCCTTCATCAATCTTTTTCCTTTGCCAACATGGAACTATGTACCCAAGATTCATCATTGTCTTCTTTTGATTATAAACTTGTCCATCTATATTTACACTTCTATTCACATGATCAAAACTAACATTTTTATTTCTAAAATTAATAGTATGACCTTCCTTTACCTGCTGTCTTCATTTGGTCCCTTCATTGGCTTCTTTGACTTCCATCTCTTCCTCTACATAAGCATCTTGTACTGCATCTGCAACTTCTTCCAAGGCATCATGAAATTCTAGGGCTGTCCTCTCATCTTCATCATCAAACTGGAAATCTTCAGCTTCACACTCCTCTTCATTCTCAGGCACTTTGCAATGTACCTCTACATTAAACTCTTCTAGACACACTGTTGCAACCAACCTCCTCTCATTCATTCTCAGGCACTTTGCAATGTACCTCTGCTACAAACTCTTCTAGACACACTGCTGCAACCAACCAAAGAAAGGAAGTTCATTGTAAACCATTTAGGGCAAGATGAACTAAAGTTGGGATGTTCGTGGAAGTTGAAATGAAGTCGTTGGAAAAGGGATGGTCGTTATCTTTTGATAATAGAAAGTGTAGAGCGTGGAAAGAGGGGACAGTCTCGGAGAGAAAAAGAGCATAATGTAAACTGAATCGAGGAGGAGAGAAATAAAATCAAGTGTTGATTTGAGTTTTATGTTTGTCTCTTTATGATATATTATTGTTCTCTATTAAGTTCTTTTATTGTTGCATAATTCTGATTTCTGTTTCAATGTATTGTAGATGATTGATTATTGAGAAATCACTTTAGAAGGCGAGTGTAAGGAACCAAGGAAGGCTTGATTGCTATGAATCGAGAAGAGTAGTAGAAATTACAGAAGGAAAGGTTTGTTTGGGGGGAATAATGTTGAGTCTTCGGGAAAATATATAATGATAATTGTATTCAGCCTATAATGGGCCGCCCAAATGTTGATTGTTGAGTTTCCATTCATTGTAGTTACAAGTAAGAAGCTCAGTTTATCATTGAATAGATAAATAATTGTTTGATGTACATTGCTTGTTGATCGATACAGGATGGTTTGTCCATGTTTTCACTAGTTAGGGTTCGATCAGATGATTTATTGTAGTTTTTGATGCATACATTTGAATATGAGTTAATTAATTGAAAATTATCAATTATGGACAAGTTTCTAGCACTATTTTGATAGGAAACAAGTGTATTTCTTTGAGTGAGTGTATTATCATTTTCTACCATTTCCTTAGTGTGTGAGGTTGTTGTCATCAAGTGGTATCAGAGCCGATGGTTCTGAGTGCATGGGTAGAGTGCCAACAGTGAGGCAACATGTGCAAGGACCGATGGGTGTGGGGGAAAAGAGTCAAGTGGTTGTGTCTCGAGTAAACCTTAAGAGAATTTGTTGCAGGAAAGGGGAGACCTATAACTGTAGAGGGTAGAGAAGGAGGCACGAAATATTGGTTACAATTGTGAGTGCAGAGGATTGTAGTAGTAAGAAGGATGGGTATTAGTGTAAGAAGATCCATCAGAATTCTATCTTGGAATGAGCATTGGGACGAAGTGGAGAAAAGAAAACTCCATGAGAATTTAAACATGATTGCAATAAGAATGGATGCATTGGAAAAGAATTATTTTTCTAATTCTGTTGTGATTGCAAGAAATACAAAAACGATAGATAGCAAGCCAACAAAAAACATAGAAGGCATTAACAACAAGAATGCGGAAGATGTCGATGAAGACTGTGAACATTTTGTAGATGTTAAGGAAGAAGATTACCAAGAGACAGAAATTGATAAAAAAAAATTAATTCGTAGAGTTTAGAAAGTTCATACTTTGGTTTTCTTGAGGATTTGAGGAAAGATGGTCTTCGAAGTGGTTTCGAGTCTGATGATGGAGAAAATCTTGTTCATGCTTTCATTTCTAAAGATGACAACTGTAATAAAGATGAGGAGAAATCTGTGTTTGCCAAGAAGGATATGAGATTAGAGGCAATGTCTAGTTTGAAAGAACATTTTGAAGGAGAAAGTATAGACCTAGTGAAGGAGATAATAGTAGAGGAAGGAAATGCTGAAGGTTCAATTGAGATTGTGGTGAAAGAACCGGAGGATGTTGAAGAGGCAGAAGACCTACTATTTAAACATAACATTGTGGAAGTAAATACTTCTGACGTAATTTTCTTTACACATTGGGAGGATGAAGTTTTATTTTCATTTGAGGTTGATGACTATGAAGATGAGAGACAGTTATGGAGATTTGCAGTTGACAAAGAAATCAAAAGGTAAAGATATAAGAAGAAAGAGGAAAGCAAACGAATGGAGATGGAGAAACTCAGAAAGAGAAAATGCAAGTACAGAATGAATTTAGAGGAAAAAGGACAAGAGTTGAGAAGGCTAAACAATTGGAAAATGAGGGAAAAGAATGCAAAGTTCCATTACTGGCTTCATGTGCAAGACCCCATGATCTCTTTTGTCTCCTGGGAAGTTTGATGCAAGAGCATCACAACTTACTCTCTATCTTTTAGTTTAGATGGTTCTATTCTCTGTGTGTGTGTGGTAGGTATGCCAGTTTTAGATGTTATCAGGTCTCTTTGTTTTGGTATCAATTTCCTATCTCTTCCTATCATCATTGTGGCAGGAATGGAATTCTCCAAAGTTTTCTTGTTTCCAGGTAGTTAACCAACTGTTATCGATGTCCTTTGTTGGAAGTTCATTGTAAACCATTTAGGAGAAGATGAATTGAAGTCAGGATGTTCATGGAAGTTGAACTAAAGTCATTGGAAGAGGGATGGTTGTTATCTTTTGATAATAAAAAGTGCAAAGTGTGGAAAGAGGGGATAGTCTCAGAGAGAGAAAGAGCACAATGCAAACTGTATCGAGGAGGAGAGCAATAAAATCAAGTGTTGATCTAAGTTTTATGTTCATCTTTTTATGATATATTACTATCCTTTGTTAAGTTCTTTTACTATTGCATAATTCTGATTTCCATTTCAATGTATTGTAGATGATTGATTATTGAGAAATCACTTTAGATCTGATTTTCCTGTCTTTGATTATTGTCATTGCCTATTATTTGAAGTTCTTGTCTGTGATAGACTAGAAGGCTACCATCACAGGGTCTCGATGGGTTCACCACCTTATTCTATCAAAGTGTTGGTAGTTCTTGGGGATAGAGATACTAGAGATTGTTGAAGAATTCAGGATTAAAAATTAGTTTGTAAACAAAATAAAAAACACAAACTTGGCGCTCATTCCTAAGAAGCAAGACTAACTCACTTTTGTAGATTTTTAGCCAATAGCCCTTTGCAACACCCTTTATAAGATCATATCTAAATCTCTGGCAAACAAGCTAACAACTATCTTGTGCAAACTCATATCTCCCTTCCAGAACAGTTTCACCCCTGGGAGAGACATTTCGAGTAGTATAATCTTGGTGAATGAAGTTATCCACACTATTGCTTCTAAGAAATTCCCAAGCATGCTTCTCAAATTGGATGTCACTAAGGCATACGATATGGTAAGTTGGAGATTCTTACTACGGGTCCTTGAACGATTTCGCTTCTGCAAAGAATGGAGAAATAGAATATTCAGGTGTATATCTTAATAAAGTTCTCGGTCTTGGTGAATGGCTCACAAAGTGGTTTCTTTCCTTCCGCCAAGGGCCTCCGACAAGGAGACCCAATCTCTCCTTTCATGTTCATTCTAATGGCTGAAGCCATTGGCAGATTCATAGATTTCCTGCTGGTTGACAAAAATTTTAGGTCAATCCAAGCTCAATCGAAGGACTTACTAAAAATAGTAAGTCTAGCTATTTTTAGCTCTTTTGGAAACTTTGAAAGTTCCAAACCATTATCCAAGATAAAGGGTATTCAAAAAGACCAAAACTAGGAAAATAGTAATCTTTCAAAGTTGCAAGGTTGAGACACTTTTCTTAACAAAATGCCTGATAAGTTTGAGACTCCTTTCTTTGAAAAATATAGTGGTAAACGTGATCTTAATACTCATGTGGCAACATTCACAGCTATGTGTAGTGATTTCTTCTTTGAAGAGGACATGTTAGCAAAACTCTTTCCACGATCCCTTAAAGATGCTGCTTTGGAATGGTTTTTCTCTTTACCTCCAAATTTGATACATTCTTTGTAACAACTTGTTGATCAATTCTTACAACATTTCCAAGCAAACATTGGACCCCAGGTCTCATTGATTGATTTAGCTCATTGTAAACAAGGTTTGAAAGAAAAGTTAACTGAGTTCATTAGTTGATATCAAGCTCTCTTTGCACAAATTCAATACCTAATTATAGATGAGGATGTTCAGAAGGTGTTCATTATGAATCTACAACCTAACATCCATGATAAGATCCTCTTGATGAAATATAACTCTTTTCAACATTTATGTACAACTCTTCGCGATTACCAGCTTTCATCTAGTTAGTATGAGAATCAAAACTCATCAGCTCAAGGTGGTCAATCCACAGCTAGAACATCTCAAAAAAAATTTAAGAGGAACACCAAGATTTTTATTAAGATAAATGAATAGAATCCAAATAATTTTTCATCACAAGTGTTTTCTATCAATAATCCTAAAAGGGCACCATTTCAATTTAGAGAACAACAAAGATAGTTTACTCCATTATCTGACTCCCTACATTCTATTATGAATCAAGTAGTGAGTAATAATCTCTTGAAGCTTCCTCCTATTAAACCATTAGACAACAATAAGATACAAGGACCTTCTTTTAATGATAATGCTTTATGCCATTATCATCGCACATAAGGACATGACACTGAATGATGTATGCGTCTTAAACATGAAATTCAAGACCTCATTGACTCTAATGTAATACAAGTAATTGGTGTGAATGACAATGGAAATAAATTGGTTGCCCTCCGAATCATAATTTACATATTTTCACTAATCCATTTTCTTAACATAGCCACAACAATATGGTAGAACAAAATGTAATAGAATAGAACGATGATTACCTTGACTATGATGAAATAGTTGGCATAACAGAAGTGGATAAGGAGAAGATTGAAGACTCACCTCCTCCATGAGGAAAAGTTATATATGTTGAGGTTCCTCCACCATTATCCCTTGAAGGATCGGGAGATAACCAAGATGCTTAGATTAAACAACCTTGACAAGAGAACATGATACAAGAAAAGGTTGTCATGGTGGAAAGTATCCCATTCCACCACAAAAGACTCATTCATCAAGAAAATAAGAATAAGAAAGCAAAGAATTGTAAAAGAACAAGGTGGCTATCATATGTAGGAACAGGTAATGATTCCCATCCTCGCAAGCAACTGAAAATTCAAACATACAGAATCTTGGGAAGAGTACATTACATAGCTATTTCAAAAAGGACAATCGAATAGGTACGAATCTTTCACATAGCTTGGAGCACCTTTCTAAGATGCTCTCAAGCCTGGCATCCTCTTAAAATATATACATGATATGATATTGTGTCATGTTGTGTTCTCCCACGTTGTGCTATATGTTGTTTAGGTCTCTTTAGATGGCCCTTGACACTCTTCTCGGGTCAAGGATACAAGGAGACTGCCACTGTTGTGACCATTCTTCTATTTGTTTCATCATTCTTCTATTGTTCCTCACCTCTATTTTATTTTTGCGTGTCATGCCTTAGGGGCATAGCATTGTGGAGGGTGTTTTGGGGGCATCCCCCTACATGGTGTTCTTAAGGCACTTTGTCTCCTCTCTCATTTTATTGTTTACCTTCTTCAGTGATCCTACCTAGTCGGTAGATAATGAAAACAAACAAATACTGATAAGGACCATGTGTCCCTTTAGCAAGCAAAGCAAAAATGGACCTAGTCCATACATGAAGATGGGGTTGATTTATACATATATCTGATACTTGACTAGTAGAATCATTCCGTGTGATGTATCATCTTATGGAATTTCTTGTAACTAACATTTTACAATCCACTCAATATGCTCTTGTACACTTTGATTGGTATCTCACCTTGTTGCTACACTTGGTTTTGAGGTATCTGCAGTATAGCCCAATGGTTATACTCGGTTCTGAACCCATGAGTAGAGCCTTGGTCCTTGAAATAATAGTTATCACATATAGCTTTAACAAACTGATTTGGTTATTAAATCTTAGAGTCTTAAGATTTCTAACCTTTCTTGTTGTTTATCTTAGCAAATCACATCAATGAGTTTGTGAGAACATTCGGCTATCATAAGCACATGTCAGATTGAGGGCATGGGCTTTGCAAGAGCTCTTGTTCCCTTGTGTGTTTTCTCTCTACCTTAATGTGCTTGATATCGGTAAGCGACATCAACCACCTTAAAGTGGGAGCATATATAATGGTATCCGTATGATTATTTTGACACCGACAAAGCATGTTTGTAAGCCGTTCTCTGAAAGGTGGGATGGTGTATCTCTTGAGCTAGTGCACATCTTTATTTAAATTGCATTCAAAAAGCCCTCTGTGTGAGGTGGGATAATGTATCTCTTCAGCTAGTGTGTATCCTTTTATACAAATCCCTTCTATAGAAGGCGTGATGGTGTATCTCTTGAGCTAGTGCACATCCTTTTATACAAAGTCCTTCACAGAGACAGGGTTGGATCTTGAGTCATCCTCCCTTAAGCATGTCTTTGGTGGTTGTGGTAGCGCAGCTCAACCGTCAGGTTTGTTTGGCATGTTTTAGATGGCGGGACTTAGAAATAAGCTCCTTCCATCGCTCGTTTGCCATGTATAAGATGTATAGTATGTCTATGGCATGCTATACAACTCTCGTGTATTCTGTGTGTCTTCCTTACGTGTCTGCCATGTATTCCCCTTGTGTGGTTTCAAGGTGTGTAGTGATGAGCTCCACCCACATGGGTTTTGTTTGGCATGTCTTCCCCCTGGTGCAGTATTAAGAGTGTAGCAATGAGCACCCCCCACATTTTAGGTTTTGTATTGCATGTTTTTGGTGGTATCAAGGGCGTAGCGATGAGCTCCCCCTGCCCCTTAGTTAGAATTTTGTTTCATATATAAATGTTATATCAATGTATTCATTGTGTATTGTGTGACTACTCTCATGTCTTCATCGTGTATTGCGTGCTTCCACTGTATTCACCATGTTTTGTGTGCTTTCTACTATATTCTTTATGTCTTGTGTGTATTCAATGTGTCTTCTAGTGCTTACCTAAGATTGGGGGCTACAAATACTTCCTCAACCTTGGTGTATGCCTTAGCTTCATGTCCCTAGCATGTTTGATGTGTTTTTTACCGTACTTTAATGCATGTATGGAATCGTAAGATCATACATACATTAAAGTGGGGGCTAAATGTTATGTCGCAAAAAGTTTCCCTATGACTTTTTACCTCCTAATTTAGCTCCTAGGTCCCCTTATTTTCCTTATGCATGACTTAAACTTATCCCGGAGCAATTTCCCATGAAACCCATGCCAAATGGGGCTTAGAAGTCCACATTTAATCTTAATTGAGACTCAAAAATCACCTTGGGACCTGGGCGCTCGCACCCAAGTCCAGGTTGATTTGTTGGGGCCTAAATTTTATGATGTCGGCATAGGACCTTTTAAAAAGGTTTTCCTTTATCAACCTTTTCAATTTGAATTATGAAAGTTTAGGGGGAATGCATATTTAAATAGGTTTATGTCTTCATTTTACACCTAGATGGATAATGTGAACTTGTGATATTGAGCTAAGGATATTCAAGGCTTTCATTGTGTTGCAGAGCACTATTGTATTGTGTTTGTTGCAGATTTGGCTTCATCAATCCATCTCCTCATGATTTGAAGGCTCTTCATCTTCGTGAGGGTTTTCACCTCTAAGGTGACATCTTGTTGTGCTTCAATCAATTCATTTCATCATTGGATTTGGCCTCTGCCTTGCAAGGGCACACACTCTATCTAACAATGGTGTTGGAAGGCTTGAATGCCATTCTCGAGCTTGACCAAGGCAAGCTCATAAACACCACAACCCCAAACCCCTCCCTTTGTGATTGTAGGTTACAGGTGTGGGATTTGATGGAGTGGAGTTACAGAGAAGCAGAGCAGGAGATAAAGATTTAGGATCTAAAGAAAAAAGCAAAGAATATTCCCTACTGGACTTGGGAGCCTGCCCTGAAGTCCTCCATTTTAACATTTCTAAAAACTTTGAAGTAGGTTGTAGTCTAATACAAATCATTGTTCCAGATATGCAGAAAAGTTACCCTATCAAACTCAGGCACCTGCCCCCTTGTCCTTGAAGTTTTTGCCTCTAGAAATCCAAATCTTGGTATGTTTCTAATATGTATTTAGTGCCCCTCTATGTGATCATTTATCATGTTTCTCTCATCTGTATATGATTTCATATAATTAGGGTTTAAGGCTTAATAAGATTAGGGTTTAACAAATACATCAATCTATTCTATCTTTCCTTATCATTTCATAGTTACATCAAACCTATAGCTGAGTCCTCTTTCATCGGTAGTGACTTAGCTCAGTTTATGTCCTTGAATTTTAATGTGAAAGGAGGGTTTGATTGAATCTATCTTAATTACATTTAATCCTATCTTCTTTTTACATATAACAATTGTCCACTTCTATAATGTAATCTATGGGATTATTTTTATTTTTAATGACAATGGAGTTGCTTCTATTCAAATGTTCCCTACTATTATAATGGATACACAAAAGTATTCATTTATAATTTTATATGTACCTTGGGACCTCAAGTGTGATACTATTAGTGATAGTTACAAAGTGTTTTAGATTTTATAAGAATATACTTCATAACAAATTCCTTTCTTCTATTGTAGACATTAAATACACTCATTACAAAGACTTATAATGACTTAGAAATGTACATGTCTTCTCATAACTATAGAATTGTCAAATGCATTTGCATGAGATGAAGAATTAATATTCATCATTCTAGATTCTTTCCAAAAAACTATTTTTCTTTCCTTCATAATATAAAAACATGTATGCTTATGATAACATTTCATTTTTAAATCAACTAAACAAAAATTGTTAACCACAACTCATAAGTCTTTGGACATTATGAAATGAATCCCCCCTTATAAATTTTTGACATGAATCAAGTACAAGAATTCAAGATTCTTCATGTAGTTGTGATTAAGCATTATAAACAAATATTAGATGTGGCATATGGAATTTAGTCTCCAGTAGCATTTGCTAGGTGTGTAACTAATACAAAATTATTCAATTCCTAACTTACCAAGGGTAAATGCAAGTTGTGTCCACTTAAGGTGGAAGTTTCGGAGTTAGAAAAAAATCCGAAATCG
Source organism: Cunninghamia lanceolata (assembly GCA_027924645.1). Classification (NCBI taxonomy): domain Eukaryota; kingdom Viridiplantae; phylum Streptophyta; class Pinopsida; order Cupressales; family Cupressaceae; genus Cunninghamia; species Cunninghamia lanceolata. The sequence continues at coordinate 5,522,791 of BSBN01000591.1, read as the reverse complement.
GGGAACCAAAAACGGGATCCCGTTTATAGAAAATGCAATCCCGTTTTGCCTCGGGATCCCGAGCCTAGAACCAAAAACATGATCCCATTTTTTCCTAGGATCCCGAACCTAGAAGCCAGAAACGCGATCCCGTTTTATATAACGGGATCGCGTTATATACAACGGGATCCCGTTTTATAAAACGGGATCCTATTTTTAAAAAGTATAAAATTTTAAAAAAAACGGCAGAGACCCCATTTTCAACAGCGACAGGCGACAGGCGAAAACGAGATCCCGAGTTCAGAGACCATCCAGCCACCAGGTAAGTGGATTTTTCCACTTCTACAAATTACCCATGAATTGTTTTAAGCTTCCCTTATTTGTTTTGATGTAAAATACAATCAAAATTTAAATTTTGAATTGTTATTTAGGGTTTAGGGTTTATGAAATCAGTAATTAATTTTTGATAGTTTAGATGTAAAATACAATCGAAATTTTGAAAGACTGTATCAAATAAAAGGTTAGAATTTGAACAAACTGTCAAAATTATGTTTAAAATTGAGAATTGAATAGATATATTTAGACATTTTCGCTGTAAAATACAATTGAAATTTTGAAAATATTGTATCATATGAAATGAGAGATTTTGAACAAACTGTCAAAATTTGAGTTCATTTTGAGTGTTGAATAGCTGTATTTAAACATTTTAGCTATAAAATACAATTGAAATTTTGAAAATACTGTATCATATGAAAGGAGAGATTTTGAACAAACTGTCAAAATTTGAGTTCAATTTGAGTGTTGAATAGCTGTATTTAAACATTTTAGCTAGAAAATGCAATTGAAATTTTGAAACGATTATATCATATGAAAGGAGAGATTTTGAACAAACTGTCAAAAATTGTATAGCATTGGGATGATATATATATTTGGTTTTTATAAAATTTACTTATAACAATGTATGTCATTGTATTTTAAAGGCATTATTGAATAGCTAACTATCATGTAAAAAAATTACAACAAACCATAATAAAACCAATTTATCACATCCAAAATGATGAAGCCATCATGAAACTTATGAAGTGTCAAGACCACATCCCCATTGTAATCATAAGAAAGACTTTTCCACCATACTTAACACCTACATATATGCATATTTTGGAGAGAAAGAAAGAACCCTTTAGTCCTGAGGCACCGTAGTCTAGGCAGAATAGCAACAATCTATATAAGAAGAAACTTGTGATCGATTAAAATGATACAATAAAAATGGACACTTCCCAAGAGCTCCTCAATTTGACAAACTTCACCTTCCATTAGATACCACTTAGATACAAGACATGACTCCCCTCTCCTTGTTGAGGACATGCTATAAACATCAACCTGTGAATAGAAGCTTGGACCCTAAACTCTCTAAGATAGTAGCTCCACTGGACCTTGACATCAAAGAAGGCATATATAACCATGTCACCATGTTAAATATTACATTGATTTCTTCATGTGGTCTTATGGTGATCTTGTTGGATCTAGGGCATACAACTGAGAGGGGGGGGTGAATCAGTTGTATAGAACTTGTTCTATTTCAAACACTTTATTCTCTGTTGTTAGTTAGCAGCATATCAAATAATCATTCATGGAAGCACAATACATAAACACAAGAGCAGATAAGCATCAACACATTGAACACCAAGATTTTGACGTGGAAAACCCGGTTAAGGGAAAAACCATGGGGTGATTAACCCAAGAATTATTCTCTGTTAGAAGAATAAGGAAAAATGAATGGCACATGCCAATAAGGGCTCACTGCCCGAGCACACTGCTCACAAAGAGGCCCACTGCCTACAAGGAGACACACTGTCTACAAAGTGATAAAAATCACAGTCTTGAACTGGAGAATGACATCTCTACCATGTCCGGATCAGTTCCAATTAAGCCCAACAATCTCTGCTCTGCCTTTCGCACCTTTCTTCGCTATATCATGCTCATCCACATGCCACACACTGAAATGAATTCACAAATCATTATTTATACAAGACATCGACTTAGGAACAAGCATCTAAGTCGGCAAACAACCATAGGAGTATCCGCAAGATGAATAACACATCCGGTCGGCTATCACAAGAACATTCGTAGGATGAACAACTCATCCGGTCGGCTAAACAGAGCAATAACTTCATCCGGAAGAATAACTTCAATTCCGGGCTCTACCATCAATGCGGACCAACAACACAATCTAAACATGATTCAAGAACCTTCACAAGTCTGTCTGAATGTCCGGATACATCCGCACTTCCTCTGCTTACTGGGATCTCTTGTCTTCCTCATCCGGAACTTCAAGAACACAGTCTGTCGCCACTGTCATAATGCAAGAGGTACTTCCGGACCTCCAAATCACACACAAATCAGGATGACACATCACAAGGACATCTCAAACACTCCTTCCAATCCGCAGATTATGATAATACAATTCCGGACCTCACCGGACCTTTTTGTGATCCTCTGTCACCTCCGGATACTTGCCGGACCCGGTTCTATACCGGCAGCCACAACGCCTTCAGATCTTCATGCGGACCTCTGAAATCTTAACTGTAGCATCTCAAGACTCATATCTACTAACCCTTTAATCCGCATCCTCCGGTTCTCAACCTATACAGTACATTTACCTTCTTCTCATCACTGTTCTTCACTGTTCCTGACTGAGTCTAATTTTCTCAATATCCTCAGCACACAGCTCATCAAATCCTTCTTGTCAATGCAATATGAGTATGTTGACATCAATGACAACACTGGCTCACCTCATACTTGCAACAATCTCCCCCTTTGTCATTGATGGCAACATATGATGTGAAAAACCATCAAGACAAGAACTTCTCTTTTCTGTCACAGCTCCCCCTATCAACAACAACTCTTCACATGTCTTCCTTTGCTGCTCCCCCTTTGATCATCAACCACTTGTTTTTCACATGTCTTCTCTCCCCCTTTGACATCAATGGCAAAGGGCTCATACTTGCAACTCTCATGCATCAGAATAATACCAGCTGCTCCCCTTTAGTTGCAGCTCCCCATTAGTCCGGATCACAAGATATGACTGTGATAGCCACCGGACTGATGCACATCAGTGCATCTTAGTTCATCACCGGAGGGGCCATGACCCCTAACTTCTCCCGGAGATATTCAAAAGAGTCCTTGGGAAGAGGTTTTGTAAAGATATCTGCAATCTGATCCTTGGAGGGAACATACTCCAATCTGACTTCTTCCTTGTTTACTTGTTCTCTCAAAAAGTGAAATTTGATAGATATGTGCTTAGTCTTAGAATGCAATACCGGATTCTTGGAAATATTAATTGCACTTGAATTATCACAGAAAATTGTAATAGGCTCCTCATATTCAACTTTGATGTCTCTTAGCATCTGCTTCATCCACAAGATTTGAGTGCAACTACCTGCTGCTGCAATGTATTCTGCTTCAGTTGTAGACAGAGATATTGCATCTTGTTTCTTGCTTAGCCAAGAAACCAATCTCTTCCCCAAAAAGAATGCTCCACCACTAGTGCTCTTCCGGTCATCCACATCTCCTGCCCAATCTGCATCTGTGTAAGCATGAAGAGAGAAATCCGGATCTCTAGGATACCATAGACCATACTCAACTGTCCTTTTCAAGTATCTAAAAATTCTTTTGATTGCCATAACATGAGATTCTCTAGGATCAGCCTGGAATCTTGCCACAAGACCAACAGCTTGCATTATATCTGGTCTAGTTTGAGTGAGATACAACAATCCACCAATCATTGATCTATACTTTGTCTGATCTGCCTTTGGAGAATCATCATCTTTGCTTAACTTACATCCGGTTGCCATAGGAGTGTTCATAGGCTTTGAGTCTTCCATACCAAATTTTTTTAACAATTCTTTCACATATTTGGTCTGAGAGATGAAGATCCCTTCTTTTGTTTGAGTAATTTGCAGACCCAAGAAGAAATTCATTTCACCAAGCATAGACATTTCAAACTCACTTTTCATCTGATTTGCAAAAGTTTTACACATACTATCTCTTCCTCCAAAAATGATATCATCCACAAACACTTCAACAATCAGAATGTTTTCATGATCAATTTTGAAATATAAGTTGCTGTCAGCAGTACCTTTGTTGAATCCAATCTGCACAAGATGCTTATCCAACCTTTCATACCATGCTCTTGGGGCTTGCTTCAATCCATACAAAGCTTTCTTCAACTTGCAGACCATATCATTATTATCAGACAATTGAAATCCATCCGGTTGTTCAATGTAGACTTCTTCTTCCAGATCACCATTTAGGAAGGCAGACTTGACATCCATCTGATATACCTTGAAATCTTTGAAGGCAGCAAATGCAAGAAGTAATCTGACTGCTTCAATTCTTGCTACCGGAGCAAAAGTCTCTTCAAAGTCAATTCCTTCTATTTGAGAGTAGCCTTTGCAGACCAATCTAGCTTTGTTTCTGATTACTTCACCAGCTTCATTTAGTTTGTTCCGGAAGACCCACTTGGTTCCAATTACATTCCTGTCTCTAGGTCTGGGAACAAGATCCCAAGTATGATTTTTCTCAATTTGCATCAGTTCATCTTCCATTGCTTTGGTCCAGTTTTCATCATTGCAGGCTTCATTTATTGTTTTAGGTTCAATCTTTGAAATCAGAAAACATTCATTCTGATCTTGAGCAATATTCCTTCTAGTTTGTACACCTTTGCTTCTGTCACCTATGATCTGATCTTCAGAGTGATTCAGTCTTACATACCTTGGAATTTTGGGAGTATCCAGTACTGCTGTTTCTTGATCAGGCTCATTCAAACCTAACTCTTCTTCCTGATTTACCGGATCAGGCTGACTCTGTTTCACCGGAGAGGATTGAGGTCCTTGAACACTATCTTGGTCATCTTCATCAAATTCATAAAATCTTGAAGGCTTCTCAATTCCTTCATCAACCTTTACATTGGTGCTTTCTATCATCTTCCTCAATCTCTTATTGTAACACCGGTATGCTTTGCTTTGAGTGGAGTAGCCCAAGAAAATTCCTTCATCACTTCTAGCATCAAACTTTCCTAGATCTTCATCTCTTTTAATATAACACTTGCTACCAAATACCCTGAAATATTTCACAGTAGGAGTGATGCCAAACCAAAGTTCATAGGGGGTCTTACCGGTGTTGTTTCTGATTTGAACTCGATTGAGAGTGTAGACTGCAGTGCTGATAGCTTCTTTCCAAAACATTTGAGGAACATTTGCTTCCAACATCATTGTCCTAGCAGCTTCCTGGATGGTCCGGTTCTTTCTCTCAACTACTCCATTCTGCTGTGGAGTCTTAGGAGCAGACAACTGTCTCCTTATACCCTGTTTCTCACAAAAGTCAATGAATTCACCAGATGTAAATTCACCACCTCTATCAGACCTTAGACACTTTAGTTTCAATCCGGTTTGATTCTCCACCATAGCTTTGAAGATTTTGAACTTCTCAAAAGCTTCTGATTTTTCTTTTAGAAAGGTAACCCACATCATCCGGGAATGATCATCAATTAACAACATGAAATATCTATCACCTTGCAGACTCTTGATTCTTGTCGGACCACATAGATCAGTATGTACTAATTCCAACAATCCGGTAGAAGACTGATCTTTGCTTTTAAAAGAGACTCTGCTTTGTTTGCCTAACTGACATTCTTTACACACACTGTTTGTAGGTTTTATCAACTTTGGAAGATCTCTCACAGCCTGAGTATTGCTTATTTTGATGATGTTATCAAAATTTACATGACACATTCTTCTATGCCATAACCAACTCTGATCAATTTGAACAAACAAACAACTTTTATTTGAACCAACCAGATGAAAGATGTTACCTCTTGTCTGAGTACCGGATGCAATTTCAGTTCCGGAGCTTGTAAAGATTCTGCATTTTCCATTCTTGAACCGGAGATCATAGCCTTTGTCCACTAACTGACCAACACTGAGAAGATTGTGCTTCAATCCTTCAACATATAGTACATTACCTGTTTTGCTCTTACCATCAAAGGAAATAGTTCCCCTACCTCTGATTCTGCCAGCAGAATTGTCACCAAACTTTACCATTCCTCCTTCATATCTTTCCAAGTCTAAGAACTTATTCTTGTCACCAGTCATATGGTGAGAACATCCACTGTCAATAACCCAATCATCCTTTTCTTCCACTTGAGCAGCCAAGGCTTTTTCAACAACTTTGTGATTGACAGATTCAGAGAGCAAGGAATCTTCTTCCTTGATGGCTATAAACACCCACTCATTTCCGGATTTGCTTCCTGGATCTGATTCATCATCTGTTACTCCTTCATTGTCATCTTCTTCATGAACATAATAGCAATTTTTTTGAAACCTTTGTCTGTGAGTATTAGATCTTGCAGATCTCTCCGGACATCTTGAGGCAAAATGACCAATCTTATTGCAGTTGAAACACTTAAAAGGTAGTTTTCCTTCATACTTACCAGATCCTCTGGGCAGTCTCTTTGCAATGAGGGCTTCAAGTTGAGCTGTTTCTGCTTCTTCTTCTTCCATGTCTCTTCTTGCTTGATCATACCATGACATTTTTCTTGATGAGTTTTCACCCGGATCAAATCTCTGTTTGCCTTTCACATAGGCACTGGCTTTAAAAGCAGATTCAGTCTTGGGTGGATCATCTCCAAACTCGGTCATTTCAAATGCAGCTAGTTTGCCAGCCAGTTGTTCTCTTGTGACAGTTGTGTGGGCTCTGAATTCATCAATGGCAGCAACTTTGATTTTGTAGGCAGCAGGAAGGGATCTTAGGATTTTGCAGACAATCTCATTTTCATCTAGAGTTCCACCAACATTTCTGATTCCACATACCAGCTCATTTACTCTTGGCATAAAGGTAGTAATGTTTTCATCATCTCTCATTTTCAATCTTTCAAATTTCCCTTTCAGACTTTGCAACCTTGCACTTTTGACAAACTCATCTCCTTCATACAGAAGTTCCAGTTTAGTTAGGATCTCATATGCAGTTGGTAGGTCAATGACATTCGAGAGATCTGAGTCATTCAATGCGCTTAGAAGAGCTTCCTTGGTCCGCAGATTGTTTTCAGCTTCTGTGGTTTCATCTGGAGTTGTCGGACCACCTTGTGGGGGTATATATGGTTTTGAAATCATAGCCAAGTATGCTTTTCCCATACATTCCAAATGACACTTCATGCGACCTTTCCAGAGAGTGAAGTTGGTTCCATCGAACTTCGGACTATCCTTCTTGTATGACGACATCCTGGATCACCTCAAGCGGTTAAGCTCCTATCAGAGGAACTTAGCTCTGATACCAATTGTTGGATCTAGGGCATACAACTGAGAGGGGGGGGGTGAATCAGTTGTATAGAACTTGTTCTATTTCAAACACTTTATTCTCTGTTGTTAGTTAGCAGCATATCAAATAATCATTCATGGAAGCACAATACATAAACACAAGAGCAGATAAGCATCAACACATTGAACACCAAGATTTTGATGTGGAAAACCCGGTTAAGGGAAAAACCACGGGGTGATTAACCCAAGAATTATTCTCTGTTAGAAGAATAAGGAAAAATGAATGGCACATGCCAATAAGGGCTCACTGCCCGAGCACACTGCTCACAAAGAGGCCCACTGCCTACAAGGAGACACACTGTCTACAAAGTGATAAAAATCACAGTCTTGAACTGGAGAATGACATCTCTACCATGTCCGGATCAGTTCCAATTAAGCCCAACAATCTCTGCTCTGCCTTTCGCACCTTTCTTCGCTATATCATGCTCATCCACATGCCACACACTGAAATGAATTCACAAATCATTATTTATACAAGACATCGACTTAGGAACAAGCATCTAAGTCGGCAAACAACCATAGGAGTATCCGCAAGATGAATAACACATCCGGTCGGCTATCACAAGAACATTCGCAGGATGAACAACTCATCCGGTCGGCTAAACAGAGCAATAACTTCATCCGGAAGAATAACTTCAATTCCGGGCTCTACCATCAATGCGGACCAACAACACAATCTAAACATGATTCAAGAACCTTCACAAGTCTGTCTGAATGTCCGGATACATCCGCACTTCCTCTGCTTACTGGGATCTCTTGTCTTCCTCATCCGGAACTTCAAGAACACAGTCTGTCGCCACTGTCATAATGCAAGAGGTACTTCCGGACCTCCAAATCACACACAAATCAGGATGACACATCACAAGGACATCTCAAACACTCCTTCCAATCCACAGATTATGATAATACAATTCCGGACCTCACCGGACCTTTTTGTGATCCTCTGTCACCTCCGGATACTTGCCGGACCCGGTTCTATACCGGCAGCCACAACGCCTTCAGATCTTCATGCGGACCTCTGAAATCTTAACTGTAGCATCTCAAGACTCATATCTACTAACCCTTTAATCCGCATCCTCTGGTTCTCAACCTATACAGTACATTTACCTTCTTCTCATCACTGTTCTTCACTGTTCCTGACCGAGTCTAATTTTCTCAATATCCTCAGCACACAGCTCATCAAATCCTTCTTGTCAATGCAATATGAGTATGTTGACATCAATGACAACACTGGCTCACCTCATACTTGCAACAGATCTATGCCTTGAGACTCCATCTTTAAAGTCATGCATCATCTTGTGGTTCACCTCAATGCCAAACCTATTCAATAAAAGCTACACAAAATGCACCCCCAAGTAGCCCTCGTGGTCATAGAAGAATTGTATAAACTCTTGGATGTCCAGGGTTCATTCAGACTATTACTTATCCTAAATGGGTAGATCTAATGTGGTCTTAGTTAACAAGAAAACTAAGGGAATTCATGTTTGCACTAACTTTTGAGACATCAAAAAAGGATCTACCCCAACTTAGATAATTTTTCTCTACCAAACATTGATATGGTCATGGATCTTGTGCATAGCCATATATATATAATTTTATCATTAATCTGGATATAATATGGACCAAGTTGAAACATTTGAGTTAGACATGGAGACACCTAGATTATGGAGCTCGGTCTATGTAAGAAAACACATCCTATAGACTCAACACAAACTTATCCCTCAACCCTCTAAATTGTGACTTACATCATTTGATTACCCTGGAACACACTATAGACAACTCTAAATATATTTGGCAAAATATATTTTCTCCTAACAGAAACTTGTATTGTAGAAGTATCTACTACTACATTAGATTTGATATACTTCTTAAAAGGAAAGAGTTGGGACTAACAACTAAATAGAAAACAATAACTAGTTTTGCATTTTCTAGGAAATAGGAAACAAAATTGAGCTAGAACCATCTTGACTAATTTATCTATTTCTAGCTAGATTGAACCCTAATTCTATATGCAATTCCAACCCTAACCCTAACACTAATTCTAACCCTAATCCTAACCCTAATTCTATATGCAATTCAAACCCTAACCCTTATTATAACCCTAATCATAACCCTAACCCTAACTCTACTTGTAATTGTAATTGTAATTGTAACTCTAACTCTAGCCCTAACCCCAACCCTAACGAGCTACTTGTAATTGTAATTGTAAACCTAACTCTAGCCGTAACCCAAACCATAATTGTAGCTCTAATACTTACCCTACTTTAGCAACACTTGAATTCTAATTCTAACCCTAACCTTAATTCTAACCCTAAGCCTGATCCTAATTGAAACCCTAACCCTAACTTTAATTAATCATGAGTCATGCTACAGGGATTTCTTCTACATATTTTGTATGCATGTGTTATTCCCTTATTGCATGTGAGTTCACCAATTATTTGGAAGTCTCCTAACTAGGAGGCGGGCTTGTATTCAAGCCCTATAAATTTTGTGTTTATAGGTGTTATGTTTAAAGCTATATATGGAGACTTGTAATAGGAGGTCTTGAATGTGGTACCAATGATTGTGAGTTCCTTGTCTAGAATATGATGAACCTTTTGAACAAGAGAACCTTGTAGGTCTCCATGATGCATATGTTGAAATTTAAACTTGAACATTATCGTCATGTGAATGCTTTTAGCCATCCTACAACCTCCTATCACCCTTCATCCTCTTATAGGGATATGCCACACAACCTCTCCAAGTTGACCATGCCAAACCCAAAGTCACAATCGTAAGAGGTAAAGAATCTTTTGGCCCCATTCAAGTCCACTCCCTAATAGGAGTGATACAATGCTAATAGGGTTGTGAAGGTAATAAAATTGTGTACATACACATGTATACAAATTTCTGTACAAAATGTGTAATAATGTAATTGTGTATGTACATATATGCCAACTCAAAATAATGTAAATACAAAATGTCGTTATATGCCATCTCAAGAAAATCCAAAACTTGAGGAGAATGTAGCAGGTCTTCATGCCACCTGATATAAAAATAATACAAGCAATTTATCAATATATCTGAATCAAAACATGTATTTTAATTTATATAAAACTATCTAGATATACACAATTTGTACCTGTATTTACAAGTGCCTCTCAAGTTTTTGTTTCAAAGTATTTGATGAATTTGTGATGATGGCCTGAGGATATAAAAGGATAAATTAAATCAATTTCAACTAATAACACACAAGAAATATCAAAACATGTATTTAATACATATTTAAAACAACAATATAAATCTATTTAACTATATTTACCTGTATTTACTTATTCTATTGTACCATCTCCATCCTCTCTTTTTTCCAATGCATCGATGATTGTCTCATGGTCTTCCATAGAAATGTTCCATAGCTCTTTATTTGCAGGTTTTCCACGATACCTCTCCAGTTTTATATTTGTTGCCAACACCAAATGTGAGTAGTGTATAATCTTCTTATGTGTTTCATAATCTTCGAATGCAGGTAAACCATTCTTCCTTATTAGGTATTTACGTAGCCAAGTGCCAACAACCACCACCGAACCTATTGGATAATGATAGGCATCATCAAAGAAATACTTAAAATTTGCTTAAGGGGATCAAAGAAGTTCTTAAAATATGCTTAAGGGGATCAAAGACTTGTTATCAAAATTTGCTTAAGGGGATGCCTTAAGGGGATCACCAAACCTGTTGGATAAGGAAAGCCATTATCATCTTCTCGAGGTGTTGTTAACTTATGTTTAGTCTCCACACAATGAGCCAACCAATATTTAGTTTCCTCTTCATTATTCTTTGGTGCAACAATAGCATACACATGTCCTGCAAAACAAATTTTGATTCAATAACTTGCACATGTCCATAAAATTTGACTAATCAACATACATGCATTCATATGTACACATAAATAAATAAAAGCACTACAAATTAGTAATCAAAGTGAAATAAAATGAAATGATTTGAATTAAATTACCTTCTTGTACAAGGTCTGAAACACGGTCATAATCGTCTGATACAAACAGTTGATCATTGTCTTCAATTGTTGTTTCACTTTGATTGTGTGCTTGTGCAAGTGTCAATGGTCTTTGTTTCCACTCTTCAACCCATTTTGTATTCTCACATGCTTCCCAATCTCCTGAAATACAAAACTGACAAAAACATGCAAGCTCCCTTGTCCAGATAGTCCATGTACTTGCATTCGAACTCCTAAATGAATGCCATTTAGTAGATCCACTGATTGTCTGGCAATCAAGTCTAGGTAGAATATTTTCTTCTTCAACCAACCAAAAGAATCGACGAACTGTAGAGTACTCGCTTGATCCAAGTGTACATAATCTTGTATTGCACCAATCTACAATCCCACGTGCATCTTTAAATTTTACTGCATCCTCAAATTTTAATTGTTGTCTAGCAAGAATTCTTTTAACACACGCACCAGCTCCATCATGTTCTCCTTTACCATGTCCAGCTTCAAAAAAATTTCACATATGTTGGACATTATTCTCCTTGTGAACCCTACATAACCAATAGAACATTCGAGCATTCTTGAACTGCCCCGTACAATTATCTGACCCTATAAGATGTTCAGTCATCTGGATTCCTCTTTCTCTTAAATTTGTATAAAATATATTGAAACAATATTGAACAAACTCTGACGAGTGTAACCGGTTGTCACTCAAATAGAAATGATACTCCCTCAAAACTTTTCTATCATTCTCTATGCTATCATCTGCATGTCTATAAACAATATGAACAAACATAGCAACCTGCACTGAATTGTAATATTGTGATTGAATTTCCACTTGTGGAACTAAAGTATAGTTTTCTGCAAAATCAACCACTGATAGTACAGTACCAACTGGAAATGTGTTTCTACATTCACGAAATTGTCCATCAAGCCATCGAGCTTGTTGAGAGTGCTTGACATATTTTGGTACAATTTTACTTTTAAATTCTGATATGAATGCATGCACACTAACCTTTTCTGTAATTAAATCACAACGCTTTCTAAATTTTCCATCTTTTAAAGAATATTCAACATTCTTAAATCTTTTAACATCCACTAATTGTTGTCCAAAATTATTTTCAACACTTTCATGCATACAAACTCTTAACAAAGAAAGATTGCCACAACTAGTGCATTGTCCAGAAATACATGAACTTAAATAAAAACCTTTTTCATTAGATCTTTCACAGAACAAACTTGATATAAACTCTTTTATTGTTTTAGTTGGCATATTAATATCACATTCCTGTATAATCATGTTACGATGTAAAGTACAACGTATATATTGAAACACATCATAATAATAACGAAATTGAACATGCGTTTTACAACAACAAGATATTTGTTCCTTATTAATCTTTACATACCATGGTTTGCATTTTTCAAAAGATCTTTGACTTATTTTAATATTACCAGGTAACACTAATTCATCACAAATTTTTCTATAAAATTCAGTTTGCGTTGTATCTAATAGGTGTTTTGGATGAGGATCGCGAACTTTGGACCCCACTCTTAATTTTAAAACATCTCTAGCATTAGACGATACCCTAGTATTATCATGCCAATATTTTTCGATCAAAGATCTGATTTCAACATTTAGTTTCATGTCAGATCTCAGGAGTCGACCACTAAAACTCCAACATTGGTTAATTGGATCATTTTCTATACTTTCTCTTCTTTTTGCCGCTCTTACCAATGTTTTAGGATGTATTTTTAGAATTCCACTAATATTGCTTACCATTCTTCTATTCAAAGTTGTTTTATTCACTATAGCAGTTGTTATAGCTCGTCTTGCTACATTTTTATCTTTGGATTGACTATTACTTCCAATAGACTTAATGGCACTAGCAACAGTAGACATAGCATGTTTTAGTGATTGATCTTTTCTTCTTGGTTTAACAAAAATGCCTAACATTTTCATTACTTTTCTCATTTTCCACATTTTCATTAATTGCATCATTAGTTGACATTGAAATGATAGTTTTTTACGATAAAAAAATTCCTTGTATAATCTATTGGCATGTGTTCTTATTTGTCTCCAAGAAATTTTACCAGGAAGATTATCCAAAACATTTCTTTCAATTTTGAAAAAATATTTCTCATTTTCAACATCACTTCCTAGATTTTCATTTTCATTTTCAACTTCAAAACGATTTTCATTTTCAACAACAAAACGGTTTTCATTTTCATTTTCAACAAAAGGATTTTCGTTTTCATTTTCAACAACAAAACGGTTTTCATTTTCATTTTCAACAAAAAGATTTTTGTTTTCATTTTCAACAACAAAACGATTTTCATTTTCATTTTCAACAAAAGGGTTTTCGTTTTCATTTTCAACAACAAACGGTTTTCATTTTCATTTTCAACAACAAAACGGTTTTCATTTTCATTTTCAACAACAAATGGGTTTTCATTTTCATTTTCAACAAAAGGATTTTTATTTTTATTTTCAACTACAATTTGTTTCAAATTTTGATCTCTACGAATATTATCAATCTCAACATTATTATATCCAGCTTGTTTTAAATCTCCTATCAACACTATTTCTATTTCATTCAAAAGTGGATTTGAAGAAGTACCTGGATTTCTGCCCATTGAAACATTCTCCATAGCATTAATAGAGGGATTTGAAGACATACCAGGAGTAGTTTGCATAATCGTATTAGTTTCCACATTCACCTCTTGCAAACTTGCATCATCTATATCCATGGTCTCCTCAATATTTTTATCTTCAATAGTTGTGGAATTGGATGCTTCAGCATTGTTCATTGATTGAATCTTTACTCTTCTATCTCTTTGTCTTTTTGCCTCCTTCACTCTCTTTGCTTCAATTTCTTCAGGAGTTAATAGCTTCCTATCTTTCCTCTTATTACGACTTTGTGATCCCATGATTAAAAAATTTATGAAGCATGTACAAATGAATGTCAAAAACTTGAATGTGTTTCAAGTCCTTCAAACAAGTATCAATTCAACAAAATTTCACTCAAATAACATCTCCATGATGGTTTCTATCAAAATACCAACAATACTTCAAGTTGATGGACCTGCAAAAGAAAGAAATATGCCAAAGAATGTTGCAAGTGTCACTGTCGGCCGTATTGTAGGGCAAGTTGCAGAAATGACAGTCATAGTACAGTCTTCTTAAAAAAAAGAGGCAAATATAAAACAGGATCCCGTTATATAAAACGGGATCCCGTTATATAAAACGGGATCCCGTTATATAAAATGGGATCCCGTTTAATAAACGGGATCCCGTTATATAAAATGGGATCCCGTTTAATAAACGGGATCCCATTTTATTCACGTCTGATGGATAAAGAAACGGGGTCCCGTTTTATAAATGGGATCGCGTTATTCAAAATTTGAATTTTAGGCTCGGGTTTTGCTTTGTAACCCGCTTCAGAAAATGCTTTGGGGACCCGACCCTGACCTCTGGACCTAGTTTGACCTGCAACTTGAAGGCCCTGTCAATGTCACAACAAAATAGTGACTTTGGGCATATATTTAAAGGTCTATTTTGCAGAATATTTTGACGAAGTTAAAACCCATTATAGAGGAGACAATGTAGATTCTAAATATGTAATTTTTTTACAATTAAATTAATTTTTCTATTTTTTAATCAATTTCTGATGAAATATGTTCATAACCTTGAATTATCAGGGTTTTTAATATTTTAATAACTTTTTATTAAAATATTTTTTTGTAAAAAAAATTGTATGAAAACGTACTTTAGACAATTCTTTTCAATTTAAAAAAAAAATTCAAAAAATGTTAAGTTTAGGTCATCTTATGCGTGACGTACACGATGATTTTTTAAAAAACAAAAAATGACCAATAAAAAATTAATAACAAAAAAATTATTCAATAAAAAATTACAAATAAATATGGAAAATGTGCTTCAGTGAGTTACAAAGCTTTTCCCAAAAGGATTTTGAAAAATATGATTATTTAGGTCAAAATATGGATGACGTACATGTACATGGTATAGTAAAAAAAAAGTGACTTTTAAACAGTGGTTTTTAGAAACGCCTATCCAAAATCAATTTCTATCATCTGGGTATTGAAAAAAATTACATATTTGGAAACTAGACTCCGAGTACTACATTTCATATTTAGTGACTTTTTCCAAGATTCCACCGTTAAGTGCTTCAAATTTTTATGTCAAATGTGACAAATTCTGAAAATCAGGGAAAACACTTCCACTTTTTGGCCAAAAAGTGGACACAACTTCTTGCACACACCCCCAAATGGAATTTAATTTTACTACCATTTGTTAGGTTTTCTACAAGTGATTAAATGCCCTCATCTCATTAGTATTAATTTATAAATCTCATGCACAATTTTGTAATACCATGAATGTACAATTACAATGCAATATAAATTGTGATTTTATTTTTACATCTACAAATGTTATTTTTTTCTCTCTAACATCAATCTATAAACCTCATTATGTGAATTTTTCAGGTATCATGCATAACCACTAATTACAGCTTAAACACACTTAAATTTTTTCACTTATTCATCATAAATTATACTAGTTTATTTCTAATTAAACCAAACAAATTGAAATCAATTTATATTAAAAAATATTTGCAAATTCACAAGTCTATTAGCTATCTCACCAAGCAAAGAGATGTGAAACAACATGAGAAATATCTAACTATAAAAGACAAAAAATCTACACATACTTATATAAAATTACATAATGGATCTAGAGTGTGTAATTAAATGGGTAACCTAACATAGGCAAAAGATAATACAATTAATCTAAACAAAAGAACTATACAAAATGACAAGGATAATTGTGAGCCCTCCTCTCCCATTTCTTGCTAGTCAAGCATCTTTTCATTTACTTGAAGTGTTCCTCACCTTTTGTTTTTTACTCTTTCTCCACCTCCACTTCTAACTTTTCATTTCATACATATATAGATTTTAGGAAAACAATTCAATTAAATGTCCATGTTATCATAAAATAAGTCTTTGACAAATACCACAATAGGGTATATAAGTAGTGATCTCCATTACACTATGCATCTAATTTTAGGAAGCCAACATCATAATCTAGATTACCAAATACTCAAAACAAAAACAAAAGAAAAGAAACTTTCTAGAAACTGAAAATAAAATGTTATTCTTCATTAAGGGAATTGTCTAACAAACCAAAAGCAATTGCCAACTTTTCACTATAATGGCAGAGAAATAATTATTTTCCCTCCTTTTCCACATCATTAAATAAATGTTTTGAATCTGGAAAATACCCTGATGCCTTCATCTCCCAAGCCAATTTCTCCAACCTTGCATAGATCTATGTTTATGGATGTGATCTGTCTCCTACACATAAAAACACGTACCATTTTATGGCCTTCAATCCAACTACATCCAAGGATCTTTTTAGTTCCTTTATCTTTCATCAATCTCCTTATCCTTTGAACCCACTTCTGCATAGATGCTTGAAAGAAGAATATAAGTCACAGCATTTTTAGGATCCAAATTAAAAAGTAGCGTCGCTATAAATACTCCTAAGCCTATATTCATATGTGATCTGCAGACACCAATAAAACGCATCCACACAACCACCACAGGTTTAACTAGCATCTTAATGATAAAATTTAAGGTGTCCTTGAGATAGGCAGCATGGGCAAGAAGGTCAACCATGCACACATAATGATCAATTGTAGGTGTAATGAAATAAGGGTTACTCATGTTATTCAAGCATGTACAGCCTTCATCCACTAAGGGTTACTCATGTTATTCAAGCATGTACAACCTTCATCCACTAAACCTGCATGGCTGCATACATATAGAACACAAACAAAACTTATAATGTCATGATATGTTCTAGAGTGCTTCATTCATTCAAAAATTTTGAGAGCATCCTTGCAAGATCCATTTTGTGTATATCCTGCAATAATTCCATTCCATGAGACCACATTTCTGTGAGACATTTTGTAAAACAGTTCATGTGCCAGAGCGCTTCCAATTATAAATCTGACAAAAATCTCCCTCGTATTATGCTTTGATGGATTTCCATAACCTATTCGAAAACCCCATTTTGGCAAAGGCAGGGAGGATACTGGCTTTACAACTACCAATTGCATTTGCTTGAAAGTTTCTAAAGCCTTGTCAACAAATCCATTTTGTGCATATCCTGCAATCATGGTGTTCCATGAGACTACCTCGTTGATGCATTTTGTCAAACAGTTCACGTGTCTTGTCTATGCTTCCACATTTTGCATGCATGTCTACCAGAGCAGTTGCAACTACAACATCTGACAAAGTTCCTTTATGATTTGATGGATGTCCATACCCTGTTCCAAATGTCACACTTGGCACAGGCTGGGAGGATGCTAGCAAAGGTTGCAGAGTCTGGCTTTACACCTACCAATTGCATTTGCTTGAAAGTTTCTAAAGCCTTTTTTGAGAGAGCTTGAATCTGGTTTTGTTAGGCAATGGCTTCTCTGGCAAGATTGTATGGAAAAAGAGTGATGGGTATTCAGAGGCAGGCTTGCAGAGCCTTCTACACTAGAAGTAAAGACAAGGTGCTTTGTGAGGAAGAAAGGGCATTGGAGACTGTCTACATACAGGTCAGTCTTGTGATTTCTTTCCTTTTAAATTTTTATAATTTAGAAAAACAATTATTTCAGATTTGAGGATTGCTATAATTGTTAAGGTTTCTGGGTTCTCAACATGCAGAAAATGGGAAGGGAGAGGTTGGAAAAGTTGAAGAAGAAGATGGCAAAAGAGGTGAGTATGTTCAGATATACATTTTTAGAGTTGTTGATATAATTTTTTGTCTATGAGTATGTGAAAGTATGTAAGTTTTTATGTGTGATATGTATTCTGTTGGTTTTATCAGAAACCAGGAGATATTAAAATGGAGGTTTTTGCAGAAAACATATCAGCAGTGAAAGCAGAGCTTAGACATGCAGCTGGTTGAGATTGGGAAGGAATATTTGAAAATATTTAGATGAAAGTGTATATGTAATAGGTAGATGGTTGCTTTGACTGGCTTGGGTACATTTGTATATGTTGTATAGCTCTACCATGACTATATTTGTATATGTTATATAGCTAAGTACAGCTCTACCTTATTGTCAGGCCACAGAAAATTTATGTTGGATATGTAGAAAGATGAAAGTTAGGCTTGGGCTTGTAGAAACAATAGTTCCTTGTATATTATATTTATGGAAAACTTTAAACTTGATATGACGACAATGACTTTTAAGGTAATTTAGATAAATAAATTGGTTGAGGACCTATTAAGTATATATTTTGCCCTTATCTTCAAGGCATAATATATCATTGGATTTTTTATTGTCATTATTTTTAAATTTTGTTTTTCATATCTTTTAGTTAATTAAGAAGGTGTTTATAAAGCATAATTTATAAATTTATTATCAATATAGTTGTAATAGATTAGTTTTGGACTTTTTTTTGATTGGGTTGGTCTTTATGAAATAATTAGTGTACAAATGGTGTTTTTTTGTACTAAGAGTTAATATATTCATTCAACCTAGTTGATTCTACCTTTAGATATTCTGAGGAACCAATTCCTACTCTTAGTTAATCTATCTACCTATTTAGTTCAATTATGCAACATGAAATTGATCCCAACTTTTTTAAAATTCAAAATTCAAATTAGGCCAATTTTGTGCCCTTCTCTCGTCCCCACCTCCGCACCCCCCAACTAGTCATTATGCACCTACCTAAATTGTAAAACATCTCAAATTGTATTTTAGGGTGTTGTATAAATGAACAAATTCTAATTCATTTCAACAGATTAAAAGACATCGGAGATCTATCTAGCTCACACTATTTGTATCATTATTTAAAGACCATATATGAGCTTTCAATGGTACACCATGATGCAATTCATGGACCGAGGGTCCAATTAAGGACTATCCAACCATGCAACTAAAAAAATAAAGCAAAATTCCATAGAAACAAGAAAACTGCTTTATAGATTTCACAACTTGAGATGATTGCAACTTGTTGCAATGGGCTTCCTACATGCTAGGACATAGCCATTTGATTATTAACTACAATTTACATCTTTGAAAACTTGTCGCAATTGGCTTCCTACATGCCAAGCCATAACCATTTGACTACTAACTATGAAATCATGCTAATTAGATAGAACTTATTACACTCCTACATGCTACACTATCAACTTCCTTATTTTCAGCATCAAAATCCATGCTACACTATCACACTTTTCAACTCCAGACCTTGCTCTCTCACTCACGCTCTTTGTTGATCCTTCAAACAATCACACACCATGAATAAATAACACTCCCAAGCCTCAAAGATGATCTACATCAGCTACAAGGTAGCACAAAGCTCTAGGCCACATGAAATATGTTGTCAACCAATGTTAACAAACTTCTAAATCCATGTGATGGTAATAGTGGAGAATCTCCATACATTGTTGAACATACATCCTCAGGGGTCTAATGAGTCTTCATATATATTCCTTTGTTGGCACAAACTCTAAATAATTTGATGCAAGTGGAAAATGTTACAACTATGTAAATCTATCATCCTAATAGATGTTCGCAAACTTTAAAATAACATTCTTTTGCTGATCCAATTCTCCTCAAACATGGATATGACATCCATTCATCACTATATAGTATAATTCCAAAACTATGAAGCCAAATATAATGCTACAATGAAATGTGGTGGTTCCTTTTGCAAATAACTAATAACTAAAACCCAACCAATAAATAAATGGATTGAAAGAAACTATTTTTGGGTGATGCAATATCATCTCAACACCCAAGGATGCTTCTACATTAGACACCCGAGGTTAATAAAAATGAATTTATAATTTTCTAAGATAGTCTACCCTTACTCAAGATTCCAACCTATATCTTCTTTGGCCTATTCTTGCCATCGCTTTAGGTATGCCTTAAGTGATCTATCCTATATTCTATCTTCCTCTACATTGTCTGCCATCTCACCAAGCTTCCTCTTTTTTGGTTGTGGTACTATGTTCCTCCAATCATCTTTTGTGCCACATTCTCTTGGCATGCATTCAATCATAATCCTCTTTCCTTTCCTATCTTCATCAACTTGTTTACCCCATTTGTCACCCACCTTCTCTAATCAACTTCCTTTTGTTGTATACCCTTTTGTGTTGCTTCTTGTCCTATCTTCCACTTTCACATATTTCTTAGTACATCTCCTCATTGTGTTCTTTATTTTTCCTATCCTCTTGATGGCTTCCCTTTGGTGACCTTTTCTTCCACATTCCATCTTTCGTGGTATCTCCTATGTTGTTGTGGTATTGTTTGAAAATATTGCAATGCCACACATCCTTAGAATCAATGCCTATCGTTCCTCCCCAACACAAACTTGAACACTATTACAAAACTGCTCCTCAGTCTCCCTCAGTGGAATCAACTTGTGTCTCTTTCCACCCTTCCATATCATGTCAGTGTTAACTCTCCCATCATTTACAAAACTCCTATCAAATTGACAGGGTCTTCCTAACAACAAATGACACACATTCATTGGCACAAAAGTTACACATCACCTCATCATAATATGCTTCTATCTTGAAACTCACTAAACATTGATCCTCCAACAATATTTTATCTTCTTGTTGCAACCAACCAATCTTATATAGGGGAAGATGCTTCAATCTTTCTAGTCTAAACTTGTCAACCATTTCCTCAGATACCAAGTTGTCTATACTTCTACTATCTAAAACAACACCGTAACACGTATCTCTTTCCTTGCATCTTATTCTAAACAGACTCTTTCTATGTTCTAGTTCTCTCCCACTATCAGATCTCAATGCTCTCCTCAAAATAAGTGATTCTCCATATTCGAGTTCCCTCTTTGAACTAGGTAACTTGTGTTACCCTATAATCAAATTTTTTGAGTCATTCATATGTAAAGTCATGTTCCCATTCTTATTCTTTTTTTTTTGCCCTCTTTATAAGTCACAGTCCTTTACTTAGCCATTTTCACTCTTAGTCAGTGATCTTGTGCCTTTTTGTACCTCAGTCAGCTAGTTCTAGAGTTCTGGAACCATTTGATTCCCCGACTCCTCACACAAGTCAGCACCCTGAACTTATCATTCGGTCTTGTGTTAGTTTGTTGAAGGGTCCTTTGCAGTCAGAGAGTCAGAAGTTCTTTGAACTTCTGAATTCTCAGTTTATTAGTTCATTACTTCCCAAAGTTACTGACGTCCTGACTAAACATGCTTTTCACTTCCCAAAGTGTCATCTTTTCAAACCATTAGTATGCACGGAGTATTCACACCTGCTAGTTTGCAATAAATTCAGAATGAATTGGGAAGGGTGTTTGCACACTTTTTAGAGGAAAATCAAAAGGATCACTTATGAATTGTGCAATACTGTTCACCACCAAAATTTAGTGAAATTTAAGGAGGACTTAATGGGTTTTGATACAAAGCTTTATTAAAGTTGCCACCTTGCGAGTAAAGACTTATTTTGTATTGTGACGAGAATGTGTTGAAGGAGCTTTGAGCCTCACCACTAACGGAGAACTTGTAGAAATATTCACAATCAAGTCAAAGTAACCAACTCTTTTCCTTACTTTTCTTGTTGTGATAAATTGAAATCTTTGATTTATCTAGGTGAAGAAGAGCAATTCTCTATTCATGCGTCTAGATAGTTGATTTTCCCCAAATGTTTTATGGATCTCTCTGGTGTCCTTAACTTGTTCAGAAGTTTTCACTTTCTAGTTTTTGAAACAAGTCAATATGAAATATAAATATCAAGGGTTCCCAATTGCCTCTATGATTGAGAATGGCTTGTCCAATGTAAGGGATACTGACCTTAGACATGTAGATTTGGAAGATTTCTAGAATAGAATGCAACAAGAAACTAGGTCATGCAACAAGAAACTAGGTCCTTGATTGCAGAGAAGATTGTGAGCAGTGGGTTAGCCCGCGCTGGGGGTTTTCCACCTACCATGCCATGTCCAGACTTGATCATTTCTCGTGCAACAAATTATTATCCTGACTCACGGGAAATACGAGCTTTTGATGGCTCTGTAGTAATAAAGGTTGATTCTGAGGCTGTATCACATGCATTAAAGTTAACAAACTGTGAGGAGTTCGTTGACATGTATGTTACCACTAGTTAGGGATATCTCTGGGACAAAAAGGATTAGTGCCAAAACCGTATTGCTAAGAGCTAGCTAAAAATTGAAAGGAAAGATAAATCTCGGCTCCCTACCAATTTGAAAAGAGGGCATTTCAAAGAAGAAATCTTTGACATGATCACCTTGTTACATCATGTCATTAGGAGTGCCAAGTCAAACTCTTTTAAATATTGGATGTGCCAATTCATTTCGGTGATTTACAACAAGTCTCAATATGTAGATTGAGCAAAGTTAATAAGTGAACATATGAATGAGTAGCTAAAGAATTCTCATCAGAAGGTGTCATTCCACATGTGTTCTCTTATGCTCTACATTTTACCTAGTAAAGAGGTTGTCTGGCCTGGTTTGAGGATTCAAGGGTCCCTTACTCTAGATACACCTATGTACTCCTATTTTTAGTAACTGCAGAAAGAAATTGGGATGAAATATTTCTACCACATGAACAATGCTTTTCTCATGTTGTCTACGAAGAAGATTGAAGGCTCATTGGAAAGGATAATTTCCCCTAAAGCAGCGGCATTGATAATGAGGTTTGTAAGTTTTTACATCCAGATTGATAGATTTACTTATCTGTGGATTAGGGGTTTTGAAAATGTCCCACTGAAATTGCCTAGATACCCTTCAGATTTTCTTGTTCTTTTGGAAGTTTGTTGTCAGATGGTGATTGTGGACAATAAATATCATGCTATGAAAAAGAAGGGATATTCTTTTCCCATGTCATTGTCTTTCTTTGTCTATAAAAGCAATGATAATGCCAGGAATGTTGAAAATATTTTTGCTGAGTATAATTTTCACCCATTACCTGTGAAGCCTTCTTTTGATAGTAAAAACTTTTTAAGAAGAATTTGCACGGAGGTAGCCTATAGTAGCATTAGCCTCACCTCAAGGATTATTGGGAAGACTGTTCTAATGAAAGAGAAGTGCAACGTAGGGGTTGGATGAGGTTGACAACAGACCAAGTCTGGGCTTGTGGGTTGCCTTTTCAAGTCCTAGAAAGTAATGATGATACTTTGAAATTTTGGATGAAAGCTATCACACTATTGTTTTGGAACATTTACCTTAGGCACATTGGTGTGACAAAAAATTTATGGATATTATGGTTTGATCCTCTTTTGTGTTAAGTAAAACTAAAAAGTGGATTGAGAGAAAATTTAGGGAGCATGCTGATTCTTTAGCACAAAAAATCTGCCACTAAGGAACAAAATAGGTCTCAGGTGTCTCATACTCTAGGGGCTACAACGAGTTTGGATACAACTCTTCATAGAGTTGGCTCACAATCGAGAGGAGATGGAGAACAACCTGAAGATACTAGAAAATTGAAGACTGCATGTGAACAAGATGGTCCACCTATGTCCATAAGAATAGGAACAAAAAAGAGATTGGATGCTTTGCAACAATTGCAAGAAGACCATGTGACTTCTCCCAACCCTTTGTACCTGGTAGTGATTCTTTAATTTTTAATCAAATTGGTGAAGACAACATTTTCTAGTCTTTGTTTAGTAATCCTAATTCTCCTGGTTTAAGTGATCCTCCAGAACATAGTACCTCCTTTGTACTCTAGACTACCTACATACCCGTGTCCACGAGATCAAGGCACTGAACGATAGAGATCAGATGTAGTTCTAGTTATGGTTTGATGATGAGGGTGGGATGAGTGATGATTGAATTGATGTGATTTTGATTGATTTTGATTGATGTGATGAAGTGATTGATGGGATTTGATTTGATTTGATTTTGATGGATTGATGATTGAATGAATTGGAATGAGTGGATTGAATGATTTGATTGGATCAGAAGAAATGATTTGATTGGATTGAGTGGTTTGACTTAGAAGAATTGATTGATATGATTGATTTGATGTAATTTATTCGATTTGTTTGAGTGATATGATGTGATTGATGTGAATTGATTTGATTTTATTGCATGGATATTTGATTTTTTTGTATTTTTGGGAATATTTTTTTTTTATTTTTTCAGAACATTGTATAATTTTTTTTTAAGGACCTTTTATGATTTTTTTGTATTTTTCAGGGCTTTTTATGATATTTTTTTGGATTTTTTTCAGAGCTTTTTCTATTTTTTTGTGTTTTTTTTTTCAGGGCTTTTTATGATTTTTTTGGATTTTTTGAAATGTTTTAATTTTTTTGGATTTTGATATGTTTTGGGATGTCAATGGATTTACAATTTGGGTAGCCTTTGTGCTAGATACCAATGATAAGGGAGGACCAGGTGAAAGTGCCAGGAGGTAGGTAGGTAGGATTGGATGGATGAAAGGATGGGCGATAAGGGATGGAAAGGATGTACATGTAAGAGAGCAAGGATGTGATCTCAAAGGCTATGTCACATAGGAATAACATGTCCCATTCATGACAACACTTATGGCGATAGGATAGTGATAGGATTAGATGGAAAGGATAAGGTATATCAAGAGATATCTACGACATGTTTCAACATTTTTGCCCCCAATCTTTATTAAGATCAAAATGAGGAAGGGTAGATGAATGGATACAATGGGATAGGCATGTGTATGCGGATGGATAAGGACATGGTAAGAGAGGATATGATAGGATGGAAAATGATAAGTTGGAAAATGATAGGAGGATGAGACAAGGTGCCCCCAAGTGTAGGTGACATAGAAGATCAATTTACACATGATGCCTGTTTGCCAGGTTTTTATCACGGTACTTATCCAAGGCACCTGTTTATTAGGTTTTTACCGATGGACGAAGGGATTTCTCTTTACTTTTTTCATTTTCATTTTTTTTTTACTTTTCATTTTTTTTCTCTTTTTTTTGAATAAGATAGGGGAGAATATGGATAGGAGAGACTCAAATGTCTAGTGCCATGAAAGTGATAGTCCCGCGAGATGGATGTCATCACATGGACCATGTCAAGTGCGCTCGTAGATGTTGGTAAGGGAGATTGTGTGAAAGTGGATTAGGTAGATGGTGGATTATGATATGGATTATGGGTGGAAGGATAGTGGATTACGATATGGATTATGTAGGGACTTATGGATGGATGGCTTATGCAAAAGCATGGACCATAGGGAAGTGATGAGGAAGATATGTAGGATAATGAATGAAAGGTGGGGAGATGGAGGTATGTGGAAATGTTGTGGGATGGAAGGGAACCATGACCAACAGTTGCACACACCGTGATAAACATTGAAGCTTTTGGTTGGATGGTGGTGTAGGAAGCAATGGAGATGTTTGTTTAGGAGATGGTCGACATAAGCATTTGGGAACCCACATAGACTTATTATTTTGATGACTTTTGTTTTTCATGTGGGATGGAGGAATTTAAGACGTTGGAATGGAATGACATTTTTGGATGGAAGAGGATGGTTGGGATTCTTGAGACGTGGATGCCTCATTTGACTTGATGGATTGTTGCTTAGGGACCCATACCCTTTTAGTTTTTGACTTTGCTTGTGGAGGTATGGATTTGGATATATGCATCTTTTGTGCAGCTTTTGTGGTAATTACTTGTTGCTTGGGGACCCACACCTTTTTCATTTTTCCTTTTAGGTGTGTGGGTGTATGCAGCTTTTGAGATGGATGTTTCTTTGATTCTTGGATTTTGTGTCCTAAGGCATGAGGACCCTTAGGATTTTTTCTTTATAGGTAGAGGCATCTAAATTGTTGCTTTTCAATCCCATGGGTATGGTGGAAGTGGGGTTGGCAGAAGCTCCTTGTTTAGACAATGTGTGCATTTGTTGGTCATGACTAGGAATATGAGGGTATTTATGGACAAGTGGATAATTAGGTGTTGGAAGTAGTGGAGGTAGATTCGATGGAGGGATGGTAGGAGTTGGAAGTAACGAAAGCAAAGTGGATGGTGGGAGGGTGTATGGTCACATGTTTTTGACATTTGTAAGAGGATGGAGGTGGAATGGCAACATATGTTTTAGGAGTATGATGGGATTTGTGATAGGAAGTGGTGGACTTAGGAGGAATGGAGGAAGTACCAACATATTTAGATTGTTGTCCTTGGGGTGTGTATCCAAGGCCATATGAGCGTTGAGGGACATTGACATGGATGGGCTCCAAAATTCCTTGTTCAAGAAGGCCTAAGCCTTTACCTTGATAGTTCATGTTTTGAAGCATGCGATGGACACTAGGACTAGGTGTAGGTAGAACACTAGACATGAGCTCCTTATTGGATGGAGAAGGTGAGATAGAGGATAATGGTTGTTGGTGTTCTAAGGAGGAACACTCATGGATGAATATGGATAGACCCATAGGATATGATGGTGGATTTGAAATGGCATCAATAGTGGAGGTGGAAGGATCATTAAGATCTTGCTTATGTTCATCATGATCCAAGGTATTTGTTTGATCTTCTATGCTTATGTGTTCTTGGGAGGCACATGGCTCATCATGACAAGTAGATGTATGTAGATCATAGATGGGGCTAGATGGAGGATGAATAGGAGCAAACTGGATATCTTGCTCATGGATGGGTATGGAAGTAGGGATAGGTGTAGTGATAACCTCTTTATCATGAGTTGCATAAAGTTTGGCTAAGAGGCTCATCGTGGTTTTTATGATCACATATAGAACCTTGATCATAAAGGTGAGTGTAAATAGGATTAATTTGGCTATGAATGGGATCACTTTGCTCATGAATAGGGTTATGATCCTAAATAATATCTTGACTGCATAAAATATATAGGTCAAGGATAGTTGGAACTTAGAGATGCTTTGACCTTGATTCGGATGGGGGGGTTGATGTTTCCACATGCTTAGGAGTATACTCTTGACATAGCTCTTGTGGTTCCATGGAAGCGGAGGTAAGAGACTCTTGGATAGGTTCTTGGTCAACAACATGAGGGCATGATGGGTCTTGACTAGGACTTATGGGAGAAGTCTTTTCAATAAGCTCAATGGTTTGTGAACCACATGGTGGAGTTGGATGAATAAGCATGGCATTGGAAGGCTAGTTGCTAGGTGCTAAGATAGGTGTTTGACGTGAGGATAAGTTGTTGGACTAGCTAGTATCCAATGGATCACATCCTTCATTAGGGTATGTGTGAGTGGACAATATAGGGGATGGACAATAAGGGTGGATGATGTGGTAGGTTTAGGATGAGGACTTGGTGGATGCTTTGGATTAGGATTAGACACTTTGAGACTTGGGCTAGATGGAATAATAATGGGATTGGATGGATTGGACATATTAGGGTTTGGATTGGGATTTGGATTGGATGGAGGAATAGAAGGATTGGATGGTTTAGGATCGGGATTGGATGGAGGGATAGAAGGATTGGATGGATGGAGAGAAGGATTGGATGGTTTAGGATTAGGATCACATGGTGGTGCCAAGAAAGGACTAGTAGACTCATATGTTGGCATGTGATTGGATGGTGAAGGAGGATGCTCATAGGGTGCATAACCTAGATTGGTATCTCCCTCATCAAAGGATATCAAATCTTGCTCCAAAGATTAACCTAAGGACACTTGACTTATGTACAAGGGGCCACTTGGAGTAGGATTAGGTGACACATAGGTATCTCCTTCATTAAAACATATTAGATCTTTCTCCAAAAGTAGACTTAAGGGTGTTTGACTTATGTACAAGGGGCTATTTTGGCTTGCATGTACCTCTTGTGAGAACACCTTTTGGCCTTGTGAATGGGTTGGGTGATGTGTTGGAATGTTTGAAGGAGGAATTGGATAAGTCGATATGGCATTGACATTATAGGTAGATGGGTCAGGTGATACATGAGATTGAGATAGAATGTGATGAGGGTGTGGATAGTGTTGTGATGTGATTAGTTGTTGAACAAGTTGATGTTGGAATTGTTGGATAGGTTGATGTTGTTGTTGAAGGTGTTGATGTTGTGTTGGATGAGAGATCACATAGGCTATGATTGTTGAGATGGAGATTGATATGGATAAAGGTTGATATTAGAAGAAGTGACCAATAGGTGTTGGATTTGACAAGTGACCAATAGGTGTTGGATTTGTGCTATGAGGTGTTGCATGTTAGATGATTGGCTTGCTTGAAGTTTTGGGATCATGCCATGGACCTTTTGAATGATTTGTGGGTCTGAAGGTTTTGGCATTTTGTGAAGTATGTGAGTGATCTCTTGTGCTAGATCCTCTAATGTTGGCATGGTAGAAAGAGGATGATGTGTAATGATGAGGTTGGATGACTTGGATTGATTGGGATGTGGTCGATTGGATGACTAGGATGATTTGGCTTGGAATGATTGGATGACTAGGATGATTTGGCTTGGAATGATTGGATGAAGTGTAATGAATAGGATGTGTTATGACAAGTAGGTTGAAGATGACGTAGCAATTATTTGTTGGAAGTTTGACTTGGGCAATATCAAACACAATGTAAATGCATAAACACACACGCCAAGCACAATGTTTGAATTTCCTTTCAAGATTAAATGCTATGATTAAGCAAACACTTGCAAATACAACAACAAACCCTAATGATTAGTCAGGTAGGATATGGCTGATAGGTCTTAAGCTAGGCTGCACAAGGGTTAACTAAGGGTGTCCCCGATATACACAAGGTACGAGGGGCCCATATCTGTGAACACTAGCCCATTGAAGGGATGTGGCATAAGCGTAAACGAATACCACTTCACCTTGTGTCCAGAATCACCTAGGGCCACAAGGTTGTCCCAATGACTACGTCGCTAGATTGAGGTACAACTTTCACTCTCCCCCCTTTGATATACCCTTCTAGAATGCATGGTTGAGGTCGTCCCTAGGGGTGATGAAATCCCCTAGTAGGCCTCCTAGATAGGGTTTGAGAAATTGTAGTTGTTAATTAACCCTTAGAAATGAAATGTGTGATAAGAAGATAGATGAAAGCAGATGTTTGTTTTAAGATCCCAAATCCAAATGTGAATGAAGACACTTGTTCATTTTAGCCCAATTTCAATGATGTGATAGCAGACAAGATTAATTTTAAGCCCAAATCGAAGTGTGAAGGCAAGCAATGTTAAGAGATATGAGATGGATTGATTTCACCTGATTTTTTTTTTCTATTAAATCTACTATGTATGCTGATGCCATGGTTGTTCCAACTCCTTAGATGCCCCTAAAAATCACCAGGACAAGAAGAAAAATAAACTTGCAAGCAGTAGGAGGATTAGGTCAAAAAGATGCGATCAGTTAAAAATCTGTGATAAATGATCTAATATAGAAAAATATACTGTATAGACAGAAAATTTGGAAAATTCTAACAAATTTTTTAAAAAATCGTTGAAATTTGATAAGTTTTGCAAAAGATATGCTCGTTTGATGTTTGGAAGGAAGCTAAAGTTTGGCTGAGAAATTACTTGATAAAATGGTAGAATTACCTAAAACCATTGATGCCACTATGAAGTTTGTCAAACCAGCTTTTCGATGAGTCCTTCCGCACGCAATTTCGATGTCGTATGCCCCTGTTATGACAAAAAGAAAAAAATGCCCTCCTATGCCATGAAGAAACCTAGTTGACTTGGTTGACTGGGTTGACTGGTTGATTGTTTGATGGTTTTGCAAGATTTTTGGGCACGTGAATTGTGGTTGCAGTTTTATATTGGCTGGGACTGGATCAATGCGAGAAGAAAAAGAAAGAGACTAAACTTAAGCTTGATCCTTAGTATTTAAGTTTTAAGTAACAAACATTAAAACTAAGTCTAAATTGACTATCATGGGGAGGGCAGATAGTGACCAATAAAAAGGAATGATAGACCCAAGTCCTAACGTCCAATGGGATGCAGGGTCGACAAGGCTAGGTCGAAAGATGATTTGAAGCAAAAGTCAAAGGTTTGTGTGTAAACGACCATTAAGACATGTATCGCCAAAAGATTCGGTCGACAGGTGAAGTGAGGTGACGACCAAAATTTCATGCAGAGGCGACAATAGATAAACTTTGACGGTAAAACAAAGATTAAGGTTGACAACGGGTGATAGGTCGGCATTGAGAGAGAAAGCAAAAGAAAGTGATGGGCTACTTAGTAGTTGGCAACAACTAGATCTAAACAGGGGATATGTGGTAAGTGAAGATTAGAGGTAGTGGTCGGTAAACAGATGCAGTGGGTTGGTCGACAGGGATAAGTGGTAGGCAGATGCTAAGGTATTAGATGAGTGGTGACCGAGATCCCATCTCCAGTGAAACCAGAAGCAACAAGAACGTTTCTGACATAGCATAAATCTAACTGCTTATCTTTTGGACAAGAGATGTCATCTAGTTGTGAAAATTCTAAATCAACATTTTTAGTCATAGAAAATTACAATCTTGATACAGGAGATACAACAATTTCTAATGCAGAGTTGCAAGTTTTTTTCACTCAATATGTCAGCTTCTCTGTAGTGATGACCATCAGATGCTATCATATCCTCTTGTGAGAGGTTATCACTCTTAAGATTTCATCTTTCAGGTCCATCAAACTTCAATAGGTGAATGTGTAGGCGCAATTCTTGAAGATCTGAGTTTATTTTCTTAAAATCCTTTGCGCTGGGTGTTTCTTCACAAATGACAACTAAAGTTTATGGGTGGCGACATAAATATAAAGGGGATGTCGACTAAGGTTTAGTCTGGATAGTGAAGAGACCATGGATATTAGGTGTCGACCATAAATAAGTGGTGGTGAGAGAACAACAGTGACATGTATTGATGCTGGTAGTCATTAAGTTTCCATAGTCCATGATTGTAAATGTAAATAATGCTTCTGGATTAGGTGTCCATTTTTTTGTTTCTCTTCTCTAGTTCTCTTTCTCCTAATGATGGATCATAGAGTGTGATTGGAAACGTTGAGAGAAAAAACATTAACATGGTCAAATCCAGAAGCAGTATTTACATGTATTGACAGATTTAGGGTTTGATCAGCTAGGTCAACTTAGGGTTTTAAGGCCAAAACCTGCAATAAAACATTTAAAGATTGCAATCAAACAAATCAAAACCTGCAAGAATAAGCTGAGCCCATATTAGTACTAGTAGAGGGGTTTGCGGATCCATACGGTATGAATTTATAGACCTAAATTTTTTTTCAAAAAACTACAAGGATTTTTCTGAGCAAACCCTAGCAAATTTATAGTTAAAAAGTATGGAATCAACCTCCCGGATGCGATAGTGTAGTTAGATTGAGCCCCAAAGATAACCTGTGACAGATCCTCTATGAAACTTGCAAATGAGGGTTAGAAAGCACGTAAATTTTTACCACAAAAACTTGCAAAAATGTAAGATTTAATCAGGAGAAGTGAGTCCCACTGGGCGTGCTAGAAATATAACCAAAAAATTTGGATAAAACGAAAGATAAAACAATGACATGCAATACCTTTTTACCCAAACCTCTGAATGCCTCAGATGTTGCATGCATGTTGATTTGCTCGAATGATTGGATTGTTGGTTGCTCAGATCTGCAGCATAACGAATGGATTGAAGATTGATGAGAAGAAGATAGGTAGATGATGGATGAGAGGCAGAATTTCGGCAGAGTAACGGTACTCGAAAGTTCATCCATACCAATGGCTTGGAAATGGATTAATTTATAGACAAAAATGAGAGAATGGAGGGATAAGATTTCCATTTCGAGAGTGATAGTTGAAATTAGAAAGTTGCTTGTGCAACTTGGGAGAGGAAATAGAATGTGAATAGAGTTCACTTGAGAGGGAATTAGAAGGTGAATTGAGTGATTTGAGAGACGAGTTGAGTCATCTCAAGAGATGGATATGGTAAGTTCGGTGATTTCATAATTAAATAATTTAAAAATTATTTAAATTATGAGGCATGTGGAGATTAAAGTGATAAATAAAAGATTTATTTTATTTTATTTAAGAGGAAAGGGGGGTAAATAAATAAATAAAATTTATTTATTTAATAATGTGAAAAGGATGGGATAAATTAAATAAATATTATATTTATTTAATTTATTAGAGGAAGTGCTAGGATGGCGAAGGGGTTACCTAGGGCAAAACATAAGGTGTTGCAAGAGGACATTTTTGGGTGTCTATAGAGATAAGATTGTTAGTTATAAATTAAAATGAGAGGTTTATATGTGGCTTAGCTCTAGTTGTTAGTTTTATGTAGTCAATGATCGATATTTTAACATAGACTAGGCTCGACGATTAGGATATGGATTTAGCTACCAAATCTACATTGTTCTAACTTTCACTTACTTGCTCAAGTGTTCTTTTCTCTAAATTGGATGATGTCAAGCCTACAGATTAGTCTTGGGATGATCTATCTTGGTGTAGATCTGTTATCTACTACTTTATTCTATTGTACATGTGTTCTTCTCTCTATGTGCCTATGAATGTATTAGTATCTAAGACAACTAGTGCTAAAAGGTATCATTGGAGAGTTGTGTAGAAGAAAGACTTAGAGCTTCCTTGATAACGAGTCACCCCTTTGTCGATGAACAATGAAAATATATGCCAAGAACGTATGCAATTACCAAAGATGATGATCATGTTGATGCAAGCTCTATGATAACACTTTGAACTATGAGAGATTTATTATTATCCTTAGATGCTCAATTGAGATATTTAGACATAATAAAATGCATGATGTTTCCACAGTCCATGATAATATTGTATATAGCTTCTGGAAGTGATTGTGTGTTGCTTTTTTGGATCGACGTTTCAGATCACACTCCGTGATCCATCATCACAAATCACAGATCATGGAGTGTGATCCGAAACGTCGATCCAAAAAAGCAACACACAGTCACTTCCATAAGCTATATACAATATATTTAGACATGTAAGATGCTAAATAATAGTCAATTTTTTAAAAAGGTGAGCTCCTAAATAAAAACATAAAATTTGAATTTAAAAGACTAAGTTACAAAAATGAATCTATGTAATAGTACAATGACATCTACTATTTTATTTAGAATGTATAAATTATTATAGCTGGAAAAAAAATTGATGAAATATAAAATCTAAAAACAAAGTCACTTTCAAAAAAAAAAAACAATTTAAATATTAAAGCACTATAATTATGAAATGAAAAAAATAAATGTTTTAAAAAAGACACTTTCACCTGCATTTCGAAGGACAAAAGGGAGATTCCTTTCTTCGTGGGTAATTCTTATTTTTTTTAACTATGACAGTAGAAGACTTCTTTTGAAGAGGGCTTTCACACGGTGAAGATGCTTATGAAGGCGCTTTCGTCCACAAAGCACATCAATCTAAGTCTTTTCATCAATCTATTCAACACTGAACACACTTAGTGGGCAAAGTCAGTGAAAGAGACATAACAGATGCTTCTGCACTCCTTTCCTGCGCTTTTCCCCAACAAATATTCTCCACTCATTCTCTGCTACGCAACATGCTTGCTACTTTCTTTATTTATATGCAACTAAACTCCGTCTTCTCTACATCATACCAAGTATTTCTGCATTACCCAGCTCTATCTATTTTCCTTGTCTCAATTTATAGGAAAGCCTCTGCCTCAGCCCCTCAAGCATTTCAAATCATCAACCTCTTATAATCTTCTTTGTATGTAATGGCAGCCTCTTCTAATCGCAGAAAACGTGCTTTTGATGGCCTAATAAAAGCCCCACCTTCTCCCGCTTCTACTTCTACCTCTGCTGAATACCTGCCCTACGATGTGTTTATAAGTCATCATGGAGGAGATGTTAAACACACGATGGCCAGCACTATCTACAATTTGTTAGATGCTACTGGACTCAGAGTTTTTTTGGACAAAGATGAGCTCAAGCTTGGGGATTTTTTCCCTCAAGCTTTAGAACAAGCAATGGCTACTGCTTCACTTCACATAGCCATTTTTTCTAAGAATTATGCAGAATCCCCTTGGTGTTTGGCTGAGCTCGCATTTATGCTGCAAACCGGCATCAAATTTATTCCCGTGTTCTATCACGTTGAGCCCTCTACTTTGAGATGGGCGATTGAAGGAAAAGGAATTTATGCAGATGCCTTCTCCAACCATGAAATCAAGAGCAGGTACCCTTCAAATACTGTTCCTCTGTATGTCTGCTGGATGCCCATATGACCCTAAATATTAATTAATTAAAAACTTTATTCTCAATTATTATTATTATTTTCTCCTTTTCATTTCTCATGTATATGATTGTTCTATTGTGCTTGTATGCTGTTCCACCTGAGCAGATACACTTCAGAACAGCTTCAACGCTGGAAATGGGCACTCCATAAAGCTTCCTTGTATACAGGCAAGACCATTAATAATCAGGGGTAAGTACAAATTAATCTTCCTCCTGCATTTACATTATCAAATCTTGCTTACGTGTGTTTTTTTGGGGTGGGGGAGAAGTTCTTTTCGTTTTGAACTCTCCATTCTAACTCAGAGAAGAGAAGTTGGAAAGACGGAGGAATTATAGCTATAGAAAAGGTCTCTATGGTTTGGGGTTTAAAATTCAACCGTCCTCAATTTGGCAGTTTGTTAGCCTAAGGTAAGGAGGGTTGGGTCCCTGGCTGGGTCGAAAAAAAAAAATTTCAAAGTTGCATAGTTGATAAATAGTCCATGAGGGGTATCATATAGTCCATGAGATTTATGTTTTGCCTATTAATGTAAGGTTCTACATAGTAGTATGGAGTCTACATAAAAAAGGTTTTACATGGTAGTATGGAGTCTACATAAAAACCCCTTAACTTAAATTTGACAGGATCCCTTATGATGTCGGGGGCCTTGCATTCAAAAAGACTTGATCCCTGGTGGGCTCATTCAGAACATTTTAACTTCACCAGCAAACCAAGGGTCCTTTGACACTACATTTTTCAAAATAAACAATACATAAGAAAATAAAATAATCCTTAAATAAAAATTAAAATTTATGTGTTCATAAATTAAATAATTATAAAGTAAATAAACTAAATGTGATATACACATTAGATGAGATTGCCCCACTTAACTATAAACCATGTAAAATATAAAACACTTATCCTATACTTTTTAACATAGTAAACTATAGTAATTTAATAATAAATGAAAGGGAAAATAGACAAACAAATAAAATTGTACACAACCTTTTACATGGCTTAGTGAGAAGAGTCTGAAAGAACAAAAAGATGCTTTTGCACTCCTTATCTATGCTTTCTCTCAAAAAAATAGGTATTATCCACTCATTTAGTGCTACACAATTTGCTTGTTTCTTTCTTCTTTATTAATATGCAATTCAACTCAATCTTGTTTGCATCACACCATTACCATTAGCCTTTTTTCTTTCAAGAAGTTCTACATTAATCCACTTTTATCAACATTTCTTCTTTATTTCAGTCTTCTTTGCCTTAGCCTTAGCTTGTGAAGCATTTCGAACAACAAGCCACTATTATCAACATTCTTCTTTATTTCAATTTGTATGTGTTGGAGTAAATGAGTAAATGCCATTTACCCATGCTTAAGTTTACTTAGGAATCCAACACAAATATTAAATTAGGTGCATATTAGATAATTAGTTACATTTACCGTCTGGGTAGTTTTTACCTACTGGCTCTTGAACACACCTATATATTGTACATTTGTAAATATTTTTTGCATTTCATTAATATTTTCATCATTCTGGTGAAAATCTTTTTGCTTCTCTTGTATTGTGAAGGCTATTTTCTGCAGGTTGTGCTCCTAGGAGGTGGATGACACCAACAGTATGTAATGACAACCTCTTTTAACACTACTAGACAACCTAAGTAAGGCCAATGGAATGATTCCAATGGCTAAGAAATATCCTCCTTGTTGTACTTGGACAACACGTATCCCATACCACATGCTTTTGATGCTCTAAGAATTGACCTGCCTACTATTGCTTTTTCATACAATAATGTCATTTTCTTATACTTTTGTTGCCTCCTCATCTAGAACAAAACATGTCCTACAATGTATTCATAAATCATTGTGGACAAGATGTAAAACACATGTTGGCCAATAGTATGTACAATTTCCTAGATGCCATGGACTAGGAGTGTTTTTCAACAAAGATAGTTGAAGCTTTGGGATTTATTGCCTAGAGCTTTGGAAGAAGCCAAGGCTACTTTCTTCAATTCATATAGCCATTTTTCAAGGTATTATACACATTCCACTTGGTGTTTAGTAGGACTGGCATTTATCATGAAAATTTACACCACAATTATCTCCATTCTATCACGTTGAACCTTTTCACTTAAGATGGGGTGTTGGAGGAAAATAAATATATGCAATGCCTTCTCTAAGCATGCAAAGAAGGATACATATGTTTTAGGAGTGTTTCAACAATGAAAACAAGCACTCCAAGAAGTTTCATGTTGTATTGGTGGCATCATTTAGAATATTAAGTGCCTTAATACTCTTCCTCCTATTAGAGTTAGTTTTTTTTAAAGAAAAGGGTGAAGAACACCCATACCATTTCATTAAAAAGTTTATACAGAGTTCAAAACAACCCCAAAACGACATGGAGTTCATCAAAGAAAAAAATAAACCAGTCAAAAAAAAAAGAGTTCATCATAGTAAAAACATGTAAATGGCCCTCAACTGGCCATATAAACCAAAGAAATCCTACAACAAAACAAAGGCCAAAAAACATAGCTGCTAACCGCAACGATGAGACACCCACGTGCAAACGAACCAGCATCCATCCAAGCAATCTGACCATCTCAAGAAAACTGCAGCCACCCACAGACATAACTCGAGCCTTCAAGTGCACCACTGCCACCCCAACTCCCACGACCAAAAATACTAAGTAGCCGGACTAGTGGTAGGGAGAGAAGCCGGATCTAGAGGTATTGCAAGTTGTCCAATAGCCCCTTGAACATCTTCATCGTCATCCTCTGGGTCTTCAAACACATTCCTAGGAATATGAGGTGCAAGGTCAAGTGCATGAACCCTTAAGAACTGTATCCCCATGAAGGTATCCTTTATACGTCGAACATCTTTTTTGGAGAAAATGAAGCTGTAAGCAGACAACTCTCTATCAAGATCATTACTGCTTATGGATTTCAACAAGGCTTGCATAGCTCTGTAAAACACCTTGTGGGGGGAGAAGATCTCAAAGTTTGAAGGTTGAACAACCCTGCAGTAAGGGCATCACCCTGATCCATATCATACCCCTTAACCGTCATAGCCCATCTATACACTGTGTAGATATTGTTGTAGAAGAGACCCAAGGAGAGAGCATGGACATATTATGTGTCTTGAACTAGGTCCATAATGTTAGAGAGGACTGGGGAAACTATGTCTGAGTAGTGAGGAATTCGGCCCACATAGCATTTCACCCATCTATGTCCAGCAACACATCTCACTGCAAACTGCATCATCGTACAATCCCAGTCTATTAAGACCAATAGGTCTAAGGCCCCCACTATACCTCTTACCTCTGGTTCCCAGTCTAACGACCGAAAAAAGAGCCTCTGGTTAAGCCTAGTTTCTACCATGGATGATTATATGCAAATTAGGGAGTTGCAACAAAAGAGTCAAGGAATTAAGGACCCTTAACAGAGGCTTAAAGAAGACCAAACTACTAACCTACATGAGATCATCTACGT
The DNA here is from genome assembly GCA_027924645.1 of Cunninghamia lanceolata. Lineage (NCBI taxonomy): Eukaryota > Viridiplantae > Streptophyta > Pinopsida > Cupressales > Cupressaceae > Cunninghamia > Cunninghamia lanceolata. The sequence goes on along the minus strand of BSBN01000591.1, from coordinate 5,484,827 downwards.
GTTTGAAAGAACGACCACCATCCTTACATAATCCTAATGCAATCCTTGCAGGTGGATGTTGCACTGGAAACTGAGAGAATGACATAAGTAAAGAGGAGGACAAATCCCAGTCCCAAGATTTCCATTAATAAGCAATGTACTTGAGGATCAATGTGTAAAGTTGAGGTGACCCCTAAAAAGAGAAATAAGCCCACCATTATATTTTGGGAATGATCTTGATTTGTAAATGAGACTACCCACGCTTGAAGATCATGAAAAGATACCTTCTTGAATAAGCTTGAAGCCGTATAAGGAGTCGCTCGGTGTTGAAAAGATAATGTAGCTGTTAAACTCACCAACCCCAAAGATAGAAATCTGAAAAAACCCCGCTCCCCATGTGCCAACATAAATATCTTTCACATCACATCCACTTGAGATAAGAAGAAACTCATATCCTAACCATTGGGAGAAGTACAACAACCTCGAGGATGCTTCCAACTTTCAAAGAGTGGATTGGTTGGCAAGCAAGCTCTCCAAGTCATCCTTCAACAAAGCCATCAGCTTACTTGGAAAATTCAAATGCCCTGGGAAGAACACATCTGCCACCTTGGCTTGATCTATCACCATGTTTTCTAGCTTGTCTACCACCTTGTTTCCTTATCTGAAGGTGTGGGAGATAAGCAAATTGTCAAACTTCGATAGAAATGAAACTGCCTATTGTAGAATGTAGTTAACTTTTCAATTATCTAAATTTTTAACCTTTAGAGCATTGATGATAATCTGAGAATCCCCCTCAATCCATATGTCTTTGATACCCATGTCAACTGCCAATTGGAGTCTATGAACCAAAGCCCAGGCTTCTTCTTGATTACTCGATCCCTTAGGTAACTTAATTGCTTTAGCTGCCAACAAGGTGCCATCTCCCCTTCTTAGCACACACTTGGTCCCTGACACCCCAGGATTCCCTCTACACCTCCATCAAAATTCAACTTACCAAAAGGATTTGTGAGAGGGACCCATTTGGCCTCCTTTCTTTCAGAAGAAAATCTTGTTGGCAAGAGACACTACTCTGATGAATGTTAAATGTTGTCATTGATGGCAACAAGGCAAAGGGTTTCTACTAACTTGGCTAAGAGACCTTACTCTGGAAGAATAAATGACTAAGTATGGGTAGTGTACAATATACCAAGTAAGAGACATTATTTGAGATGTTATGCCTTCGCAGTTAAAGACATTTGTATGTAGTTCAGGTATGTTGTTCATAGCTACCTAGTGATCACATGTTCCAGTGTTCCAAGTCCTGACTTCCTCTTCCTCCATAAGTCATATGGTAAAATATCTAAGTCTGGGTGAAAAGAGTCAAGTTAGAAACAATGTACAGTACCAGAATAAAAGGGTCCACATTCCTCCGTTGTGGCATATTTTGTCTTGCGGTTCTGAGGAAGCAAAGATAAATATCATGACTACCTAAATCCAGAGCTATACCAGGGAGTTCCTCAAATGATCACATTCTACAAGTTTTTCTTTATCAGCTTTTAGTTTGATAGTATTTCACTGTGACAAAGCAACAATTCCAAGATCCGCATTTTTATATAAAGGACTATCATGTCCTGTGGATCTAAAGGTATGTTAAAAGGTCAATGATGAATGTTGGATATGATTTCTAGAGTCTCATATGGTCCGTAGTGGAAATCATGATGCATGACAGTTGAATTGGTCAAGTGTGTGTTTAAGGGATATGCCGACATGCAAGCTAGATCTATATGCCGAAAAGATACATTGTTTGAAGAATTAATTCAAGTAGTTGAATGATTGATGCCAACCTATATGAAGACTATTGTATGTTTGTTTGGGTTCACATTCTTGTTTGAGGTCAAGATCAAGCCAACAAGGTACAATACTTGTATACATGTTTCATGTCTTGGTTGCCGACTTGATTGTGAGATGAATCTTATTGCGGATATATATATTCGATGGATTTTAGTGTTGGAGCAATGAATATGTGTGAAAAGTGTGTGAATTTGATATGTGCATAATCTAAGGTAGTTTGCAGAGTAGAAAAGAATAATAAGGGCAGAAAACATGAGTATATGTAAAGCAGAGCAGAAAAGCATAGCAGACAGTATGAAGTCCTTTGAATCTATATACTGAGCATATTGGTATTGCACTTCAACATTTTGTAGATGCACCTATACCAGTCCTCTCTTGGTAGTGAGCCAATCCTTCATCTATCTTCTCTTCCATCTTTCTGGCAGTGAGTTTTTTTGCAGTGAGCACTTCTTGGACAGTGAGTCCTTAGGCAGTGAGACCTAAGGTAGTGAGCCTTCATATAATTCGGTATTGCTATCATAATATATTGTGAGCTAACACTCATCGTGGTTTTTCCCTTTTTGGGTTTTCCACGTAAAATCCTGGTGTCTATGTGTTATGAATTTGTGGCTACTCTTCTCATGTTTACTTTGCTTTCATGTTATTGAATTTGGTAAATGGATTAATGAATGTGTAAATGGAAAGGTTTTAATAATACTGATTCACCCCCCCTCTCAGTATTCTTTGCATTCAACAATTGGTATCAGAGCAAGGTTCCTTGGAAGAAGCTTAGTGGCTTGAGGAAGATTTGGGAAGGTGTACACATGGTAGCTAGAAGACATTTCACTTCTCCTGAAGCCTCATATGAAAGCAATGATGAATTAAAAGCTACTCTTGAAGATCTTGAAAAATCTAAAGCACAAATCAGGGATCTGAAGGATAACATACAAGAAGCTGATGAATGCATTCTAAAGCTAAAAGAATAAGTCAAAAAGTTCAAAGAAAAATACAAGGAGGTTAGTGAATAATTGATATCAACCAATGAAACCTTGGATGATTTGAAAGTGGAAGTTGTAGAAAGAGCTAAAGTAGAAGAAGATCTAAATCTGTTGGTAAAACGCAAGTTAAAAGAATGTGCTAAACTTGAAAAAAAAGTTGTGAGCCTGAAATCAAATTTAGAGAAGGCTAAGAGCTATGAAGAAAAGTTCAAAATAAGCTCTGCAAAGCTTGAGGAACTGATTGAAAGTCAGAAGAATCCAGATGACAAGCAAGGCTTAGGATTTGAAAAGGAGAAATTTCAAAATCAGGCCAAGCAAACAATGAGTTTAAGAAAAACAAATACAACTAGTTCCAGAATCAGAGAAGAAGACCTAGAAGACCACTGGTCAGGCAACCAAATGCTCAAAGGTACCCATCTTTTAATAGCTATTGTTTTAATTGCAATGAGTTTGGTCATAAGGCTACTCAGTGTAGGATTAGAATAAATTAGAATGTTCCTTCATTCCTTGGTCATTGTTTCAACTACAAGAAAAATGGTCATAGATCAAACGAATGCAAAAGTCTGGTTAGGAATGGTTTTAACTATGCAAGGAATACTCAATCCTTCAATGGTAACTGCTTTGCATGCAATAGATTTGGATATATGGCTAACCAATGCAGATTGTAGACACCTAAAATTGACTTGCTCTGCAAACCAATTTATCCCTCTTGTTAATTGAATAAATTCAATTAATCCCTAACCATCTATCTATCCCTTGTGATCAATTAATTCATTTAATTTATCACTAGACCTTACAACACTATCCTCATCTATTAAATAAATATTTCTAATATTTATTTGGCTATTTTGTCCATCTCCCTAATCCATATTAATTAGATAAATCATTCTTATCTAATTAATCTAGCCTACTAATTGACCTACCCTACCCTACCGTAGCCTACTTCATCTTAGCCCTAGGATTAATTAAACAAAACCTATGTTAATTAATCCTAACCTCTCATTTGGGTGGTCAAACCTAGTTTAACACCCTTCCCCACATCCTCCAAATAAAAAATTGAAACGTATCAAACATCACATTTACTTCTCTTACAAATCCCTTACCACCCCCATACCTCATTTATCATCTCTTATCCCCAAATGAATTTTAATTCATTTTCCATTCCCCATATGAATCTTTAATTCATAAATATTCATTCACACCCATACCTCATTTAATCACCCCTTTCCCCAAAATGAATAAAAGATTTACTTTTATTCCTAGCCCTTGATCTCATCTTCTAATCCTCACCCTCCATCCTCATTTCTAAAACTCTATAAATGAGACCCCTCTCTAAGCCATTAGGAGGGACTTCATCTTGTATCAAACCTCTGCCAAAATCTCTCCACACTCTCCTTCATCATACTATCATAATGTCAAAATTATCCCTCATCCCCATCTCAATCTCTATCTGAATCCACTTGTCTCTCATCATATTGTGTTGAAAAGTATTGAGCAATCCACATACATTCTAGTCTTGGGTAAAATCTAAGGAGCAATCGGGTGCAACTCCTTCCCTCTCCTGGATTTGTTAGTCAAAAGCAAGATATAATCATTTTTTTTGGATTTAATTCATATTTAATCTTCATTTTGTTCTCATAGATCACACAGATCAAGAATGAATTCAATCAATAGAAGGAATCAAGGACTGAGGAATGCGGTATGCTACAATTGCAATAAGTTTGGGCATGTTGCAAAATTCTGCAGAAGCAAGAATGAGAAAAGAAACTATCCTACAAAGAAGATGAAAATAGAACAGAAAGAAGACAAAGGTAAAAACACGGTTGATTCGATGGAGATCAAGAAGGAAATGAGCATGGTCTAGATTAAGAAGGATGTTGATAATATCAGGAATGGATCCACACCAATCTCTAGTGCAGATACTTCCTCCGGGAAGTAAATTGGGAGCTATGGCTCAGGGGCAGCTATATTGAAATCCAAATCCCCTAGCCAGATAATCAATGCTAAGATTCGACACGAAGATATTATATGACAAATATTTTAAAAGAAATTCCAGAAGAAAAGAATCAATCGTAGAACATTGCGGAGCAATCCTAATCAACTGAACTTAATAGAGAAGGGTTTGACATCTTTCCAAAGATAGCATTTATGACGATTAGGTCAAGACAAAACAAAGGATTAAAAATAAGTTCATTCAACGATCAATTCATTTTGCATTCAAGCTCTCCAGTGTCTAAGGTGAGCTGAAGTGAAATTCCAAGCAACTACAGTGATTTCAAAAGCAACTCAAGGCAAGATCAAGCAAAACTCTAATTTGACAAAAAGAGGTATTTTTTAGATTTGAAACCCTACTATGAATTTATCTGAATCTTTACAAACATGGCATCTCCTCAAGTAGTCGATATCACTGAGAGACCACGGCCAAAGTTCAAAAAAATCCATACAAATCAACAGAGGTCAATCCTAATGGTGCATTTTTCAGAAATTCCATTTGGTGTAATGCATGCGGAAGATGTTAGGGCATACATTCATGTGCTCTAGAAGAATTTGGTAATAGTAGGTTTGACGATCTCTATCTAAAACATCTAAATCATGGCAATTTTGATTTGAAGGAAGAATATAAGGTGTTAAATGAGAAGAAATTCATTCGGTACATAGAATTTCCAACATTTGTAGAAGATGAATGGGTCCGGTATGTTTTAAGAAGGATACATGATGAATTCATGTGACTAGAAAAAACCATTTATGATCACAAAGGATGTGATAAGGGCTATAACCAAATTGAATTCTACCAGAACAGTACCTATGCTAAAAGCTATGAAAAATGACATAGTGATGATGGGCACTAGAGCCAAACTTGACAAAAGGGCTTTAAAAATCAACGACATTGAAGACTATGCAGTAAGGTTTGCATCTATGGTAATTGACTACAAAATCTACTCTTCAAATTGGCAGAACTCTGTCTCAGGTACTGCTATATACACATCCTATGAGATGATTAAGGAAAATAAAGACTATGATCTTTGTGAATTGCTCGGGTAACAATTAATGGAGAATCTAAAGAAGACAAAAGAAAGAAAGTATCCCTTCAAATTTGGTACGTTGATAATGTGCTTATTTTTCTATTTTATGCAAGAATTACTAGGAATGAAGTTGATCTGGTCTAACAGTCAACCAATTGCAATTCAAATTTAAAATCACCTGAGTGGCATAAGAGACAAAGATGCACAAAATATAGCTCTATGGGGCTATTTTAAGAATTTTCAAAAAGCTATGCATTCTAGACAAAGGATACCTGAATCAATTGTTGAGAGATATAAAAATGACATATGTTTCATTGTCAACAAAGATCAATGTATGATGGAGGCTGTGCCTAGAACAGTTTGGATTATGCCAATGGGGTATGAAGTAGATGCAAATGTGTTAGATGGTTATGTCAAGCTTATGTTAAGTAAACCTAGAGATATCTTTGAGCCAAGATTTGACACTTATGAAGAATTATCTGTAAAAGTCCATGTTGAATTAAGGAAACCAAAAACCTAGAAAAAGATGAGAAAATTGGTGGAGGAATATGCCCAAAGCATATGGATCACAAAATAAGTTGCCAAAATAAGGGCAAGAACAACTGAAAAATTGAAGGAAGTCAATAAAGCTCCAGAAGTTCATGATGTACAACAAGAGGCACAAGCAAAAAGGGATATAGAAGAGAAGAAAGAAAATGAATCGTTCAAGGCTCCAGAAGAGTCTGAGGCAAAGGCAGAGGAACCTGTTGTAACAAGGAAGAGGACAAGAGGTTCAATCTCTATAGGAACTGCATCAAAAACCTCAGGTTTGACCTCATCTGTTAGTGTAGAAGTACCCACCAAGAAGCCCATTGACAAAAGTTTCAAAAGAAAGAAAACCAAAGTTCATAGAATGTATGTCAATATAGGAGTAGATGAGGAAGAGATAGAGTTAGATGAAGAAGTGAAGAAAATAAAAATTGAGGCCACCAAAGCCTCTGGGAGCAACAAGAAGAAATCTTTCGGTAAGGGTAAAACTGAGGAAAGGCCAAGGCAAGACAAGTCTCAGACAGGAGAAGCCACTATAAGTCTTGAAGATGTCCTAAAAGCCATAATAGTTGATGGAAATTTGAAACCCATAGCTCAGCTGTATGATGAGTATGATGATCAGGACAAGAGGGTCATTAAGACTGTTGTCATCAGATACTTGGACATCTACAACAAAGCCCTTATTGAGATAATTACTGATCTCCCAGACAACTTGGGTAGTATCATGATTGCAAGAAAAGAAGTTGCTATGACAAAGGACATTGAACTTGGAGAGCTTACACTAATAACGTTATGTCCGGAAATCACCCTTGAAGACAAAACAAAAGTCTCTAAAGTGCTTATCAAGGAATTTAGACAAAGAAAAGAATGAACACTCTCATGTCAGATGACATTGAGAAAGTAGTGAAGGATATTGAGGATATCACTTTGAGAGTGTTAAGGGAATATCATCTTCCAACTATATATGATAGAGGAGAAACAAATGTTGAAGTTGATACATTTATTCCTGAGGAGAACATGGATCAAGGATTGGACAAAAGTGATGAAGATCAAAAGGAGGAAGAAGATCCAGTCCCTGCTACTGGCTTGGATACTACTGTTAAAGATCAATCCAAATCAAATACTCCTCTGGAGCAACAAACTGATGACCAATTAGACAAGGAGAAGACTGAGAAGCAAAACAAAGATGACAATCAAGAAGAAGAACAAGTTGAGGAGAACTCTATACCAGAATAAAAGGATGATGCAAATGAAGCCATGAATTTAGATCTGTCGGAACAAAACCAAGAAGTCTCTGGTATAGCAAGAGACACTGTAGAATATATCAAGAAATTCTTGGAAAGAGAAAAACAAGTCTTGGATGAATCTAAATTTTTGTAGGGACCAATAAACTTGGATTCAATGTCACCTGTACAGAAATTTAAATTGGTATCATTTGTTCAAGAAAAGGCACAGGAAGAGATGATGAAAACACACATACAAAATAATGAGCTCATTGGTGCATTATCTGATGTATTGGAGAAGTTGATGCCTGAGTACCAGAAAGATACATCATTATCATCAATTGATCAACTTTAAGGTATGATAAAATCAATCAGCAATCATTTTGAATCCTTTGAAAAATCTGTAGAAGCAAAATTCAGAAAAGAGTTTGATGAGATATGATTAGTTGAGTTAAAGACCATGTTGATCAATGATAAAACTTCATTAGACAATGGAATAAGAGGTATACAAAGTACCATAAAAGAAGCCTATGATTTGTACAAGTTTTGTTTATCATGGCCAAAAGCCACAAAGGAGTTAGAGGAAAAGATCAACGATTTGAAACTACAGCTGACAAACATTTCTAAGTCATTTGATCCGGCAGTTGAGTCAGTAAGCAGCAAAGAGATACAAGTGATCAATATCCATATTGAGTTAAGTAATCTGGTGAATAAGAGTGATCAAATGAAAAATAGAATGTGCCAATTGAGAGGACTAATAAGGCCCAAGCTATATTCAATGTCAAATCTTGCAGCAGAAGCACTGCAGGTAAGTGCACTAATTGACACACCTTCTGATATACAAAAAGTAGAGAAATTAGTCTTCCTAATAAGTGGCCATATTCAAATTTTGGACAATGCTAAGAAGAGTTGGGATAGAGAGTTCAAATCAAGAACATTTTCAATGACATTCGACAACCCACAACAAATTACGTTAAAGATTGTACTTGTACATATATGTGGCATAGTATGACAGTTTTTGCAACTGTTGCATTTTTGACACAATTTTGACTCCTGTACATAGACCTTTTCCATTGATGTCAAAGGGGAGAAAGAAAACAAGTGAAAAATAGGCAAACACCTAAGATGGAGAAGAAAAATAGAGTTCATGTAGTAAGGGGAAGCAGATGAGCATTTTTCACTAAGTGTTGCCATCAATGCCAAAGGGGTAGATTGTTGACAAGAGACACTACTCTGATGAATGTTAAATGTTGTCATTGATGGCAACAAAGCAAAGGGTTTCTACTAGCTTGGCTAAGAGACCTTACTCTGAAAGAATAAATGACTAAGTATGGGTAGTGTACAATATACCAAGTAAGAGACAATGTTTGAGATGATATGCCTCCACAGTTAAAGATATTTGTATGCAGTTCAGGTATGTTGTTCATAGCTACCTAGTGATCACATGTTCCAGTGTTCAAGTCCTGACTTCCTCTTCCTCTGGAATTCATATGGTAAAATATCTAAGTCCAGGTGAATAGAATCAAGTCAGGAACAGTGCACAATACCAGAGTAAAAGGGTCTGCATTCCTCCGCTGTGGCATATTTTGTCTTGTGGTTCTAAGGAAGCAAAGATACACATCATGAATACCTAAATGCAAAGATATACCTTCTAAAGTTCCTTTGATCACATTCTACAAGTTGTTCTTTATCAGGTTCCAGTTTGACAGTATTTCACTGTGACAAAGCAACAGTCCCAAGATCTGCATTTTGCCATAAAGGACTGTTATGTCTTGTGGATTTGAAGGTATGTTAAAAGTTCAATGATGAATGTTGGATACAATTTCTAGAGTCTCATATGGTCCGCAGTGGAAATCATGATGTGACAGTTGAATCGGTCAAGTGTGTGCTTAAGGGATAGGCCGATAGGCAAGCTAGATCTATATGCGAAAAATATACATTGTTTGAAGAATTAATTCAAGTAGTTGAATGATTGATGCCGACCTTTAGGAAGACTATTGTATGTTTGTTTGGGTCCACATTCCTGTTTGAGCTCAAGATCAAGCCGACAAGGTACAACACAAGTATACACATTTCATGTTTGGGTTGCTAACCTGATTGTGAGATGAATCTTATTGTGGATATATATATTTGATGGATTTTGGTGTTGGAGCAATGAATATGTGGGAAAAGTGTGCGAATTCAATATGTGCATAATCTAAGGTAGTTTGCAGAGCAGAAAAGAATAATAAGGGCAGAAAAAAGGAGTATATGTAAAGCAGAGAAGAAAAGCAGGGCAGACAGTATGAAGTCCTTTGAATCTATATACTGAGCATATTGGTACTACACTTCAACATTTTGTAGATGCACCTATAGCAGTCCTCTCTTGGTAGTGAGCCAATCCTTTTTCTATCTTCTCTTCCATCTTTTTAGCAGTGAGCCTTTTTGCAATGAGCACTTCTTGGACAGTGAGGCCTTGGGCAATGAGCCTTCGTGTAATTTGGTATTGCTATCATAATATATTGTAATCTAACACTCACCATGGTTTTTCTCTTTTTGGGTTTTCCACGTAAAATCCTGGTGTCTGTGTGTTATGAATTTATGGCTGCTCTTCTCATGTTTACTTTGCTTTCATGTTATTGAATTTGGTAAATGGATTAATGAATGTGTAAATAAAAAGGTTTTAAGAATATTGATTCACCCCCACTCTTAGTATTCTTTGCATTCAACAAAGCCTATACTCATAGAACATCCCTTAAATCTAGCTTTGCTGAGAGATTGCCAACGTTTTACCAACTGTGCGTCCCAATTTGACTAGAAGGAAGTGTTGGAGTCTGAATTTCTAGTACTCGCCAGCACCAGCTCCAAAATTGCCTCCTCAATTATGAGACAGACAACATTGCATGGAGAAGCTTCCCTTCTAAAAATTCTAAAATTCCTTTTCCTCCATATATGCCAGACTATCATGGAAGGGCCCAAATCCCAAATGAAGGTAAAAAATGACTCGGTAAACATGATCGGCCAGTTTTTGAATACGAGAAGCAATGTTGCAGATTGGGGAGAAATCCAGTTCAGTTTCCTCATGAACTAGGTCTGGCATTCTCAACTGAACGGATAATGGAGAAATAAATGATCAACTAATTCCTTGACCTTGCCTCAAAGGATGTAATTAAAATTAGAGCCAATTCCTAGCCTTTTGATCTTGTCACCCATAAGCACTTTTCTATGGAGAGCCAACCATACAAACACTCCAGCCTTGGGCAAAATGGCTTTTTTCCAACACAATTTCATTAGCTAATCTGACTTTACTCTCTCCATGGCAGATCTATAACCCTCCTTTACTGAGTAGGACCACGACTTGGCTCCTGTCCAAATCATTTCATCTTCCTTGTTAGAGAAGATCAACATGCTCTTTTCCCCAGAAGAGTCTTCAAAAGATCCTTTTGGTCATTTGGAAAGTTATAGTCCTGAGTGCTTTTCCAAGAAATTGAAACAGACTCACTGGTTTTGACAACCCTCCAATAGTCTTTTTCTTTATACCCCTAATTCTTTTGAAGGAAATATTTTGCCTCCCTAAGACCTTCCCATCGTAACAACTTGGGTTCCCTACACTAGGAGTCATCTTAGAAGTCTATTTTCTCTCTGTTATGGATGACCCAGGATAGGTTTGGAAGAATAATATCTCTACATTTAGTCAAAAATTCCAAGCAGATGAATCGCTTGGAGGATTTTTAACGATAAAGATTCTTTCATTTTCCAGGGAGTCCAGATATTTAGCCTTCATTAATCTAGCCCATTTGGCATCTGGATTCTTGTAGATTCTCCACACAAGCTTTGCACCTAAAGCTTGATTTTGGACACTTAAGTCCAATATGCCTGCCCCCTCTACTGATTTCGGTTTACATATTTTATCCTAGGCCATTAGATAAACTTTCTTCTCCTGGGAGGTGCCTTGCCACACGAATTGCTTACATATTTTCTCTATCTTGATATTAACCCCTTTTGGAATTTGAAAGATTGACATCATATAAGCTGGTATTGCAACTAAAACCACTTTTATCATTATTATTCTGCCTACCTGAGATAGCCAATGTCCCTTCCAAGCTATCATCTTTGAGTGCAAATTATGGATAATAGTATTCCAAAAGTTATTTTTATGTCTGCCATTGAAGAGGGGTAGCCCTAAATATTTTCCTAGGAGAGATTCTATTTTGAAATTAAAAATCTTACTGATCTCTACTTGATCTGGCAGGGGGACGTTGAAGAAATAAACCACTGACTTGGAGCAATTGATGACCTGGCTAGAAATAAAACAATAATCATCTATTGTTTTCTTTATTATCTTAGCTTCCTCCACTGTGGCTTGACCAAATAAGATGGTATCATCCACAAATAGGGCATGCGTCAAAGACTCCTATATTCCTTTGCACTTAATACCTTGCCAAATAGATTTCTTATTCACTTCTTTCACAGCCCATGTGAGAGCTTCTACTATGAGGATGAAGAGCTATGGTGATAAAGGATCTCCTTGCCGCAGTCCTCTTGAAGGTTCAAACGTTTCAGTCTCTCTTCTATTTATCAAAACTGAAATTCTAAATCTTGAGATACACGAAGAGATCCAGTAACATACATCCCTTGAAAATCCCAACTTCTTTAGCATTGCTAGAAGAAAATTCCACTCCACTCTATCATAGGCCTTAGCCATATCTAGTTTGATAAGCATCGCTACCTCCCTACCCTTGTTGAGTGAATATAGAATTTCATGGGTTAAAATAGCATCCTTAGGGGTTTCTTTCCTTGTCACAAACCTAACTTGCTCCTCTAAAATTAATTCAGGAAGCAGACCAGCTAGTCTCATTGCAATTGCTTTAGATATTATCTTATAAACAAAATTGCATAGTGAGATTGGCCTAAAGTCTTCAAAAATTTGAGGAGAATTAGATTTCAGAATAAGCATAAGGCACGTATTTTTCATTTCCTTAAGTACTTTTCTTGATTTTCTAGATTCCTCCACTACCCAAAAATATCCTTACCCACGATGTCCCAGCATTGTTGGAAAAAAAGACTTGTCCATCCATCTAGCCCTGAAGCTTTCTCTCCAGACATTGAGAAGATTGTCGCCTTTACCTCCTCCATGGTGAACTGTTTCATCATTTCCCTATTATGCCACTTAGAAACTAGCTGGGGAACATAGTCAATGGCTGGCCCATCACCCTCCCAGATGTTTCAGTTGGAGAGAAGGCCTTTAAATAAATTCCTTGCTTCAACTGTGATCTCGTCCATCTTCGTGAGCATTGTCCCATTAGACGCCTTGATGGATTTTATAGAGTTTGTTGCCTTCTGGATCCTAGCCAATACATGAAAGAAAGATGTATTCTTATCCCCTTCTTTGAGCCATGTTTCCCTTGACCTTTGTTTGCAAAAGATTTATTCCCTCTTTAAATATTCCTCCAACTCACTTTTGAGGCATTTCTCCTGCTAGTACAAGTTTGAATCCATGCCCTTTTGATAACCTTCTCTTCCAGGGATCTCATGTCTTGTTGAAGTCTAATTTTCTTTGCAAAAATATTCTTAAAGTGACTAATACTCCACTCCATAACTTTCCCTCTCAAGAATTTAATCTTGGACGCCAGTTGAAACATGCAAGAGCCCTTGACAAAGGGAGCTTTTTTCCACCATTCATCATCCTTGTGAATGAAAGAAACATCCCTGAACCATAGAGTAAAACCTGAACTTTTTTCTCCCCGGCACGAAATTCATCCCAATTGTAAGTCTGACTGGAAAATAATCCAACCCTGCTAGAGGTAGTATTTCCGCATCAAAATTTAGAATAGAGTTAAAGAACTCTAGAGAAAGAAGGAATCTATCCAACCTTTCTGCAATTTTACAAAAATCCTTTCTTCTATTTGTCCAAGTAAATTTGCCATTCGTTGCAATGCAATCTAGCAAGTTATTCTGTTCAAAAAAATCCTTAAAGTCCTTTTGAGATCTAGGCAAATGTGAGATCACACCCTTTTTCTCTGACTCATCTAATATTGCGTTGAAATCTCCTCCTATTATAATTCTTTTCTTTTTAGCAGATTTAGCCATGATGAAAGATGGGCCCAGACTTATCTCTTATGTACCAAGTTTGTTGGGGTGTAAACACAAATAACCCATAGATCGGATCCCATAATGATATCTAGAAATTTTCTAGTTATGAAGTGATTATCTCTATCAACTACTTCCATTGGAGAAAATCTAGACCTCCATAGGATAGCTAACCCTCCCGAGGCACCACAAGCTTCCATTGTTGCAACATCCCAGCCCTACCAATTCTTAAACACTAGGTCACTTATATCTATAGAAAGCTTAGTTTCTTGTAGTAGTAAGGATTCTCATGACTCTTGAGGAGAGCTATTCACCCTCCTCTTGTTTGGATTGTTAATGGGAAGTATGATTAATTCCTCCTCTAAGCCTGTAGACTTTCAGCCTTTTCTCTGTCTTGCACTCCTTCTATTCGATGCTAGCTTCATCTTTTTTGGGGGGGTCCTCAGCTATGTTTGAGAAATGCCTAAGGGTATCTTTCTAGACATTTCCTCTTCATCCAAAAGCACTTCGTCTACAATCTCTTCAACCATATCGTTTGCCACCTTCACAAGAACTTGTTGAAGCAAGTTCTTAAGAGTCTCATTATCTTGGATGAGATCATTAGAAAATTTGGGGGGGTCTGCAGCACTTGCAGTCTTGATTGTCTCCTCACCTCCAGCTATGGCAGCCCATGTCTTGGGCCAGACTCTCCCTATTGGGTTTCAAGTTCTCTTCCTGAGCTTGTTGAAAATCTATCTCCTCCTCTGAAACTTGAAACCTCTGGGCTCCCCATCCTCTATTTTGGCATTGAGATCCTAAACCCCAAAGAAAGAATTCATATTATCCTGATGAAGGCTTGCGTCCTCTAAGAGAAAGATGTCGGGCTGATTATGTATCTTCAGGCCACCAGGTGCCCTATTTTCTTGTAAGCCTACCTGAGGAGATGCGTTTGCTTTTTCAGGCTCCTCTTTACCATCATCACCTTCTTCCCCCTCCCCTACATTGGCTTCTTGGGGTGACTATATCACCACTTGCAGATACCCTGAATCTTCTTCGTTAAAAGTGGGGTGCAATGTATTTGCCTCTCCTTCAACCGAAAAGTCATTCCTTCTGTCAGGGATAATGTGACTTACTCCTTTCTCTACCATGGGACGATGTGATGTGATCTCATCCACCTGAGGTGGAGATTTAGCTTCTGTGAGATTTTTTTTCTCATTCTAATGCAGGAAAACATTCATTCTTTCCAAATCTTCTTGTTGAATCCCTTCTTTGAGCAGAATCTCCTAAAGCCAAAAACCTTGGGTGGTTATCAACTTTACTCTTTTTGGCAAAAGATCCTTTGTCTATGAGATTACTCATATCTTAACAGAGGAAGACCTCAGAGAATCTAATCCTATGTCCCCTTCCTAACAAATGCCTAGAGAGTTGCCTATGCAGCACATCGTTTCCAAGTCCCTAAACTCCATTGGAAGATAGGGAAGTTCTATCAAGAATGGGAGAACGTGGATTATCTCTCTTCCAACATGAAATTTTGGTTTCCATTCTTGGTAGAAGACTATTGTTTGACCAAACCTCCAAAGTCTCTTTTCCAAGACTCTATTCCTATCTTCTCTAGATTCAAAGGAAAAGAAGAAGAACCCATTCCCTAACTCTCCAAAGTCCTTGACCTCTGGCCAGGTCCTTAAATACCATTCCTTAAGATCATCTTTAGAAAAATGTGGGGACAAAACCTTACCTATGAGTGTCGTTTCTCAAAGGGTAGCCACTTTCTTTTGAACACAGTGGTCGTCCGGGCAAAGACTCACTTCCTGGTATTCCTTTCTCCTGGTAACTTCTTTGTATGGAGGCTTCGGGGTGCATACTTTCTTCTGTTTAGGCTCCCTCCCCCCTATGTGGGGTTTAGCTGGAAGAGACTGAGGTGATCTCCTTTGATCCCTCCTCATTTCATAAGGCCTTTTGGAATACTTATGTTTGAATAATGGCTCGTTCTTGGTTGGAGCTATTATCCTTTGAAAAGAGTTTGTATGCATTCCCTTTTGGTATTCTAGAAACGCTTCTTGTTGTGATTTCAAAGGCTTCCTGTAAAAAAAATACCCTCGTCTCTGAGGCATTCTATCTCGCCCAAAGAAACTTATATTTGCCTTGCTCAAGTTTAGTCCTGGCCTTTACCCATTATCTGCAAATCTGACCCTTCTATCTTGTTTGCCAGGCTCCTTCGAAACAAAAAGCTTCCTTGCTCGGCCGTTCGCCCCATGAACCAATAGAGCCGTTCTGTAACTTAACATTTTCTGAACAGTCATTCTACCTTCAAACAAATTCATTGTGTTTGAACATGTGTATAAGTAGTTGTTTACTTAAAAAATTAATTTGCTTTAAAAATTATTTAAAAATTATTTAAATTTATTTAGTTAAGAATTATTTTATTTTATAATTTTAATTATTTAAAAGAATATATGAACTGTTTTAATTTTTATGTACATATAATAATATTTGACAATTATAAATTA
This sequence comes from Cunninghamia lanceolata, assembly GCA_027924645.1. Taxonomy (NCBI): domain Eukaryota; kingdom Viridiplantae; phylum Streptophyta; class Pinopsida; order Cupressales; family Cupressaceae; genus Cunninghamia; species Cunninghamia lanceolata. The sequence goes on along the minus strand of BSBN01000591.1, from coordinate 5,468,712 downwards.
AATCTGCAATTAGTGAATGGATATGAGCAAGTGAAAAATGACAACTATACATTTTAAAATGGACAATTTATTTTTTTAAATGTTTCTACGAGTATATTCGAAACCATACAATTCTATGAAGGGCAATAGTGTCTCTAAAAAGAAAAATGTCACTAAAAAAATGCTTGACACGAATAGGTGAAGGTCAAATTAAAAGCTCGCCTCACACTCTATCTTTTCAAATCTTCCCTAGCATTTCAGTTCGTTTTATTCTCAGTTATTTCGGTTTATTTAATGACGTTCCACATGTTCATTGTTCAGTGACGAGCAGAAGGGAGTGAAGAATGTGGTGGATTGTGTATTAAAAGAATTGAAGAAGGATCGGTTAGATGTTGCCAAGCATCCGGTGGGTTTGGATGAAGCTGAACAAGATTTTGAAAAGATTGCACTTCAATCTGTTGGGCCAATACAAATTGTGGGTATTTGGTGCATGGGTGGTGTGGGCAAAACCACCCTTGCAAAGAAACTTTATAACAAGAAATGCTCCACCATTGATAGGTCAAGTTTTCTTTTTGATCTTCGCGAAGCTGCAAGGAAAGATCAATTGCATGAGAAACAAAAAAAGTTTCTGGAGGACCTTGGCTTCAAAGGTGCAACATTTGACAATGTAGACCAAGGCAAAGAGATTTTGAAAAGCCGTTTGAGATCTGTTAATGTGCTTATCGTCTTAGATGATGTGGATCATGCAGACCAGCTAGATGCTCTATTGCCAGCAAGGGAGAGCCTTGGCCAGGGAAGTCTGATTATTGTCACCACACGCGAGTTGCGTGTTCTGAAAGCGTGGGGCATCTCTGCTATATATAAAATTAGAACACTCAATGCTGCTCATGCCGAGCAGCTCTTTTGTTGGCATGCATTCGGCCAACCCTCTCCCTTGTTGGGATTCAAGGATCTTGCTTCAAAGTTCATAAATGCTTGCCATGGTCTGCCTTTATCACTCAAGGTCTTAGGGGGTCAGCTCTATGGGGAGTCTAGCAAGAATTACTGGCAGTCTGAATTAGATAAATTGTCCAGAGTAATGCCAAACAACATCAAATTGAGGCTCTAAATAAGCTATGATGCTCTTGATAAAGAAGAGAAGGAAATGTTTCTGGATATAGCGTGTTTCTTCATTGGACAGAGAAGCAGTTTGGCCATTGCAGTATGGGATGGATTAGAGTGGAATGGTATGCACGGTTGGCAAACCCTTGTGAATAAATGTCTTGTTGAACTAGACGAGTATAATCTCATAATAATGCATGATCATTTGAGAGATTTGGGAAGGGAGATTGCAAATCAATTGTCACCCTATCGTCTTTGGTCTCGACGGCAGATTATTGAGATTCATCCTCAACAGGTGAAGTCAGTGCTTTCTTTCATGGCTTTATTAATCATGGCATGGGAACTTGCCTTCTAAGCTTTAAACTATTTCATTTTTTGCTTTTCACTATTCAGGAAGCAATACGAATCCGAGGAATGGTAAACGCAATTGGTGACAATTGTTACCTCCGGCAAGGGAAGATCATAATACACACAACCCAAGGAGAGCGTAGCCTCGCACCCTCTTCGCTTGGATTGAAGATTTTTGTTGGTAATGGAGATTTTATTGATCAGCAACATAGTGAACTATCAAGCGAACTGGTCTGGCTTCAGTGTGGTCCATCTGGACACGAAAATATTCCTTCATGGCTTTCATTGAAAAAATTAAGAATTTTAGAACTTTACTGCCCTTGGGGATTACAAGATTTGTGGGAACGTGATGCGGATGTAAGTATCTTGCTTTATGGTACTTTATAAAATGTTCAACGGAAATATTTTTAATTTGTGCTCTGTATGTTAATTGTATCGAAAATTGGCTGCAGGCTTCTTTACAGTTAAGAGAGTTGGTTATTTCAGGAGGCTACCGATTGAATAAGATTGAAAGTTTAAAAAGTCTGAGATCACTGGAGACGCTCATTATAGATGCCTGTGTAGAATTAGATGGGCTTCCAAGTCTTGCAGATTTATTTTTTTTAAAAGAAATTAAATTGAGTTACTGCCCGAAATTGAAGAAGATAGAAAGTTTTAAAAGTCTGAGATCACTGGAGACGCTCAAGATAGATGACTGTCCAGAATTAGATGGGCTTCCCAGTCTTGCAGAATTAACTTCTGTAAAGAAGTTTGAATTGATAATGTGCTACAAATTGGATAAGATAGAAGGTTTAGATAGCCTGAAATCATTGGAGACACTCAAGATAGATGCCTGTCCAGAATTGGACACCCTTCCAAGTCTTGCAGAGTTAACTTTTCTAAAAGAAATAAAATTGAAAAACTGCAAGAAATTGAAGAAGATAGAAAGTTTAGAAAGTCTGAGATCACTGAAGACGCTCAAGATAGATGACTGTCCAGAATTAGATGGGCTTCCAAGTCTTGCAGAATTAACTTCTGTAAAGAAGTTTGAATTGATAATGTGCTACAAATTGCATAAGGTAGAAGGTTTAGATAGCCTGAAATCATTGGAGACACTCAGGATAGTTGCCTGTCCAAAATTGGACACCCTTCCAAGCCTTGAAGAGTTAACTATTCTAAAAGAAATTGAATTGGAAAACTACAAGAAATTGAAGAAAATAGAAAGTTTACAAAGTCTGAGATCACTGGAGACGCTTAAGATACATGACTGTCCAGAATTAGATGGGCTTCCAAGCCTTGCAGAGTTAACTTCTTTGAAAAATATTAAATTGGAAAAGTGCAACAAATTGGAGAAGATAGAAGGTTTAGAACGATTGATATCATTGGAGAAGTTGGAAATACATACCCTCTTGAAGGCGCCGTGTAGAGTCAGCTTGTCATGTCCCCATATTAAGACATTGTTTAAATTAAATATTTAAAATGTCACGTTAAATGTCCCGGCCATAGTCCATTAATAAATATATAATATTATAAATATATAATATTATATGATATTATCTATAAATATTTTAGATTATATTTATAAATAACCAATACAAATATAAATATAAATATTAAAATAGCATGTTATTATATAATAATAATAATAATATATGATAATAAATATAAATGTTAATATTAATATTAATATTAATTATTATTATTATTATAATATAATAAAAATGAATATAAATCATACATTATATAATATATTAGATTGCCTTTAAGACAATTCGTCAAGGCAGCAACAACTAATATATTTATTAAAAAAGGGCTAAAAATTAGCAATCACATTATATTATGCAAACTAATAGCCTTGCAAACTATTGTAAATACAATTGGCAGCTAATTAAAATGAACAGCAATTATATTATAAAAAGACATGACCTTTGTGAAAAGGTATAGTCATTGACCATTTAGGAAAATATAAACGTAGAGAGTGGAGGAAGCAAAAAAAAACACAACAAAATACAATGAAGCAAGCATATATAAAATTAATAATTTATGAGTTTGAATTACAGACATGATTAATTGCTGGGGAAAATAAGATAAGTATGCTACACCTATATTCCCAAAGAAATAAATAAATTAATATCTATAAGTTATTTCATTATTTTTTTATACGGAATGATATTAATTAAATGGATTATAATATGAATGATATTAAAATATAGATTTAAGTAATAAATTGAGTAATATAAGAAAGCAATATTATAAATAATATATTATTAACAAATATCAATATTAGTGATTAAATATTATTATAATTATAAATATAAATATGTATAGATGATATGATAGCATGTTATAGTCAAGGTGGAGCGAATAACTAACATGATATAGATAGCTTAAACATCTATGAATAACATGATTATAAATGCTTAGAGAATCCATCATCATTAGGATTAAGCCCCAATAAAGAGTAATCATACTTGATTTATATAATGAAGGCAAGGTCCTTAGAAACAAACCCATGATATAAGATCATAGAACACATTGAGAGATTGGAGGTAGACTTGTTAGGAAGAAGTAGCATTAATACATCGAAAGGTAGATAAGACCGGCGGTGGAATGGACCATGTTACATCATACTTAGGCAATAGATAAGACCTGCGGTGGAATGGACTATGCTACATCATACAAGGGTAATAAGTAAGACCTGCGGTGGAATGGGCATATGTTACATCATACAAAGGCACTTAGTAAGACCTAAGGTGGAATGGGCATGTGTTACATCATACAAAGGCACTACCTGTAGAGGATGATTCATGCAACCTAACAAGAGATAGTACCCCATCTCCACTAGGGTTTGAAAATAAATAAAATTAACATATAATAAACAACCCTAAGTATGAATCCACTTAAGATTGAATAATTAAATAATTTATTTATTTGATTATTTTAATATGATTTATTGATCTTATCTATTACTAATGTTTCCTTTAAGAAGTAATTATCATGTGCAAGGTGGAAAATAAGGATCTTCTTAAAGGGGACATTACACAGCTTGAAGCACTGTGGGAGATTGAAGTCGCTGGTAATCGTAGGAAACAACGTATCAGTTGTTGAACCATTCATCAGTAATTTACAGGTAATAGAAAATTTAGTTGAATTAGAAATATAAAAGTCTATTTATTATTATGAGACCTTTAATTTTGTGCTGGCTGTCTTTTGCAAAGAATGTGCAGATTTGTTCAGGAGAAATGATAATATGCACGAGGGCAGTGATTGATGTGGACTCGCTGAAAAACTACTTTACCTCTTTTCCTCTTAAAAAAGTAGTCGAATTTGGATTATTCGGAGGCTTGAAATTGAGGAGGCCGAAGAGTTCCGCCAATGCCAATGCCATTCTGATAAGTTTTATTATAGAGGATGTTTATCCCAACTTACTCTTCCAGATATATACCGACAGAGGCAATCATTTTTATACCGAATTGACTAATGGGAAATGGCTATGGATGGGCGTCTTCCCAGAAGGTTCAGATTGGCTTCACTCAAACCGATACGAAATTTGGGCATCCAGCGGCGACAAAGATGTAACAGTGAAAGAGGCATGGTTGGTGATGGGCGAAGAGAGGAGCATACTAGAGGCTTTTCATCAGCTTTCCCAAACATAATGAGTGCTGAACTAGTTTTATTTATATGAAAAATAATCGTAAATCTTTTCATCAAAAATAATATTTTAAGTTTTGATTTGTCTATGGCTGTATATATTTGTGATGGTGTAATAAGAAGTATTCTCGGTTAAGAAGGATAGATGAAATAAGGGCACAACTTAATATAGAGTCTCTATACCAGTTGGAGACTTGGAGAGAGATAAATGAAGGCAATGAATAATAGAAAGTACAACTATATTATAAATAGTAATAAATGTATGATAGATTACTTAATTTTATAATAAAAAACTGATTGTCTTTTGTTAATAATGAATAATTTTGTACACTTCAAGGTTTGGATTTGCATTAGAAAGTCCTATGTATAGTCTTGGTTCTCAAAATAGTTATCCACAATTCTAGATGTGACACTCAAAACCAAGGGTTGGGGATGAATATCAACCTATGGTAATGAGACAAAATTGTGACTAGACCATGGGCAAGTAAGGACCAACTTTTGAGGTAGGGTAGCCCTTCTTCACTTTAGGCTATACTAGGTTTGGGAGGGTAACATGTAAGGTTCTTATAAGATAGTTAAAGAAAAATACGAAAACAAATTTATATCTCTTTATATGAATCCCCTTAAGATTTTTATACATGTGCAATCTACAACCACACTTACACAATCATCTTAATGTAAATTAGCTTGAGCTCACAAAGATTTGATATAGGTTATACAATTGAATCATGAAAGTGGGCAGAATCTAATCTTCTCCTAGGCTACCAAGGAACAATGAGAGGTATTAAATGACAAAGATTGATCACCAAGCCAAAAGGATGAGTGCCTATCTATCCATAAATACGGACATAGTTAGGAGAGGGATACATTCTTATGAGCCCACAATACAGAATTAGATTTGTATACATATGTAAATCAAAGATAGTAGAAACATTACATAGTTAAACATACTTCAAAATCTATTTTCAATCAAGAACATCCCGTTTGCAATAAAGAATTTTTCATATGATTATTGATTGGAGAAAGAGATTTATTAAAAAGGTCATTAGATTACTTACAAAACAAATAGGGCCTTTGTTATTAACAACTCTAATCACTAAACTATATTGTTGTGAAGTAAGCAGTTTCAATTCATTGTTAAGACTTTGTAGTGTTATGCAAGTTGCTTTACCTATTGGAACAATTCTTTAAAAAAATCTAAGTCAAGCTATTCAAACTAGTGTATACATGCTATGGTATTTAGAATTAATATAAGTATTTGTGAATGTTGTTATATGATATTTTTGGGATAAAGTTATGCAAAAAATAAATATGGTATCTACACATGACTAACTCTATAAAGAAAGATATATATATATATACACCATTAGAAGTGAGTATATTTATTCCTAAATTCTATTTTAAGCACACTTGAATATCATTTTCTCTTAAGACGGCTAGAGATTATGGAGTTTGATCTTGCCATAGAGTCACATCATAGATGTTCTAATGCTTTGGATGGGTGAAGAACTCACACAATATATATATTACTTCCCATTTAATCACTAGAACAAGGAGATCTCTAACTGAAGACCTATAGCTTGATTGGTACCATTTCCACCTAATAAGGTTTGGTAGTGTGCTCTATGATTACTATTTGTTAAGCTTTGCTTACTTATGTCAATTTTCCTAGGTGCACTATTATTTGGGAAATGAGTGTCTTGGTGTGGTATGAGACTTAGGCATGGGATCTACATGGATTATTGTCTTATCTTTTCTTCATGAGTGTTGATAGTGTAGTGCATTGTCTTCTTTCATGTATTTATTTTCTTGTGTTCTTGGTGTTCTAAATTATGTGGTGTGTGATCTTGTTGTGTCAAAATGATTCTTTGGTATGTTTATGTGAATGTGTGTTGTGAATTTTATAATCATATGTTCATGTGATTTGGAATCTATGTTTCATGTGTATGCTTAGGACATTTTTAAACAAATGAACTAAGAAAGATAATCACTTGATGCCACACTTTTGGAATATGGTCAAGGACACTTCTTTTCCTAGATAATGGTTGGGGAGAAAAGGGACTTTCTCTATTCTAGGGACTTTCTCTATTGGTGTAATATTGTTAATGAGAAGAAAAATTGGCTTGTCATGTTTTTGGAGTTGTTACAACATCTAAAATGAAGTAACGAATTTCACAATGGGAACCAATTAAGTGCCATGTGAATAATATCATGTTAAGAAATTATAGATTTATAACATATTGGGAATGTAATTCCTTGCATAATTTTTCATTGTGATTGTAACTAACAACATCATTTGCTGCCATTTAATTTTGTATAATGCATCAAATATCTTCGATAATAGTAGAAACATATTTATAAGGAAAACACATAGACATAAATTAAGAAACATAAATTCATATTTTGAGGAAAATAATCTTAACATCTGCCACCATAGAATTTAATATAATTCTTCAATACTTTGAGGAATTTATATTTAAAAGGAAAACACATAGATATATATTGAGAAACAAAAATCCATATTTTCAGGAAAATAATATTAACAAAATAAATAGACATGTATAGTAGTATATTAATAAACTGGGAAACCACAAATTACTATTTTGATAGCTAAAAAAGGATCAACATTAAGAGACCAATATTGAAGATATGCCCAAATCTAAACAATGGGTTGTATATCTAAACAAATGGGTATATACAACCATCAAAGGTTTGTAGGGCCATGACAACCAACCCACATTAGCCAACTAATTTAGCTCAACTTCAAACTCTACCTCTACCTACACACTTACATTACTAAAATTATGAGAACTATATAATATGAATTGATGTTATCAGGATCCAAGCATTTGGGAAAAGGTATGGACACTAAGTAAGTGTAAAATATCCATGTTAATGAATATCCATATGACGTTAGCAAGTTTAAAACTTTGTATAGGGTCAAAAAGATGTGATGTCATCAGTATATAGATATTTGGTATAAGATGTGGACCTTTCGAAAAGATAATATCCATGTGATTAATATCCATATGACGTCAGCTACTTGCTTTAGCTACATATGAGTGAGGGTTTAATGATGTCATTGGGATATGGATACTTCAAAAGCATAAGGATATGGATATTAAGAAAATGCAAAGCATCCATGTGGATGATGTCAACAGGCTTAAAGTATCCCTTTGGTACGAAATAGGTGACATAACCAAGATATGGATGTTTCGGTATGGACATTAGTAAACTGAATATCCATATCAAAATATCTAGCATTAAGTGTTTGGATCTACGGGGTTCATACTAAGTTGAATTTGATGGGCCCTCACTTGGATGTATACATTCATATGGATATGGATATTTGGAAAGGATGGAATGTCCATGTCCAAAAGATCCATGCGGATGACCAACATCTACCTAGCCTACAGAAATTTGACGAGCTCGAAGGAAAAGGTAATCCTTACTTAGATATTTCAAGAACACTTACATTTATTCATCCTCTTCTATGTTGGATGACATCATCAAGATCTAGATGCTCGGATAACGATTAGTATATTACATTGGAAATGTCCATATCCATGTTGACCAAACTTTGACTAGCCATAACTTTCTCAGTTCTTCAAATTTTGACATGATTCAAAAGACAAAATTGCTCTAAATTTAATTCTCCATCCGATGGAGACCCTTCTAGGGGATTTGCTGAACTTGACCTTTGACCCAAATCAAGACATGACTTTTTACCATCTGCCCAAAGTAGGGAAACACATAAGCAGAAACCAAAAAAAATGGGTCCCTATTTTGCTGAGGGAAAATGGGGCACGTTGTGAAACCTCACAACAATAACCATATAAGGGATTAAGACCAGATAATGTAATATATCACTAGTTGTCAATACCCATTACAAAACAAACTATTACTCACAAGGTTCAATGGATAATTACAAAACTTCCAGATCTCAGGTTCTATTCCATATCCCAACAAGGTTTCTCTAAATAATCCCCAACAATCAAATAATTATGCCAACCGATATGTAGGGAAACGTGACCATGCTCCCTTTTTAGTCAAATCGCTTAAACAAGAACACTATCGAAGTTATATTGAGGACATTCATTTCTTAATAACTATATATCTAGGATATCAAACCACATTTGATATCCTAATGATTACACCATACATATATCTATCACTCGCCCTGTAGATCATGAAGTCATCACCTTGAGACTAAGTACATAATACATAGTGTTGATTATAACTAGGGGATATCATAACATCTTGTTCCATTCCATACAGACCTCGTGAATCACACTAGAAGACATCTACATAATCGTATGTAATAATTCAATGTATTGTTTCCATGTAATTTATCACAAGGAAAGGAAATCAGGTTGTTTAACTAGCCAACACAATTATCTATTTTTAAGCATCACACTGCTCATGGAATTTAAGAAATAGTAGCATGCTCTTGATCAATCACTACATATGCTATAATCTAAAGAACGTTCAATTACAAAATCTGAAATCATGAAACTAGAGTCACTTATAATTGCAACATTTGGAAAGAGCAATGACATATATACTTACGTCATTTAATCTATTACAATTTATGCTTTACATGCGCATACATCCATAGCACTTCTAATATTGTTGTAATCACAACCTTCTGTAGAAAGAAGCATGACAACCTTAACAATATAAAATAGATCCAGTCATCCTAGAGTACATGACATCAACAAACATAACACCTTCCCAATGCAACCATTATATAAAGGTCCCTATATGGCTTTCAGTGCTGACCTACTAAAAATATGATTCATTGAGATCAAGTGTCATTGCTAAGTTAGAGTTACACAATATCACAATCATTCTTACCCACCATGTGGAATATACTCCTACTTGTAGGATAATGTCATACAATAGCAAGATTTAGTGATATCAACTACCACACTTGCACTATGTTATGATATCATTTAGGGAATGTCAATTCCTGTCACGAATGGAGACCCCAAGTCAATAAGTTATGGTTAGGTTCTAATATGACAACATCATTATAGGGTAATGACCTCCAATGCATATTTATTTTAACAAACTAACTATACCTTGCTAACTGATAGAAAACCCTTCCACATTAGAATAGTTGTAGAAAGATAAATCCTTTACCCCAATCCAAAATGAATTACCACAAGTATTAACTTGCAACATCAAAATATGTTTTATACAGTACAGACCAAGTGTGTCTAAATGAAGTCATTATCATTTACAATAATATGCAACCATAACCCAAGGCTCATATTATGTAAATATTGAACAAGCAAGATGATTCTAATAAGACTTTGAAGAGGCTAACATTCTAGGTAGCGTATTTAGACTCCCCTTAGATATAATAGAGAATTCTACATTGATACCTTCATGTACCCAGGCCCAATGATTAAGACAAGGTAATAGTGTCATGTACACACAAATAACAAGCATACTTCAACCTCTTAGTTTGCCAAATATATTTATCTTGGTCTAAGATTAATCATAATATCTAATGTTCACTTTCACTATTAATTCATAGTTGTATAACATTCTGCTATGCCCTATAAAATAAATTTGAATCTATGCTCTAAGATATAGTAGCACGCTAGATAGAGGTCGCCATTTTCAATGGCATTTAGAGTACTACACTAATCAATCTGAGGTTTTAATACTACCTTAATGTTAATAGTTTTACAATATAATCCAAAGGTTCTAGTACAAAATTAGATGCAATCAAGGTCTTATCACCATAGCTTCCTTTATGGAACCATTTTCTGACTATGTCAAGATTATATGGACTATATTGTGTTAGAAGGCATGAGAAATGTTTACCGTTACCCATGCACTATAAAATTTTATTATTCATATCCATACAAAGATGTGATCTTTAACATTCTTCTTGTATATACTAACAATTCTTATATGTAATCATATTACATAAGATCATCAATAGATGCTACAATATCCCTATAACTGGAACTTAGTGTTTGATCCCTGAGCCTCGCTAGATCAAAATCACAACAGAGAACCAAAAATCATGTACACACTGATCTCATGATTAATATGCTTTCTAAAGTCATTCTTCTCCACTATATTTGTTCTACATATTACATGTTAAGGATTAAGATTGTCTAGAAAATTGTAGAATGATTCTAGACCTTTCCACAACTAGAACATTCCTGGAGCTGTTCTAGAAAAGAATATTGTAAGATATGTTTTAGAAAAGAACATTCCAGGTTTAAGAGTTTTCTAGAAAGTTAGAAGCTTCCAGGCTTCAAAGGTTCTATAACTATATATATGTGATTGGAGAGAGTTGTTGATGATACAGCCTTTGGATGGTTGCTGGATATAGCATCCAGATAGCTGTTAGATACAGCGTCTGGATTGCTGCTAGAAACATGGCATTTGGATGTAATGCAAGTTAGATGAATATATATTTCTGAGTTATTCAACTTTGTTTTGCCTTGCCTCTTTTATGTTTATTGCTGTTATGTTTTGCCCTGTCTTTTGGTGTTTATTGGGCCTGTTCTCACATGGTATCAGAGCCAAGTTATAGGTTTGAATCCTCTTGGGTAATGCTGAGGGGATTGTTGGAAAAAAAAGATTCAGTTAGAGGATCAGCCCAAGTTCAGCGAGAGTTTCAACCAGGTTCAGCTAGAATGTTTTCCTGGTTTAGCTAGAATGTTTTCCAGGTTCAGCTAGAATGTTTTCTGGTTTAGCTAGAGGTTCAGTTAGAAGTGTATTGCTGGAGTGATTTGTTTGCAGGGCAGAAATATTGCTGGAGTGATTTGTTTGCAGGGCTGAGATATTGTTGGAGTGATTTGTTTGCAGGGCTGATATACTGCTAGAGTGATTTTTGTTTGCAGGGCTATTGCTGGAAATGCAAGTTGGAACAAGCTAGAGGTATTGTTGGTAGTGATGATGAAGATGGTGACTTTTCAGCTAGACAAAAGATAATGAGTGTTGAAGGCTTAAAGTTTCAATCTCATATGAGCAAGTGTAACAACCAAAACCAAAATGATAAGAAGTAAATAAGTTTTCACGACGGTAATTTTTTTTTTTTTAACAAGGTAATCAAATACATAAAAACTCATCTATAATCCATTACAACATTTTTCATTTTATCATAACCATGATTGCATTTCATAAAGACTGAAAGAAATGATATACATTGAACTCTATATTCTCTAAACAATGAAATTTTCTTGAAACAACAAATATCAGAAACATACCATTACCATGCATCTCGATTGTCAACCCATCACGTTCAAGACTCGGTAGTTCCTCAATATTTGGAAGAGAAAGTATCTTCAAGGAGCTTAACCTCCAACCACAGACCGTCGGTCTCCCGCACTCCTTCCTAACCGGAAGTAGCCCTACCCTACTCAAGAGGATAGACTTAGGATAACCATTGGTGTTTGCCATCTGAGCTCTGGTGTTGTAACCTACGTGTCTTGTTATCGCGCAGATCCCTAGATACCCTCTAGTCATGCACGACACTCCACAAGAAACGCCATCCAGTTACGGTGAACGTTCGATGCACTTGAGGATAGTACACCACCTTGGCCAAAGGATTTGTATTTTATTAGCGTTCTAAAAACGCATGAACTGGGTTCACCCACCCTACTCGACTTGAACTGGTCGAAATCCTACAGTTTCCTATTTGCATTGTTTGAACTATTTTTTTTTACGACCTTGATGACCTCAAGGGCTTAGGATATCCTCCTATAATGGTGCATGGCGCAACATTTACTCTAATCCCGGGTTCATTGCTTCAAAACCCATTTTCATGTAAAGATAATGTTTATACGAGCCCACTCCTAAGTGGTTTCATAGTTGTGTACTTGATTCCCATGTTTGCAAAACACACTCAAGTATCTAATACATATTCCCGTTATCTCGGAATTCAGAGGCTCTAGACTCATAAGGTTTACAAAACGAAACTAGAGTCGTCGCATGCAACGTAAACTAAATTCCACACGTGGGTTTTCCACTCTACATGCCCGTCATAAAAACATGACGTTTTACGACACAAGTACAACAACTCCCTACTTCGCTTTTAAGTCAATTGATTTTGTATAAGTTATTGAGGTAAGAAATCGCACATTATTCTATTAAAAGATTTGAACCCTCTCATTGGACCTCAGAGATGACCCACATACACGGTCGACCTCTAACAAAAGATAAAAGACGGAAACGACTCAAGCTAGTTGCAACTACAACTTCGGCTATCACACACATTTAAAGTTTACGCCGAGCATGCTCTAATTCTGAGGTTTTAATCTCCCACACATCATGCACGTGGAGCAACGTGATTTCTTGCAATGCAGCTATGTTTAAAGTACTTAGGGTAATTTTTCGTTAATATCTCAGTTTTAATGGAACTCTTAAATATGCTACGTCTTTTGGAATTTGTAGTTCATATTAGCCATCATGCATTGTTCCAACTTTGAGGAAAAACATGGTGACCTACGTTCTATCGTCTTACGGCATCTTCCAAAAGAGGTAAAAATCTATCTTCTAAGTTCTTGTAAACAATTCAACAGCAGCATTAAAGACGCTTGAGGTTTTTTTATTACTATAAGACAGCAATGAAACATTTGTAACAATAAACCTCACACAGTTTCGCAATAGAAGAGATTGTCTTCACTTTTATTCATTGAAACATAATTATTCTTTCACAATTAAGACTCATTTTCTGGTCTATTTCTAAAAACAGAAGAGCAAATGGTAAAAACCTGTTGACAGAAGTAAGGATTTTCGTGCCAAGTTCTTTTCTCCTCTGACTAGTCGTCCTCCTCTCTACCGGTCACTACTCGAGCAAAGACAAGCTCCACAATTTTCTTCTCTGTCGAACCAATCTCTCACTGCCCCTTAGCGACTTCTAAGACCCTCTATCCTTTCCACGGAGCACAGAATGTATTTCACCGTTTACTCTCTGCTGTTTGTTTCCCACTCTTCTAGACAACAACCAACTTTCTTAACTCTCACCTCTCCCCCTGATGAAGTTCTCTCTCTACACAGCTGTGCTCTCTTTACACAGCCATTTCCCTTCACACAGTGCTCACAGCTTCAGAACTATCGAACTTACTTCTCCTATTTTCATCTACTTACTCCGCGATCCCTTCAAAACTATCTTCCTGCTCCCCTCGTAGTTCTCTCTCTATCCCTGATATCCTTTCCTTTCTCCCACGTAAACAACTTCATCCACTAACTTCTACCCATCCGCAGAATCTCTGATGCAGTCCGCAGTTCCAACTGTCCCCGCGGATGTCTCTTCTTGCCGTTCCTACACTCTCTCCACGACTAACCTATCTGCCCCTCCTAAAATGACCTCTTCTTTTACCATCCCCCAAACTCTATCCTTCCTGCACAGTAAAAACGACTTCCTTACTGTCTTCCTATCCCTGACGAATCTCACCCACTTCGTAGTTTCAACTGCCCGTCGATAACTCTCCCACTTCACAGTTTCAACTGCCCGTCCATATCTCCTGCTGCAGTTCTCTGTCCTCCTTCTTCTACCACGAAGGCCCTTATTCTCTCTCTACTCGGCCAACTACAACTTCCTCCACAATCCGCGATCCCATCTTCGCAGTTTCTTCTCCTAAACGACAGCAACTCCGTTGCCTCATGGAATCTCTACCTCGTCAGACGTATAACGGCTCCTCATTCGCCACCTCAAATCCACGATGAGGGTTTTACTAACATCATATGTCCCACCTCCAAAGTGAGACCTCACATGACGTGGAGAAAAGCTACCTAGCGGCAGTCCTCTCACGTTAAAGAACAACAGCAAAACGAGGCTTTTATATCCGAAATGGATAAAGAACATCTGACGTAAAATGAACAATTACACTTATGATTCCGTTCCCACAATGATAAGGCAGCTTGGCATTAAATCAAACGATTTAAGTTCCTATCATAATTCGCTAAACTTTCTCTCTTTCTCCGATGGTGGAGGAAAATAAGACATTTGACATCTAGCGAAACATGCCAAAGCTTCAAGGTGGTCGGCATATCCGAGTATAACTGACTTCGATACTCACCGCGACCACAAGAGTGATTAAAGCCTCTACGGTGGTATGGCTTGCTAAAGGACATAGCAACTCCATCCTTACTAGATAAACAAAACATTTAACTTACCAAGACTAATTTAAAGGTCGAATTGAGGAGTTAAACACTACAGGGTAACAGATAAACAATTACCTACGACATCTCTATGGCTGAATAAGAAAGGACGATTTAGACCATTCTAGATAAGAGACTCAAGGTTAGACCAAACATAACTCGCAGTCAAAGCCGAAAGGAAGGACTCAAGCTAAACGACGGACACACAAATTATTACCCGCTAAGGCGTTACATCGACATTCGTCAATCTACAGAAAAGAATAAATTCAAGAGTTCGACGCGTTTTACGTCAATCACGACGGATTGAACGTAACGCAAACAATTCTTACAACGTTAGTTGCACAATGCCGACTCTTCACGTTTTTCGACTTCGAGACAAGATTTGCAATTTCGCCACAAGATGACTCAATAAATACTTATAGACGTAAATATTAAACGTCTAGAATACGTCGACTTGCTATTATGGACTTACGACGCCATCGACGACTCCAAAATTCTACAAGATGACTTCCGACTAGGATGTTATACTTTATCCTTTGACGTCGACATCAAATAAACTACCCAAACTGACAAACAAGACTTACTTGTTGGTTTCCAGGCTTATCTATCTGTTTGGCGATCTCAGTGGCAAACACCTTTGGTTAGTTTCTAGAGTCTATACGCTCTCTCGAAGATACTTTCTCTTCCGTCGAACACGGTCCACCTGTTCCTGCATCGACAGACTCGCATACAATTTTGTGGTCAAAGCATCTATGATCCAAATATAATATATTCAAACATCATTGCATTTATTATAAAGACATTTAGTCTACGTATCTTGATCGTAATCAATAGATTCCGCAATTTCATATAACAACTTTGTAAGATAAATTGTCAGTTTTCATGTCGTTCTCAACATAGTAATTTACTGAAATTTGCAAGAAAGTAAATAGTATAATTGTTTTCAAAAGGAGGGATGTAACAGCAAGCTAGAGGAAAGAAAGAATGGGAGCAAGCCATGAAAGATGATTATGATCGAAGAATGCTTGGTATGCTAGAGGTAAACATTAAGGGGGGATAGTAATATAATGTTCCCCTCTCATTTGTATTTTTTCTGTATTATTCTAGCCAATCTTAAGGGGGGATGTTAAGGATTAAGTTTGTCTTGAAAATTGTAGAATGATTCTAGAGCTTTCCACAACTAGAACATTCCTGGAGCTGTTCTAGAAAAGAATATTGTAAGATATGTTTTAGAAAAGAACATTCTAGGTTTAAGAGTTTTCTAGAAAGTTAGAAGCTTCCAGGCTTCAAAGGTTCTATAACTATATATATGTGATTGGAGAGAGTTGTTGATGATACAGCCTTTGGATGGTTGTTGGATATAGCATCCGGATAGCTGTTAGATACAGCATCTGGATTGCTGCTAGATACATGGCATTTGGATGTAATGCAGTTAGATGAATATATATTTCTAAGTTATTCAACTCTGTTTTGCCCTGCCTCTTTTATGTTTATTGCTGTTATGTTTTGCCCTGTCTTTTGGTGTTTATTGGGCCTGTTCTTACATTACATAGCCTAGGATGTGAATAACACTATTTTTATATCGTACACTCTGCTTACTAGTTCTAGGATAAAGTATGATAGCAAATAATGAAATTTTGATTCTCTGGTGTGGATTTAGATTTACATGCAAAATAATTCGTGTTAACATCTCTAGCGATAAAGAGAGAACATAAAGTAAGAAATATCTTACGGAAAGACCAGTATGGCATTGTGGCAGGTCTACCCACTAGTCCTTATATCACTGAACAACATAGAGTGGAGAGGAACTAGAGAAGAAATAGAAGTCCAAAATTGCCCCAGTCACTCTATATGTCAAGTAGTTTCCTTCGTACTCAATATCCATCCTAGTGTGCTATTTCCCAATGAGTTGAAAGTGCAGTATACACAATGATAGAGGAAATACTTCCCATAAACTCCCCCATGAGATCAACTTTGTCCATGGTTTGCACTCGGCATACAAGTTTCTAAAATGTTTTGCATACAAGTATGCCGATTAAATAAAACTTAAAAGTTTCTAAAGCCCTTTCAACAAATCCATTTTGTGAATAGTGTACTTTCATAGGCGTAGAAAATGGCGACAAAGGTTGTGGGTATATAATTATGGCGTTACCATGAGACCACATTTCTTTGAGGCGCGTTGTGGAACAATTCACGTGCCTGCAAGTTTCCATGCTCTGCATACCATATCAAGCCATTTCTATGCTTTGTCTATACCCACCTTTGACCATCCTCCTCACGTCATGACCTACCTTTATCCTTTATGCTTTCATGCCCAAATTTTTGATAAGCTGATAACCATCTTCAGACCCAGCAACTTGGAGCTTCCGCAAAATGGCTCTTGCCCTACGAAATTATAAATGAGAGTATCCTTTAAAACAAAGATTCATGTGATTATAGAAGAATTTGTTAAACTCCTTAGAGAGATAGCGCCTATAATGATTCATTCAGCAATGGAACTAGGCAATTTGAGAAAAGTGCCCTTCCTATCCAATTCTGAATCCAAGGAGCAAGGCAAATCAGAATAGGAATAAGACTTATCTTTTAAAACATCTTCTTAAGATCTTAGACAAGCTCCTTGGCGCAAAGGCTACAAACTTTTAGATTCTTCAACATCCCTATAGCAAAAGATGCCAAAGAAGACCTACCTCTTTTATCCTCCTCTACCACCACACATGAGGTACCAACAATACCAGAACTATCCACACATTGCACCCTATGGGGAACAGGGCACACATCTCTAATCTCCTCTATCCCACTGCTAACAAGACATTCATGTACAACCATGCCAAAAGCATAACTTGCTTCATGCACAACCATCATGGATGGAAGAAAAAAGCCCCACTTCAAACCTTGAATTTAACTAGACCCCTTAAAAAAAACCTTGCTCATCTAATATGGCCTTTGAAGGAGAAATACCATTATTATTCTTGGCACCAAGGGTCATCGTAGACAAGGGAATAACTATAGCAACTACATGCCTTGCTTCACAGAAATTTTGTCGAACCTCCAACCAAAGGTTAATTAATCTTTCCTCTACCTCCTCATCTAAAGATCCATATGTTAATCTTCATCCTCCAAGGATTTGTTCCTTTAATCTTTGTCTTCCTCCTTAGCATCTCCTGAATTATCCTCAAACCCTGGTCATGGTGGTAACATGCTTGAATTCTTGCAAAATGATTTCCCACTCTCCAACATTTTGAAATTTATAAAATATCCCAACATATACAATTTTAAGAATGCATGAATTACAATTTGTATCTTCAACACAAATTGCAAGGAGTTAATGAACCAACCTTTTTGCAACCATGTATAGCCATTACATCAAATAGGTTCAAAGTAAAAACTAGATTGTTGCAGTATTAACAATATGGGTTTGCTACACGTTAACCAACTACTTTTTGCCTATCAAAATGAAGCATAAGAAACTGATTCAAACTCCAAATAATGTGAGAACATTTATCACTTATAAGGTTCCTTTGAAGCACTAGAAAGATAATATAATACGTAAAGGTGAGGGTAGTTTTTAAGCTTAAGCAAAGATGTGATTGGATCACAGAAATTTCAACAATATAGTGACTATTCAAAAGTGTAAGGAAGTTAAAGTAGCGGAAACAACTTCCTACGCCAATCTTGATGAGAGATATTATGCAAAACTTTTAAAAGCTAATCTAACAGTTACAGAAAATTCTGAAGCACATTCAAAACATAAAATAAATAGTGAAACACAAAACACCATATATACGTGGGGATAACCCTTTTAGCTAAAAAACCCCACACTCCAAAAGCCTTCTCAATGTATTCCAAATCCAACAACAAGATTACATACACTTGCAGAGCAAGTTTATTACAGGAGTATCACTAGTAAACAACTCTGGAAGATTTCCAGTAGCATTCTGATAGCATAACAATACCTGCAAATTCACACTATGAAAACTACTCCTCAAGCCTCCAATTTATAGACTTCTAGCTATACAAGAAACCATCTGTGGTTTTACAAAGCCATGTTCGAAGCTTCTCAACCAAGATTCCAGCCTAAAAATAAGGTCTCACGTCCAAAATGAAATCCCCTATTTTTGACCCTGACAGATGTCATAGAATCTGTCATAATATGCCTAAAAACAAACCTTCCATAATATACTACTATGTGGGCATCTTTTAACACCTAATAAACCAATTTTCAAAGCACTAACAATGCATAACAGTTGTAGGAAAATATTAAATGAAAATAACTATTACGAGAAATATGTAGCAAGGTTGAGACACCTCATTTCCCAACATTATCCCACTTATAGAATACCTTGCAAGAGCCAGGGGAATAACACCATCACGAATCAACTACTAGGGGCTAAGAGGCCCATAGACTCAGAACACCACCTGAATTTTGTTGTGCTCATGGGCTTGGTTAATGCATCTGCAACATTCGCCACAGTCTCTACCTTTTCCAGCTTCACCTTGCCATCCTCGACCATATCTCTCATGAAGTGATACTGAACATCAATGTGTTTGGCCATGGCATGAAAAGTTGGGTTCTTTGCAAGGCAGATTGCACTTTGACTATCACAATAAATTGTAACTGCACCCTATTTCAATCCAATATCTGAACACAAACACTTCAGCCAAATGGCTTATTTATAGGCATGAGTAGCTGCCATGTACTCTGCCTCAGTAGTGGACAAAGTGACCATAGCCCGTCACTTGCTCATCCAACTGATTGCACCACCATTAAGAGTAAACACATATGCACTGGTGGATCTTCTACTATCGACATCACCATCCTAGTCTGAATCCACAAAACCATGAATACTCAGGGAATGTTGGTCTTCTGTACAATGAAAACAAATAGAGTACTCTATTGTACCCTGCAAATGTTTGAAGACCCTCTTAGCTGCATCCCAATGCACTCTTCCAGGATTAGACATATAATGAGAAAGAACTCCCACTGCTTGGGCAATGTCTGGTCTAGTACAGGCCATAGCATACATTAAGATTCCAACTGTACTCTGGTAAGGAACTTTGCTCATGTCTTCCATCTCCGATGGGGATGTAGGACATTGTGAAATAGATAGATTCATTCCCAATGTAACAGGAACACAAAATGGTTTACAATCCTGCATGTTAAACCTTTGCAAAACTGAACAAACATACCTACTCTAGTCAAGCCATAGCTTTATGTTCTCACGATCTCTTCTGATCTCCATCCCAAGTATGTGTTTTGTTGTACCAAGATATTTCATTTCAAATTTCGCAGAGAGCTGAGATTTCAATTCTACAATCAAACCTTTGCCTTTCCCAATAAACATGCCATCAACATATAAAGCAATTACCAGGAAACGATCACCATCAGATTTAAAATATACACAATGATCAGATTTAGACCGCACAAATCCTAAACTCAACATATTAGTATCAAACTTCTAGTACCACATCCTAGGACTTTGTTTAAGGCCATACAGAGATTTCTTTAAATTACAAACCAACTTGCTTTTACGTTTCACCATGTAGTGCTCTGGCTATGTCATGTGAATTTCTTCCTCCAAATCACCATGGAGGAAAGCAGTTTTCACATCCATTTGTTTGACCTCTAGGTCATAAGTTGCTACAATAGATAATAAAAACCGAATGGATGTCATTTAGCAACAGGAGAAAAGATCTCACCGTAATCAATACCCTCAACTTGAGAGTATCCCTTCGCAACCAACCATGCCTTATACTTTTCAACATTTCCATCTGAACCAATCTTTTTCTTAAACACCCATTTACATCCAACAGGTTTTCATCCTTCAGGCAATGGTACTAGGTCCCATGTGTCATTTCTTTCAAGGGCTGCCATCTCTTCATCCATGGCAACTTTCTAAGACTCTGCATCATTCATATCCAAAGCCTCTTGCACAGATCTCGGTTCATCAATGTTAGTACTCAAAGCAAATATACACTTCCAATCATCAAGTGAATACCCATACCTTTTAGGTGGTTACCTATGCCTTGTAGACCTTTGAACAAGCTGAGGTGGAGGTTCTTCCACTTCTTCCTCCTCTTCTCCCTCTTCTGAAGATTCAGAGCTTGATGAGCTCTCCTCAACTTCTTATCTATCTTGGGGCCTCGATTCAACTTCCTCATGCATAGAAGGAAGTTGAATCACATCTTTTTTCTGTTCAATTTCTTTATGTTGTTCTGGCTAAAAAGTAACAGGAGAAGATTTAGTCTCTTTAAAAATAACACTTCTGGAATAAATTACCTTATGTGCAACAGGGTCCCAAAGCTTGTATCCTTTCACACCATAGCTATAGCCAATGAAGATACATTTGACAGCCTTAGAATCTAACTTTGATCTCTTCTCCTTAGGCACATGTGCATATGCCTCACAACCAAAAACTCTTAGATGTCTAAGTGAAGGCTTTTTCCCCAACCACGTCTCCATAGGCGTTTATCAACAAGCGTTGATGTAGGAGATCTATTTATCAAATAACAAGCAGTGGCAATAGCTTCAGCCCAAAACTTTTGTTCTAGACTAGCTCCACTCAACATGCTCCTAGCCTTCTCCATCAACATTTTGTTCAATCTTTCTGCAACTCCATTTTGATGAGGAGAATACGGAGTTGTCTTTTAATCCTACAATCTGTACAGAATTTGTCAAAATCTACAGAACAGTACTTACTGCCATTGTCAGTCCTCAAACATTTAATTTTCTTTCCAATCTAAGTTTCTACCATAGCCTTGAACTCCTTAAAACGACTGAAAACTTTAGATTTACTCTTTAAAAAATATACCCATATTCTCCTACTGAAATCATCAATGAAAGTAACATAATAAACTGATTTACCAATAGAAGCAACATCAACAGGACCAAATACGTCTGAATGGATTAGATCCAAAATACATGAAGACTTATGAGAAGACGAGTAAAACTGAACACGGTTCTGTTTGCCATAAATACAATGTTCACAGAAATCAAACTCTAGATTGCAATCATTCAAACCTTCAACAAGGCTCTTATTTTTTAGGGCTTTCAAACCCTTCTCTCCAATGTGGCCAAGTCTCTGGTGCCATAACATGGTCTTCTCTGCAGGCAACTTTGATTCGGTAGATAGAGCACCCTTGGGTACACAGAAGCCACGACCATCCACAGAAGAGAAAACCATCTCTTTTTTCAGCAAAGTAGTTTCTGGCTTAATTTTATTAGAAGTGCTATTGCACTCAATCATGCATGCATCGAGCTGGTACAATGTATCCAATCTACTTCCTCTTTCTATCACCATAGCACCTCTCACCATTTTGACACCTGCTTCAGAAAACTATACATGCACACTTGCATCTATTAGCTTGCTAACAGATAATAAATTGCTTGCTAGTCCTGGGATATGCAAGACACCATCAAATCATCTAACTCTACCATCAGAAAATTTCACATGAATACTACCACGGCCAACAATGTCAAGGAAACAATTATCACCCAAATACACCTTACCACCATCATAGTTTTCATACTTACTAAACTAGTTTATGTTAGGAGTCATGTGGAAAGATGCACCTGAGTCTATCAACCATGCATTATCACCTGCACGAGTGGCCAAGGCTACAATAAGGGCATCTGCATCTTCCTTTTCAGACTCAGAATCAGAATCTTGTTTCTTCTTCTTCTTTTTCTTCTCTTCTTTACATTCCTTTCGGAAGTGTCCAGATTTTCCATAGTTCTAGCACATTGCCTTGGACTTACCAAGAGATTTTGATCTCCCTTTATTCTTGGACTTGGAACGGCCGCACTGCTTCTCATCTTTGCCTCATTCTTTTTGTCTTCCTCGAACACTCAAAGCCTCATTGGCATTCATCTCTTCAGAAAGTAGAGAACCAACAACGTCCTCCATCATCAAGATGACTGCAGTGCTCTCAATAGCCATGACTAGGCTGTCCCATGAGTCTGGCAGCAAACATAGCAAAATTTGGCACCTTTCTTCTTCATCCATTTTCACCCCAACTGAGGTCAACTGAGTCACCAACATATTGAAAGTTTCCAGATGTTTAGAAAACCATCCACCTTCTTCCATTCTCAAGGAATATAACTTCTTCCTCAAGAAAATCTTATTTACTAGAGATTTAGCTTGATATATCTCACCCAACTTCTTATAAAGCTTGTTCGCAGTGGGTTCTTCATGGAAATTTATCAAAATCGAATTTGCAAGGCACAATCTTATGAAACCTTTAGCTTTTCTATCCATTACATCATATTTTGCAGCCAAATATGGATCCACAGGCCTATGGATATTTTCATCCACTGCAACCCATAGATCCCGATCAATCAACAGATTTTCCATCTTCAACTTCCACATTTCAAAGTTCATGCCAGAAAACTTCTCCAACTCAATCCTCCCAGATATGCTCGCCATCTAAAAAAATATCTGCAACAAGATCACAAAGTATCCTCTACACAAGCTCCACTCAAACCTTGATTAGCACAAAAAACCCAACAACCCACAATTGAAACCAAAGGTGATTAGGCTCTGATACCACTTGTAAGGAAGTTAAAGTAGCGGAAACAACTTCCTACGCCAATCTTGAGGAGAGATATTACGCAAAACTTTTAAAAGTTGATCTAACAGTTACAGAAAATTCAGAAGCACATTCAAAACATAAAATAAACAGTGAAACACAAAACACTAGATATACGTGTGGAAAACCCTTTCGAGTGAAAAACCCCACACTCCAAAAGCCTACTCAATGTATTCCAAATCCAACAACAAGATTACATACACTTGCAGAGCAAGTTTATTACAGGAGTATCACCAGTAAACAACTCTGGAAGATTTCCGACAGTATTCCGACAGCATAACAATACCTGCAAACTCACACTATGCAAACTACTCCTCAAGCCTCCAATTTATAGATTTCTGGCTATACAAGAAACCATCTATGGTTTTACAAAACCATGTTTGAAGCTTTTCAGCCAAGATTCCAGCCTCAAAATAAGCTCTCACGTCCAAATAAAATCCCCTATTTTTGACCCTTACAGATGTCATAGAATCTGTCATAATATGCCTAAAAACAAGCCTTCCATAATATACTACTATATGGGCATCTTTTGACACCTAATAAACCAATTTTCAAAGCACCGACAATACGTAATAGTTGTAGGAAAATATTAAATGAAAATAACTATTACGGGAAATATGTAGCAAGGTTGAGACACCTCATTTCCCAACCAAAACTATAAAAAATTAGTCATAGAATTAGTCACATTGTGTATATGTGATGCATGCACGAGATATTCACATTGTGTATATATGATATAGGTGTGAACTAGTCACACAGTGTATATGTGTTGTATGCATGAGCTAGTCACTCTGTGTGTATGTGATGCATGCATAAATTATTCTCCCTTTGTATGTGTTGTATGCATGAGATAACTTCACTTTGGGTGTATGTGATGAATGCATGAATTATTCTCCCTATGTATAGGTGTGGTATGCATGTGATAGTCACTTTAGTTGTATGTGATGCATACATGATTTATTCACTCTATGTATATGTGATATGCATGATCTAGTCACATTGTGTAAATGGGTTGTACCCCTAAGCTAGTCACACTATGCGGGAACAAGTGATGTTTATATGAGTGGGTCACTATGTGTATTTGTGTGTTTTCATACCCTAATATGGGCATTAAAAACTATCATTTGATTATAAGGTTTTTGCTATTATACTATGGTGTATAGATTGAATTGGAAGCATAAGATCAACTAATGGTTGTGATTTAAAAGTGATATCAGAGATCTCATATCATAGGAGAGGATGAAGCCTCTCTATTGTTGATGAACGAACTACGGAGCCTTTGATTTCCATGAAGGGATACATAGGTAGAGCCATTACGAATAAACCCTTGAGGTCTAGGTCTGGGTCTAAAGATGACCCTAACCTTGGGAGCTTACCATACTTTAGCATAAGTATATGAGTTGTGGCATAGAGTTGTTGTCATGACTATGATTAGTAAGTCTATAGAATTGGTACTTCTAAATCAAACAGAAGATGTTTGGAGGATTAAGTTAGTACTTGATGAAAAAAAAAATAGTAGAGAACATGGTGCTTATTACAAATTGTTGATTTTAAAAATAAATTTGAAGGAGATTAAATTGATTAATGGAATATCCAAATTTCTCTGAGACAATGTTTTGGTCATCATAAGATAAGCAGTTGTAATTCATTGTTTCAGTTTGATCGTAAGGCTGCAAGGTTAAGGTGTGTTGTTTCGTTAACCCCGTGACATTAACTGCATCAATTCAAAAGCCAAGAATACAATTTGGAATCCGAGTATGGACTTCTTTCCCTCAACCCAATCACTAAATAAAGTATGCAGAAAAGAGGGTAATCCTATGTCATAGATCATTTGCAGTTTTGCTGCAATAATTTGTGTCGATTTTGCTTGGAAGCATTCCAGTATTGGAAAAATGATTAGAATTGCACGTGAATACACTTCCAAGTAATCATAATATTGCTCACTGGAAGGGAGATGACATGACAGAAATTGCCTCCTTGAATAGTTGTACATTTGTAATAGAACTCCAGAGAATGGTTAGTAGAGGGCGAGGACCCAATTGCTCAGCATGTTCTAATAGTTGCGATAGTATTTGTGTATTTAAGGTTTAATATTTTTGAAAGTTTAGTACGAGTAGTTGTGACTTTAAAGTTGTTAGTGTTACTATTAGTACTTATAATTGAACGAAATGTGCTCATTAGGTTTAAAAAGCAAACAATCATGTGATGCCACATCAGCGCACCAACAAAACATGACTTAATGCACACCTATTGGTCCACCCATTTTTTGGGGAACTATTTGATGATGTGGCCCTGAAATCTTAGTTATAAGCAGGGCCCTTGCCAATAATTTTGAGAGGCATGAAGTTAGGGTGCTCAACTACTGGGTACTCTCCCTACATCTTGGTTGATGATAATAGAGTAATATAGAATGCATAATTTCAATTACCTTAACGTGTATAACATTAGACAACTGCGATCAACAAAGCTCAGTAATCTGTTCTCTTAAAAAATAAATAATGAAAATATGGACTAAATACAAATTATCAACATAGTTAAGGCAACAGGATATGCTACAACCAAACAAAATAACTTACAAACACAACAGAAAGCTCTGGAACATTGATACAAAAATGTTTGATAATTTCAAGCAAGCTTCTTCTTTGAAACTTGATTCATTTATAAACTTGGGACAGCCATTGTGCCAATAGAAGATTAGCAAGCTTCTTCTTTGAAACTTGATTCATTTATAAACTTGGGACAGCCATTGTGCCAATGGAAGATTAATTCGTCTAGGAAATGCGCCTACATAAGGTGAGCCCATCACCGATAGGTAGCACGCTAATCTCTATACATCTATCAGTAGCAAGTGCTTTGTTCAGCTCGATTGTATAGTGTCTGATGTTTCTCCCAAGTTCAGACAATGTTGCATCAGGAGCTTCAGCAACACTATCAGACCACAGTGTATTGTCATAACAAACAAGCCCTCCAATCTTCACCAAACTCAGCAGGCGTTCATGGTAGTTCAGAGCATTAACTTTGTCGGCATCTATGAATGCAAAATCAA
This sequence comes from Cunninghamia lanceolata, assembly GCA_027924645.1. Lineage (NCBI taxonomy): Eukaryota > Viridiplantae > Streptophyta > Pinopsida > Cupressales > Cupressaceae > Cunninghamia > Cunninghamia lanceolata. Next base: position 5,441,888 of record BSBN01000591.1, on the reverse strand, counting down.
AAGACTCCAGCATCTCCTCCTGAGCCAAAAAATGATTAACAAACTCAGTATTATGCATCAAATCCACCATACCTTCTGCATATGATTGAATAATTGCATCTCCCCACAGTACTGTCATTAAGAATTTTTTTTTTCTTTTATAAATTGTTATGCTGATTTAGTCTGTCATTTGTTGCAGACATGGAACAACCTAAGCAATGTTTGTTACTCGAGGAAGGGGTCTTCAAACATGACAGAAATGAACATTCAAATTTGGTAATATAGAGGGTAGGCAATTCGGTTGCAGAGCAGCACATGGCATGGATTAGGTGGTTCTGTGTAGTAGCATGCCTCTGTTTTCAAACATTGTATAAGAATCAATATTGACTTGGATAGGAAGACAACTAGAAACTTAACCCAGATATAACTTGGAGATTACTAGAGAATTCAACACACAAAGAGAAAATGATAATGAAGCAATCTGTTAATGTGGAACAAAAATCCTCTTAGTGGTATATAGGGAGATCACCTAGAAAACAACCACAAGCTAGAGAGAGCCCAAAAGGCATGACTCTGTAACTAAAAATTTATTTTTTATTTTTATTTTTATTTTTATTTTTAATCTTGGACAGTAATCATCTGTGTAGGATAGTTCACAACTAGCACCCAAAATTCATAAATTTATAGCAACCCATTTCCATTATTGTGTTCTTCTGAGTGAGAATGTCAAGAAAAATCCATGGTGAGAGAACTTGCATCTTGTATCAATTCATCCAAAATGGGCAAAGCAAGACCCTCTCTGAAATCAATTTTGTGGGCTACTCCTGCTTTCTCAATGATAGGCCTCCCTAAATCATATGACTCTCTGTTCATATTGATACCTATGACCTACCATGGAGAAAACCAATCCAAGGTCAGAGTTTGAATTATAAGTTATAAGCAAAGCAATCCTACCTCAGAAGGTACCATGATAACCACAAATTTGGGTAGAGGAACAAATCAAAACATATGAAAAAATCCATGGGAAATTGAGAGACCAACCTTTCCGTCAGGGGGCAAAGCAAGGGCAGTGCAGAGCAGAGAATATCCTATAAACACGCCAATCTCTATAGTCTTCTTGGCATTTATTAGTTTCAATAGGAGAATCAAAAATTGACCTTCATCAGGGGGAATGGCCATAAGGCCGCCGATAAAAACAACAGTAACTTTCATAGTTAACTAAACCCACAACATTTTCAATCAATCTAAATATAGTAATGAGGCATACTTCTAAGGGCGTGGCATACATTCAAACCCTCCCACTTGAATTTATTTGATGGTGAAGGTGTACCTACAGGCTACTCCACAGAGGAGGCAAGGTTGTATACCTCAAAAATTATAGATTTATTTATATAAGAAAAAAAGGGATTTTTTTTCTATAAGGAGATCGTTTATTGGTGTACAATTTTTACCTCGCTAAACAGATGGCACATTGTGGTTAACACGCTGGTTATTTATTTGGAGAATTGCTCCCCACTTAAACAACCCTAATGTTGTACCCACAACATAGTAGCTGTCTAAGCCTTTCCCACAACCTTACTTTCTCCTAATTTTGAGACATGACTTTCTTTACAGAATACACATGCATTCACCATTAAATCCACTCAATGATCAAGAAATAAATCTTACCGTGAATGGTTTGCGGTGAGTTCCCTGAGTTCCTTCAGAAATTTTGGTTCAAGGGGATAAACGTTTGTTTGGAGAATATACTGCAAGAACATATTTTTTTTAATTCATTATAATATTAAAAAAAAGTCCAGGGGACCAATGTATATGATTAAATCAGGTTACAAAATTGCTTATGGAAATCTTGAGACTGTTGTCCTTCAAATTCTGCCTCCAAGGCAGTTATTTATTATCAACCACCTTTACATAATTTCGAATATTTGTATTAATGCTGCAGTATATCTATCACATACATACATATTGTAAGAACATTTGGATATGCAAGAATGAATATTGGATAAATTCATATGATGAAATGACTAATATTAAAAAAAAATTAAGATCAAACCTGGTAGAGGACATCCTTTTGTAGGAGAAGTTTTTGAGTGAACTTTTGCTGCGCATTGGCATTTTGAGATTTTCCCTCATTGCTCTCCGCCACATATAATTGCAAGAGATATTTGGAAACTCTGAGAAAAAAGGTAAAATTCCAGATAGCTATTTAATCGGATCGGTGTGTTGAACCCAATATTAGATTAGATAATGACTCAGAAATTAGGTAACAGAAAGAGACAAAATATATATTAGCCGATAGGCTATTTAGTAGGAGAAGTGCTGCCGGAGCATTTTTTCCGGCAGTTCGACAAATTTTGGCGCCATCATCACAGGGCTTAAAAGTGACACGATATGAGTTTTACACGCAACATCACTCGTTGGGAATTCAAAAAAATCAGTCATGTGGGTCACCTTTGCTAAGGTAGATGCATCACAAGATGAGGTCAGTTGCCAAAGTCAACATTTTCTATCATAAATCTCATGGTTGGAAAGAGTACAAAATTCCAAGCAGGTTTGTCTTTTAGATCACCCCAATATTGTCTAAGAGTGGAGAGTTATGTTGAGTCAAAATTTGGTCAACTCTGATATTTCCCTTAGGGGGTCATATTTTTAACATCAGTCATATTCGCTAACATCACCCGAACTTAGAAAAATCACCTGATACCATTAGATCCCTGATACACGAACGTCAAAATTAAATGGGAACAAGTATTTACCCGTTGAGAACATCATATATTCGTAGGGGGTCATATTTCCTAATATCAGTCATCTTACAAAATATCACCCCTGCGCGAATATCACCCTGCACCAATATGACGTTGACGTCATTTAGTTTCAGTGAATGAAGGAAATCACTCTGATGGTGACGTAATCATTACACCCAACCCATGGAGGGTCATATATCAAATATCCGTCATATTTCTCAATATGATGATGATGTCACCAAAACCCGATAACCAAAGGGCGTTGATGGTATGATGATGTCATCACGATCTAGTCTCGAAGGGGGGGTCATATTTTTAAATATCCCTAATCTTCTGAAGATCACCCCTGGCATTAAATGCAATTAAAATGGTACATGAAGCCCCGCCGATTTCAAATACAAATTTAACACTTGGCGTCATCTATGAGCTCCATGAAAATTATCGATGGATCAGATCAGAACAGCACACTATGCCCTAATTTGTCGTATTGATCCGTTCAAAAGTAAAATTCAAAGGTTATTTTCATATACCTTGTGATTAATCGAGAATTACAAAGCTCCAAAAGTCAAACCCTTATCAGTCACCTACTAGCAGATCGTGACCCTCAACGTAACAGAAGGGAACGGGTGACCCCACACGCTTACAGTCTTTCCCATTATCAGTCATATAATCAGAAAGGAAAGCAATATTAGGTAAGTAACTTCGAAGCCCTCTCCGTTGTTGTTTTCTGCAAATATCCAGGTAAAATGTTTATTTACTAAGTTAATCTGCATGATGATGCATGAAGTAATTAGAATAATGAATAATTAGTAGGTGATGCGTGATATTGTTGAATGTTCATAAAAGCATCATAGGATAAGATCTGCATATGTCTATTACACGAGTCAATGGCGGAAGTTAAAAGAAATAGATCCGAGGCTGAGTTTTTAAAGCCTATATTTGTCCAACCTGAAGGAGTGGGATTTAGATATGGTGTTATCAATGACACACATCACGAACAAACAGAGTTGGATGCATGGTCGAGGAAATTGGATGATGATACAGACAATCCTATATTGGATAGGATATTTACAACAGGTAGGTGGCACGCAGTAGCATTCCCGTATGCCATGGATGTCATAGAGCTGGTAGTTGAATGTGCCAGAAACTATAACCCAGAAACTAGGAGAGTAGAGAAACATGGAAGGGTATATGCTGACTTTTCAGTCAAGGGCCTCACCACCACTTTCAATCTACCAGTGGGAAACAAGGTCATCAGTGTAGACCTTAATAAACTAGAGAAAGAGTACAACAACAATAAGAAAGATGCCAGGAAAAGGATATATCAGTGGAGGGCGAAGAACAACACCTACACAGCCTCGGCTAAATTGTTCGTGTACCTATACAAGTTTGAGTTTGATGATGAGTATCAATACATAATTGCCCTGTTGAGCAAGATGACCGGCAAACCTCATGCTGGGAACTTTGAGAACTGGATGTTTGGAATCATCCAAATGGTATTGTACTCAGATAACAAGCCTCAATGGGCCAAAATCATCAGTGATTGCCTAGATGAGGGGATGAGGAAGCTAGGTGGTCAAGCATGCATGTTCTACATGACTTCCTATGTTGTTTATTCTTGTGCTGTCTGAGGAACTTTTGATGCCCTACAAATAGTAGGCAAGGTAGGAAATAGCACTGGTGATGTGCATATATGGGATCATTATCCCCAATTGCAGAAATAGGCATACCTCCAAGATTACACGCTGGTGGATGATGCATTTTCAATGCATCTAGTCAGAACAATGGAGGAGGATCAGACTAAGAGGCTAAGCATGGAAGCTCAGGAAGTATTTACAAATATGGAGCTTGGTTTATACAATTCTCCCTGTTTTCATATATAAGGATTGAAGGATTTGAGGGACAGCCCCTCATGTTGCCAAGATACCCCACTGATAGGGTCATCTTGATGGAATTTGTCAGGCAAGTGTCCACTTTAGTGGAAGCTTACGTAGAGCAAAAGAAGATCACCCCTGTACTATTCCCAGTATATATAGGATGATACTTATGCCCAGACAGACAGAGCATCAAGCATGCTATTGGAGGGCTAAAACTCATGTACTTGCAGCCATTCCCCATTGCCAGGTCATATGACCCTTATGGTAGGATGCAGAAGTTGTTAGGAAAATAGATACATCAAAAGCATCTAAAAGATTTATGGACCGACTGTGATGATGAGGCAGAGGTAAGAAGAAGAAAATATCAAAGGCTCACCTTGAATCAAATCAGGACTTTTGATTGCATCCTAGTGCCCGTCCAGCTGCATAATGATGATGGAAAGATAATTTCCAATGAGTATGACGACAAGAAGGTGTATAATGACTCCATTTCAGCCCTTGACTTGACACAACAGGAGGATACCTCCTTAGACCAAATAATGCAAGGGGCAATTAAACTAGCCCAAAGTTGGGTAAATGTAGAAATTGCCAAATTGAAGAAAAAGGGCATGGCCTTTACTGTTGATAATAAGAAAAATATATAGGAATTGTCGGATGAAGAATATGATGATTTCCTTAGTGAGAAGAGAAAATCTAATGGGGAGAGATTGCCGGCTGAAGAAAAGAAGATACCCTCCAAGGGTAAGAAGGTGGGAGATGAACCAAAGGGGGTGATCATCAAGAGAATTGCAGCTAAAGGTGATGGGGCATCCACATCAGCCCATGCATCCACATCACAACCTCCCCCTGACAAACAAAAGACCAAAAGGATATTGAGGCCTATTACTAAAACCACAGAGAGGCAAGTAGAGGATCATGCTCTACAAGATGAATTAGAAGAAGGTGATGTTAGATCTAGGGCACACAACTGAGGGGGGGGGTGAATCAGTTGTACAAAAACTTGCTTCTACTTCAAACACTTGATTCTTCTTTGTTAGTTAATAGCATATCAATTAACCATCCATGAAAGCATAATGCATAAACACAAGAGCAGATAAACATCAACACATTGGACACCAAGATTTTGACGTGGAAAACCCGGTTAAGAGAAAAACCACGAGGTGATTAACCCAAGGATTATTCTCTATTAGAAGAATAAGAAAAATGAATGGCACATGCCAATTAGGGCTCACTGCCCGAGCACACTGCTCACAAAGAGGCACACTACCTACAAGAGACACTGTCTACAAGTGATAAGAATCACAAACTTGAACTGGAGATTGACATCTTTACCATGTCTGGATCAATTCCATTTAAGCCCGATGTACTTCTGCTCTGCCCTTCGCTCTTTATCTATACCACACTCATCCGTTGCTCATCACCCTTTGAAATGAACTCACAAACCTTTATTTATAAAAGACATCAACTTAGGAACAATCATCTAAGTCGGCAATCAACCATAAGGACATTCGCAAGATGATTAATACATCCGGTCGGCCACCACAAGAACATTCGCAAGATGAACAACTTCATCCAGTCGGTTAGCCTGAACAAGAACTTCATCTGGAAGAATATCTTCAATTCTGGGCTCTACCACCAATGAGGACCGACAACATAACCTCAACATGATCCAAGAAGCTTCACAAGCTTGCCTGATTGACCAGGTACATCTGCACTTCCTCTACTCACAGGAATCTCTTCTCCTCTTCATCCGGAACTTCAAGAACACAGTATGTCGCGACTGTCAGACTGAAAAAGGTTCTTCTGGACCTCCAAACTTTGTACAAACCAAGATGACACATCACAAGGACATCCCAAACACTCCTTCCAATCCGCAGAGTCTGATAATGCTCCTCCGGATCTCACCGGACCTTTTTGTAACACTCTGTCACTCCGGAACAACTCCCGGAACCGATTCTACTTGACCGATCACAACTTTTTCATATCTTCATGCGGACCTCTGAAATTTTAACTGGATCATCTCAAGACTCATATCTACAAACCCTTTAATCTGCATCCTCTGATTCTCAACCTATTGAGTACATTTGCCTTCTTCTTATCACTGTTCTTCACTGTTCCTGATTGAGACTACTTTTCTCAATATCCTCAACACACAGCTCATCCAAACCTTCTTACCAATACAATGAGTATATTGACATCAATGACAACACTAGTTAACTTCATACTTGCAACAATCTCCCCCTTTGTCATTGATGGCAACATATGATGTGAAAAACCATCAAGACAAGAACTTCTTTTTTCTGTCACAGCTCCCCCTATCAGCAACAACTCTTCACATGTCTTCTCTTCCTTTACTGCTCCCCCTTTGATCATCAACCACTTGTTTTTCACATGTCTTCTCTCCCCCTTTGACATCAATGGCAAAGGGCTCATACTTGCACTTGTAACATATCAGAATCATACCAGCTGCTCCCCCTTAGTAGCAGCTCCTCATCATCAATCCGGATCACAAAATATGACTGTGATATCCACCGGACTGATGCACATCAGTGCATCCTAGTTCATCACCGGAGGGGCCATGACCCCCGACTTCTCCCGGAGATACTCAAAAGAGTCCTTGGGAAGAGGTTTAGTAAAAATATCTGTAATCTGATTCTTAGAGGGTACATACTCCAATCTGACTTCTTCCTTGTTCACTTGTTCTCTCAAAAAGTGAAACTTGATAGATATGTGCTTAGTCTTAGAATGCAATACCGGATTCTTAGAAATATTAATTGCACTTGAATTATCACAGAAAATTGTGATAGGCTCCTCATATTCAACTTTAATGTCTCTTAGCATCTGCTTCATCGATAAGATTTGAGTGCAACTACCTGCTGCTGCAATGTATTCTACTTCAGTTGTAGACAAAGATATTGCATCTTATTTCTTGCTTAGCCAAGAAACCAATCTCTTTCCCAAAAAGAATGCTCCACCACTGGTGCTCTTGCGATCATCCACATCTCCTGCCCAATCTGCATCTGTGTAAGCATGAAGAGAGAAATCATGATCTCTAGTATACCACAAACCATACTCCACTATCCCTTTTAGATATCTAAAAATTCTCTTGATTGCCATAACATGAGATTCTCTAGGATCAGCCTAAAATCTTGCTACAAGACCAACAGCCTGCATTATATCTGGTCTAGTCTGAGTGAGATACAACAATCCACCAATCATTGATCTATACTTTGTCTGATCTGCCTTCGGAGAGTCATCATCTTTGCTCAACTTACATCTGGTTGCCATAGGAGTGTTTATTGGCTTTGAATCTTCCATACCGAATTTCCTCAACAATTCTTTCACATATTTGGTCTGAGAAATGAAGATCCCTTTCTTTGTTTGAGTAATTTGCAGACCCAAGAAGAAATTCATTTCACCAAGCATATACATTTCAAACTCACTTTTCATCTGATTTGCAAAAGTTTTGCACATACTATCTTTTCCTCCAAAGATGATATCATCTACAAATACTTCAACAATCAAGATGTTTTCATTATCTATTTGGAAATATAGATTACTATCAGCAATACCTTTGTTAAAACCAATCTGCACAAGATGCTTATCCAACCTTTCATACCATGCTCTTGGGGCTTGCTTCAATCCATACAATGCTTTCTTCAACTTGTAGACCATATCATCATTATCAGACAATTGAAATACATTCGGTTGTTCAATGTAAACTTCTTCTTCCAAATCACCATTTAGGAAGGCAGACTTGACATCCATCTGATATACCTTGAAGTCTTTGAAGGCAGCATATGCAAGAAATAATCTGACTGCTTCAATTCTTGCTACCGGAGCAAAGGTTTCTTCAAAGTCAATTCCTTTTATTTGAGAGTAGCCTTTGCAGACCAATCTGGCTTTGTTTCTGATTACTTCACCAACTTAATTTAGTTTGTTCCGAAAGACCCATTTGGTTCCAATCACATTCTTGTTTCTAGGTCTGGGAACAAGATCCCAAGTGTGATTTTTCTCAATTTGCATCAACTCTTCCTCTATTGCTTTTGTCCAATTTTCATCATTGCATGCTTCATTTATTGTCTTAGGTTCAATCTTTGAAATCAAACAACATTCATCTGAATTTTGAGAAATTTTCCTCCTTGTTTGTACCCCTTTGCTTTTGTCACCTATGATCTGATCTTCAGAGTGATTTAAAGTTACATACCTTGGAACTTTGGGAGTCTCTTGCACTGCTACTTCTTGATCAGGTTCATTCAAACAAACCTCTTCTTCCTGATTTACCGGATCAGTCTGAATTTGACTTTCAGGAAGGGATTGAGTTCCTTGAATCAGAGCACCATCCTGATTATCTTCATCATATTCATAAAACCTTGAGGGCTTCTCAATTCCTTCATCAACCTTCACATTTGTACTTTCTATCATCTTTTTCAGTCTCTTATTGTAACACCGGTATGCTTTGCTTTGAGTAGAGTAACCCAAGAAAATTCCTTCATCACTTCTAGCATCAAACTTTCCTAGATCTTCATCTCTTTTGATGTAACACTTGCTACCAAATACTCTAAAATATCTCACAGTAGGAGTTATACCAAACCAAAGTTCATAAGGAGTCTTACCGGTATTGTTTATGATTTGAACTCGATTAAGAGTGTAAACTGCAGTGCTGACAGCCTCTCTCCAAAACATCTGAGGAATATTTGCTTCCATCATCATTGTCTTGGAAGCTTCCTGAATGGTCCGGTTCTTTCTCTCAACTACTCCATTCTGCTGTGGAGTCCTAGGAGCAGACAACTGTCTCTTTATGCCATGCTTCTCACAAAAGTCTATGAATTCACCACCTCTATCAGACCTTAGACACTTTAGTTTCAATTCGATTTGATTCTCTACCATAGCCTTGAAGATTTTGAACTTCTCAAAGGCTTCTGATTTCTCTTTCAGAAAGGTAACTCACATCATCCAGGAATGATCATCAATCAGTAACATGAAATATCTATCACCTTGCATACTCTTGATTCTTGTCGGACCACATAGATCAGTATGAACTAATTCCAATAATCCGGTAGAGGACTGATCTTTGCTTTTGAAAGAGACTCTGCTCTGTTTACCTAGCTAACATTCTTTGCACAAACTATTTGTAGGTTTCACCAATTTTGGAAGATCTCTTACAGCCTGAATATTGCTTATCTTGATGATGTTATCAAAATTTACATGACATCCTTCTATGCCATAGCCAACTCTGATCAACTTGAACAAATAGACAACTTTTATTTGAACCAACCAAATGGAAGATATTACCTTTTGTTTGAGTACCGGATGCAATCTCAATTCCAGAGCTTTCAAAGATCCTGTATCTTCCATTTTTGAATCGGAGATCATAACCTTTGTCTACTAACTGTCCAACACTGAGAAGATTGTGCTTCAATCCTTCAACATACAGTACATTACCAGTTTTGCTCTTTCCATTGAAAGAAATAGTTCCCCTACCTCTAATTCTACCTACAGAATTGTCACCAAACTTTACCATTCCCCCTTATACCTTTCCAAATCTAAGAACTTGTTCTTGTCACCAATCATATGGTGAGAGCATCCACTGTCAATAACCCAATCATCATTTTCTTCAACTTGGGCAGCCAAAGCTCTTTCTACAACCTTATAATTGATAGATTCAGAGGGTATTGACTCTTCTTCCTTGATGGCAATAAACACCCATTCATTTCTGGATTTGCTTCCTATTTCTGATTCATCATCTGTTACTCCTTCATTGTCATCTTCTTCATGAACATAATAACAGTTCTTTTGAAACCTTTGTCTGTTAGTATTAGACCTTGTAGATCTTTCCGGACATCTTGAAGCAAAATGACCAATCTTATTGCAATTGAAGCGCTTAAAAGGTAACTTTCCTTCATACTTGCCAGATCCTCTTGGCAATCTCTTTGCAATGAGGGCTTCAAGATGAGTTGTTTCTGCTTCTTCCTCTTCCATGTTTTTCCTTGCTTGATCATACCATGACAGCTTCCTTGAAGAGTTCTCTCCCAGATCAAATCTTTGTTTGCCTTTCACATAGGCACTGGCTTTGAATGCAGATTCAGTCTTGGGGGGATCATCTCCAAACTCGGTCATTTCAAATGCAGCCAGTTTTCTAGCCAGTTGCTCTCTTGTGACAGTTGTATGGGCTCTGAATTCATCAATGGCAGCAACCTTGATTTTGTAGGCAGCAGGAAGGGATCTGAGAATTTTGCAAACAATTTTATTTTCATCCAGAACTCCACCAGCATTCCTGATTGCACACACTAGCTCATTCACTCTTGGCATAAAGGTAGTGATATTTTCATCATCTCTCATCTTCAATCTTTCAAATTTCCCTTTCAGACTTTGCAACCTTGCACTCTTGACAAACTCATCTCTTTCATACAGAAGGTCCAGTTTAGTCCAGATCTCATATGCAATTGGTAGGTCAATAACATTTGAGAGATCTGAGTCATTCAATGCGCTTAGAAGAGCTTCCTTGGTCCGCAGATTATTTTCAGCATCTGTGATTTCATTCAAAGTTGTCGAACCACCCTATGGAGGAACATATGGTTTTGAGACCATGGTCAAGTATGCTTTTCCCATACACTCCAAATGACATTTCATGCGACCTTTCCAGAGAGTGAAGTTGGTTCCATCGAACTTCAGACTATCCTTCTTGTATGACGACATCCTGGATCTCCTCAAGCGGTTAAGCTCCTTTCAGAGGAACTTGGCTCTGATACCAATTGTTAGATCTAGGGCACACAACTGAGAGGGGGTGAATCAGTTGTACAAAAACTTGCTTCTACTTCAAACACTTGATTCTTCTTTGCTAGTTAATAGCATATCAATTAACCATCCATGAAAGCATAATGTATAAACACAAAAGCAGATAAACATCAACACATTGGACACCAAGATTTTGACGTGGAAAACCCAATTAAGGGAAAAACCACGAGGTGATTAACCCAAGGATTATTCTCTATTAGAAGAATAAGAAAAATGAATGGCACATGCCAATTAGGGCTCACTGCTCACAAAGAGGCACACTGCCTACAAGAGACACACTGTCTACAAAGTTATAAGAATCACAAACTTGAACTGGAGATTGACATTTTACCATGTCTAGATCAGTTCCATTTAAGCTTGAGGTACTTCTGCTTTGCCCTTCACTCTTTCGCTATACCACACTCATCCGCTACTCATCACCCTTTGAAATGAACTCACAAACCTTTATTTATACAAGACATCGACTTAGGAACAATCATCTAAGTCGGCAATCAACCATAAGGACATTCGCAAGATGATTAATACATCCAGTCAGCCACCACAAGAACATTTGCAAGATGACAACTTCATCCGGTCGGTTAGTCTGAAAAAGAACTTCATCCGGAAGAATATCTTCAATTCTGGGCTCTACCACCAATGTGGACCGACAACATAACCTCAACATGATCCAAGAACCTTCACAAGCTTGCCTGATTGACCAGGTACATCCACACTTCCTCTACTCACAGGAATCTCTTCTCCTCTTCATCCGGAACTTCAAGAACACAGTCTGTCGCGACTGTCAAACTGAAAAAGGTTCTTTCGAACCTCCAAACTTTGTACAAACCAAGATGACACATCACAAGGACATCCCAAACACTCCTCCCAATCCGCAGAGTCTGACAATGCTCCTCCGGATCTCACCGGACCTTTTTGTAACACTCTATCACTCCGGAACAACTCCCGGAACCGGTTCTACTTGACCGATCACAACTTTTTCATATCTTCATGCGGACCTCTGAAATCTTAACTAGATCATCTCAAGACTCATATCTACAAACCCTTTAATCCGCATCCTCTGATTCTCAACCTATTGAGTACATTTTCCTTCTTCTTATCATTGTTCTTCACTATTCCTGATTGAGACTACTTTTCTCAATATCCTCAACACACAGCTCATCCAAACCTTCTTACCAATGCAATATGAGTATGTTGACATCAATGACAACACTAGTTAACTTCATACTTGCAACAGGTGATCCCTTAGAGGAAGAACAATTGAATAAAGAACCTAGGGACGATGACTTACTAATAACAAGCAAGAAAAGGAAGAAAGTGCTACAAACACCACCACCCAAGAAGCAAAGGACAGCCATGAGGGGAGATGTTAACACTAACCCCATAATGTTAATGAGTATGGGTGGTGCGGCCTTCAGGAGAGAGCTATAGCACGAAGTCCCCATTCCAGTGATAATTCAATTTAAGACCGAGAAGGCTGAGGAACAGAAAGAGAAGGAGGTACTTATGGCTAGTAGGGAGTCCCCTTTCCCTCTAGATGATAATGTGGAACTATCTGATGATGAGGTAGCCCAGGATGTGACTTCCCAGCAAATGGAAACCTTGGTTGCTAATACCAAGATGACTCCTCATGGGACCCCATTGGCCTAGATGAGGGCATTACAAGAAGAAAAGAAAATGGATGAAACAAAGCATGATAGTCCTGAGAGAGTAGCCCAACAGATAGGGCTAGATAATTTGGTTGAGCAGGTTACAAGTCCTGTAGCAATAGACCTAACATACAGGGGTGACATAAGCCCAAATAAGGACAATAATCCACCTCTGGAGCCTAAAAGGGCCAAAGATGCAAAGCATACCGAGAGGGGTGATGCTCCACCTAATCAAGACAAGGACCAAAATAAGGCACCCACAGGACCAGAACAATTAGAAGCACAACTTTAGAGTGGGGATGATCAGGACATGCCCGACAAAAATGTTGAGCAAGGCTAAAGTGGCCATCGTTACCTACTACAAGGGGTGATCAGAGTAAAGGCCTAGCATTAGAGGAAAAATTAGCTGAGAAAAAAGTTAATACAAAAGAAGCTGATACATCTAAGGATAAGGAGCAAAGTTTGCAACAGGGTGACGGTACAAAGAAAGTGGTAGAAAATGTGGCCAAGGGTGATCAAGGTGATCCCCAAGGTCAAAACACACAAATCTCTCAAGAGGCCAGTGTATCACAAGATGGGAAAAATGAGAAAGCTAAAGAAGTTCCAGAGGAGAACATACAAAAGGAGGCACAAGATCAAAATGTTAATACTTCACAAGAGCCTCCTCCACAAAAGGAAGTCCCTAGATAGGAGGAACCGCAGCAAGATCCCCCTCATGATAAGGTACATGAGGAAGAAATCAAAAAAGAACAATCACCACTAAGGGCATAATCCAATACAACAGAACAGGACACCCAAAATACAAGGGGTGATCATCAGGAGCCTACGAGTGATGTACCTCATTGGTTGCAACGAGAGATACATCTACAACAGGTAGAGGAGGTACAGGATTTTGATGTGTCTACATTATTTGCTAGGAGCATGATGAAGCCGAGAAGAAAGGCCAGGCTAACATCAACAATAAAAAGGGACCCTACTACAAGTAGGAGATCTGCACAAATAGCCCTTCCTACGGTTGAAAAAGAGAAAGCCCAAATAAGCGTTGATGAGTTTCAAATCACTAATGTTGATCTAGGTTTTGCAAATGAGGACCAAGAAGTTCAAGAGGGAAAGGACATCATAGACTCTCTAACACCAAGGGTGAAGAGAGAAAAAGAGAAGAATAAAAATATAAAGAGCACATTGCTCAGCTACATTCTTTTATTAAAGGGTTAATTAACCCTGATCATGTACCTACTGATCCTGCCACCCCACTATCCATTATATAACAAGAAGAGGTTACTAGATTGGACCTAATGAGGCATAAAGCCCAGGTAATGGAGAAGTGGATGATGTCATCAATTTTTGAAGGTGAGGATGTAGTGAAAACCTCTTTGGAGAGATGGAATTGTTTGAGCACCTTGAAGAGAAAGGTAGACAAACTACAAAATGAAGTAGGGAGAAGATCCTTTAAACTCGAGAAATACCTAGATGCACTAGGGGAAATGAAGAGGATAGACACACAGATCCTGATAAGCAATAGGATATTAGACAATAATACCTCCCAGCTGCTAAGTATCTGTTATGAAGATACAGGATTTGAATGTGATATATTGAAGAGATGTAGCGGAAAGCTTAGGAATATAAGTGTTAAATTGCATAACCTATGGCACATGAGGCAGAGACCCTAGAGGTGTTGGAAGGAAAAGTAGAAGGGAAGATTGAAAACCAAGATGTTGATTTCACCGTCAAGGCCTTCCATGATAACTTTAAGCAAGTTGCAGAGGACCCCCTGAACCACTTAATAGAGGAAGTGATGAACAAGGTCATGAGAATAAAGGTTAGGGTAGAAACTTATAATGAGACATTGAGTAGTAGGAAAAGCAAGACAGAGAGCCTCCAGGCCAAATTCCATTCCCATAAGCATGCAGTAGTAAAGGCCAAGGCTCAGGATGGAGGCAAAGTCGATAGGATAGTACAAGCATATGAGTCCATCAGGGCAACAATAAAGGTACATATAAGAGATGATCTACATCAAAGTGGTAGTGATAATGAAGATGAAGATGAAGATGATGTAGAGAGTGGGAAGAAGAAAGTGAAGAAGGAGATAAAGAGTAAGCAGAGATGCATCATAAGGTAAACATATGCATAGGCTACTTATAAGTAGTAAGCTTTTCTAGATAGTTGCCAGCTGACAACTTGTGCCACGGATGAAGATGTTGACTAAGTCAATGATGAAAGGTTGACCATTGGTCATTTGTAACCACCTCCTCTCTTTATTCTATAAAAGGAGAAGAACTGCATCCTTTTAGTTATTAGAAACTTAATTGAAATTTGATTGCTGAAGAATTCAGGATTGATTTCAAGGCTATTGTGAATGTACATGTTTTGCATACTTAACGAAAGAGAGAACTATTTGATTACAAATTATTGTAAATCTTGAGTAATCAGTGAGTGGAATCTAGATATATGCATTGATTAGCTGCATCCCTTAGAGTGCTTGTCAGTCTGCATATGTTGTTTTCATTCCTTGTTCCTTTGAAGTTAGCATCAACCATACCTAGCTGTAGAACAACCTGATGAATTATGGTTTGATTTCTTCTCTTCATGACTGTATCTAGAATGTATGTGACTCAATAGCTAAAGGTTCACTAAAACTAGAAGTATTTTCTTTAATTTTCTTTGAATTTCATTACAAATCACCTCCGTAATTGCAAATAACATACAATCTAAAGCAAATGAACATGAAATATGCTTATATCTTGTAAGTAATTGAAAATACAGAGCATATTTTGAGTGAAAGCATGTCAAATTGACAAATATCATGCAAATACACATTAATATCCATGATAAACATATGAATATCTACTTGTAGGCACATCATTTGAATGAATACAAAGTGCAGAAGTATATATAAGTTCCTGAAAGTAGATGCTCAGAAGAATTGATCAAACTTATAAATATAGTCATCATTTGTTGAGCATAGTGGAAATAACATCATTTGTGAAGTGAATTTACAACAGACAGGTATACAATTAATCTTTCAATCAACGTAAGACCCCTTGAAATGGAAAATAGTATGTCACATCAACCTCTAAGTAATGTCAGACAATCATGACCTGATCAACAAAGCCTTGGAGTCATCAATTTATCTCAAATTGATCGTACTTTACAAGATAATAAAGGTTTGTTGTGCAAATTTTTATGAGTGTTGTTATGACTAACAATCATCATCAACATAAATTGGCGCTAGAAGGAGGGCTCCTTTCTGATTTTTGAAGGTAAATTGGTTGTATTTGTGTTTCCCTGAGTTAGAAGCGAGGTAATTTTCTCAAAGCTCCTCACAATCATTCATACTTTGAGTTTTCCTACAAATATTTGCTTGTTCTATAGAAGTTCATGCATGTTCATCATAAATATTTTAGAATATAGCATTAATATCTCAAGCTTTGCAGTCATTCCTTGTAATCTCTAAAGTTTGAGTTGTTATCCAGGTCCTCTTGCTAAATCTTTGTTGTATTTTGCCTGTCTTGCCTGATATCCTGATATCTATGTTTGAAATCCTTATATCTGTTCATATTTGCAACATCTCTGCAAATATTGTATAAATATCTAGTTAGTTTTGGATTCTGGTCATAAATACATCCTTTGCTTGGGTAGTTCAACTGATCTTTACCGTAAGCTAAGCCAAATTTTCAAAAAATTGAAGAAATCTTAGCTCTTATGCCACCAGGTCTAGATCCAGTGGATTGTTTGAGGAACTACCTATCCATGGACTTAGACCTAGAACTATAGATATTCATCACACTCCTAGTTCTAGTACATCAGAATCTTCACCAGGACATACTCCAATAATCCCTGTTGGATTGCAAATGCCTACAGGACCACCTGTAACAACTCCAGTCCAACCTCCACCAGTCACAATTTCATTCTTTGCTGTGGAGTCACCTCTGACTTTCAATGCATATCATCCTTTACCTAAAAATTTTGACAAGATTTGTCCTAAGTATCATCCATATCAGGATGCTAATGATCACATCAGAACATTCAAGGAAGCTTGATGTAGAGCAAGAATTGAACATCAAGATGTGGTATGCAGATTATTTCCATTTTCCTTAGGGGAAGAGGCATATAATTGGTATATCAGTCTTGGTCAAGGTTCAGTTGGTTCATGGGATGCCTTGGAGAAAGATTTTAAGGATAGATTCAAGATACCTATAGATCCTTTGATGAATGATCACCTTTTTGCCACAATCAAAAGATTTGAGGGAGAGCCTATTGCTAATTTCAATGCTAGATTCCAAAAGATGCTTTCAAAGCTGGTAGCCCCTTACACTGTAGTAGATGAAGCCGCTAAGAGTATATACTATTCATCCCTGGATCCTTTGACTTCTATGTTCATCAGGAGGACACATCCTAATGTCACAACTTTGGCAGGAGCTTTTGAAGAAGCTATAAAAGTCAATCAGCAGTTGATCCCTGATCCAACACCTAATATTGCATTTCCTACACATCCTGCATATCCTGCTCAACAATAGACCAATGGAGTCATGATGCCTCTAGCTATAATGCCAAGTTCTTTACAAGTACCTCCACTTAGCATCATGCCAACTCCAAATGGAAATGGTGTCATATCCAAGACATACACAGGTACATCAGGATGTAGGACAGAATAATAATAATGGTTCTTTCTTTTTCAAACCTCAAACAGAGAATGCAGTAGCCAAAGTTTAGGAAGAAAATGAAGAAATTAAAGAAATGTCAGCACAATTGAGAAAATTGACCACTGAAATCACTCATTTAAGAAGTCAGAATTTTTGATTCTCAACCAAATCAAAACAGAGGATATAATAATGACAGATCTGGATATCCTAATAGGGGATATAACAATGATAGGAATTACAACAATAACAATAACAACAGTGGTAACAATAATGCCCCTAGACAGCCTAGAGTGTGGAATACCAAGCCAAACAATGGTTCCTTGCCATCACCCTTAGATAATTAGCCTCCTAGTGAACCTAAGTAGACTACTAGGGTGAACTTGGCAGAAGCAGCCCTTACTAATTGGTGTAGGATACATAACACCAATGTTCATGCTGAGTTGGATTGTCCTCAATTTAGGATAGTAGCTAGTATATTTCAAGCTAAAGTATCAAATACAATAGGTAATCCACCTTTTGTTGAAGGAAATGAAATTGTTCCTTGTGGATACGACTCTTCTCTTGTATTGGAAAGTTTCACCAATCATCCTCATCAGCAGATAACCTTGCCTCATGAGAACTACACCTTAGCATGTGAGGAGTCAGCCATGGATTTTGAAAGAAATTATGTTTTTCCTTTTGAAGATGAGAATGAGCCATCAGTTGAACATGAAGAAATACATGCTTATCAACAGCAGTATCAGGGTAGACATAACTATAACCTGAGAAATAACTCAAACAGACCTACTGGTCCCTTGACCACATCCTTGCCTCTAAACAATTTCAACACTCCTCCTGATCCTAAGGCAAGTAACAACCCTGGATTTCCCAAAGTTAATGCTCAATACTTAGCACCATAGAATACAGTGGCAAAAGCTAATAACCAGTCTCCAGAGTCTGACAAATTGGTCACATACTTAGCAGATGAAATGAAAAAGATCAAAATCAGTCCGTCATTGTCAGAGTTACTTAAAACCCTTGCTATTAAGAAGGCATTCATGAAATCTTTAGATGACCCTACGCCAAAAGAAGACAGTCATCCCTCAAGCTAGATCTTGAATAAGGATCATGCAGCTAAAGATACTAATGTTAAACACAGAACTTCAACTATTGTTCAAGCTGCTGAAACTTCACACATGACCCTTTATAGGGATAAGACTAAGTCACCTCCATTTCTCCTTACCATAAGGATGTTCAAGTAAGAATTTGCATAACTGCTTAGTAGATTCAGGTGCATCTACTAATGTAATGCCATTATCCATATGTAATGCCTTAGGGTTACATCCCACAAAGTCACTAAAGAAGGTAACACAGTTAGATAAAACTGAGGTGAGTGTTGTGGGAGAATTAACTCACATTCATATGCAATTAGCATCAGATCCAAGAATTCAATATTACATTGATATCCAAGTAGTAGATATCCCTGATACATATGGAATGTTTCTTAGCAGGGATTGGTCAAAAATACTTAATGGATACATGTCCACTGATTTTAGTCACATGTGGCTACCTTTGAAAGGGATTCCCAATCATATCAGGATAGATGCTGAGCCCCGCATGAAACACATGATTACTGAGTATAATAAAACCAATGAGATCATGTATGCAGATGTAGAACCTGGAGTTTATACCATCAGACCCCAAACAGTCAAGATAGAAGAAATCATCATGTATGATGTTCATGTTCATAATGATAATCTTCAGGATGCTAGAATGATTATAGAATCTAATCATAGTTCAGATGATGATAAAGAAGTAGATCATTTTAAGAACTTTGAAATGTACTTATCCAGAGAGATGCAATGTTTCCGAATGCTAAACATGTCTGATGAAGATGTTCTAATTGAAGGTTGGTGTAGGTTGCATGATGAAGCACATTCTGACAAAACTTGTGATGCCGGTCTAGATATGATGGAACTGGAACAAGCATGTAGTAAGAAGGGATTATTATCATCGGAGGTAAGTCATACAGATAGTTATGGTGATACTGACTCATGTTCATCATCTGTAGGTACAGAAGAATGCACATATCAGGATGAAAGTTACATTCACAGTTCAGAAGAGATCCTAGTGTGCACTAAGAATACTTCTAAGAGTAGAAGCAATATCACCTCAGGGACTGATTATTTGATTGAGTCAGATTATGAAGTATCTGATGAAGATAGAGATAGTAATTTGACCAAGTTTGAAGAGTTTTTATCAAAACAAATTCAGAGGATGCTGCTACAGCATACTTCTCCACATGATGCTCTAATTGAAGGATGGTGCAGGTTACATGAAGCACCACATTCAGAGACTACTTGTTCACTATGCTTACATATTCTGAGAAAGTAGATGATGCTTTATTCAAAGGATCATTCTTTTGATAGTAAGGAAGAAAAATAGATGACAGCTTCACACTAGTCAAAAAAGTGAAGTTGGAGAAGAATGAGTCACCAAAATTGAAATGGATATCGGGTAGTGCAGCTGCCAGAGCTAAAAAGAATTTAGAGGTCTAGATAAACTTTTAACTGAAAATAAACCATGGATCCTTAGGTTTGATGGATCTAAGTCAAAACAAGGAGCTAGAGTAGGAATAGATCTCATTGATCCAGCCGGAAAGTCCTATTTGGCAGCATATAGATTACAATTCCCATGCACAAATAATGTGACAGAGTACGAAGCTTTAATTCATGGGATATTGTTTGCACTCAAGAAGAAAGTAAAGATTTTGCATGTCTATGGAGACTCAGAATTGGTGGTAAGACAAGTAAAGGTATATATTCTTGCAATTATAAAAAGGTTGTCTAATTACAGACATAGGGTATGGGATTTGATAGAAGATTTTGATGCATTCAACATTACCCATGTGCCTACAGAACAAAATCATAGAGCAGATGCCTTGGCTCAAGCTGCAAGTACTTTGGAGCCACTATCCATATCTGGTTTGAAGAGGTTTTTAGTTGAATTAATATCAGTGCCCTCTATACCAGACAATGCCATCAATCTCCAAGTGTTTGATGATGACCAACACATTTTGGACTTCATATCAAACAGAGATGTGTTTGATACACATATCATAGATGAAAGAAATGTAGATCATACTTGGGAGGAAGAAGAAATCATGGATTTGCCCAGTAATAAAATTCCCAAAGGGATGATAGAGTTAGAAAGAGCATTTGATTTAGACAATATGCTGAAACAGAAAGATCTCCCTAAAACTGATGGAGGAGAATATTCACTAGTCAATATAGGACAAGATGAAGAGAAAAGGAATGTCCTAATTGGTAAAGTGTGTACAGAAGAAGAAATGACAGGGATAACCCAAGTGCTTAAAGATTACATCCATGTTATCGCCTGGATTTATGATGAGTTGAAGACTTATGATACCTTAATCATCACCCATCCTATACCATTGAAACCAGATGTCAAGCCCTTTAGACAAAAACATAGGCATGTTAATGCCTTATTAGAGCCCATCATTTTTTAAGAAGTAAAGAAATTGCTCAATGTCAGAATCATATTTCCAGTAAGACATTCAACTTGGGTGGCCAACCTGGTCCCTATAAGAAAGAAAAATGACGATATCAGGTTATGTGTAGACTTCAGAAATCTGTACAAAGCTTCTGAAAAGGATAATTATCCTTTACCTTCACTAGATGAAGTCTTACAAATAGTGTATGGTGCAAAGATGATGTCATTTTTGGATGGTTTCTCAGGTTATAACCAGGTGATGGTAGACAAAATAGATAGATTGAAAACTACATTCACCACCAAGTGGGGTATATTTGCCTACAGGTGCATGCCTTTTGGATTGATAAATGCTGGGGCCACTTTTCAACGTGCAATGGATATAGCCTTCAGGGGGTTGATAGGTAAGTGTATAGTCATATACATAGATGACTTGAGAGTTTTCTCTAAATAGAGGGGAGACCACATAGAGGACCTCAGGAAGGTGCTTAAGAAATGTGAACATTATGGTATATCCCTGAATCCCAAGAAATGCATTTTTGGAGTAACTACAAGTAAGTTACTAGGTCATCTGATAACAGAGAATGGGATCATCATTGACCCTGCAAGAGTAGAATCAATCATGAAGATACAGCTTCCTGGAAGCAAGAAAGAGCTTAAATCATATTTTGGTAAGATAAACTTTGTTACCAAATTCATTACTAGTTTTGCAGAGATTGTTAGACCATTGAATGCAATGCTCAAGAAGGATGCCAAAATTGAGTGGACACCTAAAGCCAGAGCAACTTTTAAGGACATCAAAAAAGCTATATCTGATGCCCCTATTCTGATTAGTCCAGATTATACAAGAGATTTTTACATAAATATTCATTTGCTTCAGAGCATACATCTGTAGCAAGTATTAACACAAAGGAATGAGGCTAAAGAAGAAAATCCTATAGCTTTCATGATCTGCCCATTCAAGGATGCAGAGCTTAGATACATGGATGTTGAAATACAAGCCCTTGATTTAGTTCATGCAGTCAAGAAATTTAGACATTACATTTTGAAAAGTAAGATAATTGTTGTAGTACTAGATGCAGCAGTGAAGATGCTCCTGATACAAAGTGAGCCTGGTGAAAAGAGAGCTAAATGGATGACAGTTCTCCAAGAATATGATATGAATATAACACCCATGAAGTTGGTAAGAGGACAAGCCTTGAGCTAAATGATATCAGAAATTGATCCTAACATCATGAGCCAACAATATGTGATAAATGCTAATGAAACTAAAGAATGGTATTCAGATATCAGGCATGTCTTGATTACTGGGAGATGCCCATCAAAATTGTAGGCCTCATAGAGGAGAGCCTTGAAGATAAGATCACAAAAATATATGATAAAAAAGAGGAGTCATTTTCAAAAGAAACTATGAAGGAATATATCTCAGATGCCTAGAAAGGCAAGAAGCAGATAAGGTGTTAGCAGAGTTGCATGATAAATTTGGGACTGCACATGGATCACATTTGGCTGCTGCCCATGCTATCCTAAGAGCAGGATATTACTAGACCACTATCTTTAAAGACACTGTTGAACACATTAAATGTTGTCATACATGTTAGGTTGTAGCTAACAGAGAAAGATATGCCACTCAACCCTTGCAACCAGTGATGGAGATGCACCCATTTGCTCAATGGGGCATGGATTTCATAGGACCCATAAATCCTCCATCATCTTCAGGCCACATGTATGTACTGACCATCACTGATTATTGTACCAGGTGGACTGAAGCTATCAGTAGTAAGACATGTAATGCTGAGGATGTGATCAAGTTTTTGAAAAGCAACATAGTAACCAGGTATGGAGTTCCTTATGCCCTGGTATGTGACAATGGACCTGCTTTTACATCATTAAAACTATCTAGTTGGGCTTTTGATCATGAAGTCATTTTGAAGTTTTCTTCAAACTATTATCCTCAAGGGAATGGACTAGTAGAGTCAACAAATAAGAACTTATTGAATATCATAAAGAAATTGATAGAGAAAAACCCCAGGGACTGGAATACTCTATTAAAGTATGCCTTGTGGGTAGATAGAACCAGGATGAAGGCTGCATTAGGAAACTCTCCTTATCATCTAGTTTATGGGGTGGATCTTATCCTCCTTATTAACTTAAAGATCCCCACATTGCAATTTGCACAAGAGTATCTAGGCATAGATAGCAAACAAGAAGTCAGGTTACTTTAGCTAATGCACCTAGAAGAAAAAAGAAACAAAACAATTGATTAGTTTGCTAAACATCAGGCTGTTGTCAAACGCTGGTTTGACAAAAGAGCCAAAGTTAAAGCTTTTAGGATTTCAGATCTAGTCCTTATGTGGGATAAAGCACATGAAAAGAAAGTGACCATGGTGAATTTGACAAACTTTGGATAGGTCCTTTTCAAATTTTAGAGATCCTAGGAGATAGTACCTACAGATTTAAGACTCTAACCGGTGAGGATGTCCCATTACCAATTAATGGACAGTTGCTCAAGCATTACTTCCAAGCCTGAAACAAGGTCAGGTAAGTCAGATGTATCATAATGTGCATATTGTATAGTTGTTTGTACAGCTTTGTTTTGTTTGTGTTTGTTTGTTTTGTTGAGTTTTGTTTTGGTTAGTCAAGATGATGCAGCTTATCACCTCAAGAAACCAATCAAATTGTTAGGATTCAAGTGATGAGAACAAGTTCATATATAGGTTATGACTCATTTTGAGGAGTACCCGTGATCAGGTCTGTGATATCCTTTCCATCATGATGCCTTTTCTTTATTAAGGAGATTTTCACAATGACTCACCTAACAACCTTGGGTTTGTGGAACACCTAAGTATAGGTGTTAAGTGAAAAATCTAAAGGGACTCCCTTGCTACCAATACAATCTCCAACCTAAATCAGCAAGTGACCACACCTTGCATATTGAGCTTACATGATGATATCATATGACCAAAAGAGATAAATATTGAGAATTTAAAAGAATAAAATTAGGCCATCTAAGTAACTCTACTGGGGCTATAGACGCTTGCTGGTAGTGGGGCTCTACTTAGGGGGGTTGTATAGATAACCTTGTCAGGGCTATGGATGCCTGCTGGTAGCAAGGCTCTATCCTGGTTGGCTATAAGGGATGATCCCAAAATATGTAGCTTAACACTAGTTACTCATGTTTTCAACTTACTTTCAAGATGAGGATAATTAATCATTTGTACACACTTGATCCCTTGTTAGCATTGTTGCAATGATGAACATTATATCATTCAGAAAGGTCATAATACTTATGCTTAGGAAGAGTTAAAATGCTATGTTAGAATGTGATCACATCACTTGAATCATTTGAATTTGATTGTTTTCTTCGGTGGCAAGCTGTTGTGTGGTTACACAACATGCTCACCCAACTTTTCTTTCTACTTTTGCTTGTGTGTTTCTTACTTTGGGCAGTTTGGTAAAAAATTAGTCATGTGGGTCACCTTTGCTAAGGTAGATGCATCACAAGATGAGGTCAGTTGCCAAAGTCAGCATTTTCTATCATAAACCTCATGGTTGGAAAGAGTATAAAATTCCAAGAAGGTTTGCCTTTTGGATCACCCCACTATTGTCTAAGGGTGGAGAGTTATGTTGAGTCAAAGTTTGGTCAACCATGATATTTCCCTTAGGGGGTCATATTTCTAACATCAGTCATATTCGCTAACATCACTCGGACTTAGAAAAATCACCCGATACCATTAGATACCTGATACGCGAATGTCAAAATTAAATGGGAACAAGTATTTACCTGCCAAGAACATCATATATTCACAGGTCATATTTTCTAATATCAGTCATCTTACAAAATATCACCCCTGCGCGAATATCAGCCTGCGCTAATATGACGTTGATGTCATTTAGTTCCAAAGAATGAAAGAAATCACCTTGATGGTGATGTAATCATTACACCCAACCCATGGAGGGTCATATATCAAATATCTGTCATATTTCTCAATATGACGATGACGTCACGAAAACTTGATAACCAAAGGGCGTTGATGGTATGATGATGTCACCATGATCTAGTCCCAAGGGGGGGTCATATTATCTGTTAGGGGTCATATTTTCAAATATCCCTGATCTTCTGAAGATCACCCCCTGACATTAAATGCAATTAAAATGGTAGATGAAGCCCCGCCGATTTCAAATACAAATTTAACACTTGGCGTCATCTATGAGCTCCATGAAAATGATCAATGGATCAGATCAGAACAACACACTATGCCCTAATTTTTCGTATTGATCTGTTTAAAAGTAAAATTCAAAGGTTATTTTCATTTACCTTGTGATTAATCAAGAATTACAGAGCTCCGGAAGTCAAACCCTTATCAGTAACCTGCTAGCAGATCGTGACCCTCGACATAACGAAACTGAATGGGTGACCCCACACGCTTACAGTCTTTCCTGTTATCAGTCATATAATCAGAAGGGAAAGCGATATCAGGTAAGTAACTTCAAAGCCCTCTCCGTTGTCATTTTTTGCAAATATCCAGGTAAAATGTTTATTTACTAGGTTAATCCGCATGATGATGCATGAAGTAGTTAGAATGATGAAAATTTACTAGATGATGCATGATATTGTTGAATGTTCATACAAGCATCATAGGGTAAGACATGCGTATGTCTATTGCAGGAGTCAATGGCGGAAGTTAGAAGAAATAGATTTGAGGCCGAGTTCTTAAAGCCTATGTTTGTCCAACCTGAAGGAGTGGGATTTAGATATGGTGTTATCAGTGACACACATCACGAACAAACAAAGTTAGATGCATGGTCGAGGAAATTGGATGATGATACTGACAATCCTATACTGGATAGGATATTTACAACAGGTATGTGGCATGCAGCAAGATTCTCGTATGCCATGGATGCCATAGAGATGGTAGTTGAATGTATCAGAAACTATAACCCAAAAACTAAGAGAGTAGAGAAACATGGAAGGGTATATGCTGACTTTTCAGTCAAGGGCCTCACCACCACTTTCAATCTACCAGTGGGAAACAAGGTCGTCAGTGTAGACCTCAATAAACTAGAGAAAGAGTACAACAACAATAAGAAAGATGCCAAGAAAAGGATATATCAGTGGAGGGCGAAGAACAACACCTACACATCCTCGGCTAAATTGCCTGTGTACCTATACAAGTTTGATTTCGATGATGAGTATCAGTACATAATTACCCTGTTGAGCAGGATGACCGGCAAACCTCATGCTAGGAACTTTGAGACTGGATGTTTGGAATCATCCAGATGGTATTGTACTCGGATAACAAGCCTCAATGGGCCAAAATCATCAGTGATTGCCTAGATGAGGGGATGAGGATGCTAGGTGGTCAAGCATGCATGTTCTACATGACTTCCTATGTTGTTTATTCTTGTACTGTCCGAGGAACTGTTGATGCCCTACAAACAATAGGCAAGGTAGGAAATAACACTGGCGATGTGCATATATGAGATCATTATCCCCAATTGCAGAAAAAGGCATACCTCCAAGATTACAAGCTGCTGAATGATGCATTTTCAATTCATCTGGTCAGAACAATGGAAGAGGATCAGACTAAAAGGCTAAGCATGGAGCTTGGTTTATCCAATTCTCCACATTTCATATATAAGGATTGAAGGTTTTGAGGGACAACCCCTCATGTTGCCAAGATACCCCATTGATAGGGTCATCTTGATGGAATTTGTCAGGTAAGTGTCCACTTTAGTGGAAGCTTACATAGAGCAAAAGAAGATCTCCCCTATACTATTCCCGGTATATATAGGATGGTACTTATGCCCAGACAGACAGAGCATCAAGCATGCTATTGGAGGGCTAAAACTCATGTACTTGTAGCCATTCCCCATTGCCAGGTCATATGACCCTTATGGCAAGATGCAGAAGTTGTTAGGAAAATAGATACATCAAAAGCATCTAGAAGATTTTTGGACCGACTTTGATGATGAGGCAGAGGTAAGAAGAAGAAAATATCAAAGGCTCACCTTGAATCAAATCAGGACCTTTGATTGCATCCCAGTGCCCGCCCAGCTACATAATGATGATGGAAAGATAATGTCCAATGAGTATGAGGACAAGAAGGTGTATAATGACACCATTTCATCCCCTGACCTGACACAGCAGGAGGATACCTCTTTAGACCAAATAATGCAAGGGGCAATTAAACTAGCCCAAAATTGGGTAAATGCAAAAATTGCCAAATTGAAGAAACAGGGCATGGCCCTTACTGTTGATAATAAGAAAAAGAGACAGGAATTGCCGGATGAAGAATATGATGATTTCCTTATTGAGAAGAGAAAATCTAATGGGGAGAGATTTCCCACTGAAGAAAAGAAGATACCCTCCAAGGGTAAGAAGGTGGGAGATGAACCAAAGCAGGTGATCATCAAGAGAATTGCATCTAAAGGTGATGGGGCATCCACATCAGCCCATGCATCCACATCACAACCTCCCCTTGACAAACAAAAGACAAAAAGGATATTGAGGCCTGTTACTAAAACCACAGAGAGGCAGGTAGAGGATCATGCTCTACAAGATGAATTAGAAGAACGTGATCCCTTAGAGCAAGAACAATTGAATAAAGAACCTAGGGACGATGACTTGCTGATAACAAGCAAGAAAAGGAAGAAAGTGCTACAAACACCACCACCCAAGAAGTAAAGGACAGCCATGAGGGGAGATGTTATCATTGAACCCATAATGTTAATGGGTATGGGTGGTGCGGCCTTCAGGAGAGAGCTACAACACGAAGTCCCCATTCTAGAGATAATTTAGTTTAAGACTGAGAAGGCTGAGGAACAAAAAGAAAAGGAGGTACTTATGGCTAGTAGGGAGTCCCCTTTCCCTCTAGATGATAATGTGGAACTATCTGATGATGAGGTAGTCTAGGATGTGACTACCCAGCGCATGGAAACCTTGGTTACTAATACCAAGATGACTCCTCATGGGACCCCATTGGCCCAGATGAGGACGTTACAGGAAGAAAAGAAAATGGATGAAACAAAGCATGATAGTCCTAAGAGAGTAGCCCGACAGATAGGGATAGATAATTTTGTTGAGCAGGTTACAAGTCTTGCAGCAATAGACCTAACATACAGGGGTGACATAAGCCTAAATAAGGACAATAATCCACCTCTGGAGCCTAAAAGGGCTGAAGATACAAAGCATAGCGAGAGGGGTGATGCTCCACCTAATCAAGACAAGAACCAAAATAAGGCACCTACAGGACCAGAACAATCAGAAACATAACTTCAGAGTGGGGGTGATCAGGACATGCTAAACAAAAGTGTTGAGCAAGGCCAAAGTGGTCCATCATTACCTGCTACAGGGGGTGATAGAGTAAAGGCCTAGCATCAGAGGAAAAATCAGCTGAGAAAGAAGTTAATACAGAAGAAGCTGATACATCTAAGGATAAGGAGCAAAGTTTGTCATAGGGTGACGGTACATAGAAAGAGGTAGAAAATGTGGCCAAGGGTGATCAAGGTGATCCCCAAGGTCAAAACACACAAACCTCTCAAGAGGCCAGTGTATCATAGGATGAGCAAAATGAGAAAGCTAAAGAAGTTCCAGAGGAGAACTTATAAAAGGAGGCACAAGATCAAAATGTTAATACTTCACAAGAGCCTCCTCCACAAAAGGAAGTCCCTAAATTGATGGAACAGCAGAAAGATCCTCCTCATGATAAGGTACATGAGGAAGAAATCAGAAAAGAACAATCACCACTAAGGGCATAATCCAATACAACAGAACAGGACACCCAAAATACAGGGGGTGATCATCAGGAACCTACGAGTGATGTACCTCATTGGTTGCAACGAGAGATACATCTGCAATAGGTAGATGAGGTACAGGATTTTGATGTGTCTACATTATTTGCTGGGAGCATGATGAAGCCAAGAAGAAAGGCCAGGCTGACATCAGCAATAAAAAGGGACCCTACTACAGGTAGGAGATCTGCTCAAATAGCCCTGCCTACGGTTGAAAAAGAGAAAGGCCAAATAAGCATTGATGAGTTTTAGATCACTAATGTTGATCTAGGTTTTCCAAATGAGGACCAAGAAGGTCAAGAGGGAAAGGACATCATAGACTCTCTAACACAAAGGGTGAAGAGAGAAAAAGAGAAGAATAAAAAACATAAAGAGCACATTGCTTAGCTACATTCTTTTATTAAAGGGTTAATTAACCTTGATCATGTACCTGCTGATCCTACCAACCCACTATCCATTATACCACAAGAAGAGGTTACTAGATTGGACTTGATGAGGCATAAAGCCTAGGTAATGGAGAAGTGGATGATGTCATCAATTTTTGAAAGTGAGGATGTAGTGAAAACCTCTTTGGAGAGATGGAATTGTTTGAGCACCTTGAAGAGAAAGGTAGACAAACTACAAAATGAAGTAGGGAGAAGATCCTTTAAACTGGAGAAATACCTAGATGCACTAGGGGAAATGAAGAGGATAGACACACAGATCCTAATAAGCAATAGGATATTAGACAATAATACCTCCCAACTGCTAAGTATCTGGTATGAAGATGCAGGATTTGAATGTGATATACTGAAGAGAACCGAAAAGCTTAGGGATATAAGTTTTAAATTGCATAACCTAATGGCACATGAGACAGAGACCCTAGAGGCGTTGGAAGGAAAAGTAGAAGGGAAGATTGAAAACCAAGATGTTGATCTCGCTGTCAAGGCCTTCCATGATAACTTTAAGCAAGTTGCAGAGGACCCCCTGAACCACTTAAGAGAGGAAGTGATGAACAAGGTCATGAGAATAAAGGTCAGGGAAGAAACTTATAATGAGACATTGAGTAGTAGGAAAAGAAAGACAGAGGGCCTCCAGGTCAAATTCCATTCCCTTAAGCATGCAGTAGTAAAGGCCAAGGCTCAAGATGGAGGCAAAGTTGATAGGATAGTAAAAGCATATGAGTCCATCAGGGCAACAATAAAGGTACATATAAGAGATGATCTACATCAAAGTGGTAGTGATAATGAAGATGAAGATGATGTAGAGAGTGAAGAGGAAGAAGACAGTGAAGAAGAAGGAGATAAAGAGTAAGTAGAGATGAGTCATAAGGTAAACATATGCATAGGCTACTTATAAGCAGTAAGCTTTGCTAGATAGTTACTAGCTGGCAACTTGTGCCATGGATGAAGATGTTGAATAAGTCAATGATGAAAGATTGACCGTTGATCTGAATAGATGAATCTTGACCATTGGTCATTTGTAACCGCCTCCTCTCTTTATTCTATAAAAGGAGTGCATCATTTTAGTTATTAGAAACTTAATTGAAATTTGATTGTTGAAGAATTCAGGATTGATTTCAAGGCTATTGTGAATGTACATGTTTTGCATACTTAATGAAAGAGAAAGCTATTTGATTACAAATTATTGTAAATCTTGAGTAATCAGTGAGTGGAATCTAGATATATGCATTGATTAGCTGTGTCCCTTAGAGTGCTTGTCAGTCTGCATATGTTGTTTTCATTCCTTGTTCCTTTGAAGTTAGCATCAACCATACCTAGCTGTGGAATAACCTGGTGAATTATGGTTTGATTTCTTCTCTTCATGACTATATCTGGAATGCATGTGACTCAATAGCTAAAGGTTCACTAAAACTAGAAGTATTTTCTTTAATTTTCTTTGAATTTCATTACAAGTCACCTCCATAATTGCAAATAACATACAAACTAAAGCAAATGAACATGAAATATGCTTATATCTCATAAATAATTGAAAATACAAAGCATATTTTGAGTGAAAGCATGTCAAATTGACAAATATCATGCAAATACACATTAATATCCATGATAAACATATGAATATCTACTTGTAGGCACATCATTTGAATGAATACAAAGTGCAGAAGTATATATAAGTTCCTGAAAGTAGATGCTCAGAAGAATTGATCAAACTTATAAATATAGTCATCATTTGTTGAGCATAGTGGAAATAACATCATTGGTGAAGTGAATTTACAGCAGGCAGGTATACAATTAGTCTTTCAATCAGCGTAAGACCCCTTGAAATGGAAAACAACATGTCACATCAACCTCTAAGTAACGTTAGATGATCATAACCTGATCAACGGAGCCTTGGAGTCATCAATTTATCTCAAATTGATCATACTTTACAAGATAATAAAGGTTTGTTGTGCAAATTTTTATGAGTGTTGTTAGGACTAACAATCATCATCAACAATACTTATCTACAATACATTTCCTCTTAGGGAAGGATGACTTTGAGAAATGAAATTCATGGGGTTATATTTACAAGCAATTGGACCCATAGGTTCAATGGGCACGCTGATAATTTTGAAGAGAAATTGTAAATTTAATTTTACATTATATATTGAGATGAACAAATATAGTTGGGTTTGAGTTCGATTTTCATAAAGTCTTAATTCATTGATGGCTCTATGTTATTGAACTAAGTGAAACAAATAAAATTATTATCATGTCAATGCCTTGCTAGGTATATAGTCCCTTGTGTTGTGTCTCAACTGTCACAGTAAAAGATACCCAATTTCAAGCTAGTAATCCAGGAAGATAAAAGAAAAACACATTAGAGTTGCAAAATAGTCCCTTCTCCCTCTATCTTAACATCTAAATTTCTATTCTACAACGCCATGAAAAAAAATAGAATGATGTAATTTTTTGTTCTACGACAACACAATAAAAAAAGAATGGTGTAAGCATGGATGGCTCATTTTTTGTAATTTTAGTCAATTTGTGAGTGATATTGCAAAGTTTTGATAGATTCAATTTGTGAAGTTCAGTGATTTTTGCCCAACTTTTTTGGCCAAACCAGATCCCAATATTAGCCTATTAACTCCAAAGCCAATTCCAAGTCCTGAGACTATGGAAAACTATAGCAAAAAGATCTTTATGGGAATAAATGGGGCATACTGTCTCAATTATCAAAATCATCAAATACCCTAGATCAAGGCGATTGCCAACCAATGAATTAAAACACACGCTAATAGTTTTCAAAAGATATTGTAAAAGATATTTTTTCTCTTATAGTTTTTAGAATAAATTGTAGAATTTGTTAGATGTTTTTTTCTTATTTATAAATTTTTAATTTATTTAATCCACTAAATTATGTTATCATATTACTTTACATTCACTCGCTATGAGAGATCACTTATCCCTATACATCATTACAAAAATATGATTTTGAAAATTATACTACACCTTCAATGCAGTAAAATGTTATCACAAAAAATAAAAAGTTTTAAGTAGAAATAGTCAATCAACATCTAATTCTTAAACTACAAAATTCAAAACAAAGAAAGTTTTGAGTATTGCTTTGGCATGTATATATGATTTCCTTTTAGATATTTAAAAAAATCTTTCTTTAATGCTTGTTGCAAATGACACAAGATAGTAGAGTTATAAAATTAACATGCACACACAATATTATGCATCAAAAAATCATCAAAGGAAATACTAACAACAAAAAAGACTTTAAATATTAATGACATACCATGTTTTCAACATTTGACACCTATGGGAGACAGCAATTGTTTGAGGAAGTCATCCACAAAGAAGTGAAGGGTGTTAATTTCTTATAACCCAGTTACAGATTAATTGCACAATAAATTCACATAATAGAACCTCTATCTAATTTATAACAATCAATACTCTAGGTTAATTAATAGCTAATAACAGCGGAAGCAAAAATAACAAGAAGCCAAATTTTGGATCTTCTATTCAGCCTCAACAACAAACTTTCCTCACATAATACCATGACTTGTTGCTACAGTAATCTTACATATATAGCCCTGCTGATTTTCATCAACATGCAAGAGAAAAGAAACTTTCCTTACATAACTTGGCTTTCTTACACGTAAAATCACTCTTGGTGTTATCTCCACCTCATAACTCAACAAATATTCTATTAATAAAAAAGAAATCATGCTGTTGCTAAATATCTAACTCGAGTTGCCCTTAAGTAACTTCCACCCTCCACACGGGCCCACCTTCTGAGCTACAGAAAATCAACACTCCCTCTTAGCAAGAAAGGTGTTCTACACAACACCTAGCTTATCCCTAAAGAATTCAAACTTACTCTTCATCAAGGCCTTGTTCAGGATGTCTGCTATCTTCTCGTCCATAGGAATGTACTGGAGCTTCACACCCCCCTTCTCCACACAATCTCTGATGAAGTGGTACTTGATCTCAATGTGCTTTGACTTGTCATGAAACAATGGATTCTAAGAGAGTGTGATACAACTCTGATTATCACAGTAAATGATTGTAGGATCTAGCTCCTGATCAAAGAGCCCAACTTGAAGTTTTCGAAGCCAGATAGCCTCACATGTAGCCATATTGGCTGCCATATACTTGGCCTCTGCAGAACTCAGTGTAACTGACTTTTTTTTCCTGTTGTACCAAGAGACTACTCTTGATCCCAAACTGAAACTTCACCTTGAAGTGCTCTTCCAGTCAGCTATACTACCTGCCCAATCTGCATCAGTGAACCCCTCGAGCTTCACTCCATCCTGCTGAACATACTTCAGCCCATAATCAATTGTGCCTCGAAGATACCTCAAAACATGTTTCGCAACTATCCAGTGCACACGTTTAGGTTCCACCATAAAATGACTAAGTGAGTTCACTGCAAAACAAATGTCTGGCCTGGTGTTGACCGGATACAAAAGAGAGCCTATCAATTATCTGTATAAAGTCAGGTCCACTGCCTCTGATCTGGAAGCATCAATCTTCTTTCAGTTGGTCACAAGTGGCGTGGACATGGGCTTACAGTCCTCCATCCTGAATCACTTTAGGATATCAATTATGTACTTCCCTTGTCCAAGGAAGATCTCTCCCTCTTTCTGCCACAACTCCAATCCCAGAAAGTAGTGCATCAACCCCAAGTCCTTCATCTCAAACTCTCCTGCAAGATCTCACTTGTAGTGGGCTATGAGCTCCTCTAACACTGTGAGAAATAGGTCATCAACATACAAAACAAATATGAGAAGTTCATCCTTCACCTGAACATAGTACAGGTTCAGATCTGCCTCACTCTTGATGAAGCCCACGCTCTGCAAGTAACTGTCAATACGTGAATACCATGCCCTGGGAGCCTGCTTGAGCCCATACAGTGCTCTTCTCAACTTGCATACATGAGAATCCCTCCCACGTGCTTCAAATCCTTCTGGTTGTTCTATGTAAATCTCTTCCTCAATCTCTCTGTTGAGGAAGGTCATCTTTACATCCATCTGGTGAATCCTCCAACCCATCTATGTTGCTATAGAAATGATAACTCTTATGGATGAGTACCTGGCTACTGGAGCGAAAGTCTCCTCAGTCAATTCCTTCCTTCTGAGAAAACCCCTTAGCCACAAACCAAGGTTTGAACTTTTCCACACTACCATCTATAGCATGCTTAATCTTATATAGCCATCTCGAGCCCACCACAGACTTACCTTCTGGCCGTGGTACTACCTCCCACACACTATTCTTCATGATGGAAGAATACTCTTCCACCATGGCATCCCTCCATACTTGGTGCATGGATGCCTCCTGAAAAATGGAAGGCTCCTTTTCAATTAATTCACTCATAAGTGTCACATAATCAAAATAACGTTTGGGAGCTTTTCTCTATCTAACTGAATCTTGTGGATCACCAACATACTCTTGGGCCTCTCTTGGTGTCTTCTCAGCTGCTCTGTTTCTCTTCTTCTCAGTAATAGGAATTTGAGGCTAAGGAATTATTTGTTCCTCTTTCTGATCAACTTGCTCAGCCTACTTGCTCTGCTCTCCAACTTGTGGAATTGAAGTTTGAGGGATTTGTTCTGCCTCAATTGTGGGTGATTGCTTCTCTTCATTCATCAAGCTGCTAGACTTCTGAATAGTCCTCTCTTCCTCAAACTTCACATCTCTATGAACAATTGTTTTCCTGAGGGCAGGAATGAAAAATTGATAGGCCTTAGAGGTTTCACTGTACCCAACAAGGATACCCTTCTCTACAGTTGCTTCCAACTTGGTTCTCTTCTCCACAGGAATGTGACAATACACAAGGCATGCAAAGATGCGAATGTGCCCCAAATCTGGTTTCTTACCAGTGAACACCTCTTCTGGAGTTAATTTGCCCAATACTTTGTGAGGGCTCCTATTCTGCAAATACACGGATGTATTGCAAGCTTCTGCCCATAAGAACCAAGGTAGATCCTAATCATGAAGCATGGCCTTGGCTGCTCCAACTATAGCCCTATTTTTCCATTCAACAACCCCATTCTGCTGAGGGTTGTACGGAACCGTCAACTCTTTCTTGATACCTTCCTGAATACATAAATCTTTGAAGGCATTCAAGGTATACTCGCCTCCATTATCAGACCTTAGTATCTTGATCTTCCTCCCCATTTGGTTCTCCACAAGAGCCTTAAACTCTTTGAACCTACTAAAGACCTCATCTTTGTTCTTCAGAAAATATATCCATGTCTTCCTGGAGAAGTCATCAATGAAAGTAAGATAATACTCATACCCATTCAAGGATACTGTTGACATGGGCCCACACACATCTAAGTGTACAAGATCCAAAATCCCCTTGGATCTAGTGTCACTTCTTGGAAAACTGGTCTTGAGATATTTCCCAAGAGCACAACCCTTCCACACCTCATGGTTTTCTGTCTTCATCTCAGGCAACCCTGTCACTATTTCCTTGAGCACATTAAGTGCTCCATGGTGAAGATGAGCCATCGTCCTATGCCACAATTCTCCGAGCCCTCTACAGCTCCTTACGAATGCATGTGCTGGCTCAAACTATAACTGAAACAAGCTTCCATGCCTGACTCCAATTACTTTTGCAACCTTGGAATCCTTGGGACGAATATAGACTTTTCCCCTTTCAAAGGTTATGATGTAACCCTTGTCCTCCAAAGTAGAAACTGAGATTAAATTATTCGTCATGCCAGGGACATACAACACATCCTCCACCAACAAGGGTTTGCCAGAGTCCCTCTGAAACTTGACAGTGCCAATACCAGTTGCATGGTACTTGGCATTGTCTCCAAGCTCAATATAGAAATCCAACTTCTTTTCCTCCAACTTGGTGAAGCATTCTCTGACTCCCGTCATGTGGCAAGAAGCCCCACTGTCAATATACCATACCCTGTTGGCAATTAAACTTGAGAGAAAGGTAATGAGTGAAAACTCATTCTCAAATCGTGATGCAAACTCGTCCACCTCTGCTATGGAAGCAACTTGCTTCATTTGCTTGTCCTTATTTTTCTTATTTGGACATTGACTGGCATAATGACCCATATGATGGCAACAAAAATATTTTATCTTGCTCAGATCTTTCTTCTTCCCACTCTTGGAAGAACCTTCTGTTTGCCCTTTATTGGACTTTTGCTTGCCCTTGCTTGCAAGAGCAAGATTTTCTTCATCTTGACCCTTCTTTGTCTGATCTCCTTGATGAGCACCTTCACAGATCTTCTCCTGAACGAAATCATCCCAAAGCCTCGCCCAATTAGGTAGTTGATCTCTATCGACAACACACTTGACACACACTTCCCAGTGCTTTGAAAAATTGTTTAAGGCTATACACACCAACTCATCTTCATTAATCATCTCTCTAACAATAGCCAACTCATCCCTGACCTGTGTCAGCTTGGACAAGTAAGAGGTCACGTTCTCACCTTTAGACATCTTGGTGTTATGCAATTTGTCCTTCAGCATCATCTTATGACTCTGATAGTCGCTCTGATAAAGTTTTGTGAGTGAATCCCACATCTCCTTGGCGGTGTCTTTCCTTGATAGATGAGGAATTAGATGATCTCTTACCCCATCAAGGATAATCCTCTGAGCCTTGGCCTCCTTGACTTCATGCGAATTTAGGGCAACAAGATCATTTGTTGGTGGTGTCACCTTTGTACTAGCATAGATCCATAGCCTGTTCTCCTTGAGAACAGATGTAATCCGAACCTTCCACTGTAAGAAGTTAGATGCACCCTCAAGTTTGTCCTCATATCGAACACTAGTTGTCATAGCCACAGAAGAAACTGGCGACGAAAAATTAAATTTTTTTTCTTGAAATCTGCGTCACAAATCTTGGCTTCGTATTCAGAGTTTAGTGCTTTGATACCATGTTAATTTCTTATAACCCAGTTACAAATTAATTGCACAATAAATTCACAGAATAAAACC
Organism: Cunninghamia lanceolata; assembly: GCA_027924645.1. NCBI lineage: Eukaryota > Viridiplantae > Streptophyta > Pinopsida > Cupressales > Cupressaceae > Cunninghamia > Cunninghamia lanceolata. Next base: position 5,404,528 of record BSBN01000591.1, on the reverse strand, counting down.
TCTATCTACTTTATAACAATCAATACTCTGGGTTAATTAACAACTAATAACAGCGGAAGCAAAAATAATAAGAAGCCAATCACAAATAGACAATAACACATATATACCCAAGAAACCCCAATATGGGGAAAAACCTACAAATGTTGGATCTTTTATTTAACCTTAACAACAAACTTTCCTCACATAATACCATGACTTGTTGTTACAACAATCTTACATATATAGCCCTGCTGATTTTCATCAACATGCAAGAGAAAAGAAACTTTCCTTACATAACTTGGCTTTCCTTACACGTAAAATCGCTCTTGGTGTTATCTCCACCTCACAACTCAAGAAACATTCTATTAATAAAAAATAAATCATGCTGTTGCTAAATATCCAACTCGAGTTGCCCTTAAGCAACTTCCACCCTCCACACGGGCCCACCTTCTGAGCTATAGAAAATCAACAAAGGGGTCAATTTTCGATGGTCCAAGGACACATCCCATATAGATTTCATGGATGTGGGGGATGATATTTTGTTGCAACTCTACAAAGTGGACAATGACATAATTGGTACTATATAAAGAAATACAAGGCCAAGCTCAAGTAGAGTTGAAAACCATTATTCTCTTTTTGACACTAACACTTAGAAGAAGTAAAATGCTCAATTTTGCTATCATGCTCTTTCATTTAAGCAATTAAATTCCACTACAAGGTTTTTAAGCTCAAGAACTTATAATAGAAATTGGTAATCTTGACTTTAAATATCTATGGCATTCAAGTCTTATAAGAATTTATGTTGGAATTCCTTTGAATGTGTATAAATATATATCATCCCATGTTTGTAATAAAACCAATATTACCATATATAAGAATTATAAGCCAAGAACAGATCAAAAAGAAGCCTATACCCCCAAAAAAAATTCAATGGATTACCTTTTCTCCTCCGTTCAGCTGAAACAAATTGATTTGGTAGGTTGATTTCCCTCCCCCAATCTGACAATTGAATTCATCGCAACAATTTTTAGGTTATTATTAAATGTTAGAAGATGGATTCTTTAGTAAACACACATTGTTTGGTATTATGTAATTTACAAATGCCTAATTCTATTGTCTATTTCTGTTCTCTTTCTTGATGCAGATAATTCCATTCGACAAATCTAAAATATGAGGCCAGCGGTATAAGCAAGTCTTCAAAAGTTAACGAATTGTCAACTTGAAAAAGTTTTGTTCTTTGCTAAATTAAAAAGACTCTTACATTTTTCAGACAACATTTAAAAAGGCAATAATGGGGTTTCAGTTTTTCTGTGCTTAATGAAATTGCAGCAAATAGATTTTAGTTTTTGTGCTTAAAAAATTACTGATGAAAGATTTTAGTTTTTCTTGTCATTGTGCAAATCGATTTTGGATCCTTTCAAAACAAAGGGAACATAAGAGACGAACAAAATTTTCTTATAATCTTCATCTCTTGTCAAAAGTATTTATTCTGTCACCAGAGTTCCTTAAGGTCTCAACCTTTTGTAAAAGGGAAGATAATTCACAGGAAATTTCTGCTCCAACAATTTTTTTTAGGAAATAATCCCAATTTAATCGATTTCCATATTGTGTGCCACTTAAAATTTCTATTGTGCACTCGCAGTCTAAACAATAACCTGCCAATAAATAAGACCATAAGAAATAGAGCTAGATGATAGTTATATCCGAGTATATGTTTAATCTATAACATTAGACTTTCTTCCACATAGGAAAAGCTTCTTGTGAGGTAAGAGCCACACGGTTGTATAATTTGGTAAGAGCTACATAGTTGTAATTTAAAAAAAAAAATTATGCATAAAGACTACATAAGTATTTCTAATATGTGAGGTAGCAAGGAAGGCAAATGAGGCACTTCCTTGTGGATAGTTGTTATATTTAACTATCATGCATTCAATAATATGGCAAGACAAAATGCCTTTTGCAAACCATGCATAGTATATGACATCTATATCAAAATTTATAACAGAAAGGCAAGCTCTTCACTTTAATCTTTGTTTATTAAAATATATATTAGAAATATACTCCACTAAATAACCAAAGTCCAACAATCCTTCAATAGAGCAAATTCAATACAATAAAATGAATATGGCTACAATATTGGCCCTAAGCAGAGCAGTACAAAGATTGAATTTTGAGCAAGGTAATGCTACATCCTCAAATTCAATCATCTATCTTAGCAGACCCACGAGCCTTGCAAATTACTGTCCCAACTCAAACGACAACATTCTTCCAACATGCAATAGCAACATAGGGCAGCACAACTGCATAAAAACAACAGTGAAACTAATTACTCACATTTGCCAATTTAAATATGAGTCCTCTTTTACTAATAAAAATATTTAAATATACTTATGAGGGAATAGGTTCCTTAAATTAAAAAAACCATGTAATTACAGGAACGAATGATAATTTACCAACATAATCAAGAGAAGTAATCATTGTTCTAACTAATAGGTCCATTTAACATAACCAAAGAAATCAGAGAACTGACCATCCTTTCCAAAAGCCATCTCCTCTGGATTGTGTTTGAGATGGGGATCCAAATTGGGGAGCGTAACCCTGTTGTGGATATCCAACTGAAGATAGCCCTACGGTGGTGGAAGATAAGCCTGTGGATAACCAGCTGGAGGATAGCCCTATGGTGGTGAAGGATAATCCTATGGATACCGATCTGGAGATACCCTGTTCACATTAAAAGAATAAAGTACCATAAAACTACTAAGATTGGAACATAATCAGTATGAAAAAAGTAACATCATCTAACCCTTTTGCTATCATCGTCATCTTAACCTAGACTTCTATGGCTGGCTTCATGCCGTCGCCCTCTTCATAAGTCCTCCCTGCAGTCGTTGAAGAACAAAAATAATAAAATAAGGCAACAAATTCACCAGCACTGTCTTCCTTAAAAAACTTGTTTGTTGCTTTTACTTTTGCATTTCCCAAATCAGAATAGGGTTTTGAGAAAGATTTTGCATTTGTTGAATAAAGATAGGATTTGAAGGAACGGCGAGAGGGCTTACGGTTGCACAGTTTTGCAGGGATGTGATGGGTACTTGAATATCGCCACATAGAGGAAAGTTCGGTGCGGAATACTGGAGATGAAGATGCCATCATTGAACTACAAACAATAATTTAGCTTTTCAAATAGAGAAAGAGTAAATTTATGGCATAGGGTTTAATAGTATAGAGGGGCTGCATGTGAGGTCCTGGGTGATGCAAAACCCTCACCAAGCCCTCTGCCATCCGTCAACAATCCACAACAGCAGCAGTGGTCGTGATGCCCATTGAAGAAATAATGGTGGAAGGAGGAATTAAAATGAAAGGCATCATCATTACAGGGCATCCACTATACTTGGATATGCATGCGACGTCAGCCATGGATCCTTGTATTCTTGATGCCATGCTGCTGTAATACATGCAACGCTGTGGAAACGCTCATTCCAGAACTCATGGCTATGGTTGGGAGTCAGATGCCGTCCAGAAGGCCCGTAAATGTTCCTGGCCTTTAGGTCCGCGATGATTAATAAAAACATCCTAGGGTAGCTTCTGCAATGGTGATGAGGATGTAGCAGAGGTAGATGCAGATGGTGGAGCATAGAAACCAACTACCACTACTTCCCATCTGTAATTTCATTTGTCAACAAACACACTATTGGGGCATGTACATTTGTTCATGCATTTAGCTTTAAAACTTCACATTGAGCTATCTCGCATAGAGTTCGAAGAATTTTAGAGGGGGTTGTAGTTATCTTGGTTCGTCAATTTAGATATTTAGAAATTTTGATAAAATTAAGACATTTGGCAATTGGGAGTGTGAATTGTACAACCTCATCATCATTAAATTTGTGTAGCTTTAATTATTGAATTTCTACATGAATTGTAGTATATTTGTAATTCACGCATTTAGCTTTAAATCTTCACATTGAGCTATTTCGCATACAGTTCGAAGAATTTTCGAGGGGGTTGTAATTATCTTGGTTCGTCAATTTAGATATTTGGAAATTTTGATAAAATTAAGACATTTGGGAATTGGGAGTGTCAATTGTACAACCTCATCATCATTAAATTTGTGTAGCTTTAATTATTGAATTTCTACATGAATTGTAGTATATTTGTAATTCATGCATTTAGCTTTAAATCTTCACATTGAGCTATTTAGCATAGAGTTCGAAGAATTTTAGAGGGGGTTGTAGTTATCTTGGTTCATCAATTTAGATATTTGGAAATTTTGATAAAGTTGAAACATTTGGCAATTCGTAGAGTCAATTGCACAACCTCATCATCATTAAATTTGTGTATCTTTAATTATTGAATTTCTAAATGAAGTAGTATATTTGTAATTTTTAAAAGTAGTACTTACATTTTGTTTTGGGGCACTTTATTTGATGTCCATCTTTCACTTGGCCCATATGCTAATTTGGGTGTTGCTTTTGCTTTGTTTCCCACTTCATTTTGGTAAGAAAGGCAATGCTATTTTGGTGCTTGATTGAGTTTATGTGCCCATTTGCTCTTTAGTAAATGTTTTGGTTCATTACTACCAATTTTCAAATGATTAACTTACAACTTTGAAACTTTTTATAAATTTATTCTATTTTTCATTCTCAAACACTGACTTTAATAAAAAATCCATTTATCATTGCCTTTCATCTTTCTAAATTCCATCCTTGTGTGACAAAAACTACCTACTAAAAAATTCATTGCGTAGAACTACTATGCAACTGCTAGTATACATAAAAGCTTCTTCAACAAAGATTACTAGTACTCGCGAGCAAGGCCTAAATTTGACGATTGAGCCTACTGGTCAAGCATTTTTCATGACAGTTATATATTCAAATTTTAGGGCTTTTTTTGAAAGGGTCCTAACCCTTTTTTACCAGAAAGAAAAATTAAGGCTTTATTTGAGTACATATAATTTTATAGAAATTTTGATGGTATGTACCAAATTTCCTTTTATGTGATACAATCTTCTTAAAATTTTAATTGTATTTTACAATAAAAAAGTTTAAATATAGTGATGCAACCATCAAATTTAGGTCTTAGACTTGTGAGGACACTCTTTTAACATTTATGAAAGGGTTTGGGATAGTATTCATGGCTAAAAGTTTCTTTTACCAATTTTGAGGTTGATATTTATATCAACAATATAATGGTTAAATTAGTTATTGCTCATTAAATGCATTTCTAAACAACTATAGAATAAAGAAGATTCTAATAATTATATGGTTTGTAAGGTTTATTGCATAATTTATGAACAAATATTTACATGACTTCTCTAGTGAAAGACCACAAAACCAACTTTGAATCAAATGTTTTGTAATTTTCACCACGTTATCATTTCATCAAATAGCATGGAAATCTTTGATTCAAGCTAGAAATCTTACAAGTTATCTAGTAAATGATATCTTTATTCTCACTAATATTCTAGCTCCATTAGCTTCTTTTGAGTTATGAGCTCTATCCAAACCACATTAAAACCATACCAACTTTATATATATAATTAAACCAACTTTAACAACTTTATCTACACTAATTTGATTACAAGAAAAATGTCACAAAATTGATTTGCAAAGGTCTTTTGTTGATTGTGGATTTATATTTTGCATTCATAGGTAAGCCTTGGTTAACTAAAATCCCTATCATAGGTAGTTTGCCTCATAGATTGTTTCCGCAATTTACGTGGATAACAATATAAATCAATTCAAAGAATATTGCAATTAAAATCACTGGATAAAATATTTAAATTAGTGGCTAAGCATAGGGATTTTTAGAAGGCTAATATTCTCAAGCCCTTAGCTATAAAGGATAAACAACTTCAATCTTCAATCTCTATTGACAACTAAATAACAGTAGTGAATATTGTGCTTACTAAATGAATAAATTTGGAAAGTGTCAAATACTAGTTTTAGTCAACTCTATTCTAGAACAAAGTTGTCTCATCTTTGGACCTAATTAGGCATATTGTGCAAATGTACCATAATCAATAAAAAAGAGATAAATTGCTAAAAAAATTAGGCATCTTTGGACATTTTGCTTTCATGTGTACTAGGGCAGTGTCAACTACCACATTTGATGAACTTCCGATATCCTTTATGCTTTGATGGATGTCCATACCATGTTCCATAGTACCCCACAAAATTTCTATCAAATCAATTTCATTCACTACCTCCATGTTCCTACTACTTCCATACTTTTAATAATGTATATGTTGGATATTCATTTAAGACAATGTTTCTATTTATAGAATATTTATAAACTAGCAGGATGTGACAAAAAATATCTAAATCAAACCCCCTTTCGATAGCCTCAACATGCACATGTTGCCTCGTTACTATTGTTCTAGACCATCCATGTTTTTGTAGGCATTGATAACACTAGCAAAGGTAAAATGCATAGGATCAATTCATTTTCCACACATCTGAGTAAAAAGATTAAAACTCCTAAAGTATATCCAGAAATAATTGCATTCCAAGAAACACTATTTTCTTTAGGCATTTTGTCAAACACTTAAAGTGTAGCGTCCAAACTCCCACATTTCCTATACATATTAATAAAACAATTGAATAAGAAAACATATAGTTCCATTACTAATTTGATTATATTAGCATGAATAGATTTAACATCTTCCAGAGCTTTCGTGTCAACATATTCATTCAAAATCTGAAAATAAAATATAGAGTTCTAGATGGAGTCCTCAATTGTCTCTCTAGTGGTAAAAGATAGAGGTCCGAATGGAATCCTTGTGAATTACCTCTCTAGTGATAAAAGATAGAGTTCTTCCATCCTACTCCCTCCCATACTCTTTTGGCCATATTAGAGTATATTTGCTAATGAAAAGATGTACAAGATTAGTGTCATTTTATCTTTCATTGGTAGCAAGATTATTTGAAGGACCTAGCACATAACATCACTTTTAAGGGATAATTTTACAAGGGTTTGAGTCCCCCAAAAACTACGTGCAAATTCTCTTTATATAATGTCTGATATTTGGAAACCACAAGGAAGAGTTCCATATAAGAATTTATTATAAATGAAATATCCTACCATTTAAATGATTTATATTAAAATTTATATACGAAATTTCTATTCTATGCGAGAGGATTTATAATTTCTCCTTTAAATGAAAATGGTTTATGCTACATGTATTTAATACACACAAATAGAGAAGAAATGCCCTTGAAGAATCAAGATACATTAGGTGGAATTCTATTTTGTTGATCTATTAAAATCTACATGCCTTCAACAGTATGTTATTTTTGAGAAATATGTCTGAGCTAAAAATTTCATTTAAAATCCATGGAGCAACATGGGAAACACTCTTTGGCAATACACTATTTATAGAAAACACAAAAATAGAAACTCTTTTGTTCAAGGCATGGAAACCTCTAATTGGTATGTACCTAATTTCCTCATAGTCTTCCATTTTTCATGTAATGTTTGGTAAATTTTTCACATAACATTTATGTCTTAAATAGTAAGACAAATTTTTTGATCAATAATCTTACAATAAATTGGCATGCCCAGTTACATTACCACCAGAGATTTTTTTAGTGGCAAATATCGTAGATTAGCCAAGTCAGAATTGGCGAATAAATCGCATCCAACAGGGTGGTCAAATCGCCTAGATTTTACGTATTATCGGTCGAATGCATCTCTATTCACCATCGATTGATTTTATGAGAATCAACTTAGTAAGATTTTTGCCATAACAAACTGCACGTTTCAAATGGGCCGACTAATATTTTCACCTGGAATTTCAAAAGCAAGTACTAAATCATCTATATATTTGCCAAGACTATTAAAACAACATTGTGTATCGAGACACGTTTCACCAACTCCGTTAAATGGTTGTTGCGTGTGAGGAACCATTTCACTAACCTCATTAAATGGTCATTGTGCGTGAGGACCCATTTTGCTAATTAAAATTTACAAGTAGTTGATTATGAGGGGCCATTTCGCCAATTTCCATGACACCTCCGTGTTAATCGTAGGGCCATATTCGCCTTGGAAATTACAATGTATGTAGTCTGTTGAGGTTTGATTCACCGACACTTAAACGTATTCCTTATATAATCACGTGGGATTCACCAAATCTTTTTAATATACCATATAGAAATTCCTACGGAATTCACCAAATATGGATTGATATAAATACAATCGAAACTCTGACTTATTCTTACACATTTTGTTTAGTTCTGAACTTGTGAGATCTCGATTCGGATTTTAGAAGTTAGAGTTGGAACCTTGAAGTTGATCGTAGGCAAAGTTACAAACTTACAACATAGGCATTCCTGCATTAACAAATAGCAAGTTAGTGAAAACCTAAACTTAAAGGTGAGTAATCATTTCTTCATAGTATTAGTGTTTTAAGATTTCTTTATCTCTCTTCCATTCTTGATTCAATCTTAAAGAAGATATTTAGTAGGGAATGGGATCTATATTCTATGAGTATGTCCTTCTTAAACAAGAAGACATTTTTTTCCAGCTTTTATTCGAAGTGGGAGATCAAGATGTCAAGCCGCAAGTGCGACAAGGGTAAGACTCCTTAGGATGGTGAAGGGACTAGGAGGCCATCAAAACACCGAAAAGGTGGAGTTAGTATGTACAATCTTACTTTGGAACTGGTAATGTTTCTGATCCATCAAATCAAGATTGAGCTACATCATCAACTCTTGCACCAAATAATAATGAAGAAGCCATTCACAATACCTCACCACCACTAGAAGGTGGGATTGCCATTGACTCAAATGAGGATGGCAATACCGCAGAAGATGTTCCAAGGGATACCCTGGTTAGCCAAAATGAGGATGACAATACTGTAGAAGATGTTCCAAGGGATACCCTAGTTAGCCAGAATGAGGATGGCAATACCGCAGAAGATGTTCCAAGGGATACCCTGGTTAGCCAGAATGAGGATGGAAATACCGCAGAAGATGTTTCAAGGGATATCATGGTTAGCCAGACTAAGGATGGAAATACCATAGAAGATGTTCCAAGGGAAACATTGGTTAGCCAGAATGAGGATGGCAATACTGCAAAAGATGTTCCAAGGGATCCCTCGGTTAGCTAGATTGAGATAATTGACTTGGATGAAAAAGAAAATGATGGCGTTGTAGATGATGTTGGCAAGAAGAAAAGAAAAGGCAAATCAAAAGATTCAAAAGGCAAATCAAAAGATTCAAAAGACAAATCAAAAGATTCAAAACTAGGGCACGAGTGGGAAATGTCAAGGAATTTTTAGCTTGATTGGGTGTCAAAGCACCCATTCATTAAATCAGTGGAGAAAGCAAACAAAGATGAACAACCAACAAAATGCAAGTGTGTGATTTGTAGTTGGAAATGTAAAAGAGACAAGAAATCGCAGCTAAAGCTTGACACTATAGAAAAGCATATAGGTAAAGTTTATAAAAAATAAATCATGGATGGAAAGGAAACATCAGTAGTAAGATGGGAATCAAAGGAAGAATGTCTTCATGTGAAGTATGCCGTGGAATATGATAAGCATAAGAAAAGAATGACGAAGCTTGTTGCAAGTGGAGGTACAATCAAGGCTCAATTTGGAAAAGCAATGGAAGGAGTACAACTGGCAAAAACTGTTCAAATGAGTGTTATTTTTCATATTTTGTCCAGAAGGCATCCTATGACAAACTACCCAGAGTATAGTAATTTATTATCTTTTTTGAGTGTTCCTCACTATCCTAGCACATATTGGTCAATAAACGCTGGATGGGAATGGGCAAACTGCCTCACTGCGGTGGAAAAGCAAGATTTAAAGGAGAATGTAAAAGAGTCAAACTTCATTGCATTATCTTTAGATGAAGTTACTGTGGTAGATAATACTTCTTCGGTTTGTATGCATGTGTATACTATAAAAGAACATGTCCGTCAAGCTCATCTACTCTATGTTCATAAAATGAAGGACAATTCAACATCGCAAAATCTATTTGAACTAGTTAAGAAGTCTTTGAATGAAATTACAGGTATGGATGACTTGACAATTGCTAAAAAGTTGGTGTGTGTAGGAGCTGATGGAGCTATAGTAATGCAAGGTCATAGGACTGGTCTTTGCACAAAATTACGAACTACTTGTGCACCATACATGCTTGCCATTCACTACATGGCCCACATAATGAATTTTGCATTTAAAATTGTAAACAAGTTTCCTACAGTATCAAAAGTTGAAAATCTAGTTCGCGAGCTCCATGCATACTTTTGCCGAAGTCCCAAACATTTTGCGAAATTTCAAAATTTTGCTGAGGGAATAACAACAGGAAATAAGCTTCTTAAGGATGTTGATACCAGATGGATCTCCTTGCATGGACTAGTGCAACGATTTCTTTCAAAATATCCATCCTTGATTGGAATAATGTACAAGCATCGCAACACAGTAGACAAAGCTCCTGACCTCTTACATAGGTTAAGCGATATAGAGACACTCTTAACTTTAGCTAGTCTTCTCCCCATGCTGGATGAAATGAACAATCTTGTGAAGAAAGCCTAAGAGAGAACTATGTATATATATGAGTATACCAAACTACGTAGAATGACATGCATGGCACTCGATAATCTATATCTAGATCTAACTTCTCAAAGCCCAAATTTTTATAGGTGGTAGATAATTACAGATTTGAATCATTCTGAAAATTATTTACAGTTTAATGCAAGCGGGGAGTTATGTGCCTTTGTGCATGGATTTGAGATACCAATGCACCATTGTAAGACGGTCAGGCACTCTATCAGAGAAGTACCAGCATTTGAACTCAAAGTGTTGCACAAACCTCTTCTTTTGCATATGGACTTCCAAATTGTAAGTGTCATTTCATTATACGCAAGAAGTCCATATGCAAAAGAAGAGGGTTGTGCAACACTTCGAGTTCAAATGCTGGTGGTGGTGGGACAAATGACAGTGACATAATGATTGATGAAGTTGACTCTGAGACTCAGAATCAAGACGAAGAAAATGAAGACGAGACTCAAAATCAAGATGACTCTTTTTCTTTATCTGAATGTCAGTTTGAGGACCCTGACTCAATTTGGGAAATGGAAGTGAATTAGTAGGTTTTAGGTATTTATACTGCATTTCATAAATTATATTCCAAAACTATAGTTGATGATGTTTTATATTGTATTCTTTGAAATTGTGAATCAAATTGAATACATTAACATATTATTAATTAATTCATATTTTAATTATGTCATACTAATAAGTTTTACATGTACTCAGTGATTCATCATTCAACTCAATGCTTAATATTTCCTTGCTAAAGTTGATTTGTGCATAAAACATAAAATTTACAGTAAAGTAGAATTTTGGTTTTTGATTTGATATGTGATTCTATGTCATTTTTCACAGCTTATGAATTATTTTGATTAGTGCCTTATCTGCAATTGAGTTAGAAAATGAAATATACATAAACCTAACCTTTTAACCTTGTGCGTTATAGTTTTAAGTTGACTTGTTACCGTTATTTCCTGGTCATCCAAGTTCACACTTAAGCCATCAAACCCGTCAGTATTACCGACTCCCTTGCCTTGTCTCATCGGTCACCGCTTGGTTGGGAACATTATGCGTCAAAAAATGTTTAAAGGGGTTAAATATTTCATCTTTTATCTTAAGTCTTGACTCGCAAAGTTTTTATGTCCCTTTGTCCTGTCAACCTAGGGATGTCTGCTTATAAGTCACAAACAATTTGCATGTGCATATTTGAACATTAATGGGAGCCGTTGGATCTCACAGATTGAATCCTAACCACTTCTCGCCAGCCCGCATGAATAAAATAATGTTTTAAGAAATCCAGAGGGATAGCGGGCTAGTGACACCTATTGCATGTCAAAGTGGGACCCATCATCCACTATAGACATTAAACATCAAAGCATTGAAAATTGACATCTTCAGAGTCAATCTGGGTCGTTCCCCACCAAAAGATTTCATCTCTTAGAGGGATAATGGGGAGATGACACGTGTCTTCATCTGGACTATTGAAGAGACTTTAGAAGACATGACATGAAATTTTTTGTCAAATATTTCGAAGGAGTTGCATTGGGTTTTAAATAGTGAGCTACTTAAAGGAATTATAAAGCACATGGGCAAATATGCAGTAAGATGTTTTAATCTTAACCATCTGATGATAAAAAAGTTAAGCTCTAAACACTGGTGAAGGTAGAGGGATAGCAGGTGGTCTCAATGGCATGTGAATAAAACATCTGAAATGGTAAATAACATTAGCTTAACATATTAACAATAGTAGGATATAGAACAATGAAGATCAATAATCGTTGAATGTGTATTTAGTAGTTGAAACCAGAGTTTATATTCAATTGATAAAATAAATAATATAGATAATTAAACATCAACACATTATTGAATTTGAGTTTTCTATTGATTTTCAAATGAAGGAATACATAGAGGCAATGTAAAATCTTGCTCAAAGACAACTCTACACAGAGCTGAGTTGGAACTTGGAAACTCATATTATCAATATCAAATCATTCTAACATCTTTTTTAGCAAATTCCACTATTCAAGTGGTAGAATTGTCATTTCTTCTAGCTGATGTTGTCTAACTTGAATTTTTGTTAACAATGTACATGATCAAATTTCAATTTGGATCCTGGGTCTGACTTGAATGTTTTAGCCAAAGATACATTCAATATTATCAATTGTTTGATGAAATCCAAAAAGTTTTCCTCATCTGGGTTCTGAGGAAACTGGTCCAAATCAATCTTCCTTACATCCTCCATCTACTTTCTAAAATTATCCTTTCCAATGAATCGATCATTTGTGTCAAAAACCTGTGGCAAACCAAGCTTTGTCAAGTTCCTTACCTTTTCATCCTCCTTCTTAATATTTGTTGCAACCTCAATAACAAATTCTGTTGTTTCACGCATTTTTAAACACTTTTGAATGAAAGATGTCACTGGTGCAGGAGCATCATAGACATCAGGGTTTTGGTTAGATTTACAAGTAGTTGTTTGGTTAAATAAGGTCTATAAGACCATCTTCAATATTGTCTAAGGCTTGAATGCCATTCTTGCAATGGACTATGTCCAAATAGCTAGTTTCTACTATTGTCATGTTGCTAGTCCTAGTTAGGACAGCCTTGTAATTGTTGGTAGTTTGAAAGTCATTTAGATTTCTATAGGTTAGTCTTTAAATTCTCATGTTTTTTAGCCTTTTAAAGGCATGTCAAAGGGTGTAGATATGTTAACACCTTGTCAAAGGTTAGGAGGTGGTTAATCAAAGGTTATACCACATATTTAAAAGCTTGCTAAACTCAAAAAGCCATCGGTGCAGACCAAAAAAAGACAGTTTCCTCATTGATCTCTTAAAACAACAGTTACAAATCAAGAAAGCATCGATGGTTTTGGAATACAAAAAATTTTCATGCATTGTAGGAGGATTGTATTAAAAAAGGAAAGTTGTAATGTGCAGATTCATTCGAAGGAATTCAAAAAAATACAAAAAGACCATTGTTTTTGCTGCCTTTTCCTGTTTTCTATTTTTTTATGCTTTGGAAGCCGTACTACTATATTGTACGACATTGTCATGGGAGGTTGAATGTTTGGAAGTGAAGGATGAAGTGTGAGCTTGGTTTTGAGCAAGGTTGGAGATCTTGATGATAAATCAGATGAAAGATATCTTGTGTTCTTCCCAAACTGTTCAATAGAAATTGCTGTCTCCTTTTTAAAATCATTATTTTCTGCAGTTTGCCGTACATGTACGGCATTGTCATGATCTCCATTTGTGCTGCATGTGTAGAGGGGTGAGATGACTTCCAAATGCAATTAGTTTGGAGTCTTGGCAGTAGATAATAATAAAGATATTCATGTTTTCCCAAAACTGCTTTGTGGTGACTGTTTTCTGAATTTACACTTTGCAACAGTCCGTACCTTTCAGTTGTACGGCTCTGTCATAGCCCAAGGTTGTGATGGATAGTTAGAGGGTTGTGTTGACTATCATTTGCAAGTTGTTTGGGCCCTTGACACCCTTGTGTATCCCTGCATTCCCCTTTTGTTTGAAAGTGTCCTAAAACCCTGAGTAGGGTATCTTTGAGCAACCTGATGGGTATTCTTTCTTTTCACTGATCTTCCCCATTGGTGATTAATGGAATGGGATGTATGATAGTTGGCTCACAGCCTTGTGAAGGTTGCAGGGTAGAGGAATGGTGTATGGTGAGTGTGGGCATGTGAGAAACCTCTGTAGAGCCATTTGTTAGGAGTTAGAGGAGGACAACAGTCATACCAAGAAGGTAGTGAGTTTTATTCATCATGTTGTTGTTTGGCCATTGAAGGCATTAAGAGTTTGGTAGGTTATTGAGTTGGTATGCTACCATGAAGTTGAACTTGTGTTGATAAAGACCACCCTAAGATGGATAGTGTGATTGTCATGCTCTTGGAGCTATGAGATTGTGACTGCCCATGAGGGATATGATGGATGTTGCTGTCCTGCAGGGTCTGTATAGTGGTTTGGCAAGAAACCTTGATGGAATCTTGATGGAGTTGACATCTTGGAAGGTGTAGATTGAAGTTATTGGGTCAGAGACCATGTGTTGATCATGTTGAAGTTGTGAACATGCTTCTGCTGTTCTAGATGCTCTGCATCAGTCACCTTCATTGAGGCTTCAATCCGATTAGTAATGCCTTTTGAAATCAATTCATTGTCACTGGCTTGGTAGACTATTTCTAGAACTTGATTTGCAGATTTCTCTTCTGCTACAGTTGCACATTTTTGTTGTCCATTAAATATTTGCTCAGCTTATTATGATGTAGTCTCATGGTATCAATCAATTGAAAGAATTCACACAAATGATCAATCCTCTACATTATTTCCTCCCAGATCTTTTGTTTCATGTGCTTTATTGTTTGTCTACAAAATTTAGTTAACTTTTTTGAGAACAATATGGATGTCCATCATTGGCGAGAAAAATATCATCCAATATGGATGTGTCCATAATTGGATGTTGCCCCTACGTCGCAACATCCTACAGAGAGTCCTACTGTGAGTCCTACATCCCATAATCGCACAAGTTCCCACATGAACTATATAAATGTGGGGACAAATGACACCTACTACTCTCACCCTCATCAGCCTGGGTGAGATCATCACTATGTTGTGCTAGAGACTATGTGAGAGAAGTTAATGAATGTGGTGTCTCCACCTCAACACTCTCCTTCAAAGTCAAAGGGAGTGACACATGTTCTAGCCTCAACAAGGGTCTAGGTACACAATTTTGGTCTCATTGAGCCCCCTCTCTATCTTGGGCAGAGCCACCACCTTTGTCCTGGAACTCTCAAATGTCAAAATAATTATGAATCTTCTTGAGGATGAACTTGCAATGGAGTTTCCTCAAGATCAAAGACCATGTACCATCTATCCCAAAAATTTTGGGATATATCTTGATTCCTACTCCAATGAATAGGTAACCATTTGCAAGTCTCTTCTAATCTTTGGCCAGTTTTAGGATCAATAAAGTGTGCACATAATGCAGATTTTGTAATTTTTTCATTCTTCACTTGTTCATAAGACAATTTGTCGGCATAGTATTACCGACACCTCTCCCTATAGTCATGAAATTCATTGATTTGTTTTGTCACTGATTAGGTGTGGGAAACAATCATCTCTAATGAATTTGCAAGCGCTCTCCTATGATCGGTGCTTGCACTTGGATTGTTTAACATTTCAATTAGGGTTTGAAGATGTCTTTTATTTTCTTCTATTTGCCCTAAATAGGATTCTTGAGTATCTCTTTCATGGTGAGGACATGAAGGTGGGTTTTGAGGGTTTGGAGGGTTTTCAGGGTTGTTTTGACCTTCCTCAGTTGGATTTGTGTTTTCTCCTACCTCATTAACTATAAATGCAATATAAAAAACTAATCAAACATTGCAAAAGTCAAAAATTCTTTTCAAACTCACAAAAATTAATCAAACTCTACCTTCTTCGACTGCTAGACCCTTGACAATTGCTTCACGATGTCTTCAGGAGCGGGTTTGGCATGGTGGCATCGTGAAAAGATCGATCTTTCTTTGCACTTGCTTTGTTTCACCTTCCTTGAATGCGATTGCACTATAATCTCTGATTTTTCTCCAAACACTATTTTTTGGCCACGGGTAGTGAAGTAAATGACTGTTTTTTACACTTTTAAGAAAAAAATAATGCAAGCGCATTATAACGCGCTCACGTTTTTCTCTGCATGGGACCAAAAAATCATGTGGTAACTTTTTGGTCCCACAACTCCATGCACTTACCCATATATATATCAGTACTAAAATCTGTAGATTTATCTCTGCTCTAAATCAGTTCGTATTACATGTCTTTTCCTATTATGTTGTCATGTTTTAGATATATGTTCTAAATTATTTTATATTCCTTCTATTTATTTCTCATTATCACTTCACCTTTCTTCAACAATTTCTTGCTTTTTATATCTCTTCAATAGAGATGTCCTTTGTGAAGTGATGTATCTCTTTTGCAATGGATACGACTCCTTTGTTGAATTGCACCTCCTCACGAATTGTTGCCTTTACTCCCTTTGTCTCATAAACAAATCGTTGCTCCTCTTTATCTGAATCACATCCCTTAACTTCAACGCTTACCTTTATATAGTCAGCTACCTCTTGTCTTTTAAATGAAATGTTTTCTCTTATGGAGAGTCGGCCAAAACTGATCGCTTATCTTTCTTTAATCGCATCTCTTAATTGTCTAATATATAACTACATCTTGTCTTATGTGTATTGCGCTCCATATAAAAGGGAGGTCGGCCTTATCACAATTAAACTTGGTTTCCTTAAGCATTGTCTTCTTAGTTGGCCAGGATGTATCATTATTGTTTATACTTTTATTTCTATGATTTGTTCTATTTTGGGGGCATGATAGACCACCGTATCCAAGATTGCTTGTCCTCAAGCAATCACAAGCCAAGAAATTCTTGAAATTACTAAGATTCTAAATCAACTTTATAGATTTGTATTCTTTTGAGGTCATTAACTTTTATTGTGATGTTTTGATAGGAATGAGAAATTTTAAACCAAGTGACAATTATTTTGGTTATGTTTGACTCTATGTCTTTGGAGAGTAACTATTAGTATACTTTCCTCAACTTGACTACTGGTCAATACTATCCTCTAACGTATGAGGACAATTTATTGTCCAATAGTCTTCTTACTATTTCCCAACAACTCTCAACAACAAAACCAAGAGTTGGAAATTGGCAAGACTTATTACTTAAGACAATTTTTCTCTCATTTCCTCACCCCAAGGATCCTAGGCAATGATACAGACTCTTCATTATCCCTTGTAGAAATCTAAGATCATGATGGATTGCAAAAATGTTGTGAATATCAAGATCCCACTCCTTTGTGTAAAATTACTTTTGCTTTCATGTAAAGGATCTAGATTTTTGAATGACAACTTCCCTTAGATAATATATGTTTCATTTTGTGTAAACACTCAAACAAATTTACGATAAGTTTGTTTCTAATGAGGAGCTTATAGGGTTTTTGTATTACTTAACCTAGTCAAACATCTGTATATACCCATAGGTAATTAATAATTAAGTACCAGTTTATGGGATTGATCAAGTCAATAAAATGAAAGATGCTCAATAGTTCAACATTCCTGGTAAGTAATAGGAGGACTTAAATTTATAGGCTTACCCTAATATCCAATTCTTGTTCCCTCTTCTAATGCAATTGGAGGTTATCACCCCTCTTTGACATATCTCCATGTTTAGTACTAAATTTATTTTCATATCTTGGGAAAGTACCCAATTTATTTAAACAATATCAATTTATCCCAAGGTTGATAGGTGAGAATGATCTTGGGATTTGTGGGTTATGGGACCATAATATAACTTACCATAGGCTTATGTAACAACTTTGTTGTAACTTGATGTGTATCAAATTTATATAAGTTACTCTAATCAAGAAAAAGAACTTAGACCCTTGGATAAAATGATCTACTCTAGATATTTATATATAGAAGTGAATTTGGTCCCTAGACAAAGTTTACTAAATCAATTTTATAGGTTGGAAGGTAGATCATATGGGGTATGGACTGGATTGTATTGCCATTATTTCAATGAGTGTGGGATAGATCGTTTGTTTGTACATTGGCTCTTGTTCCAGAGGAATAAAACAATTTATTTTTAATGATGTTCCTCTTCCATGTTCAAGCTTGATGAATATATCTTACGATAAATTTCCAACATTTCTCCAAATTTGTAGGTTCCTAAAGAATTGAGTTGTCTTCCTTACATTCTCTCAAAATTGTTGTTTTGGCTTTTAAAATATTGACCATTCTAGGTCAAGATGATACTACATTGTACCTAAATCTCAAAGTTTGAAAGATAACCTTAATCCATCTTTGTATCTTTAGTTATAACTAAGTTTCTGTGACAACTAGATTTTCATTTAAGAATTGGAAGTCAAATTATATTATTAGATTCAACTATGTTGAGTGGTTATGATTGATTGTTCCTTCCTTGAGAAACTTTTGATATTTTGATTGTTTGATTTCCTGATGAATAGATGAGTGATGATTGCTTATGTCAATGAATTGATTTATCCTTTATATCTATTTATTGAAGGTGTCACTACTCTTCTTCGCTGCCTTTTTCGAGAATAATACTTTACCTTTGAGTTGATTGTTATATTTAATTCCTATTTATGGTTTCTTCACAAGGAAATGATTCCCCTTTTATATTTTAAGGAAGTCCTATATTTGAAGTGTCACACTTTTCATATTTGGGGTTTCATCCTTTCTCACATCATCATTATTCCTAATTTAATTTACTTATAAAATCACTTAGGGTTTTATTCTCAATTGAATTCTTCAATGATGTTTTGGATGTATTTCTCAAATGAAATGTTCTCCCCTTTTATATCTCAAGTTTGAGGGAGTCACACTTTTTCACTTCACTAGTTACAACTCGTCATTATTGCATAAGTTAATTTGTTAGTGCTTCTCGACCTAAGAAGTGTTTGACAAACCCAAGAAGTGTTTGACAAATAAAGCTTTGATAGATTTGGCATTTTCATAATTTTTAAGCATAAAGTAATGGAGTAAACTTGTTGAAAAAAACATCAGACATGAAGCAAACACATAGTTATACATAATACATGAAGCATGCACATAAATACACGTGATATGTATGAAGTATATACTAAGATACAAAGTATGAAGCATATACATAGATACATGTAATATACAAAGTATACACATAAATACATGTGAAACATGAGGAATACACATAAATACACGTGATACGTAAGACACAAAGCATGAAGCATACACATAGATACATGTAATATACGAAGTATACACATAAATACATGTGAAGCATGAAGCATACACATTAATACACCTGATACACAAAGTATACATGTAAGTACCCATATATACACGTAAGCTATGAAGCATACATGTAAATACATGTAATACACGAAGTATGCACATGAATACACGTAAGTCACGAAGCATACATGTGAATATATGTAATTCATGAAGTATACACATGAATACACGTAAGTCATGAAGTATACATTTGAATACACGTAAGTCATGAAGCATATATGTGAATGTACATAAGGCATGAAGTATACACCTAAATACACGCAAGTCATGAAGTATACACTTGAATACACGTAAGCCATGAAGCATATAAATGAATGTACATAAGGCGTGAAGTATACACCTAAATACACGTAAGTCATGAAGTATATACTTAAATACACGTAAGTCACGAAGCATATACATGAATGTATGTAAGGCATGAAGTATACACTTGAATACACGTAAGTCATGAAGTATACACTTGAATACACGTAAGTCACAAAGCATAAACATGAATGTACATAAGGCATGAAGTATAAACCTAAATACACGTAAGTCATGAAGTATACACTTGAATACATGTAAGTCACGAAGCCTATACATGCATGTACATAAGGCATGGAGTATACATATGAATATACTTTGCATCAACTATCATTCACAGGATGGCAGGAAGGATGCTCTGATACCAATTGTAATGTCCCCTTTTAGGATTACCCAATTTCTTGGCCTACAAACAATAAGAAATATTAGAAAGGGACATTCGAAATATTAAAGATCAATAAATTAGATAATATTCAATATGTACATAAGGGATTCCTTTTAAGGTTCTATCCAAATAGCCCATCATCATTACAGAGCACCACTTGGTAGTTCATACAAGGCACCTTGAGCCGTTCCATCTAGCCCAGGAGCACGGAATGACACCCGCCATTCGGCCTCCTAGCCCCACTCGGGGTGTCCTTACCAGAATGGACTCCGTAGCTACTTGCATTCCTTATATGCACTATCTTCGCTCCAAAATGGACTGACCAATTGGATGAGAATCTTAAGGAAGTCATTATATTGATTCTATTGTGCATAGGCAAAATTATAGCAAGAATAACAATATTAAGAGAATAACAATATCTGCTGTTATTAATTATTGCATATATATCTGTGCTGATGTACATATATATCACTGCTGAAGTCTGTAGATTTATCTCTGCTCTAAATTAGTTTGTATTCCATGTCTTTTCCTTTTATGCTGTTATGTTTCAGATATCTGTTCTAAATTATTTTATATTCCTTTTATTTATTTCTTAGTATCGCTTCCCCTTTCTTCAACAATTTCTTACTTTTTATATCTCTTCAATAGAGATGTCCTTTATGAAGTGATGTATCTCTTTTGCAATGGATACAACTCCTTTGTTGAATTGCACCTCCTCATGAATCACTGCCTTTACACCCTTTGTCTCATAAACAAATTGTTGTTCCTCTTTATCTGAATTGCATCCCTTAACTTTAGTGTTTACCTTTATATAGTCGGCTACCTCTTGTCTTTTAAATGAAATGTTTTGTCTCTTATGGAGAGTTAGCCAAAACTAATTGCTTATCTTTCTTTAATCGCATCTCTTAATTGTCTAATAAATAACTACGCCTTTATCTTATATGTAGTGCACTCCATATAAAAGGGAGGTCGGCCTTATCACAAATAAACTTGGTTTCCTTAAGCATCATCTTCTTAGTCGGCCATGATGTATCATTATTGTTTATAATTTCATTTTTATAATTTGTTTTATTTCGGGGGCATGACAACTGTTAGTTATAAATTAAAATGAAAGGTTTATAAGTGGCTTACATCTAGTTGTTAGTTTTATGTAGTCAATGATTGATATGTTAACATAGACTATGCTCGACGATTAGGACATGGATTAACTGACTAGCCCAAGTGGTTTTCGCTCTAAATTGGATGATGTCAACCCTACAGAGAAGTCTTGGGATGAGTTGTCTTGGTGTGGATCTATCATCTACTACTTTATTCTATTGTACACGCGTTCTTCTCTCTTTGTACCTATGAATGTATTAGTATCTAAGACAAGTAATGCTAAAAGATATCTTTGGAGAGTTGTGTAGAAGAAAGACTTAGAGCTTCCTTGATAACAAGTCATCCCTTTGTTGATGAACAATGAAAAATATATGCCAAGAAAGTATGCAGGTGCTAAGGATGATGATCATGTTGATGCAAGCTCTATGATAACACTCTGAACTATGAGAGATGTACTTATCCAATAATATGATGACTTCTAGTTGAGATATTTATGCATGTAAGATGCTACATAATAGTCAATTGTTTGAAAATATCAACTCCTAAATAAAAAACATAAGATTTGAATTTAAAAGAGTAAATTAGAAAAATGAATCTATTTAATAGTACAAAGAAATGGCTATTTTATTTGAATATATAAATTATTGTAGAAAAAATTACCTATACAATTAAAAGTTTGGAAAAAAATGAAATATAAAATCTAAAAAAAAAAGTGACTTTACCCAAAACAAACAATTGAAATATATTAAAACACTATCACTTTCTTCGAAGGACAAAGATAAGATTCCTTTCTCATTAGGTAGTTTTATTTTTTATTATAAGTGTGACAGTACAGGACCGACTTTTGCAGAGGACTTTCGCACGGGGGAGGCGTTTTTCTACACGTTTGGTCAAGTCTTTTCATCTTGTGGAGCGTTCAACACGCAACACAGTCAGCTTACGCGGCATAGTCGGTTAAAGAGACATTTCCTGCGCTTTTCCACTCATTCTCTGCTACGCAACTTGCTCGCTACTTTATTTATTTATATGAACTAAACTCCGTCTTCTCAACATCATACCATAAACCTTTTGTCTTTTAAAGTATTTCTGCATTACCCAGCTCTATCTATTTTCCTTGTTTCTGTTTGTCTCAATTTACAGCAAAGCCTCAGCCTCAGCCTGTCAAGCATTTCAAATCCGAAGCATTCTTCTTTGTATGTAATGGCAACCTCTTATAATCTCAGAAAACGTGCTTTTGATGGCGTAATAAAAGCCCTAATAATCAGCATTCTTGTTTGTTTCGATTTGTATCAAATGGCAGCCTCTTCTAACACCCCATCTACTTCTGCTTTTGATGACCTAATAAAAACCCCACCTTCTTCTTCTGCTGAATTCTCATCCGGAATGAAACAGCTGCCCTACGATGTGTTTATAAATCATCATGGAGGAGATGTTAAACACACGGTGGCAACCACTATCTACAAGAAGTTATATGCTACTGGACTCAGAGTTTTTTTGGACAAAAATGAGCTCAAGCTTGGGGATTTTTTCCCTCAAGCTTTAGAACAAGCAATGCGTAATGCTTCACTTCACATAGCCATTTTTTCTAAGAATTATGCAGAATCCCCTTGGTGTTTAGCTGAGCTGGCATTTATGCTTCAAACCGGCATCACATTTATTCCCGTTTTCTATCATGTTCAGCCCTCTGATTTGAGATGGGCGATTGAAGGAAAAGGCATTTATGCAGATGCCTTCTCCAACCATCAAATGAAGAACAGGTACCCCTCAAATACTGTTCCTCTCTATTGTCTGCTGGATGCCAATTTGACCCTAAATACTAATTATTATTATTATTTTCCCCTTTTCATTTCTCATGTATATGATTGTTCTATTGTGCTTGTATGGCGTTCCACCTGAGCAGATACAGTTCAGAACAGCTTCAAGGCTGGAAATGGGCACTCCGTAAAGCTTCCTTGTATACAGGCGAGACCATTAATAATGAGGTGTAAGTACAAAATAATCTTCTTCCTGCATTTAGCTTATCAAATCTTCCTTACATGTGTTTTTTTGGGTGGGGGAGAGGTTCTTTTCGTTTTGCAAATTTTTAAGTAAGTTATATATAAACTAATTAAAATTTTGTCCATCTATCTAAAATTTCCTCCTGTGATACACTCTTCTTAAAATTTTAGTTGTATTTTATGATAAAAAATAGATAAATATGATTATACAATCATCAAATTTACAACCATCAAATTTAGGTCATGAAATTTATTCAGCATTAAGTTTGTTCTTTTTGTTGTCAAATAAAAATGATATCTTATCCCAAATGAATTAGAAAATTAAGATAGACTTGATATTTTACTTCCCATACTCAAAGTAAATTATACTATGGATTCCACACATAAATTATAGTGAACATATAAATTTATGTATGGATAGCCACACCTGAAAATGGAAATAAAGCCTAATCCTCAACTTGATTCTAAAACCAAAAACAAATTACTATACATTTTTTGTTTACTAGATTATAACCTATGGTATTTTCCCCACAAAATATGTGGTTCGAACTCCACCCACTAACTGAGGCAATAACGTTGGTCAGCCTAAATATCAAATTAGTCTTTAGGTGCCCTTAAATAGTACTCACAATTATCCATGCACAATTCTATCAACTTAGCATGTATTTCAGTTAGTCTTTAGGTGCCCTTAAATAGTACTTACAATTATCCATGCACAATTCTATCATCTTAGCATGCATTTCAGTTCGTTTTATTTTCAGTTATTTCAGTTTATTTAATGACGTTCCACATGTTCATTGTTCAGTGACGAGCAGCAGGGAGTGAAGAATGTTGTGGATGGTGTATTAACAAAATTGGAGGAGGATCGGTTAGATGTTGCCAAGCATCCGGTGGGTTTGGATAAAGTTGTACAAGATTTTGAAAAGGTTGTACTTCAATCTGTTGGGCCAATACAAATTGTGGGTATCTGGGGCATGGGTGGTGTGGGCAAAACCACCTTTGCAAAGAAACTCTATAACAAGAAATGCTCCACCATTGATAGGTCAAGTTTTCTATTTGATCTTGGTGAAGCTGCAAAGAAAGACCAATTGCATGAGAAACAAAATAAGCTTCTGGTGGACCTTGGCCTCAAAGGTGCAACATTTGACAATGTAAAGCAAGGCAAAGAGATTTTAAAAAGCCATTTGAGATCTGCTACTGTGCTTATCGTTTTAGATAATGTGGATCATACAGACCAGCTAGATGCTCTATTGCCAGCAAGGGAGAGCCTTGGCGACGGAAGTCTAATTATTGTCACCACACGTGAGTTGCGTGTTCTGAAAGCGTGGGGCATCTCTACTATATATAAAATCAAAACACTCAATGCTGAGCCAACCCTTTCCGTTGGGCCAACCCTTTATTCGAGGATCTTACTGAAAAGTTCATAAATTGTTCAAGTAATTTCTCCAACTAATGATGATAGAAAAGACAAAAGGGTAAAAAGACAAAAGAGGAAACTAACAAGTTCTTAAAAAGGTGTTTAGACAAGTTAGAGGTTTCTAGAAAGATGAGAGTTTTATATGAGAAAGGTTCTAGAAGATAAGATTTCTAGAGAAGGAATGGAAAAGCTTAGAAAGCACAGGCATGTACTAAGACCTCTATAAAAAAAGTATGATGTAATTGATTCACACAAACAAAAGGCATCAAGGTGTGTAATCAAAGGATGCTGTAGCATTCACTATTTGTAATGTAATCATGTTATGAAGCAAATAATGAAGTTTATTGTGCAGCAGCATGCTGAGCAATTTTGTGTTTGTGTATCTTGTGTGTTTCATGTTTCTGTGTTTAATATCGTGTATGTCTAGTGGAGTTGATATCCACCACCTTCATAGTGGTATTAGAGCAGGTTATTGGGCAGTGAGATTGTTTTTTTTTCCAAGTTGACTGTGGTCATTGTGTGCAGAATTGATCTTGTGTTGGGAGCGCTAGAAGATTGTTGGTGCTACAGATCTGAAAAGGAATCACAGGAGAAATTAGAAGCGGATTGCATAAGAGAGTTGTTTGTGTTTGTAGGGTTAAAGAAGCCGTCAAGGAATTGGTAGCAGTACTCAAAGAAGCCGTAAAAGTTCTGCTGAAGAGATCAAAAGGAGTCAAGGAAGGCGCTAGGGCTACTGCTAAATACAGTCGCTAAGAGAAGGTCCTGAAAGGATGAGACAAAGGGAGATTTGAAAGAAATCTGTCGCAGGGTTTGTTAAATTTGTGGATCACATAAGTGAAGAGCTACGAGAGTTTGTTGAAGCCGCCCAAGTTGCCTGTCATGTCAAGTTCTTTTGAAACATAATTTTGAGACATTCTTTTGATCCAACCTTTCTGTATGCATAACTAATTATAATGCGATTCTATGTGATATATATTCCTGTGCAATATGTGATATATTCAGCTGCGGATGCTACTAGATATATTTATTAAATATAGGTATGTTAGTATATATTCCTGTGCAATACATATGCAATATATGTATTGTTGTATGCGTTGTTTGGGAGTTTACATCTGCATGAAATAGAGGTTACAGATTTCACGGAACTGGCAAGAGAAATATAAGGCGCAGATTTGGCGATAAATCATCCAGACACATGCAACCCGTTGAGAAAGTTAGCTGAAGAGGAAAGGAGGATCGCTGCCTTAAAAAGCCGCTGAGTAACTCACTGAAATCGCAGGTGAAAAGTAAAAATCGGGCCGCCAGAGATAATATGTAAATGTGCTTGAACCTTATGAATTAAGTCCTCGAACTTTTTTCTCTTGCGGAGACGATAGTCTCCCTCGCCTCTCTTAAGATTTGTTCCCACGCCAGTTTGACCTCTGTTTCTTTTCCCTTATAAACCCTGGCAAGGAGTTTGCCTCTTTTGTTGTCATAATAGCGTTCGAACCCTAAAATCTTTTGTGTGCATAATTGATCTCCTTCAGTTGCGCAGATCTTAGAAAGGTTGCTGTAAAGGATTGTTAAGAATGAAAAATAGAAAATAAAAAAGAAGATCAGTGCGAGCCGCTACAGGAAGTGAGACACTAGAGAAAAAGCCAAAGATCTAAAGAGAAGTTTGCAACTGTAAATTGCCAAGGTAAAAGGTGCAGTCAAGGGTAAAGACGTAGCCACAAGAAGTCGCAGCCAAACAAAGGAGATCACTGCAAAGCCGCCACAACTGGAGTCATTTCAAAAGTTGTTTCTCAAAAGGTTTGCAGTTTTTTATGAAGTTGTATCTCTTTGGGAATCAAAGAGCCAGGATGCCGCTGTAAGGAGTCACAGATCTGGAGCTATCAGGGACCGTTGTTGCAAAAGGAGCCGTTTAAGCTGAAGATGCCAAGGTATGATATAGCAGGGTTTTAGCAAATCTTTAAATCTGAAAACAATACAGATTGCAAAAGTCACAGATAGAAAGTATTTGAGAAGTTGAAGACAATGAAGCTCGAGGTAAGTTTTAATTTTTTTCAATGGGAAAAGCTAAAAGAGAGAAGAAAAAAAATGGTTGGGAAGAGAGAAAAGATTTGTTAAGAGATTTAGTTTCTATTAGGGAAGCAGGTTATACAACTCATGCAAAAGCATACAACACTTAATGCATGTTACAATAGAAAAAATAGGACAGCGTATAAAAACTTATGATCTTGAAATTGAATTAATTAATGTTAAAAAAGAGTTAAAAGAAAGATTGAAATTGTTTGATGAGGTTAAAAAGAGGAATGAAGATTTAGAAGAAAGATTTAAGTCATTTGATGAAATGAAAGAAAAAATACAGATTAGAAGAAGAAAATAGTTTACAGAAAGTTTTTTTTTTTAATGGCAGCCTCTTATGATCCCAGAAAATGTGCTTTTGATGGCCAGCACTATCTACAATTCGTTAAATGCGAGTTTTTTTGACAAGGATGAACTCAAGCTTGGGGATTTTTCCCTCAAGCTTTAGAACAAGCAATAAGTAGTGCTTCACTTCACATAGCCATTTTTTCTAAGAATTAGGCACAATCCCCTTGGTGTTTGGTTTAGCTGGCATTTATGCTGCAAACCGGCATCACATTTATTCCCATTTTCCATCATGTTCAGCCCTCTACTTTGAGATGGGTGATTGAAGGAAAAGGATCTTATGCAGATGCCTTCTCCAAGAATGAAATGAAGAATAGGTACCCCTCATAACTGTTCCCCTGTATTGTCTGCTGGATGCCCATGTGACCCTAAATATTAATTAATTAAAATTTGTATTCTCAATTATTATTATTTTCTCCTTTTCATTTCTCATGTATATGATTGTTCTATTGTGTTTGTATGGTGTTCCACCTAAGCAGATACAGCTCAGAACAGCTTCAAGGCTGGAAATGGGCACTCTATAAAGCTTCCTTGTATTTAGGCGAGACCATTAATAATGAGGGGTAAGTACAAAATAATCTTCCTCCTGCATTTAGCTTATCAAATCTTCCTTACGTGTGTTTTTTTTTGGGTGGGGGAGAGGTTTTTTTTGTTTTTTCTATTATATGTATCATTGACGGTCGACTCTGTCTGTCAAGAATTTTTTTGTGGTGGTTATTTATGTAAATTTTTCTTTTAAGACATTTTATTATAAATAAGTTATATATAAACTAATACATATATGAGAATATGTTTATAAAATTTTGGCGATCTATCTAGAATCTCCTCTTGTGATACACTCTTTTTATAATTTTAATTGTATTTATGATAAAAATAGTTAAATAGGCCCATACAACTATCAATATTAGGTCCTGAAATTTATTCAACATTAAGTTTGTTCTTTCTGGTTGTAGATAAAAATGATACCTTATTCCAAATGAAGTAGAAAGTTAAGATAGACTTGATTACTTTACTTCCCAAAATTATACTATGGATTTCACACATAAATTATATTGAACATATGAATTTATGTATGGATAACCACTACTTAAATGGAAAATAAAGCCCAATCCTCAACTTGATTCTAAAACCAAAACAAATTACTAAATCCTCAACTTTCCTCAACTTGATTCTAAAACCAAAACAAATTACTATACATTTTTTTGTTGTACTAGATTATAACCTAAGGTATTTTCCCCACAAAATATGTGGTTCAAACTCCACCCATTAACTGGGGCAATAAAGCCGACCAGTCTAAATATCAAATTAGTCTTTAGGCACCCTTAAATAATACTCACAATTATCAATGCACAATTCTATCAACTTAGTATGGATGGTAACAATAACTTTTAATACTTTGATTAATAAAAAGTACAGTGATTGAGAGCAATTCTAGATTTAATTGTGTAGGATTTTTTGAATATCACTATTTTCCCATCACATTCCATAATTTATCATTAAAATAAGGAACAAATTTTTGCTACTTAGAGAAAGAATAGGTAAGAAAGAGGGAATGTAAAATGAAAGAGAGGGAATTAAAATCAAACAAAGAAAAAACAATTAATAAGTAAAGAATTAAAAGAGGTCATAAGGTGCAAAATAGATTACCTCAACAAACAAGAAACTTACATGATAAACAAATCAAAACAAAGAAAAAAAATAAAAGAAGGGATGACAATTGATAATTTAAACATCATATATAGGGTAAGTGCAAGAAAATGGGGGGCCAAAAAGGGGTCTTAAGTGGCCACTTTTTTTTTTTTTTTCTAAAATCAGGAAATACTGGCCTTGGATGAGAAATTGAGCATAGTTACACTCAAAATTTGGAGATGCAACCAAAACAATGTTTGTAGTGCTCTGAGTCTACTTTCTAAACTATTATTATTTTTTTTAAATGGCATAGATTAAGGGGTTCAAAAGAGGGAGCCACAGAAATTGGTGTTGTTTCTGTCAAAAAACATAACATAGCATGTTTTGTGGCTCCCTCAAAAGGTCAACTTTTTTTTGGTATTTTAAAAATTGCTTCGGTTAGAAATTAACTAATAGCATGTAGTTTATGCTCGATTTTTCTGATAATTTTTTGATGAATATTTGATTTTTTTACTAATTTTTAAAGTGGACACATCTTAAAAAATAGAATTTTGGCCGTGCTACCCCTATAAAATTTGAAAACTAATTGAAAATCATTTTTTTATTTTTTTAATATTTGTAGAATGGAGTCTAGTTTCTAAATATGTAATTTTTTTTGAAATTTCAATGAATAGTTAATTTACAATGAAAAAAAGACCAAACAGTGGTTTTTTTCCAAAAACAGACACACAAACAAAAGAAATTAAAGATGAAAGGCTTAACATTGTTAAAATATGAAAGAAATCACATCGTCAAATAGCTAAGAGAAAGCCTAACATTACCCAGGTGTTCGATTTGTTCGACCTTGAAACATGTGTAAATCTGAGGGTTAGCACGAACGAAATTATGTGAAATCTTGAAGAATATGGAAAAACACGTCTGTGGTTGTTCAAAAGGCACTCCAAGCCTTTGGGTTGGAAATCCAAAGCAAATCCCAAGCCCAAGGCTTGGGATTCCCAAAGAAAAACATAACGCGAGCGCGTTATATTTTGTTTTGCATTTTTCCTTTTCCACAAAAGTTTGTGTTGTTTGCCATGTTTGAAATAACGCGAGCGCGTTATAATGCACTTGAGTTATGTTCCCCTTAAATTTTTTATGTTCAAGGCTATTAATCATGTATGTATGTATGTATGCCTATATGTATGTATGTATGTATGTATGTATGTATGCCTATATGTATGTATGTATGTATCTATGTATGCCTAATTATGACCGCTTTAGGGTTGAGGGATTAGGGTTTGACATTGAGGGTTGAGGGTTGAGGTTCGAGGGTCAAGGGTTTAGGGATAGGGTTGAGGGTCGAGGGATTAGGGTTAAAGTAGAGTGTGGAGGGTATAAGGATTAGGGATAGGGTTGGAGGGTTTAGGGATAAGGGATTAGGGTTTAAGGTATAGTATCGAGTCTGTTGAGGGTTTAGGAATAGGGATAGGGTTGGAGTGTTTAGGGATGAGGGATTAGAGTTGAGGGATGATGGATTAGGGTTGAGGGTTGAGGGATTAGGGTTGAGGGATAAGGTTTAGGGTTGAGAGTTGAGGGATTAGGGTTTAAGGTATAGTGTTGAGGGTTTAGGGATAAGATTTAGGGTTGAGGGATTAGAGTGAAGGGTTGAGGGATTAGGATTTGACGTTGAGGGTTGAGGCTTTAGGGTTTAGGGATAGGGTTGAGGGTCGAGGGATCAGAGTTAAGGGTTGAGGGATTAGGGTTTGACGTTGAGGGTTGAGGTTCGAGGGTCAAGGGTTTAGGGATAGGGTTGAGGGTCGAGGGATTAGGGTTAAAGTAGAGTGTGGAGGGTATAAGGATTAGGGATAGGGTTGGAGGGTTTAGGGATAAGGGATTAGGGTTTAAGGTATAGTATTGAGTCTATTGAGGGTTTAGGAATAGGGATAGCATTTAGGGTTTAGGGATGAGGGATTAGAGTTGAGGGATGACGAATTAGTGTTGAGGGTTGAGGGATTAGGGTTTAGGGATAAGGTTTAGGGTTGAGGGTTGAGGGATTAGGGTTTAAGGTATAGTGTTGAGGGTTTAGGGATAGGGTTTAGGGTTGAGGGATTAGGATTTGACGTTGAGGGTTGAGGGTTGAGGCTTTACGGTTTAGGGTTTAGGGATAGGGTTGAGGGTCGAGAGATTAGAGTTAAGGGTTGAGAGATTAGGGTTTGACGTTGAAGGTTGAGGGTTGAGGTTCGAGGGTCAAGGGTTTAGGGATAGGGTTGAGGGTCGAGGGATTAGGGTTAAAGTAGAGTGTGGAGGGTATAAGGATTAGGGATAGGGTTGGAGGGTTTAGGGATAAGGGATTAGGGTTTAAGGTATAGTATCGAGTCTGTTGAGGGTTTAGGAATAGGGATAGCATTTAGGGTTTAGGAATGAGGGATTAGAGTTGAGGGATGACGGATTAGGGTTGAGGGTTGAGGGATTAGGGTTTAAGGTATAGTGTTGGGGTATGTGCAGGATCATCGTGGGCCAAACAGTGGCAATAGGAAAAAAATCGCGTTTTTACTTAGCCAAATTCGCGACTTGGCAAAGTTTGACTTTGAAACGGATATCTGTTTTGGTTTGGATATATGATGTTTAATAATTATTAATCTAATAAATTATACAAGATATACATGGAAAAACCCTGTTGACATAAAGCATCATTTTATTAAAACATTTACAAAAATTTAGGTTATACTCCTCTACATACTTCCACATCTTTATATTATTAATTATTTTCTTTTATGTAAGGTGGTTCTCTCTCATTTGAGTGAAAAGAGAATTTGGAGTTTTAGTGAATTATATCATTATGCATAAAAGATATTATTGACCAATGTGAAAGTATGTAGAGGAGTATAACCTAAGTTTAGTCTATTTTTTTAAAGTGTTTTAATAAAATGATACTTTATGGAGTTTTTTTAATCTAAAAGGGGTTTTCCCATGTATATCGTGTATAATGTGTTAAACTCATGCTTGTATAATTCTGATTTATATTTATTTTATATTTTGTTTACAATAATTAGTATCCTCTGATCCTAATTTTTAACATGGTATCAGAGCAAGTTAGGTTATATTAATCATTTTTACAAGTTATATTACATGACATGTAGAACTTAATGAGAAATCTTTTTATGTTCAATCAACACATGTGCAAGGCCATTTGTGGAAAACATTTAGTGTCTTTTCTATTATTTAAAATTAATAAGTAGGTTAGAAAATGCTAATTATTTTTATAGTTGATATTTAAGAGAATTTTCATAAATTGAAAGGTGAGGTTGTCATTCATTTTGCTCCTTATCTTTGACTACGTCTTTTGATATATTGTTATTTAGTCCTATAGATTTTTTGGTTCGTTATATATCAAATGATTTAAATTATAATGAATTTTATTAATCAACTTATTAATCATATATCTTTTTAAAATGCTATATGTTTTTACCATCAAATTGCTCTAATTAATAGATTAATTTTTTAAGAAAAGCCTAAGGTCATGTCTTTTAGAGGGGTTAAGTAATTCAAATGTTTTAAGCCTTGCAAATTCTAAATTCAAAAGTTTCGTAAAGGAAGAATATTAAATTTCAATGCTTTAAATTTCATTGGAATATTATACCTTTAATAGTTATGACCCTTTAAACATGGTTAAAATTTCAACAAAACTTCAATTCAAAAAGGTGCATCCTTAGTGAAGTCATATTACATTCTTAAATGAAGTCATAAAAGAGTCGTTATCTTTTTAAAAGTGGTGTAACATTTATAAAATACAACGTGCATCCGTCCTTTTTTAAAGATAGGTTGATCTTACCATGAATTAAGAACCATCATACAATATAAAGAAAAGTCATTAAAACCATAATTAAATAAAGTCGTTTCCTCCGCCCCCATAAAAGTCACTTCCTTCTCCACGAAATTCATTCACTCCATGTAAATTCACTTCCTCCAAGTAAAAGTCATACTTTTTAAGAGAAAATTGCATCTAAAGGGAGGTGCATACTTTATATGAGGAAAGACCTATTGTAACAACTCTTATATTCTAAGTGTTGTGAAACGTTCAAATGAAATCAAATTCAAGTCGATTTTTTAAGAGTTATAAATATCCCTTTATAAAATCACAAGATTTGTCCTTTTACATAAGATAGGGAGAGTCACGACCTTAATCCTGATCTTTTATACCAAATTCGACTTACATTCCACTATAAGTAATTTTTGGTTAATGTGTTTGCCATCACTTGACATATGCTTAGTGGAGCTACCTTTCTCCAATGCTAATCATGGCTTGGTGACATATTTAGAGAAAAATGATTTGTTGCCCTATTCATAGGTCCTTTGTCTTGTGAAAGTCACAAGCCGTCCTCTTCATTCACTGGCTTAGTTGGTTGTTTGATGCCCATGTGCATTATATAAAAATATATGCTACAGGCCTAGGCCTAAACAAATATACTAATTATGACCGCATTTTTAATATGATTTTAAGTGTTTCAAAACAAGAAAGTATCAAAGCTTCGAATCGTAGACATGGTTTTTGAGAAACAAATCAATACGGGTAAACATCTCTTATCAATGACAAACATCAGCAAGAAGATGGGCGTCATCACTAGCCAAATCCTCATCTAAGCCTGGTTTAATATTTACAAGGAGGAGAACTAATACAAGGAAGATACCACGTACCCGATTAGTTATGTAGATTTAAATATTTAATATGTAAATTCTGTCGGGTATGATATATTCTAAATTAAACATTTGTTGAATTTAAACAACTAAAAGTTAGAGTTTAATATGTAACCAGATTCGATAAGAATTTCTGATCGAGAATTCTTAAACCATTGCCATTTAAAGATAATATAGGCAAGAAAGGTATCATTTATCTCTCCATATGTAGTAAAATCTATGAAGCATTCTCATAAGAAAAATGAACATTTCATGTGCATGGTATCCCTTCATAAAGAATTTCCACTACCTCTAATTACATACAAAATATCTTGTCTTGTTGATCTTTTATAGTTGGGTGGATAATAAAATTATATATCATAAAAATGGACCCCACCAATAATGAAGAAAGCCTCTAATTGATTATTCAAAAAAGGTAAAAATCTTGAGAAATGAATTGGCAAAGACTATTAATCAATGTTGATTGGATGGTTGATAGAAGCCCACATATGATGGTGGGTCCTACTTCAAATGGAAAAGCTATTTGATCACTTTTTTTTTCCTTAGTTAAAAGTAATAGAAAGATAATAAGGGAATAGTGATGAAAGTTTGTCATTGATGTCAAAAGTTGTATAGTGCCTTCATGAGGTTCACAGTGCTTTGGAATCAAGGTTGCAAGATGTGATGATGTTACAAGATGCAGTGATGGATGTTTGCCATTAAGGTGCTATGTGTTGTGTTGCTGATCAAGTACATGTTTGGTAATCTGTGTTTGGTAAGCTTGTAGCAATTAGGATCTTCAAGATTAACATGGTGTCTATATCCTCATTATGCTTATAACAATCAATATGTTTTAGTGTTCATAAGGTGCTCATGTTGTGGTTTAATGTTCATTGAAAGGAGAAAGTCATCATCATCTTTCTGCAAGTAGTTGTCACATATTTAGGGTTGATTTGTCTAAGTTGAAGTGTATGACATGCCTACTATATGGTGAGGGTAATGATGTCTAGTTGAATAGTTCCAGTGTTGAAGTAATCATTATGTGTCTCGGTCTTCTACACAGAGATGACAACGAAGTGGAGTTGTTGTTACAAAGGGAGTTTTAATTTTAAGATGATATGATGGTGTTACAAGGTGCAGAGACATCAAAAGTTTGGTCTTCATCTTTGGTCTTTTTATTTTCATTCATATTGTTAATGGATCAGGTAATATGGTATTGTCTTGATATTACTCAGAATGGTCATAAGGTGTTAGTTGATGTGGTGCAATTGTGATATGTGCAAAAGCTCATGCAATCAGGATATATGTTCATATGTTCATAAAATCAAGGCTTCAGGGTCTTCATAAGAAGTTTACTTATAATATGTTTGATTGCCATACATACATGCATGTATTAGATTAGTGGCAGGTTGAGATCAAACAAGGTATATGATGAACAAGGTTTGTGTTTCCTCTTGTAACGTCAAAAAATATCCCCTTGGGGACTTTTCCCTCATAAGGTTTAGCTCCCGGGTCTTTGATCTGCATTTAGGACATCTTGCATCACATTTTGACATCTCGATGAAATGAACCCAAAGTTTCATGATAAATGGGACCTAGGGGGATCCCTTGAACTAATCCTTGACCAAAATAGGGAGGGAGGACTTGGGCGCTTGCGCCCTAGTCCTGCCATATTTTGGGTTAGGCCCAAATTCTAAGTGTCGGCTTGTGACCGTTATTTAGGTCCTATGCCGACACGGTAAGTTTGAATTACAAAATTCTTAGTGGGAGTGTTTGTAGTTACATATATAAGCATGTTTAGGCATTCATTTGTAAACTAGATGATTACTAGCAAGCTATTGTGATCTTTTAGCATTCTAAAGGTGATTCAAGGCATTCATTGTGAAGCAAGAGCAGATTTGTGTTGTTTATGTGTTTGTATTTGCATATTTGAGCAATTATCTCCTCATGGCATGAAGAGCTTCTTCCTTCCATGAGATCTTCACTACAAGGTGATATCATTTGTGTTTTCAAGCATTTATCATTTGGTTTTTGCCTCTGCCTCCCAAGGGTACGCACTCTCTCTCTAACAACGGTGTTCGGAAGACTTGAATGTCTCTTCGGGGCTTGACTGAGGCAAGCCTCTAAACACCACAACCCTCTCCCCATTTTTCTGTGATTGCAGGTTATAGGTCGAAGAAGCAGGAAAAGTGGAGTTGTAGGAGAGTGTTGCAGAGTGTCAAATTTGTAGATCAGAGTTGAAAATAGGGCCCTAGACTTGGGTATCCGCTCATTAGTCCTCTGGATTTCGCAATGGAAAAATCTTTGAGACAACAGGAACATGTTGTAGATCAAGTTGCCAGATCTTGCCAAAAATCAGGGCATTGGACTAGGGTGCCCACTCATTAGTCCCCGACTGTTCCGCTTCCTAAACTTTGAAAATAGGTGCATATCTATCTATCATTTTACATCTTCCTGTAGAAACATTTTGAGTAGTTTGTTCGTTTGCTTCTGTATTTGCATAATTAGGGTTTTGATGTATAATTGAGCATAATTGAACATAATTGACAATCAAATTACACAAATCCAAACTTCCCAACATTCCTAAGTGACCAAGGGCCTGATAGTGCATTGCCACTCAACCCAAGTTCCTTGAATGTAATGGTGAAAGGAGGATAGACACTTAACAAACCATCTAATCAACCCTATCAAAATTTCATCACTTACATTTTGGTGAACCTGTGTTGGACTTGTTTGCACCTTGTTGAGTGTTTTGCTTTAGATTTGTATTGATTCCATTCATTCATATAATCATTCATCTTATTGCATTGGAAAAATTACAAAAAAATTAAAAAATCTAAAAAATTAAAAAAAGAAATTGCATTCTAGGGTTTGCATGTTGCATTAATTAATTTGAATTTCATCAAATTTCTGATTTTTGCATTAGTTCTGAGATAAATTGTAGAAAATTATAAAAATCCAATCACTTGCATTGCATTTACATCATAAAATTGCTAGGGTTGTGTTAGAAATTTTGAATTTTTCATATAACCTAGTAATTTCAAAAACTAGGGTTTGTAGGTAAAATCTTGTTTCAAATTTTTATACTCATCTTAGGCACTCATTTAAATTTGCATTTGGCTGTAGTGTTGCATTTTAGTGTAAATTTGCATTTAGATTTCAAAAATTTGCATTTTTACATAGAAAATTTCAACAAAAACTAGCATTTTTCATTAGATTTGCACTTGCATTTTGCATCTTAGGACTTGGAAATTATTTTCAGATCTGAGTGGAACTAATTTTCATCATAAATCAGATTGCAATACATTCATATAGTATTTTGCATTAAGATCTAAAACCTAGGGCTTGAAGAACCTTGATTTTACTGGATTTGACCTTATTGGCTCTCTAGATTTGCATTATAGGTATGTTGTAAAGAATCTTTTTGCATTAATTAGCTGTTATCAGGGTTATTATCTGTTTCCCCTCCACAAATTCTTTACAACACCTTTTTATCAGGCCCTTGTATTGAAAATTTGGTGAAAAATTACACATTTTTGCTATATTTGCCCTAGGGTTTGACCTAGATTTACACTCCAAGCATGTTGTGACAAGTTTTATTGCTTGAGGTGATTGATATTATTGCTATTATTTTCTGTACCTCCTAAAATTCCTTACAACACCTCTTTCATTAGGTCTTGGGATTGAAAAATTGTGAAAAATTGCATATTTTAGGGCATTTTCACTAGGTTTTGACTTGTTACCATCCTAGATTTGCATACAAAGTGTGTTGTGAAGGGTTTTATTGATTTATTGGACTAGAAATAGAAATATTATTTTCTGCCCCTGATCAAATTCTTTACAACACCTTTTCTTTCAGACATTTGCATGGAAAAAGTTGAAAAAATCAAGCATTTTAGGTCATTTTCATACATAGTTTTGCACTTGTCTTTTGCATACTTTTGAAAAGATTTTAAAATCTGATTTCACATTGATTTGAAAACATATATCATGGCTACTTATTTGGAATCTTTGTTTGCATACATCATAGACATGGATCATTTCTCTAATTTTACCCATGAATATCCTCAAGTCTTGAAACAAATAACATACATTCATGATGTTGATATCTCTATATGCTCCACATATAAAATCCTCTAATATATATCTGATTTTTATAGATTCACAAATATCATGGAAATATATCCTTTGATATTAGATGATCTCACTAAATGAATGGTCCACAACACATTTAGTAGTGATGATTTCAATATGTTAGACGAAGCCCTAGATGACTTTCTCTCTATTGAACAGTCCACTATGCCTCCTATCGCTAACACATGTGGTGATAACTTTGGTTTACCTTATGATCCCTCTCCCAAAGTTTTTCCTCCTCATGAGGACACTTTGATGCAAGAGGATGATTTCATTGACAACTCTCTTAACATCATACCACCAAATCTTCATTCCAGTGCTCTCTCTGGCCAAGATGAAGCATTAGTGAATGAATACCTCCCACCATCTCTCCGTTCCAATGCTCTCTCTGGCCAAGATGAAGCATTAGTGAATGAAGACATCCCACCATCTCTCCATTCCAATGCCCTCTCTGGCCAAGATGAAGCATTAGTGAGTGAAGAGAACCCTCTAACAAAGAACATTCCATGGATAGAAAATGAGCAACCCATTAACCTTCTTCCTTTAGTTGATTGTTCACACACTTTGGATATCACTAAGGAAGTGAAGACCCTTAATCTCCCTCCTTTGATTGAATATTTGAGTCATTTGGACATCACTAAGGATTTAAAAACATTGACTACCTCTCCCCGCAACACCTTACCTTCCCCTCATTCCTATGCTCTTTCTACAAAAGATGTAGTACTAATGGATGAGGAAAGGTCTCTCACATTAAATCCTTCAAGGATGGATGTTGAGATCACTCAAATCAAATCACTTCTTCCACCTCTTAAGAGGATAGTGAATAAGTGTGCTAGTAAACGTCAACAAGAAAACATTCCACCTAACATTGAGTCAAACCAAGAAGAGTTTAAGAATGAACAAAAGAATAATGACAAAGACTTGGCAATTGTACCTTATATTTGGGATTGGGAAGAAAATATTGTTGATAACCTCTAGCATGAATGTCCCTACATGTAAGTATTTCTAACCCTTTATCTCTGGTGATGTGTTTCCCCTGTGATGTGTTGTGTTGTTTAGGCCTCTTGGGATGACCCCAGATTCTCTTGTAAGGTCTGGGATACCTGGAGACCACCTCTGTTGTGACCTTCTTCTATTTGTATCATCATTATTCTATATTTCCTCTCTCTATTTTCATTGTTGTGTGTTGTGTCTTACAGACATAGCGTTGCGGTTGGTGACTTGGGGGCACCCTCCTACATGACTGTCCCTAAGACACTTGTTTCTCCTCTCTTATTTATTGTTTCCCTTCCTCTACTATTTCTATCTAGCAGGCAGATGATGAAAAACATTTATACTGATGCAGATCTAATGTCCCTTTACCAAGAAATCAAAAATTGGACTTAGTTCCTAATATGACGATGAGGTTGTAATACATTATCCGACGCTTGGCTAGTAGAAGCACTCCGTGCTTTCTGCATAGTGATTTGGATGATGTTTTTATCTCACTTACAAAACATAACAATATTGTTGCTCCATGCACTTTGTTTGTCTTTGAATGTCACCTTGGTGACACTTGGTTCTAAGATTTTTGTGATATAGCCCCACGATTATCCTCAATCTCCAAATTTGTAGTATAACCTTGGCTCTTTGTGTGATTAATCATATGCATTGTTGTTTATCATGATTATGTGGACACTAACATGTTTCTTGAAGGGATGTGTTTGTGGGAACATTTTGCGATCGTAAAGTACATGTCACCTTTGGGGGCATGGGCTTTGCGAGAGTCCGTGTTCCCTTGTGTGTTTTCTTCCTACCTTAACATGCTTGATATCGATGCATGATATCAACCACCTTAAGGTGGGGGCATATATAAGGTAAGCTATTTGTTGTAGATGTTAGCAATGTGCTTGTCCTCAGGTGCAGTTTAAAGATTGGTGGCAATGAGTCCCTCCTGCACTCTGAGTTTGTTTGCAATCAATCAATCAATCATCTTAAGCCCTCTGCGGAGGTAGGGATGGTGTATTTCTCAGAGCAGATTGCCCATCATGTCATTTTCAAAAGTCCTCTATGGAGGTGGGGATGGTGTATTTCTCAGAGCAGATTGCCCATCATGTCATTTTCAAAAGTCCTCTACGGAGGTGGGGAGAGGTTCTATGACTAACTCAACCCTTAAGCGTGTCTTTGGTGATTGTTGTGGTGAAGCCCAATTGTCGGTGTGTGCCTATAATGTGCCTGAGATGGTGAACCTAGAAATAGGGACACTCCATCGCTTGTCTGCCGTGTTTTCTCTGTGTCTTCAAAGTGTGTGTGTTTGGCATGATTGTTGCCCCATGTGTAATTTAAAGACCAATGCGATGAGTGCTTCCTACATTATGGGAAGTTTGGCGTGTCTTGTGTGTGTTGCCCCATGTGTAGTTTAAAGACCAGCGCAATGAGTGCTTCCTACATTATGTGTGGTGTGTTTACTTTCTTGTACTTGCATCTGCATTTTATATATATAAAAGAAAAAGAAAAAGAAAAGAAATCATTCATTTCTTCTATACATTAACTATCTTCTTTGCTTTTACTGTCTTCTCCATGTTTTGCATGATGGTAACTGTCTTCTCCATGTTTTGCATGCCTGTTACTATCTTCAATGTGATTGGCGTGTCTTCCCTGTGTTTGGCATGTTTGCTGTGTTTGTTGACCATACCTTAATGCATGTATTGGCCTTGCGTTTATACATACATTAAAGTGGGGGCTAAATGTAACATCAGAAAATGTCCCCTTGGGGGCTTTTCCCTCATAAGGTTTAGCTCCCAAGTCTTTGATCTACATTTAGGACATCTTGCATCACATTTTGACATCCCGATGAAATGAACCCAAAGTTTCATGATAAATAGGACCTAGGGGGATCCCTTGAACTAATCCCTAACCAAAATAGGGAGGGAGGACTTGGGTGCCCGCGCCCTAGTCCTACCATATTTTGGGTCAGGCCCAAATTTTAAGTGTCAGCTTGTGACTGTTATTTAGGTCCTATACTAACACGGTAAGTTTGAATTACGAAATTCTTGGCGAGAGTGTTTGTAGTTGCATATATAAGCATGTTTAGGCATTCATTTGTAAACTAGATGATTACTAGCAAGCTATTGTGATCTTTTGGCATTCTAAAGGTGATTCAAGGCATTTATTGTGTAGCAAAAGCAAATTTGTGTTGTTTATGTGTTTGTATTTGTAGATTTGAGCAATCATCTCCTCATGGCATTGTTGTCGATGAGAATTTCACCCTTATGCAAAGCTGTGACACTCTGTAATCCTTTGAAACATGGGGACAAAATCAGGCTGTGGGTGACCTATAGTGAGTTTAAATGTCCAGATTATAGGTTGGTTCCCTTAAAATGTTCTATTTGAGTCTATGATTTTCTGTTTTGGAAAAGGGGTAAGAAGGAAACTATAAGGAGATAAAACTGAAAAATTTGGTGATGCACCTAATAAGGATTGAAAATTTGCAATTTGGTTCACAAAAGAATTCAAAAATCTGACCCACACAATCCAATCATGGCATAAATATCACAAAAAGTATTTTTGAGGAAGGCTGGAAAATTAACTCCTTATGAAGGAAAATGACTTTTCACAACATAAAAGAACTATTTTCTGTAACACAACCTAAGACCTGTAATATCACTATGCTTAACACTGCAAGTAAAAGTGAGACAATAATTTTAAAGGTTTTGATAATTAAACACAGTAAAACTTCATCAAATCACCTCATACAATTAGCATCAAATGGAAAGGCAACTACTTGATTCCAAAAAGTAAAGGACAAATTGCATGAAAACAAAGAAATTGGACCTGTAATCTGTTGTGATCTCTATAAAACTATCAAAAAATGAGCTACAAAAGCTTCTTCTCTCTCAAAGTGTAAAAGAGTAAAAAGGCAAAAGCTAGAAAAAACTAAGTTTTGCTTTACAATATATAGCTTACTCTCACTATGAGGCATGCAAAAATGAACTGTAACTAACTGCCTCTAAAAATAAGTCCTCCAAGTGATCCACAAGTAAACTCAAAAATCCCTAAAAATAAGGGCTCAAACTGCCACAAATTGAGCAAAAATAGCTTCAATTTGGACCTCTCC
Source organism: Cunninghamia lanceolata (assembly GCA_027924645.1). Classification (NCBI taxonomy): domain Eukaryota; kingdom Viridiplantae; phylum Streptophyta; class Pinopsida; order Cupressales; family Cupressaceae; genus Cunninghamia; species Cunninghamia lanceolata. The sequence continues at coordinate 5,363,039 of BSBN01000591.1, read as the reverse complement.
ATATGCTTGACTAAGAAGTTGACCAAGAACCCTCAAAATGCTCCTCAAATCATGCAAAACTCCCCTAGATGGCCTAGTTAACTCAACTCATCAATTTGCATGATTTTGCATTGGCAAAATTGATGTGAGTAAATAATAAAGTAATTAAAATAATTACTCTATTATCAGATACAACTTGTACTATTTTTTATTTTACAATTTGTGAAAAATAATAAGTAATTTGAAGAATATTACTTTATTATTTATTTGCATTTGATTTGTTTGTAAAATCATGCATGAAAAGAAAAAAAAATTCTCCTTATCTCTCCAACTACAATTGCCTAAAATGCATAAAACACCTAGACATAACATCACAAGCCCTTATGACTCCAATTTTCTTCAAGGAGAAATAAATATCCAACTCTCCCTTATCACTCCATTTACAATGCAAATCTTAGCCTTACTGCCATATATCTTCACCATGCAAAACAAAAACCCTAAGTCACCTTACTACCTTGCCATATGCATCATTATGTAAAATATACCTTCCTCTTCTCCATTATCTCCCTCATGCAAAACAATGATACCTCTGCCACCTTTCTTGCCACCTTGTAATATCATTTTGTTTTTCACACATCATTTACCTTTGACTTTTGAATGATGAATTTTACAAGGCATAAAGAATATTCTCCTTGACCACATTCGATCACTTCACATGATACAAATATTACAAGAACCCTGACAAGGTATCATGAGGGGATAATCATCCTTCGACTATATGATAGTCAACCATGAGGTAAAAGGTTTTGTTTGAATGTTGCAAGGCATAACACTTACCTTATGATTATCAACCACCATTTGACTTCAAACAATATGCAAGAAATACATTCTGTTGGCCCTTTCTAACCATGATTGTTAGGAGATCTCATGACTTGATGTCTTGACCCCGATCCCATTTTGGATAATGCAATGATTTAAGTTTTACAAAGTCAAAAAATCATAAGAAAAAGAAGTTTCAAATAAAAGGGTGAGAAACCCTAATCACTTGGTCATTTTCACTTGCTCTTTCACCTGACCACCACTCTGCAAATCTCTCTGGCATTAGGGTTTGATACTCCCTCGGCTTCTCCTTGAGTTCTCTGAGGTCTCTGTGCTTGATTCTCTTGCATTTCTTGAGTGGAACGAAACAACAGAAAGTGGTAAGTGTAGTATCTCCAGCTTGACTGGCATTTCTTTATCATTTTCTGAGGTTTTTCAATAACAATGGCCACGGCCATATTTGCATATCTCTACTCTTTCTTTGACATTGTTCTTTGGTTCTTTTTGTGTTAAAACTGTGACAATAATGACAAAAATGATATAAAGAAAAGCCCATAAGGAGGCCACAACCATGCATTTCTTTTTTTCTGCAACTTTGAAGGTAAATCACTTTACTTCTCCTTGCTGTAGATACTTGACTATCTTTGTATATTCAAAAAGAGATCAGGGTTTCAATCTTTTCCATCTGGGTATTGTTATATTCCTCTCTTTTTGATATGGTCATGGCCATTATTATCTTTGTAGCATTTTCTTTTGATTTTCTCTGATATAAAGCTCAAAGTCTTCAACTTTTGACATGAGGGTTTCCTCAGAAATGCATATAAATGCATTAAATATCCACAACCATACTTGAAAACACATGTATTATTCCTCCTTTGACTATCTCTGCAAAAATGAAGAAGGGTTTATAAAAAATGCAACAAGGGTTTTCCAGAAATGAATGTATTTGCCATTTCTGTGCTTGCTTCCTTAACTGTAAGTTGAAACAAGACAAGGGTTTTGATAGAAAATGAGGGTTTTCATTTTTATCATTTGGGTATCTTCTTTCAGGCATAAATCTTCCTTTTCTAGTTACTGCCATGGTAGAAAAATACACTGTGTCTGATTCCTTTTTCTGTATGCACCAAAAGGCATTAGGGGTTTATCCCTCTTCAAGGTTTTGCAAAAAATAATCATAGCATTTATTCATTATTCTGAGAATCCCTTTTTCATTCCTATGTATGAAACAAGACTCTGTTCAGAAATTTGGAACTAGGGTTTGATTTTTCATAACAGAGAAATACACTCTGTCATCTTTGAGACTTATTCCTCTAATTTTGTAGCTTCTTCTACTGAACTTGGACATTCTTGAGTGATAGTAAATGTCATTTTTGTAATTCTAAGCAACAATATTATCATTTTTCTATAAAGAGATATTGTAACAGCCTTGTATACATGAATCTCTTTTCTGAGCATGGGATTTTATCTTGGCATTTCATTTTGCATTGACTGGTCAACTATTAGGTAATCGTCATCATGCTGCTCTTTCACATTTACTCTAGCATTTTGATCCTTCTGTAGCATGTCTAACATATCATTGATCCTCTATTGTTTCTCTTCCATCATTATATTAGTTAGCAACCATAATGTATGAATAATAAATACTTGACTATCACCAGTCAGAGGTATTACTGTCTTGCTGTCTTGATCTTTCTTGTTCACTACTTGTAGATACTTTTATCATTCTGTCAATGATAATGATACCTGTACTTGATGTATCACTAACCTAAAACTGTAGTAGTCATTTGATCTTTATTTGATGTATCTTCTTCATTGATGACTGTCAGATGCTCCTCATGATGCATTTGTCTGATTCTGTCCTTCTTGAGGCATGACCTGTATCATTTGTTTTAGCTACAGTTGATCACCTCAAACACTTGTATCATGTCATTTTACTTACTATATTTTTTTTATCATAATCAAATAAAGCTTTTCATGTTATATCCTGTAACTTATGTAAATGATACACAAAGTCTGTCTCATGCAAGCATTATTCTGTAACTTTATCTTCATCAAGTAGTAATGTAAACACTTATGTGACTGATAAAGTTAATGACATACATAAGTGTGACTTGTCTTCAACTGTAACATCATATGCTAAAATATGTTAAAACTCCTATAGCATATTTTCTCACTGTAACTTCCATGGTTGCATTTCTATTTTTAGGACTTTGTCAACTTGACTCAGGCATTCTGAAGTTATCTAATTGTTTCAATCAACTGCAATCAATGTCATGATGACACACTTTCTCTATAAGTTGATTAAATGATGCATGATATACTTTGAATGATGCATCCTGTCTTATTCTGATATTCCTTTTCAAATGAATAAAAGGAAACATGCTCGGCTCAACCCTTGTGGGAGCCACATTTTCTCCACATGTTTTAAATGTCTTCAAATCAGCAACATTACTTTTCCTAAACCTGCATAGTGAACAAACAAGTTAGCATAAAAACATACCTGATGGTATTGATTGATCTTCTTCATGATATTCTGATTTATGGCACATGTCTGATTTGATCTTTCATATGAAATGCATGATGTGACAAGTTGATATGTCTGCATGATAAAGCATATGATAACATTAAATATTCAGAGCTCTTACATGACTTTCCCCAATTTTTTGTAGGTACAACTGATACAATTAGAGCTGAAGATGAGGACTAAAGATCAACTATCCACCGTCTCAACTATCAATTGGCTCAACAACCTCCTTGCTCAGGCAATGGTGGATACTTAGTTTTATCATGTGTTCCTCCTTATTTCTTTTATCATCAGATGTATAGCTTGCATATGTCTACATTGCTCAGTTTAGTTACTCCCACGACTTGTGTGGGACACATTTGAACACTTATTTTAAACATGAACAGTTAATCTATCTTATACACTTGATGTATGTATATTTCTTTTTCAGTCAATGCATAGGATAGAGTAATATATAATGAATTGTATGTTCCAAATATGACATGAAATAACAGCTTAAAAAAATACCTTTCTTTCCTTCTTTCAAATATGATCAGCCGAATAATCAATTTGTCTTATAACTCCTGAAAGATAACACTATGTTAGATCAACTATATTTCATGAATGATTGATTCCTTGACATCCTGATTCGCTTGTTATGATGATTCATCAGTCCTGATTGCACTGATGGGTTATCCTGACAATTGAATATCTATCTCTGCTTTGTCAAGACATCAACTGTTCATTAAATGCAACAACTTCAAAGTTTATTTTATTTCTTTTGAACAACTGCACTTAGGTCTAACTAAATTTAGTGTGAACAAAATTTAGTAATAGGCATGAAGAGCTTCTTCCTTCCATGAGATCTTCACTACAAGGTGATATCATTTGTGTTTTCAAGCATTTATCATTTGGTTTTTGCCTCTACCTCCCAAGAGCATGCACTCTCTCTTTGACAACGGTATTCAAAAGACTTGAATGTTTCTCCAGGGCTTGACTGAGGCAAGCCTCTAAACACCACAACCCCCTCCCCATTTTTTTGTGATTACAGGTTACAGGTCGAAGAAGCAGGAAAAGTGGAGTTGTAGGAGAGTGTTGCAGAGTGTCAGATTTATAGATTAGAGTTGAAAATAGGGCCTTGGACTCGGGCACCCACTCATTAGTCCTCTAGATTCCACAACAGAAAAATCTCTGAGACAACAAGAACAGGTTTGTAGATCAAGTTTCCAGATCCCGCCAAAAATTAGGGCATTGGACTAGGGCACCCACTCATTAGTCCTTGAATGTTCCGCTTCTCAAACTTTGAAAATAGGTGCATATCTATCTATCATTTTACATCTTCCTATAGTAACATTTTGAGTAGTTTGTTTGTTTGCTTCTGTATTTGCATAATTAGGGTTTTGATGTAGAATTGAGCATAATTAAATATAATTGGCAATCAAATTACACAAATCCAATCTTCCCAACATTCCTAAGTGACCAAGGGCCTGATAGTGCATTGCCACTCGACCCAAGGTCCTTGAATGTAATGGTGAAAGGAGGATAAAATCTTAACAAACCATCTAATCAACCCTATCCAAATTTCTTACATTACACATCTTGTCATAATCTTCTTATTTCAGAGATCTGCAATTTGATGCATAATCTAAGATCATTCAAAGGGTTGAGTTAGGATTTAGAACTAAAACCCTAAAACACTTAGTTGAGGGCACAAAATAGCTCGTATATAAAGGAATGCACTTTATTTTTTTTTGAAGTTGACCGTCTATCATAGCTCACATCACTTAAGTGATTGTTTAAAGGGTCCTTATAACATACTAAGTGACTGGCCCCTTGCAAAGTTATCGGCCTACCAAGTCACTTGGGTGCCTGAAAGGAAATCGAGGGCTGTGGTTTAAAATATCAAAGGCACGAAAGGAGTCATCGAAGGTCAGGATTTAAAAGGCATTCAAATGCCAACGGTCCATCTTCAGGGATCAATTTTGACAGTCAACTTTTTTTTTGAAGTTATGCTAACTGCTTTGTAACTGTTCATATTCAGTTTCTCTACGACTAAGAGGGCCAAGGAATTTTGTAAAGAGCTCTGTATGATACTAGAGACATATACCTACACTCTGATATGAACAATTGTGAAGAATAGAGGAGAAATATAGATTATTGAAGTGTAGTAAAGAAAGGCAGAGAAATACCTACATGCAGATATGTAATTGATGAAACATTGAGTAGATATGAAGGCATATTGAGGAGTTTGAAGTTGAATGAAAACTAGTGTTCTTTGGGAGACAATGAACTTAAAAGGTGTTAGAGAAAAGAATTGGTGATCAATCATAAGTTCATACTGTTTTCTGTGTGATATGAGATGTAAGGTTTGTTTGTGTATTACAGAGGCAGGGTGCAAGCAGTATGTTTTCGAAAGATTAAGGAATAGGTCTACATGCTTTGCATCATTGATTATTGATCTCATATTCAAAGTCTTGATTTGGAGATTGTACTATGTTTGAATGATGTATCCAAGACAAGGTTTTGAACTTTCTTTCATAAAAGACTAACATGTTTTGCAAGAGATGGAATCTATGATTTTGTATTTATCATTGTGTTTGAAGAATGTGTTGAATTGGAGACAAAAGGAGACCTAAGTGATTTGCAGAGAGATTGAAGTATTTTCATGTTATCATTGTCAAGTGAATTTGTATGTGTGTTGATGAAGGAAAAGTCATTCAGTGTATAGATGTAAATTAGGGTATCCCCCTGAATTAATTTTTCTTTCTTATGTTCACGATTTGCCAGTAAGGCACTTTTATATGTCAGTGAGACATCACCTTGCCAGTGAGGCACTTGATAGCCAGTGAGGTACAATTTACCAGTGAGGCATTTTATGTGGCCAGTGAGGCATTTTATGTGGCCAGTGAGGCATGATTTTTGGTTAAGCTAGTGAGGCATTTTATGTAGCTAGTGAGACATGATTTTTGGTTAAGCCAGTGAGGCATTTTAGAGTGGTTTTTCATCCCTATGAGGGTTTTCCACTCATCAAATCAAGATTTATGGTTCTTTTTTGTTTCCATGTGTTCATGTGTTTTAATGCTTTTATGATTGATTAAAAGTCTTGTTCATTCTTCTAGTCATTATGCTTGTTTGAATCCTTGATGTCTTTTTCATGTTTAAAAGGTGCAAAAAGTTGTTAAGTTTTCTAGACCACTGATTCACCCCCTCTCAGTGGTCATGTACTCCAATAAGTGGTTTCAGAGCATAGGTTCCCTATAGAAATCTAACCAGCTTGGGTAGGTCCTGATATTAGAGTACCATGGTAAAGTGTAAAACAAATGGAGAAAAGAAAGAAGCCAAGCAAAATGTTGTACATCAAACCCCAATCAAGTCATGTGATGAGTTGTTGCACGAGTCTCCCCTGAATGATGATATAAAGTGTGATGAAAAAAAAGATGATTTTGCTAATAAGATTGATGACATAGAAGGAGACCTATTTATGGATGAAGATGGACATGAGTTTGATGAAAATGATTGTGAAGTTGATTTAGAAGGTGAACTATTGTGTGCCTTAGATTAGATCAAGCAACTTAGAAAGGAGAATCAAAGATTAGAAGACCAACTTCAACAAGAAAAAGACTCCAAAGACAAGGTATATTCAGAATTTGTAGAAGTTTCTTTAGAGTTTGAAGAGGCAAGAAATTAGATTGTAGTATTAAAGAGTCATGTTGAAGAATCTGACAAATTGATTATAAGTCTAAAGAATGAAATTGAGGAAGCCAAAAGAATACTAGATGTAACAAAATCTGACCTTGAAGTGAAAAGAATTAAATGTCTGAAATTAGAGGCAAAAATTGTCAATCTAAGAAAAGATTATGAAGGTCTCAAGGTTCTGTCCAAGAAATATTAGGAGTTTGAAGAAAGCACAAACAAGTTGAATGACATGTTGAGAAAACAAAAGCATTACAAGGACACTAATGGTCTAGGTTATGAAGAAGGAGAGTGTTCCAAAGAAAGAAATGCACCTAAAAAGAAGATAGACTTGAGTTGTCATGCTACTACTCCAGAAGATCAAGGAAGAAGGACAATCAAGCCTTCAAGATCTCTATCTACCAAGCACTCAATGAGGTACAATTATTCTCAATTTCATGGTTATTGTTATTGTTGTCATGTCTATGGCCATAGAGCAAGAGATTGTACATAGAATGTATGAGAAACATGATCTAGTCAAGAATGTAAATTCACGTTCTTATAATATGCCTAGAAGAAATTATCCTTTCTTTGGTCTATACAACAACATCATATGTTATAAGTGCAATACTCCTAGGCATTAAGCATATTCTTGTAGAAACGGATTTATGGAACCACCTAGATATGTCAAGAAGACAAATACTTTGAGTAAAAAGAAGTTGCAGGAAATAAGGAGCAAGTGGAAAAGGAAGCATCCCAAGAAGACAAGCATTCAGAAGGTTTGGAGAAGAAAGTAAAACCAGGAGAAGGATGAGTTTAAGCTTTTGCATACTGCACAAGGAACATCACAAAGTGCATAAAAGGTAGCTTGAGGTAAGGGGGAGCAGGTTAGTGTATCATCATTTAGCTCCATAACAGCACTTGAGAATGATTAAAAGCATTGTTGTAGTTTGTATCAATTGTATTAATTGTTGGTTTAGGTGTATCATGCTTGGTACTGTGGTATTTAATACTTGTTTCATGCCTCATTTAAGCTATAGCTCAGTTCACAGTGGTTTGATTGCAGTCATGTTGCTCTTTGCAATAGAATTTTATATTGTTTAATGTATGTCAGTTGCATATGACTATGCTTTTGACAGTAGTGCAGTAATGCCTTGGTTCTACCTATTGAGGATGTTAGGATAGTGATATTTCCTTGAAGATATTTTACATCACCTTGAATAAATTAAAGTGTTTCTTGATGCTTCTCAAAGTGTAAAAGATGACATATGATGATGTCAAAGATGATGCATGGGATCTTGTGGAAGAGTTCACAGTTTGTTCACTTGGCTCATGATCAAATGATAAGAGCATAGCATGAATTGTAGTTTGTTTTGCAATTTGACAGTGGTGATGCATGGCTGATGCATAATTGTAGCTTTGATAGTGTGATGATGTCATTTGATTCATATCAGCTGCAGAGATCTCTTAGTAATCTTGTGCTCTGGTGGGTCCTTCAGTTTGTTGGATCTCTGATAGTCTTATTCTCTGGCAGCCTATGTTTGTAGTAGACCTTATGTTTGTTGCAGAATCTTGATACTAGCAATTTCTTTGACAGATCTTGTGTTTTATAGTGGCAGAAGATTTGTTGTGCACTATAACTTGTATCAAAAGAAGTACCAGTGTATCAGACAGACCTTTTTGAAATGAATTAAATCAGACAGATTCTTCTTATAATCTTGGTGCAATTAGTTAGTCTTATTGCAGTTCAGTCTTGTTGTAGTATGCTTTGATGATGACATGATGACATATAGAGAAAGTAGTAGACTTTGTCTCTCTAATGGTAGTTGTTTTTTTTATGACAATGATCTTTTGTTGATGGATAGTTAAGTCTGTATATTAGCAGACTTGACAATGTTGGCAGACCTTTATGCAGACTATTAGACTTTGCAATGCACTTGTGAACTTGTTAGAATCATTTCAAAGCAATATTTTATATTTGTTGATATTACTTTCATTGTGATGGCACTTTGCTTTATAGTGACTTTTGATGCCTTGTTGTCTGGTATTTGTTACTTGATAGCAGATCTTACTTGATGTTAGACCATGACTGTGTTTTTGATGGCAGACAGACTTGTATCAAACATTTGCTTTATGATTGACAAGGTTTTGATAAGGGGATAGGCTTGAGACATACTTTAATGGTTTGGTGAGCATTTATTTTGCAATTTGAATTAGTGCTTGGTAATTTGATACAGTTGGTCATACATTTGCCTAGTGATCACATTGCATCCTTGGCCAGAATTGGAATCTATTGCACACTTTGGCACATTGTATTCTCCTTCTACATGATCTATTAGTTCATAAGTAACCTTTGATGTTAATGGTTCATTACTCCTTTGTTGTTCTTGACAGTACAAGTTCAATATACTTGATGTTTTGATTGATCTCTCATTGGTAAGACAAATATGCAGGGTATTGAAGCTCTAATAGAGATACAATTGTCATTGTTTTTAAGTTGAAGACTTCATCATTTCATCTAATGAAGTTTAGTAAACTGTGACAGTATAACTTCATTAGTAAATTTGTCTTCATGAAAATGTCAATACAATCATGTTTTTATGACAATGCAGTCATATTTGTTTTGATGTCTTCATGCTGTAGTGACATGACATTTATAATAGTATTATGACAGTGATGGTACAATTAGTTCAAGTTGCTTTTTCCATTTATATGAAAGAAGGACTTAGGTGGATAGGTGATTCATGGTGGTGACAGTTCTTTCTTCCAACACTAGTCATAGAACAATGAAAATAGTGATGGAGTTAATGGAGTTAAGAGGAGTATCTTGTCAAGGGGAGTAGTTGTAATCTCCTTTGTCATTGGATGTCAAAAGGGGAGAGAGAGTAGTTTGGTTTCATCAAGAGTGATGTGGTTTTGCCATCAATGACAAAGGGGGAGATTGATGGAAGTTTGTCATTGATGTCAAAAGGTGTATAGTGCCTTCATGAGGTTCACAGTGCTTTGGAATTGAGGTTGCAAGATGTGATGATGTTACAAGATGCAGTGATGGATGTTTGTAATTAAGGTGCTATGTGTTGTGTTGTTGATCAAGCACATGTTTGGTAAGCTTGTAGCAATCAGGATCTTCAATATTTAACATGGTGTCTATATCCTCATTATGCTTATAACAATCAATATGTTTTAGTGTTCATAAGGTGCTCATGTTGTGGTTTAATGTTCATTGAAAGGAGAAAGTCATCATCATATTTCTGCAAGCAGTTGTCACATATTCAGGGTTGATTTTTCTAAGTTGAAGTGTATGACATGCCTACTATATGGTGAGGGTAATCATGTCTAGTTGAATAGTTCCAATGTTGAAGTAATCATTATGTGTCTCAGTCTTCTACACAGAGATGACAAGGGGAGTTGTTACAAAGGGAGTTTTAATTTTAAGATGATATGACGGTGTTACAAGGTGTAGAGAAATCAAAAGTTTGGGCTTCATCTTTGGTCTTTTTATTTTAATTCATATTGTTAATGGATCAGGTAATATGGTATTGTTTTGATATTTCTCAGAATGCTCATGAGGTGTTAGTTGATGTGATGCAATTGTGATATGTGCAAAAGCTCATGCAATCAGGATATATGTTCATAAACTCAAGGCTTCAGGGTCTTCATAAGAAGTTTACTTATAATATGTTTGATTGCCATACATACATGCATGTACCATATTCATGGTAGGTTGAGATCAAACAAGGTATATGATGAACAAGGTCTGTGTTTCATCTTGTCATAATCTTCTTATTTCAGAGATTTGCAATTTGATGCATAATCTAAGATAATTCAAAGGGTTGAGTTAGGGTTTAGAACTAAAACCCTAAAGCACTTAGTTGAGTGCTCAAAATAGCTTGTATACAAAGGAATGCACTTTATTTGTCTTTTGAAGTTGATCATTTGTCATAGGTCACATCACTTAAGTGTGACCGTTCAAAGGGTCCTTATAACATACTAAGTGACTGGCCCCTTGCAAAGTTAGCGGCCTACCAAGTCACTTGGGCACCCGAAAGGAAATTGAGGGTTGTGGTTTAAAATATCAAAGGCGCGAAAGGAGTCAGCGAAGGTCAGGATTTAAAAGGCATTCAAATGCCAATGGTCCATCTTCAGGGATCAATTTTGACGATCAACTTTTTTTTTAAGTTATGCTAACTGCTTTGTAACTGTTCATATTTAGTTTCTCTACGACTAAGAGGGATAGGGAATTTTTTAAAGGGCTCTGTATGATAGATATATTCATGAGACTTAGTCTATATGATACTAGAGACATATACCTACACTCTGATATGAAAAATTGTGAAGAATAGAGGAGAAATGCAAATTATTGAAGTGTAGTAAAGAAAGGTAGAGAAATACCTACATGCAGATATGTAATTGATGAAACATTGAGTAGATATGAAGGCATATTGAGGAGTTTGAAGTTGAATGAAAACTAGTGTTCTTTGGGAGACAATGAACTTAAAAGGTGTTAGAGAAAAGAATTGGTGATCAATCACAAGTTCATACTATTTTTTGTGTGATATGAGATTCAAGGTTTGTTTGTGTATTGCAGAGGTAGGATGCAAGCAGTATGTTTTTGAAAGATTGAGGAGTAGGTCTACATGCTTTGCATCATTGATTATTGATCTCATATTAAAAGTCCTGATTTGGAGATTGTACTATGTTTGAATGATGTGTCCAAGACATAAGGTTTTGAAGTTGCTTAAAGACTAACATGTTCTGCAGGGGATGGAAGCTGTGATTTTGTATTTATCATTGTGTTTGAAGAATGTGTTGAATTGGAGACAAAAGGAGACATAAGTGATTTGCAAAGAGATTGAAGTATTTTCATGTTATCATTGTCAAGTGAATTTGTATGTGTGTTGATGAAGGATAAGTCATTCAGTGTATTGAAGTGAATCAGGGTATCCCCCTGAATTAAGTTTTGTTTCTTATGTTCATGATTTGCTAGTGAGGCACTTTTATATGTTGGTGAGACATCACCTTGCTAGTGAGGCACAGTTGTCCAACACCTTGTCATTAACATGTCTTGCCCTAGGTACCCAGGTCATCACCTAATTAGTTAAATAAATTTTATTTATTTGACTAATTTATTTTATCCCTTTTCAATCCCATCATCCTATCTTCTATAATTAAATAAATTTTAATTATTTATTTAATTATTCATGACCCTTAATCTTCTTTAATATTTAATTAGTCACTTATCTATTTCTCTTATAATTAAATAAATTTTATTTATTTAATTATCCACATCATCTTCTATCACAATCCAAATTAATTAAATAAATTAAATATTTATTTAATTAATAAAATCCTAATAAAATCATCTTGCTTTCTTTCTAAAAATACAACTCATGCATATCTAATTAATTTATTTAATTAGATAATTTATTGATTTATTCCTCTCATCTTTTTAGGATGTGTTTCCTTTAAAGTAGAAAATAAAATCGCTTTATATCTTTTCTATCCAATCTTATCTTGTTTTATTCCCTCTTTTGTCTTTTAAAGAAAAAATAAAATAAAATCCAATCTTTATCTTATCTTCTTCCCTCGACATCAAAAATCAACCCTGTGTCTATAAATATGGCTTTTCACAAGCCATTTGAGGCATCATTTTGAGCATCCTTACTCTGTCGAACCATTTTCATAATAGCTTTCCACCATCTCTCATCAAAGTTATGCTGCGATTCATGGGCAATCAACATCTAAGCATCTACATCGATAAATCTTGTATGGATCATTTGAGGTATTCAGAAAGTTGGGCATATGTAATTGCATTTATTTGTTTTACATTTCACTTGTCCAAATTTTCTTGAATACATTCTAGCATGCTCGGTGTCCCTACTTCTCCTATTCAATTTTATGTTTTTGCAAGTTTTTATGGTACAAAATTTGTGGTTTTCTAATCCCCATTGTCGAGTTTTGTAGGAAATTTGTCACAGGTTATCTCTAGGGAAAAAACGGACATTGCCATCATGCTCAGGAGACTATTTCCATAAAAATTGACTATTGCATCACAGGAAAATTTTTTATAAATTTTTGAATTTTTTTTAATATTGTAGACCGTATACTACGGATCTGAACTATATAGATCTGCTTAGTGGCCTGTTATAGTCTCAGATTTAATAGTCTCTACCTGTGTTTCATTAATCTTGCAGATTTCATGCTATTGTTTTGGTTTGTAAATGCTGTTTAGATCAAGATTTGCATGTGTTGGTTTAGTTTTCTAATGACAAAGGCAATAGTTCATTGATTGAATTGCCCAAAACCTATCAATGTGTGCATCACTAAAACCAAAGTCTGCCGATTTGAAGCCAAACTATTACATCAAGTGCCAATAGACCAGATGAACTGGTTTTTATATGTCAAAGCCTTGAATCCTGCATTAACAGTCAACTTCACGCAAACCTCATTGTAGATTTATTATGATAAACTAAGCAAACTGGGTCTTAGTAAAGTCGTTGCACCAATTTCTAAATTGTCTACTTACATTTTCGTTTATTCCTAGTCGACCTTGTTTCACAGTTTCTGTCGACTTCTCTGTCAGTTGAAACCATCCTATCGACACTTTGGAGTCTTTGCTCGAAACCTTTTATGATTCCGCCACCGCTGCTAAGGCACCGCTGAGCATCATTTTCTGGTCGCCATCAATTATATCCTGTGTCACCTCCCATCTGTTGTAGTCGCCATCATGTATACCTTGGTCACCACCAGCATTTAAACTCTATCACTACCGTTTCCCTCCCTTCCGCCACCGGTTAAACCTTCTGTCGTCATCTGCGAATGAGTTGTCACCTCCACTAAGGTACTGTCGCCAGTCACTGTATTCGTCGTCATCATCTTTGTGTTCCCTTGGCCACCCATCACATTAGGGTCACAACTGTAGAAAACCCCTGTCGCTGTCCGAGGGATCACCAGTGAATGTTGCGGTCACCATCTCACAAACCCCGTCATAGTCTAAGTCCATGTTGTCGATGTTTTAATTATCTGTCACATCCTAGTTTCTTGTCATGGTCTTAGACCTAAAGATTAGTATTTAAAAGTCTAAACTCTACGTTTTAAAACTCAAGAGTTGGCCTTTTAAAATCAAAAGTCAGTGTTCTAAATTTTTTAGCCAGCATCCTAAATCCTAAGAGTCAGCATTATAATCCTAAGAGTCTGAAGTTATAAACTAAGGTCGGCAGTAGAAACCATTGAGAGTCGGCAATTATAAACTACGGTCAGCATTGAAAACCATTTAAGGTCGGCGTTTTACACTTTAATGTATGCTTTTTAGATTTCAACTTAGCATTTATGGTCTTAAACTTTTTGACAGTGTGATTTAGGCTTTCGACTCGAATCTTAGCTTTTTATCAAAAGGGGGGGGTTTCTTTTTCTTTTTATTCAAACTGTCAACTGTTGTCACACCCTAGAGAACATTATAACCAACAATGTTTTTTGCAAAAACATCTAAGTCAAAAAATTCAAACTACAATTAAACAAGTCAAACCTGATTTTCATATGCATGCAAAAGGGGGGTATATTTTTCTTTTGCTATAACTTCTGCATACGGAGGCAAAATCGCGCGAATTTGGACTCGTCGGAAAGGTAATTTGATGAAATTCAAAGTTGTGAAGGTTTGGATAGGTAATATAATCATTTTATCAATTATTTTCTTAGTCAAACATCAGATATTCTTAAAACTTCAACTGAGCATAACTTTTGCAAAACATGTCCAATTTCAATGATTTTTTTTTAAAATTATATAGAATCATCTGAACTTTCTATTTTTTATGTCTATTTGGATATATTAGATCATTCATTTGTAGTTTTTTTAATCTGATCATATCTTTGGTAGCTAACATTTTATCTATGTAGCTTGTCCTAATCGCTTGTCAAAGAATGGAGAAAACAAACTACTGACATATCTGATGTGTTGGGAATTAAGGTGTCTCAACCTTGGTAAATCCTTGCATTTATTATTGTAATGTAATTTATTTACTTAGCCTATGTTGTAATTTGTTGCACATCCTATTTTGTCATTTAGTGTGAAGTGGCATGATGAGTTGTCACTCCACTTGTAAGATGACTAGGATGGTCAACACACTCCATGTGGAGATAGGCGTCCCTTTTGTGTGGTAGAGGTTTTCTTCCATTTGTTGGCATCTTGACTAGTGTCTAAGGGAATTTTGACCGAAATGGTTATGACAGATTCTATGACAAATCTATGATGTGTCAGAGTCGTAAATGGAAGATTCTATGACAGGTAAAGACGTGTCGAGAAGCATCTTGGAAAAAAGCATCTTTGAAGAAAGCATCTTTGGGTGCCCCAAGGAGGCTTAGACATGTTGTAAGAGAATATGCTATTTATAGCTTGTTTTTGATAGATTTTCTTACAGCTGTAAGATATGACAGCTATGACGGACTCTATGACAGTTGTAAGTGTTGTAAGAGTATCCGTCATTGCCCAACTTGGGAATAGACGGCCTCTTTGGGATGGGGTGACTTGAAAAGTGTCATAAGAATCCTACAGTGTTGGACAAGTGTCCATAGGCGTGGGTTTTGGGCCATGAGGCCATGTTGGATGCCCATCCCAAGATAGAGCCACTTTTGCCTTGTATTTTCTATATAAACAGGTGCTTTGGAGAGGAGATGAATTATGTGATTTATAGGTACTATTATGTTGTCATATTGTCTCTAGATACGAGTGTCGAAGACTCCTGAGAGCTTGCATTGCAAGTCTACTGTAAACTATTTCAATTTTGATAATACATTGTGCAGGTTTTGGAGTGTGTGGTTTTTCTCCCGAAAGGGTTTTCCCCACATTATATCTTGTCTCTCTTTCTTCTGTGTCATTCTATGTGTATGTGTATTTCTGCAATATCTCTATTGTTGTGTTAACATCATTGTAATTATAAGGATTTAGAAGAATTTGCACTCTACTTCCCTCATTAGATTAGCGTAGGAAGTGTGTTCTGCGTACCTTGCTTCCTTTCAGTTGGTATCAGAGCTTGATCACCTTTGGTCCTAGTTGTTGGGTAGGGGTTTTTTGAGCTAATCTTAGGTTGAGTGGGAGTTTTGTGCAGAGTATTCTATAATCTTGTTGTAGGAAAAGAGATGGCAGGCACATCCGGAAGATTAGAGGTGGAGAAATTCAATGGCACAAATTTTGAGGTATGGAAACTTAAGATGGAAGACATGCTTGTTGATTGTGACCTATGGGAAACCGTATCCAGTGTAAAACCAATCGCAATGTCACAAGTAGATTAGAATCTCAAAGATTAGAAGGCTAAGGGTCTCATAAGACTCAGTCTAGCGGATTCTATCCTATTGAATGTCCATGAGGAGAAGACCACAAAAGACCTTTGGAAGAAGCTATGTGATGTTTATTAGGCCAAATCCCTAGTGAACAAGCTTTTTATGAGAAAGAAGTTGTATTCTTTGAGGATGGAGGATCGGTTACAGATCACCTGAATGCTTTCAACATGTTAGTTGCACAATTGACATCCATTGGTGTGAAGATGGAGGAGGAGGATCGTTGTATGACCTTGCTTTGTTCTTTGCTGGACTCATGGGATCATCTTTTTATGGCTATTGGGAGCACCACATCCACATTCAAAATAGATGAAGTGGTATCTTCATTGTTATCTGAGGAGATGTGGAGAAAGTCTTCTGAGGTAGCCAAAGAGGCTCTTGCAGTTCGTGGAAGATCCAAGGAGAAAGGGAAGAAAAAAAAGGACAAGAAAGATGATAAGGCTAGATCTAAATCCCATGGGAGATCCACATCTCCTGGAAAGTCCAAGGCTCTCTGTTGGAACTGTGGCAAAACTAGGCATTTCTGAAAGGAATGCAAAGAGGAAAAAAGAAGAAGAAGAAGAATGCCCTAGATTCAGATTCTGACAAGTCACAAGATGATGGTGATGCCTTCATCATAGCCCTAGCCACCCATGCATTTGAGGATGTGTGGTTGATAGATTCTAGTGCATCAATCCACATGACCTCGCATCAAAGTTGGTTCAAGAAGTATGAAGAATTCGATGGTGGAAGAGTGTACCTGGGTGACGATTCTCATCTAAAGATTGTTGGTCATGGAAGAGTCTCTATTTGATTCCCTGATGGATAAGTGAAGGGGATCTCTGGGGTTATGCACATCCCAGGCTTGGCATGGAAGCTACTTTCTATAAGTATGTTGAATGATGCAGGTGTACAGGTTGTCTTCTCGAAGGATGGATGCAAGATGACTAGAGGATCTATGGTGCTTGCGAAGGGTACTTGGAGAGGTACTATGTTTCAGCTGGAGGCATACACTTCATAGTGCAATAGTTCTTCTGACTCGAAGAAAAGAGCTGTAGTCACTTCATCCCCACCATCTAAACCAGCAGTGAAGAAATCTGTTGTAACAAAACCTGATGGTAGTGCACATGCTTTGGAAGTTAAGCTTCCTGCTGAAAAAACAATGTTATGGCACATGAGATTTGGCCACATTAGTGAGAAGGGTCTTAGAACCCTGAAAAATAAAAACCTCATCAAGGGCTTAAATGATTGTAATCTAGAGTTCAACTTTTGCTAACATTGTGTATATGGAAAACAAAACCGTGTTCAATTTTACTTGAGTTCTCATAAGTCTTCTAGTGTATTGGATCTTATTCATTCTGATGTGTTAACTGTAGTTAATGTTCCTTCGATTTCCAAATCTGTATACTTTGTATCTTTCATAGATGATTACAGTAGAAGGACATGGGTTTATTTTCTTAGAAACAAATCTGAAGTCTTTAGTTAGTTTAAAGAGTTTAAATCTTTTGTTGAGAATCAGACTAGTAAAAAGATTAAGTGTTTGAGGACTGACAACGGTGGTGAGTTTTGTTTGGCAGAGTTCGACAAGTTCTGTAAAGAACATGGGATTGAAAGAAATAAGACAAATCCTTACACCCCGCAACAAAATGGAGTTGTAGATAGGATGAATAGGACCCTAATAGAGAAGGCTAGGAGTATTCTTAGTGGAGCAAGCCTCGAACAAAAGTTTTGGGCTGAAGCTGTAGCCACTGCTTACTATCTCGTAAACATATCTCCTACATCAGCTCTTGTTGGTAAGACACCTATGGAGGTGTGGTCTGGTAAGAAGCCTTCAGTTAGACATCTTCATATTTTTGGTTGTGAGGCATATGCACATGTGCTTGAGGAGAAACGGTCTAAATTGGAGAACAAGGCTGTTAGTGTATTTCAATTGCCTATGGTGTCGGTGTGAAAGGATACAAGCTTTAGGATCCTATGGATGAAAAAGTGTTGTATAGTAGAAGTGTTATCTTTAGAGAGCTAACACCTTCTTCCATTGTTTTACAGCTAGAATAGATAGAAAAGAAAGAGGATGTGGTTCAATTTCCTTCTACCCCTGAGAAGACTAAACTGACAGACCCTATGAGACCTGATGATGAGGAGAGCTCTAGCAGCTCTGAAAGCTCAGAAAAAGAAGCAGAACCTCAACCTCAGCCCTTGAGGAGGTCTACACAAACAAGAAAGTAACCTGATAGGTTTGGTTATTCATTACTTGATTCTAGTTGTGCTTTTTCTTTACTTGCTAACACGGATGAGCCTAGAACTGTGAAAGAGGCTATGGGCATGAAAGATGCAAGTTCTTGGAAGGAGGCCATGGAAGATGAGATGGCTTCTTTGGAGAAGAATAAAATATGGGACTTGGTGCCTTTTCTTGAAGGATGGAAACCTGTTGGATGCAAATGGGTGTTCAAGGAGAAATTTGGTGTAGATGGTAGCATTGAAAAGTACAAGGCTGGACTGGTTGCAAAGGGGTACTCACAAGTGGACGGAATTGATTATGGTGAAATTTTCTCTCCTGTTGCAAAGATGACATCTATTTGATTCATGTTATCTCTTGCAACAACTTATGACTTAGAGGTGGAGTAGATGGAGTGAAAACAACTTTTCTTCATGGTGATTTAGAGGAAGAGATTTACATGTCATAGCCAGAGCATTATATAGTGAAAGGTAAAGAAAATTTGGTTTGCAAGTTGAAAAAGTCTTTGTGTATGGTTTGAAATAGTCTCCTAGGATGTGGTACTTGAAGTTTGATGCCTTTATGTTGTCAATTGGATTTCTGAGATCAAAATCAGATCATTGTGTGTACTACAAGTTTGACAATGATCATATTCTCATTCTTGCATTATATGTTGATGATATGTTGTTGATTGGGAAGGGTAAGAATATGATTTCTAATTTTAAGTCTCAGTTGTTAGCATAGTTTGAAATGAAAGATTTAGGGGCAGCCAGGTACATTCTAGGAATGGAAATCAGAAGAGACAGAGCTAACATAAAACTTTGGTTAAGCCAGAGTAAGTATGTGAAGACCGTGATGGATAGGTTCAGCATGGCAAATTGTAGACCATTGTGTGTTCCTGTTTCTTTGGGGACAAAGCTATCTGTTAATGATTTTCCAATATCTCCTAGTAAGGTGGAGGACATGAGAAGAGTACCTTATGCTAGTGTTGTTGGCAGTTTGATGTATGCTATGGTCTGCACAAGACCAGACATTGCCCAAGCAGTGGGAGTCCTTAGTCGATTTATGGCTAATCCTGGGCGGGTACATTGGGATGCAGTTAAGAGAGTGTTCAGATATTTGAGGGGTACTTCTGAGTATTCCATATGCTATCATGGTAATCCTATAGGACCTCCACATTCAGTTCATATTCATGGATTTGTGGATTCTGATTGGGTGGGTGACATTGACAGTAGGAGATCCACCAGTGCCTATGTGTTCACTTTGTTTGGTGGTGCAATTAGTTGGATGAGTAAGCGACAACTTGTGGTTGCTTTGTCCACAAAAGAAGATGAGTATATGGTAGCAACTCATACTTGCAAGGAAGCCATTTGGCTTAAGAGATTGTGTTCAGATATTGGTGTTGATGCAGGACAAATTACAATTTGTTGTGATAGTCAGAGTGCGATTTGCCTAGCAAAGAATCAAACTTTCCATGCCAGAACAAAGCATATTGATGTACAGTTTCACTTTGTACAAGACATGGTAGAGGATGGGAAGGTGAATTTGGAGAAGGTAAACACTTTGAAGAATGTTGCGGATGCATTGACGAAACCAGCGAGCACAGAGAAGTTCAGATGGTGTTCGGAGTCTATGGGCCTCTCGCCTATAGTAGTTAAATCTTGTTATTTCTATTGGCTCTTACAAGGTGTTCGACAAGTGGGAGAATGTTGGGAATTAAGGTGACTCAACCTTGGTAATTCCTTGCATTTATTATTGTAATGTAATTTATTTACTTAGCCTATGTTGTAATTTGTTGCACATCCTGTTTTGTCATTTAGTGTGAAGTGGCATGATGAGTTGTCACTCCACTTGTAAGATGACTAGGATGGTCAACACACTCCATGTGGAGATAGGCGTCCCTTTTGTGTGGTAGAGGTTTTCTGCCATGTGTCAGCATCTTGACTAGTGTGTAGGGGAATTTTGACTGAGACAGTTATGACAGATTCCTATGACAAATCTATGATGTGTAAGTCATAAATGGAAGATTCTATGACAGGTAAGTACATATGTCGAGAAGCATCTTGGAAGAAGGCATATTTGGGTGCCCCAAGGAGGGTTATGACATGTTGTAAGAGAATATGCTATTTATAGCCTGCGTATGACAGATTCTCTTACAACTATAAGATATGACAACTATGACGGACTCTATGACAGTCGTAAGTGTCGTAAGAGTATCTGTCATTGCCCAGCTTGGGAATAGGTGACCTCTTTGGGATGGGGTGACTTGAAAAGTGTCATAAGCATCCTACAGTGTTGGACAAGTGTCCATAGGCGTGGGTTTTGGGCCATGAGGCCATGTTGGACGCCCATCCCAAGACAGAGCCAATTTTGCTTTGTATTTTCTATATAAATAGGTGCTTTGGAGAGGAGATGAATTATGTGATTTACAGTACCATTATGCTACCGGATTGTCTCCAGATACGAGTGTCGAAGACTCCTGAGAGCTTGCATTGCAAGTGTACTGTAAACCATTTCAGTTTTGATAATACATTGTGTAGATTTTGGAGTGTGGGGTTTTTCTCTCGAAAGGGTTTTCCTCACATTATATCTTGTCTCTCTTTCTTCTGTGTCATTCTATGTGTATGTGTATTGCTGCAATATCTCTGTTGTTGTGTTAACATCACTATAATTGTAAGGATTTAGAAGAATTTGCACTCTACTTCTTGTTGTCGATGAGGATTGCACCCTTATGCAAAGCTGTGACACTCCGTAATCCGTCGAAACATGGGGACAAACTCAAGCTGTGGGTGACCTATAGTGAGCTTGAACTTTCAGATTGTGGGCTGGTTCCCTTAAAATATTCTATTTGAAACTATGATTTTTTATTTTGGAAAAGGGGAAGAAGGAAACTATAAGGAATCAAATTGTAAAATTTAGTGATGTACCTAACAAGGATGGAAAATTTGCAATCTAGTTCACAATAGAATTCAGAAATCTGACCTACACAATCCAATCTTGGCATAAATATCACAAAAGTGCTTCTAAGGAAGGCTGAAAAAAACTGTTCTTTATGAAGGAAAAAAGATTCTTCACAACATAAAAAGAACTATTTTCAGTAACACAACCTAAGACCTGTAATATCAACATGCTTAATATTGCAAGTAAGAGTGAGACAATAATTTTAAAGGTTTTGATAATCAAACAAAGTAAAACTTCATCAAATCACTTCATACAATTAGCATCAAATGGAAAGGCAACTACTTCATTCTAAAAAATAAAGGAAATATTGCAAGAGAGACAAAAATAGAACCTGTAACCTACTGTAATCTCTATAAAATCTGCAAAATAATGAGCTACAAAACTTCCTTCTCTCTCAATGTGTAAAAGAGAAAAGAATGCAAGAACTAGCAAAAACCAAGTTTTGCTTTACAATATATAGTTTGCTCTCTCCAAGAGGCATGCAAAAATGAACTACAACTAGCTGCTTCTAAAAATAAGTCCTCCAAAGTGATCCATGAGCAAACCAAGAAATCCCTAAAAATAAGGGCTCAAACTGCCATAAATTGAGCAAAAAATAGCTCCAAGTTGGCCCTCTCAATGTGTTTGACCAAGAAGTTGACCAAAACCCTCAAATCGCTCCTCAAATCATGCAAAAAGGCTCCAAATAGCCTCAGTTAACTCAACTTATCAATTTGCATGATTTTACTTTTGCAAAATTGATGTGAGTAAATAATAAAGTAATTAGAGGATAATTACTCTATTGTTAGCTACAACTTGTACTATTTCTGATTTTACAATTTGTAAAAAATAATAAAGTAATTTGAAGAATATTAATTTACTATTTATTTACATTGGTTTATTTTGTAAAATCATGCATGATGAGAAAAAATAAAACTCCTTATCTCTCAAATTTACAATTGCCTAATTTGCATGATTTGAGCCAAAATTAGGACTTAAGAGAAAATAAAAAATCCCTTATATCTCCTTGTGAGAACAAACACTTAACTTGCATGTCATATGCATTAAAGGCAAAAAATATACCCTTATAACTCCATTTACAATAAGGAGAAAACAATAACCCTCTCTGCCTTATTACTCCATGCAAAAAATAAATCAAACCCTACACATATACCTTCCTCTTTTCAAGAGTCTTCATCATGCAAAGACTAATGATACTCCTCTGCCACCTTGCAATCTCATTTTTTTCTTCATATCTTCTTGTCTTTGACTAAGATCACAAGGCATAATAAGCTCTCTTTGACCACACAAGGTTTGAGCACCTTAGACAATGATAGTCAACCATAGGTTTGTTTGACTTCTTACAAGGCATAAGCCTTACCTTTTAATTATTTCGACCCTCACCTGACTTTGGGAATAATATGTAAGAATCATATCTGTCAACCCTTCCTTAAAATGATTGCTAGGGACCTCTATCCCTCAAGTCTTGACCTCGACAGGCTTTGGATAATGTAATAATTTGATTTTTGACATAAGTCAAAAGATGGGAAAAAGAACCCATTGAGCTCCTTGACAAAACAAGGGTTTGAAACCCTAAAACATCATTTGTATTTGTCGTTCTTTTGGTTCTGCTGAGCCATTGCCATGCTAGTAGGGTTTGGAGGATTTCATACATTATTTTCTGCTATTTCAATGGCCATTCCTGAGTTTGACTATGGCATTCTGATACAGGGAAGAAGGTGAGTAGAACTTGAAGTTTTTATCTGGCATTTTGTCTTCCTTTTGTAGTATTTCTGCCTTAATGGCCATGACCATACTATTCTTCTTCCTCTGCAACATTCTTTGACACTTATTCTTTGATTCTTTTGTGTGTTCATCTTGAAACTGTGACAAAAAATGATGAGAAACCTCAAAAGAGGTCGCGGCCATGCTATTTCTTCTCCTCTGTAACTAAAAAGGTAAGCTTTCTTCATTTCTTTGACTGTGTATTCTTTGATATAGCGACTTGGAAAATGAGGCTTCTTTGTAAAAAATGATATGGGTATCTGATTTTTAAAGAAAATGTTTCTTCTTTTGCAATGGCCATGCAAACGAATGCATTCTGTAGCATTTTCCTTGTCTAAATTTCTCAAAACCCATTTCATAGCATATGAATCTCATATAGTCGCGACCAACTAGCTGCTATTTTTGGTTAAAAGTGACAAAGTCTCATTCAAACTGTGAAATGTTTGTGGGTCTGCTCCAAAACCCCTTGTCTCATTTTATTCCTACAAATGGCTCATTGAAACTGTAGCATTACATGATTTTGAAATTTCTCTTTTCAGTACTTTGATAGTAGTCTTTATATAACTGTGATTTCATTGTGATTGTGATAACGTTTAGCAACTGATCATTGCTTTTTACCATGCAAACTATATCTCCTACTGTGTCTCTTTGTCAACTTTTACTCTTGGTATAGTGTCTTTCAATTCTCTGTATACTTTATGAATGAAGACTGCACCTCGACATCATATTGCTGCTCCTTGACACTTATACAATTATGACTCACTTGATGTAAATGGCATCCTTAATTCTCCTCTATAGGTGATATATGTACACATATGTACTCATGGTGTCCTCTATAGGATGACTTATACATGTTATGTTGCTCTTCTTAGCTGTGTGTGAACTCGCATTGTACATCTTTTGACAAACATGACACTTCTGCATACTTTATTCAGTCTGTAACACTTAGCATGCATATTGCAGTTTACTTCTATGACATTACATCAAGAGTACCTATTGAAGAGCCTTGGTAATGGCAACTTCTGTGTATATGCTACAACTATTATCTTGATTATGTGATCATCATGGTACCTTTCAATTTGTAAAACTTGATCTTTCTAACATGGTCTGCACTTTTGGCAATGCAATCTAGTGCATGCACATGATAATTGAATGATAGCACCCTACTGTAACATGGTAAATGAAAACGATGAAAAGAATTCTTTAATGAGGTCTCTGATTTAAGTTATTTCACTTACATGCTTCTACCCTCCTTTGGATTTCCATGGTATCTCTGCCTGTATATGCCATTTATAACTCTTTCTAAGGTGGTTTCTCTGATCCTTTCCATTTGCCATTCTCTTGGCATTTTTGAACTCCACCTGTACATAATACCACAAGACTATTCATATTATGATAGCAGCTTTATCTAGAGATTCAAGAATGTCTGTGTGATTGTATTCTCTGTCCATGCTTTTTTTTTAATATTTGGACTGTTCCTAATGATGGATTTGAGTCTTTAAGACTGTTATGTTTTTTACGCTCTTTGACACTTGGTTATGGGCTCATTTCATGCTGGAAAAATCATGATTATGACTGCTACAGTCACCAATGACTGTCTATATTGGCTGCTCCATTATAATTTCTTACATGGTGTATGACTGTCCCAAGAGATCATAACAATGATCTTTGCTCTGATGGAGAAATGATGTGCCTTCACCTTTGTCTGCTTGCTATTGAGACAAGAAATAAGAACCCTGTATTTGCCTTTGCTGCTCCTTCAGCTTCTAGAAGGCTATAATAATTAAGCTGTTCCATCATGGCTGTACACCTTCTTTTATGCTTATTTGCATTGATGACATGATTGCCCTGTTGCAAAGCTTGTGGCTATTCCTAGTTGTTACCTATAGCTCTTGGCTATCATGATGATTTCCTTTCTTGATGGCATATGTTATTGTACTGCTCCTTATACAGTCTTGTCATTTGGATTTGATATATATTATGCATTTTGTACTGCTGCTCATTTAGTGAGACTATACTGTATCATTAATGTTGTTCCATTCTTTCATCACTCTCCAATTATTAACTATCCTTGAACACTGTACCTTCCTTTGCTGTTATGACTCCTTGTACCATTGCAACTTGAATGACATATATGAATAACAAAAGAAGATATCTCATTTATATTAAAATAATGAAAAGTACCTTTCTCCTCTGGTCACTATACCTTCTTGTACTTCATAATGGCAACCTCATAGGATGTACCTTGGTCCTTTAGACTTGATTACTTATCTCTGTGGTATAGCTGCTCATTGTTTTATCATTTATGATTGTACTTGATGGTACTCTTTGATGACATGGAAGTATTATGAAACATCACACTTCATTAATGATAAAGAAAGTGGAACAATACCTTTTGTATTTGCATGATTACTTGGAAATTGATCATTAATGAGCTATTAAATGTAGCATAATAGGAACATGATGTGATTATGCTATTTGTTTGTTCAACTGGATATTTGTGCATAATGGTATCACTTTGAGCATGCTGGGCTCGACCCTTTTGGGAGCTACATTTTCTCCACATGCTTTAATGTCTTCAAATCAGCAACATTACTTGTCCTATACCTACATAGTGAACAAACAAGTTAGCATAAAAACATACCTGATGGTATTGATTGATCCTCTTCATGATATTTTGATTTATGGCACATGTCTAATTGGATCTTTCATATGATATGCATGATGTGACAAGTAGATATGTTTGCTTGATAAAAGCATATGATAACATTAAATATCCGGAGCTCTTACAGATTTTTTCTAAATTTTTTGTAGGTACAACTAATACAACTAGAGCTGAAGATGAGGACTGAAGATCAACTGTCCACTAGCTCAACAACCTCCTTGCTCAGGCAATGATGGATATTTAGTTTTATCATGTGTTCTTCCTTATTTCTTTTATCATTGGATGTATAGCTTGCATAAGTCTGCATTGCTCAGTTTAGTTACTCCCACGGCTTGTGTGGGACACATTTGAACACTTCTTTTAAACATGATCAGTTAATTTATCTTATTTACTTGATGTATGTATGTTTCCTTTTAATTAATGCATATGATACAATAACTGAAATTGAATGTATGTTCCAAATATGACATGAAATGATAGTTCAAATGAATATCTTTCTTTCTTTCTTTCAAATATGATCAACTAAATAATCTATCTATCTTATAACTCTTGAAAGATAACACTATGTTAGATCAACTATATTTCTTGAATGATTGATTCCTTGACATCCTGATTCACTTGTTATGATGATTCATTAGTCCTGATTGGACTGATGGGTTATCCTGACAATTGAATATCTATCTCTTGTTTTGTCAAGAGATCAACTATTCATTAAATGCAATAACTTCAAAGTTTTCTTTTATTCCTTCTTAACAATTGCACTTAGGTCTAACTATATTTAGTTTGAAAAAAATTTAGTAACATTTCTGGTGACCTGTCAGGGGTGTTTACCTACTAAACAACTTAGAACCAACAGCCTTTGTAATTCCATTGGGCATAGAGTCTTTTCTACCCTAAACTTTGAAATTTTTTTGGACTCAAAACTGACTGAAACACTACAGCAGCAACAAAACTAAAAACTAAAACTAAACTGACTTGCTTAAAACAAATCCAACAACATGTGCAAAAGCACTTCTTGGAAAATGAAATACTGAACTAAAATTGTACTCTACCCTACTCTAACTAGCCAAAGGTGTTGGTCAAACAAATCCATTAACTGTTTGGTTAAAATAACTTCCTTTTCTGATTAGGAAAGGA
The DNA here is from genome assembly GCA_027924645.1 of Cunninghamia lanceolata. Lineage (NCBI taxonomy): Eukaryota > Viridiplantae > Streptophyta > Pinopsida > Cupressales > Cupressaceae > Cunninghamia > Cunninghamia lanceolata. Next base: position 5,336,015 of record BSBN01000591.1, on the reverse strand, counting down.
TGTTCTACAAAGCTTTTGGCTATTGACATAACATGATTCATAAGGATATACTTCACAGAATGCCGCAAAATATTCTGAAGAATGAAAACAAACTTTCTGATTATCCAAACCTGATCATTGATACTGCTGTTATGAGGTGAATAAATGATCTCATTCTGTTGTTTTAGATCTGTAATTTTCTCTTTTGGTATAATAGAAATCTGTATCTCCCTTTTTAACTACCTGTCAGCTATATCCTTGATTGGACACCCTCTTGCAATGATGAATCTTTGGCTAACACTCTTGATATCTTGATTTAGATCTGTTGTCTTGTTTTCACCTACTATTTCATTCTAATTTGAAATAGTTAGCTCACATGAATGAAATGAAGAAAAGCTTGACTCTATGACCTGATCCTATTGATCATATATCGCTGGCTCATCTGACATTAGTTAATCATCAATGTTAGAACAAAAGATTTCTATGATGCCTAACAACATGTTCTCATCTAACTCACAATCTTGAATTGAATCCAAATGAGTTATATCATCCAGTTGTTCAATACTAGGCATAGATTCAAGAGGTTCATAAAAAAAGTCAACTAGCTCATGAGACTCAACCTCTATTTCTTTCACAAAAACATGTTCAACCTGATCATTCCAAAATGAAAGATCATCACATTCCTCTTCAAATTTTGGTAAAGGAGGACTGTTTATTACCTCATAACAACTCTCAACTAGCTATGTAAGTTGCATGATAGGTTTACCTTCACACTCTTCTAGTTGATCTAGGATCAGAGTGTCAGACTGCTTAGCTTCAATCAACAACTCTTCATAATGTGTAATGTCTTCTTGCTGTTCTGTTATTTCTGCTTGTGGTATGAGCTCTTCAGCTGGCTCAACAAAACTAGGTAACTGATCAAACAAAGAAACCAATTCCTCCTCCTCACATGGGGCTTTCTCCAATGGAACTTGGGCAACCTGTCTTTGCAATTGAAGATTTTGTTCTTCCAATATCTGTGTCCTGCTTTCATTTATCTTATAAATAGCTTTAGAAATTTTTTCAAATGAATTGAAATGCAAAGGGTTAAGTACCAAATTTGAACCAGCATCCTCTTCATATGCATTATGCTCATTTTCAGCTGGGGACACAGTAAAAATAGCAGCAACCTCTTGCTCCACATCTAATTTTTCTGATCTAGTGGGACAAGAATGACTGTAAGAAACCTCAGCTGTTGGGTTTAAACATGTAATCTTGATAGGCTCTTGTTCAATATACCAATTTGGAATCTTGATAGGCTTAGAAACTACTACCTTTTCCTCTTCCTAATTTTGGATTGGTATGGAAGATGTAGTTTTGATAAGATTTGGCATTTTATAATTAGGGTGTTTGGTCTAAGAAGGCTGACATACTTGTTCAAAAGCCTGATGGTTTGATTTAGGTACTTGATGTGACTGATATTGAGGACTAATAGACTAATTTTCACTGCAACTAGATTCTTGAGCAAAATTAGAATTTCTGAAACTTGAAACTTGATACCTACTAACCTCATTTTGAGAAGGGTGATCCAGAATGAATGCAGCTGTCTAGATATTCTACTTTTGTATTTGTGCAAGCAAATACTTCATCTATGCTTCTTTGACTGCTATCTCCCTTCTAAGACCTTCCTCAAACTACAACCTTTGTGCCTCCAACTCCTGCTCATGATGATAGGCTTGATAATCTAGTTCCTCCTGCTGCATGTTATACTCTTGCTGCCTCTTCAGCTCCTCTATCTGCTTTGTGATTTCTAGCAATGTGTTTTTTGTTTCACTCATGCCATACTTCATATCCCTAACCTCTTGGGGCTGATTTTGGACATATAAATGCTGATATGAAGGCTGAGTAGGGGTGTGTGGGTGGTAAGCATATTGAACATGCTGGTTTCCTTGAGAAACCATAGAATTTAGGTTGAACTTGAAATCAACAGCATGGCTAATCTAATATGGCTGATAAGATGGTAGATTCACAGTATTTTCATGATACGATGGATGATATGACATGTTTCCATGAAAAGTAGACATGCCTATTCATTCAAAAGTTGGAAAAATTGTTGAAACTTGATCTTATGAATCCTTCTTATAGGCTGCAAAATATGATCTATAAAACCAGAAAGTTAGAGTCGCTAGGTAGTTGAAAAATAAACCTTTGAAAGGCTATAAAATCCACTAATCGTACTAAAACAACAGAAATAATAAGTTCTTTTTGAACTGAAAATCAGTTCAAAGTCCCACTGGGCATGTCAAAAACTGTTGTCGATGAGGATTGCACCCTTATGCAAAGATGTGACACTCTGCAATCCTTCGAAACATGGGGACAAACTCAGGTTGTGGGTGACCTATAGTGAGATTGAACCTCCAGATTGTGGGCTAGTTCCCTTAAAATATTCTATTTGAAACTATGATTTCTATTTTGGAAAAGGGGAAGAGGGAAACTATAAGGAAATAAAACTATTAAATTTGGTGATGCACCTAATAAGGATGGAAAATTTACAATCTGGTTCACAATAGAATTCAGAAATCTGACCTACATAATCCCATCTTGGCATAAATATCAAAAAAGTGCTTCTAAGGAAGGCTGGAAAAAAACTATTCTTTATGAAGGAAAAAAGATTCTTCACAACATAAAAATAATTATTTTTAGTACCACAACCTAAGACCTGTAATATCACTATGCTTAATATTGCAAGTAAGATTGAGACAATAATTTTAAAGGTTTTGATAATAAAAAACAGTAAAACTTCATCAAATTACTTCATATAATTAACATCAAATGGAAAGGCAACTACTTGATTCCAAAAAATAAAGGAAATATTGCAAGAGAGACAAAATGGAACTTGTAACCTGTTGTAATCTCTATAAAATCTACAAAATAATGAGCTACAAAACTTCCTTCTCTCTCAATGTGTAAAAGAGAAAAGAATGCAAGAACTAGCAAAAACCAAGTTTTGCTTTACAATATATAGTTTGCTCTCTCCAAAAGGCATGCAAAAATGAACTCCAGCTAACTGCTTCTAAAAATAAGTCCTCCAAAGTGATACATGAGCAAACCAAGAAATCCCTAAAAATAAGAGCTCAAACTGCCACAAATTGAGCAAAAATAGCTCCATGTTGGCCCTCTCCATGTGTTTGACCAAGAAGTTGACCAAAACCCTCAAATCGCTCCTCAAATCATGCAAAAAGGCTCCAAATAGCCTTAATTAACTCAACTTATCAATTTGCATGATTTTGCTTTTGCAAAATTGATGTGAGTAAATAATAAAGTAATTAGAGGATAATTACTCTATTGTTAGTTACAACTTGTACTATTTCTGATTTTACAATTTGTGAAAAATAATAAAGTAATTTGAAGAATATTAATTTACTATTTATTTACATTGGTTTATTTTGAAAAATCATGCATGATGAGAAAAAATAAAACTCCTTATCTCTCCAATTTACAGTTGCCTAACCTACATGATTTGAGCCAAAATTAGGACTTAGGAGAAAATAAAAAATCCCTTATATCTCCTTGTGAAAAAAAACACTATGTCATATGCATTAAAGGCAAAAAATATACCCTTATAACTCTATTTACAATAAGGAGAAAACAATAACCCTCTCTGCCTTATTACTCCATGCAAAAAATAAAAAATAAATCAAACCCTGCACATATACCTTCCTCTTTTCAAGAGTCTTCATCATGCAAAGACTAATGAACTCCTCTGCCACCTTGCAATCTCATTTTGTTCTTCATATCTTCTTGTCTTTGACTAAGATCACAAGGCATAATAAGCTCTCTTTGACCACACAAGGTTTGAGCACCTTAGACAATGATAGTCGACCATAGGTTTGTTTGACTTCTTACAAGGCATAAGCCTTACCTTTTAATTATCTTGACCCTCACCTGACTTTGGGAATAACATGCAAGAATCATATCTATCAGCCCTTCCTTAAAATGATTGCTAGGGACCTCTATCCCTCAAGTCTTGACCCCGACAGGCTTTGGATAATGTAATAATTTGATTTTTGACACAAGTCAAAAGATGGGAAAAAGAACCCATCGAGCTCCTTGACAAAACAAGGGTTTGAAACCCTAAAACATCATTTGTGTTTGTCGTTCTTTTGGTTCTGCTGAGTTACCGCCATGCTGGTAGGGTTTGGAAGATTTCATACATTGTTTTCTGCTATTTCAATGGTCATTCCTGAGTTTGACTACGACATTCTGATGTAGGGAAGAAGGTGAGTAGAACTTGAAGTTTTTATTTGGCATTTTGTCTTCCTTTTGTAGTATTTCTGCCTTAATGGCCATGACCATACTATTCTTCTTCCTCTGCAACATTCTTTGACATTTATTCTTTGATTCTTTTGTGTGTTCATCTTGAAACTATGACAAAAAATGATGAGAAACCTCAAAAGAGGTTGCGGCCATGCTATTTCTTCTCCTCTGTAACTAAAAAGGTAAGCTTTCTTCATTTCTTTGACTGTGTATTCTTTGATATATCGACCTGGAAAATGAGGCTTCTTTGTAAAAAATGATATGGGTATCTGATTTTTAAAGAAAATGTTTCTTCTTTTGCAATGGCCGTGCAAACGAATGCATTTTGTAGCATTTTCCTTGTCTAAATTTCTCAAAACCCATTTCATAGAATATGAATCTCATATAGTCGCGACCAACTAGCTACTATTTTTGGTTAAAAGTAACAAAGTCTCATTCAAACTGGTGAAATGTTTTTGGGTCTACTCCAAAAACCCTTGTCTCATTTTATTCCTGCAAATGGCTCATTGAAACTATAGCATTACATGATTTTGAAATTTCTCTTTTCAGTACTTTCATAGCAGTCTTTATATAACTGTGATTTCATTGTGATTGTGATAATGTTTAGTAACTGTTCACTGCACCTTGACATCATATTGTTGCTCCTTGACACTTATACAGTTATGACTCACTTGATGTAAATGGCATCCTTAACTCTCCTCTGTAGGTGATATATGTACACATATGTACTTATGGTGTCCTCTATAGGATGACTTATACATGTTATGTTTCTCTTCTTAGATGTGTGTGAACTCCCATTGTACATCTTTTGACAAACATGACACTTCTGCATACTTTATTCAGTCTGTAACACTTAGCATGCATATTGCAGTTTACTTCTATGACATTACATCAAGAGTACCTATTGAAGAGCCTGGATAATGGCAACTTCTGTGTATAGGCTGCAGCTATTATCTTGATTATGTGATCATCATGGGTACCTTTTAATTTGTAAAACTTGATCTTTGTAACATGGTCTACACTTTTGACAATGCAATCTAGTGCATGCACATGATAATTGAATGATAGCACCCTACTGTAACATGGTAAATGAAAACAATGAAAAGATTTCTTTAATGAAGTCTCTGATTTAAGTTATTTCACTTACATACTTCTGCCCTCCTTTGGATTTTCATGCTATCTATGCTTGTATATGCCATTTGTAACTCTTTCTAAGGTAGTTTCTCTGATCCTTGCTATTTTCCATTCTCTTGGCATTTTTGAACTGCACCTGTACATAATACCACAAGACTGTTCATATTATGATAGCAGCTTTATCTAGAGATTCAAGAATGTCTGTGTGATTGTAGTCTCTATCCATGCTCCTTTTTTTTTATATTTGGACTATTCCTAATGATCGATCTGAGTCTTTAAGACTGTTATGTTCTTTATGCTCTTTGACATTTGGTTATGGGCTCATTTCATGCTGGAAAAATCATGATTATGACTACTACAGTCACCAATGCCTGTCTATATTGGCTGCTCCATTATGATTTCTTACATGGTGTATGACTGTCTGAAGAGATCATAACAGTGATCTTTGCTCTGATGGAGAAATGAGGTGCCTTCACCTTTCTCTGCTTGCTATTGAGACAAGAAATAAGAACCCTGTATTTGCCTTTGCTGCTCCTTCAGCTTCTAGAAGGCTATAATAATTAAGCTGTTCCATCATGGCTGTACATCTTCTTTTATGCTTATTTGCATTGATGACATGATTGCACTCTTACAAATCTGGTGGATGTTCCTACTTGTTACCTGCAGCGCTTGGCTATCATGATGATTTCCTTTCTTGATGGCATATGTTATTGTACTGCTCCTCATACAGTCTTGTCATTTGGATTTGATATTTATTATGCATTCTATACTGCTGCTCATTTAGTGAGACTGTACTATATCATTAATGTTGTTCCATTCTTTCATCACTCTCCAGTTATTAACTGTCCTTGAACACTGTACCTTCCTTTGCTGTTATGACTTCTTGTACCATTGCAACTTGAATGACATATATGAATAACAAAAGAAGATATCTCATTTATATTAAAATAATGGAAAGTACCTTTCTCCTCTAGTCACTGTACCTTCCTGTACTTCATAATGACAACCTCATAGGATGTATGTTGGTCCTTTAGACTTGATTACTTATCTCTATGGTATAGCTGCTCATTGTTTTATCATTTATGATTGTACTTGATGGTACTCTTTGATGACATGGAACTGTTATGAAACATCACACTTCATTAATGATAAAGAAAGTGGAACAATACCTTTTGTATTTGCATGATTACTTAGAAATTGATCATTAATGAGCTATTAAATGCAGTATAACAGGAACATGCTGTGATTATACTATCTATTTGTTCAACTCGATATTTGTGCATAATGGTATCACTTTGAGCATGCTAGGCTTGACCCTTGTGGGAGCCACATTTTCTCCACATGCTTTAATGTCTTCAAATCATCAACATTACTTGTCCTATACCTACATAGTGAACAAACAAGTTAGCATAAAAACATACCTGATGGTATTGATTGATCCTCTTCATGATATTCTGATTTATGGCACATGTCTAATTGGATCTTTCATATGATATGCATGATGTGACAAGTTGATATGCCTGCTTGATAAAAGCATATGATAACATTAAATATCCAGAGCTCTTATAGGTTTTTTCCAATTTTTTTGTAGGTACAATTGATACAACTGGAGCTGAATATGAGGACTGAAGATCAACTGTCCACTAGCTCAACAATCTCCTTGCTCAGGCAATGATGGATATTTAGTTTTATCATGTGTTCTTCCTTATTTCTTTTATCATCGGATGTATAGCTTGCATATGTCTGCATTACTCAGTTTAGTTACTCCCACGGCTTGTGTGGGACACATTTGAACACTTCTTTTAAACATGATCAGTTAATTTATCTTATGCACTTGATGTATGTATGTTTCCTTTTAATTAATGCATATGATAGAGTAACTGAAACTGAATGTATGTTCCAAATATGACATGAAATGACAGTTCAAATGAATATCTTTCTTTCTTTCTTTCAAATATGATCAACTAAATAATCAATGTCTTATAACTCCTGAAAGATAACACTATGTTAGATCAACTATATTTCTTGAATGATTGATTCCTTGACATCCTGATTCACTTGTTATGATGATTCATCAGTCCTGATTGGACTGATGGGTTATCCTGACAACTGGATATCTATCTCTTGTTTTGTCAAGAGATCAACTGTTCATTAAATACAATAACTTCAAAGTTTTCTTTTATTCCTTCTGAACAACTACACTTAGGTCTAACTAAATTTAGTGTGCACAAAATTTAGTAACACTTCCCTCATTAGATTATTGTAGGAAGCGTGTTCCGCGTACCTTGCTTCCTTTCATTCTGCAAGTTCTAGTGTTCAAAGAATCCTATTTATCACTAGAGTAGGCACATTTGGATTTGGGATTTTAAATTAACTTTGTCTTCATCATGCCTATTTTTCATTTTCTTTGTTTGCTTGTCTAAGTCTGATTGTTACCCGATTTGGCAATGAAAGTATCCTCTCCCCCTGCCTAACCAACGGATCTGGGGTGCATGAGAAATCATTGTCAACTCTAGATGGCCTGCCTTCCCATTGTGAGAAGGGGTACGACCCAAGCAGAAACAAGCTAAAGCCAAGCCTTTCCAAGCCGCTATATAAATAACACATTTGTGCCGAAAGTCGCAAACGACGGGTGTTGTTGCGCTATACCGATGAATGTTTCCCCCAAAACCCTATGGAGCATAACCTCTGCAGGTTGGGAGGCCTCCATTAATGGAGCAAATTACTGCATCTATATCCACCTGAACGAAAGCCCTTACTAGAAACCTTTGTGTACTGGCCCAAAACCCCTATCTGTTGGTACAAGAGGACAGAAGATTAGACGTTTGATAGTCGTCTCACATTTTTGTGGCTTATGGAAGAGATAGCAAGGTACCTCGAGATCTATGCATCTTGAGGACTTGGAACTTGGTGTGCCTAAGAAGTGAGTGCACTATAAGTGGGAGCCCGTGCCCCAAGTACTTGGAGCTATACACCATAAGTAGACGCGGCTAGGTAAAACCAAGTGGGAACCTAACATGTATTGTCTCAGCCAGCCTAGGTGGTAACTGTTATTGAATGGATTGTGCATGAGTGTTTTCTAGCTTGTCTTCTTTCCATAAAATTGTCAAAGTTGTCAAAAATAAACTCCCTGTCATGAGATAACTTCATCCTAATCAACTTCACCTCATTGTCGACTTTCACTCTAAAGTACATCCATCCACTTTTGCCTTGACCTTGGAGAAAACATTTTGATTTGTTGGACCCCCTAGCCATTTCAGTCCAAAATCATTTTTTACCAACATCCATCCGAACCTCAAATTTCCCACAAAACCTTTAGCATTTGACCTTAGGAAACACCTCACCAATCTATCCAAAACCAATCAACATTGATCAACCAAAACATATCCAAAAAGAAATCTTGTGCAAAAGATTTAATCTAGATCTTATCCTTTATCATCCTTATTTTATTTGAGGGTCATTAGTCTACCTTTCAAGTGAAAATAATTATCCATCCTTTTGGCTTAGGGTCATTAGTCTACCTTGAGTAGAAGGAATCATCCTTAAAACTAATCCAAAAAGATCTAGGTTTTGTCCAAGCTCATCCTTTTGATTTTAAACTATCATCCAAACCAACCATCACATTTTTAACCTCTTTAGCCAAATTCATCCCTAAAACACCATCCTATTCATTTCCAAAACTGTCACCACCTTTGGGTCCAACCAACTTCTAATTCATCTCTAAGGTCATTCTCAAAACATCAATCCATTTCATCCCATAATCAGGTTCATCCCAAGATTATTGCATGCCCTTGACAAGATTACAAGATAAGAAAATTTGAGAGATGGGATCATTTGGGTTAAACACAAACATTAGAATGCCCCAAATTGATCACAATAACATACCCCTTGTGTTAAATACGAACCTCAGAATGCCCCCAACTGATCAAAACAACATACCCTACGATAATTCACTTCGACCTTCGCTGTCATCCAATGTACCCACAATTGATCAAGATGTCCTAGATTTCATGCAAGATCCTGACAACATGGATGTACTTAATAGGGTTCTCCGATCGGATCCAAATAAGTATGTGGAGTATCTTATTTGACACGGGGCTTCCTTACCTATGGTCACTGTGTCATCCATAAATCCCACAAATTTTTACGCCACCACGTCCATGCCCCAAATCACCCTTAATATTCCCCCAACACCATGCATACAAATGCCTCTACTAGCATACCATCAATTGATCCTAACACTACGGCCTTCATAACACAACTATTTTCTGAACAACCCTCTAACACCACCAACACTTTGAATCCCGTAAATGTCCAAACATCACAAGCTGACCTAAACACAAACCCACAAATTCCACCGCATATCGAACAATTCATTGCTGTTCAACAATACCTGGCCCAACAACAACAAAACCAATGACAACAAAATCCCCCACCACTAAACCAAAACACACAAGTACTGCAATATCTTCAACAACTACTTCAAGCGCAATCAAATTCCACACCGCAACCACCTCCAACACCGGATCCCTTGAGTGTTGTTCTGCAAAAGATCAAAGAACTTCAACTGGGACCCAAAAAGAAATAGTATTCCCTTGAGGATATATGTCCTTATCCCTTTGATAGGACTCTATACATGCCACCCTTTCCTAAACATTTTGAAACACTAAAATTTGACAAATACAAAGGAAGGGGAGATCCTCAAGAACATTTACGAGAATTTTACATCTTGAAGTCTCTTACAACGACACTTTCCTTATGAGACTTTTCCCTCGAAGCCTTGGTGGACAAGCCACTAAATGGTTCACACGTCTTCCTCCTGGCATCAAAACATTCCAAGAACTTGCAGAGAAATTTATAAACCATTTCTCTTATAATTTTGAACATGAGGTTTCAATGACTGACCTTTGTAACACAAAACAATGGAATGGGGAATCATTTGCCTCCTTTTTACAAAGGTGGTGAGCCTTGGAAAGCAAAATACCATGGCCTATTCCTGAAAAACAACTTGTGACCATGTTTGTCACCAACCTAAACCCTGAAATGGGATTCCATCTACGAGTGCTATGCGCTTCTACCTTTGAAAGGTTATTGACAAAGGAATGACCATTGAGAGAGCTCTTATCGCTAAAGGCTCGATAAAACTGTATGACAATAGCAAGAATGGTAACAATAACAACAACACAAACAACAATAATGCTCAAACAAGTGAGAAACCCCATTTTTGGAATAAGAATAAAAACACTCTCAACGACGGTGTCACAGATGTGAAAGCCATCCAAAACATTCAAAATAATGCACCACCTACTACCTCGAGCAATAATGTAAACATACCAAGAGGGCCACCTAGACTAAATGATAACCCTAGAAGGTGATTTACACCTTTAGGAGAACCTATTGAAGATGTCTTGGATAGATGTGTGAAAGAGAACTTGATAAATCTTCCCCCTATTCGGCCATACAATGAGAATCAATTCAAACCTTCGTGGTTTGATGAGAATGCATTCTGTGAGTACCATCATGTTAAAGGACACATAACATCAAACTGCATGAGATTAAAACATCGCATACAAGATCTCATAGAATCAGGGAAAGTCACCCTCCAAGACTCTTCTAATCCATCCCCAAACATAAACTTGGGAGCATACAAGGATCCCCTCCCTGATCATAACAAAGGCAAGGCCTCTTCATCATCCAACCAAACATATCATGTTGTCCCCCCTCCAAACTCTTTCAATTTTGTTGTGGGTCAGATAGAGAAATGTTTCACCATGTTAATACCATCACTATTCGAGTTAAAGTCTTAGATTGTGCTATCACAACTCGACGTAGTCATGTTACCATTCATGGTACGTGCCACTCCTACTAGTCAACCATCCACATCTAACCAACCTCCATCATCTGTACCTCCTAAACCATCCTCATAAATATAACCTCCTAGATCATCTAGGAAAGACACCTGCCCAAATATCCATTCTCGAGCTTCTCTATACATCTCTGCTCCACAAAGAAATTCTTGATAAAACCTTGATAGAGATGCAAGTCCCCACTGATCTAAATGTGGAATAATTCCAAGCTATGATAGCCCATATTGCTGTACCCCATCACCTCACTTTCTTAGAAAAAGATCTTCCCACAGTTGATGCCTCCCACAATGAAGCACTTCACATCGAAGTTATCATCCATAAACATATCATAAAAAGGGTTTTAATAGATGGTGGTTCTAGCCTAAATTTGTGCACTCTAAAGCTATTAAAACACTTGGGAAATTCTGATGTGGTCGTAGATGCTAGTGAATCCCTTACCATCAAAGGATATGATGACATAGAGAGATTGTCTGAAGGAACTATCAAGCTCCCTATTCAGGTAGGATAGAAGACTTTGGAAACAAAGTGCCAGGTCCTTGACCTTGATCTTCCCTACAACATTCTTCTCAGCCAAAAATGGATTCATACATGCAAGCCATCCCTTCAACCTTCCATCAATGCCTAAAGTTTCCACATAATGATACAGAAGTTACCATCTACGCCGATCCTCATCCCTTTCAATACTACAATTTTTTGGAAGGGCATGACTGCACCTTCTGTCCATATAATCATCCCGTCATGACCCCTTCTAAGCCTAAACAAAAGGCCCTATCATCCTCTACCTACATTGATTCTACTAATTTGCCATCAACATCGCAATCATCTTCTTACCCCGAAATCAAGATCAAGGCAAGCGGCAAGGGATGTGGTGAGTATGATTTTCATGGCGCATTCTTTTGTGTCAGCCACTTACCACCATCCACCAGAACAAATGACACTCCTAGGGAGAATGAATTTTCCACCGTAGTAATCAAATGCAAATCGACACCTACTTTTGAAATGAAACATCTCTTGGAGCTGGATGATCTCGAAGACATTTCTTCATGGCTATACAAGGATGAAGAAGACCAAGAAGTCCCAACTTTGCCAACAAAAATTAATGGTAAAGGACTCTAGATCGTTAAGAATATGGGATATAAATGACAAGGGGGCTTGGGCTTGCATGAACAAGGGATCATGGAACCAATAGAAGAAACAAAAAACCACTACCACCATGGGTTAGGGTATGGAAAACTAGAACCAAACCCTATGGAATGTGAGTCTACTTTTGTCGAGGATGCTAAGGCCTTCCAAATAATTAATGACATCAATGAAGAGTACCATCATGACTCCTTTGCTGACCTTGTCGAGCTATTCGAATCATCCATTTGTACCATCTTCACATTATCCTCCATGCCATCCACCTCTGATGACCTACCTCTCATATATCCTCAACTAATCGATTGGGACTGATAAGGACCACCCATCCTTGATGTTGTACAAAATGACGAGGCTCTAGCTGAATTCATGGGAGTGAGAAATCATTTCCCCTTGGGAGATCATAAAGCAAGATACATCATGGAGCTTAACACTTCTGCTTACTTCGGGGAGACCACCCAATCTCTTAGTCGCAAAATGATGAAAATAAAAATAACGTCCCTTAGCGAAAACCACTTTGTGGCGCTTTTAGACGATAAAAAGTAAAAATAAAGGACGTATCTTCTGGTGAAAACCTCTCACAAGAGCTAGAGGATGAGAGATTGGACCTCCTTGAAGTGCCCAAGTTTTATCAAGAAAGATCACCCATATTGGTGGAAGAGTCACATGAAATGAATCTTGGGACAAAGGATGAACCTAAAATTACATACCAAGTTGAATCATTGACATCAAAAGAACAAGAGGCCTTCTTGGATTTCTTCAAACAAAGAAGCATCAACTTTGCATGGACCTATGCTGACATGCCTGGGCTAGATCCTACCCTCATAGTTCACTACCTTGCAGTACATCCAGATGCCAAACCAGTAAGGCAAAATTTGAGAAAGATGAATCTGTAGGTAGCATTACTTGTTAAAGTAGAATTGAAGAAACTTTTAGATGTGGGGTTCATTTGACTAATAGATTACCCTCAATGGGTGTAAAATCTGGTACCAGTTAAGAAAGTGACTAAGGGCATTCGTTGCTGTACAGACTTTCGAGACCTCAACAAAGCTTGCCCTAAGGATGATTTCCCTCTTCCTAACATTGACATCATTGTAGATCTTACTGCTGGATATGAAATGCTATCACTCATGGATGGATTTTTTGGATATAACCAAATCAGAATAGCAAAGGAGAATCAACATAAGACATCATTCATAGCACCGTGGGGAACCTATTGTTGGGTTATGATGCCATTTGGTTTGAAGAATGCAGGAGCAACATACCAAAGAGCCATGACAGTTATCTTCCATGACTTCTTTCACAAAATAATGGAAGACTATGTAGATGACTTATTGGGAAAATCAAGGACAAGAGAAGAACATTTAGATGTGCTAGCAAAGATCTTTGACTAAATGGAACAATAGAATGTAAGACTGAACCCCAAGAAGTGTGTCTTTGGAGTAACCTCTGGGAAACTCCTGGGATACATAGTGTCAATAAGGAGAATAGAAGTCAATCCTAATAAAGTTAAAGCCACAATGGAAATGCCTTCCCCTATGACACTCAAGCAACTTAGAAGTCAAGGGAAGTTACAGTCTATCCGCCAATTCATAGCACAACTTGCCGATAAGTGTCAACCAATTCAGAAGCTTCTCAAGAAAAATATATCTTTTCAGTGGGATAACAACTGTCAATGAGCCTTTGAATAATTGAAGAAGTACCTCACTAACCCACCAGTCCTCATGCCACTGAGATCAGGACAACCTCTTCTCCTTTATATATCAGCAACATAAACAATAGTTGGGGCTTTATTGGTACAACATGATGAACATGGAAAGGAGAGGGCCATTTATTACATCATCTGCACATTGGTAGCTTATGAGATTGACTACACACCTATATAGCAAGCATGTTTGGTAGTGGTCTTTACTTCTCAAAATTTAAGATACTACATGCTTAACCACAAAACGAAGTTCATCACAAAAATAGATCCATTGAAATATATGTTAAACAAAATGACTCTTACAGGAAGGACATCAAAGTGGGTAATGATCTTGAGTGAATTTGATATTGAGTATATGGAAAAAAAAGCCATCAAAGGACAGATTATTGCAGATCAGATAGCAGATGCTCCCATCCTAGTAGAGCATATAGTGTTATCTGAGTTTCTAGATGAGTCCATATTGACAGTTGCACTAGTAGAAAACACATGGAAGATGTACTTTGATGGGTCTTATACTTACCACGGCTCGGGGGTAGGTCTTTTATTTGTAACTCCTCAAGGAGATACAATCCCCATGTCATACAAGATCACATTTCCATGTACTAATAACGTAGCTGAATACGAGGCCCTCATCATAGGACTCTGCATGGCAATCAAATGGAAAATTGAGAAGCTGATAGTATATGGTGATTCCCAATTGGTCATCTGACAGGTGAATAATGAATATAAAACAAAAGATGACAAGCTCCTGCCTTACAAGAGGATGGTAGAGGACTTCAATGATTATTTTCACGACATCCACTTTGAAGAGGTTCCAAGGCTCAACAATAAAGCAGCTGATGCAATGGCCACCATAGGGTCATTAGTTGACATGAAAAAGGACAGCAAAAGGTGTGAATTCCTAATAGAAGAGCTTCCTATACCTACTTATGATGTTCCATTTTATGAGCTTGTATGTGACATCGTTGGTCTTGTATCCCCATGGTATCAACAAACCTATATGTACCTTCACGACAACATCCTTCCACCCAACCTAACCTCTACACAATGAAAAACCTTCATTCGCCAAGCATCCCATTACACCATTATCGGTGACACCTTATATCAAAGGGGTCTCGATGGTACTCTTTTGAGATGTCTTGATTTTAGAGAGGCTGAGGTTGCCTTACAAGAAGTACATGAGGGTATCTGTGGGATGCATTCTAGTGGACCAACCTTAGCTAGATTCTTTGCACATGATATTATTGGTCGACTATGGAGAAAGATGCACATGAATTTGTAAAGAAGTGCCTACCTTGTTAGCAGCATGGAGATCTTATACATGCTCCATCACAAGAATTTCAACCAATTACAACTCCATGGCCTTTTTCACAATGGGGGCTCGACCTTGTAGGTAATATTCACCCATCATCTTCTAACAACCATAGATTCATCATCACTGCCACAAAATACTTTACTAAGTGGGTAGAGGCTCTTCCACCCACCTTCACCACTGGTATCCAAATTTCCACATTCATCCTTCACTATATAATGTGTCAATACAACATCCCACATTCCATCATTATGGATAATGGAAAGCCTTTCAAGAACTAATAGGTTCTCACTCTCTACGATAAATTCCATATCCAACATCACTTCTCCATGCCATATTACCCACAAGGCAATGGTCAGGCTATAGCTTAAAAAAAAACCGTCTTGCGCATCTTAAAGAAAACAGTTAATGAAGCTGGCCGTGATTGGCATTTGCAACTCAATCCTGCACTATGGGCATATCGCACTAGCATTCGTACCCCCACAAGAGCCACACCCTATTCATTAGTGTTTGGTTCCGAGTCCATATTACCTATTGAGGTCGAGCTCCCTTCTCTTCGCACCTCATTGAAGAATATCATCACTGAGGAGGAATACCGGGTTGCACGGTTGAATGAACTAGAGTTGCTAGATGAAAAGCTCCTCAACGCTCTGGATCATCTTCAGGCTTATCAAAATCACCTACAGAGAAGTTATAATAAGAAGATCAAGAGCTAGAGATTTGAGGTAGGCGACCTTGTCCTTTTGGAGAATCAGAAAAATATGCAAGACCATCCTAAGAAGGGAAAATTTGAGCCTAATTGGTTGGGCCCCTTTATTATCACATCTAGCCACAGATCAGGAGCTTATCAACTTTCAACAACAGAGGGGCAGCCTCTAGAAGAACCAACAAACATCATGCACCTAAAGAGGTTCTATGCATGACCCATCGCATATTCTAAAAAAAAAAATGAAGAAAAACTGAGTGCAATAAAGCCTTCCAATGGTGAAAATCACTTTGGTGATGCCTTGGATAAGTACCATGGTGAAAACCTGTTTCAAGTGCCATGTGTAGCGGCTGGTTCTACCATCTCATAAATCCCTACATCCATTCACAATCATTTGCATTATTCACATTTCATAGCTTGGAGTTTTTCGCATTTAGCCTTTGTCATCTGCATTTAGCCTTGTTATCCCACCCTTCATAACATCACCCAAACATAAAATCCCAGAGACAAGATCCTTTTATGCTCTTTTGTACATTGAATCCTAGAAAAAGCCAAAAAAAATCATAAAATGTCTTGAAAAAATCCCTAAAAACTACAAAAAGACCTGAAAAAATCCCTAAACATCATAAAACGTCCTAAAAAAATCCAAAAACATCATAAAATGTCCTTAAAAAATCCAAAAACACCATAAAACGTCCTGAAAAAAATCCAAAAACATCATAAAACGTCCTAAAAAATCCAAAAACATCATAAAACGTTCTAAAAAAAATCCAAAAACATCATAAAACGTCTTGAAAAAAATCCAAAAACATCATAAAACGTCCTGAAAAAATCCAAAAACATCATAAAATGTCCTAAAAAATTCAAAAATCATCATAAAATGTCCTGAAAAAACTACAAAAAAATCACAATATTCTCCAAAATACAAAAAAAAATCAAATATCCATAAAAAATCCACTCAAATCTATCCATCACATCACTCAAGCAAATCCAATCAAATCACACCAGTCTATCAATCAAAATTTCATCACTCGAATCCCATCAATAGCATCAATCCCATCAATCTGAACCTTCATTATCACCATCATCATCAAACAAAATTAGAACTACATATCATCTCTCTCATTAAGTGCCTTGATCCTGTGGATACGGGTATGTAGGCAGTCTGGAGTATGAAGAAGGTACCCAGATTATGGAAGAAGACGATCTCCCCCCTCATAATACTCATCATTCATCTCACCCTTATCCTCACCATTCATCACTTTCTTCTTCCATCATCTATCTCCCACATCATTAATAAACACCCAGAACTACATATTCATCATGTCTCATCATCATCGTGTGGTGCTTTGATCCTGTGTATATGTGTATGTAGGTAGTCTAGAATACAAAGGAAGTATCTAGTACACAAGTACTAGTGATTCATTCTTCCATCCCCCTACCATCTTCTCTTTCTTCCATCATCTATCCTCATCAATCCATCACTTCTTCCAATCAATCTCACTCCAAAGCAATAGATCCAAATGCAAGTCATCATTTATCTACACCAATCAAGTCAATCAATCTTGCCAACTTATCCAATCGCAATCAATGGTCTTGATCCTAATCTTGTCATAAACCAAATCAATAAATCAATCATCATCATCAATGGGATATATCGTCCCTGCATCCTTGTGTTGATCTAGGGATATATCGTTCCCCATAATGACAACACTCTTTATCATCATCAATCAATCATCGGTTTACATCTTGATAGGGGCAATACCTTGTTTGTTTTTGTATCATTTGTGCGTGCTTGCTTGCTTGCTTGTGTGTGTTATCTTTTTATCTTGCATTTGTATCACATCTGTATCATTCTAGCTAATATTCATATCTTGTGTATGTTGGAATGACTTTTTGCATTATTCTTTGCATCTAAGGTCACATCATACCTTTTGTACATTAGGACTTTAATGCTCTAAGTTTTTCTTCCTCATGCGTTAGAGAAGGTTGTATTACGCTGGGGCACGAGACACATCGTCACCTTGGTCCTCATACCCTGGTGCATAACATCTAGTGCTATATCAAACATCATGATTGCTGACTTTCATTGCAGCATAACGCCTCATTCATTTGTTCTATTCATTTATCCCTTGACCAATCCCTTTCATGTCAAGAGCCTACCCGTGTTCTTCTAACTTGCTTATCCTCTCGAGGGGGCATCCTCATCCTATCATCTATCTTACCATCTTTTCTTCTATCCATACCTTACCTTCTTTGAAATGATGTTACTTGACACAAATTTCATCATCTTGAACATCATCTCAAAGAGGGACAAAATGTAGACACCTAAAAATGTCCAACACCTTGTCATTAACATGTCTTGCCCTAGGTACCCAGGTCATCACCTAATAAGTGAAATAAATTTTATTTATTTGACTAATTTATTTTATCCCTTTTCAATCCCATCATCCTATCTTCTATAATTAAATAAATTTTATTTATTTATTTAATTATTCATGACCCTTAATCTTCTCTAATTAAATAATTATTTTTAATTATTTAATTAGTCAATTATCTATTTCTCTTATAATTAAATAAATTTTATTTATTTAATTATCCACATCATCTTCCATCACAATCCAAAATAATTAAATAAATTAAATATTTATTTAATTAATAAAATCCTAATAAAATCATCTTGCTTTCTTTCTAAAAATACAAATCATGCATATCTAATTAATTAATTTAATTAGATAACATTTATTGCACTAACTTTCAGTTCTAACATTTCAAACGTGATCAAAAGTTTGCTAAAGTTTCATAAGAAAGATGTATGGAAGAAGATCACAACAACATGGGCATCCTTATAAGCCTCTGGTACAAGAACCAGTTACTAAAAAATAGAGAACTAAGGATCCAGGTGAGTGACTTTCTTCCCATGTTTGTTATCTCATGGCATTTAATGAACCCCTTTTGGGTGGAAGCGTTGATAATTCGCAAACTATAGAAGAAACAAGAGAGCATAGAATTATATATGCTACTAAGAATGTTCCTGAAGGCCTGGTAGATTCTGAGGGAGATGAGATTTATTATGTGGAACTGCATCCGGTCCCATGAAATGATAAGGGTACCCATATGAGAGAATCTCAAACCAATCTGACACTGAATCCCATTGACCCTAAAATAACTATCACTTGTATAAAGTTGCCCTCTCCTAAAGTAGAAAAGGTTAAATCCATCAATACCAATAGTGGTCTTGACATGAACCAAGCCTCTGGCTTAAACTAGACTGATGAGGACTTGGAAAATGAGGTTAAGTAGTTAACCCAGAGACTGGCCTGGATGGAAACAATAAAAAGAAAAGAGGAATTATTGCTCAGACTAGAAAATATGAATAAGCTAGGTCTCTCTGATGATAATGGTTTACTTGATGTGCCTGTAGTAAATAGATTACCTCAGAGCGGCCCAAAGCCCACTACCCAACCTGAGCCTCTGATTCAACTCTAGGAGAGTGACGCCCCATTTTCTATATCTACTAATTATTTTCAAGTTCCTCCTCGAAACCCACATGCTGAGATAACGGGGCCAAATTTTTTCCAAAGACACCCTGTAGTGCCTAGAGCAAAACCCTTGTCAAATCCTCATAACATATACGTACCTCCACCAACTAATTTGTTGACTCTTCCAAGTCCTCCAGCAAACCTAGGAAATGACAGGTGTGGCCCTTTTGTAAACCCTATTACTAGAAGACTGATGCAGTCAGCCTGGTATAGACAAATTAATTTCTCTGGTATACAGGGATATCCAAAACCCATTAAAAACATAGTAAGAAATGCTATCCCTAGGTTTGCTGGAAATAATGCAATAACCGGTGAGGATCACTTGAAGGCATTCACCAATGTGCTAGATGATTTTGAAGTAGAATGCAAAGATGTAGCCATTAAATTGTTTATACAGTCCTTGATAGAAGATACAAGGGAATGGTATAAGAGCTTGCTAGAATTTAATATTAACTCTTGGCTGGGATTCAAGAGGATTTTCAAAGAGCAATACGGAGATAATAATGATCCATGATTTGTTGTGTCTGAGTTCACAAGCATTCAAAAGGGAATAAATGAAACTGTCCATGATTTCAATGCAAGGTTCTTCAAAGTGAGTAATAAGATCCCCCTTCATTTACGACCAAATGAGGCCATGTGCCTAGTAGTTTACCAAAATGCTTATGATCCCAAAATGTGGTATGAATTGAGAAATAGAGAGCCACAAACTCTCAGGGATGCTTTTAGAGCAACCTTACATATTGAAAATAATAGAAAAGCATCTGGAAAGACTTCTAAGAGAAGTGATGCAAGAATTATCCCATAAGAAAGGGGGCAGAGCAATAGGGTTCCCATTACTGGTGAATATGATAAATTGTGGAAGGAAGTTAAGGAATTGAAAAGCTCTTTGGTAAGAAATGATAAAAGAATTTCCAATGAAAGGCCTCCTTTCAATAGAGAAGAGAAGATGCCCAGGTTGGCTGACCAGCCTTATAATACAAATTGGCGAGATGGGAAGCCAGTCCTACCTAATGATAAAGGAGGTGGATCTAGGCATACCCTGACCCTTTAAGGAAAGAAGTGCATGCCATAGATGAAATGCTATGGTGTTTAGAATACAAAGCTCCACACTCCTCTGCTTCATGTGTTGTGGCTATATCTATGAGTAACAATACATCCCCATATGAGGAATGTGAGGAAAGGGACAACTATGAGGACCACAATGTAAACATGGTTTTTAAACAGGGGTGCACCAGAGGATTGGGATTCTTCTGACGATGAGTACTCTAAGGATAAGGTTGAGATTGACAGGCTGAGATTGGTTGAACAATAGTCCATCCTAAGTGTGAATGGAGATAATGATGGTGTCCTTCAGTTGAACACCAAAAATTCCAATATTAGGTTTAGAAAACCTTCTACTGAGGAGATCAAAGCTTTGACTGCCTCCAAAATTACCCAAGTCAAAAGTGATTATAACCTGAGAAGTAAAAGGAACAGGGAGAAAGCAGTACAAAGGGTAATGCAGGAAGCATTTTAATAAAAGAGGAGTAGCGTCCTTCTAATCCCAAGAAGGAGGCAAGATTTATGAAGGTACCTAAAGAAAGTGGGGATAGACCCCATCCACATCCTAAATCCTCTAAAGCTAAGGTACCAGCAGAAAAGGAACTTACCAAGAAAATCCATGTGGAGCAAGGACCCAGTAAGGAAGACACTTCTCCCACCCCTATAGCCAATAATAATGATAAGTGCACTAGCACAATACCCAAATATGTTCCAATAGACATGGCCCACATATTTGGCCAAATAAGGGTGATTGTTCCTTTATTGGAGATGATGAGGATACTTGAGCATAAGAGTAGAGCTGACGCCGCAATAAATGACATAGCTCCTAGTACATCTGAGATAGCACATGGGCAAGTCAAACAACCTAAGATAAAGAAGGTACCAATCAGAGAAGTTAAGAAATATGGTGCCAAAATATCTGAAGTATACCTGGGTATTACCCTGCAAAAATGCCCTTCTCAGGTTGACCTATTCTTTGTCACTCTCATGATAAAGGGGAGATTTGTGAAGAATTGCATGATTGACTCAGGGGCATCCACGAATATAATGCCTTTGGGTGTCATGGAGATTCTAGGATTGCAAGTGACCAGAGCATATGGCAAATGCTTTACCATTGATTCTAGGGAGGCCCCCATCATTGGAATCATCAAGGATATCGGATTCAGACTCACATCTTTCCCTCATAAAGTATATAAGATGCACATTACTATGCTAGATATTCCACCTATGTACGAGATGTTATTATCAAGAAAATGGGCCTCTACTGTGGGTGGTAGTATCCAGATGGATTCCTCATATGCTATGATCCCCATGGATGGTGAAGATGTGAGGTTGGACAGAGAAAAGAAATATCCCTAAATAATTGATGGCATTAGTGAGCAGGATGTAGACAACTTCAGGACAAGGAATGATAGTGACGCCCCTTTAGATCATAAGTCTGAGCTAATCAATGATGAAGAATGATTATGGTCTATGCATTTTGATGGGGCATGTTCAAAAGAGGGCTCTGGTGCAGGGGTTGTGCTTATGGCTCCTTCTGGCAAAGCATTCTGGTCTTTGATTAAATTTGGACTTGTTTACACTAATAATGTTGCAGAATATGAGGCTTTGCTTATAGGCTTGAAGATGACTCTTAAGAATGGCATCAAAAAATTCAAAGTTTTGGGAGATTCCGAATTGGTAGTATCACAGGTTAGGTCTCGGTACGCTTCAAAAAATAGAAGGCTTAGACAATATAGAAATGTAGTATGGAACACTATTGAAGAATTCGATGCTTTTGGCATTGACTGGATAGAGCAAAATAAGAATGTCATGGAAGATTTTTTGGTAAATATTGCAGTTAAATATAAAGATATCACACTTGTAGGAATTTCCAAAGTCGAGATATTGACTAGACCCTCTGTCCCTGATAACATTCATCACTAGCAAGTGTTCAATGATGATCAAGATCTTTACAAGTTCATGAATTGCATTGATGAATATCATGCACAGGAAAGTGATTTTCAAAAATTTGTGGAGACAATAGATGGCAAACAAACAGTGTTTGGTAATGAGATCATCTAATTAAAAACTAATAAAATCCCAAGAGGACTGGTGGCTCTAGAGAGGGTTTTTGATGGAAATGACAAGCAAACTATAAGGTCTACTCTAGTACACCCAAATGACCTTGAGGAGGTTAACTTGGGAACCGAAGCCCATCCAAGGTTGGTTTTTATAGGTAAGCAAAATTAAGGCAATTTTGATCTCATTGCTCAAAAAGCACATAATTTTTTTTGCATGGTCCTATGATGATCTGAAGGCATATAGAGAAGACTTGTTTTAGCATGAAATCCCTTTGAAACTAGATGTAAAACATTTTAGGCAGAAGCAGAGACCTATTAGTCCTACTCTAAGACCAAAAATGTAGCAAGAGTTGGCTAAGTTAAGTAAGGGAGGGATTATCAAGCCTATTAGACACTCTACTTGGGTCTCAAACCTTGTTCCTGTTAGGAAGAAAAATGGAGATATTAGACTCTATGTGGATTTTAGAAACTTGAACATGGCATCCTTAAAGGACAATTATCCTCTACCAAATATGGAGGCAACCGTACAGAGGGTAATTGGCTGTGAGTTACTATCTATGATGGATGGTTTTTCAGGGTATAACCAAGTGATGGTTAAGGAGTCTGAGCAGTATAAAAATGCATTTACTACTCCATGGGAGACATATGTATACATTAGAATACCTTTCAGGTTAACAAATGTTGGGACTACTTTTCAAAGAGCTATTGATGTGGCTTTTTTTGACCTCATAAATGTCATAATGGCAGTATACCAAGATCATCTGACTGCATATTCAAAAAGGGAACAAGACCATTGCTCTCATCTGGATAATTTTTTTGAGAAATGCATGAAGTTTAGCATATCTTTGAATCCCAAGAAGTGTGTGTTCAGAGTAACAGAAGGGAAGCTCTTAGGCCATATAGTGTCTAAATAAGGAATTAGGATTGATCTAGAAAGGGTTGCTGCCATAGAAAGAATCCCAATACCCAAAAGTATTAAGGGGATTCAATCTTTCTTTGGACAGGTAAACTTCTTAAGGAGGTTTGTTACAAATTTTGCTGAAACTACTAGACCAATATCCAAGATGCTAAAAAAGGGAGAGGATATCGCTTGGAGTGATGAACCAACTAGTGCTTTTAGGAGGATCAAAGGAGCTATTAAGGAGGCTCCTATCTTAAAGTCTCCAGACTTTTCTAAGCCGTTCCAACTATTTTCTTTTGCCTCTTTCCACACCATAGTTGTAGTTTTGTTGCAGAAAAATAGTGAGGGCTATGAACAACCCATCTCATTCTTTAGTAAATCTCTTCAATTAGCTGAGTTAAAGTACGACATAACTAAAAAGTAGGCATATGCCTTGGTGAAATCTGTTAATAATTTTAGGCCCTATTTGGTTGGGGTGACCATTGTTTCCTATGTACCAACAGCCACTGTTAAAGATGTATTTACTCAGCAAGAGGTAACAGGGAGAAGGTGTAGATGGATTAACTGGATCCAAGAGTTCAATATTGACATCCAAATTACTAAATTGGTAAGAGGATAGGGGTTGGCAAAATTGCTGGTTGAGTCAAATCTAGAGGGTAACCAAATCAACAATATTTAGATTAAGGATGAAATGGTTGACTGCGATATGAGAGATTCTGAATGGTATAAGAATATTGTTCATTGTTTAATGAACATGTCTTGCCCAGATGGAATGATGGACAATCAGAAAAGAACATGGAGATTACAGGCCATAAAGTATGTAATCATAAAGGGTGAACTCTGGTGGAGAAATTTTGAAGGTATTCTGCTTATGTGCATAAATAGTGATCAAGCCTTTGAAGTTCTGAAGGATATGCACCACGGTGTTTGTGGGGGTCATTATATGGCTAAAACAACAGCCCAAAAAGTCTTGAAGACTGGGTATTGGTGGCCCACTCTTTTCAAGGACACTCATCAAATGGTCAAAAGCTGTGATACCTGTCAAAGATTCTCAGGTAAATTAAAATTCTTTGGGAATTTACCTCTTAGGCCTATAGCAGTGGAAGCCCCCTTTTAGTAGTGGGGATTGGATTTCATAGGAGAGATAACTGAGAAGTCAAGTGGTGGACATGGCTAGATTCTAGTGGCTATTGACTATTTTACTAAGTGAGTAGAGGCGATCCCCACTAAAAGGGCAACCAGCAAGGTTGTGGTTGATTTCCTGATGAACAATATTATAACCAGGGTTGGTATGCCCATCACAATAATTTTAGATAATGCAATGTGCTTTAGATCTGAGGAGTTTACCAATTTTTGTAGCCAATATAGGATTTCAGTCTCTTACTCATCCCCATATCATCCTCAAGGAAATGGATAGGCTGAATCAAGCAATAAAAACTTGATGAAGATTGTTAAGAGGATTATAAAGAAAAACAAGAAAGCTTGGGATACCAAATTGAGACTCGTGGTCTAGGTTGATAGAGTGACAATGAAAAAGGCTATTGGTCAAGCCCCTTTTGACCTAGCATATGGCTTAGAAGCAAGAATACCCATAAATAATCTGTTACCTCTCTTCAAGTTTATCCAAGACCATGATGGTGACATCTCTGATGACATGCAAAATAGGATGTATCAGGTGACTCAATTGGATGAAACTAGAAGACTATCCCAACTAAGAAACATAAAGTTGCAACATCAGGTTGAAAACTTACATGACAAAAAATAATCTAAAAGGAATTTTTAGATAGGATATATGGTGCTCCTATGGAATGCTAGGTCCCAAGACAAAGGGAAACATGGTAAATTTGATACCCTTTGGCTTGGACCATATCTAATCAGCAATACCCATGACAAAGACTCTTATTTCTTACAGAGTCTGGTTGGGGAATTACTTGAATTGCCAATGCATGGACAATTCTTGAAATCACACTTTTCATAAGGTATTATTTTTTTCCATTCATATTTTAGTTTTAGTTTTAGGTAGTTTCATGTTTTAGTTTTTTTTCTTTTTAGGTTAGTTTCTTTTCTTGTTGTGATGTGGTCTACTTCTCCAGAGTTCTTCTATGATCTCATTCTGTTCAGGCTGAACAGACGTCCCCGACTAGAGCCACTATTGGAACTCTATCATTTTTTGTACAGGTTCTAGTGTTTTTCCTTAGGCTCATATCATTAGGATGATGGATTTCCATACTTAGGGTTCTTTAAAAATTTGAGGAAACACTAAAACCCTAAACCCCCATGCCAAAGTAAAAGGTGAAGATCAAAATCGTTATATTTCTTTAGTGACTGCTTATTCCTATTACCTATGGTTTAAGTTGCCCTCTTATGTCCCCCTCGATACGTTATCTCACCGGCCCCTCACCAAGTAATTACCTTTCTAGCCCGCACCCTGAAAATCTTTATTAGACACCAAGGTCTAGTCCTACTAACTCTTTTTTGATAGGTGGCAATGTATGGTTCCATTTCTACCATTCCACCAGCAATAAAATATTGACAAAAGTAGCACCTATGGAATTGTGGAAGGAGTGATAGCTGGTTTGATTCTCGAGGACAGAAAGATGGTGGGCCCAGGACAAATGCAAAAAGGTTTCTTTATATTTCCACTGTTCCACCATGCTTCACCAAGAGGACCTTCTGAATGAATGTGGAATTGTGGAATAAGGCGCCAGATCATGAAAAACCATTTTTAGTTACTGCAAAGGCAATAATGGTGGGTCTTGTCTAGAGTAAAAACAATTTTGAATCACTCTGCCATTCCACCAATCTTCATTTCATAGCCTCAGCTAGTATCCGCGGAAAGACAGAAGTTTGACACGTAGCTACTATGGCTCAGGAAAGGTTCCAGTGGGGAAAGGGCATGTTCTAATGCTACGCTTTTGTTCCTCTGCCATTCTGTTGGGTTATAAATTTGTGGGCCTCTCTGAATTATGGAATGACAAAAGATTTCCATGTAACTAAAGTGGCATAATATCTATGGTGTGTCTGTTCTAGCAATAAATTAGGAAATAATCAGGGATAACTTCTTGATTGGTTTAGCAAAAGGTTTGGATGTATCGTACATCATTAAGCTCTCATGATTGATCGTGGCCTTCAATTCTCTATGAACATTATAAAATCTGACGGTCAGTATTCAAACTTCCCCTAGAGTATGATTTTGCATATCTAGTTCACCCAATTTGAAATGAAGATGGACATGACTAATCCCAGTCCTGGATATATGATATTAATGCAATTCACACCTCAAATCTCTTTCATATGCACTACTCCAAGATACATTGAAGTGTTGGAACATAGAAGCTAAAAGTTGCTACCATACCTCTAGTGCCAAGATCAAGGTGATTGCGTGGGATCAATCTGGTGAGTTGTCTGTTCCTCTTACTGTACTTTGCTTTTCCATTAGGGTTTTTCCTATTTCTCTTTTCTCATAAGAAAAACCTTTGCGGTGTGACTTGAGCTAACTCCTAAAAATTTAGAGAGAAATTCCTCACCCTAATTCACCATTAAAAGAATGGCCCCACCTAAAGACCACGTTTCCTCCACCTCCCAAAAATGAGCCTTACATGAAGACATAGTGAAACAACTCCCTGGCTCTGGTGCACAAAGGGTAGGAGTAACAGGCCTTGAAGGAAAGGAGGGATTGGTTGATAAATTTGCTAATTGTAGATATGCAGAGATCCCTGTTCATGGCTGGTCACTTTTTTGCTACTGGTGGAGCAAAAGGAATGCTCATGTGCCAATATCATATGTATGGGAAAGTGATCTAGGAAGGTTAGTAGTCACTAATGTGTTTGAGGATATTGAACTACTCCAAGCCATGGGAACTCATTATGATGAAACATCTAAGACAATTAGGAGCACGAAGGGGGGAGTTATGGTGGAAATCAGTAGAGAAGCAATTGCTATGGTCTTTGGGCTGAACTTGACTGCTTCCACAAAGATTGATACAAATAGATTTAAAGCCCTATATACGAAGGACAAGAGCCGTTATAGAACTATATACTTGCCTAGGTTCAGGGAAAATGGACCAAATGGTAGATCAATAAAAATTCCCCAAAGTGAGCAAGAACCTTTCAAGATGAGCACTTTCGAAGATTATTTTGCTAACACTTACTTTGCTCTCTATCAAGTGATATGGGAGGACAAGAAGGAATGCATCCCCATTGATTTTACGTTTATGGCTGCTGATATCCAGCATCCATCTCAGAATGTTTAGTTTGAATTTGCTTCATATTTGGTGGAGCATATACATCAAGGGCTAGTAAACATTAAGGAAAATAAGGAGCTGGTTAAGTTCAGGTGATTTTCATTGCTTTTCCATATGTTTCTATTTTATGGGAGAACAGAGAAGGTTTGGCACCCTAAATTAGGGGTTAATCATGTTGATAACATGGGGAATATGTTGCCTATCCAATGTTGGACCCATAGATGGGATAGGAATGATCCCAATTCTAGTTATAGATTCTTTAGGGATTATTTTGTAGTCACTATACTAAGGCATTTCCAACCAGATATACCTAGGATTCTGGAACCATTGTTGAACTTCCTTAGACCCGTAGTGAGGTGATGGCAAGAGACACTGATAGGCATGTCAGGTGTTGTTATTGATGTCAAATGAATTCATCTTACACATCTATATTACATCAATGGATTATACCAGAAGTTAGAGTGAATATTTGTCTAAGTCCAGGTAGTCAGAAACAGAGTATGTGATAGGGTCCAGTAACTTGGTCCAGATTTCTCTGGTAGTAAATCATAGTGTGCTGCAGATCTAAGGGAGTGATGAGGATTTTCAAGATTATCTAAATCTATAAATTTAGTCTCCAGTGATGAGGATTCAAAAGTTATAAGCATCTGAGTATCAGGTTCTAGTTAGTCAGCTCAGTCAGAAGAAGAACAGGCTGACCTAGTATTTGATCTTGGTCCGGATGAAGAAAAATTGTTGGTCAAGTAGTTTGTGATATTCAGTGGTATTGGGAAACATGATTGATGATTTGAGAACACAAGTTTTTTGTCCACATCTTTGATTGTGCATGGATTCAGCCGATAGAGCAAAGTTATTAATAAATGTTCTAAGTTTTATTGAAGCTGACTACAATTGATTCAATCTCTTGATGTGGATATATATAGTTGATGGATTTGAGTGTTTTGGTGTGTGTGGTGGAATATAGAGATGGAGTAAGTGTGAAAAGGTAGAAAGAAGTGTGAAGGTGAAGATCTAATCTCAGATTATGGCAAAAGAGTGAAACATGGCAGAGTAAGAATGAAGTGTGTAAAATCAATATTATGTGCTTAACCAAAACTGAACCTTTGCATTGGTAGATGCTATTCATCAGTTCAAATATTTTGTAATCTTCATATAATCATTTCTTGTAGGTAGTGAGCCTCCTATAGGCAGTGAGCCTCTTTGAGTAGTGAGCTCTAGGCAGTGAGCATGAAGGCATGTGCCTTCTTCATTTGTAATAATTTTAACAGGGTATAATTTCTTGTGGGTTAACCCCCACCATGGTTTTTCCCTTAATCAAGTTTCCACGTAAAAATGTTGGTGTTATGTGTGTTGATTATCTTTATGCTCTTGTGTTGTTGATTTATGCTTTCATGATTACATCATTAACTTGTTGATAAGTGGTAAAGAAGATTAATTGCAGAAATTGTTAAAATTCTGAGACAACTGATTCACCCCCCCTCTCAGTTGTCTACCCTTATTTCAATAATTGGTATCAGAGAAAGGTTCCTTGGAAGAAGTTTAACAACTTAAGGAAGATCTGGGAAAGTGTTGCAATGAATTCATCCAGGTATTCTGATGGCATGAATGAACAACTTCAAGTTGCTTTAGAAAATCTTAGTCAGTCTAGGTCAAAAATCAAAGAACTAAAACAAAACCTTAAAGAGGTTGATGATTTCATTAAAACCTTAAAAGGGCAACTAAGAAAATCTAATGAAAAGAGAAGGAAGCTACTTCAGAGGTTAGCAAGTATGAGTGAAGACACTGACTTGGATGAGGCCTTAAAAGAGAAGACAAGGGAATGTGAGAAGCTGAAAAAAGAAGCTATTGTTCTAAAACATGAGATGGAATATGGGGTGATGAGATTAACCAAAGAAATTGAAGAAAGAAAGAAGAATGAAGAAAACCTGAATCAAAGTTTGAAAGAAAGAACAAAAGAATGCTACAGATTGGATAGAATAATTGGCCACTTAGAGTCAGATCTACAAGAATCCAAGGAAAATGAAGAAGAGCTTGAGAGGCAAATTGTTATTCTCAAACATGACCTAGAAGTTGAAAATGAATACATGGAGAAGTTCAAGATAAGCTCAGCTAAACTTGAAGTGTTGCTTGAGAGTCAGAAAAAAGCTGATGATAAGCATGGTCTTGGGTGTGAGAAAGGTGAAAGCTCTGGATCCAGACAAAGAAATTGTCAATCAAGGAAAGGGAGTAACAGACCTAGAAGACCTCCAATAAGATAGCCTAATGCTCAAAGGTATCCATCTTTTAATGGAAATTGTTTCAATTGCAATAAATTTGGTCATAAAGCTACTCAGTGCAGAAGCAGAGTAAATCAAAGTGGTCCATCCTTCTCCGGTCAATGCTTCAAGTGTAAGAGGTATGGTCATAGATCTAATGAATGCATAAGTATGATAATGAATAACTCTAACAATAGAGGAAATGGAAGTTCTTTCAATAGCAAATGCTTTGTATGAAATAGATTTGGACATATGACTAATTAGTGTAGATCAAGAGAAAATCAATCAAATGGGCAAAGAAATGTTGTGTTCTTTAATTGTAACCAATCCGGTCATATTGTAAGATTCTGCAGAAGTAGGAATAATGAAAGAAGAGGTCCGATAAATAGAAAACTGGATGAGTAAGGACAAGACAAAGGCAAAGGCAAAGTTGATGTAAATGAGATCCAGAATGAAATGAACAAGACATGGGTAAAGAAAGGTATAATGAAAAATGGTGATGGGTTCGTACCAGAATCTGGTGTTGGTAATTCCTCTGGGAATTGAATCAGGAGCTCTAGCTCAGGGGGAGCTATATTGAAAATCAAATTCCCCCAGCTAGTAAGTGGGTCCCTGAATTTGGCACGATGAGAGAAGATAATTTGGATTATTACAAATCATTTGAAAGGATTTATGGAAGAAAAGAAGCAAATGTGATTGATTGCGGAGCAATTGAAGATTGACTGCATGCAGAAACAGTGTAACCGGATATATTAGGGCATAGAATTTATTACAATGACAAATTAGGTTTTATGGAGCATAAAAAAGGCCATTCGTTCATCATTTCAATCACTTTGCATTCAAAGAGAACAAGCAGAAGAGCACCTGAGATAAGATTTCAAGGATTTGAAGTGTGACTGGCCAATTCATCAGCTAACCCTAATTCCGTAGAAGAAAAAGGTATTTTCTGCAAAACTTTGAACCTATCATCTTTTGCAATGGCTACACCATTGGTTGTTGATATTATTGAAAGGCCCTGACCCAAATTTAAGAAACATCCTCACAAATCAGTAAAAGTTGACCCGTTAGGTGCCTTTTCAAATGTTTCGCATGGTGTATTGCATGTTGAAGATATTAGGGCCTATATTCATGCAAGCATAGATGAATTTGGAGACTCAAAGCTAGTAGATTTGTTCAAGAATCAACTAAGGAATGAAATTCATGGTCTTAAACCTGAATATAAGGCACTACTTGATAAACATTTTATTCAGATTCTAGGGTTTCCATCATTCGATGAAGATGGATGGGTCTAGTATGTTTTAAGCTGAATGCACGATGAGTTTATATGGCTGATGAAATCATTCAAGATTAGAAAGGATGTTATCAGGATTGTAACTAGGTTAAATTTAACTGGTGGTTTACCCATGCTGAAATCCATGAAGAACCAGACCGTGATTGATGCAACTGGTGCCAAATTCGACAAAAGGGCAATGACTATCAATGACATTGTTGATCTGAATGTTAAGTTTGCCTCAATGGTAATTGGGTACAAAATTTATCACTCCAACAAGGACAACTCTGTTTCCAGAACAACCATATATGCTACATACCGAATGTTAAAGGAAAATGTAGATTATGACTTGTGTGATTTATTATAGAATCAACTGATTGATAACTTAAAAAAAAAAGGACAAGAAAAATACCTTTAAGTATGGTACTTTGGTTCTATGTTTGTTTTTCTACTTCATGAATGAGGTGCCTAGAATAAAGGGTGTGCACTAGACCAATGATAAGCCAGATGCAATTCAGATAAGAAGTCATCTCAATAGCATTGGTGACTCTAGTGCACAGAAAACTACAATTTGGGGATACTTCAATAAATTTCAAAGTATGATGCATTCCAGGGACAGAATCCCTAAGTCAATTATTGAGAAATACAAGAATGAAATATGTTTCATGGTGGACACTGATCAGTGCTTAATGGAAGCAGTAGAACCCAGAACTGTTTGGATCATGCCCATGGGGCATGAGGTAGATGAGAAAGTTTTGGACATGTATGTTCAACATCTCTTGAGCAAACCCAAGGATGATTATATTGAGAGATTTGGAACTTATGAAGAGATTGGTGTGAAGCTACATGTTGAACTTAGAAAACCAGAAATCAAGAGAAAAGTTCAAAAGCAAGTGGAAATGTATGCAAAGAGCATAGGGATAAGCAAAGAGGCAGTAAGAGAAGTCAAAAAGAGAACCAAGCAAGCTGAAATAGAATAGCCTAGTGCTCCGTAAGTCTCCACCAGCCAATCTAGAAAAACTAGGAGCTCTGCTACTACCCCTGTTCCTCCAAAGCCTGCCAAACCTAAAAAACTGGAAGACAAATCATCTGGTAAGGAGAGAAAAAGGTCAAAAGTAATGGCCAAGAGGTCATATGGTAGTATGGAGAAGGAGGATTAAGAAAAGACAGACTCAGATGATGAGCTTAAAGAGCTGAAAGCGACAGGCACTACAGCTATAAAAGTGCCTAAAGAGAAGCCTTCCAGGAGCAAAAAGATAAATAAGAAGCAAAAGTCTAAGGATAATGTTGAGAAGTCAACTCCATCTATGGAGGCAATTGTCAAAACAATCACTTTTGATGGTAATTTGTAACCAATAACTAAATTCTATGATCTATACAATGATGCAGACAAGAGACTTTTGGAAGATGCTATTATCAAATACTTGAATGTTTTCAACAAAGCATTAGTAGAGATTGTGTCAGAAGTTCCAAAGAACCTAAGAGACATTCTAGAAATGAGAAAAGAAGCTGCCAAGACAAAGGATATGGAGTTGAGGGAACATGTACTAACTAGTCTGTGTCCGGTGATAACCAAAGAAGCAGATAATTTTTTTAAAGAAGTCAAAAATCAATTCAAAAGTAAGATAAGGATGAATAAGTTGATGATTGGAGACATAGATGAAGTTGTACAAGAAACTAAATAAATTTTAAGAAAAGCATTGGACAAAAATAAATTCTTTATGGTTTCAAATGAACCTACTGATGGCACACCAAATTTGGATGATGAAGAGCAGCAGAAAGATGAGCAACCAACTGGAATAGATGATGACTCCATTCCAGAGGAAGAAGAAGAACCGAATAAAGAAGATAAAATGGAAGAAGATCAAGCAAAAGAAACAGATGATGGAATTCACTCTCCCATTCAGGATGTCGAGGAACCTGACAATACTGCCACTAAGAATACATCAAATCCTCCAAAAGAGAATGTAGAAGATGTCTCTGAGATGGATAGAAGCAAGAATGCTTTAGATGAAGATGTAGAAAAGGCAGAAGTAGAGAAAAGGAAAGAAAATGATGGATAGGATAATATGGGTAACTCTCAAAGAGGAGGAGATGGAGGCCCTGAAGAGCACAAGTCAGAAAGATCATCTTGGGCAAGAGACACTACAGAAGTAGTGAAAGAAATTTTGGAAAGAGATAAATAAATTAAAGAAGATTAGGACATAATACAAGGTCCACTAACTTTTAATACCTTATCTCCGGTGCAAAAGATAAAACTGGCCTCTATTGCTCAAGCCAAGGCCAGAGAAGATAGTTTAAAGTTTCATATAGAAGACAATGAACTACTTGGCCTTGCATCTGGAATTTTGGAGAAGCTCATGCCCACCTTTCAGAAGGATTCTTTAGCATCTCCCTCTAGCCAATTGAAAAGTCTCATAAACTCTATAAGTTCTCATTTTGAAACTCAAGAGAAGTCTACAGAAGTTAAAGTTAAAAATGAATTCAATGATAAAAGGTTTGCTGAGATAAAGAAAATAATTAGCTATGATAGATCTGGGCTTGATACAAGTGTAAAGAGCATTCAAGATGCTCTATCTAAAGGAGTAGAGATCTACAAGTTTTGTCTAAATAGGTCTAAAGCAGTTGAAGATATTGAGAAAAAGATTAAGGACATAGAACTCAAACTATCTAATATTTCTCAATCATACAGTCCTTTAATTGAGTTGGTATTAACCAAAGAATACCAAGTAGTGAGCCTATGGAATGAACTAAGTGATTTGGAGAGGGAAAAGGCCAAAGTTCTAGACAGATTGGATGAGCTCTGGGGATTGATGTCCCCTAAATTAGAGACCGTGTATGATCTATTGGCAGAGTTCCAAACAGCAGCAGCTACTAGTGATCCTACTGACCTCCAAAAGGTAGAATCACTAGCATTTTTGTTTAATGGACAAATATCTATTTTGGGTAGTACTAAGAAAAATTGGAACAACAAATTGGCAAAGTTGAAAAACATTTTTGGTGATATCTTTTTGTTGATGAACAAAGCCTAAGGATAGTATGTTTATATGCAGAAGTATGAAGAGTTTTGACCCTTGTACATAAAATTTTTGTATGACTTTTGGTATGCGGATCCCAACCTTTGCCATTGATGTCAAAGGGGGAGAGGAAGAATAGTGAAAAATGAGAGATTCTTCAAAGGGGGAGTAGTGAAAATCCTAAGTGCACATTGTAAGGGGGAGTTTGTCTAACACTTAGCCATTTTTCACTAAGTGTTGCCATCAATGCCAAAGGGGGAGATTGTTGGCAAGTGACACTACTAGGAATGTCAGGTGTTGTCATTGATGGCAACTAAATTCATCTTACACATCCGCATTACATCAATGGATCATACCGGAAGTCAGAGTGAAGATTTGTCTAAGTCCAGGTGGTCAAAAATAGAGTATGTGACAGGGTCCAGTAACTTGGTCTAGATCTCTTTGGTGGTAAATCACAATGTGTAGTGGATCTAAGGGAGTGATGAGGATTGTCAGGATTATCTAAATCTAGAAATTTAGTCTTCAGGATGAAGGATTCAAAAGTTATAAGCATTTGAGCATCGAGTTCCAATTAGTCAGCTTAGTTAGAAGAAGAACAGGTTGACCTAGTATTTGATCTTGGTCCGAATGAAGAAAAAGTGTTGGTCAAGTAGTTTGTGATATTCAGTGGTATTGGGAAACATGATTGATGATTTGAGAACACAAGTTTTTGGTCCGCGTTGTTGATTGTGCATGGATTCAACCGACAAAGCAGAGTTATTAATAAATGTTCTAAGTTTTATTGAAGCTGACTACCGTTGATTCAATCTCTTGATGCATATATATATATATATATCCAATGGATTCGAGTGTTTTGGTGTGTGTGGTGGAATATAGTGATGGAGTAAGTGCAAAAAGGCATAAAGAAGTGCAAAGGTGAAGATCTAAACTTGGATTATGGTAAAAGAGTGAAACAGGGAAGAGTAAGAATGAAGTGTGTAAAATCAGTATTTTGTGCTTAACTAGAATTGAACCTCTGCATTGGTAGATGCTATTCATCAGCTCAAATATTCTATAATTTTCATATAATCATTTCTTGTAGGTAGTGAGCCTCTTTGAGTAGTGAGCTCTGGGCAGTGAGCTTGAAGGCATGTGCCTTCTTCATTTGTAATACTTTTAACAGAGTATAATTTCTTGTGGGTTAACCACCACCGTGGTTTTTTCCTTAATCAGGTTTCCATGTAAAAATATTGGTGTTATGTGTGTTGATTATCTTTATGCTCTTGTGTTGTTGATTTATGCTTTCATGATTCCATCATTAACTTGTTGATAAGTGATAAAGAAGATTAATTGCATCAATTGTTAAAATTCTAAGACAACTGATTCACCCCCCCTCTTAGTTGTCTACCCTTATTTCAACATGAGGGTCCCTCCTTTAGACATCAAGCACAATTGGGGTGATTTTATCCCCCATGAAGAGGGCACAATTTTTAGAGTTTATGGCACCCCTATCAGTCCCCACGTTTTACCTAAGTATGTGCCACTGAGGGTTGGTTTCTTGGAAATAATTTGGCAACTGACTGAAATAGACAGAATTCACCTAGCAAGACAGAAGAAGGGATCTTTCTTTCCTTTCTTAATGGTGTTCTCTGACTTCAAGATGAATAAAGATGGATTTGCCAAGTTAAATATAAAATTGTTGCCTTTCAAGATGAGACAAAAGAAGGCTAGGTTCTCTGATCCCGAAGGATTCATCAGTGGCATTAGGAAGATTATTAATAGGTGTTACATCCCCCATCAAGTTTTCTTTCCTGAGGATGTTATCAAGAATTCTCCAGATGACAAGGAGGTGATGATAAAAAGAAAGAAATAGACAATCTATGTCAAATATGAAGAAAGAATGAAGCAGAGGAATCCCTCTTACAAGGGACTATTCTCAAAGGTTAATGATCCCATCCAAAGGATAAAAAAGATCCTATCTCATATTGATGAATTGATAGATGTACAAGGCAATGAATCTGCTCCAGTTCCAGTGGAAGGAAGGCCTTCATGTCAGCCCCCTACTAGAAATTTGATAAAGTATACCTTTAAAAGAAGAGCCAAGAATGAAGATGTCAAGGGACAAGCTTCACATGTCCTTCCAGTAACCTAATTAACTCTATCTTTGTCATCACATCCTCAACCATCCCCCCTTTCTATACTAGTAATTGAATATGATTCTTCTCCTAAAGAGCCTTCTCCAAAAAGAAGGAAGGTTGAAGAAAGTCCTTTGGTTGACTATCCTAATGATGAGGAAGAAATGGAAATAACTGAGGAAGAGGTACAACATGAGATGCCATCCCCCAGTCAAGATGTGCCTGAGGAGCTACCTATGATTAGAATTTTTGATATTTCCATGAAGGGCAATGATGTTTCAGATGATATCAGAGCTATAGCATGCATGAATTTTATTAGTGATGACAATTTTGTCAATACTAAGGAATTTTCTGATTTCTTGTGGAGAAGCAGAAGGAGTGAGTATGAAAAATATTAAAAGAGGAAATGTCTCATTCTCCTCAGGAAACACCAGATCAAGTATCCATCAGGATACTCACACAAATGAAGGAGGAGGTCAAGAACATTTCTCCAGATCAAGCCAGACAAATGATTAGAGATAGTGGAATACTATTGCTTCCTGAATGGGATATAGCTTCTGCTATTGTTCTAGACACTGTAAGAAGGAAAGACAAGAAGATTTTCTCCACAGAAGAGGAGGTTGAAGCTGCACTAACAGGTGCAAAATTTAACCCAAAGTGGGAAACCTTATCCATATGGGCTTTGGCTCCTAACACTAACAAGCCTCTAGTTGTTGAGCCTGACAGGGATTTTAAGGGTGTCTTGATAATAAAGAGAGTCTTTGAGACCCCCATTGAAGAAGCACCTAAAATGGTAGTTGAGGTTGCAAAGTTTAGTAAATCAGCCACTAGTACTCTTTAGAAAAAATATGATGATTTGTTAAAGGAGCATATGGGCATGTTGCCAGAATACAATAGATTGAAGGAAAAGGAAATACAATGGCAGCAACAGGCCTCAGCATCATCCTAATTACAAGTAGCTTTGAAAGTCAGGGATCCTGGTTTCATTTTTTCTGATCTCCCTTCTTCTTAATCTAAGTCCATTCTTGAAAAGGAAAATGAGGAGTTAAGGCGACAAATTGATTCATTTGAGGATATCCTTACAAATGCTTTTGATAGTGTAACATTGGAAATTGTCCTCCTATATGGAATGGTAAAATTTCCCTCAGTTTAGCTCCTCACTCTTGGTAACCTCTCAACCTTTTCTTTTTTGGCCTTCCCGAAACCCTGTTTGACTAGGTTTAGAAGCAATTCATTCACTTTTTGAGGTGAATTATTGATAGAACCCAGAAATAGATTTGAGACTTGGGTCCCTAAGACCCCCAAAAATGCAGATCTGAGCTGAAATTGGAGGCTAGGACTTGGGCACCCGCGCCCTAGTCCTCCCCTGTTTCACAGGATTTTGAATTTTGGTGGGTGTTGGTTCTCGCCGTATCCCTTGGGATTCTGTTTTCAAACTCTCAGTTTTTGCACGATATCAAGACATTATTTCAAAATTTAAATTTCCCTAAAGCTAGGTATAAAAAGACATTTGAAAATCATTTTATCATACACAATTCTTATGCAAGCTTGATGCCAAAACTCTGCTACAATTGTTATTGAAGATCAGTGACTTGTTGAAGCTCTTGAAAGTATTTGGTATTTGCTATCATAGAGATAATGGATGGAGATTAGGAAACAAGATCTTGAGTCTATCTTACTCTTCCTAGGGTTTGTACACCCTTTGCATGATCAGGAGAATAGTTTAAGCCTCCAACAACAAGCTTGGAGATCCTCCACAGACATTGTTGATTCGCCTTCTTGTTCATGCAAGTCTTCATTGTTTTCATCTCCTTGAGGTGAAGTTGTATTTGTTTATTGATGCAAAGCAAGTTGTTAATCTTCCCTTGATTGAGACATCTAGGGTTTGAATTTATGCATATACATTGCTAAGTTTGCACACACTTTTGCAAATCTTTTCCTTTGGCTATTGTTGAGGTAGGAATACCAAAAATGGGGCTTAACTAAGGTAAGCTCCCATATAGCCACAACATCTTCTCTCTTTTGTATGTACAGATAGTGTTTTGCAGGTTCTAACAGAAAGAAGCTATAGAAGGGAAGATATTGTAGACACAATTGTGACAAACTTTTAGATTTTAGAATTTTGACACTTTCAGGATACTGGAGTGGGTGCCCTAGTCCAACCAGGAGATATTTTCAAGATCTGGAAGCCATTTAGCAGTCTCAGACACCCTGTGTAGAGGATTTTCATATTTGAAAACTTTCAGGACATTGGAGCAGGTGCCCTAGTCCAACTGGCCCTCAAAATCTGGGTGCACAATTTCTGGAACCCTATCTCTGCATTTATGTAATCAATTTTTCTAGTTGTTTCATCAGTTTCTGTATTTTCCAGATTTAAGGCATAATTAGGGTTTTACTTGGTTGAAAGGAAAACACTTGATAAAATATTGATTAGGGCCTTAGGTTTCACAACCACACGAGCAAAAGGGATAGACAAAGTGATTAGAAGCTTGTCCACAAGCTCAGTCCTTGTCCTCCCAATGCTTAGCAGTGAGATTGTGGTATTTGACCTAGTTTAGACAAGTTCACAATTTCCTCCTAAACATTTTGGTGAAATTGAGCTTTAAAGAATTTAGATCCTTTTAAACTTCAAATCTGAAATAATTTGCTATTCTAGAGCATAATTGATTGAAAAACCTCTTTAGTGAAATTGCATATGTTAAGTTGTGGATTACATTCTTTATCTTTTCACTAAAAGAGTTGGAAATTATCATTTATTGTTGGAAATTGTATTTCATTTTCAAAGGCCATCATTGTGCATGTAAATCTTGGTTTAAATAGAGCATGTTATAATGTTGGATTACTTTTTACAAGATTTTCATGCTTATGATGATTCGTTTAGTCGTGATGACTTTGATATGTTAGATGACTCCCTTGAGGACTATATCTCGATTGAACATTCCACTACGACCTCTAAGCCTTCATTATTTCAAAGATTTGTAAATGCAATTTATGTGCCTAAACCTAAAGAAGAGATTGAAAAACCAAAAATTGTGGTCACTTTACATGCAAATATGGTTCAACCACCCTCTAAACTTGTGCTTGTTGTTAAAGGTCTTGCATCTTCTTCTCAACCTCCTGATCACATTTATGATTTTGCTAAACAAATAGAGAAACAAGATTCTCAACAAACTAATCATAATGTGGTTGCTCATGCATATAATACTCAGAATAACAAACAAAATACACAACACATGAGTGTTCCGATATCTTTACCAGTTTCTTAGCCTATGCTTCCTCAAGCACCTCGTTTAACATATAAAAGTGGTAAAGACTATGATCTTGTTGAGAAGCTCCATGCTACTCCTACAAAGATATCTCTTTGGGAACTTATACAAACTTCACCTACTTATCATGGAATGCTTCAAGAAGCTTTGTAAAAGGTGATAGTTCCTCCTGCTGTTAAACCAAATGATGTTGCCACTTTACTAGATTGTATGCATGCAACAAAAATAGATATTTTGTTTCAACAACATGAATTACCATCTCTTGAGGTTCAGAATCAATATGATCCTTTGGTTAGCTTTATTACAATCAACAAAACATGAGTTAAAAGAGTTATGATTGATAATGGGCTAGCCCTTAATGTTTGTGGCATTGATTTATTACATAAAGTTAAGATTGATATATCTGCCATCAAATTGAAATCACTAAGTATATGTGGCTTTGATAATGTTGGACGACAATCTGTGGGCACTATAACAATACCTATACAAGTGGGACCTGTGGTTGTGCCTACCTTGATTCATGTGATACCTTGTTCTCTATCTTATAACATGATTCTTGATAGACCTTGGATACATGCACTAGGAGCAGTTCCTTCTACTTTACACCGATTGATTAAGTTTATATTTAAAGGTAAACTGCATACTATCCATTTGGATCTTGAACCTGATAATTGTTTGCAAATGGAAGTGCATAAGCATTTTATTTGGCCTAAGAGTTTAAACAATTTGAAAGCTGATTTATCAGCTCCTCTTGCCTCTAAAAATGTTATGCAAGAGTCTAAGCAATCGAATGCATTTGTTGGAGATGACTGGGGTTCACTAGATTTTGCATCCTCCTCCACAGGAGAATATAAACTAAAAAAACCCATCCCTGAAACATCAAATATTGTATCAATCACATCACATGCTTCGAATGATAAATATAAGACTCCTTTGGTGACAAATAAGGATAATACTCTTAGTTATACTACATATTATGAAACTTATGAAGTTCTACCTTCCTCTAAAGAAATGGTCTCTCTTTATGGCAGAGGATTCTAAATCCTTTACAAAAATTGCAACTATGTAGGTAATGGTTGTGGTATAAATCAACAAGGAATCAAAGTCCCTATAGAATCTACTTCGGGACATTGTTCAAAAGGCATTGGATATAATCCTTTTAGGGAATCCAAAGCCCACAAACGTCCTACTCTAAATGTGAATACAATATCAACACTTAGTTTGATATTCCCTAAGATGATTGATATCAATTGTCCTCAAGGATCAATTCCTTTGGATGTATTTATGGCAGATGAAGCAATAATGGAATTCTTAGGTGCTTATGATGGTATTCCTCGCTATCACTATAAACATGGCCTACCTTATCATTTAAACAATGATGCATATTTTGGAAAGACTACTAGCATAATAACTACTATAGTAGAGCATAGTGAAGAACTGGAAGAACAATTACAATCCTATAATCCTCTAGACCATAGTACTCTCCTTAACAGAAAGACTGTTGATGTCGTTATGGACAA
Organism: Cunninghamia lanceolata; assembly: GCA_027924645.1. Lineage (NCBI taxonomy): Eukaryota > Viridiplantae > Streptophyta > Pinopsida > Cupressales > Cupressaceae > Cunninghamia > Cunninghamia lanceolata. The sequence goes on along the minus strand of BSBN01000591.1, from coordinate 5,294,647 downwards.
GGATAACCTTGAAAAAGTTATCCCTATTGGTGATTGTTTAAAGGCGGAAGAAAAATAAGAAATGACTAAACTGTTGACTGAGTTCTCCAAATTATTCACTTGGAATTATTTAGACATGCCTGGTATAGATCCTCATATCATAACGCATAATATCATCTTGAAACTAGATGTTAAGCCTTTCAAACAAAAGATTCATAAGATGAATCCTAAGATTGTTTTGCTTGTTAAAATTGAAATAGAAAATCTCCTACAAGCTGGCTTTATTAGACCTATTGATTACTCTTCATGGATCTTGAATATTGTTTCCATCACTAAACCTGATGGTCGTATAAGAATGTGCAAGATTTCTGAGATTTAAATTTGGCATCTTTGAAAGATGATTTTCCACTTCCTAATATCGATATGATTGTTGATTCCATAGCTGGACATGAATTGCTATCTTTCATGGATGGATTTTTAGGATATAATCAAATCCTTATAATTCCTCTCGATCAGTATAAAACAACCTTTATAACACCTTGGGGTACATTTTGTTGGGTAGTCATGCCCTTTGGACTTAAGAATGCAGGAGCTACTTACCAACATGCAATGACTCTTATATTTCATGATTATATGCACAATATCTTAGAAGATTATGTTGACGACATCCTAGCAAAGTCTATCCATCATAAGGATCATGTTACAAATCATCGACAAATATTTGAATGCATACGAAAATATAATATGCGATTGAATCCCCGAAAGTGTGTTTTTGGTGTAGACGGTGGAAAGTTACTGGGATTTATTGTTTCAAATCAAGGTATAGAAGTTGATACGAAGAAAATAGACATGATTGTTAATATGCCAATACCTAAGAACATATCTCAACTTAGTAGCTTGCAGGGAAAGATACAAACCATTCGCCGATTTGTTTCACAACTCACGGATAGGACTCGCCCCTTTATGCAATTAGTAAGGAAAGATTCTCATTTTCAATGGAATTCAGAATGCCAAAAAGCCTTCGATGACTTAAAGGATTACTTAGCTAATCCGCTTGTTTTGCAACCTATTGTTTCTGATAAACCATTTTTGTTATACATTTTAGCATCTAATAATGCCCTAGCAACTTTGTTAGCACAACATAATGTTGAAGGCAAAGAATGTGCAGTTTATTACATCAATCATACTTTGCTCAATTATGAGGTTCGATACACAACTATAGAGAAGCATTGTTTAGCTTTATTGTTTGCCACTCAAAAGCTTAGATATTATCTTGTAAATGCTTAAGTGCATGTAATGATAAAATTTGACCCTTTGAAGCATCTCTTCGCAAGATCAGATTTATCAGGTCGTCTTGCTAAATGGGTTATGTTGTTAACAGAATTTGATCTCAAATTTATTTCACAAAAAGCAATTAAAGGACAAGTGATAGCCTATCAGTTAGCTGACGCTCCCTTGCCCTTTTCTATACAAAATGTCGATGCGTTTCCTGATGAACAAATTTTAACAATCTCTACAGATGAAAAATAGGAACTATACTTTGACGGATCAAAATGTCAAACTGGCTCCGGGAGCTAGTGTTATATTGATACCCCCCGTTGGTAAGCCGATTCCCTTATCTTACTGCTTAGATTTCTTATACACAAACAATATAGCCGAATATGAAGTGCTTATAGCTGGAATTCATGTAGCCTTGGATCTTAATATCAAAAACATTACAATATACAGTGATTCTCAGTTAATTGTTAAACAAATAACAGGATCATATAAAACTAAACATGATAAGCTATCTCAGTACCGTGAGTTGGCCTTGTCTCTCTTAAAATAATTCACCTCATATTCAATCAACACCATTCCCAGGAAAGATAACCGGCATGCGGATGCATTGGCAAGCACAACTTCCCTTATATCCCCTGATGGTTCTCCTGAGGAATTTACGTTTGTTGTTCATAATCTTAATACATCAATGATTGAAAGCCCTATAGTTGCGAATTTGAAACTCTATGGTAATACATACACAGACGAATGGTTCTCCTAAATATTCAATTATCTACGAGATGGGACTATTCCTAATTCAACATCTAAGAATGCCCGACTCTGTTTACACAAGCTAGCAGCGCGATACATTATATTATCGAATGTTTTGTATTGATAGTTATAATGGTGTTTTACTCCAATGTTTAAGTAATTCAAAGATTTTGATAGCTTTAGAAGAAGAACACTCTGGTGCCTAGAGGGCATTTTGGTAGCTTTAGAAGAAGAACACTCTGGTGCCTAGAGGGCATTTTGGTGGAAAATCATTGGTGCAAAAATTGTTACGTATGGGGTACTATTGGTAGCATATGGAACAATATTCCTATTCTTATGTCAAAAGATGCCCGCAATGCCAATTGGTGCAGGAGCACCTTCATAAACTGATGCTTCTAGACTATTTTTTTTTGGAATTTGATTCCATTTTAGAGATTCAATGTTGTAATAGGATCAATTTGATCATTTGAAGTTATTTTGGAGTCATTTGGACATAATGTGTAAAAGTTGTCACAATTGAAAAATAATGCAATCTATGGAAGGTGAAGAGTCATTTGACTCTTGGTTCATTCCAAGTAGTTGGAAGCTGAAAGGTCATTTGTAATACCTTTAAAAAAGGCCTTGTAACCTTCACAAATGTGTGGGTGATTGAATTCAAGAATTGGATCAATAAAGAAGACTGTTTTTTAGGCATTTCTACAGAAATTTGTTGTTTCCTGTTACTGTACGGCCCTGTACGGGCAAGGACTGGTGCCAAGTTGGTTGTAAGTGATAGTTCTATCAATCACCCTCCATTTCCATTTTATTTCATGCATTTTGGTTTTGATTTGAGGTAGCTATTGCAAATTTGGTAAAAACTGTCAAAACCTTGGTTTAGGGTAAACAGTCAACATTTAAAATCATTTTTCTCTTCATGTGTTCGGTGGATCTCACTATAAGTTGGTATGAAGCAAGTTTTGAGTAGGTTTTAAAGGATCTCAAACATGCAGAGTCTAAAGAAGTAGTTTGGGGCAGCTATCATGAAGCCACAGGTCTGTAAATGGAGAAGATGACTGGTAAAACTAGTACACAGTGATGTTTATTGGAGTTTTGTTTATGTTGCATGAGTCCATCATGGGTATTTCTATTTGAATGGTTGTTAAAGTGCATTAATGGACTTTTGCAATTTGAGTTTGGGCAAATCATAAGTTCCTAATCCCTTTAAGATGACTGTCCTGTTAAGGTAGTCTTGTTGACAGTCACAGTTATGACTAAGTAAAAGGCATTTGTGGGTGTTGGTAGTGTTTGTAAACCCTAGAAGGGTGTGGGACAAGGTGTTTTAAGTGTTTCCAATTAATAGTAAATTTGCAAGAGTTTCTTATTGGGATAATGCTAAGAATGACACAATGGTGACAGTTTGGAGGCCTAATAGCCCTGATTTGCTCACTGACAGTCCATTTTTGGATAGTTCTCTTCAAAGTGAAAGATATTGAGTTTTAGATATGTTTGAGAACTCTTTAATGGGTACGTAAAACTCCCTTCACAATCTTCAGGAAGGTTCTAGGGTAAAAGATATGAGTGACTGTCCTTCAAAACAGGGCTACAAGGTGTTATAACAGTCCATGAAGGAGATAGTTGCATGCATGTTGGGACAGTCCTTGATAGATGTTTATTTTGATTAAATTAGTATTCCTAAGGGATGTGAAGGCATGGAGAAACCTCGTGTGGGTCAGAGATATAGAAGATCCGAATATGCTTGAGTAGAAGCCATTGCATGGTGATGTTCTCTAGTGAACTTGAAGCATCAAATAGAGTGAAATCTTTAGTTATGCAATATGCTAGTATGAAGTTGATTTGATCTTTTCCTCTACACCACCAACAACATAAACACTTGATCCATGCTCCTGCTCAAGAGTTTCGTGCCCAGGTGTCACCATGGCCATTTTCTATCTAGGGTTTAGATTTAATTGGTAAAATTTCCCCACCCTCCTCTCAAGGACATACATTTATCATTATAGCTACTGACTATTTTACAAAATGGGTCAAAGCAGTCCCTTTGCGATCCACGATCACCGATGCAATCTGTCGATTCATACAAGATAACATAATTTCACGATTTGGAATACCTTCTTCCTTAGTTTCAGACAATGGTACACCATTTAAGAACAAGGATGTGAAAAAGTTCCTCAAAAAATATCATATACAACATCCTTCTCTACGCCTTATTATCCTCAATCAAATGGCCAAGCAGAAGCTTCAAACAAGGTTATTAGACAAATTTTGCGGAAAACTGTTAATAAACATAAAAAAGATTGGCATATGCAATTATCCTATGCCTTATGGGCTTACAGAACAAGTATTCAAACAGCTACAGGTAACACACCATATAACCTTGTCTATGGCGCAGATGCGATAATGCCCTTAGAGCTAGAAATTCCTTCCTTGCAAATCTCTCTAAGAGATATCATGGATGATGACATAGAGCGAGAGAAAATATTATAGGAACTTGAGATACTTGATGAAAGATGTATCAACGCTCTTGAACATATCAAGGCTTATAAAAAAGGAATACAACGAGCCTATAACACACAAGTCATACACCGTTCATTTAACGTTGGGGACTTGGTTCTATATGAAAATCAACGCAACATAAACACACTGCCTGGCGAAAAATGTAAGTTCAGCCCTAATTGGATTGGATCGTATATAATCACTGAAACCTTTGAATCCGGAGCGTATAAATTAGCTGATGAACAAGGTATGCCGCTTAAAGAACCTATTAACACAGTGCACCTCAAAAGATTTTATGCTTGAGGTCTAATGTTAAATGCTCCTAAGCTAATTTAACACATAGATTAGCTTCAATTTCAATAAAATATAACTGCTTTGTCTTAATTCATTCGACATCACATCTTTGTTCAGTTGATCATTGATTGTACGTGTTTAAGTAGTAATCACTTAGATCACTTTTGTGTCAACTGAATATAGCATGAAAACAATTATATGTGTAAAATGATTAATCATTGTGCTTGTTACTACATGTTCTTTTTAGAATTATTAGTATATCACAATAGTATTAATTATAGCATTTAGACATCATCACTAGTTGCATTTTATAAAAATCACATGTGATAGATCAAAAGCCATTACACATAGATAAAAAGAAACAAAAATCATATATATATCTTAGTTTCATGTATACATTGGAATCGATTGCCTAATAGATGTCGTAGTGCCTAAAATCTATACATCACATAGCTGAGCCTCGATCGCCAATATCCTTAGGCCCTTGTGGTGTGCGAGTGACAGAAGCCTGACCATGTGTGGCTACGGATCGCGAATGACTCCTAGAGATGCTTCACAGTCGTAACACCCTAATCTCACCTCTCATCTCTATCATCTACTCATGTGCCTCCTGGTACATCCTCTGATACCTGTCTCTCTTGGCCTAAACACTATCTCTATCAGCTCTTGCCTGTCAGACCTCCTGCAGTAAGAATTCACTGACAGCTGGATCTCACTCTGATGTAGGAACTGCTATCATCTTCTCTTGCTATGCCCTAAGCTTAGCCTCAGTGTATTCAACTCTCTATCAAAACTCCTCTCTCTCCTATGCAGACTGCTCTAGCATAGCCTCAATAGCAACCCTGTATCTGACAAATGGCATAAATATCTTAGCATGCTGTCCAGTGGATGATTGTGGTGAATAACCTACCCGCACTCACTGCTCTGAAGCATCTGTAGTCATTATGTCTACGATGACGTGACTGACAAAGTCTCGCCATGCATATGTCCCAACTGCAAAACAGAGGATGAGATAGAAGTTAGACTCCCATATATAAATATATAATGAACTATACAAAACATAAAAATAATAAAATCAAACCTCACTTGGATCTTGGATCGCTGACGATGTGATGAGTTGCACTATCTAATCTGCAGCTGGGGGCACAGACCTACTACTCTCCACTCGCTCTCTCTGACTAGGCCTCTCATCATCTGCAGGTGTAGGACCACGAGCCTTCGACTATGGTCTCGACTCGGTCTCCTCGTCAGTGTTTGCCTCCTGCTGGCTCTATCGCGATCTTGCTCTGAAGATGTACTATGATGGGACCTCCTTAGACTCATCCTCTTCCTCCTCCTCATCCTCCTTGAGATTGTAGTATCCCATGAAATCACTAACATCATCCTCCACCCCTGTGTCACTAGCGTGACCGAGCCAAGTTCGGGCATCCCCTGTAGGGTGCCCAAGTGGAAAGATAGGTGCAGGTCATGCTATGTGCCACCATGTTTAATATGCTTAGGTACACCCAACATCATCTGCATCTGACACTGGCTCTACATCCTCAAGACCCTCATCATCACTAAGTGGCACGTCTGCTATAGTCGGTTGTCAGATGGTATTAGCCTTGACTGCACTCTGAGTTGCATGTGCATAGCTTGGATGAACTACTAGAACATCTTGTATCTGTCTGAACTGCCACGCTACCCTATCATAGTAGAACCAAGATACGGTATGATTGAGGTGATCAACCATCAGTCGATCCCTCTGCATCCTAGCTAACTACCTCTGCTGGCCAGGCCATCTAATGTAGCCACAATATGATCTCTAGATGATGTCACTAGGCTGTAATCTGTCAAATACTACTCTCCAGTATAGCAGATTGTCATGCCTCCAACACCTGACCAATGGATAGGCATAGACACATGGATGGGTGAATGTTTCCTCTATAGGATAACCCACTAGTCATGTGCACTTGATGTGCTAAAAGGCCCAGACCTATAACAATGTGTAGACTATCAAACTATACATCTCATAGTGGACATATCACCCTAAGTCGTGGTATAGGTGCGCAAGCATACTGTGCCCCCATGCATAGACAATCTGGTGCTCCTCCATCGTTCTAATAGTATGAATGACACCCCCGTGAAGGTGAGTGCCTCATCCATCTGGTGCGATAGCTAATGTGACTATGACAATCATGATCCTCCATAGTAAGGGAATGTCTCTACAACCTTTCTCTAGCAAACGAAGCTAAATATGTCCTCTCTTTGCTTGTGAAACAGTGCGACCCAAACAGTATAGCTGACTCTCACGGGTATAATCCACTGAGTGATGTCCAACAATCCTCACTCTCTCCTCTGACAGGCAGTTGAAGGATCCTATACACATCCTCCAATGTGATGGTAATCTCACCCGTTGGTAAGTGGAATGTGGAGGTATCTGCATCCCATCTCTCCATCAATGCCATAAGCATAGCGCAATGAAATCTGATTGTGGGATCTCAAATACCCACCATAGGCCTACCATCTGTAAATGCTCCTTCTCGGTGGTAGTCAAAGTGCTAGCACGCTCTCGTAGAAGTGCCATCAGATGACCATCTATGTGCTCACGCATCTCAGGAACATCTTGTAGATTAGAAAGCAAGCAAGAATATCAGAATCCCTCCAGAAATCAAAGTAAGCTATCAAAAACTAAACAAGAATGCCTATGCCTAGGACCTGTGTCCTCTATGGACCAGGGTGCCCCAAGAAGACTAGGGCTCCCCAGAAGGACACTGGAGCTCTTGAGGGACTAGGGCGCTCCAAAGAGATTCTGGTGCCCTAGGTGGACCCAAGCGCCCCTGTCTGGGACACCTGTCCACCTTCCCCTCTTGGCATAGACATCGATAAACGTGAAAGCAATGAAATATGATAGAAGAGTTAGATTAGAACCCTACCTCAACCTCGAAGCATCTCTCTGTTGCTCGATCTTGGAGCATCTCTAGTCATTGTGGATGATATGGATGTCAGATCGGTATGGTCGTTCTTCTAGTCTCCTTCTCTCTCTACATTAATAAGAAACAAGAATGAGTTAGTGATAAGTGACAACTCCCTTTTACATAAAGTAAGTGAGTGAGAATTCATATCCCTAACTAGGTGCAAAAAGTGTGCTCTTTTACTCTTGAGCCCTTTTCTTGAGCTGACGAACTCTGATTTCAGTGTCATTTGATGCGTTGGAATCCTGGTTCTGCTCTCTTCCTTTCCCAATGTGTTATGTTGGAGTTTTGTTTCTTTAAATGGCCTCATAACACATTTCCCTTGAAATTGACGCATGTATATCTCCTTATTTCTACTCTCGGACTAAGAAAACAGAAATAAGGGGGGCATATATCTCCCTTGATTTCCTCCCTTACCATGTTCTATCACTCAATCCCCTTAGTGTTTTTGTACTGACTCATTAGTGGTGGTTGCAGGTTGATTTGGTTTTGATTTCTCTAACAAGTGTGTCTTTGTAGGTTGTGGTTCCTAACATTATGGTCTTCCAGGATCACAGACTTGGGGGCTTCTTCCTTCTTCACAACAACATTTCGGCTTCGTCTATAGTATCCTTTTGGGTATCCTTTTCATGATTGATGCATTTTACTTTCCTTTAGTTGCATATGCACGTAGTGTCATATGGCCACTAAAGTGGGGGCTAAATGTAACATCAAAAATTGTCCTCCTATATGGAATGGTGCAATTTCCCTCAGTTTAGCTCCTCACTCTTGGTGACCTCTCAACCTTTTCTTTTTCAGCCTTCCTGAAACCCTATTTGACTAGGTTTAGAAGCAATTCATTCACTTTTGAGGTGACTTATTAATAGAACCCGGAAAGAGATTTGAGACTTGGGTCCCTAGGACCCCAAAAATGCAGATCTGAACTAAAATTGGGGGCTAGGACTTGGGCACCCACGCCCTAGTCCTCCCCTGTTTCACGAGATTTTGAATTTTGGCAGGGTGTCATCTCCCGCCATATCCCTTGGGATTCCATTTTCAAATTCTCAGTTTTTGTGTGATATCAAGACGTTATTTCAAAATTTGAATTTCCCTAAATCTAGGTATAAAAAGACATTTGAAAATCATTTTATCATACACAATTCTTATGCAAGCTTGATGCCAAAACTCTACTACAATTGCTATTGAAGATCAGTGACTTGTTGAAGCTCTTGAAAGTATTTTGTATTTGCTATTATGGAGACAATGGATGGAGATTAGGAAACAAGATCTTGAGTCTCTCTTGCTCTTCCTAGGGTTTGTACACCCTTTGCATGATTGGGAGAAGGGTTGAAGCCTCTAACAACAAGCTTGGAGATCCTCCGCGGACATTGCTGATTCACCTTCTTGTTCATGCAAGTCTTCATTGTTTTCATTTCCCTGAGGTGAAGTTGTACGTGTTTATTGGTGCAAAGAACATTATTGATCTTCTCTTGATTGAGACATCTAGGGTTTGAATTTCTGCATACACATTGCTAGGTGTGCTCACACTTCTACAAATCTTTTCCTTTGGCTATTGTTGAGGTAGGAATACCAAAAATGGGGCTTGACTAAGGCAAGCTCCTATATAGCCATAACATCTCTCTTTTGTATGTGTAGATCGTGTTTTGCAGGTTCCGACAAAAAGAAGCTACAAAAGGGAAGATATTTCAGACACAGTTGCGATAGACTTTTGGATTTTGGAATTCTGACACTTTCAGGACATTGGAGCGGGCACCCTATTCCAACCAGGAGATATTTTCAGGATCTGGAAGCCATTTAATAGTCTCAGACACCATGTGTAGAGGATTTTCATGTTTGAAAACTTTCAGGACATTGGAGTGGGTGCCCTAGTCCAACTGGCCCTCAAAATCTGGGTGCACAGTCTCTAGAACCCTATCTCTACATTTTTGTAATTAGTTTTGCCAGTTGTTTCATCAGTTTATGTATTTTCTAGATTTAAGGCATAATTAGGGTTTTACTTGGTTGAAAGAAAAACACTTGATAAAATCTTGATTAGGGCCTTAGGTTTCACAACCACGCGAGCAAAAGGGACAGACAAAGTGATTAGAAGCTTTTCCACAAGCCCAATCCTTGTCCTCCCAATGCTTAGTAGTGAGATTGTGGTATTTGACCTAGTTTAGACAAGTTCACAATTTCCTCCTAAATAGATAGGCAACAAGAAGATAATTGATCTATTGTCTTAGGTATTTTAAGATTGTTGATGGACAAAGTATCAAGCCAGGAAGTTGGGATCCACAAATGTTATTGTGATTTATCACAAGTTATTAAGAAGATTGCATATGATAAGGAGAAAACGGTGCCTCTATTCGATAAGTGGATCCCTAGGATTATTTCTCTGGTAGGTATCTGTAAGGGAGCTAATCATGATCCCAATTCTCCCATGAATGTTAAGCAAGTTTATATGGCATCCAAAGAAGCGGGAGAATCTCAGTGATTTATAAACTGTCTTGAAGAAAAGGTATTAAAATTAGTTCAAGGTTTTGATGATGATAAGGTTGGAATAATTCCTACTATAAAAAATGAAAGTGGTGACATCAAGCCTTCCCAATCTTGGATTCTCCAATTTAACAATATTGTTCCTATCATTTCTTTCTTTATTTGTCAAGATAACAAGATAGATATTTCCTTGTTCAGGATTTAGTATCAACAAACTGTGGGATTCTTGTCGACTAGCTGTTGATTTTACAAGGGAAACTGAGTCAGTCTTGGCCAAATACAAAAATAAATATCTATCTTGTGTGGATAATCTCATTAGTTTCCAGTGGCCCACTGAGGAACAATATCAAACTTGGGATAAAAAAATATAATGAGTTGCTTGATATTTAAGAGTAGAAACGGTGGAGTCTTCTTATTCCCAAAATGCGGGTAAAAAGTAGAAGGTCAGCATAGTTTGTTACATTTTCTCCCAAAGGAACAACTCTTGTGTATAACTTATCTTGTGGACATACTTCTAACAACTTCTATTCCTATGAGGGTTATTTGCATAAAATCAATTACATCTGTTTCTGGACTAAGTGCATATTTTTTGTCTAGTGGAACAATGACATCTGTTTCTAGGTCTGAAGCTTGTTTTGCTCCCTTGTTTTCTATAAAAGGGAATTCAGAACCTAGTTACAAGGATCTTGGAGAAATTTTCTATGAGCATAGTATATTATCATACCGACTAGTCTTTATTTTCTAGGTGTGTTTTTTAGAGGATAAAATCGTTTGTATTTGCAACCATTGGTATAAAGTTGTGTTAAACTCAGCATTTTTTATTACATTATTGAAGGTTCAGACCATATTGTCTCCTATAGTTGTATCTTGTGTTATACTTTTGAATGAATTGATAAACTATCAATATTATTCATCTTCACAATTTTTCCTGTGTAAGAATACCCATTCCAAAAGGCTTTTACTCAAAGAGTATATTTAAATGCTTCAAGGAGGATATTAAATATAGCAGATGTATGCAGGGATAAGTAAGAATGAATAGTTTGATCTAATTTCAATATGTGGTGATGTAAGGCATCATTACATTATTCTAAATAGAGTTATATATACATCTTTGATACTGAGTTCATTTATATTCATCCTTTGACTCTGTGACCCTAGATTTAGGCACTGATCTTTTGATAGTTATTGTCTCCACTTAAACCTCCCTAATCATTTCATTTGTAGAACGGTCTTAAATTTATTTATTTCACTTTAGGTCGTTTATTTTACATGTTCCTCTGCAAAGAAATAGAATAAAAGATTAAGGAATTGGAATTGGAGCAGTGTTATCAAGAAAATATTTCATGAACCCCCATCCATTTGAATAGAACACTGTCTTCCCCAATAGGGAAGGATCTCCAAAAAGGAATCAGATAACCCTCCTTGATTCCACAGAGCCTAAAGTGTAGAGGAAAGAGGGATTGAACACCCCTGTTTCCTGTTCATTGGCCAATCCCTCAAGGCAGGTCAATTATTAGAGAATGACTATCCTATAGACCTGTGCAAATTTCCTTGAGATTAGGTTGGGAATTTAAAACAACCAACATAACCATTGATGTATTAAATAAAGCAACTGGTTTACTCTTAGTTTGTTGTAGTTAGGATTTCATATTGTTATTCATTTCAATAAAGGCTCATGTATAAGTAAGAGCTAGTTTGTCTCTCTTAGTTAGTTCCAGTTTTAGTGGAATAGTTTTTACTTTGCAGTCGAAGGAAAATCTCTCATTTTTCAATCATGTATCCATGCCCATTTTAGTATAATTTTGAATGCAAATAAAGGGGAATTTATGTTGAATATAGTTTTGAGTTCAGGAGGATCATCTCTAGTTAGGAAAGTAGGGCCCGCTTCCCAAACCTAGAGGAGATCTCTCGATATTTATTCATGTATTGTTTTGTTGCATCTTTCTGTTAGTTCCATCATTTCTATGTTAATTTTATGTTGTGTATTCCTTTTCTATATAATCATTTTAGATATTGTCATTTGTAGGTTTGTCCTTTAAATTCTAAAAAATACCAAAAAGAGATATTTGTCATTCAAACAACACTGGTGTATTCAGAGTATTTCGTTGTTGTGGTTTGACAATTGATGCACAATTACTTATAAAGTTTCATTTCAGAAAACTAGATAGTTTCCTTCAAGCATATGTGTTTCTTTCCAAGCAATCAACATAATCTATATTTCTACATGTGTGTTTCCTTTGAAAGCAATTAGAATAGCTACCATTACTTGCATGTGTGTTTATTTCAGCAAGAAAAATAAGTTGAATTCTAGTAAGATCTCTGTATCAATCAAACTAAAACCATCCATCCACAAGATTTGGACTCCACTCCAAACCCCCCAACACTAAAGAGTCTTATCGTAGATCACTCCAGACACCTCTGGATTGATAATTAAATGACGATGAATTAAAGATAACTCCAATGACCTCATCACTTGGTATTAGAATAAATTACATATTTGAAAACTAGATTCAAAATACTACATTTCATATTACTAGACTTTCTTAAGATTCTATGTGTAAGCGCTTCGAATTTTGACTCCAACTATGACAAACTTTAATTTTTAGGGAAGACAATTCTACTTTTTAGCCAAAAAGTTGACTGAACTTCTTGCACTTACCCATATTGTGGTAGTTGCATGGTTAGATGGTTTCAAGATTGTGAATGGTTATTAAAAAAATCTTGCAGAAACACATCGACTTTTTGTGTGCAAGTATCTTTCCTTCGGAGATAGCTCTAGAGTTCCTCCTAAAAACTCTGGAGCTTTGCAGAAGACATCAAAAGTTGAAGGAAGAATTGCAGTTTGGTACATGGATCATGAATGACCAGAGATTTTAAGGAAAATGGAACCACTCTTATGATAACAAGGTTTAGCTAGTGAGCAGGAGTTCAAGTTACAACTGTGTAGTGTAGAGGTCGCTAATATTGTCTGTTTCAATTTCTTTCTCTCTTTTATCGGCCCTTGTGGTCTATTTGTCACTTCAGTTAAACTCTTGTGACACCTTTAGTGTCATCGTAACATCTCTTGATTGCCTAAATTATGTAATAAGACTTGGATATTTTATTTTGAACTATGGTAGAGAATAATTAAGTTCTATGTATCAGAACAACACTTGATATATATAGAGAATTAGAAGTAGAAAAAAATTAGTCTTTTGTTTCATAGATAGATAGATAGATTGAAAAGAAGAAAGGACCTTCAGATCTTTGTGTCAATTGTATGCATATTATGTTTATGAACAATCTAGAATAGAAGAGTAGATAGCTTGGCATTTTTTACTTTGATTCATTAGCCTAATCTCCTTTCCAGCGGTGTGGAGCAAGGGCCCACTCACTAACAAAGAGAGGCTAGTATTTCATTTTTGTTTGGTTATTTCCAACTTGGTATATTAGTTTTTGTTTCAATATTAGAAGAGATCTTTGTTATGGTATGATTTATCTTTCTATTTTACAAATGATGATTGAATTCTAGATTAGATCTTGGTTATTAGTTATTCCTTCCTAGTTTAGATTTATTTCCTACAATTATGAGTGGATTAGAACTATCAGGCTTATTGTATAACAATTAGATTCATTTTTCAATAGTAATTAAATGCATGAGCTTGATTGGGAAAGTTAGTTTAATTCTAGAAAGTAGTCTGGGACTGTTAGTTATTAGTTCTGTTGTAAACTTTCATGGATACACTATCCTGGATTGACACATGATTATATCTAAATGCAAGGTGCAATGACCCTCATCAAGTATCATTCAGGTTTTCAATCATACCATTTGTAGCTTGAGTCATGGACATTGTAGTATTGAATCTAGACTCCTTAAATGGAAATGAGGAGGATAGTGAGATCTTGGCATACACATACAAAATGCAAATCCTAAGAGGCAAACAAATAAAATGATTTTTAAATTTTATATTTAATCTAATCAATACAATAAAAAACAATAAATAAAATAGCCTTAGATAATAGAGTTGAGACAATAACAACATAAAACACACTTCTCAAAATGGCAAAGGAGAGAAAATGAACTTATATTTAGAAGTGGCAATGGAGTACTTTGTTGTGAACTACTCTCAGTGATCCAAAATGATGATCTATATTAAATCTATAAATGTATTGCTCTAACAAACTACAAGATAATTTGTTCTCGACTCTAGTTTAATTCCATGACTATGAAATTGATCTTCTTACTCATGGATATTTACTTTGGTTCCACAAAAATGATCATTTTCTTCACAAATGGCCCACACTCACTTGATCACCTAAAACTTGTTCACCTTAATTATCCAAACCTATGATTACACTTGATAGTATTAATAGATAGCATTGGAGTTTTCTATTTAAGGGGCATTCTCCTTAGTCAAACTCCTTTAGTGGATTTAACAATTTAAAAAAGGATCCAAGACATAGAAGTAAGAATGTAGTATACTTGCTCTATCATTGAGATGGTGTTTCTATCTAATAATAAAATGTTGTGTTATGTTAAGTTCTCTAAGTGATAATGTGATGATTGTAATCAAAGATGTTTGATGGATGTTTAATGCTACAAATGAATTAGGGTTTTATCCTTTTATACAACACCCTATTGCACAAATCACACATTTCATGCTTAAGTTAGTGAGTAATGTCTAGTAGGAAGAAAGTCAATTTGGACCCAGTTTGAAATTTGAGTTTGGAAGTTATCGAATCAAAACCATTACTATAGATCTAAACCAACTTTATATCCACACATGTGGAATTCACTAGGTCATATAATGTAAGATTTATAGATTAGATCAAGGTCCTGGAGATAAATGGAGTCAAGACTAGTCAAGGCTCTAGTGAATTGCTAACTTTTACACAAAAATATCCACTTGTACACTAAACATTGCATTCAAGACAAACATGTCAAATTGTGTCCAAGATGGAGGTTCCACCCTTGCAACTATATTTTAGAAATAAATGATATATACACACACATATAGGTATATACATATATGTATACAGGTATAACATATATGAACACACACACACACATATAGAGATACATATACATATATGTAAATGTATTTATATATACACACATGTGTGTGGGTTTTTTTAAAGATACAAATTACTTGAAAAAGTCAAATTAGAGCACCCAATTTTTTAAGAATAAATTTTAACCCTAACAAATATATTTAAATTCTATACATTTAATGATATAAGATGTTGTCTTTATGGTTTTCAAATGTTTATTGATTATTTAATTTTTTATTGCATTGACCATTTTTCTTGGTTAAAAGTTTAGCATTCAAATTTAGGGCTTGATGTTTAGGCTTCACAATCCTAGGCTCATTACTTAAGGAGGGTTCAACATTTAGGGTAGAGGAGTTAGAGTATCTGGTTTAGGGTTTAAAAGGTTCACAATCAAGGTCCAAATTCCAATTTCAATGGTTCAAATTTCAATGTTTAATAGTGATATTAAATGGTCTATATTAACTACTCATTTTTGTCTTCAAATTAAATTGTTTATTTGCATGATTTAACATTAAGGTTCATTATTAATGCTTCAATAATTAAGGCACATGGTTCAACCTTTAGGGGTTAGGGTTGAGTTTAAGGTATAAAGTTTAGGTTTAAAGGTTTTTGGGTTTTAGGTTCTTGATTGAAACTTTAGCATTCAAATTAAGGTCTTGATGTTTAGGCTTCACAATCTTAGGCTCAATACATAAACAGGGTTTGAAATTTAGGGATAACATTTTAGAGTTCATAGTGTAGGGTTCACATTCAAGGTCCATATTTTAACTTTTAAAGGTTTGGCATTCAATGCTTAACATTGAGATTTAATAATCTATAGTGAGTACTCATAATTTTGTGTTCAAATTTAGTTGTTGATTTACATCATTTAACATTAAGTTTTATTATTAATGGGTTAATAATCAAACTACACAATTCAACCTTTAGGGGTTAGGGTTGAGTTTAAGGTATAGAGTTTAGGTTTCATGGTTTTGAGTTCTGGGTTCTTGGTTGAAAGTTTTGCATTCAAATATATGGCTTGATATTAAGGCTTCACAATCCTAGGCTAATTACTTAAGAAAGGTTTGACATTTAGGGTTGAGGGATTAAAGTTCATGGTTTAATGTTTGGTGTTCACATGCAAGGCCCAAATTTCAACTTTAATGGTTCAACATTCAATGTGTAACATTGAGATCTAATGTTCTATATTGATTACTCATCATTTCATTCTTAGATTTAGTTATTTATTTACATGCTTTAACATTAAGGTTCATTGTTAACAGTTTGAAAATAAACATAAAAGGTTCAAACTTTAGGGGTTAGGATTGAGTTTAAGGTATAGAGTTTAGGTTTCCAGATTTTGGGTTCTTGGTTGAAAGTTTAACATCTAAATTTAGGTCTTGATGTTTAGGCTTCACAATCTTAGTCTCATTACTTAAGGAGGGTTTGACATTTAGGGATTTGGGATTTACATTCAAGGACCAAATTTCAACTTTAAGGGTTCAACATTCAATCTTTACCAGTGAGATTCAGTAGTCTATATTGAGTACTCATCATTTAATGTTTGGTGTTCACATTCAAGTTCCATATTTTAACTTTAACAATTTAATATTCAATGTTTAACATTGAGATTTAGTGGTCTATATTGAGTACTCATCCTTTCATGTTCAAATTTAATTGATTATTTACATGGTTCAACATTAAGGTTCATTGTTAATGGTTTGAAAATCAAGGTAAAGAGTTCAACCTTTAGGGGGTTAGGGTTGAGTTTAAGGTATAGAGTTTACACTTCAATATTTTGGGTTTTTTGGTCCTTGATTGAAAGTTTAGCATTCAAATTTAGGTTTTGATGTTTAGGCTTCACAATCCTAGGTTCATTACTTAAGGACGGTTCAAAATTTAGGGCTAAGGGTGTAATGTTCATGGTTTAGGGTTTCAAGTTCACATTGGAGGTCTAGATTTAAACTTTAAGGGTTCAATATTCAATTTTTAATATTGAGATTCACTAGTCTATATTGAGTACTCATCATTTCATGTTCAAATTCAATAGTTTGTTTTCATGGTTTAACATTCAAGTTCATTGTTAACAGGTCAAGAATCAAGGAACAGGGTTCAAGATTTAGGGTTTAGGGTTGAGTTATAGGGTTTAGGTTTCAAGGTTTTGGGTTCTTGGTTAAACGTTTAGTGTTCAAAATAAGGCCTTGATCATGTTTAAACTTCATAATCCTAGGCTCATTACTTGAGGGTTTTTGATATTTAGGGTTGAATGTTTAAAGTTCATAGTTTAGTGTTCAGGGTTAACATTCAAGGTCCAAATTTCAACATTTAAAGGGTTCAACATTCAATCTTTAACATTAATATTTATTGATCTATATTGAGTACACATCATTTCATGTTTGAATTTAGTTTTTTATTTTACATGGTTCAACATTAAAGGTTCATTGTTAATGGTTGAATAATTAAGGCACATGGTTCAACCTTTAGAGGTTAGGGTTGAGTTTAAGGTATAGAGTTTAGGTTTCAAGGTTTTGGGTTCTTGGTTAAAATTTTAGCATTTAAATTCAAGGCTTGATGTTTAGGCTTCACAATCATAGGCTCATTACTTAAGGAGGGTTTGACATTTAAGGATAAGTGTTTAGAGTTCATGGTTTAGGGTTTAGGGTTTAAGGTTCACATTCAATGTTTAATATTGAGATTCAATGGTTTATATTGAATACTCATAATTTCATGTTAAAATTCAATTGTATTTTTACATGATTAAAACATTAAGGTTCATTGTCAATCGGTTCAATAATCAAGGCATAGGTTTCAACCTTTAGGTTTTAGGGTGGAGTTTAAGGTATTGAGTTTAGGTTTGAAGGTTCAAGGTTTTCAATTCTTGGTTAAAATTTTAGTGTTCAAATTTAGGGATTGATGTTTAGGCTTCACAATCATAGGATCATTACTTAAGGAGGGTTCAACATTCAGGGTTTTAGGTTCACATTTGAGGTCCAATTTTTAAATTAAGGGCTCAATATTCAATCTTTAACATTTAAATTTAGTTGTCTATATTTCAAGTACTCATGTTTCATGTTCAAATTCAGTTGTTTATTTACATAGTTCAACATTAAGGTTTATTTTTAATGGTTCAAGAATCAAGACACAAGGTTTAATCTTTAGGGGTTAGGGTTGAGTTTAAAGTATTAAGTTTAGGTTTCAAGGTTTTGGATTTTTGGTTCTTACTTGAAATAGTATTCAAATTAAGGGATTGTTGTTTAGACTTCACAATCCTTGTCTTACTACTTAAGGAAGGGTTGAGATTTAGTTATGAGGGTTTAAAGTTCATGGTTGGGGTTTGGGTTCACATTCAATGTCCAAATTTTAGTGTTAAAGGTTCAACATTCAATGTTTAACATTAAGTTTTAAGTGGTCTCTATTGAGTAATCATCCTTTCATGTTCACATTTAGTTTTTTTATTTGCATGGTTCAACATTAGGGTTTGTTGTTAATAGTTCAAGAATCAAGGCATATGATTAAACCTTTAGGGATTAAGGTTGAGTTTAAGGTATAGAGTTTAGGTTTCAATGTTTTTGGTTTTGCATTCTTGTTTAAAAGTTTTGAGTTCAAATTTAGGGCTTGATGTTTATACATGATAATCCTAAGCTCGTTACTTAAGGAGGGTTCAACATGTAGGACTAAAGGTTTTGAGTTCATGGTTTAGGATTTAGGGTTAATTTGGAGGTGTTTGCATATGGTATTTAGTGTATAGTGTTAGTTTATCTTAGTGTGATTGGCGATGTCTTATTGTGGTATTGTATTGTATGAGTGTTGTTACTTCTCATGAATAAGTATTGTGAACATGTGTGCTTTATGATGATATGATTTATGAGTGCTTGAATTGATGTCTTGTAATGTCTTTGTTGTTTTAGTATGTTCCTTGGGATGTTATTAATGTTATGAACATGTGTTGTGAAAGTGGATCATCTTGGATAATCTTTTTGGACTATAGATTTGATTGTATGTCTATATAAATGTAAAAGTGAAATGAACCAAAAAAATCACTAGACCTTGTTTGTTCTTAACACTCATGGATTATTGGCTTAGAGAACTTCATTGCCAGACTAATGATTGGGATGAAAGGGATTCCTCTTATGTCTTGGTTCAAATACCTTCCCCATCAATAGTTGGAGCTTGGAGGGAGTAGCTTGCAATCCAAGTTAAAGATTTCATATGGATATTGTATTTTGAGTAAGGTAACTTTTATGTATGTAGCTAATTGACTCATTGACTTAATTGTACTTATTGTAATTATTATTATGGGTTGTAATATATGAGCCAATGTATTATGGAATATAGAATGATGTACTATTCATTGGTTATGCTATCTTGTGTACTTGTGGAATTGTTTGATTAATGAAATTCGCTTTATGAGTACTTGTATATATTTACATTCCTGGTTATGGGATATGTTTGCAAATAATGGTAAATTAAAGAAAAATTTCTAGCCACTTTTTGGGCTATGTTATGAATTAGTCCCCAAATACACTTCCTATTAAGTCTCAAGAAAAAGAAGCAAACCACAATCTCCTGTTTTGAACTTCTTAAGACAACTCTGATTAAGCTTTGGTGATGTTTATGTGGCTCATACTTTTTGTGATATACAATGTGATTGCTTGGTAGACATTTCCACATATTTGCAACATTAACATTTTTATGGCCTAAATACTGACCTATCTTGTAGCCTAGAAATTTATAAATTTTCTTAATAATAAATTTTGTTGATGGTTACGCATATATCTCATGATTTAAACAACCACTACCATATTGTCCACTTCTATAATGTAATCTATGGGATTATTTTTATTTTTAATGACAATGGAGTTGCTTCCATTCAAATGTTCCCTACTATTATAATGGATACACAAAAATATTCATTTATAATTTTATATGTACCTTGGGACCTCAAGTGTGATATTATTAGTGATAGTTGCAAAGTGTTTTAGCTTTTATAAGAATAGAAGGTACTTCATAACAAATTCATTTATTCTATTGTAGACATTAAATACACTCATTACAAAGACTTATAATAACTTAGAAATGTATGTCTTCTCATAACTATAGAGTTGTCAAATGCATTTGCATGAGATGAAGAATTAATATTGATCATTCTAGATTCTTTCCTAAAAACTATTTTTCTTTCCTTCATTATATAGAACATGTATGCTTATGATAACATCCATTTTTAAATCAACTAAACAAAAATTGTTAGCCACAACTCATAAGTATTTGGATATTATGAAATGAATCCCCCATTATAAATTTTTGACATGAATCAAGTACAAGAATTCAATATTCTTAATATAGTTGTGATTAAGGATTGTAAACAAATATTAGATGTGGCATATGGAATTTAGTCTCCACTAGCATTTTCTAGGTATACGACTAATGCAAAATTATTCAATTCCTATCTTAGTAAATGGAATTTAATTTTACTACCATTTGTTAGGTTTTCTACAAGTGATTAAAGTAGTCAATTTGACCATATTATGAATATAATACTAATTTATTCTTTTCAAACTTATGATGTCTCCCATTGTGTTTCTCTAAAATTTCCCTCATTCTTTTGAGTTCCTCTTGTTTTAAATCCTATTGTCACTGCAAACACTTATAAAGTGCCCTATTTAATTCTCTCCTAACCACCTTCATACCTTCATCTCATTAGTATTAATTTATAAATCTCATCATGCACAATTTTGTAATACCATGAATGTACAATTATAGTGCAATATAAATTGTGACATTATTTTTACATATACAAATGCTATTCTTTTCTCTCTAACATCAATATATAAACCTCATTATGTAAATTTTTTAGGTATCATGCATAACCACTAATTACAGCTTAAACACACTTGTAAATTTTTTCACTTCTTCATTATAAATTATACTAGTTTATTTCTAATTAAACCAAACAGGTTGAAATCAATTTAAATTAAAAAATATTTGTAAATTCACAAGTCTATTAGCTATCTCACCAAGAAAATGGATGTGAAACAATATGAGAAATATCTAACCATAATGACACAAAATCTACACACACTTACGTAAAATTACATAATGAATCTAGAATGTGTAATTAAATGGTTAACCTAACATAGGCAAAAGATAATACAGTTAATCCAAACAAAAGAACTATACAAAATGGCAAGGATAATTGTGAGCCCTCCTCTCCCATTTCTTGCTGGTCAAGCATCTTTTCATTTACTTGAAGTGTTCCTCACCTTTTGTTTTTTACTCTTTCTCCACCTCCTCTTCTAGCTTTTCATTTCATACATATATAGATTTTACGAAAATAATTCAATTAAATGTCCATGTTATCATAAAATAAGTCTTTGACAAATACCACAATAGGGTATATAAGTAGTGATCTCCATTACACTATGCATCTAATTTTAGGAAGCCAACATCATAATCTAGATTACCAAATACTCAAAACAAAAGAAACTTTCTAGAAACTGAAAATAAAACTGTATTCCTTCATTAAGGGAATTGTCTAACAAACCAAAAGCAATTGCCAACTTTTCACTATAATGACAGAGAAATAATTCTTTTCTCTCCTTTTCCACATCACTAAGTAAATGTCTTGAATCTGGAAAATACCCTACTGCCTTCATCTCCCAAGCCAATTTCTCCAACCTTGCATAGATCTATGTTTATAGATGTGATCTGTCTCCTACCAAAAAAGCACCTATCATTTTATGGCCTTCAATCCAATTACATCCAGGGATCTTTTTAGTTCCTCTATCTTTGATCAATCTCCTTACCCTTTGAACCTCACACGGCCTGCCCACTTCTGCATAGATGCTTGAAAGAAGAATATAAGTCACAACATTTTTTAGGATCCAAATTAAAAAGCAGCGTCACTGTAAATACTCATAAGCCTATATTCATATGTGATCTGCAGAAACCAAGAAAACACATCCACACAACCACCATAGGTTTAACTGGCATCTTAATGATAAAGTTTAGGGTGTGCTCGAGATAGGCAGCATGGATGAGAAGGTCAACCATGCACACATAATGATCAATTGTAGGTTTAATGCAATAAGGGTTACTCATGTTATTGAAGTATGTACAACCTTCATCCACTAAACCTACATGGCTGGATGCATATAAAACACAAACAAAACTTATAATGTCATGATATCTTCCAAAGTGCTTCATTAATTCAAAGATTTTGAGAGCGTCCTTGCAAAATCCATTTTGTGTATATTCTAGAATCATTGCATTCCATGAGACCACATTTCTTTGAGGCATTTTGTAAAACATTTCACATGCCTTGTCTATGCTTCCACATTTTCTATACATGTCTACCAGAGTGTTTCCAACTATAATATCTGACAAAAATCTCCCTTGCATTATGCTTTGATGGATGTCCATACCTTGTTCGAAAGCACAAGTGGGGAGGATACTGGCTTTACAACTGCCAATTGTATTTGCTTGAAAGTTTCTAAAGCCTCATCAACAAATCCATTTTGCGCATATCCTGCAATCATGGCATTCCATGAGACCACATCATAGAGGCATTTTGTCAAACAGCTCACGTGCTTTGTCTATGCTTCCACATTTTACATACATGTCAACCAGAGCAGTTGCAACTACAACATCTGATAAAATTCCTCTATCCTTTATGCTTTGATGGATGTCCATACCCTGTTCCAAAGCTCCCACCTTGCACATGTTGGGAGGATGTTGGATAAGGTTGCAGAGTCTGGCTTTACACCTGCCAATTGCATTTGCTTGAAAGTTTCTAAAGCCTTTTCAACAAATCCATTTTGTGAATATCATGCAATGAGGACATTCCAAGAGAACACATTTCATTGAGACATTCTATCAAACAGTTGACGTGCCTTGTCCATGCTTCCACATTTTGCATATTCTGCAATCATGGCATTCGATGAGATGACATCTCTTGGAGGCATTATGTCAAACAGTTCACGTGCCTTGTCTATGCTTCCACAATTTCTAAAGGTTAACTGAAAATAAAACCTCATTCCTTCATTAAGGAGATTGTCTAACAAACCAAAAGCAATTGCCAATTTTTCACTATAATGGCAAAGAAATAATTATTTCCCCTCCTTTTCCACATCACTAAGTAAATGTCTTGAATCCGGATAATACTCTACTGCCTTCATCTCCCAAGCCAATTTCTCCAACATTGCATAGATCTCCTATGTCTATGGATGTGATCTATCTCCTACACAAAAAAACATATACCATTTTATGGCCTTCAATCCAATTATATTCAAGAATCTTTTTAATTCCTTTATTTTTCATCAATGTCCTTACCCTTGGAGTTTCACACCACCTGCCCACTTCTGCATAGATGTTTGAGAGAAGAACATAAGTCGCGACATTTTTAGCAAGGTTGCATGGAGACTAGTACTGGTACTGGTACGAGAGATTGGTACCGGTATTGGTACGAGAGACTAGTACCAATACTGGTACGTCAATTTTTGAAAAATAGGAGACAGGGTACTTGGAGACACCATTTTTTTAAATATTATTTAACAATTTTATTAATTTATTAATATGCTAACATTAAAACTGAAAATATCATGACATTGAACTTTTAAAACAAGATAACTGATAAAGTTTAAGTTTATAGCTTACTTGTAACCTATGTCACAGGATTCACCGAATTTCGGCCATGACATT
Organism: Cunninghamia lanceolata; assembly: GCA_027924645.1. Taxonomy (NCBI): domain Eukaryota; kingdom Viridiplantae; phylum Streptophyta; class Pinopsida; order Cupressales; family Cupressaceae; genus Cunninghamia; species Cunninghamia lanceolata. The sequence goes on along the minus strand of BSBN01000591.1, from coordinate 5,270,720 downwards.
CGAAATTCGGCGGATTTATAAAATTTCTTAAAAAATCTTTGTCGCATGAAATTCATTTGGCGGTTGAATTTGCAAGGCCTGGGACCAGTGGTTGAACTTGGATTGTCTCCTGTGCCCTGCGCCCACTCCCGATGCCGTTGAAGACAATTTTCTGGCACTAATACGACACTAATAAGAACAACCGACGAATTTAGGAAAATTTCCGACGCTAATTTTTTTTTACCGTGTGAGACAATTTTCTGAGTGCTATAATGCTCGCATATTTTTTACAGAGTGAGACAATTTTCAAAGCGCTATAATGCTCGCATATAAAAAAGCATATCGGCTAATTAAAATGCAATTACATATAGTATATCAACATTTAGGTATAGTAATTAGTATTTTATATTTATATTTTTTATTTAAAATGTAGTATATTTATTCATTTGTATTATATTTATTAAAATGTAGTGTATTTTTATTTTGTTTTTTAATTTTAAGTTTTTTAAATAAAATTTAGATTTTTTATTTTGTTTCTTAAACTTTAAAGTTCAAATGTAATGTATATTTTATTTAATAGATTTATATTTTTATAATTTTAAAATAAAATTAGTATTTTTTAATTTAACATGTAGTGTATTTATTTAAAATTAGTATTTATTTATTTATATTTTTTATTTAAAATGGTGTATATATATATATTACAAATTTACGTTTGACGAATTTAATCACCAATTTTTTTTTTCCAAATTTTTTCTTGTCGAATTTATTTCGAATTTCATTCTTGCCCAATTGGAATTCGAACCTTGTGACTTAGCTTGTAACAATTTAATATAGCTTACTGCATATATATTACTTATAGGCTCCTGCAAAGGGAGACGTACACAGTCAAGTCTCCGAGACGGGAGACGTGTACCAGTCTCTAAGATGAGTACCAGGGGGTTGGAGACGGTTTCCGTGCAATGTAGATTTTTAGTAACCAAATCAAAAAGAAGCTTCCCTGTAAATACTCCTAAGCCTATATTCATATGTGATCTGCAGACACCAAGAAAACACATCCACACAGCCACCACAGGTTTAACTAGCATTCTAATAATAAAGTTTAGGTTGTCTTCGAGATAGCCAACACGGACAAGAAGGTCAACCATACACACATAATGATCAATTGTAGGTATAATGCAATAAGGATTACTCATATAATTGAAGTATGTACAGCTTTCATCTACTAAACCTGCATGGCTGCATGTACATAAAACATAAGCAAATCTTATAATGCGTGATATGTTCCAGAGTGCTTCATTAATTCAAAGATTTTGAAAGCATCCTTTTGTGTATCTTATGCAAACAGTTCACGAGCCTTGTCTATGCTTCCACATTTTCTATACATGTCTACCAGAGCGTTTCCAGTTATAATATCTGACAAAAATCTCCCTCGCATTATGCTTTGATGGATGTCCATACCCTATTCGAAAACCCCATTTTGGCACAGGCGGGGAGGATGGTGACTTTACAACTGGCTTTGAAAAGTTTCTAATGCCTTGTCAACAAATCCATTTTGCGCATATCCTGCAATCATGGCGTTCCATGAGACCACATCGTTGAGGCATTTTGTCAAACAGTTCACGTGCTTTGTCTATGCTTCCACATTTTGCATGCATGTCTACCAGAGCAGTTTCAATTACAACATCTGACAAAATTCCTCTATCCTTTATGCTTTGATGGATGTCCATAGCCTGTTCCAAATCTCACACTTGGCACAGGCTGGGAGGATGCTGGCAAAGGTTGCAGAGTCTGGCTTTACACCTGCCAATTGCATTTGCTTGAAAGTTTCTAAAGCATTCTCAACAGATCCATTTTGTGAATATCCTGCAATCAGGACATTCCAAGAGAACACAGTTCTTTGAGGCATTCTGTCAAACAGTTGACGTACCTTATCCATGCTTCCGCATTTTGGATGTTCTGCAATCACGGCATTCGATGAGATGACATCTCTTTGAGGCATTCTGTCAAACAGTTCACGTGCCTTGTCAATGTTTCCACATTTTGCATACATGTATACCAGGGCAGCTGAACTACACCACATATCCTTTATCCTTTGATGGATGTCCATACCCTGTTCCAAAGCTCCCATTTTGGCACAGATGTTAAGCGGGCTCAGTTGTGCCACCTAAGGAGTCATAGCTTAGAGTGTGTGAGGTAATCCTACGCAAAGAGAAATCCTTTCTGGTTAACAGAGAAAGATCCTTATCTTCTCACTTGTCACCTCAATGAAAAGGACAATAAAGCAATCTGGAAACCCTTATTCTTTTTACTAAAAATAAGGATTACATTCAATATAAAAATTCGAGATAGCCCACAGGAAAAATCTACCATGTTCTCGTGCATTGCCCCACCAGTAACATCATTTCTGTCACCGACATATTAATGCTTATCTTGAATAGTAAAACCACCGATGCATTTAGATTTCTTTATATCCCAAATATCTAGATAGGTTTTTGAGAGAGCTTGAATCTGGTTTTGTTAGGCAATGGCTTCTCTGGCAAGATTGTATGGGAAAAGAGTGATGGGTGTTCAGAGGCAGGCTTGCAGAGCCTTCTACACTAGAAGTAAAGACAAGGTGCTTAGTGAGGAAGAAAGGGCTTTGGAGACTGTCTACATACATTTCAGTCTTGTGATTGCTTTCCTTCCTCTTAAATTTTCATAATTTAGAAAAACAATTATTTCAGATTTGAGGATTGCTATAATGATTAAGGTTTCTGAGTTCTCAACATGCAGAAAATGGAAAGGGAGAGGTTGGAAAAGTTGAAGAAGAAGATGGCAAAAGAGGTGAGTATGTTTATATATACATTTTTAGTGTTGATATAATTCTTTTGTCTTAGAGTATGTGAAAGTATATGAGTTTTTATGTGTGATATGTATTCTGTTGGTTTTAATCAGAAACCAGGAGATATTAAAATGGAGGTTTCTACAGAAAACATATCAGCAGTGAAAGCAGAGCATATACATGCAGCTGGTTGAGATTGGTAAGGAATAGTTGAAATATGCAGATGAAAGTGTATATGTAATAGGTAGCTGGTTGGTTTGACTGGCTTGGGTACATTTGTATATGTTATATAGCTCTACCATGACACTATGTGTATGTGTTATATAGCTAACTACAGCACTACCTTATTGTCAGGCTACAGAAAATTTATGTTGGATATGTAGAAAGCCGAAAGTTTGGCTTGGGCTTGTAGAAACAATAGTTCCTTGTATCTTATATATATGGAAAACTTTAAACTTAATATGACGAGTCCCCGGCTTAAATTTGACAGTCGACCTTGCCTGTCAAGCGATTTTTTTATGACAGTTATCTATTCAATGGTGCCCTTCAAATACTATGGCATGCCTTAGTATAAGTAAATCATATAAAAATCAAATATATATATCATCATAATCCTATAAATTTTGACAGTTTGTCCAAAATATCTCCTTTCATATGATACAGTCTTTTTAAAATTTTGATTGTATTTTACAGCAAAAATGCCTAAATACAGCTATACAACTGAAACTGAAATTTAAGCCTCGATGACGACAATGACTTTTAAGGTATTAGATTAATAAATTGGTTGAGGACCTATTAAGTATATATTTTGTCCTTTATCTTCAAGGCATAATATATCATTGGATTTTTTTAAGAATGTGTTTATAAAGCATAATTTATAAATTTATTATTAATATTGTTGTAATAGATTAGTTTTGGACTTTTTTGGATTGGGTTAGCCTTTATGGAATAATTAGTGTACAAATGGTATTTTGTTTGGTACTAAGAGTTAATATATTCATTGAACCTAGTTGATTCTACCTCTAGATATTTTGAGGAACCAATTCCTACTCTTTGTTTATCTATCTACCTATTTAGTTCGATTATGCAACATGAAATTGACCCCAACATTTTTAAAAGTCAAAATTCAAATTAGGTCAGTTTTGTCCCCTTCTCTCTTCGCCACCTTCACACCCCCCAATTAGTCATTATGCACCTACCTAAATTGTAAAATATTTCAAATTGTATTTTAGGGTGTTGTATAAATGAACAAATCCTAATTCATTTCAACAGATTCAAAGACATTGGATATCTATCTAGCTCACACTATTTGTATCATTATTCAAAGAGCACATATGAGCTTTCAATGCTACACCATGATGTAGTTCATGGACAGATGGTCTAATTAAGGACTATCCAACCATGTAGCCAAAAAAATAAAGCAAAATTCCATAGAAACATAAAACTACTTTATTGATTTCACAACTTTAGATGATTGCAACTTGTTGTAATGGGCTTCCTACATGCTAGGACATAGCCATTTGATTACTAACTACGATTTACAACTTTGAAAACTTGCCACAATGGGCTTCCTACATGCCAAGCCATAACCACTTAACTACTAACTATGAAATCACGCTAATCAATATAACTTATTACACTCCTACATGCTACACTATCAACTTCTGTATTTTCAGTATCAAAATCCATGTTGGACCTCTCATTCTTATGTTTGCACTTTTCAACTCTAGACCTTACTCTTTGACTCACAATCTTCGTTGATTCTACAAACAATCACACACCATGAATAAATAACACTCTCAAGCCTCAAAGATGATCTACACCAGCTACAAGGTGGCACAAAGATCTAGGCCACATGAAATGTGTTGTCAACTAGTGTTAACAAACTTCTAAATTCATGTGGTGGTAAAAGTGGAGAATCTCCATGCAGTGTTCAACATACATCCTCAGGGGTCTAATGAGTCTTCACATATATTCCTTTGTTGGCACAAACTGTAAATAATTTGATGCAAGTTGAAAAGGTTGCAACTGTGTAAATCTATCAGCGTAATAGATGTTCACAAACTCAATAACACTCTTTTGGTGATCCAATTCTCTTCAAGAATGGATATGACATCCATTCATCACTGTATAGTATAATTCTAAAACTATGATGCCAACTTTCAAGCTACAATGAAATGTGGTGGCTCCTTTTGCAACTAACTGATAACTAAAACCCAACCAATAAACAAATGAATTGAAAGGAAACTATTTTTGGGTGATGCAATATCATCTCAACACCCAAGGATGCCCCTACATTACACACCTGAGGTTACTAAAAAATGAGTATAATTTTCTAGGATAGTCTATCCTTGCTCAAGAATTCAAACCTATAACTTTTTCGACCTGTTCTTTCCATCTCCTTAGGTATGCCTTAAGTGATCTATCCTATATTCTATCTTCCTCTGCATTGTCCACCATCTCACCAAGCTTCCTCTTTTTTGGTTGTGGTACTATGTTCCACCAATCATCTTCTACACCACATTCTCTTGGCTTGCATTCAATCATAATCCTCTTGCCTTTCTTATCTTCATCAAATTTTATACCCCATTTGTCACCCACCTTCTTTGATCAATTTCCTTCTGTTGTATACCCTTTTATGTTGTTACTTGTCATATCTTCCACTACCATATATTTCTTAGTACATCTCCTCATCCTATCGCTCATTTGTCCTATCCTCTAGATGGATTCCCTTTTGATGTAGGAGCATCCAGAGGTGTAAGGGCAATCTTGCATCACCCAAAAACAATGATAATTCAAAATTGATGACTTTGTTTTCATTTATTTTCAGAATTTTTATTTCTTGTTCTATAATCGCTTGAATAATGATGTAGAACCTTCAGTTTTTCCAAACTGCTAAAAATAACAAACTACTATTTTAGGAAAATTTACATTTGCGCACGTATGGAAGTGAAAATTTATAGGAAGATTCATAAATGAAAACTAAGACCTTTGGCAAAGGAATCAAGCAAAGATCATTTGTGGGCTAAAAGATATTAAAGTTTATGTTTCTTAAAAAACCCCTGAAAAAGTTTCAAAGTCAGGTTTGAGGCACTTAGAGGCCCCGTACGGCCCCAAAAATGGGCAGAATCAGAAAAGCACATTCAAAGTGCATAGAGAACTCCACGATCTTTCTAATGCTTCAAACGATTCGTCAATCAGACACCTGAATCAAAAGTTATGGCTCCCAGAAGTTGACCTATTATTGGAGAGATGCAAATTTCAAAATTTGGTTGGAGGCCATTAAAAAGGGCTATTAATGACCATTTTTGGGAACCCTTGGCAGTAATAAAGATAACGGGAAAATTGTAGAGTCAGGAAAAGGTGGGAAAATAGAAACCCTAGTTGATTTGAGGCTACAGAAGGCAGCATGTTCTAGAATCTAGAGATAGGAAGTTGTAATGTGTTGCAGCCCATGGAGGATTCATCCTTTGATTGGATTTTAGCTTCTTTAGTATAATGTGTTGTCCAAATAAATAAAATATATCCCTATTTTCTATGCGCAATTTGTGTTATTGTGTGTTTTGTGATTTACCCCCTTTATCAAGTGGTATCAAAGCAAGGGTTCTTGAGTGTGTAGATAAATCACCGACCGTGAGGCGATTTGCACTAGGACTTGAGGTTGTGGGTTTTCTATAGAGATCAAAATGCCTCCATGAAGAAATCATGGTGGGAGAAATGCTTTGACAGAAGAAGATTTTAGAGCCTTGCAAAGGCAAATCGATGCATTGCAAGAGGAGTTGCAAAGAGGGTTTGAGTCAAGAACAAGAGAAGAAAGCAAAGATGAAGCTCAAGAAGAGTTATCTGAGGAGGAACAAGAAGGAACAAGAAGCTACAGGAGATCCTGCAAAAGTTAGGTTGTCAAGGGCCATTTCAAAGATTGGAAAGAGACCAAGGATTGAAGTCTCTACCTATTCTGGGAATCTGAATCCAAAAGAGCTTATTGATTGGATCAATGATATGGAAGAATATTTCGAGTATGAAGATGTGGAAGATCCAGAATGGGTCAAGTTTGTAAAAACAAAGTTGAAGGGCCATGCCATTATTTGGTTGAAGGAGGTCTAGTTAGAGAGAAATAGAAGAAGAAAATGAAAGATTACGAAATGGGATCAAATGATGGACAAACTAAAGAAGCAATTCATTCCTGTTGACTATGAGTTGGAGTTGTTAAAGAAGTTGCAAGGATTGAAGCAAGGTAATAAGTCTATTAAGGAGTATATAGAATCTTTTTATAAGATTACTATCATGACATGCCATGCAGAGGCCAACAAGGAGAAGGTAGCCCGTTACATTAATGGGTTGAGGCCAAGTATTTAAGAGGAGTTGAGCCTGGTTAGAATAAAAGATGCATACCAATTTTCCCTGAAGGTGGAAGAGAAGCTGAATAAAAGATTTGAAAGAAAGAAAGGAGGAAGAGGTCAAGGAGAAAGGACTAGTGGAAGATCCTATGGAAGCCGAAAAGAAGATCAAAAGAAAAGTGAAGAAGTTAGCACTAGTCGAAATCAGAGAGGATATAATGCCTACCACCCTCGTGACCAAAATAATGGTGAACAAAAAGGAAGAGGAAGAGGTTGACCTGGGAAGAACCTGGAAGAGGAGGTTTCAGAGGAACCTATTTCCAAAGTGGAGAAGTCCATCGAGCATACAAGTGTCCACAACATCAAGGAAGGACAAATAGAAGACCTGAAGGTAATGCACGAGTTGCACATGTAGATGAAGATGCGAAGTCTGGGCATTCTAGAGATGTTGATAGGAGAGAAACCCTATTTGTCAGAAGAACCTTGTTGACTGAGGAGAAAGAACCAGATTAGAGGAAGAGTTTGTTCGGCACAAGGTGCAAATGTGAAGGTAAGTGTTGTGATATTATTATTGATAGTGGAAGCACTAACAATCTTATTTCAGAGGAGATGGTTAACAAGTTGAATTTGACTATTTTTTAAATCTTGTAGTGCCACACATCCTTAGAATCAATGCATACCATTGGCCCCCAACACAAACTTGAACATTGTTACCAAACTACTCCTCAATCTCCCTTAGTGGAATCAAATCGTGTCTCCTACCATGCTTCCATATCATGTAGGTGTTAACTCTCCATTCATATACAAAACTCCTATCAAATTGCCAAGGTCTTCCTAACAACAAATGACACACACTCATTGGTGCAATGTTACACATCACCTCATCATAATATGCTTCTATCTTGAATCTCACTAAATATTGCTCCTCCACCAATAATTTGTCTTCTTGTTGCAACCAACCAATCCTATATGGGTGCAGATGCTTCAATCTTTCTAGTCTAAGCTTGTTAACCATTTCCTCAAATACCAAGTTGTCTATACTTTTTTCTCTCCAAAACAATATTGTATCACTTACCTCTTTCCTTGCTTCTTATTCTAAACAAACTCTTTATATGTGCTAGTTCTCTCCCACTATCACATCTCAATGCTCTCCTCAAAACAAGTTATTTTCCATATTTAGGTTCCCTCTTTGAACTAGGAGACCTATCATCCACAATTGTAGTTATTGCATTACCTTCTACCCTCTTTCCACATCACTCAAATGTTCTATGGTCTTCTTATCTACACTCGAAACAAGTTCCTCTAAAAGTTCTCTGCTCTTTCCTCTCATATCCTCCTCTACTTTGTTGAGATTCTTTGTGGTATATATCATTACCTTCTTCATCTTTGTGGTAATATTTACCACCATCTCTACCTTTACGGTAGGTCGTACTGTAATCTCTTCAGTTTCTATGGTAGGAACCATCATCTTAATTCTCTCCACATTGGGAATCTTGACTTCCTCCTTCATTTCAGTACAAGTTACCTCTATTGAATATTAGGAACACTGAGAGAGGGGGTGAATTAGTGTTCTAAAAATCTTTTCATGCACTTTAACTTTCAACCATTTCCCAAAATTAATTAAACAAAGGTACAACATACACATGAACAACAACCATAAGAACATGACACATGGACACCAAGACTTTTACATGGAAAACCCAAAATGGGAAAAACCTTGGAGAGGACTAGCTGTCAAATATATATTTCAATCTTTACAAATAATAATGTTCAGGCTTGGTCACTCCATGGACCTGGAACATACTGGCTCACTGCCCTAAAGTACAACTAGGTCTAGTAGGCTCACTGCCTCAACCCTAAACCTAGCAAGATTGCAATAAGGGTTGTTAAACCCTATTGGAGGCTCACTGGCAGGCTCACTGCCTTGATGAAGAAAGATCACTGTCAAGTACAAAGCAAATTGCACATGAAAACTGAATACTACATAAGCATCTGTCACTATGCCAGGGTGCAGTCATTTAGCAACTAAATTTTGAATCCCAAGTCTTCATCACTGCTGATCTTCTAACTCTGCTCTGCTATTCACATGTTTGCATCACATCCACACACTCACCACACACACAACTAAAATTCATCACCTTTATATATCCACATCATGATTTGATCCAAAATCAGGTTGGCATCCAAGAAATGAAATGTGTACATAGAAAGATGTAGCTTGTCGGCTTAATCCAATGCACTATATATTATGTGGACCCAAATCTTTTCCCAAACGTGTCCATATAGGTCAGATTTAATCATTCAAACACCTAGATAGATCCTTCACCAACTATCTCTTCTCCACATAATGATTTATCATACTAGTCAACCTGTTCCTTAAGAGTATGCTTAACAGGTTCATTTGTTGACTTACAACTTTTACTACGAATCACCAAACACCTCCAAAACCATATCAAGGACTCTTTACACCTTTCCAAACTTACCCTCAGAACCAAAAGGTATGATATCATCTTGCGGAGAAATGTGGACCATCAGAACTCAGACTCTGTCTTGGTCAAACTCTGTCAAACATTGTACCAATACTCAACAGCTTGCAACTATCTTTTCGGTGGACTTCAGATTTCCCAACTCTGGAATTAGATACTTCATATAAGTGTTTACAACATCTCAAAACCGCATAACAAAACACTCACCTACGGAGGAATGCGGACCACTGCACTATACCCTATTCACTGTTCCTGCTATACCTTTGCTTACTTGGACTTAGACATTTCTTCAAGGTGACTTCCGAAGGAAGTCAGGACTTAATCTCTGAAGCATAACACTATCAAACAATTTAGAACATCATACCTTAACCGCATTGCCCGATCATCATCTGCGGAGGCATACTGTCCAACTTACTGTCCTCTACTCTATGAACATCCATACTTAGCCACTTCTGTCAAGTGGACCTAACATCTGATGTAATCTTCTGGAGTTGTGTCTCCCTGTCATGTTGATGAGATCTCTAAGCCTTGTTGCCATCAGTGACAACATACAATTCCATACCAGAGTAGTGTCTCTTGCCAACAACCTCTCCCTTAACCCCTTGGGTTTTTTCCTTTGTCACTTCACCTCATCCTGCTACTCTAGAATATCTCTTATCTTTCCCTTTGGTGGTTCTATCTCTCTTCTAGCTTCTGATTCAATTTCCTTTCTGCGATGAGTGTCATTTGGTAAGCCTCTTCCACTAGTTGGATATTCCACATACTCAATTCCTCTTGAATATATTCCCTCAAACTATTGATGTGTTTTGTCACTTTCTCAACTCCTTCCTTATGATGTCCAAACTGAATTGTTAGCCTATAGTACTATTCGGTGTATTCTTTCACAATCATATTTCTCTATCTCAAATTATGCAACTCCTTCAATAGCTCCAATTGACAATTTTATGTCCAATGGACTTGTACTTCAATTTCTCTACCATCCTATCCCACTTTCCTATACTAGGTTTACCTTTCCTATTCCTCTCTAACTAGACTTCCTTCCACCATATAGCTATTGTATATGTTTTCATTGATGTCAAAAGAGTAGTAATCATTGATGTCAAAGGAATGTTGATTAGAGGAGCAGATCAAAGAAGCATGTCAGAGGATTAGAGGAGCATATTAGAGAAGCAAATTAGAGGAACAATGATGATCAGTATCATTTGTACATAGTTGTACCTTATCTTCTGAAGTTCATGGGTATGTGAAAGTTGTCAAGTTGAAGGATATGATGACATGAAGAAGTTGTGATTTCTTATTTTTGGTGAAAAGAGTTATAATTGATGCTTACAGTGTTGTGAATGTTGTATTCATTGTCTCTTGATGAAAAGCAATGCCAGAGATATGAAAGAAAATGCATAACATTTCAAGTTGTCAATGGCACAAGGATTTGTATTGTAGAAGCTCAGAAGAATGCTCCGCATTTCTCCACATTTGAAGATATGGCCTTGCAGTTTGGATGATAGCTAGATATAGATAAGAAGTATGCATGATCCAAGTTTCAGAGCTTACAAGTTACCACAAAATTTATTAGAGTTAGCAGAGTGTGAACAAGTCATATTCCTATGAAAAGTCATCAAAGACAACTAAAATCTGCTGCATTTCACCGTATTTGCATATATGACTTGGCGGTTTGGAGATCAAGTAAAGAAAAGGTACAAGAATGATATACTCAAGTTCCAAAGGATACAAAGTTCTGCAAAACTTTTCAGAGTCAGTTGAGTAATGACAAATCATGTTGCAGTTTAGGGTTATCAAAGGGAGAAAGTAAAAGCCATCGCATTTCACAGTACTTTAATGTTTGGCTTTGTTGTTTGAAAGATAAGTTTAGAAAGTCTGTATTATACTCAATTATGATTTCATGTGTTCTAGTGTATCAAAAATATGTTTCTCAATGTTATATATCAAGACTGTGTAACCAAACTGTGTAAGGGATACCGACATCAGAGTTTGATTGCTTGTACCAACAAGAAGAAGCATGAAATGGTAAAAGGAGTGTATGAGAATGTTTTGCAAGTCATATAATGTTTGTGACATGAACTGCATGATGATATCTCTCTTCTCTAGTACCACATAGGGTCTAGAGCTAATGTATGAAAGGATAAGTGTTTTCAGTGTCGACATGATGATTGTGTTGTGTGTATGGAAGTGTGTGCCTATAGGAAAGATTGGGAGAAGGTAAAATGGGTCCAGTAGACCTCTTGGTATGAAACTCTTTATGAGTTTTCATGCCTACATTACCATAAATGATTTGGGAGTTGACAAGAAAGGCCATTACATGTTTCATGTTTCATCAAGGCCGACAAAGATGATGTTTTGAAGACTTGCGGAGGATATATATGAAGGATATAATATTGTTTTGAAGTGTGTGAGTGTGAGCATGTGTGAAAAAGATATATGGTCTAGAAACTGAGAAGTTGCTCTAAAAGTTATGATGCATAATCCATAACCAAGGTAGTATTGTGTTGTATTGCGGAGGTGTGGAGAAAATAGTAGAGATGTTTGACTAGAGGTGTTGAAGTCATAAGTCAATGCCAAAGTATTAAAGGAGATGATGCAGTGGAGGTGATTGAACCATCAGAATTAATCAAGTGTTTTGGTACAGAGGTTGGAGCCTAATTTTTGTTAGTGTTGTAGCACTTCAAGGAGTTGTAACTTCCTTTGGGTTGGAGCCCATGAAACTTTGTATTAGGGAGTTGGAGCTTCCTTTGGGTTGTTGCCCATAAAATTTATTGTAAACCTATTTTTATTTGTGAGGCTGGATTTGGATAGTAGATCCAAGTAGCTTTCTCACTGTGGTTTATCCCATCTTGGGTTTCCCCGTAAACATGGTGTTGTGTGCTTGTGTGTTCTTTTGTTTCTCATGGTTTAAATGCTTATATTTGATTGAATGCTTTTAGAAGGAAAGAATTTTATTAAGTATTGATTCACCCCCCTTAAATACTTCTATGTGTTAAACAATTGGTATCATAGTGAGGTTCCTTGGTGTAGCCTAAAAGTTGAACATAGATCTTGGTTTTAAACACATGGCTAAGGAAGGATCCTCTTCTTCAAACAAAGCACCTCTATTTGATGAAACCAACTATGCCTTCTAGAGTGTAAGGATGGAAGCCTATCTTACCTCTCTAGGGTATGTTGTTTGGAGAGGTGCAATGGATAAGTATACTGATCCTTCTCATCCCCTTACAAATATGATTGCGAAGAAGGCCTATGAGAACAATGCTAAAGCAAATAATGTTATCTTAAGTGGTCTAACCAATTTATAGTTTGTCGAGGTAATGCAGTGCAAGACAGCCAATGAAATATGGGATAAACTCAAAAATCTCTATGAACGAAATGATAAAGTAAAGCAAGAAAAATTACAAACTTACAGAGGAATGTTTGAAAATTTGAGAATGAAAGAAGAGGAACCATTGCTAACTATTTGCTTTGTGTAGATGAATTTGTCAATGGAATATGAGGGCTAGGTGAAGAAGTGAATGACTCACAATTTTAATTCAAAAGTTTCTACTATTGAAGAAGCCAAATATCTGAATATATTTAGCATGGATGATCTATTTGGGTCCCTCACTACCTATGATATGAGAAATGAAGTCCAAGGTACATCCAAAAGGGAAGCTACTTTCAAAGCTACAAAGAAAGAAGGAACTTCTAGCCCACACAGTGAGTTTGAGGAAGAAGAAGCAAACTTTGTGAGAAAGATAAAAAAGGGTTTAGGAAAGTATAAAGGTAAGTTACCTTTCAAATGTTTTAAATGTGGAAAGATTGGTCAATATGCATCTAAATGTCCTTTTAGAGAAAATAAAAATAGCAGCAAGGGTTTCAAAAGGAGTAACTTCAAAAGGAACCTCCTTTCCAAAGAAGACTACAACTCTTCAGAAGAAGTAGATCACTACTCATCAAATGATGAAAGAGGAGAGTCCCTATTCATGGCTATGGTAATCTCTGACATTTTTGACAGGACTATAGATGAAGAAGAATGTGAAGTTCATTTTGAAGCTGAACTTATTTCTTTCTCTTAAAGACTTGGAATGTGTAAGGAAAAAGAACAAAGAACAAAAAGCCCTAATTGAAGCCAAAACAAATGAATGCACAAAACTTGAGGAAGAAATATTTTCACTTAGAAAAGAATTGGAGAAAGTATATGATCAGCTGGACAAAAATAACAACTTTGGAGAAAATCCTAGAAATCTGAATGACCCTGAAGAAGCAGATCTCTTTCCAATCATGTCTCAAGGAAGAAGATATGAAAGATCTTTCCATGCAAGACAAATATTCATAAATAGGTTCATTCATGCCTTTTTTGGTTATTATTTTATCTACAATAAATTTGGTTATAAGGCTATGGAATGCAAGTCTAGAATGAATAGAAGAAATGTTGTAAGTAGGGATCCTCTTGTTTCACTAGTAGATGTCAATGTGATAAGTCATATTTGCAACAATTTTGGACACATAGCAAGATATTTTAGAAGTGGATTAGCAATATCAGAAACTCAAATGACAGATATTAATGAGAAAGACAAAGTGAGTGACACTTCCAAAAGGCATGAAACAAACAATAAGGTTGAAAATTTAATGATTGTATGAACAACATTGCATGCCCAAGGACAAATAAATCCCTAGGTAATAGATAGTGGATGTTCAAGCCACATGATAGGTGATAAGAGAAAATTCATAAATCTTGTAAAGTGGAATGGTGGATCAGTCATGTTTGGTGATAATACATTGGAAAAAATTTGTGGGAAGGGAACATAATTATTGATGGAAGATCTAAAATAGAAGATGTTCTATATGTATAAGGTCTCAAGCACAATCTTCTTAGTGTAAGTCAGATGTGTAGCAAAGGATGCAATCTTATATTTCATGCACAAGGATATGAAATCAGAAGAACAAATACTGACAAACTGGTGGCAGAGGGTTCTAGGACAGAAAACAATTTGTACAACCTTAGTGGCTTTAGTAGAAGAGATTATTTTCTAGGGTAGACAAATGAATGTTGATTATGGCACAAAAGGATGGGACACATCAATTTTGACAATCTTGTGAAAATCAGCTCCATATAAGCAGTAAGAGGCATGCCAAAGATTACCAAGCTTGCAAGCACATTGTGTAAAAAGTGTCAAATTGGGAAGGAGACTAGGACAAGGTTCAACGCCAAGGAGTATTCTTCTACAAGGCCTTTGGAATTGATTCATACTAATTTGCATGGTCCTACCAAGACAAAGAGTCTCCAAGGTGAGAGGTATTTTATGTTGCTTATTGATGATTACCCTAGGATGACATGGGTTACAATTTTGAAAGAGAAATTAGAAGCTTTTAGTAGATTTAATATTTTCAAGTCTGTGGTTGAAAATAAAATAAATTCTAGAATGAAGTGCTTAAGGTCTGATAGAGGTGGAGAGTTCACATGAAATGAGTTTGATGAATATTGTGAAGAACATGGAATAAAGAGGCACCTGTCTACTACAAGGACTCCTCAGCAAAGTGGAGTAGTAGAAAGGAAGAATAGGATAGTCCAAGAGATGGAAAGAACAATGTTGAATGAAGCCAAGCTGCCTAATGTATATTGGAAAGAAGCAATCCATACTGTTGTCTATATTCTTAATAGAGGTCAACTAAGAGTGAACAACTCTAAGACACCATATGAGATATGAAAAGGAAGACCTACTTCTATCAAGAATTTCAGAATTTTGGGAAGTAAATGCTACATCAAAAGAGATGAAGGTTTGGGAAAGTTTGACTCAAGATCTGATGAAGGAATTTGTCTTCAATACTCAACTAGGAGCAAAGCTTACATATGTTGAGAGTGAAGATAGTTAAGAGTGAAAATGTTAGGGTTGATGAAGAGGCACATCCATTTACACATGAGAAAGAAGATTGTTGTTCAAATGAATCTTCTTGCACAGAAGAAGAGGAAGATGTTGAAGGAAAGGAAGAAACACAAGATAAGGCCACCAAGACTCCTGCTAAGTATGTTTAGAAAAACCACTCAGAAGATCAAATAATTAGAGACAAGAATGAAGGAATATAGACTAGAAGAATATTTGTAAAGGTAAAGGAATAGGTAAACTTCTCTTTTCTATCTAAGGTGGAACCTAAAACCTTTGCTAATGCTAGCAAGGATGAAGGATGGATCCAGACAAAGGAAGAGGAACTAAATTAGATAGAGAAAAACCAAACTTGGGAATTGGTGCCAAGACCTATAGACAAAAATGTGATAGGAACAAAATGGGTGTTTAAAAATAAATTGAATGAAGATGGAGTAGTGGTAAGAAAAAAAGCAAGATTGGTCTGCAAAGGTTATTCACAAGTGGAATAAATTGACTTTGAGGAGACATTTGCTCCTGAGGCAAGAATGGAAGTAGTCAAGATGTTTCTTACATTTGTAGTTCACAAGGACTTCAAGGTATATCAAATGGATGTCAAATCTGTTTTCTTGAATGGTGACTTAGAGAAGAAGTTTACATAGAGTAGCCTAAAGGATTTAAGCTATCAGAAGATTAGAACATGGTATGCAAACTTAATAAGGCTTTATATGGTCTCAAACAATCCCCTAGGGCTTGGTATGCAAGGTTGGACAAGTGTTTACTCTAGCAGGGCTTCAAGAAAGGTACAACAGATAACAACCTATATATCAAAATTGAGAATGAGCAAATATTAATAGTAGTATATGTTGATGATATAATCTTTGGTGGCAATAATGAAATGTGTAAGAAGCTTGTAGAAGAGATGTAGAAGTAATTTGAATTGCCTATGTTAGGTGAGATATCATTCTTTCTTGGACTTCAAACCACTCAATCAAATGGAGTTATCTTCATCCTACAAGAAAATTATGTCAAGGAGATGTTGAAAAAACTTGGTATGGAGGACTGTAAACCAGTGAGCACTCCTATGGTAATAGGTTTTCATTTGAGTAAAGATGATGAGTCGACCACAAGTTGGTCAGACTCTATATAGGTCTATGATTGGGGGCCTACTATACTCAACATCATCTAGACCTAACATTATGTAAGTTGTCTATATGGTTGCAAGGTTTCAAGCTGATCCAAATGAATCATGTGTGAAGGCAGTCAAAAGAATTTTTAGATACTCAAGAAGAGCACTCTGGATTTTGGACTATGCTATCAAAAGGTTGATGATTTTTTCCTTAAGTGCATATACTAATGCAGATTGGGTTGGCAGTGCTAATCATAGGTGAAGTACCATTGGTGGAGATTTCTTTTTGGGAGATAGATTGGTCTCATGGTTTAGTAAAAAATAAGATTTAGTTTCTTTATCAACACCAAAAGCAAAGTATATAGCTACACAACATCGTGTTGCACTCAAGTATTGTGGATGAAGCAAATATTGAAGGATATAAAGGTAATGTATGATGAACCAATTCCTATCCTATGTGACAATACAAGTGCCATAAATATTTCAAAGAATCTAGTGATGCACTCTAGAACCAAGCATTTATCCATCAAGTAACACTTTTTAAGAGAAAAGGTTGCAAATCAAGAAGTAAAATTGGAATATGTACCTACAAAGGATCAGGTTTTAGACATATTTACAAAAGATAGGAGTTATTGCCCCTCCTTCTTATAACTAGATGTACAGATGATGCATCTATCCAGGGGGAGTAGTTCAAAGTATATTTATCATCTCTAAATTGATGCTAGCTACCTCTTAGGGGGAACAGGTAGATAAGAGACTATGAAGGATGACAACCTTGGATTGCATAGATAGGGGGAGCTTGTATGTTTTTCCTGGTACAAAGGAAGACTACAAGGCCTTTGCCATTGATGTCAAAGGGGGAGAAGAATTTGCATATCAGGTTAGTGTTGCCATCAATGACAAAGGGGGAGATTGTTGCATATGTTGTCATTGATGTCAAAAGAGTAGTAATCATTGATGTCAAAGGAATGTTGGTCAAAGGAGTAGATCAGAGAAGCATATTAGAGGATCAAAGGAGTAGATTAGAGAAGTAGATTAGAGGAACAATGATGATCAGTATCATCTGTACACAGTTGTACCTTATCTTTTGAAGTTCATGGACACGTGAAAGTTTTCAAGTTGAAGGATATGTTGACATGAAGAAGTTGTGATTTCTTGTTTCTAGTGCAAAGAGTTATGACTGTTGTCTATGGTGTTGTGAATGTTGCATTCATTGTCTCTTGATGAAAGAAATTGCATGATATATGAAATAAAATGTATAAGGTTTCAAACTGTCAAAGTCACAGGGATTTGTATTACAAAAGCTCAGAAGAATTCTTTGCATTTCTCTGCATTTAAAGATATGGCCTTGCAGTTTGGAGGATAGCTAGAGATAGATAAGAGGTATGCATTATCCAAGTTTCAGAGCTTAAAATTTACTGTAGAAATTTTTAGAGTTAGCAAAGTGTGAACAAGTCATGTTCCTATGAAAAGTCATCAAAGACATAATTGAAAGTTGCCACATTTCATTGCATTTGCATTTATGATTTGGCAGTTTGGAGATCAATTAAAGAAAAGGTACAAGAATGATATACTCAAGTTACAAAGGATAAAAAGTTTTGTAAAACTTTTCAAAGTCAGTTGAGTAACAACAAATCATGTTGCTATTTAGGGTTATCAGAGGGAGAAAGTAAAAGCCACCACATTTCACCACACTTTAAAGTTTGGCTTTGTTCTTTGAAAGATAAGTTTAGAGAGTCTATATGTATGCCCAGTTCATGTTTCATGTGTTCTAGTGTACTGCAATTATGTTTCTCAATGGTCTATATCAAGACTGTGTAAGGGATATCTACATCAGAGTTTGATTTCTTGCGCCAACAAGAAAAAGCATGAAATGGTAAATGAGTGTATGAGAATTTTTTGCAAGTCATATAATGTTCATGATATAAACCACATGATGATATCTCTCTTCTCTGGTACCACATAGGGTCTAGAGCTAATGTATGAAAGGATAAGTGTTTGCAATGTCGAGATGATGATTGTGTTATGTGTATGGAAGTGTGCATCAGTAGGAAAGATTGGGAGAAGGTAAAATGGGTCTAGTAGACCTCTTGGTATGAACCACTTTGTGAGTTTTCACGCCTACATTACCACAAATGATTTGGGAGCTGACAAGCAAGGCCACTACATATTTCATGTTTCATTGAGGCCAACAAAGATGATGTTTTGAAGACTTGTGGAGGATATATATGAAGGATAGAAAATTGTTTCAAAGGGTGTGATTGTGAGCATGTACGAAACAATATATGGGACATAAATTGAGAAGTTTCTCTAAAATTTATGATGCATAATCCATAATAGAGGTAGTATTGTGTTGTGTTGTAGAGATGTGCTAAAAATAGTAGAGATGTTTGAGTAGAGATGTTGAAGTCATAAGTAAATGTCAAAGTGTTAAAGGAGATGATACAATAGAGGTGATTGATGTTGAACATATCTGGAGATTGAGAGGGGAGGTGAATCAATATATTCTTAAACTTTAAATCAATTTTATTTATAGCTTAACCATCAAATCACTTTAACCAAAAGAAGAACAAAAAGTAAAACATGCACCACACAAAGACACTAGGATTTTTACATGGAAAACCCAATAAGGGAAAAAACACGGTGAGTATTAACTCACAATATATGAAGCTCACTTCTATAAAAGTTTACAACTTTGTTTTAGGGCTACAACCCAAGGAAGCTACTACTCCCTGCTCACTTGCAAACTAAGGCTACAACCTTAGGACAAGATACAAGGAACTACTAAAGAGACTCACTGTCTGATAGTAGGATACATGAGAATTACAATGAAAACATAAACTACTGTAAGAAAGGCATTTGACTTATGCTAATGTTGTAGTCCCTTATTTTGTACAATTACACCATTACTCTGAATTGACACACTTCATGCTTAACAACCTCTTTAATCTATCCTTTGCACTTACAAAATGATTTTGTTCTTCTATAAGTGCGCTCCGCAACAACTTAAAACTTTTATTAGGTTGGCACAAAAAAGACCTTTAGATGAAATGTGTGATAATGTATAGGTCGGCTTAGAACAAATACATTATGAAGAGAAAATAAGTTGTGGATCACTACACATGGTATAGCAGGGTCATATACATCACCACACATCCTCCAGAGCAAAATTCATTAACTAGGATCAACCACAAATAAAGCAAACTAGAATGTTAGTTCAACCAACATTACCACTGCTAAATTGTCCATCTTTACATCAATGGGGAGAAACCAAAAACATCATGCAGACCAAGATGTGAACAATGAAATTTCTCAACACAATCCTTACACCCATCTCCTAAAGTATCTAATTATTATGTGCTACTACAAGAAGAGAAACATCTTGAAATGATGAGAACAAAGCATCATGGACTGACTGTGACATATGAAAACTTAGGATATCGCATTGCGATCCACTAACACATCTTAAACTCTTAAGAATGAACTCATGCATCATTTTGAACATATCTTCAAAACTGCATGATCATATCTAACACTGTGGAGAAATGTGGGGCATTCTGAGATTCTTAACTCAATTGTACTATAATCCAAACAACAGTCACATATAACTCTTTACAAACTAACTTGAAAAGTTTATGCGGTACTAGAAACAAGAAGGATTTGCATGTACTTCAAACCTGAGACATATTGAGATATGTAGAATGTCCACATAAACTCTTATAGCCAATCTGAACATTCTCCAACTTGTGCAAGTACTCAAACATGTGTCCTGCAAACAATTAGGCATCTGAAACCATCTATAGTACACTGTTGTTTTAGAAACTAAACTTGTAGACCACCAAATCACTTGATACTGCACAATAGTATGCACTGAACATCCCTGAACATGTTTACAAAACTGCATGGATAAATCTTCACTTCCAGAGGAGTGCAGAGCATTCCAACAAGTCTTCATCATTACTTTACTCTGTCAAATAACAGATCAGAACTCTGTCACTTATAAATTTCACTACTGAAGGTATAATGACTTGAAATCTTGGATATAACTCCTCCATATGCCAATCAACTTATCTTCTGAACTACAAGACTAAATCTTGCTTTGTGGAGGAATGTGAACCAAAACACAATGACTCTGCCTTATAGCATACATTGTAAATGCCTTAGCAAAACTTATGCAACTTATCTCTAAGTGTGGTACATCAAACTAGTAAGATATCAATGTAGACATATAGGAAGCATATTAAAATAAGTGTACTCAACTCCGCAACACACTTAGCCATCAGAATGATTACCATTCTTCCTCATACTACTAACTTGTACCAACTGATACTACATATTAACTATCTCCAGAGCACATACTTTTGACATCAATGACAACTAATCTTATCAAGATGCAACAATCTCCTCCTTTGTCATTGATGGCAAAACCAAAATGATGTGGACAAACACTCCCCCTTAGATGTACATTCCTCTCTCTCCTCCTTTAACGTCAAGGACAAAGGGCATAATATTTTCTACTTATAACAACCCAAAAACTGTGTACACTCCCCCTTACTATATGATTTTTACAATCAACACTCCCCTTGAGATGAAGATGACCAAAAAATAATGCTATGTACATAAGAATAACACTACAAGCCTCCGTAAGTCTTATACAAAGCCAAAATTATCTTATCTACAATACTCTTACAACTCACTTAGAAGGTAGAATGCTTTTGTAGATTACCTTGATTTGAGCAAGAGTGGATACCTAGTTTGCTTTTGTTGAGGATAGAATGTGACTCTGACATTCAATTTGTATACATAAGTCCTCAGCTTCCTCCACAGTGCTTGAAGTCTTCATTTTCAGATCAACCTTTTCTACTTTAGCTAGTATCCCAGATAATGAAGCAAGTCTCAAGTTGACTACTTCCCTCAGCTGACCAACCTGCTTCTTTATTTGTTCTCTCTAATTCCTAAAGTAATGACATCTGTGAATGTAGATTTTCTATTTGTACCCTAGTTGATCCATCCTTGTCTTTTGACAAGTCACATATCTCAGCCAATTTAGTGATTTGTGACTCAATGGAGTCAATCTAAGTTTTGATATTTTTGATAGAACTTGGCCATTTCAAGTAGAATAGGTATAATACGGTGGCTTCATCAATAGATTCCTTAAACTTCTTCAAATTTCATTACAATTTCTTGTGTGCATTGGCACACCGGTCTGATGCATCAATCATTCTCTTTTCATTTATTTTTCTTAATGTCTCTTGCTCTATTTTTTTCTCACTGTAAGATGAATGATCTTTGAAGGAATCCATCCATATTTTCAATTTTTGTTCTAGAGGCAAGGAGGAATCAACATTTACCTTAGTTAAACTCTCCTAAATGATATTTACTGCCTCATCAAGAAGTTCAGTCTTCTTCAAATGATCTTGCAGAAACTCATTTCTTGTAGAAGCATGTAGAATGTCACCAAGTTGTAATTTATGAATAGGAGAGATATTGGACAAGTCAACTTGTCCCACATGAGTAGGAATCTGTAGGAGCTAAGGTAGTACCATAGGTTTAAATTGCATCTGCAGCCCCAATAGGTCTTTGAAAGAATCTAATGAAGAAGAGTCTTGACCTATCTGCATACAAGCATCTTGCTTCTTCTCTGTTGTATCAGGATTATCTTTTTGCTTCTGTTCATCACTTCTTAAATTTTTTGGAGGGGGGACATTATGTTTTCCATCATGATTAATATTCTCTAGAGGGGGTACATTCACTTCACTTTGATCTTCTATATTTTGTGCATTTGTATTCTCCGGAGGACTAGTGTCCTCATTCTGCTTATCAATTTTCTATATTTCATTTCCACCAGTCACTCTGTCATTAGAGGCTGATAAGTATGTGTCCTAGGTGGGCATATCAGAAGTATTCAGAGGAATTTGTTCCTCAGCAGCCATCTCACCACTCTTTATTTCTTGAAGGATTTTGGCAGTCTGTTCTTCAGTCTCTCTCTCCATTATTTCTATCTCTTCTTTGTCCATGCCCATCAGATTTTTTATCTTGTGTTTGGTTCTAAATTATTGGGCTTGTGTTTGAGATAATTTAACCTTTTCTTCATGGGAGATGGAAGAACCAACCTTATCTAGTGCTTGTTTCCTCATTTTAGCTTTTTTTGCCACAACTTCATTACTCTTATTGCTAAGTGTCTCTAGAAGACTTGTTGGAAGTTGATCAATAATTTCATTTAAAGCTATATTGAAGCCCATCATATACATAACTATGGCTTTCTCAATCATGGCTTTGTCAACATGAGGGATTTCATCATAGAGATCTGCAACTCCTTTTAGTGAACCATGCTCTACAATTGCATTTATAGTAGCCTCAAGCTGTAGAGGCACATGTTCATATGCTTCTAGAGGAGCCTTCTTTGTTTTCTTTGTCTTTTCTTTTCCTTTTCCTTTATATGTTCCTTCCTCCTCTTGTTGTCTTATTCTTTTCTTTAATACAAAGGCTTCCTTTTCTTCTTCTTCATCCTCTTTATCATCCTCTACATTCACTAGATTTACCTTTCCCCTTTTTGCCTATACCTTAGGCCTTGGTTTCTTCTTTTCACTAGTCTTGGTTTGCACTAGTACTTTAGTAGCAGTTCTTCTACTACTAGGAGATGACTGAACCAGTCTGAAAGGTTTAGGAGAAGTGGTAGTGGTAGATGCAGACCTACTTGTCCTTCTAGGAGTAAGTGTGTCTTGTTTTATAGGTTCCTTAGGAGTATCAAGCATCTCTTCCAACTTTGATTTCATCTTCTTTTCCTTTTCTTTTATCTCCTTCTTGTTTCTATTGTTTGGTATCTCATCATAAATACCAAACCTCTCAGCAAAGGAATACCTAGGTTTGTTGAGAAAGATTTCAACATATCCAGTCCAATTAGGTCCAAAGACCTTATAGGGAAATGTAGTTATCCACACAGTTCTTTCTTCCACTACCTCCATGTAGCAGTTGTCCTTGTCTACCATAAATGTGATATCATTTTTATATTTCTCCACAATTTGATGTGGTATCCTATCCCTCCTTTGCATATTAGTTTGGAAAGTTTTGAAAAATCCCCAAAACATTGTCACATTGTTTGGTGTCTAGAAACCTACGCATGTAGTATCTAATCTATTGTGTAATAGGAATATCCATTCTCTAAACCATATTCTTCATACTGAGCAATTCCTTCAATAAATAGAACATGAGACAAATGATTAAAGAGCCATACCAAAATTTGTATCATGTCTCCTTGGTTCTCTTCAAGTTGTTTATCAATTGCTACCACAAGAGTTCACAAAGGTCATAATCCTTTCCTTCCTTCACCATCTGATGAGCAGTGTAGATGGCGGTGGCAATAGCAAACCCCTCTCTGTTTGTGTAATATACCTTGTATGTGATGCCCATTGTGGCATATAAAACCCCTAGGTCAGTGATGTCATCTACAGTTAGGGTTATTTTGTCAAATTTTTCTCTTGTGAGCTTCATGACCTCTTCATTCTTCACAACTTTTAGTGTAGGCACAGGTCTGAAGGAGCACAATCCGGCCACAACTCGAATGGCTTATTTTGTGATCATGTAGGGTTGATCAAGGCAAAGGAATTCATCATGAACCCGATTCAAAACAATTTTGACCCAATCATCCTCATAGCAAAAACTAGGAAAACCCTTCCATACATTTAAGCATTTTGCTTCTACATTTGCATACTCCGTCTTGAGTTGAAAGTCATCACCCAAGAGATGATTATTTCTAAATTCTTCCAACTTCAAATGGTTATATTCATTTAGTTATGAGTGAATGTATATGCGGTCATCTTCTATATGCAGTACATTGATGGGAACGCGAGAAAATGCTCCATCCTTATCGGTCTTAGTGGATTTGAAAGAGTTTTTCTTGAATTTTAGTCTTGGTCTTTCCACAACATCAATAACCACCGGTAATTCCATGATAAATCTTCCAAAAGACTAGGGTTTTAGAAGCAAACTTGAGGAATACCTGTGAATGTTGTCATTAGGGTTTCATGCAAGCTTTGCTGAAAACCTTCTTCTCTTACTTAGCTATTGCACACACTTGATATCAATCAACTGAGATCAATTTTGATCAAGTTGGGAATAAATAAGCTTCACCTCTACTCGATTTTCTCTACATTAAATTCATTTGACACACAACTTCTTACTATCCTGAGATAACCCAAAGATCTATGACCCTTCAACAAAACTTCCACAAAGAGTATATTTTCTTTGAAACTTTGAGTAAATGTCATATTATCACTAGCCAAACACATACATGTCACCATTAACCATTATGTTGAAGATTTCAGCATCTTATGCTTTACAGGGGTTTGAAAAGATTTACAATTGTAAATCCCCTTGAGCCAATACTTGCTTTCAGCTTCTGGAAGATCCATCTACACCAGGCAGAGGTACAGATCCTTCCTTTACTTCACTTTCTTCCTTCTTTCACATCTTATTCATTTCCCTCTTTTGATGATCAGTGTCAATATTCTTTTGAGGAATAGAAGATCTTACATTCTTTCCCTTGTAGAACCTTCTAATGTGTCCTGATTTATTGTAATTGTAGCAGGTGATCCTATATTGCTAAGCATAATAACATCTTCTCACATTAGATATATAATTAGCAACCTTATGATCAAACTTGTTCTATGCGTAGCAGTAACCATAGAGTGGTTGTATTCATTTAGTTGTGAGTGAATGTATATGTAGACATCTTTTGTATGTAGTACATTGATGGGAATGTGGAAAAACGCTTCATCCTTATCAGTCTTATTGGATTTGAAAGTGTGTTTCTTGAATTTTGGTCTTGGTCTTTCCACAACATCAATAACCACTGGTAATGCCATGATAACTCTTCCAAAAGACTAGGGTTTTACAAGCAAAACTGAGGAATACCTATGAATGTTGTCATTAGGGTTTAAATGCAAGCTTCAATAAAAACCTTCTTCTCTTCCTTAGATCTTGCATACACTTGATATCATTCAAACGAGATCAGTTTTACTCAAGTAGGGAATAAATAAGCTTCACCTCTACTTGAGTTGATCTACATTAAATGCATTTGGCACACAACTTCTTACTGTCCTGATATAACCCAGAGATCTATGACCCTTTAGCAAAACTTCTACAAAGAGTATATTTTCTCTAAAACTTTTAAATGTCATATTATCACTAGCCAAACATATCCATGTCACAATTAACCATTATGTTGAAGATTTCAGCATCTTATGCTTTACAGGGGTTTGAAAAGATTTGCAATTGCAACTCCCCCTGAGCCAATACTTTCTTTCAGTTTCTAGAAGATCCATCTACACCAAGCAGAGGTACAAATCCTTCCTTTAATTCACTTTCTTCCTTCTTCTTTCACATCTTATTCATTTCCCTCTTTTGATGATCAATGTTAATCTTCTTCTGAGGAGCAGAAGATCTTACATTGTTTCCCTTGCAGAACCTTCTAATGTGTCTTGATTTATTGCAATTGTAGCAGGTGATCCCATATTGCTAAGCATAATCACATCTTTTCACATTAGATATATAATTAGTAGCCTTATGACCAAACTTGTTGTATGTGTAGCAGTAACCATATAAGAGTTGAGAAGTCATAGCATTGTTCTTGTTCATGAAACTATTCCTCATCATGTTAATTCTGTATTCATTAGCCTTTTTGCAAGCATGACACTGACCACGAAATGAAACAACATCATATCTTTGAGGCACAAATGTTCTTCTACTCATGTAATCATTTCTTCTTTTCCTGGGTCTACAATCAATATCCTTATGCCCAAAATTATTGCAAGAAAAACAATGACCCTTGAAATATTGATTGAACCTAGTAGGGGCACATTGTTTTGTAGGTGGAGGACCTCTGAACCTTCTTTGTCTCCAGACAGGAATGAATCCATCTTCTTTTTCATCTCTAGAGGCATTCTTCTTAGGATCTTCAGTGCAAGATTTTTCCTCCTTTATTTCAAACTTTCCTTCTACTTTGAAGTTATCATATAAGTTTGCAGATGCACTAGTTATAGGACTTTTCCCTTTTTCAAAAGCAAGACCAGATTTTTCTTTAGATGGCTTTTGAGAGTTAATCAACTCATCAAAAATTTTAGAACTCCTTTTAGGTCTAAACCTTTATCAATTTGTTCTTTTGCTTTTTCGAGTTCTTTTCTCAGAGTGACAACTTCTTCCTCAAGTTTTGAACATCCAACAACTTTCTTATTGAGCTTCATATTTAAGCAGTCTTCAATCTTCTCACCTTCTTCAACCATGAGTTTCAATCTAGAGATCACATATTCTACCTCCTTGAGTTTAATGTCACATCCTTTATCTCCTTCTATTTGAGCTTTCAGTTTGCCAATTTCTTCTTTTGATTCTCTGGCTTGTGTCTTCCATTTACAATTGTCTCCTTTGATTTTTTAAGCATGACCTCATATTTCAGGTTTAGTTCTCTTGCTTCATCCAAATCCTCAAGGGTTGATTAGAGTTCTCCTTCAAGGTCTACCTCATCTAGATTAAGGTCCCAACCTTCAGGTTCCATTGCTTCTAGATCTCGTTCTGGAGAAAACACATCATTATTCATAGCTTCAGATTCCACGTGTTCAGATGTAGGATCTACCTCAACTATTAGGCTTCTCAAAGGTACTTGGTTCTGATACCAATTCTTGAACACATCCAGAGACTGAGAGGGGGGTGAATCAATCTATTCTTAAAATTTAAATCAATTTCATTTACAGCTTAACCATCAAATCATTTTAACCAAAAGAAGAAGAACAGAAAGTAAAACATGCACCGCACAAAGACACCAGGATTTGTATGTGGAAAACCCAATAAGAGAAAAACCACGATGAGGATTAACTCATAATATATAAAGCTCATTGCTATAAAATTTTACAACTTTATGTTAGGGCTACAATCTAAGGAAGCTACTACATTCAATTATACATATAAATTTTAACAACTTATGTATATCATTGAATGTATATATATATATCATAAGTTCAGATTCAGGTATATAAATTTTGATAGTAAATATATATATCAGATTGAATAATCGAGTACACAACAAATTAGGGTATATCAATTTACATGATATATATTCCTATAGTGCAAGAAATTAGAGTATATTGAAATGCACAACACAACAAATTAGGGCCCTAAACTAGGGTTTCAAACCAAGTTTAAATTTAGGGTGTTCGTAGAACTTGTAGTCCACCACCATAAAAATGGTGGTAGATTGCAATGTGCTTACCTCAAAATGCATAAATCTTCATTCGAATATCACTTTCCAAATGCCATTGTGGGTGTCATTCGCAACTGTAGGTCTCGCCCGTCTCCACAATGGTCTCACTTTCTTTCACTTTCTCTAAAATAAGCCGACAACTTTGTTTTGTCGGCTCATATAGCTAATATATATATATAACTATTACCTTCGAACACATATTCTCTTCGTTTGAAGGTATTATTTTAATATTTTTTTAATAATCAAGAATCTTCATTCGAAGAAAAACCTTCGAATGAAGGTACTTGATAAATGTTGTCCCCCTCCCTCCCAAATTTTTTTGTCCCAAGTTTGGGACCCATTATTGTGTGATTACCCTTGCACTAGATGATCTCTATATGAACAAGCTCTGTATCTTTCTATAAGATCTCTATTTCAATAGATTATTGTTGTGTGTACTTATTTAGTATAAAAAAGGTGAATGATGACAACTAAGATGCACACTAGATCAAACCCTTTTCCATATAACATTCAAGGACAAGACTGAGCCAAATCACTACTAAATGAAGGTGGACTTAGCTACAAATCTTGTACTCAAGTATGCTATAGAGGAATCAGATTTAATTCAGCCTTTCTATCAAACCCTAGGTTAACAATGCATGAAACCCCAGTTTAACAATGACAAGATTATAATAGAAGATATACAACAACAATAAAGAATGCAGTTGCATAGGAATGATCAAGAAGATGATAGAACCTATGTCCCAGAAGCAAAGGTGGCGGATGACTATTTCGAGACTGCCCAAGTCTTGGATGGAAGATTTTGCCAAAGGCCTAAACTAGAAAGATATTGCAAATGATGTCTTGATGCCAAATCTAAAGTCAATAGAGGAAGAAAGACTAGGGTGCCACCACCCAAGTCTTACACAAATGAATATTCCATAACTATTGTTGGATCCTAAAACCCTGATCTTCACTTAGTCTTCTTGTATCTTCATATTCTCTAGATCTCACTCCTGTAACCTATATGCACAAGAAGATAAGAAGGGGTTTGGGGGATATGGTGTTTAGGGACTTTCCTTAGTCAAATGATGATAAACAACAATGATATCACCTATGTGATGATCCCTTAGGATGATGAAGATCCTTCAACTCCTAAAGTGGATAGATGTCAACTTCATGCCTAGCATCATAATGAATGCTCTTTCTTGCTTCACTTTAGTATCATAAGTTGTCTATCTCTATATTGCTTACAAATGAACTCAAAAACACACTTATATATATGCTTTCCCACTCACAAATACACAATAACAACAAAAAATCTGCTCTAGAATCATAATGAATGCTCTTTCTTGCTTCACTTCAATATCATAAGTTGGTTATCTCTATCTTTCTTACAAATGAACTCAAAAACACACTTATATATATGCTTTCCCTCTAACAATCGTGAAATTAAACCAAAAGAGATTACAAGGAGAAACCTTTTTAAAGGTCCTAGGCTGACATAAACTTAATTTTGCCTCGACCAATAAGGAGGGACTTGGTTGGTGGTGCCCAAGTCTTTGAGCTCCTTTTGGGTCTGGGATAAGATAAAATATGGGCCCCTTATTCCTAATTTACATTGGTGTTGGGTAATTTTGCATCGGGATGAACATTTAGAATGAATAATGTAATCACAAGGACCTATGAGCTAAACAAGGAGGTAAAAAGACATGTGGACACTTTTTACTCCATAACATTTAGCCCACAATTTAATGTGTGTATGATCTTACAATTAGTACATGCATTAAAGTACGGTCAAATAACATCAAACACATTAGACACTAGAGTGAAGACACGCCCTAAGTTTGGAAGACCATATCTAGCCCCCAAGCTTAGGAAAATGTAAGAAAACACTTGGCAGTCACACAAAACATATAGAATATAATAAAGAGACATGTAATACATGGAGAAGACATGAACGTAGTCACATAATACAAAAAGTATACACATAGAGAAGACATGATTAAATGATCATACTACCCTAACTAGGTTATGGGGGGAGCTCATCACTACACTCCACCATCAAAGCATACAAAACACACAGTGTGGGGGGAGCTCATCACTACATGCCTCCACAAAACATGCAAGACACATGGCATGGGGGGAGCTCATCAATACCTACCTCCACAAAACACGCATGACACACAAAAAACATACGGAATACACACAGAATACATGAGCACCATAGAGTGTGTCATTGACACACTATACGTCTTATACAAAGCAAACATGAGCACCAGGGAGGAACTCATCGCTATGCTTTGCCATCTAAAACATGTCAAAAACACTTGATGATTGAGCTACATTACCACAACCACCAAAAACATGCTTAAGGTTGAATAACATAAGATCCAACCCCACCTCCCTAGAGGACTTTTTCAAAAGGATGTGCAACCTACTCAAGGGAATACATCATCATGTCTTCCATAGAAGGGATTTTTCCAAAAGGATGTGCAACCTACTCAAGGGTATACATCATCCTGCCTTCTGTAGAAGGAATTTTTCCAAAAGGAAGCACAACCTACTCAAGGGTATATGTCATCCCACCTTTCGAAGAAGGGCTTTCAAAAGTATACAACCCCACCTGCATCATGGAGGTATCTTATGGTGAAAAAGAAGTATACACAAACACACAACAAAGTACACAACCCTACCTACATCACGAAGATCCCTTACAGTGAAAAGGAAGTGTACGCAACATAATTTATCACAATATCTAAGACTTTACCACAATATATGCCCCCACCTTAAAGTGGTTGCTTCTTCTTGCTGGTAGCAATCAAGTTTAAGGTAAGGTGAAAACACACAAAGGAACAAGAGCTTTTGCAAAGCCCATGCCCCAAAGTGACATGTGCTTATAATCACTGAATTATTCCCAACAATCATGATAGAAACACATCCATATCATTTTCTAACAACCATTGATCAATAATAATCTTTGGTTAGAAAATCTATTCCAAGATAATAACCAAATTATTTCATGAAACATATCATTAAAACACACCAAGACTATACTTATGGGTTTGGAACCTGGTATATCCAATAATAATCTTTGGTTAGAAAATCTATTCCAAGATAATAACCAAATTATTTCACGAAACATATCATTAAAACACACCAAGGCTAGACTTATGGGTTTGGAACCGGGTATATCCATGAGGTTATACTTCAAGTATCTCAGAATCGAGTGTATCTACAAGGTGAGACAAAAGTAATTCAAAGTGCATAGAAGTAGATTTAGAGTATTGCAAAGGCTTGTTACAATCACAATACAATACATGATTACATCACAACACAAATTTATTCTAGTATTCAATCGTCAGTTAACAAATTACCCCCATCTTCATACATGGACTAGGTCCATTTTTGTTTTCTTGTTAGGGACACACGGTCATTATCAGAAGTGTAAATTTGTTGTTGTCATCCACCAACTAGTAGAGCCACAGTCACAATGGAAGAATGAAATCACAAAAAATGAGAGAGGAGACAAAAGTGACTTAGGTTCGCAACATGGGAAGATGCCCCCAAGACATCCTTCACAACATTATGCCCCCAAGGTACCACATACAAAAATTACAACAAGAGAGAGGAGCAGAAGAATAGAGAAACAAATAGAAGACATTTCACAACAAAGGTGGTCTCCTTGTATCCTTTGCCTTACAAGAGTAGATCAAGGGTCATCCAAGGAGACCTAAACAACACTTAGCACTACACGGGGGAACACAACACATCAACATACATACCTAGGAGGAGGCCACCCTTGAGAGAAACTAGAATAGGTGCTACATCAACTGTGGCTAAATGAGGGAGAAATACTTAGCTATAGTCACACAATGCTTGATGCTTTTGATGCTTCATCTGTTGAAAAAGTTTCTAACATGATATTTCCTAGTGGACAATCTATGTCTATCATCTTAGGATATATCAATTTGAGTGTTGGGATTGTTGATATTGTGTTAAAATTAAGAGTAGGATGATGGTAAGCTTTGGCGGGCTGCAAAGGATGGTATCCAATACCAGCCGAAGAGCTATGTGTAACAACTTCTAATGGTACTTTGATTCCTTGTTGTTTTATGCCACAACCATTACCTACATAGTTACAATTTTTTAAAGGCTTTTAAATCCATGACCATAGAGAAGCTTGCATAAACTTTATTGATAATGTTTGAATAAACTTTGTTTGTTTATTTGTTATATACCTCTTGCTATAGATAATGTTTGAATGATATGTTTGAAGCATAAATAAACTTTATTGATCGATGAAGGGTAGACAAAACTACCCCCATGGCATGAATCCATGGTCTACCAAGAATGATGTTATATGAAAGCATATTGAGCATGACATGGATAAGGGCAGATAATGTCACAGGTCCAACCTTTATGGGTAAAGTTATGGTACCTAGTGATTATCTACCAATACAGTTATTAAAGCCACGAATGTTAAGTTTATCTGATTTGATTAAAGATGTGTCAACCTTGATTTTGTGTAGCGCATCAATGCTACAAACATTAAGAGTAGATCCATTGTCAATCATAGTTCACTTTATCAACTTTTTATTTATTATGATAGAGATTACAAGATTATCATATTGGTTTTGAACTTCAATTGATGGTAATTCATGTTGTTGAAACATAATATCCATTTTTGTCGAGTGTATACAATCTAACAGAGTTGCTACATCATTTGGCTTAATAGTAGGTGGTACAATCACCTTTTGTAAAGATTCTTGGAGCATTCCATGGTATGTAGGCAATGTTTTTATGAGTTCCTAGAGAGAGATCTTAGCAGAAGTAGCACAAAATTTCTCTACAAGATCATAATCTCGACCAACATTATGAGTAAGATGAGGTGGTTGAGGAAGAATAGCTTGAGAAGTTGGAATGTTCAACTATTGTTTACTTTATTTATTATTTTGCATATTCTATGTGTGAGCAACCACATTGTATTTGGGTTGTTGCAACATATTTTGATACATTTGATTTCTTTGAGTAATTTGTTTTGTATAATTAAGAGTGTGACCCAGGGGTCGAGGTGGTGTTGGAGCACCTTGAACTGTAATCACCAATTTGAAGCGAGGAGGCACATTAGGTGCCTTATGTATAATGATTTTAGGAACATTAGTACACTTATTCACTATCCCCTTAGTAGGTTGAATAAGTCTATTAATGATGATTGAATTAACATTGTTTTACTTTGATTAAACTCAACATCCATCCCCAAAGGATTTAATGTGAGAGACATTTTTTCATTCACCAATGCTTCATCTTTTGAAGGGAGAGAATTGGCATGAAGGGAAGGCAAAGTGTTGTTAATATAATTGTTGATGATTGTATCTTTAGTGATGTCCTTGAGGGGTTTGAACATACAACCAAAGGAGAACTATCCATGGTCTTTGCATCCATAGTGATATCCAATGTGCTTGAAAATTCAATCAAAGGTAGGAGAACCATAGGATGAGCCATAGAAGCCTCATGTACTACAAAAGATTTAAGATTATTAGATAAACGTCCATTATCTACCCATGGAGGATCCTTTTTGAGGAAAGGTTCTTCATCCACAAATGCTTCATCTTTCAAAGGGAGAGCATTGGAATGAAGAGAAGGTAGGGTGATGTTAAGGAATGTATCAATGATTTCATCTTTGTTTACCAAAATTTCCTCATAAGTGGGAACAACTTTGGGATAGGGATCCAAATAATAGGGTGAAATAGACAAAGCTAGGTAACAATCACATGTATTAGAGACTAGTTCCATGGAATTATCATAAATTGTGGTATAAGTAGAAGAACTATCACCATCATCTTTCTCATGACAATTCATGGAGATGATTTTAGAAAGGTTTTTTAATATCGAAGGATATACACTCATGAGATTTACAAAGCTATCAAAATCATATATACATCCAATGATTTCATATAAAGAATATTTAAAGATATCAATATCATACATGGATTCCATATGATCTAAAACATAAGGATGCATATTAATGAATTTGTAAAAACTTTGAAAATATTTGATAAATGCATGCAAAGATACCAAAGAGGATCAATTAGAAGATGCCATAATGAAATATCTTGGATAAACAATGTACAATTAGCTC
This sequence comes from Cunninghamia lanceolata, assembly GCA_027924645.1. Taxonomy (NCBI): domain Eukaryota; kingdom Viridiplantae; phylum Streptophyta; class Pinopsida; order Cupressales; family Cupressaceae; genus Cunninghamia; species Cunninghamia lanceolata. The sequence goes on along the minus strand of BSBN01000591.1, from coordinate 5,236,747 downwards.
TACTCATTTATCAAATATGACCAATATGAGAGACTTTTGTACACCAAGATACTAGCTTGAGGAAACCACATTTTTGAAGCTTTTTACAAAGATAAAAAACACACTAGTATCGCTACAAATGTAGTGATCACAATGTTAAAAGAGCTACACAAAAAGGTAATATAGACAACTTTAAGATTTCTTGCAAAGAAATGCAGAAGAGATGTCAAACTTCTTATGTTGAAATACACAATGTGTAATTAAAAATATATGAATTTTCAAATATATGATGTGAAATGATACAAAATTTTCAAATGTATATTGATAAACATGCAATAAATCAATGTAAGATCTGATTTGAACAAGTAGAAAGATGTAAATTCTCAAACCTATAGGTTCAACAAAATGTTTAGAATGAAAAAGGTGAATGATGACAATAGGATGCACACTAGATCAAACACTTTTCCATATAAAATTCAAGGAAAAGACCAAACCAAATCACTTCCAAATGAAGGTGGACTTAGTTATAGATCTTGTACTCAGGTATGCTATAGAGGAATCAGATTTAATTCAACCTTTCTATCAAACCCTAGGTTAACAATGCATGGAACCCTAGTTTAACAATGACTAGATTATAACAGATGATATACAATAGCAATCCAGAGTCTAGTTACACAGGGATGATCAAGAAGATGATAGAACCTATGTCCTAGAAGCAGAGGTGTCAGAGGACTATTTCAGGACTACCCAAGTCTTGTACGGAAGATTCTACCAGAGGTCTTATGTGAGGCCGATTATTTTTTTCCTTCCTTATTTTGATCATTATGCATTTTAGTTGATGACATTATCAAACTTTTAGAGACTATGGTTTCATTATGCAGACTTGATTATATCTTTTGATTTTGATATGACATTGATTAGATATATGGTGATTCAAGTTGATCATATTTTGATGCTATTTTGTGATCTGACATACGAGATATATTAGATGATGTTTTGTGATGTGATTTCTAGTTATTATGTGGTGATGATTATTTGACATGTGATAGAAAAATGTAGTTTAATTCAGAGTTATGTTATGGATGATTATTATTGTATTCGATGGCTTGAATTTAATTCCAGTTGCTTCGGCTATGATTATTCATGATATGATTGACACTTGATCGAAACATTCCCAGGCCAAGGGAAATTGGAGGTAGAATTCACACTATGTTATTCCCTGTGAAACTGATCCATTCCCAAGAGGGATGAGGATCACATTTGAAATTGAGTGTTGATTTAAGTACTTGTTTAATTTTATCATTTTGGCTTAGTACCCCTTTGTTTAATTAATTAATATTAAGTGTTGTATAATTTTTATTGACTTACACCACTTGGTATTTATTTTTATTTTTGAGGCCATTTAAAGTGGATTTATGACCCCCTAGGTGAACCTTAGTGTCCCAAAATTTACCCTAAGTGGTTACCCATGGGTCTAGGGTCAATTTTGACTAACTAACCCTTGGTTAAACTCACTTTTGGTCACTCCAAACTATGGTTTAGTCAAAGTGACGAAATTTGAATTAGATAAGGTGGGAGATGAGCCATGCTTTGGGAAAGACTCATCTCCCTTCCCAATGTTTGGGAATCCCTTCCCTAGGAGGACTTGGGAGGTCTCCAAGACTCCCAAGTGTGTGGGATCTTCCTCCAAGACTCTCACACGCGTGTGAGAGCATCTTGGAGGGAGATGGCTCTTTTAGAGAATAAGAGGATGCCATATGGCATCCCTTATCCTCTTGGAGGTTTGGTTGGGAATGCCAGCTCACCACTTGTCCTCTCACACATGTGTGAGAGGACAAGTGGTGAGCTGGCATTCCCAACCAAACCTCCAATGTGTGAGAGCACAAGTGGATAAGGTGAGGATTGAGATGGAATTGGAGGGTGACACTTGTCACCCTCACACTTCCTCTCCCTTGCAAGTGGCATTGGAGGAGGAAGGAGAAGGTGACAAGTGTCATCTTCTCATTCCTCAAGGCCAAAATTGTTGGCCTATATTACCTCCTCTTGTTGAGGAGTGTGGGGTTCTTGCATTTTAGAGTTTCTTTCTATTTTTGAGCAATTTTGGGAAAGTTGGAGGAATTCTTGGAGGTTGGAAGGTTTGGAGAAGCTTGGAGCTCATCACCAAACGTGCTTCCATTATAGGGCTTTGAAGGTAAGCCTCATGAACTATGTTCTTCACCCTTGCTTATTTATTGTGATGTGTTTGTGTTTTTTTGTTGGTTGTTGTTTCATTATTTTGTGTGGGATGGGAGTATGGTGAGAGCACCTCCATTTGGAGGTAAGGCTCAACTTGTTTGGGGTAGGGGAAAGGAACCTCCTTGAGGTCACTCCCATATTGTGATATTTATGCCTTGAGGGCTTCTTACTTGTTGTGGAGAATATTTGAATGGCAAGAGTGCCATGGGAGTATATTTTGAGATTTTTGAGGAGTTGGATATTTGGAGGTTTTTGGCTTGAGGCCATGAGATTGGTATTTTTGGTATTTTGGTGTGGCCTTTGAAGTAGAGGGGTCCATTCCCTACCCCCATCAAACTCATTTTCATGAGTTGTGTTTTGTGTTATCCTTGGGGTTGGTTTTTGTGTTGCTTGTTGCTTTGCTTGTTGTGGAATGTTGTAACCGTGTGAATCCCTACCTCCCTAGCTCGGGGGTGACCCACTTGCGGGTCTACGATAGGGAGGAGGGCATTTCGTAGTGGCTGGGTTTTTCTTCTTTGTTGTGTTTTGTTTGCAGGTGTATATATATATATGAAATGGAGTTGATGAGAAGCCCATTTTTGTGTAGCTTGGTCCTTTGTTGTTGGTTGTTTGAGCCATGGCCATTGGGGCCCTATTGTATTTATTTGGTCAAGTTTTTGCCCTTGAAGTTGGCTGTGGTAAATGTTGAAATGTAAACATTCTGGCTATTTTATTTGAAGTTGTTTATCCCCTTTATTATGGAGTTGGTATTGTGTTGTGAAATGCATGAGTTGATTTATTTCTGTCAAATGTTCTTTGCACAAAAAAAATATATATATCTATAAATTTTGCTGTCTATGTTTTGGTGTAAATTAGATAATATGAAAGAAGATATAATGTATTCCTTTCTGTTATTTTGTATTGTGAATTCTATATTATGAGTTGCTGCTATGAGAAGAAAATGGGTTGTTAGAAGTTGAAATAAAGTTGGGATTTACTTATCTTCATAGTTGCATCAAAAGAAAGGATATGTTGCTATGCATTAAACTGTTTTTAAAAAAAAAAAAGAGAAAATTTCTGAATAGTATGATTGCAAAGAAAAAAAAAAGAGAAGTATATATATATATATACATATTTATATGGGGATATATATATATATATATTTACGTTATTTGTTAAAATGAAATCATGTTGTTGTTCAGTTATTTTTATTTTATTTTATTTTCTTATCCCTGGGTAAACACAGTAAAACATAGAAGAAAACTTATATATTACATTTTTGGTGTATATATATTATAATATGTATATACACTTATATATATAAGTGTATACATATATATTTATAATAGAAAAAAAAGACTGCTGAGAAAATGAACCTATGGCGAACAGGTATTAGCAGGAACCTTGTTTTTTAAGACAAAAAAAAATGTAGTGGGGTTGTGGTGGGCGGTGCCCACCACAGACCCCTTTCCCGCTGCTGCCTGTGTTTTAGTTTAGGGTGTGGGGAGGGGGTTGGAACCCCCACCCACACCCAAGTTGTGGTGGGCGGTGCCCACCACAGACCCCTTTCCCGCTGCTGCCTGTGTTTTAGTTTAGGGTGTGGGGAGGGGGTTGGAACCCCCACCCACACCCAAGGGTGTGGGTGGGGGTTCCAACCTCCTCCCCACCGTTGCTTCTTTAAAAAGCTCTCAAACTCCTTACTCCGCTCCTCCCCATAGTGACCACTCCGTCAAACCTCTCCCGCGGCCCTCTGTACTACGCCACCCCCATACAACTTCTTCCTCCCTCCGTAGTTTTCCGCCTGCCCTCCACCAGTTTCTCTGCCCCTTCACCCCCTTAACCTCCAATGTTTGGATGGCGGTGGCGCTGCCGCAAACCCTTGGCTCCCTCCGCCCTACTCCATTTATCCCTGCAGAAAAACTTAGATCTTTCACATACAGTTTTATTTATATAATACTTTTACTCTATTATAACACAAAAAAAGAAGGGAATTCAGCCTATACAAATATAAACAATAAACAGAGTATGGTTGTCTATGCATCTTGAGTTGAACAACCATTTTTACCTCTGGTTATTATCATGGCGGCCATGGAACCTTTTCAAACCCTAACCTACAACAAAGGAGAAAACAAGCAAGGAAGAAAACAAAGAGAAGAATATGTTAGAGAGTTAGGGCAACCTAAAGGATAACAATGAAATAGAGATTAGGGCTTTTACAAATTAGAAAACAATATTTATTTGTGAGGAGTATATGAGGATAATAGTTTTATTCTTATTTTTAAATCCTCTAATTTGCCTTGACCTTAATTCATTTCTTGTCCCCTTTTAATTTTACTTAAGTTTTAATTGGGAATTTTTGTATTTTGTTTAATTGCCTTGTGATTTAGATTTTATAAAGGCAGTATTGAAGTTTTGTTTTAAATTTGGGAGGCATATTTCCCTTTGTATTAAATTCATTTCGGTTGGGATAATTGTTTTATTTGTTTCCCTAGCACGATTTAATCGTTTTAATTATTTATCTATTTTACTATTATTTTACGGGAAGGAGTATTTTAATCTCCTTCCTCCTCATTATTCCGAGTTCGTTAATAAATGTAATGCCGAAATTATATTTATTAACGGACTCCATTTTTTAAATCCAATTTGGCATTTGTTATTATTTTATTATATTATTTCAAATTTTTATTCTTTTTTGCAAGGTCAATTTATTTGACCTTGGCAGGATATCATTTGGGTATTTTATATTGTTTTAAATTGTTCTTAAGTTTAATTTTTTTTATTCTTAAATTTTATTTTATTTCTCATTGGAGTTTTATTTTAAAATTTTTATTTCGATTATTGAAAACGCGTTATGCTGTCAAATTTTCCCTAGATTTCTAGGGTTTAATTTTTACAATATTTTATTTACTTTTATTCCATCATTCCACTTTATCATGTGTCCATCATGCCACTATTTTCTTAATCATTATTTCAATTTTCTTTTGACCTGAGTTAAGGTTAGGTCTCGAAGTTGGCAGAATCATCTTCACACCTAGGAAACTTAGGGTTCAGATTAAAATCAGTCTAACCCTAAAAGTGACACACTTCGTATCGCATACCCCCTAGATGGCTATCATCACGCAGGGGACTGCGTGGGACAACGCACCTGCCTGAATTATGTTGACATGTTTATGCCTTATGCGTATTGCCACCGAGCACGCAGACGCATGCGAGGGGGTTCCTAGGGATAGGTAGAAAAGTTTTTTCGTAATTCGTGTCATGACCACATGGCAAATGTGGACATGACACGTGTGTTGTGTGGCGTGACCGCATGGGAAATGCGGGCATGACATCTTAACTAGAAAGATGATGCAAATGATGTCTTGATGCTAGATCTAAAGTCAACAAAGGTAGAAATACTAAGATGCCACCACCCAAGTCTTGCATAGAGGAATATTTCATAATTGTCATTAGATCCTGAAACCCTGATCTTCACTCAATCTTCCTGTATCTCCATATTCTGCGGATCTCGCTCTTGTAACTTGCACACAAGAAGATAAGAAGGGGTTTGGGGATTATGGTGTTTAGGGACTTGCCTTAGTCAAGTCTTGAGATAGCATTCAAGATTACCAAGTCAAATCTTGAGATAGCATTCAAGATTACCAACATCATTGTTTGATAGAGAGTACATGCACTCATGGGGGCAGAGGTTGAAAACAAAGATGATAATGATGAATCAAATAATGATAAAAAATAATGATATCACCTATGTGATGATCCCTTAGGATGATGAAGATCCTTTAACTCCTAAAGTGGATAGATGATAGCTTCATGCCTACAAAAAACACACAATAACAACACAAAAATTTGCTCTAGAATCACAATGAATTCTCTCTCTTGCTTCACTTCAATATTATAAGTTGGCTATCTCTATCTTGCTTACAAATGAACTCAAAAACACACTTATATATGCTTTCTTGCTAACAATCATGAAATTAAAGCAAAAGAGCCGATAAGGAGAAGCCTTTTGAAAGGTCCTAGGATGACATAAACTTAATTTTCCCCAACCAATCAGGAGGGACTTGGGCGGTGGCACCCAAGTCTTTGATCTTTTTTTGAGTCTGGGATAAGATAAAATATGGGGCCCTTATTCACAATTTACATTGGTGTTAGGCAATTTTGCATCAAGATGAACATTTAGAATGAATAATGTAATCATTGGGACCTGGGAGCTAAACAAGGAGGTAAAAAGACATGTGGACACTTTTTAATCCATATCAGTACTAACCCTTATAGGTCTATGAGGAAGATTCTTCCTTCTCCTTCAACTCCTTGTGGATTGTGACATCCATTCAACTAGGGTTTCATGCTCATAGTAAATCTATTTCATTATTACAGTCTTTATCACATGTTTTTCCTCTGCTCAGAAAGAGAACACACTCTTTATCACACTTATCATTGTTGTTGTGGAGGTGGGAACACCGACACAATATTTGACTGAGGTAAGCCCCTAAATAACACAACCATTTTTCCTGTTTTATGTGTGCAGATCCGAATTGGGAGTTTTTGACACCTGACGAGTGATAGGAGAATAGAAGGAACATATACTGCTAGGCCACATGAGTGAACATGGTCTAAAGGTACTGCTAGATATAAATCTTCTCCTAGGTGCTAAATCTAGAGATTTGAATTTTTGTGAGCATTGTTTGTTTGGAAAACATAATAGGTTGAGTATTTCTAGTTGCACTACTAGAAGTCAAGAAATTCTAGATTTAATTCATTCAGATACTTGGCAAGCACCGGTTATATCAATAGATGGTTCGCCATATTTTGTTTCATTTATAGATGATTGTTCCCATAAGGTGTGGATTTATTTATTGAAGAAGAAATCTGATGTATTTTATTATTTTAAGAAGTATAAACCTTTGGTAGAGAATTAGAAAGGCAAGACAATTAAGTGTCTTAGAACAGATAACAGAGGGGAATTTTGTTTAGGAGAGTTTAATCAGTTTTTTGGCCACAACGTTCCACATGTACACCATGCAAAATTATATGAGAAAGTGTCACTTGTGCTTTTATGCATCGATATCTATCTTTAGATTGGATCAAATTTTGCATGTGCTTTTTCATGATTATTTAATTTAGTCAATCTTGAATGCCAAGACATGAGAAAAAGTTTTGTAACTTTAAATTTTCTTCTAAGAATAAAATTGAGAGATCTTTGCCCATGGTTTTTCCTGATACATTACCAGGTTTTCCACATAAATCTATGTTATCTATTTTGTTCCTTTATTGCTAATTCACTATTATTTCAATTATGCACTGCTTATTTTTATAACAATTGGTATCAGAGCATACGATTTTGTGCAGAAATTATTTTGTGGGTTTTTCATATTTGTGAAAAGAAATGATAGGAGGCACGATTCCCAGATTTGAGGTTCAAAAAATTTGATATTTCTAATTTTGCTTTGTGGAAACTAAAGGTTCAAGCCTTATTGGTGAAGCATGGATGCGTCGTGGCTCTCAAGGGGACATTTTCAAAACCTACAGCAATGAAACAAGAGGATTGGGATGAGAAAGATAACATGGTTAGAGCTACAATTTAGCTATCTATGGTTGATTCAGTTTTATTCAATGTTGCAGAGGAGAAAATGACACATGACTTTTGGACTAAGCTCGAAAAGTTGTATGAGACCAAGTCATTGGCAAATAAAATTCTATTACAATGATAGTTGTATAATTTGAGGATGCATGGCAGTTCTTCAGTCACAGATCATCTCAATAATTTCAACACACTGATTAGCAAGTTGGCTTCAATGGAGGTGAAAATTGAAGAAGAGGATAAAGCAGCTATACTATTGTCCTCTTTGCCTGAAAATTGGGATCAACTAGTTATGACACTCAGTAACTCAGCACCGAAGGGGAAACTTGTCTTTGAATATGTGGTAGCTGCAATAATTTTTGAAGATTCAAGGCGGAAGACATCTCAAGGAACTTCTTCCTCTGATGCCCTTTTTGCAAGGGGTAGAACTCTGGAAAGAGAGAAAGTTGAGCATGGACAAGCTAGGTCAAAATCCAAGGGGTAGAAAAGTGTTAAATGTTGGAACTGTGGAAAAATAGGGAATGCCAAAAAGGATTGTAGGCTACCGAAAGAAAACAAAGAAAATCCTAGCTCCCAGCCATTAGAGGAAAATACAACAAAAGATAAAGCACCATTGGAAGATGGAAAGGTTTTGTTTGCTAATCTGAGAGGTTCATTTCATCATGTTTAGATCATTGATTCTGGAGCCTCTTTTCACATGAATCCTCACAAGGAATGGTTTTCTTCTTACCAGTCATGTGATGGAGGTATGGTTTACATGGGAAATGACAACCCGTGTGAATCTATTGGTGAAGGAGCGGTCAAAATCAAAATGTTTGATGGGATTGTAAGGACTCTTTAGCATGTAAGAGATGTACCAGGATTGAATAAAAATCTTCTATCACTTGGACTATTCGATGAGTAAGGTTACTGATTTAGTGGAGAAAATAGTTGTTTGAAGGTAACAAAGGGAGCATTGATGGTGCTAAAGGGAGAAAAGGTTGGCAATCTCTACAGGCTTGTTGGAGAAACTTTTAGTGGAAAGGCTACAGTGGTATCAAATACAGAAATAGATTCATTATCTACTTGGCATCAAAGGCTAGGACACATGAGCGAATGTGCTCTAAAGGTACTGCTAGATAGAAATCTTCTCCTATGTGTTAAATCTAGAGATTTGAATTTTTGTGAGCATTGTTTGTTTGGAAAATAGAATAGGTTGAGTTTTTCTAGCTACACTACTAGAAGCAAAGAAATTTTAGATTTAATTCATTCAGATACTTGGAAAGCACCTATTACATCAATAGGGGGTTCATTATATTTTATTTCATTTATAGACAATTTTTCTCATAAGGAGTGGATTTATCTATTGAAGAAGAAATCTAATGTATTTTCTTATTTTAAGGAGTTTAAAGCTTTGGTAGAGAATGAGAAAGGCAAGACAATTAAGTGTCTTAGAATAGATAATAGAGGGGAATTTTGTTTAGGAGTGTTTAATCAATTTTGGAGTGATCATTGTATTGCAAGGCAGTTGACGGTTCCTAGAACACCACGACAAAATGGTGATGCTGAAAGGATGAACCATACAATTATGGTAAGAGTTAGATGTATGATGAGAACTATTGTATTGGAGCAGAAATTTTGGGCTAAGGCTATTAATACAACCTATTTCTTGATTAATAGATCACCCACTACAGCTCTAGATCATCAAATTCCTGAAGAAGTTTGGGTAGGTAAACCTATTGATTAAATTCCTTTCTTCATATTTTTTGTTCTGATGCTTATGCTCATATTCCCAAAGAGGATAGGAATAAGTTGAACATGAAGTCCATGAAATGTATTTTCTTAGCTATGCAGAAGGTACAAAGGGGTATAGGTTGTGGGATACTGCTGCCCACAAGATTATTATTAGCCGAGATGTTTATTTTAATGAATAATTAGTGAAAGGAAGTAAAGAAAAATAAAGTACATAAACTATTCCAGTAGAGATGGAAAAGTATGATGCTAATATGGAGGTGCTAGATGAAAATTAGCCACCTATTCATCAACAAGATAATAATCATAATCAGTTTTTTGATGAGGTTGAACAACAACTGAATGAGCCACAAGGTAACACATTACCCCTTCTGAGGAGATCCACTAGAGTTATCAAACCACCAGCAAGGTATTATCCTAATTTTAATTCAACTTATGCTTTACTTACTAATTTTCGTTAGCCTAGTTCATATTAGGAGGCTTGCGAAGATGAAGATGCAAATAAATGGGGAGAATCCATGGATGAGTAGATGAGAGCTCTACATAAAAATAGATTGTGGGAGCTTATGCAATTGCCTAAGGGGAGAAAATCTATTGGCAACAAGTGGGTCTTAAAATTGAAAAGGGATATGAATGATAACGCGGAGTGATATAAAGCTTGTTTGGTGGCCAAGGGGTATGCATAAAAATTTGGAATTAATTTTGATGAAATCTTTTCACCTATGGTATGGTTAAGTACAGTTAGATTTGTGTTGGCTTTTGTTGCAAGTCTTGATTTAGAGTTACAATAGTTAAATGTTAAAACAATTTTCTTGCATGGTGATCTTTCTAAGTAAATTTATATGTAACAACTAGAAGGTTTTGAGGAAAAGGACAAGGAGAATCTAGTATGCAGGTTGAACAAATCATTGTATGGTTTGAAACAAGTGTCAAGGTATTATTACAAGTGATTTGATTCCTTCATGATGAGTTTGGGTTTTAGTAGATATGAGGCTAATCATTGTGCCTACTTTAAAAGGTATGAAGATGGTAGATTCATTATTTTGCTTTTGTATGTAGATGATATGTTGGTAGGAGGTACTGGCATGTAGAGAATCATCGGGTTAAAAACTCAGCTTCCTAGGCAGTTTGAAATGAAAGACTTAGGAAATGCAAATCAGATTCTTGGAATGAGGATACATAGAAATAGAAAGAACAGGAAAATTTAGTTGTTACAGAAGGCTTATGTGGAGAAGATTTTGTAGCACTTCAATATGAAAAATGCACAACCAATTGGTACTCCATTTCCTGCTCATATTAAACTATCTTCATAATAGTGCCCTAACATAGAAGCAGAGAAGACATAGATGTCTTGTGTATTGTACTCATCAGTAGTTGGTAGTCTTATGTTCTCTATAGTGTGCACCAGACCAGACATTGCACAAGCAGTGGGAGTAGTTAGTCATTCCATGGAAAATCTAGGTTGTGATCATTGGATGGCTGTGAAGTGGATTCTTAGGTATTTGAGGGGCACTTCTAATACTACTATTTGTTATAGTGGGAGTAGTCTTCAGGTTAATGGATATGTGGATGCAGATTTTGGTGGAGATAGAGATAAGAGAAAATCTACTACAAGTTATGTTTTCTCCTTAGTAGGAGGTGTTGTTAGTTGGGTTTCAAAGAAACAAATAGTGGTGGCTTTGTCTACTATTGAAGCAAAATATATGGTAGTGACATAGGCTAGCAAGGAGATAATCTGGCTTCATAGACTCTTGGGTAAATTGCAGGTAAAACAAGATAACATGGTGTTGCATTGTGACAGCCAGAGTGCTTTACACTTAGCACGGAACTCATCTTATCATGCCAGAACAAAACATATTGATGTATAATATCATTTTGTACATGAGGTGGTGGAAGGAGAACATGTCTCTTTGGCTAAGATACAAACTGATATAAATCAAATAGATATTTTGATGAAGCCTACTACAAGAGAGAAGTTCATATGGTGCAAAACTTCTCTTGGATTACACATCACTTGATGATAGGAAGCAACGAAATTGGTCTCTCAAAATGAGGTGTTATTCGCAAGGTAGAAACTTGATTTCAAGTGGGAGCACTCACACTTTTGTGCACGGATATCTATCTTTAGATTTGATCAATTTTTGCATGAGCTTTTTCATGATTATTTAAGTTAGTCGAGCTTGAATGCCAAGGCATGAGAAAAGTTTTGTAACTACAAATTTTCTTCTGAGAATAAAATTGAGAGATCTTTGCCCGTTGTTTTTTCCTAGTACATTATTAGGTTTTCTACTTAAATCAGTGTTGTATATTTTGTGCCTTTATTGTTAATTCACTGTTATTTTAATTCTGCACTATTTATTTTTATAATACAAAATGTGTTGCAACAACCTAGTTACGATACAATTTCTCACATCTACAACACTTGCAACAAAAAGAAAAATAAACAAACACTGACTGTTCCTATTCTCTTCCACCTTCTAAACCTTTTCTTCCTCCATCACCTCGTCTTTCTCAATATGCTAACACAAAATATGATCTTCTCGAACTACTTCATGCTACTCTGACTAAAATCTCACTCTAGGAATTAATACAAAACTCACCTACATACAACATGATTCTCCAAGAGGCTCTGTAGAAGGTAGTCATCCCACCTTTTGTTAGACTGAATGATGTAGCAGTCCTATTAGATTTTATGTAGGCGAAGAGTTCAGATATCATCTTTCAACAACATGAGTTATCTCCTCTCGAAGTTCAACAACAATATGATCCTCTTAAGATTTTGGTCATCATTAATAGAAATGGAATAAAGCATACTCTAATCTATAATGGATTGGGTCTTAATATTTATAGCACAGATTTATTGCATAAGTCGGTGTAGATACCTCTCGTATCAAGCTTGATACTCTTAATATACATGGCACATGTTACAGTCTATCCGATACAAACATAGTAAAACCATAATTTAATACTGGTCATGTGTAATACCACATGAAATCATCATGTATATTTGAAATTGAGTATGCCTTATATCTTATTTCCGCATGTCATTTTTAAATAATAACATATATGAACATTATACTTCAAAATAATCCTAAAAGCATATAACCTCATCTATACATGATAGAACTTATAGCATGTAAATTTGAAAATGAGCATCATAAGAAAGCTTATCCAAAGCTAAATAGTCATATAGTGCCAAATCAACAAGAGAAAAGATTATATCTTTAACTAGGTCTCGTAACATCATCTTATGGTCACGTGATATTGATTTATATTTCTATAACATCAGATCTAATCAAATTGAAACACAAATAACAAAGTTGGTATCATCTTAATTCAATATCCATCAAATACATAAAGCTCATCTTGAGTTAAGTTAATTTCACTTCTGGCAATTCTACTTAACAAGACATATCAAGAAGATAAGTTACAATCTTTAGTTCTGAATAGGTTTCATAGATGATGTGGCATCTCGATGGATTCCTCACCTTAGCTCCTCCTTCATACACTCAAAGATGACAAAGTATCATAGAGGTGACATCCACCCTACCATGAGGCCAAGATTTCATGCTACCCCACATAGGCAGTGCAACCTGTTCCAAGGAACTAGTTTTATAATATGCTACCCCAGATTTTTTTAAAGTTTGTACAATGATATCACAATGTTAGCACAAGAATACAAATAAATAGAACACCTCCACACTTTCTGATTACCAAGTTCCCAAGATGGGCGAGGTGAGAGCATACAGTGCTTTGGCTTATCAATCAAATGCCTATGCTTCAATAATGTTGGTAAATAATCACTAGGTATAATCACACTACTTGTTGAGGTTGGACCTATGACTTTGCCTACGCTTATTCATGTCATGCCTAGTACTCTTTCATATAATCTTCTTCTTGGTAGGCCATGGATTCATGCCATGGGGGAAGACCCATCTACTCTTCATTGCACATTAAAATTCTTTTATAACAACAAACTCTACATAGTTGAGGGTGATCTGAATCGAGGAAGTTGCTTATAGGCATAAGCTAGATCTCAACCTCTTCTTTCTAGATCTATCAACACTTTGATTCCTTCTTCAACAAAACATGGCTCCTATTCTCTACTACTAACAACAGTGATGATTAGGATAGTACTTTTTCTCTGAGTGCATATTTTGGTGACGATTGGGGTTCACTAGATTTTACACCCTCCTTTATTGGAGAGTACAAAATCCCATTATCTAAACCTGAAATCTTGAAGGTGGCTTCAATTTACTCTATGCAATCTATTCCTTCTTCTAAACCCATCACTCAAATTTCTTCTATTTTAACAAATTCTGAAACACCTTCCTCACCTTCTATTCATGATTATGTACCTTCTTCTAATGCATCTCTTGGTGATGATTGGGGATCTTTAGATTTCAACCTACATGGGCCTGTTGAATCTAAGATTGACCCTCCTCACCTTGACATCTCAACAATCAACAAGGATCCACAACCTTGCAAAAGGATCAATCCTTCTCCTCATATCAATTCTGCTACTACTTCTTCAACATGTCATCATGCTTCTCATTTTGACAAAACTCATAATGTGACCTCCCCTCCTCTGTTTGATTTTGAGGCACGTTAATGGAAATGGTTTAGGATGTATGTAACAATGATTTAAGGTTCCTGTGAAACCAAAACTACACTTTTCTAAAGTAAGTTTAGGTTTCTGACCTTCTCCTATGTCTACATCCCCTTCATCATTGTCTAATGTCTCTATGGCTCCTTTTTTTTAGAAATCAAACTCCTCCCCACAATGGAAAGGCTTGCTTCTTATTCCACTCACTTCTTCTCTTCTATCTCAACAAGAGTGTATTTTGAAGTGTCTACTCAATGACTGCTTGATCACTATTCCTCCTATGACATGCAAAAGTATCCACAAAATAGTAAATCAAAACTTCCTTTCTGTGCATATCATTGAGTGCTTGGCCATTCCACTAGTGAATGTCGAGCCTTCCACATACAAAACTCAGTACCTTTGTGACATATGTGCTTGCATTTCCCCTTCTACTATAGCATCTATTCTTTCTTCAAATATTATTCTTCTCCCTATAAAATTATAATTGAGTCTCCTTTTCTATGGCATCCTGCACCTTTGTCATCACATTGCGATAGACTCCACCACTTTTTAGTAGCAACACAATCCTCTTTCTCATGGTTGTTCTCACCCATACTCTGGGTGGCAGGGGGAAAATTTGTTCAAGGGGTAGGCATTCTTTCTAAGGATCTCCCCTCCTCTTATAGTTTCAAGCCTCTTCTTTACCTTAAAACATTTACATATTGTACATGCAAACGTTTTAAGGGGGGGTATATATATCCTATTCACATGTGAATCCATCATGCCTCCTGAACTTTGGCCTATTTTTGTCCCCTCCTACGGTGTCTTTTTTCATAGCACCCCTTGAGGGATTGTTTATTTTGCATTCCCTAAGGCATTTTTATTTTGCGCTCCCTAAGGTGTTGTTTATTTTATGCTTCTTGAGGCATTGGTAGCATACGATCACCTAGCATAATGCAACTTTCTACCATGTGATCCATATAGTCTATGAGACACCTAGCATAACACAACTTGCTATCCTATGTGCTTCATACGACCTAAACTTGTTACACTCATGGTCACCTAGCATAACACAACTTGCTAGCTGGTGATCCAAGAGCATGTTTTGATCTACATGACCCATAGCGATAGAGCAAGCTAGTGCCTAAGTCATGTACTCTTATTCATTTGAATTGATTACTACTCGTGTATTTGTATGTCTTCTCTCTTTAAAGCAATCAATCAACTCATTACATTCTTCTATCTCTTTTTCTTAGAACTCCTCTATTTTTGGTTCTCTTTTACTTTTTGTGATGTTTTGGGGACAATACAAGGTGTTGAGACATCCTTTCAACCTAGGTCTCTTTACTTTGTTGACTTAAAATTTTATTTTTTGTTTTCTTATGTGTTTTCTCACTTCGTGGTTACATACTTTTGTTTTCCATGTGTACTCTATGCTTTATGTATGTTTCATCTATGCTCTATGTATGCTACTTATTTTCATGTATGCTTCATGTTTTCCATGTATGCTCTATGTATTTCATGTATTCCTCATGTTTTCCATGTATGCTTCATGTTTTCCATGTATGATTTGTGTATGTTCCATGAATGTTTTGTGTGTATGTGTGATTCATGCTATGTGTCTTATGTTTATGTAACCTCTTTATCTAAGTATTGTAGACTCATAAAATCCTAAGCTTGGGGGATAGCACATCTCCCAACTTAGCAACATTCTATGGCTTCAATGTCTTGGTAAAGAGATTTGTTATCCCAGTAATTTAGCTAGTGTATGAGCGTAAGTTCATATCCTCACTAAAGTGGGGGATAAATGTAGTGTATAAAATTGATACCTCTTGCAATTATGCCCTAGGTTTGGCACCTATTTTGGCTTATATGTTCATATTTGTTTACAATATGCAATTTCTAGTACTTTTCTAGGATACAAGGCTTTATCCTCTGACATCTGACATTTGACTTGAGCCCAAATCACCAGGACTAGGGTGCATAGCACTTGGGTCATGGAAATTTGGCCCTAAGAAGATATATTTGAATGTTGGATTTACGACTTAAGTGATGGACCTTGTTGGTCTCAACTCAATTGGGCCCTCAGAAAGTAAGTGAGATTCATATATAAACAAGTCTCTCTCACTCATTTACACTAGATGATCTCTCTATGAACAAGCTATGTATCTTTCTACATTTTCTCTATTTCTGTAATTATTGCTATGTGTACTAACCCTTGGAGGTCTATGAGGAAGCTTTTTCCTTCTTCTTTAACCCTTATAGATTACAACATCCATTCAACTAGTGTTTCATGCTCATGGTAACTCTATTTCATTCTATTTCATTATTATAGTCGTTATCACATGTTTTGTCTCTACTCACTAAGAACATGCACTCTTTATCACACTTATCATTTGTATCGTGGAGGTGGGAACACCAACATGAGGTTCGACTGAGGCAAGCTCCTAAACAACACAACCATTTTTCCTCTTTTATGTGTGCAAATCTAAATCAAGAGTTTCCAACACCTAACGAGTGACAAGAGAATAGAAGCAACATATATAGTCACACATAGACTTCTATTGGGAATTAAGGTGTATCAACCTTACAGTTCCTAGCATTTATTATCTGATTATTTATTTAATTATTTGCCTATGATGTATTTAATGTTGCACATCATGTTTTGTCATTTAGTGTGAAGTGGCATGGTGAGATGTCACTCCACTTGTAAGGTGACTTGGATGGACAAGTCAACCCATGAATATCTACGCATCCCATTTGAGATGGCACTAATATGCCATGTGTCGGCATCTTGTGACTTGTGTAAGAACTTATGACATATGATAGATTCTATGACATGTAAGAGCCAAGTATAGATATTCCTATAACAGGTGAAGACAAGTGTCATGAAGCATCTAAATGCATGAGAGGAAGGCATCTTTAGGCACCCAAGTTGGGTTATGACATGCTGTAAGAGTAATATGCTATATTTAGGCAGTTATGACAAATTCTCTTACAGTTGTAAGACCTGTCATGTATGATGGATTCTATGACAGTTTTAAGGTGCGTACGAGCATTTGTCATGGCCTATCTTTGTATGGAGCGCTCCACATTGGGAAGTCAAACCTGCATGTTATGACGGTTGTAAGAGAGGTGTATGCATGTTGTACAAGTGTCCTTAGGCATGGGAAATGGTCCATGAGGCCAAGTTGGACACCCACCTCTAGAAGCTTCTCATTTATGCCTTGTAACTCTATATATTTAGGTTCTTTGAGTAGTATGTTTATGGTTCATTTGTAGGTATCATTATGCTGCCATAATTATTCCATATTTGACATTGTGACAACTCCTGGAAGAACTTCCATTCCAAGTGTGTTGTAATCCTTTACAGATTTGATAATACATTGTGCAGGTTTTGGAGTGTGGGGTTTTTCACCCGAAAGGGTTTTCCCCACATACATCTTATGTCATTGCATTTATACTTGCTTACATAAATGCATTTTAATCTCTCTGTTAATGTGAATCATAAAGTTATAACTGGAAATATCTAAAGAAAATTTGCATAATTATCCCTCATTAGATTGGTGTAGGAAGTTGTTTCCTCTTACCGCGCTTCCTTTCAGTTGGTATTAGAGCTTTGCTAGTTTTGGTCCTAGCTACTGAGTAGAGGGTTTTTTGTACTAATATTCAATTAAGTGGGAGTTTGTGTAGAGTATTTTGTTATCTTGTTGCAGTGAGAAGATGCAAAGCACATTTGGGAGATTCAAGATCAAAAAATTCAATGGAGGCAACTTTGAGTTGTGGAAACTCAAGAAGGAGGATATGCTGGTGGATAGAGACTTATGGATTGTGATATTCAACACCAAATCCCAAAGCATGAAACAAGAAGAATGGGATCAGATGGATTAGAAGGCCAAGAGTCTAATAAGGCTCTGTTTGGCTCATTATGTGCTCCTGAATATCAATGAGGAGAAGACTGCAAAAGACCTTTGGAAGAAGCTTGGAGATCTTTATCAGGATAACTCCCTGGTGAGCAAGCAATTCTTGAAGAAGAGACCATTTTCTCTGAGGATGGAAGATGGAAGATCAGTTGTGGATCATCCCAATGCATTCAACATGATTGTTGCTTAGTTGAGCTCTATTGGTGTGAAGATGGAGGAGGAGGATCATTGCATGACAGTACTACATTCTTTACTAGATTTATGGGACCATCTTGTGATGGTCATTGGGAGTACCACTACCACTTTCAAGATGGATGAAGTGGTTTCTTTGTTGTTGTCTGAAGAGATGCGGAGAAAGTTTTCTGAGTTGGCTAGGGAAGCTCTTGCCATTCGTGGTAGATCTAAAGAGAAGGGAAATAAAAAGGACAAGAAGAAAGGAGACAAAGGAAGATCCAAATCCTATGGGAGATCTAAGTCTCCTGAAAAGTCCAAGGCTTTATGTTGGAACTGCGGAAAACCTGGTCATTTCTACAAGGATTACAAGGAGAAGAAGAAAAAAAAGAAGAACCATGATTATGACTCTGAGAAGTCCTCTCAAGAAGATGGAGAAGCATTTGTTGCTGCCTTGGCAACACATGCATATGAGGATGTGTGGCTAATTGACTCCAGTGGATCTTTTCACATGACCTCCCATAGAGAATGGTTTTCGAAGTATGAAAAGTTTGATGGTGGGAAGGTGTACCTGGGTGATGACTCTCACTTGAAGATAGTTGGTCGTGGAAGAGTCCTAACTGGATTCCTTGATGGTCAAGTGAAGGGGATAAATGGTGTTCTCCATGTCCCTAGTTTGTCACAGAACCTTGTTTTTGTAAGTAAGTTGAATGATCTGGGTGTGCAGTTTATTTTCCTAAATGGAGGATGCAAGATGATGAGAGGAGCTATGGCGTTAGCTAAGGGTGTTCAGATTGGCACTTTGTTTCAGCTTGATGCATGCGTGATTCAATGCAATAGTTCCTCTGTTTAGAAAAAGAGAGCTTCAGAGTCCTCATCCTCATCGTCGGAACCAACAGCCAATAAGACTGTTGCATCTACATCTAATGGTCATGATTTATGGGTACCTAAGGGTGCTCATTCTATGGAGATGAAACTTCCAGCTGAGAAAACAATGTTAAAGGCTTGGCCACATTGGTGAAAAGGGTTTGAGGACCCTGAAAAATAAAAATCTCGTTGAGAGTATGAATGATTGTAACCTTGAGTTTGATTTCTGTGAACACTGTATATATGGAAAACAAAATCATGTTTAGTTCTACTCTAGTTCTCATAAATCTTTTGAGGTGTTGGATCTAATTCACTCTAATGTATTTGGTCTTGTTAATGTTCCTTCAATTTTGAAATCTATATATTTTGTTTCATTTATTGATGACTACAGTAGAAGGACATGGGTGTATTTCCTTAGGAGTAAATATGAAGTCTTTGCAAGATTCAAAGAGTTCAAAGCTCTTGTAGAAAACCAAAAAGATAGAAAGATCAAATGTTTGAGGACTGATAATGGTGGTGAGATTTGCTCAGCATATTTCAACAAGTTCTGTAAAGAACAAGGTATTGAGAGCCTGCATAAGACAACTTCATATACCCCTCAGCAAAATGGAGTTGCAGAGAGAATGAATAGAATGTTGATGGAGAGGGCTAGGAGCATCTTAAGTGGAGTTGGCCTAGAATAAAAGTTTTGGGCTGAAGTTGTTTCTACCGCTTGTTACCTGGTTAACAGGTCTCCTACATCAATGCTCATTAATAAGACCTCTATGGAGGTATCTTTTGGTAAGAAGCCTTCACTTAGACACATTTGAGTATTTGGTTGGGAGTCATATGCACATGTGCCTAAGGAGAAGAGGTCCAAGTTGGAGAACAAGGAAGTTAAATGTATCTTTATCAGTTATGGCATCGGTGTGAAAGGGTACAAGCTTTCGAAATAGTTCTATATAGCAAAAGTGTGATCTTCAAAGAGCTCATTCCTTAATCTTCTATTGTTTTACAACCAAAGAAAGATGAGAATAAAGATGATGTGGTTCATCTTCCTACCACCCCTGAGAAAGTTGAACCAAAGACATCTGTTGGACCTGATGAAGAGGAGAGCTCAAGCAACTCTGAAAGTTTAGAAGAAGAGGATGAAGAACCTCAACCTCAACTTGTGAGGAGGTCCATGAGAATAAGGAGACAACCTGAAAGGTTTGGTTATTCATTGCATGATTCCAGTTGTATTTTTGCTTTGATTTCTAATGATGATGAGCCTAGGATTGTAACTAGGAAGCTATGGGTATGAAAGATGCAGGTTCTTGGAAGGAGGCCATGGAAGAAGAAATGTCTTCTTTGGAAAAGAACAATACTTGGGATTTGGTGCCTTTGCCTAAAGGAAGAAAGCCTATTTGATGTAAATGGGTGTTTAAGAAAAAGTTTGGTTCAAATAGCAACATTGAGAAGTATAAGGCTAGGTTGGTCATGAAGGGGTACTCATAGGTGGAAGGAATTGACTATGGTGAGATTTTGTCTCCCATTGTAAAGTTGACATCTATTCAGTTCATATTATCTCTTCCAACAACGTATGATTTAGTGGTGGAGCAGATGGATGTGAAGACAACATTCCTTCATGGTGACTTGGAGGAAGAGATTTATATGTCAAAGCTAGAGCACTACATTGTGAAAGTTAAAGAAAATATGGTTTGCAAGTTGAATAATTCTTTGTATGGTCTTAAGGTGTCTCCTAGGATGTGGTACCAAAAATTTGATCCCTTTGTGTTGAGTATTGAATTTCTAAAATTGAAATCAAACCATTGTGTTTATTTCAAATTTGACAATGATCACATTCTCATTATAGCATTGTATGTTGATGATATGTTGCTAATTGGGAATGGTAAAAATTTGATTTTTGATTTGAAGTCTCAATTGTCAGCACAGTTTGAAATAAAAAATTTAGGGGCAGCCATGTACATTGTGGGGATGGAGATTAGAAGAGACAGAGCAAAAACAAAACTTTCATTAGGCCAGAGTAAGTATGTGAAGACCATGTTGGAGAGATTTAGCATGGAAGATTGTAGACCTTTGAGTGTTCCTATTACAATGGGGACAAAGTTATCTATTGTAGATTGTCTGAAGTCTCTTTTTGAGATGGAGGATATGAGCAGAGTACCTTATGCTAGTGTGGTTAGCAGTTTGATGTATGCGATGGTCTGTACAAGACCAGACATTGCCCAAGCAGTGGGAGTCCTTAGCTAATTCATGGCTAATCCTGGACGGACACATTGGGATGTAGTAAAGAGAGTTTTCATATGTCTATGGGGTACTTCTAAGTATTCCTTGTGCTATCATGGTTATCCTACTGGTTATCAACATTATGTGAGTATTCGTGGATTTGTGGATTTAGATTGGGCAGGTGACATTGACATCGGGAGATCCATCAGTGCTTATGTGTTCACTATGTTCAGTGGTGCTATTAGTTGGATGAGTAAGTGGCAACCTATGGTCGCTTTGTCCATGACTAAAGCAGAGTACAGGGAGGATACTCATGCTTGTAAGGAAGCCATTTGGCTTAAGAGATTGTGTTTTGACATTGGGTTTGACACAAGGATGATTACTATTTCCTGTGACAACTAGAGTGCCATATGTTTGGAAAAGAATCCTATTTTCCATGCGAGGAAGAACATTGATGTGTAGTACCACTTTGTATGTGATATGGTAGAGGATGGGAAGGTGAATTTGGAGAAGGTTGATACTTTGGCAAATATTGCAGATTCCTTAACGAAACCAGTGAGCACAAAAAGTTTAGATGGTGTTCAGAGACTATGGGCCTCTTATCCCCTATCAGTTAAATCCTGTCATTCCATTGGCTCTTGCAAGGTGTTCGACAAGTGGGAGAATGTTAAGAATTAAGGTGTCTCAACCTTGCAATTCCTAGAATTTATTATTTGATTATTTATTTAATTATTTGCCTATGATATATTTAATGTTGCACATCTTGTTTTGTCATTTAGTGTGAAGTGGCATGGTGAGATGCCACTCCACTTGTAAGGTGATTTGGATGGATAAATCAACCCATGAGTATCTAGGCATCCCATTTGAGGTGGAACTAATATGCCATGTGTCAGAATATTTTGACTTTTGTATGAACTTATGACATATGATCCAGATTCTATGGCATGTAAGAGCCAAGTATAGAGATTCCTATGATGGGTGAAGACAAGTGTCATGAAGCATCTTTGCATGAGAGGAAGGCATATTTGGTCACCCAAGTTGGGTTATGAAGTGTTGTAAGAGGAATATGCTATATTTAGGAAGTTATGGTAGATTCTCTTACATCTGTAAGAGTTGTCATGTATGACTAATTCTATGATAGCTGTAAAGTGCATAAGAGCATCTGTCATAGCCTATCTTTGGATGGAGCGCTCCACATTGGGAAGTCAAACCTGCATGTTATGATGGTTGTAAGAGAGGTGTATGCATTTTGGAAAAGTGTCCTTGGGCATGGGAAATGGGCAATGAGGCCAAGTTAGACGCCCACTCTAGAAGCTTCTCATTTATGCCTTGTAACTCTATATATTCAGGTGCTTGGAGTAGTATGTGTATGGTTCATTTGCAGGTATTGTTATCCTACAAGAATTACTCTAGATTTGACATTGTGATGACTCCTGGAAGAACTTGCATTGCAAGTGTGTTGTAATCCTTTACAGATGTGATAGTACATTGTGCAAGTTTTGGAGTGTGGGGTTTTTCACCCGAAAGGGTTTTCCCCACATACATCTAGTGTCATTGCATTTATACTTGCTTGTGAATGTATGTTAATCTCTCTGTTAATGTGAATCATAATTGTAACTGGAAGGATCTAAAGTAAATTTGCATAACTATCCCTCATTAGATTGGTGTAGGAAGTTGTTTCCACTTACCTCACTTCCTTTCAACTTCATTAGGGCCAAAACCGTAGCACCAGGCCACCCAACACCCTAGTCCTCCTAGATCTGCTCCAATTTCTGACTGTAGGCTCTGATAACTCTATTCCTTCTCGATCTTCCCTCAGTTCCTATATAGTTGATCTATAACACTTGTAAGTTGTTCATTTTGTCATTTAGGTCACTTAAAACCCTAGATCTTGTTATTCTCAAATCAATCTCATCCATTACAACAAAAAGAACCAATCCCTAGACATCCTGGCTCTCCCTTGAGGAATGTAGCCAAACACACAAGTCTTGGTTGGCTTGTGTTCTAATGTTTGACAAAAAGGATTGATATAATTTGTTCATAATTATTTAGATATCTCATTTTCTATCTTACGTTATGATTTTTAGGATTATTGCACTAAGCATGGCACCCAACATTAAGATTTGGTTCCCTACACTCCTTAACAAAATGGTGTTGCTAAAAGAAAGAATAGAACACTAAGGGGGATGTAAAATTGTATGCTTTAGTCATGGTCTATGGCCCCATATTTTTGGGTTGAATGGTCAATTGTGCCAACTATATTCAGAACCACACTCCCCACAAGGCAATTTAGAATATCACTTCAAAGGAGGCTTGGTCCAATATAAAACCCGATGTTTCCTTCTTCAAGGTATTTGGTAGTGAGGCTTGGGCATTCATACCAGATGGTTAGCATAAGGCAATGGAGAAGAAGAGTCAATAATTCATATTTGGCTGGTTATTGTGAGGATGTGAAGGCTTATTGATTACTTGATCTAGCCACTAGAGATGTCTACTTTAGATGAGATGTCTAATTTGATGAGTCCTTCAAACATGATGATCCTCCACCTACTTATTCTTCCTTACTACCTACTCTTCCTTATTCATCACATGAAGATACCTTTGTGAGGCCTACTTTTCTCACTCCCTTGTTTTTGATTATTATTGCATTCAGTTTAGTGATATTTAGACATTTGGTACTCTTTATCTCGATATGCAGATTTCTGGACTCTATAATTATATTTGGTTTGATTAGATTAGAATGCCATGATGAGACTATATCCTGATTTTGAATTCCATTGATGCTTAGATGATTTGTGCTATGCAGTTTGATGACATTAGAATATTGTTATGAGATTGGAAAATGGAATTATGGTTTGAATTTACTCCTGAGTTCATAATTAGAAATGCAGTAAAAATGATATACTTGCTTATGATGTTGTGTGATTTATTAATGCTTTAAATAACCATGCAATATCCTGAGTGTGCATTTACATGCTTCGGCTATGATATATATGTTGGATTAACCTGTTTGTTTCAAGTGCACAGGTGATTTTCCATGCCACGAAAAATCAGAGATCATCCCACACAATCTATGAACCCCGTGTTGAACCGATCTAGTTCCAAGAGGAACCAAGATCAATTTTGTGTTTGCGTGTTGAATTTTTCGTAAAGTTGTGTATGGTGTCTTTTGGGCTAGGTTTACCCATTTGCAGTTGATTTATTATATTGTTGTAAATGTTTTATGTTTAATTGTCACATTTTGGATTTTAATATTTTTGAGACCACTGTTCTAGTGATTTTCTACATCCTAAGGTGCTCAAAATGGGTTAAAAGTGACCTTGGGTTGTACCCCTAGGGTCTAGGGCCCATATGAGCTTGTTTAACCCTAGGTAAACTCCCGTCTAGTCACCTAAACTTCACCCTGAAGTGAAGTGACGAAAATGGGAGTTTGTGAGGAGGAGAGGGATGAGTCTAGTCATCTACCTTATCCACTCCCCTTCCCAAGGTATTGGGATTCCTTGCCTTGAAGACTTGGGGGAGTCTTCAAGACCCCCAAGTGTAGGAGACCCACCTCCAAGGCTCTCACACATGTGTGAGAGCATCTTGGAGTGTATGGGCTCCCCTGAGAGGATATGATATGGACACATGTCAATCCTTATCCTCTTTGTCTCCACCTTGTTCTCTCACACATGTGGAAGGCATAAGGCAAGGTGGGATGGGAGGGTGACACTTGTCACCTCCACATCCCATGGAGCCTACAAGTGGGAATGAGGAGGAAGGAGAAGGTGACAAGTGTCACCTTCTCATTCCTTAAGGCTCATGAGGTGAGCCTATATCATCCCCTCTTGGAGTGTGAGAGAGGGTTCTTAGCTTTTAGAATTTTCATTATTGTTTGGAGGTTTTTGTGAGAATTAGAGGATTTTTGGGTTGGAGTCACACTTGGAGGAGATTTTGGTGGTAAAGTTGGGAGCTCTTCTACAACTTCTTCATTTTGGGCATTTGGAGGTAGGAATCAATGCTTAGGCCTTTCTCTATGTATTTATTTTTATTGTGTGAATGTATGTTTTGTATCCCTTTGTATTTTGTGTTGTGGGGAAATTTTACGGGAGTCTTG
This sequence comes from Cunninghamia lanceolata, assembly GCA_027924645.1. Lineage (NCBI taxonomy): Eukaryota > Viridiplantae > Streptophyta > Pinopsida > Cupressales > Cupressaceae > Cunninghamia > Cunninghamia lanceolata. Next base: position 5,211,392 of record BSBN01000591.1, on the reverse strand, counting down.
TTTTGAGTGTCTCCATTTTTGGAGGATTCAATGTGTGAGGGGTGGGAGAGGAGTGAACCTCCTCGAGGTCACCCTCTTGATTTACTTGAGGTTTTGACTATATGAGCATATTGAGGTGCATGAATATGCATTTTTTTGAAGGCATGAGTACCTTGAGGAGTTTGGATTTGAGATCCTTTCATTTGGGCTTGAGGCCATATTATTTTGAGTATTATGAGTTTTAGGGATATTGTGGTGTGCACCTCTTGAGTAGAGAGTTGTCCACTCTCCTACCCCTTTGAATTCATTTTCAAATGGATTTTCGTTGTTGTCAATCCTTGGTTGGGTGTTCTACTTTATTTGAGTGTTTGTATTGTTGTGGAGTGTATGGAACCTTGTGTGTGGTGATCTCCAAGCTCGGGGGAGATCTCTTTTCGGATCTATGGTAGGGAGGAGAGCGGTTTAGTGGCTAGAAATTTGTTTCCCATTGTTTTAGTTTCGTAGGTTCATTTTAAAGTTAGTGGAGCTTGAATGAAGAAAGTTCCTCATGTTAAGTTGTGTTATTTTGGCTATCTTAGAGCCAAGGCCATGTGGCCATTGTATTGTAATTTTTGTTGTTATAAGGGTGGTTTTCTCCTCACCTTTGTTGTATGTTATAACTAACCTTTGTTGTATGTTATAACTACCCTTTGTGTTCTTGTTAATGGCAAAAAAAAATGTTAGTTTATTGTTTAATTAGTATTTTGCTCAAAAGGAAAAAAAAAGTGTAGTTATTTAACTTCTTGTAATATTTCTATGAAATGTAAATGAAAAGCATATCTAGTTATTTTGTTGAAAATATGATATATGTGTTATAATGAATGTTGTAGTTTAAGAAAAATAAGGATAAAAAAAAATATAGATATGTGCTTATATTACTTGATGTTCCAAAAAAAAAGAAATATATATCTTTCATGTTACTTCTTGTTTAAAAAAAAAAGAATATAGATGACCTAATTTATTATTACTCTCAAAATTGGTTCTCTAATGTTCTATTAGAGACGTATTTTTGTATGAAATATATACATATGTATATATTTATATATATATACAAACTAGTGTATATATATATATATAAATATATACATATATCTATATATTTTATGTTAGTTGAATTTTGTAAGGAAGTGTGTATATATATATATATATATATATATATATAGTGATAAATGCATTGTATATATATATATATGTGCATTGTATTATAATGCATTGTATTATATATATAATGAGGCATTAAAAAAAACATAAATGATAAATGCATTGTATTCTTTATGTTTTTTTTTTATGTCTCATTATATATAATATCAAATATAATACAATTTTACAATAAAATCGAATATCATAGGATAGTGAGCGGACTGTTGAAAGTATACAGAGATAAATGAAATTTATTTTTTTGTTGCAAACCGAACCACCTTCCACCATTAGGGTTTTATATTAAACAAAAAAAAATGTTGGGGGGACAACAACATGGATGCCACCCCCATTTGCATATGCTGTGGGAAGAATGGGGGGGTGTATGCCCCCCCATCCATAACCCCTTTCCTTATTAAAACCTGCGATATGTTTGAAAACAACATTCCTTCTCTGCAGTCCGCCGCCGACCATACCCCTCGGCCTTGCAGTTCGGCCTTTCTCTCTGCCGATTGTGATTTTATTAAATGTCTTTAAATACACACACACACACACACACACACACACACACACACACACACACATATATATATAGACACGAAAATCTCTGTATTTTGAAATATATATATCGTGTCTATATATATATATGTGTGTGTGTGTGTGTGTGTGTGTGTGTGTGTGTGTGTGTGTGTGTGTGTTTAAAGACATTTAATAAAATCACAGTCGGCAGAGAGAAAGGCCGAACTGCAAGGCCGAGGGGTATGTTCGGTGGCGGACTGCAGAGAAGGAATGTTGTTTTCAAACGTATCGCAGGTTTTAATAAGGAAAGGGGGGATGGATGGGGGGGCATACACCCCCCCATTCTTCCCACAGCATATGCAAATGGGTGTGGCATCCATGTCGCTGTCCCCCCAACATTTTTTTTTTGTTTAATATAAAACCCTAATGGTGGAAGGTGGTTCGGTTTGCAACAAAAAAATAAATTTCATTTATCTCTGTATACTTTCAACAGTCCGCTCACTATCCTATGATATTCGATTTTATTGTAAAATGGTATTATATTTGATATTATATATAATGAGACATAAAAAAAAAACATAAAGAATACAATGCATTTATCATTTATGTTTTTTTTAATGCCTCATTATATATATAATACAATGCATTATAATACAATGCACATATATATATATATATATATATATATATATATATATATATATATATATATATATATATATATATATATATATATATATATACTTCCTTACAAAATTCAACTAACATAAAATATATAGATATATGTATATATTTATATATATATACACCAGTTTGTATATATATATATATATATATAAATATATACATATGTATATATATATATATATAAATATATACATATGTATATATTTCATACAAAAATACATCTCTAATAAAACATTAGAGAACCAATTTTGAGAGTAATAATAAATTAGGTCATCTATATTCTTTTTTTTTAAAACAAGAAGTAATATGAAAGATATATATTTCTTTTTTTTTGGAACATCAAGTAATATAAGCACATATCTATATTTTTTTTAATATATATATATATACCTCCATTTTGAGGGCTGCCATAGCTTTATACCTGCAACAAAATAACAAATGAGAACAAATGAGAAAATGAGGAGGAAGAAGACAAGAGGAGAAAATAAAATAGAAAATGAGAAGAGAGGATAAACTTTTAGGGTTAGGGCTTTTTTGAGAAATTTAACATTCTTTTTATTAGGGTTGAGGGAGAATGACATTTTAAATTAGGGGAAAATAGTTGCTTGTGAATTTATCTTCCCCTTTCATTTCTTTTAGACTTGACTTGTAATTAATCTCTTGACCATGGGATATTTTAGTAGATGGGCTTAAATTTTGGTAATAGTTTTGAGTTTAGTGGGATGGACTAATTTTATCCCTTGTCTTAGTTAATTGACTTTAATAGTGTAGAGTTTATTGCTTTTAGAAACTAGAAGATTAATTTGAAATTGTTTTTTCTTTGGTGGGATAAATATTACATAATTTAGAGAACTTTAATAAAATTCTTAGTAAAGTGGGGTTAATTGATTATTGAATTATTTAAATTTCGTTTAATTGGAGGGTAAATTTTATAACGTTTATTTATTGTTTTTAATCTAACCTTTGATTTAATTTTTCTTCATAAATGTTATTGGGAAACCTTTTTAAAATGTATTATTTTGAATGCTAATAAGACGTTATGTTGCCGGATTTCTTCCGAAAATTTGATTAAGTAATTTAACTAAATTATTTATGCATTCATATAACATTTCATTTTCACCTTGTGATTACTTTTTTAATGCAATCGTATTTTAATATATATATTTTTGCTTAGTGTTAGGATTTGGATTTCGACACATGTTAGAATCCTGCCACATCACCTAGGAAACTTAGGGTTGATATCAATTCTGATTCTAACCCTAACGGAGATGCTCCTCACGTCACCTAACCCCCTAGTAGGCTTACATCTCATAGGGGTTGCGAATGGAGTTTGCATACCCTGCCGATCGATTGACCTAGTGTGTGCCTTTGTGCGAATGCCGCCGAGCACGCTGATGCGTGTGAGGGGGTTTCTAGGGAGGCATGGAAAAGTTTTTTGGTGTTTCGTGTCATGACCACGTGACAAATGTGGACATGACACATGTGTTGTGTGTTTTGACCACATGGGAAATGTGGGCATGACATTTGGTATCAGAGCCTAAGTTTAAACACTGGGCTTGTTTGGGCACATTATTTATTTCGTAATTTCGTTTGATTTGTGAATACCTCATTTTGTAGGATGCCTCCTAGAGCAAGGTGAGTGCGCTCATGCGCCATAGCATCCATGGAGATACAGAATGAGTCTTCAGCTGAGGGTCAGGGACAACTAGTACCATCGGAGCCGCCAGTGCCATAGGCACCACCTGCTCCAGATTTAGGGCCATAGATTCTTCAGGCCTTATAGGCAGTTTTAGAGAGGTTACCATCAGCTGTAGCAGAGCCATGTGTCAAGCCGTGCATAGAGCCATGTGTCGAGCCCCGCATTGATTTGCTAGAGGAGCCACGTGTTGAGTCGCATGTAGAGCCATGTGTCGAGCCCCGTGTGGAGCCACAAGTGAAGCCACGTGTTGAGCCGCATTTGGAGCCACGTGTAGAACCATATGTAGAGGTACCTAACACCACAATAGAGGAGGTCGATTCAGTTTACAGAGCTCATAGTAGGAGCCCTCCGCATCAGAAGTGGCGAGAGGAGGCTGTGAGGATAGAGTAGGTTTACCACAGACCTTATGACTATGGATGATGAGAGGTGGTGGATGAGCCTTTTAGAGGACACAAAGATTGTGGGGACCCCATTAGGGATTTACTTAGGCTAAATCCACCCACCTTCATAGGGACCACAGAGCGAGCCGAGACTGAGGCTTGGCTCATCAACTTGGATAGGTGCTTTGCATTGCATCCATATGGAAGCAACACAAAGGCACGCGTGGTAGTTCATCTTTTGAGAGACACAACGGCGACATGGTGGCGCACTAAGGAGTGCAAGCGCCGCCTATCACTGGATACTCTTACATGGGACACCTTCATTGAGCGCTTTAACGTGCGTTATCTTTCAGATCACTATAGGTAGCGTCGGATTGATGAGTTCCACAACTTACAGCAACGAGGTTCCACTATAGCGCAGTATGAGAGTAGGTTCATTGAGCTATAGCAATATGCTGAGTACCTTCATGATGATAAGATTCTGGTTCACAAATTTATCAGGGGTTTGAATTATGGGATCTCAGGACCAGTGCGCATGGAAGACCCCTAGACCATGAGTGAGGCTGTCAAGCAGGCATATATAGCAGAGGAGATTTAGAGTCAAGATTAGAGCTCATGACCCCAGTTTTAGGACCGTAGCCAACAACAACATTAGGGTTTTCACCGACCACCACCACCACCTTAGAGAGGAGGATTTAGTTCTGCACCGCTACCTCCTAGACCTCCACAGTAGTAGCAGCATCAACAGAGGTCCAGGCCACAATAGAGGGCAGATGGGGGTCATAATCACAGTTGGCAGTAGTAGGACCCGCGTAGGGATTAGAGACAACAGGGACCACCTGCAGGGCCCGCTAGGTCACAATAGTCTTTCTGAGGTTCACAGGAGTCCACAGGTCGATCTGGACAGCAGTAGACAGGTAGGACATAGTCTGGTCAGGTGCAGGCTCAGGGACCATGCTATCTTTGTGGTGGAGCAAGACATTTAGCCAGAGAGTGTCCATAGGGGTTTATGACAGGAGGACAGCCTCGTGCAGGAGGGTCAGAGCAGACAGTTGGTGATGTGGGTAGGTCCCATCGTATGTTTACAGCAGTTGATAACTGCCAAGCTGACTTCCAAGCCTCTGTGATTGAGACCGCAAGTATGATTGGAGATGTCCCCATTGCTATTTTATTTGACTCTGGCACTACTGACTCATTTATATCTCCATCGTTAGTGGAGCATTGTAGGCTGGTGGCCTCTAGGCAAGGCGATAGGTGGGAGGTTGAGTTGGCCACAGGGGCCAAGATGGCAGTTGATGCTTTGATTCACGACTGTGAGATATCTTTGGGGGCCTTCACCACATTATGCGACCTTAGGGTTATGACTTTAGGATCTTATGGTGTGGTCTTAGGCATGGATTGGCTTGTAGCTCATAGTTAGATTGTCACTGAAAGGCGATTAGCTGCTTAGACGATCATGGCACATCAGTTGAGATAGTGGGCATTCAGAAACCCACAGCAGTTCGAATGATATCTGCTTAGGATCTTAAGCATTGCATGCGAAAGGGATGTCAGATGTTCACCATCACTGTCAGTGACAGATCAGAGGATGAGCCAGAGGCATCATTGGATGACCACCCCATCTTAAGGGAGTTTGCTGATGTTTTTCAACCAGAGTTACCGGGGATGCCACCTCGTAGGGAGGTAGACTTTCATATTGATCTAGTGTCGAGTGTCGAGCCAATGTCTCATACACCCTATAGGATGACCACTCATGAGCTCACAGAGCTCAAATTGTAGTTGGAGGATTTACTCGAGAAGGGGCACATCTGACCTAGCGTTTCACCTTGGGGCGCACTGGTCATCTTTGTGAAGAAGAAGGATGGGTTACTTTGTTTGTGCATGGATTATAGGCAACTTAATAAGGTGACGGTGAAGAACCGTTATCCTCTGCCTAGGATTGATGATCTTTTCGACTAGATGCAGGGAGCTAGAGTGTTCTCTAAGATAGACCTAAAGTCTGGTTATCACCAGTTGCGCATCACAGAGGCAGACATCCATAAGACCGCCTTCCAGACTCGTTATGGCCACTATGAGTTCATTGTGGTACCCTTCGGCTTGACGAACACCCCTACAGTGTTCATGAGTCTCATGAATGAGGTGTTCCGTACTTGGATCGATTTGTGATTATTTTCCTTGATGATATTCTTATCTATTCATGGACTGAGGAGGAGCATGAGGAGCACTTACGTCAAGTTTTGCAGTGCTTGAGGGAGTAGAATCTTTATGGCAACATGGTGAAGTGTACATTTTTCAGGATAGAGGTGCAGTATTTGGGGCACATCCTATCTGGTGATGGTATCCTCATAGATCCATCAAAGATCAAGGCTATCAGGGATTGGCCAGCTCCCACCAGTGTGGCAGAGGTCAGGAGTTTTATGGGGTTAGCTGGGTATTACCGTAGATTCGTAGAGGGCTTCTCTAGGATAGCACACCCCATCACATCCCTTCAGTAGAAAGGGAAGAGTTTTACTTGTACTGACCAGTGCGAGAGGGCCTTTGGGGTCCTCAAGGAGTTTCTTACCAGTGCTCCCATCTTAGTGGTTCCTGATCCAGTAGCAGATTTCATGGTTTGTACTGATGCATCACTAGAGGGATTAGGAGCCATACTTATGCAGGGTGGTAGAGCGATTGTGTATGAGTCGTGAAAGCTCAAGACTCATGAGATGAACTACCCCACACACGACTTAGAGCTCGCAACAGTGGTTCATGCTCTTGTTCATTGGAGACACTTTCTTCTGGGTCGTCACTTTGAGCTTCATTAAGATCATCACAGTCTTCAGTACATATTCATGCAGCTGAATCTGAACGCCCGTTAGTGGCGTTGGATGGAGTTTCTTTGCGAGTACGAATTTGATGTCCACTACATCAAAGGGAAGGAGAACATGGTTGCAGATGCATTGAGTCAGAAGTGCCACGAGATCTTGACCTTGACACTAAGTGTGGACTTGAGGGGACGCATTATTCAACATCTGCCTAAGGATGAGTGGTTTCTTGAGGTATAGCAGGAGATCCAGTCACAGAGGGTCCTTGTGGGCAAGTTTGTAGGATACTCCCTTGACACAGATGGGCTACTTAGACATCGACAGCCCATCTCTGTACCCCACGCAGGTGACCTATGTGTAGTAGTTCTTTTAGAGGCTCACAGAGCACCTTTGCAGCACACCCGGGGGTGAAGAAGATGCATGCTGACTTATGACAACTGTACCATTGGGCGGGTATGAGATAGGATATTGCAGAGTTTGTTGCTCAATGCCTTGAGTGTTAGAGGGTCAAGGCCAAGCATCAGCATCCAACAGGTCTTTTATACCCTCACAAGATATCAAAGTGGAAATGGGACACCATTTCCATGGATTTCATTGTTGGTCTTCCTATGTCTTCTCGCCACCATGATGCCATCATGGTGACAGTTGACCAAGGTGGCGCATTTCTCACCTGTACGTACGACATACAATGCACCATCAGTGGCGAGAGTATTCTTAGACAACATTGTGAGATTACATGGGGTACCTCATCGCATTATTTCTAATAGGGACTCAGTTTTCACCTCAGCCTTTTGGAGGGCATTGTAGTAGGTGTTAGGCACACAGCTCAACTTCAGTTCTGCTTATCACCCTGAGACAGATGGTTAGATGGAGAGGGTGAACGAGGTGTTAGAGGACATGCTCCACATGTACGTGATGGACCACCAATCTAGATGAGAGGAGTATTTGTATCTGGTTGAGTTTGCCTACAATAATGGGCATCATAGCTCGTTGGGTATGCCTCCCTATCAGGCCTTGTATGGCAGACCATGCAGGACACCATTGAGTTCGGACCATATAGAGGACAAGGTTGCCATTGGGCTAGAGTTGGTGCAGGATATGGAGCAGCATGTGACTTTGATCAGGCAGAGACTTCAGGAGGTGTAGGATCGATAGAAGAAGTATACCCATGCTAAGAGACTAGATCGAAGCTTCTCAGTCGGTGACAGAGTATTCTTCAGAGTGCGGCCACACAAGAGTCCAATCCGTTTTGGAAAGGGCTCTAAGCTTACACCACGGTTCATTGGACCTTTTGAGATCTTGGAGTGGATAGCACCCGTAGCCTACTGCCTAGCCTTGCCACCTAGCCTATCGCACATCCACAATGTGTTTCATGTTTCTGTTCTATGGGGTTATATATCTGATGCATCTCATGTTTTGGACTAGAGTTCCTTACAGGTAGAGGTGGATGGACAATTGGCCATGGAGCCAATTTGCATATTCACTCGACATATGCTGGGCCTTTGAGGTCGAGAGCTAGACCATGTTAGAGTTCAGTGGGACATATAGGATGAGGTGTCAGCCACTTGGGAGGACTTAGCTAGATTGAGGGCACTTTATCCTCACCCTTTTTATGAATTCCAAGAGGAAGTTTAGTCTTAGGGGGAGAGGATGTGAGGCCTACTTTTCTCACTCCCTTGTTTTTGATTATTATTGCATTTAATTTAGTGATATTTAGACATTTGGTACTGTTGATCCCGATATGCAGATTTTTGGACTTTATACTTATATTTGGTTTGATTAGATTAGAATGCCATGATGAGACTATATCCTAATTTTGAATTCCGTTGATACTTAGATGATTTGTGCTATGCAGTTTGATGACATTAGAATATTGTTATGAGATTGGAAAATGGAATTATGGTTTGAATTTAATACTGAGTTCATAATTAGAAATGCAGTAAAAATGATATACTTGCTTATGATGTTGTGTGATTTATTAATTCTTTAAATGACCATGTGATATCGTGAGTGTGTATTTTCTTGCTTCGGCTATGATATATATGTTGGATTAACCTGTTTGTTTCAAGTGTGTAGGTGATTTTCCATGCCACAAAAAATTAGAGATCATCCTACATGATCTGTGAACCTCGTGTTGAACCAATCTAGTTCCAAGAGGAACCAAGATCAATTTTGTGTTTGCGTGTTGAATTTTTCATAAAGTTGTGTATGGTGTCTTTTGGGCTAGGTTTACCCATTTGCAGTTGATTTATTATATTGTTGTAAATGTTTAATGTTTAATTGTCACATTTTGGATTTTAATATTTTTGAGACCATTTTTCTAGTGATTTTCTACATCCTAAGGTGCTCAAAATGGGTTAAAAGTGCCCCTGGGTTGTACCCCTAGGGTCTAGGGCCCATTTGAGCTTGTTTAACCCTAGGTAAACTCCCATCTAGTCACCTAAACTTCACCCTGAAGTGAAGTGACGAAAATGGGAGTTTGTGAGGAGTGGAGGGATGAGTCTAGTCATATGTTTAATTGTCACATTTTGGATTTTAATATTTTTGAGACCACTTTTCTAGTGATTTTCTACATCCTAAAGTGCTCAAAATGGGTTAAAAGTGCCCTTGGGTTGTACCCCTAGGGTCTAGGGCCCATTTGAGCTTGTTTAACCCTAGGTAAACTCCCGTCTAGTCACCTAAGCTTCACCCTGAAGTGAAGTGACGAAAATGGGAGTTTGTGAGGAGTGGAGGGATGAGTCTAGTCATCTACCTTATCCACTCCCCTTCCCAAGGCATTGGGATTCCTTGCCTTGAAGACTTGGGGGAGTCTTCAAGACCCCCAAGTGTGGGAGACCCACCTCCAAGGTTCTCACACATGTGTGAGAGCATCTTGGAGTGTACGGGCTCCCTTGAGAGGATAGAATATGGACACATGTCAATCCTTATCCTCTTTGTCTCCACTTTGTTCTCTCACACATGTGTGAGAGAACACATGTGGAAGGGATAAGGCAAGGTGGGATGGGAGGGTGACACTTGTCACCTCCACATCCCATGGAGCCTACAAGTGGGAATGAAGAGGAAGGAGAAGGTGACAAGTGTCACCTTCTCATTCCTCAAGGCTCATGAGGTGAGCCTATATCATCCCCTCTTGGAGTGTGAGAGAGGGTTCTTGGCTTTCAGAATTTTCATTATTGTTTGGAGGTTTTTGTGAGAATTAGAGGATTTTTGGGTTGGAGTCACACTTGGAGGAGATTTTTGTGGTGGAGTTGGGAGCTCTTCTACAACTTCTTCATTTTGGGCATTTGGAGGTAGGAATCAAGGCTAAGGCCTTTCTCTATGTATTTATTTTTATTGTGTGAATGTATGTTTTGTATTCCTTTGTATTTTGTGTTGTGGGGAAATTTTATGGGAGTCTTGTTTTGAGTCTCTCCATTTTTGGAGGATTCAATGTGTGAGGGGTGGGAGAGGAGTGAACCTCCTTGAGGTCACCCTCTTGATTTACTTGAGGTTTTGACTATATGAGCATATTGAGGTGCATGAGTATGCATTTTTTTGAAGGCATGAGTGCCTTGAGGAGTTTGGATTTGAGATCCTTTCATTTGGGCTTGAGGCCATATTATTTTGAGTATTATGAGTTTTGGGGATATTGTGGTGTGCACCTCTTGAGTAGAGAGTTGTTCACTCTCCTACCCCATTGAATCCATTTTCAAATGGATTTTCGTTGTTGTCAATCCTTGGTTGGGTGTTCTACTTTATTTGAGTGTTTGTATTGTTGTGGAGTGTATGGAACCTTGTGTGTGGTGATCTCCAAGCTCGAGGGAGATCCCTTTTCGGATCTATGGTAGGGAGGAGAGCGGTTTAGTGGCTGGAAATTTGTTTCCCATTGTTTTAGTTTTGTAGGTTCATTTTGAAGTTAGTGGAGCTTGATTGAAGAAAGTTCCTCGTGTTAAGTTGTGTTATTTTGGCTATCTTAGAGCCAAGGTCATGAGGCCATTGTATTTTAATTTTTGTTGTTATAAGGGTGGTTTTCTCCTCACCTTTGTTGTATGTTAGAACTACCCTTTGTGTTCTTGTTAATGGCAAAAAAAAAATGTTAGCTTATTGTTTAATTAGTATTTTGCTCAAAAGGAAAAAAATGTGTAGTTATTTAACTTCTAATATTTCTATGAAATGGAAATGAAAAGCATATCTAGTTATTTTGTTGAAAATATGATGTATGGAGCTAAATGATGGCGTTCGCGTGCTCTGCAAGCCGAGCTAGGGCGACTGTGCCCTAGCTCGTTCTCTGTGTGTTGCTCGCTTCTGTGTTGTGGGGGGTTTTTTTGAAGCTTTCGGGGTGGTGGTGGTGGGTTTTTTTCTTTTCTGGAGGCCTTCTTGTTTCCGTTTAGGTGGCTTGTGGGTGGAAGGGTTTTGATCCTTCCCTTGGGGTTTTGTCTTTTTCCATTTCTTGCAAACGTGTCCTGGGGGTTTGCATTCCTGCTAGGGTTCTTGTTTTTTGCTATGCAGGGTGGGGAAACATCTGGGGCTAGACCCAAATTGGATTTCTGATCAGCAGTTGGTTCGAAGCCTTCAGTGCATGGAGTGAATGTTTTTGATAATACGCTGTTTTCTTCAGAGATGGAGATGAATGATCTAGGATCGGTTAGTGGTTCCCGAATAACAGAGATTAATGGGTGTTTGGAAAGATGCAAAGAGCGACCGAAGTTGATTATCCCGATGGAAATGCTTGCAGATGATATTGAATACTATTCAAGGCACTCTTTTTATTGCAAGTTCATGGGTTTGAGAGTCTCGCTGCAATTTTTGGAATCCTGGGCTCAGCGGACTTGGATGCCAGAGGGGGAGATGGAGATTAGGCTCCTTGCAAACAACTTTTTTATGGTCTCTTGTGATTGCATGGCAGATCGGAATAAGGTCTTCGAGGGCGGCCCCTATTTTTATAACCAGGTGGGTTTATTTATCAAGCCATGGCATGCTGGCTTCAACCCGACTGAGGCACTACCAAGTCGGATCCCAGTTTGGGTTCGGTTGCCGTGGTTTCCAGTTGAGTGTTGCCGGGATGACGTGTTGCATTTGGTGGATTCAATGCTCGGTAAACCTGTTGGGTCTTCACAACAGACGCAGTATAAAAAGGTAATGACTTTTGCTCGTATCTGTGTAGAAATTGATTTAAGCAAGCCATTGCCAGATTCTATTGAAGTGAGTGCTGGATCATATACTTGGGTGCAACAGCTAGATTACGAAACCCTACCTTTTCGGTGTCGTCTTTGTCATGAATATGGTCACTTGCAGCGTAGGTGCCCTAGGGCTAAGCCTGTGGTGCCCCAACCTTCCCAGCCTTCTCGTAATCCACCTAGGGCTGATAATGGTAAGGAGCCTATTCCAGGTGATGGTAATGGAGATGATGGCTATGTCCCTGTCAAGGCTCGCAATAGGAATCGGGGCCAGAAGCGGACCTTGAGGGAGAGGCAGGTTGATGAAACTTTTAATAGGTTTGAGGTGCTGGATGATCTCAGCCAGGGGGAAGTGAATCCGGGGTTGCTGAACTTGGATTAGGGAACTTTGGGTACAGGATAGGATGGGCCACCATTGGAGGCCATGCAGGTTGTGCAAGAGATTGGGGTTGGGCAGATGGATACAGATCAACAATTGAGTGTCCAGACTGAACAAGAATCTTCTATTGGAGCTTCGAAGAGTGGTGGAGGTGTTTCCCCATTGCCCCTGAAAGGAGGCAAGACTTTGAGGAAGAGCTCTTTGGCCTCCCCTCTTTTGGGTATTCAGCAAATTGAACTAAAGAAAGGGATTGGTGACAGGACTTCCAAGCTGGGAAGGAAGAAGGATATGGAGAAGATTACATTAACTGGGGAAACTTTGGTGGAGTCAGGGTCAGTCAAGACTCTGGATTCACATTTTTCATGCCCCCAGAAATGATTGTTCTCTCATGGAATGTAAGGGGCTTGAATAGTGGCCCTCGACAAAAAGTTGTTCGTGATTTGGTTAGGAATCATTCTCCAGATGTTCTTTTTCTTCAGGAGACTAAATTATCTGTAGATAATATGTTGGCCATGGCTCCTAAGTTGTGGAAATATGGTGAATGCCAGTGTATGGGGGCTCTTGGTGCTTCTGGAGGGGTGGCTTGTTTTTGGAACCCTCGGAAGATTTTCCCTCTCTGGTGGATGTCCTCTAGATCCTCTATATCCCTAGTCGCCTCTTGGTATGAGACTGGTGAGTGTATTCTCCTCTCTAATGTGTATGCTCCTGTTGAGTTTTCGGGTAAACAACTTCTATGGTCCCATCTTCGTTTTGTTCGTAGCTTAGCTCCTTACCATCCGTGGGTTATGGCTGGCGATTTTAATGCTATTGTGGAGTTGTCTGAGAAAAGAGGTGGTATTCCTAGGTTGGAGCCTTCTACTCTATTATTCAGAGATAGCATTTATGAATTAAATCGTATTGATGTTCTGCCAAGTAATGGTCGCTTCACTTGGAATAATAGGAGAATTGGTGAGAGTTGTGTTGCTGAGAGGCTTGATCGATTCTTGGTTTCCTGTTATTGGGTTGGAGACTTATGGTCCACTTGATCTGAAATTCTTGATTGGAGAGGCTCTGATCATTGGCCCATTAAGCTTAGCATTATCTCTGCTTGGGGGCCTCATTCTCCCTCATTCAAGTTCCAGATTATGTGGTTACGGGATCCTACTCTTCATGAACTTGTGGCTAAGTGGTGGCGGATTGGTAGACCAACTTTTGGTACAGCAATGTACACATTCTCCAAGCTTCTTCAGTTTGTCAAATATCAGCTTAAAAGGTGGAATCGGTGATGTTTTGGTAATATCTTTCATGCTAAGGTTGCTACCCAGGAGGAGTTGAATAATATTACGCGGTTGATTCGTGAGAATGGGGCCTCTGAGGATCTTCTAAGCGAGGAGGCTAAGACTTTGCAAGTGGTTGAGGAATTTGAATTGCGGGAAGAAATCTATTGGAAGCAAAAGGCCCGGGTTGAATGGTTACAAGAAGGTGATAAAAACACCGCCTTCTTCTTCAATTCTGTGAAGGACAGGAGGCATGGTAATTCCATTCCTTTTTTGGTGAATGATAGGGGTGAACGTCTTGCCTCGTTTCAGGAATCTCTGCTAAGGCATCTCAGTATTTTGCTACTTTATTTAGGGAGGATTCTCAAGGGGGCTCTGTTGAGGAAGCACATGTTCTTTCTTGTATTCCTCAGTTGGTCTCTAGGGAGGTGAATGAGTATCTGATGAAAGATATCTCTCTTGATGAGCTGGAGGGGATTGTGTTTCAGATGAAGAAGGGTAAAGCTCCTGGTCTCGATGGTTTCCCGATTGAATTTTTTCAGAAATTCTGGGATATCATAAAGTTGGATCTTCTGGCGGTTGTCCTTGAGTCCCAGAGGAATAAGCAAATGCTTCGTGCTCTGAATTCCACCTTCCTTGCTCTCATACCCAAGTGTGAAGGGGCTGATAGGTTATCTCAGTTCCGGCCTATCTCTCTTTGCAATGTGGCTTACAAAATCATTTCTAAGTTATTGGCTGAGAGATTGAAGAAGTGGCTTAAAGTGCTGATTTCAAAGGAACAGAGTGGATTTGTGGCGGGTCGACAGATTCTTGGTGGGGTTGTCATTGCTACGGAGACCATCCACTCCATGGACAACTCCCACGAGAAGGCTATGTTCATTAAGCTAGATATGGCTAAGGCTTATGATAGGGTTAGATGGTTTTTTTTGCAGAAGATCCTTGTTTCTTTTGGTTTTGGTGAGGAGTGGATCCAATGGGTCATGAGCTGTGTCATGTCTGTTTCCTTCTCAGTTTTGATAAATGGAGATCATTCTGAACGTTTTGGTGCCTCAAGGGGCTTGCGCCAAGGGGATCCTCTTTCTCCGTATCTTTTTCTGCTTCTTGTGGAAGGCCTTGGACGTTTGTTGAAAAGAAGGGTGGAGCTTGGCACCATTCAGGGTTGGCGATGGGGTGGAGACTTGCCTTCGCAATCTCATTTACAATTTGTTGATGATACTGCCTTGATGGGGATGGCTACTGTTAGGGAAGCTACTAACTTGAGGCAGGTGTTGGACATATATCTTGTTGCTTCAGGACAATTGATTAATGAGGAGAAGTTAGCCATATTCTTCTTCAATACACCGACCCCCATTCAGAGAAGAATTGCTAATATCTTGAGGTTTTAGATAGGGGTTCTCCCTTTGACGTATCTGGGTTTCCCAATTTCTGTTCGCCATCTTCCCAAGGGTTCTTGGTAGAATATTATTGATAAGCTTCGTGCAAAAGTTAATCATTGGACCCACAGATGGTTGTCTTTTGCGGGGCGGGTTCAGCTTCTCAAGTCGGTGGTGCAAGCTCTTCCTACCTACCGATGTATGCTTTAGGTGGCTCCAATGGGTTTTCTGAGGGAGTTGGATTCTCTTGCAAGGCAGTTCTTATGGGCGGGAAGTTTGTCATCCTCCAAGTGGAGCCTGGTCAAGTGAGATGTTGTGTGTAGCCCAAAGCAATTTGGTGGTCTTGGTCTTTGACAGTCTGCGTTATCTGGAGTGGCTGTGGCTGCTAAGCTTTTTTGGAGATGGTGTGTGGAACCGGATCAGCCGTGGCCAGGATATTATCTCATAAGTACTTCCCGGGGATTCCACGGCAGGATCTCCCTCGTTACCCTCTTGAGGGGAAAGGTTCAGTGATTTGGAATACTCTTCAGAAGGGTGCAAAGCTTATCAAGGAAGTTTTATTTTGGATTTGTAGACGGGGAACTGAAGCTCTCTTCTGTTCGGATTCTTGGGATGGATTCCCTCCACTTACTTCTCAGTTCCCTAACCTTCTTCCTTTGTACCAAAGATTTCTCGAGGCTGGCTGGGCTAGGGTGAGTGACTTCAAGTCTGTTGCTTCTTTTGGTCAGTTGGAGGTAGCTCATTGGAAGGATCCCGCAGTGTGGCCAGATTTGGGACTTGCGGAAGATAGTGCTGAGCTTCATAAGATTCTTCATAGTAGGAGTTGTAGTTCTCTTCTGGAAGAGGATATTCTTGCTTGGACCCATAATCCTAAGGGGGTTTACTCTGTTGCTTCTGGTTATCAGGTGTTATTGGCTCAGAAGCTAACTGGGGTAGAGGTTCATTGGTGGAAAAGGGTGTGGAATAAACTCTCGTGGCCTAAATGCAATTGCTTTGTTTGGACTTTGGCTTGGAATAGGTGTTTGACCTGGGATAACATTCGTAAACGGGGATTTCAAGGACCTTCAATTTGTGTTTTGTGTGGGGGAGCAGAAGAGGATTCTTCGCATTTGTTCTTCCGGTGCCCCTTTGTTGTGCAGCTTTGGCATTGGTGGTGGGAGGTATGGAAGCTTCCTTGTATTCATGCGTGCTCTTTGGTTGAATTCTGGGATAGTATGGGAAGACCTCCTTCTATGGCTTCCTTTTTGCAGGAAGTTTGGTTCGTGGGTCCTACTTTTCTGCTTTGGCAGATTTGGCTGGAGCGGAACCGCCAAATTTTTCGTGATCAGAAGTTGGTGGGTCGGCAAGTCTGGTTGCATATGCTAGGAATGGTGCAGGAGTCAGTTTCAGCTAAATGTGATTTGGTTTTTCCCTTGGAGAGAGGTGATGATGAGTTGGTGGCCAGACTGGGTCTTCAAGAAATTCATTCTTCTTTTGTCAGTTCCAAGAACTGTAGGCAAGGGAAAAAGAGGGTTCAACGGGTTGGAAGGTGGTTACCTCCTCCCAATGGATTTTTAAAGATCAATACTGATGGTTCTTCTAGGGGCAATCCTGGGCCTGCTGGAATTGGTGGAGTTGGTAGGGACTCAGCTAGGTCAGTGATTCCTGTTCTCTATACATGAGGGGGTGAAGACTGTTAATTTCATGGAGGGTCTGGCAATTCTACATGCTATTGAGAGGGCCCTTGCTTTGGGCTGGAGAAAAGTTATATGTGAAGTTGATTCACAGATTTTGATTAATCTCTTGAATGAGCGAAAGATATCTGATATTACTTGGCAGTTGGCTTCGGTTGTTCAGCGGATTCTTCAGGTTAGTTCTCAGTTGGAGGAGGCATCCTTTGTTCACATCTCGAGGGAGTGGAATCGAGCTGCCGACTGCTTGGCCAAATGGGCCTCTGAGCATGATAGTGGTTGGAAAGTTGAGGATTAGGATCAGGTTACCCCTGAGCTGCGTCTGGATTTAGACCGGTTCTTGGAGGAGGATAGGAGGATACATGAGGATAGTTGATGTTGTTTTTGCTGTGGGGTTTTCGCCTTGTTTTCTGGGGCTGGGTCCCTTGGTTATTATTGTAATGCTCTTTTCTCATTTCTAATAAAGTTTTTACCCCTTTGTTTAAAAAAAAAGAAAATATGATGTATGGGTTATAATGAATGTTGTAGTTTAAGAAAAATAAAGATAAAAAAAATATAGATATGTACTTATATTACTTGCTGTTCCAAAAAAAAGAAATATATATCTTTCATGTTACTTGCTGTTAAAAAAAAAGAAAATAGATGACCTAATTTATTATTACTGTCAAAATTGGTTCTCTATTGTTCTATTAAACATGTATTTTTGTATGAAATATATGCATATGTATATATTTATATATATACAAACTGGTGTGTATATATATATATAAGTATATACATATATCTATATATTTTATGTTAGTTCAATTTTGTAAGGAAGTATATATATAAAATATAATACCATTTTAATAAAATCAAATATCATAGGATAGTAAGCGGACTGTTGAAAGTATACAAAGATAAATGAAATTTATTTTTTTGTTGCAGACTGAACCACCTTCCACCGTTAGGGTTTTATATTAAACAAAAAAAATGTTGGGGGGACAGTGGCATGGCCGCCACCCCCATTTGCATATGCTGTGGGAAGAATGGGGGGCGGACACCCCCCCATCCCCCCTTTCCTTATTAAAACCTGCGATATGTTTGAAAATGACGTTCCTTCTCTGCAGTCTGTTGCCGACCATTCCCCTCAACCATGTAGTTCAACCTTTCTCTCTATCGACTGTGATTTTATTAAATGTCTTTATATATATATACACAGACACAAAAAAATCTATATATTTTGAAAAAATATATATATAGGTACCAGATCTTATGGGTATACTCTGTTTCAAAAAAAAAACATACCCAGATTTGCTTGTTTTATTCAATGATATATATATATATATATATATATATATATATATATATATATATATAACAAACTCCTTAACAAAATAAATAATAGGTATACCTCTGTGTATACCTCCATTTCCAAGGCTGCCATAGCCTTACACCTGCAACAAAATAACAAAATAGAACAAATGAGAAAATGAGGAGGAGGAAGAAGAGAAGAGGAGAAAATAAAATAGAAAATGAGAAGAGAGGATAGATAAACTTTTAGGGTTAGGGCTTTTTTGAGAAATTTAACATTCTTTTTATTAGGGTTGAGGGAGAATGAAATTTTAAATTAGGGGAAAATAGTTGCACGTGAATTTATCTTACCCTTTCATTTCTTTTAGACTTGACTTGTAATTAATGTCTTGACCATGGGATATTTTAGTAGATGGGCTTAAATTTTGGTAATAGTTTTGAGTTTAGTGGGATGGACTAATTGACTTTAATAGTGTAGAGTTTATTGCTTTTAGCAACTAGAAGATTAATTTGAAATTGTGTTTTCTTTGGTGGGATAATATTACATAATTTAGAGAACTTTAATAAAATTCTTAGAATAAAGTGGGGTTAATTGATTATTGAATGATTTAAATTTTGTTTAATTGGAGGGTAAATTTTATAACGTTTATTTATTGGTTTTAATCTAACCTTTGATTTAATTTTTCTTCATAAATGTTATTGGGAAACCTTTTTAAAATTTATTATTTTGAATGCTAATAAGGCGTTATGCTGCCATAATTTTTCTAGAAATTTGATCGAGTAATTTAACTAAATTATTTATGCATTCAGATAAGATTTAATTTTTGCCTTGTGATTATGTTTTTAATGCAATCATATTTTAATATATATATTTTTGCTTAGTGTTAGGATTTGGATTTCGACACATGTCGAAATCCTGCCACATCTCCTAGGAAACTTAGGGTTGATATCGATTCTGATTCTAACCCTAACGGCGACGTTCCTCACGTCACCTAACCCCCTAGTAGGCTTACATCTCATAGGGGTTGCGAATGGAGTTCACATACCCTGCCGATCGATTGACCTAGTGTGCGCCTTTGTGTGTATGTTGCTGAGCACGCTGATGCATGCGAGGGGGTTTCTAGGGAGGCATGGAAATTTTTTTTGGTTTTTCATGTCATGACCACATGACAAATGTGGACATGACACGTGTGTTGTGTGTTGTGACCACATGGGAAATGTGGGCATGACAACCTTACCACTTGAGGATACTTCAGTTGATGGTCTTGATCTTCCACCATCACCTCCACCACCATCTCCACCTTCTACTACTCATGTTTTGGCTAGATGGGAATGCCATACTATTGAGGAGGCTAGACCTTTAGTTTGTGATCCTATAAATTCTCACCACACTTGCTCACAAACTTCCAATGCTAGTATTTTAAGTCATGCTATATCTATAAGTCCACTGAGTTTTTCAGAGAATTTCAGTATTCCAAAGTGGGATAGTGCTATGGAAAAGGAGTATTCTTCATTGATGAAGAATCATAAATGGGATTTAGTTTCTCTTCCCAAGGGAAGAAATTTGGTTTGGTACAAGTGGGTGTACTACACCAAGTATGTAGTTGATGGTTCTATTAAAAGACATAAGGATTGTCTTGTTGGCAAGGGTTTCTCACAAATTGAGGGCATTGACTACTCCATAGACCTTTTCCCTTGTAGCTAAGATGGATTCTATTCATCTTGTCCTCTCTAAATTGTTGTATCTCAAGGATGACTAGTTTTATAGATGGATGTGAAGAGTGCTTTCTTGCATGGTGATCTTCATAAGGAGATCTACATGAAGCAACCTTTAGGTTTTGTGCAAGACCCTTCACTTGTTTGTCAGCTTCAACATTCATTATATGGTCTCAAATAAGCTCCTCAAGCTTGGTATGAGAAGATTGATGGTTTTTTGTTTTCTTTTGGTTTCACTTGTTGCGACTCTTCAATCACACTGTGTATATTTAAAGACATGGATATGACCTTTTGATACTAGTCTTGTATGTATATGATTTGATTCTTACTAGTATCTCCTCATCCATGGTTCAAAATATTAGCACACTTTGATGGACAACTTAGACATGATTAATCTCAAGATTTTGCATTGTTTTCTTGGTCTTCAGGGCCTACAATCTACTAAGCAGTTCTCCATTTACCAATAGAAGTATGTCATTGATTTTCTTCATCGATTTAGCATGGTTGATTGTAAGATTTCTCCCGCACCATTTCAATCTAGTGTCATTTTGTTTGCTACTTGCACTACACTTAGAGTTGATGCTACTTTGTATAGATAATTAGTTGGCAGTCTTTTGTATTTGACACACACTCATCCTAATATCACCTTCATTTCTAGTCGTGTCTCCTGTTTTTCTCATGATCCTCATGAAAGTCATTGGAAGGAAGCCAAACATATTTTTAGGCATATTTGAGGAACCACATATTTTGGCATTTAATACACAATAGGAGCTTCTTGGATAGTAGGCTTCATTGACTCAGATTGGGTTAGTGATGTTGACTCATGCAAGTCCACTCTAGGTTTCATTTTTTCCTTGGTTCTAGTCTAGTTGCATGGTCTTGCAGGAAGCAATTTGTTAGTGCATTATCATCCACTAAGGCTAAGTATTAAGGTGCAGTACTTGCTAGCCAAGAGGTTCTGTGGCTTCGATAGCTTATGAAAAAGTTTGGCCTACCACCTGATCATCCTATTACCCTTTGGTGTGATAACTAAGGTGCCATTCAAATCTCTCGTAACCCAATTGGGCATCAAAGGATAAAGCACATTGAGATACAAATGCATTTCATTCAACAACTTATATCCATATGGTGTTCTCTCCTTAGAGTACTTGTCTACTCACAAGTAGGTTGCAAACATCTTCACTAATCCTTTAGCATTGCCTCAATATCTTGAGTTGCGACATATGCTTGGGGTGAAGGAAGTTGTCCTTTGGGGGTCATCTTGAGTCCTTCTTCCTTTGTATTGTCTCTTTATTGGAGAGGAATTTTTACCCATTGGGTTTTCTCCTTTTCTCTGTTTGTGGGAGATTTTTGTTGTACATGGGTACCTCATCAGACCTTGTTGTTGAGACCCATCTTTCATTGTTTAGATTACTCCCTATGTATCACTTAAGGGGGGTGTAAGTGTGAAAAGTGTTTTATCCTATCTTGATCACTTTTCGCTAGTAGACATTTTTACGTCACACTTAAGTTCACTTAGAGGGTTTTTAGACATGTGTATCACCTCATAGGGACTTTACACATGTCCTCACACTTGTCCCAAGTGTTCCAACATCTGTCACTCTTTGGAAGGTTAGTTAGTTGTTTACACTTACCTTCCTTCTTCCTCCTTGTCATTTATATAGAAGGATATCATTATATCATTATTATTCACTTTTGCATAATTAATTTTGGTTTTATTGTGCTCATATTCATGTGTGGAAGCTCTTGGATTTTTGCATTCATCTATTAGATGCTCCAACAAGGAAATCATCTTAGACTTCCTCATTAGATATATCATGAAAAAACAAAAGTATTCAATGATAAATCACCATCACTTGTCATAGAATAAGTATAATTTTCATGAATCTCATGAACTAGTGAATTCAAAGCATCTATTTAATAGAAGGAAAAATAATTGCAAGATCCATATGACAATAAATTAAATACATAATGATACAATGCATCCATGGAACATACTCGATCATCCCTATAGTAAAAGGATATATGATATGTTATGGATAAACAAATGAAATGTAACAAACTAGGAAAGTTTACACATTGAAATCCTTTATATATAAGCATGAATGGAAGAAAATCCAATAGTGAATGAAATAATAAAACTTAAGGAACTATAGATGTAGAGGGACAAAAAGAATAAAAGATTAGGTGATGCTAGATCTTGTAGGTTCATCATAGTGCAGGGAAATAAAACACACCCTATAATTATCTAGGCCTAATCTAGTGATAAAACGATAAAATATAATTATATCTAAAAATGAGACAAGACAATTATAAATTAAAATGAGAGGTTTATAAGTGGCTTAGCTCTAGTTGTAAGTTTTATGTAGTCAATCATTGATATTTTAACATAGACTATGCTTGATGATTATGATATGGATTTAGCCACCAAATAAATACATTGTTCTAACTTTCATTGACTTGCTCACGTGGTTTTTGCTCTAAATTGGATGATGTCAAGCCTACATATTAGTCTCGGGATGAGTTGTCTTGGTGTGGATCTGTCATCTACTACTTTATTCTATCGTACACGTGTTCTTCTCTTTGTGTGCCTATGAATGCATTAGTATCTAAGACAAGTGGTGCTAAAAGATATCTTTGGAGAGTTGTGTAGAAGAAAGACTTAGAGCTTCCTTGATAACAAGTCATCCCTTTGTTGATGAATAATGGAAAAATATATGGAAAGAAAGTATGTGGGTGCCAAGGATGATGATCATGTTGATGCAAGCTCTATGATAACACAAAACCAAATAATTTAAGAAATAATCTATTTTTTGAAAAGGACAACTTGTAAATAAAAAACATAAAATTTGAATTTAAAAGACTAAGTTATAACTAACACTTGCACCCATAGGAGGTTCAAAGAATATAACAATAGGAACAATCGACGACTTTAGAAAATTTCCTGACGTGTATTTTACGGCATGAAACAATTTCGAACACTACAATACTCACATATAAAAAGCCTATTGGCTAAAAATAAATCTATTTAATAGTACAATGACATCCATTATTTTATTTAGAATATATAAATTGTTGTAGGAAAAATTACCTATACAATTAAGAGTTGGAAAAAAAATCTTATTGAAATGTAAAATCTAATAATAAAGTAACTTTACACAAAACAAAACAATTTAAATATTAAAACACTAAATTATGAAATGAAAAAACATCTAAATGTCGTAAAAAGGACACTTTCACCTCATGTATTTCCAAGGACAGAGATAAGATTCCTTTCTTCGTAGGTAATTTTTATGTTTTTTTAAAGCTATAACAGTAGAAGACTTCTTTTGAAGAGGGCTTTCACACGGTGAAGATGCTTATGAAGGAGCTTTCGTCTATAAAGCACATCAATCAAGTCTTTTCATCAATCTATTCAACACTCAACATAGTCCACTTACGCGACAGGTTTAGTGGCCAAATTCGGGGAAAGAGACATAAAGATGCTTCAGTGGGCATTCGCTGGTGAAACACTTAAAAAGATGCTTCTGCACTCATTTCCTGCACTTTTCCCCATCAAATATTGTCAAATCATCCACTGCCACGCAATTTGCTCTCTACTTTCTTCTTTATTCGTATGCAACGAAACTACCTCTTATTTGCATCATACCATTACCATTAGCCTTTTGTCTTTTAAGTTTTCCTGCATTAAGCCAGCTTTATATATTCTCCTTGTTTCTTTTTCGCCTCAATTTATAGCAAAGCCTTAGCCTTAGGCTGTCAAGCAATTGAAATCCCAAGCCGCTTTTATCAGCATACTTGTTTGTTTCCATTTGTATCTAATGGCAGTCCCTTCTAACACCCCTAGACAACCCAAGTATGGGCGAAGAAATGCTTTTGATGGCCTCAGAAGTATCCTACATGTTAAGTTTTTAGATCAGATATGCTGAATCGATTCTTTGTTTTGTTGTACATACCTCATCCTTGATTTTATCTTGCATATGTATTATGGGAGGAGGTGCCTTTGTGGTAGGGTTGCACCCCTTCATCCAATGCCTATACAGATCTTAACCTCCCGTAGCTACACAAACATCAACACTCCCTCTTAGCTAGGGAGGTATAGCAAAGTCTTCCTTGAGTCCTACTCAAGGGTATCATGTCTTGTCCTGGATTCTCTCAACATGACGTCCACCATGGCTACTTCCATGTGTGGAAAAGAGTTCATCACGGAGTCACTCAACGTGATATCGTCATGGAGTCACTCAATATGACGTCTACCATGGCTACTCCCATGCGTAGAAAGAAACACATGTACAAGTGTCTATCACAGAGTCTCTCAATGTTGTGATGTCATCATGGAGTCTTTCAACATGATGTCCACCATGGCTACTCCCATGTGTGGAAAAACACAAATACAAAAAATTCATCACAGAGTCTCTCAACGTGATGTTGTCATGGAGTTTCTCAACATGACGTCCACCATGGCTACTCCCAGAGGGTGGGAAGAATTTATCACGGAGTCTCTCAACGTGATATCATCATGGAGTCACTCAACGTGATATCATCATGGAGTCACTCAACATGATGTCCACCATGGCTACTCCCATGAGTGGAAGAAAACAAGTGCACAAATGCCCATCACAGAGTAACTCAACGTGATGTCGTCATGGAGTCTTTCAACATGACGTCCACCATGGCTACTCCCAGAGGGTGGATAAACACGAGTACAAGAGAATCATCACGGAGTCTCTCAACGTGATGTCCACAATGGCTACTCCCATTAGTGGAAAAATACATCGTCATGGAGTCACTCAAAATGACGTCCACCATAGCTACTCCCAGAGGGTGGAAAGAACCACATCTCCGTCTCAGAGATGGACAAGGGCTTTAACCTCAAATTTCTCCATCTCAGAGAAAAATGCATTAACAAGGGCTTTCACCTCAAATTTCTCTGTCTCAGAGAAAAATGCATTAACAAGGGCTTTCACCTCAAATTTCTCCGTCTCAGAGAAAAATGCATTAACAAGGAATCTTCATGATGATGTGACTCCCTCTGAAGCTCCAAGTACTAGCATCAACCTCTTGACCTCCTCGTCCAAGGTTGCCTCTGTTGGTTTGTCAGACTCCCTCTTAGTTGTGAGTCCCAAACTTCACAACCCCTTGCAAGATCCTTGCCTTGACTTATCTCTGTCAAAGATATATCTCTTGCTGATCCACTTACTCTGTTTTGTGTATCCCTAGATACTCGGCCTCTTCATTCCCAACTCCAAGATGGTTCTATTTAGGATCTAATAAAATATCTACCAACATTTCTCAGATTTTTGAAGGGTAGTGGAAAAGCCTTACACTTTTCTAGATGCCAAGTAATAAATTGCAAGGCTCCATTCCACCCTCCATCGGGAACATTTCTTCGCTGGCTCAACTAGATCCAAACTCATATTAAAAAAAACCCTAAACAAATGGGTTCGATCGAACGGGTGTTCGATCGAACCCATTATTATATTAATAAAAAAAGAGGTCATTCGTGGGTTCGATCGAACACCCAATGACCCCGTGGTGGCACAGGGTTCGATCGAATCTTCTTTAGCATTCGATCAAACATTTTGGTTCAATCAAACCTAGTCTTTATTTTTTTTAAGGCATGGGCAATTTTGTTTCGTCAAAAAAATTGTAACCCATTATTGTATGTTGACACCAGTTAGTTATAAATTAAAATGAGAGGTTTATAAGTGGCTTAGCTCTAGTTTGTAAGTTTTATGTAATCAATCATTGATATTTTAACATAGACTATGCTTAACGATAAGGATATGGATTTAGCCACCAAATAGAGACATTGTTCTAACTTTCATTGACTTGCTCACATGGTTTTTGCTCTAAATTGGATGATGTCAAGCCTACATATTAGTCTTGGGATGAGTTGTCTTGGTGTGGATCTGTCATCTACTACTTTATTCTATCGTACATGTGTTCTTCTCTCTGTGTGCCTATGAATGTA